>CP136892.1:40833333-42154166 GCA_034359265.1 Canna indica
CTTCAGACTTGTTCTTATCTTAGTAGCATTGAAAGCAAAATTTCCTCCTTTTCTCTTTGAGAGAGTACTTCTCAGACAATTCCAACTCATAACTTTCTAGTTTTCCCATCAAGGTGTCAAGTGTATACTACAAGAAAACATACTATCACGGATGTGTATGTGTTGGTATTACCGACGGACGCAAATATCTACTGGTAATACCGATAGATTTTAACAAATCCGTTGGTATTGCCTAGCAAGAATTTGCCGACGGAATTTACCGACAGAATATCCGTCGGTAACAATATTACCGATGGATTTTGGACTATTACCGACGGATTTAATCCGTTGGTGATACCCTATTTTCTTGTATTACGTAATAGAAGAGGGATCATGTACTTCTCTTATAGTAGCATCCTTCATATCAAATTTTGTAGGCATGGATCTTAAAACTTTTCTTACCACCTTTTCTTCAGAGAATGGTTCTCCAAAGTTTGAAGCATTGTTCATCAAGTCTTTCATACGCCCATGAAAGTATTGGATGCTTTCATCTTCGCCCATTTTCAGATTCTCAAATCTAGTATTGAGAATTTCAACTTTTGACTTATGAAGAGTCAATGATTCTTCATGATTTGTTTCTAGAATCTCTCATGCTTGTTTTGCAAGAGTGCAAGCAGAGATGAGTTTAAACTGAGAGAGATCCACACCACTAAAAATGGCATTAAGGGCTTTGTTATCATAGTTGACAGCAACAACTTCTGCTTCAGTATATAGGTTTTTTGGCTTCTTCTCAGTCCCAATTGAAGGAGGAGTATAGTTTGATGAATGCCATCTTCTATAGTATCCCAACAACGATCATCTATGGACTTGTTGAATGCTCTCATCCGAGCCTTCCAATAAGAAGTGGATGAACATTGACATAATTTCCCATTAGCATTCCTTCCATTTGGAGCCTGAAAGATAAGAGACACACCAAGGATCTTGTGCAGGTAAAGGTTAGCACAACCACTCTGATACCAAATGACAATATATAGGTCTAGGGAACTTCTGTAAGGACAATTGCTTAGGAAGTTACAACTGCTCTAACACTAGCCTATTGTAGCAAAGTAAGAATCAAAAGAAAAAGGCAATGCAAAAACAAGAGATTTGTTTATGCAGTTCAGTGACAAACCAATCACCTAATCTGCGGGGCACTTATCGGACAGATGCCCAATTCACTCTCTATAAGTATAATATAAGTCCTTTGGATTTCACACATGAAATCCGACTACTAGTACTACAGTGAATCGGAAATAACAAAAACCTATTTGCTATTAGAAGTAAATATCAAATTGCCTCTCTATGACATCACATCCACAGAGTTCCGTCCTCCACACAGCCTCGTGTTGTAGTGAGTTAACCGATTGAACACTACTTGAAAACAGTTCTTCTGTTTAGAAATGAAATGTTCCAAATGTTCCTGGAAATTCTTGCTCCCATTAGACCATTTGTATCTATATACATCAGGATCTCGATTCATGGATCCCTCGGTTCGAGAAATAAGAGGATCAAACCATTTCTTCTAACTCTTTCTCAAATTCGATAAATGTTGCTTGATCGTATATTTCATTATAGTTATATGATTCATAGTCTGGTTTCCTATTTGATCCCTTTGAATTCCATATATCCTTAATAATAATTACCAAGGATGAATTCGTAAATTCAAGAGGTCGTATAATGAATCCTTTAATAACGATTATTAAAGATACATTACCTAAATTGTAATCAACGTAATTCTAATTTTAAATCACACTTAAAATTCAAAATAATTTATTCCAATTTGAAAACTCATGTTCAAATTCGAAATTAATTTCCAAGATTACCATGAGAGATTTAGTCGGTTAATTATTATGCAGATCCAATCCGGTGAGTCATAACCCTAAACCCAATTCAATTCGCTCTATCTGTGTGACCCTATAGGTTTACTTAATCTTTGATGCGGGTCCAAAACTCATTTGCAACCCACAAGTCATAAGCGATCTCTAGCAAAACATTATGACTACCCAAGTCAAGTGAGGTCGGTGATCCGAGCAATCTAACTCACAATATGATACTCTGTCCTTTTATCACGTGATATCTAGATCGAGCAAAAGGCATGAATTACATCATCTTTATATTACTCAATCTGGTTTCTTGATTCCTGAGTAGACTAACTCAACAAATAACATTGATACTCCTATCAATTCATTTAAGAACAACCATGCATTTACTCAGTCATACTTATCAAGGGGCCCAATGATATCTATCTTATATACGAGAGGGACAAACTCCTTCACGACGTACTAAACATATTTCTCTGCATGATTCAATCCATGTCCAACATTAGTCTTTATTACCATCCGGTTAAATATGGTTTTAGATTAGTTCAAAATATAGAATTTATCATATAGGAATCCATGGTGACATCAGGTCGAAGGACTGACGTATCACTACCGTTGTGAGATATACTAATATTAATCCATGTAGTATTCTCATAGTGTCTTATTCAGCACCATGTTCTCCAACATGTGTCTATGATCTGACTTTAAATATCACATATTCATGACCAATAAAACATGACTATCATCAGTGAAACTACATACTAGTCTTCATTCATTATTATTCTAATGATAATGACCAACTAGGGATTGTTTAGAATAGGATTTCGATGGGTCTTAGGGTTTTACTATCAAGCCCATTAGGCGAAATCAAGTATTCAAGG
This sequence comes from Canna indica, assembly GCA_034359265.1. Lineage (NCBI taxonomy): Eukaryota > Viridiplantae > Streptophyta > Magnoliopsida > Zingiberales > Cannaceae > Canna > Canna indica. The sequence continues at coordinate 40,836,053 of CP136892.1, forward strand.
AATCTATTATCAAGTCAAGCATGCTCATAATGAATAACAAGATAAAACATGTGTTGCATTAAAGCGAAAAGTAGCAATGACAATTGTAATACTTGCGAAAAAAAATAACTTTGATTTATAGTGATTTCAACGGAGAAGTATGGATGCATGTTGGAGCAGGCAGAGCGAATCGTCGGAAGGCAAAAATTGAGTTACAGCTTTTATCGCGCAAGTAAAATTATTTTACTTATGTTGGTTTGGATATTAGATGTGAGTTGGACTCGAGTCGTGTTCGAGGAGATCGTCGGAGGTCGCAGTTTGAGGTATGAACCGCGTAAGCATGATTAATTAAGTTAATGGATTAAATTTGAAGTTTGTGTGGTTTAGCCGAGTCCTAGAAGTATTTGGGTGCAATTTAATTGGGTTTTGAACTCACTTAACCACGTGGCTTATATGAGGGGTGTTTTGGTAACTTGACTTAAAATGGATTTTCTTTTATTTATTTAATTTTTGGTTTTTGGGAGACCGACAAGTGGAGCCCTCTCTTGTGCGTGCGAGCGGCAGAAGAGGAGATGTGGCCGGCAGTGCTTTCAGCGGATTTTCGGTGCGAGTTTGTTGATGTCGTCGAGGCCTTCTCTCAAGGGTGAAAGGTAGAGGCGTTTATTCAAGTGAGTGGTTCTAACATGCTCATTTCCTTCCTGTTGTAATTTGTATGGAGTAGATGTTGATTGGAGAAGGTTTGATCGGTGTTGATTGAAGAAAGTTTGATTGGAGGAAGTGTTGATGGAAAGTTGAGAAGAGAATCGGGTGGGGCGATCGCAGTGCGGAGATCGCAGCAGTCCGATCAACGGCTGCTGTCGTACTATGTCGACATTAGTAGCTACTACGAGCAGGGGAGGCCGCCGCGTCCTCCCTTTCCAAGAGCTGACGCTCTGCCACCGGGGGATCGGCGGATGTGGCTCGCCGATGGCCAAGTTGCCACCTGGCGTGGAGTAGTGGCGTGAAGGGAGGCGAGTCGGGAAGAAGATAGTCGTTGAGTATTATAATTTAATTTTAATTAAATATTTTAAAAAGGAGAGTTGTATTGTGAAAAATGGATTGGTATTTAAGGTTATTTGGGTATTTTTGAAATTGATCCTTGAGATGTCGGATGATATCGTGGTGAATATGAAAGTTATAGATTTTCACGTTCTGAAAGCGATGGTGGTGTTCGATTTCTGATCGAAGGCCATTTGATAGGACTCTTATATATTTTTTAGTATTAGAGTTGATAAATATTATTTTGATTTTGACTAGTCTCTAAATAGGAAAGCCCTAGATGTCTTGGGTAAGATGATGCGTGTAGAAAGGGGGTCAGAGCCGACCCCATGCTTAGGGCCAACCCTTACGAGTTTAAGTTTTATGACTTCATGAAATCCTTATCCTCGGACACCTTGGTGTCCAGATTGAGGAATGGTTAAGCATAGTGATCAATTATGGTCTAAATGTGTGGAAACATAATGTAAAATTGAAGGCGTGATAGGAGAGATAGGGTCGATCCCTATGATAGTGGTTGTTGGTTTGTAGAGATCCTGTATTACAACTCATACGTGCCTGTGCATGTGTTTATTTATATATGGGCCGGGGTGGGCCAAAATAAATTAGACGCGGATGCACGAGGATATATATTGTTGTGGTTTGGGTTTTCTTATCATATAAATTACATGAATGTTTTTTTACCTAAATTATTGTTATGGTGGTATAGGTTTCTCTTCATATGAATTACCTAAACATATATCTACCTGGATGATCAAAGATGATAATTAGGATAATATGGTATACATGCTGAAATTATATTTATATATGCTGGAAATACTTTTATACATATTGGATATAGGTGTATGCATGCTGAGTTGAAGTATATCCAAGTTGTAATGGCTTATATCCATTCTGTTATGACATATATCCATTATGTGATAACTTATATCCATTATGTTATGTGGTATATACATGTTGTATTAATGTACGTGCCAAAGTACGTATATAAGCTGAAACTGTACATGTTCATGCTGGCTTTAATTTGCATGATGAATTTAATTCGTGCCGAAATGAAAAATCTTGGTGATAAACTGTAGAGCCAAAAGATTGGGCCTGAGAAAGGGTCGAGTTGGGGCGCGTGTGCGCGTACTTGAGTAGTCGGCTAAGATAATAAGATCACCTGAGAATTTGTCTATTTATTTTTATTTTTTGATCGATAGGCATTGCTTGTGCTTGTGCTTGTGGTTGGACGATTGCCGGGCCGACAAGCGTAACAATTTGGCAAGATTGGTCCCGACTCGGCGAGGTTGGATAAGGGTCAAGAGTTGCCTTCAGTGAGCCACGCTGACGATGGACCCAAGTGGCATGATATGGGTCGAGAGTTGCCATCAGTGATTCATGGTGACGATGGACCCAAGTGGATAGGTTGGAGGGCTATTCCCAACCTGAGTGAGCGGTGGAACTAGTTGTCCATCCTAGTTCAGCGGGCTCGGGTAGAAAGCTCGCTAGATAGAGATTCTAGCGACCGAATCGTGTTTTTTTTTATTTGGGCCTTTGTGGGCCAAGTATATGATTTAGGCCTCCGTGGGCCAAGTATTTGATTTGGGCCTTTGTGGGCCGAGTATTTGATTTGGGCCTTGTGGTCGAGTATTTTGGGCCTTGTGGGCCGAGTATATGATATGGGCTATTTCGGGTTGAGTGGTTGTTGTGGTTGATGTTGGGCCTGTTCGGGCCAAGTAACAAGGGTGTTTTGAGCATGATTTTATGGATGAAATCTTTACTTTTCATGCTATTATATTTCAATAATTTCATAAGCTTGAATTATGTTTAATATACTTATGCATGGGATTTATGTGGAGGGCTCGGTAGAGTCACTCATTGAGTTCCTTAGGAACTCACCACTTTATTTTGTTGTTGTTTTACATATCTTGACTAATAGAGGTACGGTGGTGCCCTTTGTTGGAGAAATGGCCACACTAGAGGGGGCGGGGGTGAATAGTGTGTTTACTAATGTTTTTGCCTAAATTTGATTTTAATTATTTCTTTGGTTACTTAGGCAAATTACAAGTTGAGTAGCAAGCAGAAGCAAAGTAAATACGATAATGAAGTAAACATAAGTAGAAGCAATGCAAACACAATTATTTTTAGTGGTTCGGCCCCAATGCCTACTCCACTACCTAAGCACCCCGCTTAGGATTTTCAAACTAAGCTTTACTAGATTAATCTTATTTCTCTTACAACGAGGTCTTTGACCCGAAGAGTCTCGCTCACAACCTAAGACATTTCCACACCCGGAAGTCTCTACCTTCTTACGGAGAGCACTCTTCCACCTCAACCCTAAGGGACAACTCAACTAATCCTAGTAAACTACGTTTACACCGGTGGAATTAAGCCTTGAACACAAAGGCAATCACCCAATCTATCAAACCTAGCAACCTAGGTTTACACAAGTTCAAATACAACGAAATAAACACCAAAATACAAGTAATGGAGCAAAAATACAACAACACAAATACTTAGCTCCAACACAATGAATCCTAGCTCCTCTTGATGCCTTGATGATGAATCAAATGAAGCTTGAAGGCAAACTCAAGAAAGAAGGTTCAAGGCTAGGGATTTTGCAAATGATGGATCAATCAAAGCTTAGATGGTGTAAGGAGGGTCTCAATAGGCTCAACAACACCTGAGGAAGGCTCTCTTGGCTTCTATTTATAAGCCATGAAGAGTTGGCATGAAACAACCAACTCAACGGCTGGAAAACTAGCTATTTCCGCCGTCCGGTCGCAGGTCCGATCGATCATTGGTCAACCAACCGAGCGACCACATGCCTACTGCCAATTTCTGGCAACATTCGGCCGACCGAAACTGGGCAGACTGCTTGGTTTGGCTGATTTTTCTGCTCGTTTGTTCATTTTTGGGTTCGATCTTCGCTAGGTCATCTTATATAACATTTCTTAACTTTAAGTTAACTTTAAAATATAAATGTTATATAACGATTACCCCCATTTGGATTCAATAAAAATATCTAAAAAATCAAAATCTTTTAGAAACAAAATCTAATTTTTGGGGTCTAGTACAAATTTCCGAAAAACAAAAAGTTTCTAATCTTCTGGGTCAAATATGGGTAGGCTAAAGTCTTCCAAAAAATCTTTACAAATATCTCGTTATCTAGTGTTTACCTACGGAACATTATCGGCACTTTTGGTGTCAAGAAAATGTCTAGGTTATATAGCCCTCCAAGGAGCTCCCTAGGCTTGGTGAATTTTAGGGTCTTTTCTAATTTTTTGGGTTTTCGTGTTTTGGGGTTTGGGTTTGGTTTTTGGGTTTCTTTGCATCATCATGAGGATTTACAACACATTCTAGACACTATCAAACTAAACTCTATCTTCCCGAAGAATCCCGAGCGTCGACGAGCGTCCTTGCCGATTTCTTCGATTTCTATGATTTTTTCGATCGCAGACATCGTGCGCTAACTGACTTGGAACCTGAAAGTATTTCTCAATGAAACATTAGTTCCATGTTTTTTATCATCAAAACCAAGATTAAGACCAAGGTAGAAAACCTTAGACCAACACTCTTGTGGCGCAACTGGGGTTGCAAGCTCGGGCAGCGAATCTCGTGACGCGACGGGTCGTAGTCGAGTTATAGGTGTCATGTATGCATATGGTCTTGAGTTAAATGTAAACAAGGATGGTACTTAGAATTGACATTTATATTTCCATTGAAGCATACACTCATATGTTCATGGTTTTTATGTAAGTTATGTCATTTATTCCGCATTTGGTTGGCATGATTTGGTAGGCTTCGGAGTACGAACACGTACCCTGGCTGGTCAAGAGACCCTGGATTTTGGGGCATGACAAAGTGGTATCAGAGTGTGGTTAGGTCCTGATTATGACAATAGGGCATAAAGTACTGTATGAGCATTGCTAACGTGTTGGTATAAAGTGTGTCCAAGTCATAAGATCGGGAAACTGAGCTTGCACGCCAGCGGCGGTGTATATGGCTATTTAATATTTGCAAAACTAAGTATTTAAACTGATTATTGTATGTTTTCTTGGTAGTCAAATGAAAATGCTGTGTAAGTAGATTTGAGATCCTAGATGCAGGATTTTCCCCTTGTAGCCGCCCCTTATTATGATGTCTGCATCTGAAATTTTCATTGTTTAGTTGGTTCTTCTTTATTTGATTCTCTATCTTATGTTGTTGATGTATCTAGAATGCTTCGGAGATGAAACTAAGGTTAACAGCCTTAGAATGAACCCTAGATTTCTAGGGCTGGCCGAATAGGACAAATGAGGAAAGAGCAAGCTGAAATTTTCCTAATTTCCCTCAAGAGATCCTTGTTGGCCTAAGATTTTTAATCTTGGTCCTAATCTCGATTTTGGTGATAACAAACATGGAACTAATGTTTCATGGAGAAATACTTTAAGGTTCCAAGTCGGTTAGCGCTTGAAGTCCACGATCAAAAATATCAAAAAATCAGATGGACATTAGTCGATGCGCTTGGATTTCGTCGGGAAGTTAAAGTCTAGGTTTACGGTGTCTATATCAATTGTAAAATCCTCACTATGATGCCAAGAACCCTAAAGAACCAAACCCGAAAGCCAAATTCCAATCGACAACAAAAATCAACCTGGAATTTGAGCACGGATCACTGGTCGATCGGTGGGCCTGTCTACCGGCTTATCGACCACCGTTCGACCGCCAGAGGCCTAAAACTGGCAGTGTCCTCATGGTCGATGGCCGATCGCTTGGGTGGTCGATCGGACCATCGACCGGCGACCGACCGGCGGCATAACAGCTCAAAAAATAGCCATTTATACTCATTGTGCCCGACCACCACTTGGTGTTCTGCCTATTTAAAGTCCCTCTAAGCCTTCCTATGACCTCCTAATGCTCCAAGAGACATCCTTTGACACCTACAAGCTTTGGTTGAGCTATATTTGTTGAAACCCTAGCTTTCTACCTTGTCTTTCTTGAGTTTGCCTTCAAGCTTGATTTGATTCATCACCAAGGCATGAAGAGGAGCTAGGATTCATTATTTGGAGCTAAGTATAAGTTGTATTGTTTATTTGCTCCATTATTTGTGTATTTTATTATTTATTTGATTGTATTTCAAAGGTTGAAGACCTAGGTTGTTAGGTCTTGTATGCTTGGTGGTTGCCTTGGTGTTAAGGCTTAATTCCACCGGTGTAAATGTAGTTTGCTAGGATTAGTTCTTGTTGTCCTTAGGTTTGAGGTGGGAGAGTGCTCTCGGTGGGAAGGCGGAGACTTTTCGGGTGTGGAAGTGCCTTCGGTGTGAGAGCGGAGACTCTCTGGTGAGTACGTCCTTGTTGTAAAGGAAACAAGATAATCTAGTAAAACTAGTTTGGAAATCCTAAGTGGGGTGCTCAGGTAGTGGAGTAGGCATTGGGGCCGAACCACTATAAATCACCGTGTCTACATTATTTATATTTGTGTTTGCCTAATTGCTTATCATTTGCTTCCGCACGTAATTAACTCATATTGTGTTTGCCTAAGTAATTAAGAATCATTTAAAACCAAAATTAGGCGAAAAGTTTTGATAACACACTATTCATCCCCCTCTAGTGTAGGCCGTTTCACCAACATTTGGTATCAGAGCAAGTCATTGCTTGAGATTTCACCATCTCTCCTACACTTTGTTTCTATCCGGAAATGACACTAGAGTCGGTTGTTTCCACCCTTCCTAGGTTCGATGAATTGAACTTTGGTCTTTGGAAGTCTAGGATGTACACCTACTTAAAGACTAGAGGTTTTGATGTTTATAACATGTTAAAACTAGAATACACTAACCTAAGGTTGACATGCATGATTGGAGTGAACTTGACAAGAAAATGTTTCAATCTAATGGAGATGCTATGTATTGCATATTTTGTACCTTACCGAATAACATCATTGAAAAAGTCATGCATTTTTCTTCGGCTTTTGATTTATGGGCTTGTTTAAACATCGTATATGATTATACCAAAACCGAGGAATTAACTACTTTTTTTGAAGGTGGTGATGACAATGGTCATTCCTCCAATGCTAACTTAGTTTTTGAAGCCCATAGTGTTTCTAGTCAAAGAGACAATTCAGAGAGCCGAAAGAGAAAGGTCATTTGTCATTTGTGCAAGGAGAAGGGGCATATCAAAAAGAATGGTCCATTATTGAAAAACAAGGCAAGGAAGAGGTCAAATGCTTCTACATCATCCTTCAATTCCCTTGAAGCATCCTCTCATCATGACAATAGAGCTACTTCTCAATTGTGCCTCATGGGATTAAAAAATGAGGTAAATCCTTCCACCTCTTGTCATAATGAAAATTTTATTGATAATGATAGTCATAGCTCCTCTAGTTCATTTAATATGCCATATGAGGAACTAGTTGAGGAATGTCAAAATATGTATGCCTTTCTTATGAAAAAGAACAAAGAAAATATAAAATTAAAGAAGGAAAATTAAAGGCTTAGTTCTCATGTGCATGAACTAGAAAATGAAAAATTGAATATAAGTACACTTGTTTCTTGCCATGATGATTTTAAGCTTGAAATTGAGAATTTAAAAAGTGAGGTAAAAGATTTGAGAAATGAAAATGAAGATTTGAAATAAAAAATGAAACTTAGGAGTAATGATTTGAAAAATTATTTCAAACTTGAGAATGAAAAATTGAGAGTTGAGAATTGCATGTTAAAATCTCAACTACATGCATTGCATAAATCTATCAATGAGTTGAAAAATGAAGTGTTGATTTTGAGTAGGAAAGTTAATGCTTCATCTTATAAGAATTCTAGAAATTAAAATGTCTCATTTATGAAACCTCAAAACAAGAATGCTTCCTTTAAGAATGCTCATGCTCATCATAGTTCACATGTTAAGCATTCTAATGATAGATCCCATGTCCATAGCAAAAATGAAATGAAGTTTAATGGATATTGCTTTCGTTTTTGTATTTTTGGCCATTGAAGAAAAATCCAAATGTTGCTAGGACACTTTGGATTCCTATGCCATCTAACCCCCAAGGACCCAAAGCCATTTGGGTACCAAACGTTTCATGCTCTTTTGTAGGGGGGCTACCACACAAGGATAAGGGAAACTGATATGTTGAAGTTGGCCAATAATTGAATGAAAGATCCTTACATGGTTGCAACTTCAAGTTTTTCACCTAGATGCCTTTGGAAATGAAAGTTGGCATCTAAAAGATTTGGTATCATCTATTAACTTCAAATTGATCCATTAATAGTTATAGTTCATGATACTTTCTTAGATTGATTGTTTTTCCCGTTCATGATATGCATTCAAAAATATTTTTGATTTTTGATTTCCAGTCTCTTTATAGACCTTTGTAGCCTATAAAGGGCTTATGCGACCTTGCGGTTCTAAATCGTAGGCTCAACCAATAGGATTTCCGGTTCTAAATTGTGGCCTTTCGGTTTTCAACCAATAGGAAGGGTTTATAGAGCCATGAAGTGGGCTCGGGTGAAACACTGCTCAACGGCTCGAAAACTAGCCGTTTACCACCGTTCAATCATTTGCTGGTTGATCGTCGGTCGACCGACCGAAGGCATTCTGCCTATTTTAGGCACAATTCGGTCAACCAAAACGGGAAAAAATAAGGCAATTTAGCTATTTTTTCTGCTCGTTTCTTTGTTTCTAGGTCCGGTCTTCGCTAAGTCCTCTTATATAACATTTATTAACTTAAAAATATAAATATTATATAAGGATTACCCCTCATTTGGATTCAATAAAAATATCTAAAAAATCAAAATCCTTAAGAATCAAAATTTAACTTTTGGGGTCTAGGTCAAATATGCATAGGTTAAAGGCTTCCAAAAAATCCTTAAAAATATGTCGTTTACTAGTTTTTACCTAAGGGACAATTATCGGGACTTTTGGTGCCAAGAAAATGTCTAGGTTATATTGCCCTCCAAGGAGCTCCCTAGGCTTAGTGAATTTCAAAGCCTTTTCTAATTTTCCGAGTTTTTGTGTTTAGGGGTTCGGGTTTGGTATTTTTGGTTCTTTACATCATCATGAGAATTTACAACACATGCTAGACACCCTAAATCTAAACTCTAACATCTCGAAGAATCCTGAGCATCGACGAGCGTCCTTGCCGATTTCTTCGGTTTCTCTAATTTTTCCGATCGCGGACGTCGTGCGCTAACCGACTTGGAACCTGAAAGAAATTCTCCATAAAATTATTTAGTTCCATGTTTGTTATTATCAAAACCAAGATTAAGACCAAGTTTGAAAATCTTAGGCCAACAAACTCGGGTGAACTCGGGGTAAATTCAGTAAACTCGTATAAACTCGGTCAAACTCACGAGTAAACTCAGGTGAACTCGGTTTGATGATAATTATTATGGATTGAACTTGTATTTTTATATTTTATGTTTGAGCCATTGTGTGTGCTTTATTATGGACTTAGAATGCTTCATTATGCATGGATTAGATATTTACTCTTATATTTTATCTTTATGTGTACTTTATTATGGAGTTGAACGACTTAATTATGAATTTTAGGTTCTATTAGATTATATCTTTGTAGCATAATATTTTTTTAATATTTTTTTAATATTAGGTAAATTCTTATGAGTTTACGAGTCGAGTTTACGGAGACTTCACGAGTTCACTTAAAATCTCAAGTTTAACAACCTTGAGTGAAAGCATGGTTATCCTATGTACTCGACATTAAGATGTATAGGGATAGGTCTAGAAGGATGCTTGGTTTGTCTCAGTCTCGTTATATTGATACCGTGCTAAAAAGGTTTAGCTTGGAAGGCAGTAAAAGAGGTTATGTGCCTATGAGTCATAGCATCACTCTTGCCAAGAAGATGTCTCCTAAGACACCTGAGGAGATAAAAAGGATGAGCGAGATCCTTTATGCTTCGATAGTAGGATCCATCATGTATGCAATGCTCTGTACTCGGCTTGATGTCGCTTATGCCCTAGGGGTAACTAGCAGACTTCAGGTGGATCCTGGAGAGGAACATTGGAAAACCGTAAAAAACATTCTTAAGTACTTAAGAAGGACTAAAGATGTTCTCCTGATTTATGGTGGGTCAGATTTTAAACTGGAGGGCTACAAAGATTCTAGCTTCCAATCGGACCCGGATGATAGTAAATCCATTTCAGGGTATGCAAGGTACTGTGGCCGACATGGTGAGAAAAGCTGAGTACATCGCTGCAAGCGAAGCCGCCAAGGAAGGAGTGTGGATAAAGAAGTTCATCTCTGAGCTTTATAAAGAAGTTCCAAGCAACTTTTCATCATATGCTGCATCTATATTTTGTATATATTAGATTGTGATGAACCCCATGGACCCAAGCAATTGATTCCTAGGCCATGATGAGATCATGCTAGTGAGACTTCGAATCCAGATGCTCTTGTTCTAAATGTTCCAATTGTAGGATCACCAATTAGGGGATTGGTGCATTGGGTACATGCCTTATAATATAAGGGTAGCTGATCTCACTGTTACCTATGAGCCATCAATTAATGTACAAGTGCAGGTGCTCATTATGGAATGAGTTCATTGAATGTACCTACACAAGGAACACAGAATGGAATCCTTACATGAGTGTTGATAGGATGTTCCCCGGCTGATAGTAGGTGCAAGCAATCCTTGGACCTGAGTCGTCATGGTTACCTTGTGAGTGCCGACCCATTTCATTGGACTTAACCTTACGTGGCCTTTAGTGTCATGTGTCGGATACCTCTGGGCATGGGAAAGCACCCAATATGGAATCAGTTACTCCTAGTTGTTGGGTGAAATGGCACACTAGAGGGGGGGGGTGAATAGTGTGTTTACTAAATCTATTAGCCTAAATCCATTTGTAATCATTTCTTCAGTTACTTTAGGCAGATTATAATTCGATGACTAAATGCGGAAGTGATAAATGATAAAGCAATTAAAACAAACAAGATATCAATGCAAACACAAGAATTGATAGTGGTTCAACCAACTGCCTACTCCACTACCTTGGCTCCACACCAAGGATTTCTAACCAACTACTTTATAGAACTTCTGTTTCCCTTTGAATACAACTGAGGACATAATTCTCACTTCTTTGAGAACTCCTCAAACCTATTCACCTAGGCAAAACACAAATCTACAAAGCCTAACCCTAAGTGTTTCTCTAGCACAACTAGCAAGCTATTACAGATAAAACATGTTTGAAATAAATCTTCAAATACAAAGAAAAAGAGCTGAGAATTGAAAGAAGGATCAATGCTCTTTTTTCCAAGCTGTCAAGCCTTCAACTCGACCAGTAGATGAACTTGAATCGTAGCAGAGTTGAGGAACAGAACTGGGCGCTTGAGAAGGATGTTGACGGAAGAACAGGGCGCAGCAAATAATACTTTTTGAAGGCTGAAATCACTTCTAGAAAGCTCAATTAAATATGTAAGAGAGGTTAAAAGAGTTAGATGAGGGATATTTATAACCTCTCAAAGAAACGACAACTCAACGGGCGAAAAATGGTTAGAAAACTAGCCGTTATAGCCGTTTGGTCAATCGTCGATCGACCGATCGATCGACCAATGGGTCGACCGAAAGAGTCACGAGATGAGCGATCCGCAATCCGGTCGACCGACCTATTGACCGATGTAGTGGAGCCAACAGCGTGATCTGCAATCTTCAATTCGGTCGACCGATCAGTCGATCGACATGCATTCTGCCAATTTTTGGCTTCCATCGGTCGACTGACATTCCGCGAATTCTTCACCAATTTTGGTCGACCCGTCGGTCGACCGAATGGCTACTGCCATTTTTTGGCATCATTCGGTCGACCGGACTGGGTAGATTGGTTAGGCAATTTTGTTCATTTTCTGGTTCCGTCTTCGCTAAGTTTACTTATATAACATTTATTAACTTTAAGTAAAATATAAATGTTCTATAAGGATTACCCCCCATTTGGATTCAATAAAAATATTTAAAAAATCAAAATCCTTAAGAATCAAAATCTAGTTTTTGGGGTTTAGTACAAATTTTCCAAAAATGAAAATTTTCCTAACATTTTGGGTCAAATATGATTAGGCTAATGGCTTCCAAAAATTCCTAAAAAATACCTCGTCATCTAGTTTTAACCCAAGGAACAAGTACCACCATTTTTTATGTCTAGAAACTATCTAGGTCATATAGCCCTCCAAAGAGCTCCCTAAGTTATTTCAGGATGGTCTGTGGGTTTTCATGATTTGGGATTCGGGAATGGTTTTTGGGTTCTTATGCATCATAAAGAGGATTTACAATATAATATAGAAACCCTAAACCTAGACTCCTATCTTCATGATGAATCCGAGCGCGTCGACCAACGTCCTTTCGATTTCTCGATTTCTTCGATATTTTCGATCGAGGACGTCGTGCGCTAACCGATATGGAACCTGAAAGATATCTCAATGAAACATTAGTTTCATATTTGTTATCATCAAAATCAAGATTAAGACCAAGGTTGAAAACCTTAAGCCAACACTAGTAAGAGGACATAATGTCCTATGTGTCCTAGCAAGAGTTGACTCAGGAATCTCTAGCCAGAGTAGAAATGAATGTCAGAAAAAGGTTTTCTGACATGTCATTATTGAGACGATGACTTGGCATGTAGAATACATATGAATTGGTTTTAGGGTTTGACACTTTTTTCGTACCCTAGTCGTATTCACGACATTATAACTGAGGGACTTAGTTGCACGATAACTAATCACCGAAGGACGTTCGATCCTTGTAGATTGAACCTCACACTATCTGGATAGTCATGACACGTTGCTAGACGTCCATCTTGACTTGTGAGTGGAGTCTCCCATGACCACACTAAAGGGGTTTAGTGGTGGCTCATAAGATTTGAATAAAAATCATTCTATCGAATCTGACTCTCCGTTATGCACAACCCACTGCTGGGTTAGTGTGGGGCCCAATGGGTCACACACAATAAGCTAACCTCATAACAGACCTTATGAGATAATGTCCGAATGTGATCCTATATGTCAACTAGCATGGACATGTTGCAACTCGATCACGGATCTCATTTACGGACATGAAAGGAAAGTTGTTTCCTATAGGAATGAATGTGCGATGAAGGAATTCCTCGGTAACCCTAATTTGTAGGGTATCCCTAAATTGTAGGGATTGGCACATGATAATATGTCATGTAGTTGATTAAATTTAATTATGAATTAAATATTTAATTAATAATTGACCGGGAATATATTTAATTATGAATTAAATATAATTTGATTTTGAATCAAATATACATGGTGGGAAAATTAGTTTCTAACCACGAGCCTAACTGATTAATTGGGAATTAATTAATTTCGATAAATTCTAATTAATAAGAATTTGATTTGTGGAGATAAATTATTAAATTAATAGATATATAATTTATGAGGATAAATTATAATTCTGTTAATTAATAAGAAATTGAATTATTTAGATAAAAAATATTTATATTTGAATTTGATTTGTTATATATTTATAATTGGAATTTGATTTGTTATATATTTATATTTGAATTTGAATATTTATTTATATTTATATTTATATATAATACAATTATATATTTTTTCATTTTTTAATACAAATTATAATTATAATTTTTAAATTATATAAATTTTAATATAAATAAAATATAAATTTTAATTTTAATTCAAAATATTATTGAAAATAGAAATTTCAAAATATAAATATAAAAAATATAAATTTAAAAATATAAGAGATATAAATTATCAAAACAAAATCAAAAAATATATATATCGACAAAATATATTTATAAATATAGAAAATAAATAAAATAAAAATTTAAAAATGAAAGAAATCAAAGTCAAAGAAAAGAAATTAAAGTCTAGGTCTAAAGATCTAAAGAAAAGTAAAAAAAATAAAACAAAGTGTTTATCATCCATTGGTGGGGGATAGGATAACCATATGATAAAGAACTCGAGTTCAGATAAAGAAGTACAAATTTTAGCTCAACATATATGTAGTATGTCTATTTTCAAAGCGCGAAGAGTAGTTGATCAGATTCGGGGGCGTTCCTATGAGGAAACACTTATGATATTGGAACTCATGCCTTATCGAGCATCTTATCCCATTTTAAAATTGGTTTATTCTACAACAGCAAATGCTAGTCATATATGGGTTTGAACAAATCTGATTCATTCATTAGTGAAGCCAAAGTTAATAGTAGTACTATTGTAAAAAAATTAAGATCTCGAGCTCGAGGACGTAGTTATCCGATAAAAAGACCTACTTGTCATATAACAATTGTATCCTAAATTCCTCCCTTGTTGAGACTGGACTGGAACCAGATGTCAAAAAAAAGAAAGAGGGTCCGAAGGAGGCTCCCCTAACCTTCGCACCACTCCTTCAAATATTTAGAAACTTACACACTCCACTGGAGGGCTTGGCTTACCAATTTTAGAGGATGGAAGAGAACTAGAAGAGGAACATAGCATGCTAAATTCAAACAAATTCCAAGTCAAAAAGGTTAATGTACTTGTAAAGGCCGCAGAATCCATTAAAAGAGAGATTGAGCTAAGCACCTCGGCCATAATAATCTGCCATCTATCCAGTGCCTAATCTCAATGACCGTGGGAATTATGTTACAGCCCGTTTAATTCCTTCTGCCAGCCCGTAGTCTTTCTGCGCCTTCGAGCCAATTGTTGGAGTTCCATTGCCATTCTCCGGGTTGTACAAAAAGCAGTAGTCTTTCCCGCTTGCGGTAGCCTTCGTTCCAGCCTTCATACCAGTCTCCGTAGTCCCATTCTCCTTTGCAGGCATTTCTGGCAACCTTGTGTTCCTTGCGAGAGTTCTATACGAGGTTTCCCTAATAGGAAGTTTCCTAGGGGTCTGCCAGATCCAAAGAAATAGCCTAGGCCATCAAGTGATAAAGCCAGCTAGCAAGTGAGTTCCTTTTCAAGCTAGGTGAGGGTCTACTTTCGATCATTGATCCTGAAAAAGTGGCCATCCCATGAAATGATTTTGGGAGTTCTCTTAATTGAGAGAGAGGTGAATCCGTTGGGGGTTCTCTCCTATCATGTCCTGGGGGAGTTGCTTTTCTTCACCCTGCCAATCAGTCCTTCTCCTTTTTAGCCAGCTTCAAGTTCTATGTAGGGCATTGTAGCCTCTTTCTCCTTCCATGCGAGCCAGTTCCATTGGATCTTTCCTTACATCGAGTTCCAGCCAGTAACCCAGTTCAGTCAAGCCTGCTCAAGAAAAAGGAAAAGCTAAGAAAGCAAGAAAGTTTGAAAGAAAAGAAAGAGTCTTAGTATTGATCAAATGGGCAAGCGGGGAGGACTATGAAAGGCAAGGAGGAATGAAATTGAAAGCATGAATCTTGAACTTGAAAGACAACTTCATTCATATTAAGTAAATCAAAAAGAATATATTCAACTTATCCTATTTATTTGATGAACTTGCATATTCTATTTTTGACTGAAAGCTTTGTGTTAAGCCCATAGTTTCCAGCCTTAGATCGATACGAGCAAATACGTTAGCTTCTATAGGCGGCTTTCCCCTAGGCTTTGAATGGCCAAACCAACCCATTGAATATGTGGAATAGACTTTCCATTGGGCCCCTCCATGTAAGAGTAATAGTTATCGTTCGAGTATTGTGTCTCTCACTCTTATTGCGAAAGTGTGATATGCGGAATACTAGTGCTTTTTCCCGTATAGTAGAAAATCAAAAAGAGTCGTTGTCCATGTAGGGGCATTCCCCCTTGTACCATCCTTCATAGCAGCCTTGACTGCAGTCCCTGTCAATCTAGCTAGGTAAAAGGTCAAAAGCGGGTAAGAGACTTCAAGCAAGGGCAATACATCATCCAATGAGCAAGCCTAATAGCTTCACATAACAAGCTAACTATCTAAAGGGCATATTCTTCGATGGATAGCTTGGATACCAGTACCAGTACTAGGGCTTTTTTTTGTTCTAGTTCGTTGTTCTTCTTTCGAGTGGTAAGACAAGCAAGTCAAACAAATCCTGTGTTGTGATCAAGCCAGAAGTCAAGGAATAAGGATTCTTTCCCAAGGCAGGAAGGAAAGATGGATTTTCCCAGCCAGAGGATAGAAGACTACAAACGCAAGCACGTCTTCTGATTCAGAGCCTCTTGTAGTGCAGGAATGAATGTGAAATTGAAGATGATGCGAGAGGAGAGGCCGGGGAGAGTATGCAAAGAAGGGAAAGACCACTCTTTCTGAACCCTTGATCGTCGAAAGTTTTTCGTCTAAAAAAACATCAAAAAAGATGGAATGTCACACGAGATATACGTCACCTCCAGCCACTGAGTAAGCAGACTCTATCTTCAAAAATCCAGGTGAAACCGACTCCGAATTCGCGAGCTCACGGACTAGACGTAGGACATCACTTGGATCCTTGTATGTGCTTGATGCATGAGGCAACTAGGAAGCGGGAAAAAACCTTGCTCATCAACTGCTTCAACTCTGATTGGCATCATTTAGTAGTTGAGCGCTCTATCCAGTAGGTGGTTTTGGAGAATCGGTTTGGGGCATCCCCTAAACAATATGGTCTTCCTTCAAGCGCAAGCACCGATCTCAGGAGCAGGAAATGGCAGTCAGGTTTAGGAGTCAGTAACTGAGTCTGAAAAGAAGAGCTTTTTCATTGAATCAGTTAGTAGTAGGGCTAAAAACCCCGCTTTTGTGGCCCTTTCAAAGGTCTAGTTCCATGCATGCCTTTACACTCCTTCCCTGAAGTCCAGGTCCAAGCCCTATTGTGTAAGGGTCTCTATATCGATTGAATAATCCAACTCGATTAGTAGACCTGAGAATTCCTGCTAAAAAAATACACCTTTCTGAAGAAGGTTCTGTTACTAACATGTTTACTTCCATTGTGGGTAATGTAATTGGTTTCAAAGCCATACGAGCTCTACGTCTTGAGGATCTGCGGATTCCCCCTTCTTATTCTATAACTTTCCAAGGTCTGCCTCACGACATTCAGGTTGAAAGAGATAAGTTGAACAAGTATGGTCGTTCCCTATTGGGATGTACTATTAAACCAAAATTGGGATTATTTGCAAAAAACTATGGTAGAACGGTTTATGAATGTCTACGTGGTGGACTTGATTTTACCAAAGATGATGTAAACATGAACTCACAACCATTTATGCGTTGGAGAGACCGTTTCTTACTTTGTGCTGAAACAATTTATAAAGCGCAGGCCGAAACAGGTGAAATCAAATGACATTACTTGAATGCTACTGCAGGTACATGTGAAGAAATGATTAAAAGGGTTGTATTTGCCAGAGAATTAGGAGTTCCTATCATAATGTATGACTACTTAACAGGTGGATTCACTACAAATACTAGCTTGGCTCATTATTGCCATGACAACGGCCTACTTTTTCACATCCATCATGCAATGCATGTAGTTATTGATAGACAAAAAAATAATGGTATGCATTTCCGTGTACTACCTAAGCATTATGTATGTCCGGTGGAGATCATATTCACTCTGGTACAATAGTAGGTAAACTGGAAGGGGAGCGTGAGATGACTTTAGGTTTCATTGATTTATTATGTGATGAAACTATTGAAAAAGACCGAAGTCGCGGTATTTTCTTCACTCAAGATTGGGTCTCTATGCCAAGTGTTATACATGTGGCTTCAGGGGGTATTCATGTTTGGCATATGCCTGCTCTGACCGAAATCTTTGGGGATGATTCCGTACTACAGTTTGACGGAGGAACTTTAGGACACCCTTGGGGAAATGCACTTGGTGCAGTAGCTAATAGGGTGGCTTTAGAAGCATGTGTACAAGCTCGTAACGAGGGACGTGATCTTGCTCGTGAAGGTAATGAAATTCTCGGTGAAGTAGCGAATGGAGCCCTGAACTAGCCACTGCTCGTGAAGTATGGAAAGAGATCAAATTCAAATTTGAACCAGTGGAGAAGCTAGATAAAGAGAAAAGAGAAGTGTGCATAATTCAGTAATTCCTGTTTGTTCTCCTAATTGATTGCAATTAAAGTCGGCTCAATCTTTTTTTAGGAAAAGATTGGGCTGATTACCAAATCAAATTAAAAAAAAAGAAAATGAATGAGTATCCTATACTATGTATTTGCATATTTCTTTTATATGTACAGGTCTTACCTATATATATATATACAAAATCCAAATACAAGATAAGATCGAAGACTAAACAACTCAATACTTCTATTGTTTGTTGTTGGATCCATAATTAATCCAATCCTATGGATCCTTGGGATTGGTGGACTTTTTTATATCTCCGAGTTTCAGGCCATAGATCAAGCCAAGGGAAAGGCTCCATCTACCCATCCTATATATTGTCTTTTTCGTTCCATGTTTAAATAGAAACAACATAATTGGATTATACGATAACCAATTCTAGATTTTGGATTTATAGAAATAAGCAACTATTTCTATTTTCGATGAGAATTTGTACATGACATGGGAGAAGCCGTGTCTTTCTATTTTCAAAATGAGAAAAAGATTCTATCAATATATATTGAAGTGATACCTGCGATTGCCACAAAAGAGAATCATTTCTTTCAATACGTACTCCTTATTAATAAACAACTCTCATGATTGGATTCGTATGCTTCAATTTGGATAAGAAATCAAATAGTGAGGGTCAAATGATTATTCATCAAATGTATTTTCATTAAATAGGGGGTAGGAAGACTCTATGGGAAAATGGCGGTTTAATTCGATGTTGTCTAACAAGAAGTTGGAACGTAGGTGTGGGCTAAATAAATCAATGGATAGTCTTGATGGTATTGGACATACCAGTAGAAGTGAACAACCTATTCTAAACGATACAGAGAAAAAGATTCCTAGTTGGAATTATAGCAGTAATTATAGTTTGACTTTTTTGAAGACTCGGATTGGGATCCTTGCTAACCCTCCCTCTCCACGCTCACAAGCCTGACCTCCACTCCATTATCCGTAGGGCCTTCTCAATATCGAGCACAAATGAAGTGTATCTTCTGCCCTAGTTGATAATGTTTTATCCCGCTTTGATTTAGATAACACAACTCCGAAATTTCTGGAGAAATTATTGAAGCATCTCGAAGAGTTGCAAAAAACTTCTTGGAATAATGGTCAACACATTTTCTTTGATCTATGCGAAAAACAACATAAGCGTGATCTCTTCAAATTAATGTGGGAGTGGGGAAGGGGAAGAGATGAATGAAGGCGGAGAAAGAGCAGCGAAGGAGACGAGCAAATTCTCATCTCGAGATGTTAGAAGGAGGAAAATCAATTAGTGTCGGAGCTGCTGTCGATATTGGAAACGTCCTCAGTTCCTCGATTCATTCTGTGGCGTTGTTGGATGCTTTTGATCAATAGGAATAGGAGGCCCAATCAAAGCTTATGATGAGCATCTATTTTTTTCAATCATTTTGACGATCTAATTCTAGTTTCTTATTATATAGTGCAAACGCCTCACAATCTTCAGTTTTACGCTTACGCTTAAGGGAAGAAATGTTCTTGGTGGATGCAGGACCTGGTACCCCACAAATTTGTATGCAAGATGAGCTTACAGGAGTGCCAATCAATTGAGCTACCAGGTTTGATAATAAGGTGGGATCCCTGAATGTAGTGGCTGGTGAATCACTGATCAAAAAGCAGATTTTGGAGAGATTCATCATAATATAGTGGCCGGTCAATCACTGATCAAAGAGCGAGCAACCACCAGGTTTCATGATTTTGTGGGATCCCTGGATGTAGCGACTGGTGAACCTGTTCTTCTTCCACGAAGATTCAGAAAAAATCGAGCTTGGATGGAATTGAAGAAGAATTGGTGAACGAATAAAAAGGAGGTTATTAATAAAGTCAAAGGAGGTTATTCCGTAGCCATCGCATGTTTCATTACTTTTCTTCCATTCTCTCCTGTAATAACTCAAAGGATAATGAATGATCGATTCACCATTGAGAGCACTAACCCCAAAAGGAGGAATATTGTGGTGTGGTGTTCCAATAGCGGCAGATCAAAGACGAACTTGATGAGAAAAAAAAAGAATCCGAAGCTCACCTTAATCAATTCTTTTGTTGAGGGTCTGGCTCTTTCATCAGGTTAGCAGAGGAGCATTGCATGCTTCCTTGTGGTACCGTTGTCCCATCCTTTCTTCTTCTTCGTTATAGAATGGAAAACACTTCGTCCCATGCTCAGGCTTCTTCTTCTGGTCCTACTTCTGATTTTTTTTTTACAAAAAAGGGAGGGGAGCCCGAATTCTAAACTAGCGTGGCACTGCCTTCTGATCAATAGAACAGGAAGAGGAGAAAATAAAGACCACCAAAAATGATGACCACCGAGATAAGCATAGTGATTCGATCTTTTGATAACTCTTTTTTAAAAAATGACCTTTTTTGGGGGCTTACGCCTTACACACGGAAGGTTGGATTGCCTGAATCATGACTCTTATATACTGTGTTACGATCGCCTCATATTGATAAAAAGTCTAGAGAACAATTTGAAATGAAAATCAAGAAACAATTTTTGGTCATAAAAACGGAAACACATGAATTGCGCAAAAAGTTCTTTCGGTTAAAACGTCGTGCGACTCAGAGGACATAAGACTTATTTTTTCATGCCAAAAATCTTGCTGACTGGATGCTCCTACCCCACCATGCCTAGCCCTTTACCTTAAGAAGAGGAGAGGAGGTATGAAGCGTGGGAAACTATGCAAGAAGTGTATTATACAACATGTAACCTTAAGGAGTGGTGGCAAAACTCTTAATTGATCAACGCGAGTGAACTGTGTTTAGACACTTCGTAAAACCGCACTGCATCTATGAGTGGAGTTGATGGATGAGTGGGCTTCCCCTTTCGAAGAGCAGAATGTGATCTGAGACACAATGGGAGTTAGCGTGCCTCGGTAGGCAAGAGATCACCGGGGTATAGCACAAGATCGCCTTTTTTTGCTGCCATGGGGTCAACCTATGAACAAGGTAAACCCAATGGGATGGGAACCAAAAAATGGGAGGGTAGCGCATTGGGCAGAAGATGATCCAAAAAGTGAAGGCTTGCACATGTAGCTTGCTTCGAAGTTCTAGGTGAGATAGGCGACAGGTAGCTTGCTTCCAAGCCAGCCCGGCCGCGAGGAATCAAGAGATCTTTGACGGTGCTGAATTGGATCTCGGGTGTCGGAATAAGGTGGCCAGAAGCGACGAGCAATCGCGATCGAAGCTTGGCTCTAGCCGATAGGCTAGCAGTAAGCTTGGCTCCAGCGAAGCGCTTACCAAGCGCGAAGGAAGGGCCTTCGCTACTTGAGCCGTATGCGGGGGAACTCGCACGTGCGGTTCTTAGGGGGGGGGGGGGGAGAACGTTGGTTGAGCCATTCCATCCCAATAGCGTAGATTTGGAGCTCAATATGAAATCCATCATTCTTGCAAGACCCGTTTGGATAAGGGCAAACTCTAGAGATTGATTCGAAGTCAAATCCTTGTGTTGATCCTTTCTTCAACCAGAACCACATTCTATATTGTCTCATTATTCTTGTTTTTTTTTTTCAAAAAGAGAAAATGTCTTTTCTTACGCGCAGGACTTTTACCTGGTGTTGTGGTTTTCTCATTCTTGTACTACACTAACCTCTCGATAGTAGCACCTCTAACACAAAAGGAACCATATTGACAATGATGAGCAAGTATTACACTCCAAATTGTCAAGCGTATGATGTTCCAATATATGATGGCTACCGATCTTCCTTACACAATAAGGAATAGAGTGAAGGGAATGGTGGGCTAGGAATTTGACGAATACACTTGGTGGGCTAGGAATTTGACGAATACACTTGGTGGGCTGTCGGCACTATGTCTTTAAACTTTACCAAGAATAGAGTAGACTCACTACTGATAGGATACAACAACGGGATCACACCCTACCTTGCCAAGCAAAAATGACAGAAAGTATAGCAGCATCCCAACATGTCATTCCTTCTCCACTACCTAGCATACATTGTCCAAAATGAGTTTCATAGTGTTAGCTCTTTTAGTAATGAGTAGGCGCGGGGTAGCCCACAATCAATATATTGAGATGCTAGGCGTTTGCTCGGGGATTTACCCCGAGCGGCACTCCCGAAGGGGAAGCCCCATCTATGCTAGTGAGGTATAGGTAAATGAGATGTTCAGTAACTGAAGAACTAGCCGTTGAAGGAAATAATGAATGCTCAATCATCTGTTATGACCAACAAAAATAATGGAAACCCGTATATTCTAATTACTCTATGTGGGGCAGACAATAGGGATCATAGCGTAGTTTTGTTGATAAAAAGCTGACAGTTGAGAGAGTGAGGGTGTTTTTACAATGCGTAACAATTTTGGTCGCAAGGGAAGAGAAAAAGCGATTGGGGAACCACTTTATTGTTGGCGTATGGAGCACTTGTGCGAATAAGGAGAGTGTACCAAGAAGGTTAAGAGGAGCCTTTCCTGAATTTCAGAAATCCCAGAGTTGGGTAATCTTCCTTAGGACATGGTCTAAGGTATGCCAATATATCCTAAAGGGGGGCAATGAGCCTTTTGTCTAGGGAGAACAATCCTCGGAAGTGATAAATTAGGTAGTAATAGAGGGGCGGGGGCGAAAGAAGAACCCCACTATTATAAAAGCTATTATTGAGAAATTCTCATTGGTATGAGTCTTACGATGATCCTGAGCTCCAAGGAGTACTTCTTACTAACTATAATGCAACAAGAAGTATATTTTAAGATATACTGGTGATAAAGGATAGAGAGAGTAAGCTAGAGGATAGGATGAAGCGATACTTAGACCGCAAAGGGCTTCTAAGGGAGTATAAGTATAAGATAGATGAGCATTATTTTTAGGGTAAATTACACTGACCTTCCTTGAGGTTTAGTAAAATTACACTGACCTCCCATCTGCTTGTAATTTTATCTTATACCCCCCCCTGAGTTTTGTAAAAGATTACACAAACCTCCCCTATTATGAAATAAGATTACACAAACTTCCCTGCGTTTTGTAAAATATTACACAAACCTCCCCTAAAAAATTACTCAAAGATTACTCAGGGGAGGTGATTGTAACCTGGACAAATAGAGGGGGAGGGGGGGTCAGTGTAATTTCACTAAACCTCAGGGGAGGTCAGTGTAATTTACCCTTATTTTTATGACTTTTGGTTATTCAATGAATTTAAACCTGGAGGCGAGGATACTCCTCACATAGATGGCTCTAGCACTGCGGGAGTTACATTTAGCAATCTGATGTTATGCTAAGAATACTTGATGGGCAACAATGCAGACTAAACACTAAGAGTGGAAGAACATTTACTGAGGAAAGAAATGTACCCATTGTCATGGTCTAAAATTCCATACCCAAAAGCATGCGAGAGCAAGGACCTTTTCAAGAAGGACGGTTGAGGTTTGAATCAATGATTAATCACTTATTTGAAGAAAGAATTCTTGTTTGGGGTGTAGTCAGAGAAGATTGAAGCAAAAGGATGTGGAATGGCGAAATGCGAAGAACATAAGCATTCAATATAACGAAAGAAGAACAACACTACAAAAGGTCAAGCTGGAAAAAGGGATAGAAATGAGAATGCAAACGGCTAATTGTCAAAGAGGTACCCTCAGAATCATTGAGAAAGCGACTAATGAGTATCTGCAGCTTAAGGACCATGGAAATTATTAATGAATGTAAATGAGGTCGAATGAAACAACTAGAAATTATTGTCAATGATTGAGCGGTGCCCCTACCCAGGAGGACATTCAACAATTAGAAGAACTGGAAACTAGGGTCCATTGGATTAACTTGAACCTAAAAAAGGAGATGTGGAGACCCTTCACGTTAGGAATGATAATGGCCTAACATCCGCAAAGAGTAGAAAGAGGTGATGTTGCTTTTGCCGCTTGGCCATTGCAGACATGGATAGATGGGCATGAGACCTCCTTGGGTATGGCAGTTCACTCTTATGGAAGCTGTCAAGCTAGGGAAATGACAATGACCCGAGATGAATGGTGGGGAGAAAATACGGTAAGGGTAAATGCTACAATAAAAATAGTAGGTGGGTTCATCAAGGTTTGTAATGGAAAAAAGTGAGAATGTTTGGAGTCTTCAGAAACAATCATATGAATAGCCAAACTATTGAAAAATCATTTACCGATTCTCCGACTACAGATTGGTACCTTGGTCTGGTCCCTAGGGAAATGACTTCAAATAAGAAAGAAATAAATAGCACCAATTATCCGATCGGAAGATTCTTAGGGTAGTCCCAGAGTACGGAACTCTCAAAGTTCTCCCAACGAATAGGAAGCGAAAACACAATCCGATACAAGATTCGGGGGGAGTCGATTAGAGTTTCCAATATTCCATTCAATTAGAATAGTCTTTGCTTGGTTGGTCGATGTTCTATGAGAGGATAGCACCTCAATTTGTTAGTTTAGTAAGGATGCCTACTAGAAGTACATTTTCCGCCTGAAAAGACAAAGAGTGCAGTTCTTTCATTTCCGTGTTTCAGTATCTTTATGAATAGCTTTCCACCCTTGTTGTTCTATAATCATAATGACCAAAAGAGAACATGAATCACCTAGAGCTATAGAGTCAACTTCACACTAGCAGAAGAAGCTTCCAACTAGAAGACGTGAGGATGACACCAGTCTTGTCCTTACGCGGAAGGGGAAAGCTTTGCTGCCTACCCCGTTTAGTTAGATTCTTCCTTCTCCCATCCCAGTCTTGGCCCGATGTGAATAGAAATAGAATAGGAATCCATTCCTTCAAAGTAAATGGAAATGGAAAATGAAGGTTGACAAAGAACTCCACATTTCTTTTCGCTTTGTCAGATGCTTTAGACGAGAAAACGGATTTTGCCGAATCGTCCAAATGTAAAAAAAGCCTAGCTTAAAAGCTTGAGTCAAGCCCTACAATTGAATTCAATTCGGATACCTTTCAAGCTTAGTCAAGCCCTGGTTTTCATGTTTAGGAACTTCACCTTCACGCATAGGAATAGGAACTGAACTCTGCTCCGAGGAGGCGTATCAGTAGTAGGACTAGCGGAGATGGCGCTGCAATTAGCCTAGCGTTTACTTCCATTTCCAATAAGACTGTTCTCCTTACCGCGAGAGCGATGGAAGAAGAACATTTCCCGTAGAAAGTCTACCTAATGACCCGAACAAAAAGGGAAGTATCCGAAGATGTGTTCCTCCATTACGATCCTCAAACGAAAACATTGTATCGAAAATCCTACGATGGAGTGCTCCTGCGGTGTCTGTCGGACCAAGATGCAGAGAAGGTCATTCAAGAGACCCATAACGGCATTTTTGGTGCTCATCAGCCAAGGACCTCAATTTCAAGATAGAATCCGGAGATTGGTTACTATTGGCCCTCCATGATCGAGGATTGCATCGACTATGCCCACCAACTTCATGGTGACTACATCCACCAGGCCCTAGAACCATTGCATCCAACCGTACCATCATGGTCGTTTGAAGCTTGGGGAATGAACGTCATTGGGTCCGATCAATGCTAAAGCCCTCTCTCCCTTACGTTGTACTATCTCTCGCTGCCTGCCTTCTTTCACTTGATGCACTCTCCTCCGCTCTACCTCGCATTGATATTCTTCTGCAGCTCTTGCTTCCTTCACTTACTGCCTTAGAAAGGAACAAGCAACATTTAGGCACCTACCTCCTTGCATTGTCGCTCTGCTCTTTGCTCACTATTTGGGAGCCCCCACTCATCACCCCTATCACTCGACAACCCAACCTTTTCATTCATTACAGTAATGTGATTCCATGTCTCTAATGATTCGGTAGGAGGAAAGAGGCAAGGCTTTGACAGATCCGCTGAGAAAGGATCGGGGCAAGTCTGAAGCTTGTCAAAAGGATTTTGACGATTTGAAGATGGCGATGGTGATAGAGCTGGGGCTGAAATTGCCTGTGTTTGATAAGCCATTTTCAGAATAAAACTTTTGGTAGAGACCTCGACAGGTTGAGCACTTGACCAGACGTATTCACGAGTGCACCTAACGATGACTTTCGTAAGTAGTGTGAACCAGCACTAGAACGGAACTGGACTACCCTAAACCGCTTACTGAAAGGAAATTGACCACCGCTCGCCTACTGACTTGCCTAGCTGCTAAAAGCGGAAGCTCCAAGCTACTTCAAAACTAGTCGCGGATGTACCCAAAAAGAGAGTCTTTCTACGATTCCCGAGAGGCGGTACCGAACCGAACTATCCGAAAGCGCTCTCTACGCCCTCTAAAAGGCTTAAAGGATTGGATGATCTGTGGAATGAGCAACTGCTAGATTCGATGGAGATAGGTACAATATCACAGACGTGGATTGCCTTTCGCACGAGAATGGGTGGATGGGAATTTGGGTTCATACAAGTTGGCTCCTTCCATCCAAATTGGTTTTTAGGGTCTCTTTTTGACTCCATACACCGTGGATCGAGCGCGAGTGATTCAGAGTCACCCCTCCAAAATCCATCATCTCTATAATCCGGGGTCATGAGTCTCCTATGTTGGTACTACCGAGTGCTTGGGAACCCTCGGACAGTTCGATTCCTCGCACTGGATATAGAAAGGCCAGTCTCCCAAAATGGGTTTCCTCTATAAAATGCTGGCTAAGAAGAGTCATGTGGGGGGGGGGGGCATTTTGAGGAAGGCTGGGTTTTGTGAATCAAATTGTGGTTGAGTGCAGGGGTAGGAGGGGTGGATTGGTGAGTGTTAGCCCTTGCTCTTATTCTCATAATCATATTGACGCCCTGATTGAGAATTGGGGAAGGGCAAAATGGAGATTTATTGGTTTTTATGGCTTCCCCGAAAGTACAAATAGAAGAAGATCGTGGGATTTATTGAGAAAATTTTCAGCTGGGTCTAATACACCATGGTGTGTAGGTTGGGATTTTCACGATATTGTTGGACATTGGGAGAAGAAAGGTGGTGAGATTAGACCAAACTGGATGATTGAAGGCTTTTGTGATGTAATCAAAGAGTGCGGCCTCTATGATCTTGGTTTCCGAGGTCATTGGTTTACCTTACCTGGATTAGAAAGGGTAGAGCTGGTTTGAGGGTGTAGGAGTGTTTGGATAGATTTATGGCCTGTGGCAGATGGAGAGAGGTTTTCCTGAACGTTGCTGTGCAACATCTGGTTAGTCCTTCTTATGACCATGTCCCCTTTCTCATGCAAATCATTTCTTCGAGATGTGAGGGGAAAGGAGGTGGCAGGAGGTTTCATTTTCAAGATATGTGGCTAAGGGATGATAGATGCCTGCATGCATGGAAGGAGCGGGGCGAGGCAGTTGAGCTTAAAGATGAAGCAAGCGGAGGCTGGAAAGCCTACACGCGTTAGCGCGCTTTTCGTTTTCTCGCTTGGTGCTTGGAATAGACACTCATTTGGCAATGTTCAACATAAGATCAAATAGTGTCAGACCAAGATTGATGAGTTGAGTAGAAAGGGTATTTCAGGCGAATTGGAGAATGAAGAAAGAAACCTGATGCGAGATTGGAATGAGTTGTTGGAGAGAGAAGAAACCCTTTGGAGGTAGAGATCAAGGGTCCTCTGGCTCAAAGACGTGGACTGCAACACCAAGTTTTTTCACGCTAGAGCATTTAGTAGGAGGAAAAATAAGATCTTGGGTCTGAGAGATGAATATGGCTGTTGGAGGGCCGAGGTCAAACCCGGCTCTTCGCATCAAGTAGTGAGATTGATATGGCCGAAGTCCTAGAAGCTATTGAACCAGTTGTTTCTCAAGCTGATAATGAGGTGTTGTTGAGGCCATTTCAAAAAGATGAGATTAGGTTAGGGACGTAGTCTTTCAAATGAATCCGGACAAAGCGCCTAGCCCATATGGGCCGACTTTCTATCAGAAATCTTGGCACCTGATCTGGAACGGGAATGAGCGCGACTTGCTTGACGGTTTTACAGATGGTAGACTTCCGACTGAGTTCAATCGAACGCATATTGTTTGAATTCCCAAATGTGAGTCCCCTGCCTCCTAACTTCCGCCCAATTAGTTGGTGTAATGTTCTGTTTAAGATCATAACAAAGGTGTTAGCAATTCGCTTTCAAATGAAATTGGAGAATATGTTATCTGATGCTCAAGGGGACTTTATCCCTGGTAGACTCATAACGGATATTATGTTCGCTGCATTAAGAATGTTGCATTCTCTTAAGTACAATAGTGCCTAAAGGACCCAACAAATCCTTAATTGGGATTATGGGATCCGATTCTTTTGTCATATTGTTATATTTCGAACCATTGAATGGACCAATTCGAGAACACTTGGATGATGACAAAATTCTCTTTGATTGACATTCCTTATTTCGATTCAACAATGTACCAACAGTACCTTGATGTTGGGTAAGTGATTGAATCCTAGCCTTGCAATAAAAAGGATTGATATTTGTACGATCTAATCCATTATCGAAAATTCACCCTGAACTTGCTCTATCATATCTTTTTCCAGTGTACGAAATAGTGGACTTGACTAACTCAATTCTTATGAAATTGAGAATCAAATCATTTACCCTTACCTCAACAAAGGAAGCCTGAACCTCTTCCGGAGAACCATTTTGTTCTTGATTTGATGCCAATTCAATACTAAGCAAGTCTGAACTAATTGAATACTTGTGTGAGAAATACCTCGAATTGACTTGCCATTTCCATAAAGGATATGATTGAAAAAAAAAGTGGATCCCTCAAGAGATCTCGAGGAAAAAGTTTTGCTAAATTTATGCCATCAGCTATTTCATATGTGACTACGGGTCGAACCAAAACAAAAGACTTTTTCTTGGTAGGTGTGATCCGTTGGACATAGATCCCATTTCTCCATTTTTTAGATTCCTTAGAATTGGATTTTTCTATTTCCGGTGGTATCAAAATGCCGCTGTGCCTAGATATCTTATCTGCCTCTCCAGGAAAATCAAAATTTTTGGAAAAGATTTGGAGTTCAATGTCGTTTTTTTTTCTCTCCACTTAGACTAATCCACATACTCAACTTCTTATATTTAAAGCGAGTTGTGTATCTACTCAAATGAGACTATTGTTCCGAACCATTATCAACGAGGATCCGGGTAAGATATGCATTTCTTCGAGAATGAAAAAAAAATGATCTACTTTCATTTGGTATCTCGGACTAAATTCTTTTGATCCTCTATACTCAATTAAATCTTCTTTTTCGATGATTGAATTGACCAATACGGTCCCATATTTAGTAATTCCTGAATGGCTTCTTCTGTATCGTGGATCATCAAAATAAGCAAGAATACTATTTCTACATAAAATACCCTAAAATGGTCAAACAATCGAAATACAAAAACAGGGTATTAGTTCTCTCTCTCGTTCTTGATCATATTGTAATGGAATGATGAATCTATTTCTTCGCTTTTTGGCCAAGAAATGAGAATTCCCTTGGATAATAAAAGGATATATGAAATTCTAATGACCATTAGATATCATTTGATCAGGTCTTATTGAATAGTCAACAATTTTCTTATCTTTTTTACCAGAAGTATCCAACAATTTATGTCTTACTCGACCCTTTGTCATTGATAGGTCAGAGATATATCTTTCTTTAAGAAAAAAAGAATGAACATTCATTTGATCTTGATCCTTGTGGAGCGAAACTGTACTGGATCCGCATGGACCTCCCGCTAATATCTATAAATGACTTGTTTTTGATAATAGATGAACATTACCATATGTGTGGTGCATGGTGGACATCGGTACTCCAGTGCATTTCTCCCTCTGATTCAGAAGAAATATGTTTTCATACATTCTCTTTAAAATGAAAGGTGGACGTTCCAGCACGAATCTCAGCAATCACTTGTTCTGATTCTACATATTGATCATTTTGAACTCAAATCCAACTTTTTGGTGGAATATTTACATTATGTATAATATACCAACTCTCAATAGTTACATACAAGTCTATAGAACATAGAAAAGCAGGATGCTCATGACGAGTACGTGTGGGATGAACCAAATCCATATTGAATTGGATTTTTCCATTAGAAGGAGCTCGTACATGCTCTGTAGTACCGCCCGTGAATACTCCGCCGGTATGAAAAGTTCAACATGTTAGTTGAGTCCCCGGTTCCCCAATTGATTGACCCACAATAATACCTACACCCAATTTGACTAGGTCACCATGAGTAGGCCTCTGAGTACTCCTTCGGACCCTTGATGTTTTGGCATTGGTAGTATAGATCCCTTAGTTGCTTCAAGCTTCAGTGACAATGTCGGCTTGAAGGTATGCCCGATATTCATTCCAGTAAAAATAGAGACGAGAAGAGGCCTCCTCGTGTGACATAGGAATGGAACCTATGCCATTGAAGTACTTCTTTCTTAAAAGTTCATCCCAGATACATGGCTTAACAACCATCCCCAGGCCCAGCTCAACATTCTTGGAAAACAATTGAATCTAGGCTTTTCAATGACGGTGCCATTCAATCTTGTGAGGAATAACCAATCGATGAAACAACATAAAACCATTATGTTTAAATAGAGGTACGGGAAACGGTTGGGGGGAATGAAGTAGGTGAAGTGGTTGGATTTTGCGAGCTGTTCCAACCACTGTAGGATTTGATTCCAAGAGCCGAACGAGAATGAATACCACACAGAAGAGTCAAGACTGGGCTCCCTAATATAATGTTTAATTGATCAATTTTGGATCGATCGAATTTGTACAGAAGTTGTAACATGGGAAAACCACGGAAAACATGACTTATTTGAAGAACCCGATGACCTACCAATTGTAGAAGTATGATCTTTGGCAAGCAATAAGCACTTAAATAATACAAATCGAGTGTACCAAATTCTTTCTCATTTCGAGGAAAATATTTGGGAGGAAAGGGAAACAATGGAGGGATCCGAATCGGACCTAAATGGGAATGACATGAAAAGTCTTTTTCAAAACCCAACATTAAGGGGGTTACGACGATATACAAAAGGAATGAGAAAAAACTCGTGATTGGTGTTTCGGGGAAGATCTGCTTATGAAATAGTTCAAGAAAGAGTCGTCTCATTTCCTTACTTCTTCGTTCTTTCAAATTCATTCACTTCGACGACTGGTTCTGAACGCCGCGTCACCTACTTCATCTTCTTCATTTTCATATTTGAATCTGAATCGATTTCCTCTTTTTCCCCTTATTTCTTTCCTTATTGTCATCATACTCGACATTGATATGCCATCACCTGTTTACTAAGATCATCATATATTATTAATGCGTGCATTCGCCAGCAGCATATAACCGATGGATCGAGTATAGTCGATCTTTGTCCGACTGACTTTTGAACGTGAATCTAGAAGGGAACCCATTATTGAGATGTTCTCTCTACAGAACATCTACTCGCTCCAGTAAGGCTTTTATAAACCCCACCGAAGAGTCTTCTATATGGAGGGGTTCGATCACTTTCGCGACGAAGGCCTTTCGTCGAGTTCGATGATATCCAATATTGAAGAGAACTATAAGTTCCTTCTTGAGGTGCTCCACTAGACAAGGGGGAGCAGGCTCCTACGGAGGGAGGTTCAGAGCTTCCTCCCAAGGCAAGCTTTGGAAATCCGCCCGGGGGCGCGGGTTCTTGTTCCGCGGGATGGCTTGGTTTATTTCTTCGCCCTCCTTCGCTAACACAGCTAAGTTGAACGAAGTCCAACCTAATCCCCTACTGCTGCCCACCAAGTTGCTGCTCTCCCCCGCATCAACATCCCCCCTTACTGGGTTGGATGCGCCATAGGAGCCGCCCTCCATAAAACAATATATATGGTCTTCCAGATGGAATAAAAAGGTGAATAAACTAATTAGAACGCCCGAGAAGGCGAAGCACCCAATCCTTCTAAAGAGGAAGTGGATCGACTTGCGAAAAAGTAACCACTGGACTTTCTATAAAAAAAATAGAAATTCAAGTCCAAGAGCCACAGGATCACCCCAAGCAAGAAAAAAAGCATTAGGAACGAATAGAGACATTTTCTGAATACAGTCATATTCGGTGCTAATGGTCGAATTATTTGATTCATGGGATTGGTTCATTCGGGACTGCTTTGTTCCCAAGAGAGACTTGTCGAAAATCGCCGATTGGGTTGGTCCAACCAAGAAAGGCATGGGATGCACCGTATCGAACCATGTCTCTCGGAGAAGTTTTCACGACTCTCTCCTCGAGTTCAGTTGAGTCCTGGTGTTGAACTATTTAAAGAGAGAAATTCTTCCTCTTCTTTTTGAAGCGATTTCGGTGGGTGAGAGAAGGCTGCTAACTCGTTTCGATGCCTTCTTGAAAACGGTGCACGTGGGAGTGAGGAAGCGAAGCTGTCGTTCCTTAACGGTCAATGCGCACTTTCCCCTTCCTAAAAAAGCTTTTCAAAGGGAGCAGCAAAAGCAATGCTACGGAAAAAAGACTTCAGGTTCCGAAAATGTCTCTTCGGTCATGCTAGCGTCGTATTGAGCCTATATAGCCATAGAGCTACTGCGGGTAAGCGTTTTTACTCTTTTTCGAAGACTTCTATCTTTTTGGGAGGCCTAAGGACTGCAGCTTCTTCTGTAACAGCCGCAAGCGCCTTCCCTACCCGCTTTTTTCATGTTAGAAAGCCTGTTGGAAAAGTTCTGATAGGTTCTTATCTTAGTAGCAGTCGGTGACCTTTTCTTATTTTACTTCAAATAGCTTTTCGTCTCCTTGATAGCAGGAAGTTTTCCAAAAGTATGAAAGGCTGGAGGACTTTATACCATCCATTCCGGTGTGGTTGGATTCTGTTCAACAGCCCAAGGACTCGCAACACATCTTTTGTTCTTTCCACTGCTTGAAGTGATTGTTACGATCACGAAGAAATGACGAATCCCAACTACGGATATATAAGAGCCGAAACTTCTCAGAGCATTCCATCCGGTGTAAGCATCTGGATAATCAGGAATTCGACGTGGCATACCCGAAAGCCCTAAGAAATGCATGGGAAAGAGGGTGGGATTAACCCCGAAAGAAGTGATCCAAAAATGGATTTGGCCTAAAGTTTCTGGGTATGTCCAACCAAAGATTTTACCCACCCAATAGTAAAATCCTGCAAATAAAGCAAAAACGGCTCCGATAGAAAGTACATAATGGAAATGTGCAACCACATAATAAGTATCATGTAGAGCAATGTCTAGCCCAGAATTTGCTAGAACTATTCCAGTGAGCCCTCTTATGGTGAACAAAAAGATGGACCTACAGCAAATAACATGGGTGTTTTGAATTGTATCGAACCTCCCCACATGGTAGCAATCCAACTAAAATTTTTGATCCCAGTAGGAACAACTATGATCATGGTAGCTGCGGTGAAGTAGGCATGTGTATCAACGTCTAAACCCACAGTAAACATATGATGAGCCCAAACAAGAGATCCAGAAACACCTATACTGATCATGGCGTAAACCATGCCTAGATACTCGAAGACCGGTTTTCTCAAAAAGGTCGATACGATATGACTTATAATACCGAATCCAGGCAGAATGGGAATATACACCTCTGGTTGACCAAATAACTGAAAGAGATGCTAGTATAATATGGGGTCTCCCCCTCCTGCAGGATCAGAAAAGGTTGTATTAAAGTTTTGATCAGTTAATAACATAGTAATTGCCCTTGCCAGTACCGGAAGTGATAATAAAAGAAGGAATGTTGTCACTAGAACGGACCACACAAAAAGGGGTGATCTATGCATAGTCATTCCAGGTCCACGCATGTTGGAGATAGTGGTTATAAAATTGATAGAACCTAAAATGGATGAAACACCTGATAGATGAGGACTGGAAATTGCTGAATCAAATGCTCCACCAGAATGGCAGGTAATACCACTTAAGGGCGGATAGACCGTCCACCTAGTGCTGATACCCACTTCTACTAGGGCTCGGCTTAATAGGAGCAAGAGATTTGGTGGCAACAACCAGAATGAGATATTATTTAATCGTGGAAATGCCATGTCTGGTGCACCTATCAGAATCAGAACAGACCAATTACCAGATCCACCTATCATCGCTGGCATAACCATAAAAAAGATCATTAAAGATGCATGAGCTGTAATTAAGACATTATAAAGTTGATGATTCCAACAAAGAATTTGATCACCGGTTCAGGCTAATTCCATACGAATCAGTAATAAGAACCATGTGCCCATCACTCCAGCAATGGCACCGAAGATGAAATAGAGAGTACAGATATCCTTGTGGTTAGTGGAGAAGAGCCATCAGACCGGATTTGTCATTAAAGTAGGAATTTCCATTCTTTGACTGCTCTGCTCCCAAGGAGACTAGTATTTTCTTGGCCGTGGTTTTTCCAACAAGAAAGACATGGGAATTGTGAGGCTTTTTCATTTAGCACAATGCAGAAGACACTACCCTATTTGATGAGCACTGCAGTTCAGGTCACAGCGTTGACATCACTATACGTCATTTTGCTGGTCAAGTGCGAGATGAGGGGCAACTTTCATCCCGACTTGGTATGCGGGCCTTCCATTCTTTTCGATCTTGTACCCACAGTAGACTTCACACCCACCCAATCTCGACATCAACTACATGAACAAAACCATTGCCTGACGGGAACAGACACTTTCTCAATCTTGAATTCCAACTATCAAGATTAGCGTACTGAAGTGAAGGATTCTTTCTATACATCAACTTCAAGTCTTAACTGCGTGATTTCCTATTGTAGGCACCGCTTGCAAACCTCTCTCGAAAATGGTTTCGAAGGTTCCTCCCTCCGGCTTACCTCAATTTCAAGAAACTTCAAGGATGGGTATTGAGGACAACATCCCAAGGAGCGGATTCGTATGCCTTGCGAATATCTAACTTGGCGCAAAATGGAGATTTAGGTTTGTCTATATGAAAGTTATGGACCGCCAGAAGAATGTTTTCACTGATATTCCTGCCTTTAATAAAAGCTGACTGATGGGGACCCACCAACTCAAAAAGCATTTCCCTAAGCCGATTCGCCAAAATGTTGGTTACAAACACGTTGCAAAATGAGATAGCCTCAAATACCTCTGGGTTATCAACCTTAGAGATCAGCTCAAGGAAATTTGAGTTTTTCCATTTTCACTTAACTATTTTCCACTTCGAAAGAAGTTCAATATAGCTTTGAACACATAATCTTTGCTGAGTCCCCAACAGACCTGACAAAAGTGGGTCCGTCTGGCTTACTAATAAAGGGGCTTTCTCCTTCATATCAGCAACCTACCGATGGTACCTGCATTCTGCAGGAAACTCACGGCTCACAACTATTCAGTCACTTCTCTAGGAGATGTGCCGCTGACTGGGTTCATGACACAACCATCATCCGAACCATATGCTACCAAGTCAATGGGGGCCTTCGGTTGGAACCCATAACAAATTGAAAAGGCACTTTTGTCGGTCGACGAATGCGTGCTTTGATATCTACAGTATTGAATGAACGACGAGTTTGTTTACCCATGGTCCCGATCTTAGATTCTCAACATTTGAATCATCGGTGACCCATTCCAAATAAGCTAGCCGCTTTGACTTCGATAAGCCGATAAGAAATAGGAGGTGCGGGTATAAAACTCCTCTTCATTTGCTCCCGTTAACGACCACAAAGGCATACTACTAAGGCAGATGAGAGAAAGCACTCGATGAATAATGATTGAAGATTGCAGCATATTTTTGATAAAGACAGGAGTAGACCACTACATTTTTGAAGCAGAATTCGGCCAGCGAATCAACTTGGTACAAAATGGCCATCTTACTAAATTTAAAAGGTCGACTACGACAAAAATGTTGTTATTCCCCCCTTGTTGAGATGGGGCAATCGTCCTACGAAATCTATGATTATGCCTTTCCCATGGCCACGAAGGTATTGGGCTGGTAAAGCTCCAACTTCCTATTGGACGGCTTCGACGTGCTGCACAGAGCACACACAACTCATCACTGTTGGACATCTGCTTCTATCCTGGGCCAATAAGAATGCCTTTCCAGGTGAGCCAGAGCCAAAGTCTAATCCAACTCTGGCGTCATGAAGGACCGCGAGACGCCTTTCTTTGTCCGACATAGTCCGTCGTAATATCCATGAAGTCAAAAAAAAAGTGGTAGAAAGAGTAGTTGCGACACATTACTTATAAAAAATGGGGGTCTGGACAGAACAACCGTCGTTGGCCCTTCTTTTTTTTGTTGTATTTGATCACCAGTAGGAACTGAAACTCAACTTCATATGACGTGCCTCCTGAAGCTTGGACTGCTTCTGTAGATACTGAAGGGGCTTGTTGATAAGAGTGGCCTATTCGTAAAGTGCCTCCTTTCCGAGCAAATAATGACTCTAGTCTTTCACAACCAGCACTATCGTGTACATCTCCTTCTCATATGTGGTATATCAGACGGCTGTATTGAACATCTCACCTCACCGTGGTACGCGACCACTCAACCGTCTTTCCATAAAATGGCTACCTTCTCATGAGAGGAAGTGTCCGTTTCGATTTGGAATGGCTTCTGAACATCTGGAATGACCAGAACCGATGCTTTGTAGACTTTCTCCTTAAGGGCCTTCCAGGCATGCTCTGGATCCGTGTAAGATCAACTAGGAGTAGTTCTTTATGAATCTTTAGTGCAGAGGTAGTTGGTCATGCCGAGGATTTAAAGTGATCTCCGTCAGGGACTTGGGGATTGGCCATTCACGGACAGATTCTTCTTCTCAGGATCTATCTTGACTCGGATAAGCCGATGATATGCCCAAAGTATACCAGCTCAGCTCCCTCAACCCTTTTGACTCATAAGTAAGTAAGCTTTTCTCCGTATAGGCTTTCGCCTGGTGCTCACACAGAGCTTCTAGAACAGTCTCCATGTGTCTCAGACGCTCCTCCCAGGTCTTGCTATAAACCAGATGTCATCATCGTGGACCGTGATGAATTCTTCCAATATAATAAGGCCTCAGAACATCGTTCATCTGCCGAATAAAGGTTGTAGGTGCCTTGGCCTAACCGTAAGCCCAATGGAATGATGATCAATTCACATAACCCTTGTCTTGTCTTTAATGCCGTCTTCGAACGCCTTACACCATTTCCACTTGGTAGTATCCTGACTTCAATTCTATCTTCGTGAAGAAACAAGCTCCCTCAACTAGTCAAATGGGAATCAGACATCTATACTTTGAAAAGGATAGCTATTCTTACTGAGATCTTCTTAAGGGTGCGAGAATCCTAATCCACGCGAATGCGCCACTAGCCTTCTTCGGAACCAAGACCCTTTAGAGATAGGGGCGAGGCACGAGAGGATGTACTGGGCCTACCAAACCATGAACCTTTTTGAGCAGCTCTTGAAATGTCCGACTAATCTCCTCATTCGCCAATGTCGACGTCCTATAATGACCTTGCGTAAGATTGCTCCCAGTGTGAGTTCAATCGAGTGCAAGCTGATACAGGCTTTCAACCCAAATCAGCTACAGCTAAATAAAACCAAAACCAAAGCTTCAAAACTCAATTCTAATTCAGAAAACATCAAATCTACCCCGGTGTTAACGGAGAAAAATGAGGGGAAAATGAACGAAAATCACGGGTAACATGGCGAAAAAATTGACTTGAAAATTGGTGTCATCATTTGGTCTCGGGCAGCTATAGCGGAGTCAAGTAGGAAAGCAAGCCGGCCAAGCTTTGGAAGAAAGAATTCATTCCCCTTTATCGGAGGCTGATTTAGTAAAGTCAATCGTTTCAATCGCTTAAAAGCAAAAAAGCCATGAATGACATTAGAATTAGAGGGGGCAAAATGATTTATTATGGGGATAGCAGCAACTAGAGTGACTCCAGCTGGCTTCTGACTCCGGCCGGCTCTGAGAAATACTACTGAGGAAAAGGAGGCTTCTTTCCCGTATTCCCTAGGACTAGTTGCTTAAGATTTGGATTCGGCGTATGAAAGGGCAAATTCTTCTTCTTCATTTGATGCGTCTGAAACAACTTCTGATTTAGCTTCATAAGCTACGGCTTCATAGTCTGGTTATAGACCAAGCCCCCTCTCTTAGTCAGTTGCTAAAGTCCCAGTGGTAACCAATCTCTACTCCTTGTCAGAATGCAATGTCTGACCAGTAGGTGGGGAAGTTAGGGCTGACATGTACGATGTTGATTCTCATACCCTCTGTCTAAAG
Source organism: Canna indica (assembly GCA_034359265.1). NCBI lineage: Eukaryota > Viridiplantae > Streptophyta > Magnoliopsida > Zingiberales > Cannaceae > Canna > Canna indica. Next base: position 40,874,059 of record CP136892.1, read on the forward strand.
CTGGCTCTTTCTGCTGCTTGCCACTACTTCGAAGTTGATGATTCCACTTCCGATTTGGTTGGTTTTTAGTCTACCATGTACAGTACTGTAGATAAAAGAATGCATGTTCACCCGGGCATTGAGTCAGGGCCCTATGCCTTATCTTCCTTAGTGATCTTTTTCTGTTATCCAGGTTGCTATGGGGGCAGCTATCCCGCTTAGGCTGGTTGGAGTAAGGCTGCTTCAAAAGCTACGAGTTGGTGCTACTATTATTTTGGCTCCTTTACAGCCTTGGTCAATCATTTGTTTTCACTGATATTCATGTGCGAGAACAAATGGCCAAAGAACTACTCACTTTTAGATTATATGATGAATCAAACACTCTTCAATTCCATCATAAGCCACTTTTCACTACTAGAATTATCGTCATCACCGACGGTTGAATCCGTGGATGACCCGTCGGTGATAACTATCACAGACGGCAAAGGGCGTGGCAAAATGCCGTCACTGATGTGTGCATCTCAGATAAGTTGTGACGGCCGAGCACAACCATCAAACGTAATCATCAGCGACAGCCATGTGCGTTATCGCTGATTTAAAAACAGCAGTGACGACTTTAGGCGTCTGTCACTAATACCAATCCATCAGCCACGACCCAGTCCCATCGGTGATACTATTAGTAACAATGATATTTGGTGTTGCACAAGCCATCAGCCATTTACGATAAGCTACGGCTTTGTGATGGTAGACATTGGGTAAGCCGTGGGTAAGCCATGGCTAAAGGTATATCCTGTAACTGAAAAAATGAAAATTTTATAAATTCCTATAAACAAAATATTTATAGATTACAATCTATTTTCAATCACATATTATAATCAGAAAACATCATACACATGCATTTGAAACCAAACATACAAGTTTTACATAAATATCATCAATCTAAGCCTCAAACCGGAGGCAAACAATTATCAAAATATAATATATATACAACCAAGTATCAAAATATAAACAAAATACAATAAATCAGAATCTCACGACTGCGGTGGAGGCGGTGGAGTCGATAGTGACTAGGTCGGGAGCGTCGACTGGGTCGAGGAGGACGACCGCTGCGACATCATCGGTAGAAGGCCAGAGTGAGACACAATCTGAGTGAGGAGTGTCTGCATGTTCTGGATCATCTGTCTCAACTCGTCATTTGTCTGTCTCTACTCCTGCATCTCCAGTCTCTGCTCCTCCATCGCTAGCCTATGCTCCTCCATCGCCAGCCTATGCTCCTCCATCACCTGTCTCTGTTGGGTGAGCTCCGACTCCATGGCCGTTCTCTGGCTCTGGTCCTGCGCTCGGGATGTCGAGGGCCGCTCACTCGCAGCCGGAGGGGTCGGTACCCCAAGTGGCCCGAGCACGGTGCGTTCATGGCCACTATCTGCAAAGCCATAAACACGATCGTGCTCCCAACCACCTGTGGCCTCCACCCAAGCTCCTGCGTCGAACTCCTCCAGTGTGCCTCCACGCTCGATCACACTCATTGTGTAAGTTTCCTACGCATGTTTATATTTTAAATATATATAAACTATAAATAAAAATTGTGTAAATCAAATAGACATATATAAATACTTACCATTATATACGAGGCTCTGCTATCCACGTAGTCCCCCGCTCCTCGTCGGCGACGGTGGGTGCGCTCAAACACCTCCATCATCGACGGGTGTTGGATGGTGTCGTCCTCCGCCACTCGTGTCTTACATTAGAAAACAAATACACTAATATCATTATACATAATATATAATTTAATAAAAAATAAATAAATTATATATACCATACAACGCTCATGAACCACAAAATAGATGGAGCCACCAGTGGCGCGCGCCCGTGCCGTCCCCCTCGGACATGCGGTTTCTCGACGCAGTCCGGGAGAGCTCCTGCCACTCAGGTGTGTCCCACCGCTCAACGGGCTGATCCCACATAGGGCCAAGAATCCACTCGGGGGTGTGTCCCCGAGTCTGCCCTATCCATGTGGCCCCCAACCGTCTCATCACGGTCCGACGGGCTTGCTGAAGCAGCCTGTTATAGCGAGCGCGGGCAACACGCTCCCATGCAGCCTCAACAAAAGTGGTCTGGTCCTCCGGCCATGTATAATGAGCCCGCAAAAAAAAAAAATTATTACCGATGATTATTTAACATTAACATTAATTTAATAAATATACTTACCGTGAACTCTCGCCACAATAAATCCATATGCTCACGGGGCACGTGAGACCATGTAGGCCACGCCATGTGGATAAACTTTCGGATCGTCCCTGCTATCGTGCGAGGGACGTCCTCCTGCTCAAATCTGCACAAAATAAAAATTCATAATATGATATTTTGAAATAAATAAATTTTAAGAAATAATTGATGCATATACTTACCGTCTTCCGCGCACACTAACTGCTCTGCGTAGTTCTCCCTCGAGTGGCGGAGGGAGAATTCTGTTAGTCCCTCAAGGCCTATGTCTCGAAGACTCGTGGCCTACGTCTCGAAGACGACAGTCCTTGATCTGTAGAGGATGGCCGAGGGATGGTAGTCGGAGGTGAGGGGATGGTGGCCAGATGAGGTGAGGGAACGGTGGATGGATCAGGTGGGGGGATGATGGCCAGAGGTGGGGGGATGGTGGTGGAAGGCAAAGGGTCAGTGGGTATAGGTGGGGCGGGTGGTAATCGTCGGGGAGTCCTACGAGGAATGCCTCATCGGGAACTGATATCTTGAACCATAGCTGTAAAAATAAAAGATCATTAACTTCGTTTACACGAACATACAACCCCCGAATGGATCTAAGTTTTGCAAAATTAAAACTTGACTCGTTGATGCTTACGTGAAACATATCAACTCGTCTTGATTTTTTTCTAAATTTATGGATGCCGGTGTGAGTCCATAGTGGACGATTCTGCGTGAGTCCAAAGTGGACAATTCCGATATGAGTCCATCCATTGTGGACGATTCCGACGCAAGTCCACCATGGACGATTTGACCGCGAGTCCAAAGTGGACGATTTGGCCGCGAGTCCACAGTGGACGATTTCGGTGCGAGTCCTCATTGGACGATTCCATTAATACTAATTAATTAATATTAAACTAATTTCACTAAACTAATTTCATTAATTAACCTAAAAATAATTAAACCCTAATCAACATTAACCATTAATTAATATTAACCAAACTAATTACCTAATTAACAACTAATTTCTAATAATTAACAATAATTTTTTTAAAAAAATGATTTAACTAAACCCTAATCAAGTAATTAATTAGGGTTTAATTAACCCTAATCGATCAAGCACCGACAATAGCCGGCAGTGATGCTGGCTACTGTCTCCAATGGGGCCGATGGTAATCGGCCCCAAATCATGGCGCCAGCATTTAGATGCCGGCGCGGAGAGGGCGGCGGTATTAAACAGGCGAGAGAGGAGGAGGAGATGCATACCGAAAGGGAGAGGGTCACCGACGGTGACTGAAGGCGGCTGCAACAGGCGACAATGGCGATCAGAGAAGAAAGAGGAAGGGTCAGGCGTGAACGCAAATAAAATGGATTTTCACCGACCATCAAAAAACCGTGGATTTATAATTTTATTATCACCGATGGCTCTCATAGCCGTCGCTGAAGAGTGTTTTAATATTCGTGGGCTGCGTTTGTGGCATTAATTAATAAGCGATGGCTTCTTCCAGTCGTGGACTTATTCATATCACCGACGCTGGCATCCAGTCGTGGCTAATAACTTATTTTATTTCGCGCCCCGTGCGGGCCATCAACTATCAGCGACGATTTGGTTATTCACATCACCAACGGCTCTAGCGCCCCCGCGTAGCCGTGGCTAATAACTTATTTTATTTTACGCCCCTTGCGTGCCATGAACTACGAGCGATGGCTCTGTTTGGCTGTATGCGGCTACAGCCTCTATGGCCGACGCAAAGCCGTGAATCATTCTGACGGAGGAGGCGGTCGTCGGTGATTCCCGTGGCTGATGTGGTATATTCTAGTAGTGTTTTTTTCCATTTCTCCGGTGACATCATATGAACTTTCAAAAGTCATCCAAGAGTTTGAGTACAGAGTGTCTGTCGCCTAATAAGTCAGCATGATTTACAGCTCCAACCTTAGCCAAATTCGTCTATCTTATGGTATCAGATTCTGTAACCCGGCTTACTTACCTTCTAGCCTACGAAAAACTAGCTTATTGAACTGAACTTCAAGTATATTGGCAATGAGCCAGAGCACTTGTGGAGGACACGCTATATCATCCCTACTACTCTAACTGGCAGGAATTCCATCTTTGAAAATCCACCGTAAAGGGGAGTCCTTTCATTGCTCAGATTTTTAGTGTGAGAAGCCTTTGAAAGCATGGGAAGGTGAGGGAAGACTCGCTGCCATCGCTGTTTCGACAATCTAATCAAACAAGGGAATAGATGGTAAAAGCAGGTCACACCTATTTGACCGCGGGCCCTCTCTCTTGCAAGTGAACTAAAGGCTAGGCTTCTAATTCCTTCCCTTGATCTGACACTATTCATGCACAGTGAAATGAACCCTTAAGATAAAGGGACTGAGTAGTGCAGGAAGTGGCCTATCAAGAGGTAGAGAATAGCCCAACTAGAGAAAGATCAAGCATTGACTCACTTTCCCTACTAAATAAAGAAGGTATGAGAGGTATTCGCTCGACCAAGGTCCGAGGTGGATTTGTCAGCTCGATGCAACGAGGGGAGGCAAGGGATTGTCATGCAAGAACTAGAATAGGACCTTCTATTGATCGATTGAGTGGATGAGAGATTTCCTCACATCAAGGTAGAGGCTGCTCTCACGAAGTTTACGGGCTCCCTAAGCAGATTCGAAAGGGAAATTGAGGTGTGGTGACACGAAGATCGGTACTTCTTTTCTTAGGGGACGAATGCAAGAACATATTTCTACTTTCGACCAGGTAAAGATATCGACATCTGAGGAAGAGCAGGGGTAATCGTGGACTAGGAAGAGAGGATGCAAACACATTCATTTAATTGGACAGCTTTGTTAGCAAGAAGCAGTTAGCGGAACTCAGTGGAATGAGCTACTCCTTTTAAGTCTTTTCTGGGACTAGTTGGGATTGAGCTTGAAGGCTTTCACTTAGGGACTGGGCGAATTCTTTTTGTAATACTATGACTATAATCCTATATGAAGACTGCATATTTGTACTCATTAGTAGGCAAAAGCCCAACACTTCAAAACAATCAATCAGGACTGGTGCCATCTGCGCTTCTTCTAACTCTTGAAAGTGCGCTTAGAAGCTCATTTTCCAGCATTCGTTTAAACCGATTTGGCATCTTTCAGCTATACAAAGTTAGGTGATTTACCAGGTCGACAATCATCTTGATTGAAGCCTTTATCCTTTGATCGGCTTGAAGCTTGATTTGATTATCTAAGGGTTCGAAGGAGCTCTCTTTTTTCAAACGAAACCTATCTTGTCAAAAGACGACGACCCGAAAAACAACATTGCAATAGAGAACTCTTTAGCGGAAATATTTGACAGGCCTATTAAGTTCGACCGCGAGATGAACTTTTGATCCGATTTTGCCAATTCATGCATTCATAGAATGCCTTTATCAATCAAACTTTCTCTCTTTTACCACTCTACAGCTCCATCTTTAGGAGCTGCTCAATCTTGAATTTCAAAAATCAAACAAAGGTCGCTTTGCCTTGGGTGCTCTTTACCCATACCACAATGATGGCTCTCTTGTCTTTGGATGTCACCCGACTGATGCCTTAATGCCCTTGCCTTTTTTCCATCTTTAGTAGTTCCGTAGAGAGTAGATAGATCCTATCACCTCTATCATACATTCATTCCTATCTATTGATAGAAAGATCTTCGTCAAATACCGGACTTTGCCTTTGTTCTATTTTTCTATTGTAGGAATTCCTCATATCCAAGGCAGCTTCCCATAATGACCCCACCCATACGACTATGGGGGGCTATTCGCCTTTTGAATCGACAGTAGTGACGAAAGGCTACTTCAATGATGGAAACATCATAGGGTCACAAGTGGAAGCTAAAGCGAAAGTAGTTGAAAGCCGGGAGAAAAAGCGAAAGCTTTCTCGAAAGGTGCCCTTGAACCCTTGACCCTCAGGAAGCGAAGACACAAAGCATCACTTTTCAAAAGGAAGGACAACCCGGAAATGAAACGAAGCGTCTCGTTCCCTTTCATCAAGTGAGTAAGGCAGGCGATCCACTTAAACTTTGCCTTAGACTGACAAAACAAAGCTAAGAAGTAGGATGAATGAAAAATGGAAACGGACAAGGGCGGTCGTCGCTTGGCGCGAAGGCTACTAGTTCGGGGTAGGGTATGGTACTAAAGGTCCTCGAACTTCCAGGTAGTTTTTCTTTTGGGCAGCTATTAACTGTTGGATCTCACTAATACAGCCTCCTATGGTTTTCGTTACCGATATATATTTTCTTTTTTCCCAGGGATTTTTCGGGTAATCAGCTCCCATACTGTAAATAGTCAAATCTGAACCTTGTCGCTCTTCTTTCCTCATGGGCAGGAAGAACACCATCAGCGAGCATTGTGTGATTCCATTGTGTTTTTTGCACTTGACTAGGTGGACAGTTGATCGGAAGAGAAATTCGATTCACCTAGCCAGCAAGCGGGCGGCGTGCTTATCTTGTGTGACAACACTACAGAGCAAGTTGCTCTTCTAGTTGGGCAGCTGTGTGACAACACTCCAGAGAAAGCGACACTTTTGTCTAACATGCTATTGTCTCAACACCCTTACGAGTTAGTGATGAGTTTCACGCGCTCTAAGCCCACCCCGCGCGCAGTTAAGAGGATTGGCCACAATCTGAGCGGTACCACCCATCCCACCCTACTACCTATAGGGGTTCGTCCGGTCTACAGCCGCCCGAAGAGGAACTGCAGTGATCTTGAATAGGGATCCTACAGTGATAGATAGAATCCCCATAAAAATACCACTAGATCGAGCACTAGTGATTTCGTATCCGGTCAAAATCTTGGCTAATTGATCGAAGTGGGTAGCTCCAGTAGACCCATAGATCATGGAACAAATAGGGTGGGTAGGCCCAATTACCACACTACACGTATAGACGCGAGCACCCCTCATTACCATACGTTCGACTATCACCGCATATGACTTGCACAAAGACTACTAAATCCATCACGAGCTTTTTCTTTTATTCCACCTCTCCTCTCCAATCCTCGATCAAACTTGCGTTCTCCAGCTTCTTCAAAATGGCTGCGCTAATGTGCAAGGGCGAAAGCCCTTGCGCACTCAATCCGTTGCTTCTTGCTTCAAAACTATAGGGCTAAGACTTCGAGGAGTCAAAGACTACAAACTAAAGGGTCCGAAGGAGCTAAAGCCCTCCTGCAAGGTGGGTGCTTCTTTCGTCTATCGTATGTATCTCTTGGCTTTGTCCCGAACCAAGGAGACATTCTGACGGGTGCGTGCGTGTGCCGACTGCAGAGACTACAAGCCGACGTCTGAAGCGACTCGCTTCTATTCTCGTCTCGTTGGGATTAGATATAGATGGGGAATCTCTATAGATCGTAGTAGTTTGCCAACCTCTCATACTAGCATACGATACAATTTCACTTCACGGCACGACCAAAATAAAGAAAGAGCTTCGCTCGGTTGGCCCTCCTACGCGGACGCCTACTTTCTCTTCTCTGAAGTCTACAATAAGTGGGAGAGGCAAGATTCGAACCTACGTAGAATACCTTCAACATATTTATATTATGCCGCTTTTGACCACTCAGCCACTCCCCCCTTCTCGGTCCTACGCCCCCCTCCATCAATGGCTTCCTGAATAAGAAGGTGTTCTTAAGTGAAGAAGATGGAAGGGAACTATTAGATTAGCTAGCGTTCTGGTTGAATAAGGTCATTTGTAAGTTCATAACCATTTTTGTAAAGCAAGGGGCAAAGCTTCTACGACAGCTTCCCCCTCATTGCCATCGTTGGCCTTCCCCAGCTCCCCTCCTCCGTCGCTTCTGGCTAAGCATCTTTCAGCGAAGGAACGGAGGGGACTAGTCGCTTATGGCGAAGCAGTGAGTTCATGAACAAGTGAATGAATGAGCTAGTGAGCTATGAGTGAAGTGCAATAGTCTTATGGCAAGCTATGTTCCTAAAAGGAGTGACCATCTTTTCTTCCCTTCTACTGACACTGAGCGAGCAGCAAGTGTAGGCAATTGTTTCCGCAAGGGTGGGGCGCGCTAGCTGGCAAGCATTTTCAGGCTCCGCTAGAGGGAGAGATTCAGTCACATGGTCTTCTATAAAGTCGATCTCCGGGGGGGGGGGGGGGAATCTCTTTCTATTTGATGAAAATCGGATGTTCAGGTCCTTCGCCATTGTTTTTGCTTTTAGGGCCCTCCACACTACCGATGCCCCTGCAACCCTACTTCTTTTTATGAATGAAGACAGAAGTTCTACTATAGCAAGCTCATCCTCGTAGATGTGGTTGGGGTCATCTTCTATTTCAAAAACGGAGATAGAAACCACAGGCACATCCATCGTAAATCAACTAGTGGCACGGCCCGTGCCTCCCGTAAATCTAGGAGAGGCAGCTGGGTCATCTCCCCCTATCGCCCCCTATCCTTATCCCCCATATGAGATAATAGGTGGGGACATTGTTCTATCTATCCAAGCCTCCTTCTAAAATACTTGCTTGATCTTCTTTTCAAACAAGCCAAGCCCACCAGATGGCCTTTATTCAGGCTCAAGACTTGTTCGAAGTCAAAGTGGACATCTTAAAAAATATGGCCCAACTTGATCCATAGGGAGAAGGCTTTTGGTTAGAACACGAGGCTAGGGCACTTGAAAACCCAAGGATTTCTACGGGGGAAGAACACTTGGAACAACTTCACGCTATCTTGACTGAACTGAAAAGGGATGGAATTCACTCGGGGGCTTTCGAGTCGTTGAGTAAGAAAAAAGTTTTTTTTGGTTCTTTCGAAGATCTGCGGAAGGATCTCTGTAGACAGTAGAATTTGGGAACCAGAGTGCAGAATTAGAGTGGTTCTCCTAAATATATAGGAGATATTCTCTCTATTATGTTTGGGGTCGTCCCCATATAATGGCATTACTCTACTGGGTCTCGGTTCTACGTGCTAAAAATCTGGTACATTCTATTTTGTTTCGCCTATGTCTTTCGTTGGAAAAAGCAAGGTGAAGAAAATAGTGGTCTCCTTGGGAGCAGTCAAATCAATTTCATTACTCTTGCATGGCAACTTTCAAACAAAGTAATTTCTTATTTTTTATGTTTGCATTCCTAAAACTAATGTTGGACCCGCAGCTCATATGTGTGATGGTTACGGTGTGCGCAGCCCTTCCACAATTTTTTGTACAACGACCTGATGATATTATTCATCAAAATCCACCTTGGTCGGAAATTATGTTGCATTTCTGAGGCCTTATTTTCATTTTTGGAAGTTCAAGTGAGCCTATAGGCTTCGAGAGCGGAGTGGCAGCCCGAGATTCTGAGAATGGATCACCCCCATCTTCTGGGGCAAGCCCCACCACTCCTTTATCCTACTGAGGGGGCAGCCATTCTGCATAATGATGATGCCGACCCTTCTAATGAGCAGCTGACCCCCTCTTCTTCTGGTTTGGACTTTGCTTCGATTATCCGAAAGGAACTCACATATCTATTAAACATTGGTCATAAGGCCAATGTTCAACAAAAAAAAATCAATGATGTGCTATCCAATTTGTTTATAACCAAGGCCACTCGTGAATTTCAAGAAGCTTTAATTGACATCTTAAAGACCTACAAAGGACGTTTTGGAACGGGGGTCTTTTTTGATATAAAAAATCCATCCCATAGTGATTCTTTATACAACATAATGTGGGAATTCTATCGAGATTACGATTAATTGGAATAGGTGTCGGAGCTGCTACAATTGCTTCAGCCGGAGCTGTTGTTGGTATTAGAAATGAACTAAGTTCCTCGATTCATTTTGTGGTGTGAATTCCATCCTTGTCTATGATGTTAATTCTCAGTTTAGTCCTACTTCTGATTTTCATTTTCATATCATGGATGTTGGTTCGTGCTATATGGAGGTGGGCTCCTTCAATTTGATGTTAGGCCTGGCCGGCGTCGAGAAAGATTTGACATTCCTCAGCTCGATGGCCAAAAGCTGATGCTCATGGGCCCATTCCCTATTATGAATAGAACATAACCTTAGAGAATGTGATACCGAGGTCTTCTCCCTACTGCTTGTCATGGGATTACTTGAGGTAATCATTTGTTCAGGCGAATAATTTGATAAGAAATACCTGCGATTAGTGCGATTAGTGCGATTGGTTGATGTCATCATATAGGTGCCAGGTTCCTCAGTTGAGAACTAAGAAATTCCATTTCGTCTACCAGAGTTGGTTGATCTCCAACTCTTAGAAGCATGGAATTCCGTCAGGTATAAGGAAAGAAATCCGACAGTCTAGATAGCATATCATTTCGGGGCAAAGCAAAACTCATCCATGAAAGTCTATGCCAGTGATCGCTAATCCATTCCTAATCTCAAAAAGAAAAAAAGGTGAATCAATGAGATCATTCTACCGGTTGGTTAAAAAAGACAAGTTCTATACGATATTAGAATGCAAGAACTAAAGAAAGAAGACCCACTTTTGCAGCTGAAAATAGAAAGAGATAAAGAGAGGGCTCTTCTCATTTTTATATCTAGTTCTCCTTCCGCATTCCGTCCTAGTCAATGAAGCTTTAGGTCAATTAGGCTACTGAGTCAAATCGAGATGACTAGTCTCATGAAAGGACTTGACCAGTCATCTCAATTGGACAGTCTTTTTTTTTAGAGGGGGGGGGGGGGGGGGTCAAAGGGGAGAATGAAAGACTCGACAGATGACTACATAGTCCGGGCTATCGCTACCCCCAGGGTTTCACCTAAATGCAACATCGAAAGCCACCAAATATGGCATTTTCATACAGTCAATCCAACCAATCCGCACAAGACTTGATACGTGGACTAATTAATTGACAATACTGAGTTATCTACATGTGTAAACTAGGGAACTCTGTGGTCCCAGCTCCTATGACTCCTTTCATGACTTCGTTAATTCAAACCTTTTGATTTGACCCACTAGCTGGACTTATGACCCACCTGATGAGATTCTTCTTTTTTTGGCTTGTCCATCTATCAATCTACTCTTTATGTCCACCCTCCCCTTTTAGGTGAATGAACCTATTGGGAAAGTGGCCCCAAGGCTCATCCTTCTGCTTGCGGTTTTCAAGTGAGTTGGGGAGACCTTTCAAGCTTTCTGATAGCTTTTCAAAATATAGATTATTGTAATTGGTTTAGAAGTTCTTCTTTTCTATTGAATCGGGTTTGTTGATGGAATCATAGCCGGGCCGGAACTCTTGATCTATCAATAGACGATGAGAACTCAATCAGGAAGGAAGGCTAGTCATCATCGAGGGTATGATCAATGAACTACTGCTGAGAACAATAGTCTGTCTGACTGAGAGAAAAAACCCGCATTGGATGAGTTCTTGTCGCACTTCTTTCTATGCAATTGCTGGCTTTTTCAAAGCGAGGGAGTGATGGGCAACCTTAGTCTATATGTTGCTTGTGAGCCGCCAAGTACCAGTCTCGCAAGAGTACTAGCGTTAAAGGATCGGTCCTTCACTTTCGGATCATTCGCGAGTAGAACTCGCTCTCTTGCCACGCCTTTCACTCACTCACTTGAGTCAGACTCAATCACTGCTGACTTTTTGGAGGATCATTCATTCTTAACTCTCTTGCTATTACTTGCAGAGAGAGCCGACGGTGCATATTATCAAATAGAAAGAAGCTGAGCGTAGCGATTCGTACGATAGGAAAAGTGTCGCTAACTGGCAGGCATTAGAGTCAGCTTACGGGGTGGGGCACAAGCAAGAGTAGCGAATCACATAGAGTTGGGGTTGGTGGGGCTGCCAGCGTGGATATAGATAGGGCGGGCGAAGCACGAAGGGATGGATGTCTGAGCGGTTGAAAGAGTTGGTCTTGAAAACCGAAGTATTGATAGGAATACTAGGGGTTCGAATCCCTCTCCATTCGTGAGGTCATAAGTTCTCTCTTGTCTTATCTATAGATAAGAACGAATCAGATCATCTCGATTGAGTTGATGGATGGAATGGGTAGACGGTTGAGGTTCTTGTGTGTTGATTTAGTTAGGACTTTGTCTCCCTTTTGTTATCTTCCGCCCCGGGTGGATTATCTGTGAGAGCTAAGTCTCAAATATTTCGATTTTGGTTATGGAAGGAAAGAGGCGAGTTGGCTGATAAAGATGGACAGTGACAATTGCGTAATAACAATTTGTCGGCCAATTGCTCGGAAATTCTCAGCTATATGGGGGACTTGGATGGTGAGCAAAAATAATTGATCAAGAAGTTGGTAAACATTCACATGATCGATGGTAAAAGAACGAGAGTTCATGCTATTGTTTATAAAATTTTTCATCGCCCAGCTCAAACTGAATGCGATGTAATCAAACAAACCTTGGATTGTAGCCAGGGATCGTCAACAAACCTTAGCTATTCATTGGATCCTTGGAGTAGCTTTCAAACGACGTATAAGCTACAGGATAAGCTTAGAGAAATGTTCATTTGATGAGATACTGGATGCTTACCAAAAGAGGGGAGTTGCACGTAAGAGAAGAGAGAATCTTCATGGACTAGCTTCCACCAATCAAAGTTTCGCTCATTTCAAATGGTGGTAAAGTGATACCACAGTTGGAGCTTTTCCTCATTCAGTCATATGAATAAGTAAGAAATGTTTGACCCTTTTCCTTTTTTCATATAAATATAGAAAGAAAGTCGGCCTTTCTCATACTCCCCCCTTCATTCATTGAGTTGGAGGAATCCACAGGAGGCCCGCCCGTTATGCAGTGCATAAAAGAACCTTTCTTTTTCATTGGTCAATCTTTCATCATGGCACTAAAGAATCGATCAAGTAAGTGCCGCATGCATCACTCATCACTATTCATAAAGAGAGAAAAAATCAGTTGGTGAGTCAAACCCAAGCGTTGTAGCAGATGGAAATCCAATGCGTTAGTCAGTGGTTACTTAAGCAACTAAATGGGCACAAAGAGTTCTCACGTCATGCATGGATAGCATATTCTCATTCGGTACTCTCGAGGTCAAATTGACATTCAAAGAGGTTCATCGCCTTACTTATCCAAGCGTGTTGCCGGATAGTCGGATATGCCGTACTCTGATTTTGATGAGGTTAGGAACCATTAGTTGTTACCAACATTGCTCATTATTAGGTAATGCATCCCCCTTTATCTAAAATTTTTAGGGTTAGGGTGACACGTTGTTGCTTTCATAAAACTATTGAGTCATGCAAGGAGCGCGTCTTGTGGGTTTTCACAATATATTTCTGCTCGAGCTCTTCCTGAGCTGCTGCTCTTAGCGAACGAACGGGGAAAGCTTATCCCTCACTCGCATTTGCCTAATCGAGCAGAACGCCACTCGGCGATCATCCTATAATCGGTCCCGCCTATAGTGTTAGTGTCGAACACACATTCATATAGGTTTTGTTTGTTGTGTCGACGACGGTTGTCAAAGACTGGATGTGCTTAGTGTAAGGCCTCATAGAACAATGAAGTATTGTATCCATACGAGCTCCGGCTCCTTTGTGTTTAGGAGAGCTCGATAGTAGGTAATCTCTTCGTGATTGTCTCAATGTTCTTAGTCCTCCTTCTTGGCGAAGAGGGAGAAGAGATAACTAGACTATCAGACTAAACTCAGCTATTACGTTTGCAAGGGGCAAATGTTTAGGCCTGATCCATTATCAATTTAGACCAAAGGGACCAACTATTCATTGCATCGGACAGTGATGTTGAGAGGTCGGACATGATTGCGTCCTTCGACGGATAGTTTGTTATCCGAAAATGTGATGATTATTGGCGCTGGGGCAATCATTTGTCTCATTGTCTCGGGGGAAGTTTTTTCAGGCACGTGTGCCTTTCGAAGCACTCAACTAAACGATTCCCGATGTGCTTCCGATGTAGAAAGTTGCTCCCAAATGAAAATTTGTGTTGTGATGCTTTTGAGCTAGGTAGCCACATCATACACTCCGAGTCCTTGGAGAACTTCGACTTTGCCTCCAAATTGCAGACGCACTTAGCACTAACTGGCTGCTTAGGGGGGGGGGGGGTCACTACCTCTTCCTCTTCCTTCTCTGAATCAACTAGGCAGAATTAGCGTTTAGTATATAAGAAAGAAGTTGGAACTGAAAGGGTGCTTTGACGATATAATTGAAGAGAATGTTTAAAGTGACAAAAATAGGATTCTGGAATGGTTTAGAGAGAAAAAAGAAGGATTATGACCAAATTTCCAAAGTTAAATCACCAGCGTCGGAGAATGGATCCCTATGCTGTCGTTAGATCAGTCCCTTGTTGTTCGGTTCAGTAGAAATGGGTTCGCATGAGTGAAGTGAGTGGAAAATGCATGAATAAATGAGCTCTCCCTTTGTTTATTTCATTCGGGTCGACTAATGTAAGCCACTCCCAGAGGCACAGTGGTGGCATGAGCTTCTGGGGGACCCGACCCTGTGATGTCCCCTAGTTGAATGTGGGCTTGCTTCTGGCTATTTCTTCAGTCGTCAATCAGTATTGATCAGACTACTCAGTCAGTCATCAGTGCACTATGTGAGAGATTGCTTCCAGTGGTCATTTTCTAATCGGAGAATCATGATTGAATTCCTTGGGTCAAGAGTGTGGGAAGGTCATATTATGACTAGAAAAAGACGCATTTGGGTACCCATAATGGTCATTGACTATGTCTGTGCTTTTGAAGGCATTATTGCAAAACCTATTCTCTTATATTGTAGCCTTCAATTTCAAGGCGAGGCCCACCCCGGTAATGGGGTGGGGGGAAAGAAAGTGGGTATGTGGGTTCTTTCCAACACCAACACGACGACTCTCTTATCTATGACATAGTTGAAGGCACGTGCAAGGATATAATTCCAAAAGCTCCGGCCTATCCTCTTTGATCTCTCTTTGAATAGAAGGCGCAAATATTTCTTCCGTTCCAACGAATTGAAGAGGGCATTGGAAGAAGCTGATGCCAACCAAAAATGCTTTAGTGAGGAAATGCAAACCATTGAAACATGTTGGTCTATTTCTTTTCCCACTTAGTTCGTGGGTCAAACCAACTCTTCTAAAAAAATCAAGTAATAGAGGGATCTTTTGAGAGTATCACTTCTATCAATGCAATGAAAGAACCAACCCTTCCTATTTGTTTGTCTTGTCAGATAGAAAGAAAATGAGACCGACCCCCTTCTTTACCACTTTAGGGGGTGGGGTTGAAGGGGGGTTTACATACAACGGGGGCAAAGTGGTTTATGATTGAATCTCAAAGGCATTCTTATCATTTGGTAGATCCAAGTCCATGGCCTATTTCGGGTTCACTCGGAACTTTGGCAACCACCGTAGGAGATGTGATGTACATGCACCCATTTCAAGGGGGTGCAACACTTCTCAGTTTGGGCCTAATCTTTATCCTATATACCATGTTCATATGGTGGCGCGATGTTCTACATGAATCCACGTTGGAAGTACATCATACAAAAGCTATACAATTAGGACCTCGATATGGTTCTATTCTGTTCATAGTCTCAGAGGTTATGTTCCTTTTTGCTTTTTTTTTTGGGCTTCTTCTCATTCTTCTTTGGCACCTACGGTGGAGATCAGAGGTATTTGGGCCCCAAAAGGGATTGGGGTTTTAGATCATTGGGAAATCATTTTCTTAATTCCCCTATTCTCCCTTCACTCGGAGCTGCCGTAACGTGGGCTCATCATGCTATACTCGCGGGGAAGGAAAAACGAGCAATTTACGCTTTAGTCGCTACCGTTTCACTGGCTCTAGTATCCACTGGCTCTCAAGGAATGGAATATTACCAATCACCCCCCACTATTTCGGATCGTATTTATGGTTCTACCTTTTTCTTAGCAACTGGCTTTCATGGTTTTCATGTGAATATAGGTACTCTTTTCTTGATCATATGTGGTATTCGCCATTATCTTGGTCAGATGACCAAGGAGCATCACGTTGGCTTTAAAGCAGTTGCATGGTACTAGCATTTTATAGACGTGGTTCAGTTATTCCCATTTGTCTCTATCTATTGGTGGGGAGGTATATGAAAGAACGAATAAATGGATTGAGGAATGAAAGCTTGAAGACAGAGAACTGGGCGTTTCCAAAGAATGACAACTGCCCCCCTTTCCTCCAAAAAAAAAAGCCCTCCAAAATCTTTCTTTATTCTGGCACATAGGGATCGAAGAGATTACGACGGATTATGTAAACCAAGAAATGACCCGAAAATACATCTTGGTCTATTTGAGATTTTCCTTTTCCTCGTAATCAAAGATGTTTTTTTGTTTGGATTATCTTTCGTTTCTTCTCCGAACAAAGAAAATCGAAGAACCTAATAGATCAACTAACCCTTGGCTGCTACGAAACATATTGGCCTTGCCTTGCGAAAGGAACATTCTGTTCTGATAAGGAGGCTGAGACTGAGAGCAAGCGACCTTGTTTTTCCCTTTCCTACATGTTCTCGGCACGACCCTGCTCACCAGGAGGAATCTTTGATTCATGGCCGGAGATCAAGGCACAGATCGATCGATTTGAAGCGAGCTGCTTGCAGCTTAAAGTAGAATTCTCATTCGCAGGCTCACCCTGGCCTCTAAAATCAAATCTTGGTCTCACATGGTATGCTTATGGTCTTCTACTTCATCAACTACTCCCATGGGAAGAGGTATGACCACTACTACATGTTCATTTTGGATTAAGCAAGGACATAGAGCTCAACATTGTTCATTTAGATTGAATCCTGCTTTTACGGGTCCCTAATCTGCCTCTTCAAACTCAGATGTCTGCTAAATCAAAATAAGTACTATGATACAGCAGCAAGTAACCAAAAAATAGGGGATCGAATGCCTTTGTTTCATTTGCTCCATACTCTTGTATGTGTTTTTTTTATTCGGGTTACAATTCTCCATTTTCAATTCAGAGGGTACAATAGCTATTCAAAATGCATGTGCTGGCACAATAGTTCTTTCTGATGTCTTATATGTTCCTAAAGTCACAAAGAATCCCATATCCGTTAGGCAACTATGTGATGATAAGCAAGCTGTGTTTAGTAAAATGGAAAGTTGTGTATGGTAAAAAACCTCCAGACCAAAGAAGTGATTGGTAGAGGCAGAAGGCATGGGAGACTGGTTTTCATTGGCGATTACATCTACTGATGCTCAGATAGATAGGCCAAAAAGAAAAGAAATAAGATACGTATTGAAACAAGGCTAATTACATGCCTTGGGCCATTTTATAGGGAAGTGAACGTAGTCCCTAGAAGAAAAATGGGTAGGCAAATCGGGGCATACAACGCTGCAATAGTTGTCACTTAAGTTTGGTCTTGAAGAGGGAGTTAACAAGCTTCCTGCATTCGTCATCCCAAGAAAAAGCCCACTACGCGGTCATTCCCAATTCCCAATCCATTACCGAGAGATTGGAATACCACATTATGCTACAACGGGTGGGTCTCGCTGTCGGAGCAACAACGAATCATTCCCACCCCCACATGATACTGTAAAGTGGGCCAAGTGTTGCTCCGCATTGCCAATTCTCCATTGAAAGATTGAAACTTGGGGACCCCTGCGGATAGGGGACCTTGTCATGGTATGCCGGATAAGGCCTCCCACATCTTGGGTTTTCATTTCACTAGAGCAGCATTCTTGATCTGTTAAGCTATCATTTGCTGCACCCTCTGCTCAGTCATGGGTGTCTGGCTCTCCACTGTTGCCCCCGATACTTGTTGTTGCGTGACGGGTGTCGGGGATGCCCCGTTCTACTGGAAGGAGGTGGAGGGAGATGCTTAGGCGTAATGCTGCTGTTGTTGAATAGGTGGCTGCTGATGGACCTGTGGTTGTTGCCACTACTGTGTGAGCTATTGAGTTAGATCTTTGATGACGGCCACCAGCTGAAAAAAGAAGGTGACATCCGCTGCTTACTGTTCAGGAAAACATCAAACATATACTATCACTTCTATTAGAGTCTAATCTTATCTTTTTTCTTTTCTAACTAAGCTAAGTCGTTCTTTAGCTTGGCTCAGGTCTCGAACATTGCCTCACGAATTGTGTTTGAGCCATCTGTATCTAAAGATACAACCTCTGGTTCCTCCCAGGGAAGAAAGAGCTAGAGCTTCAAAAGGGGCTTGTGTTTGTGTACTGACTAGGCAAACGATAGCAATAGAAAGGCGAAAGAAAGCAACTCCCAGAAGGCATAGAATGAAAGAGGGCTGGAAGGAGTGTTTTCTCTGGATGTAAAAGATTAGCTGCAATTTTGTTGAGCTGTCAAGGAACTCATTCCCAATTTCGCTAGAATAGAAGGAAAATGGAAATGCTTGGAACGCTACTACAACTGCGTAAAAAGATGGTAGAAAGACTGGTGGGAATGCCAAACTAGGAAAGGCCAAAGCTGCTCCAAGAACTGGCTCTATCCCGACTTTCATTTCAAAGAAATAGGTTTGTTATCTCACTCGCTCGCCCTAGAATCTCCTATTCCTGCTTGAGATATTACTGCAACTTGGTTAGGAAATCAAAAAGCTTGCCCATCTGTCTCATCTTTGGGACTGAAATTGGATGCATTTAGCTTATGAAGCACTCAATTCAATCCTTCCCCGTCTTCCAAGAGAGTAGCCCTCCCTAATACTTTTTCGAGAGAGATGCTGTTGAGGACTCGGAGACTCATGTTGTTACGAAAACTGCAGAAGAATACCTATAGATTGCTGAAGAATCATTCAAGACTGAATAATCCTTTTTTTTGGCAGAAAGAGGTACTGGGGAATACCTATAAAGTAGGGAATACCTAGGAGTCCTGCATGGAGGGCTTGTGAATATGAAAAATGAAAGCACTTTCGGGAACAAGCTCGTTTAAGACCTTAGGACTACAGTTGGATGTAAAAGATTAGGGATGAAAACTACATATCCTTCTGCTTTCCACAGACTCAAGGGAAGGACAAGAGATATGGGGCACTCTCTAATCCAAAACCCTCCTAGCTTTCGTCTTTAGACTTTATCCTTAGCAGCCCCTGCTTGCTTTAAAAAATCCTTTGCTTGCTCACTTGCCGTAAAAGACTTGAAAAACCAAAAAATCATTCTTTAAAGATCTGACTTTACTTGACTAATGACTGCTTGAAAGGCTGTGAGGTATGAGGTAAAGAGACTTGTTTTCTCCCTGGCTTGCGTACTATTTGATGGTTTTTAGAAGGAAGAGTAACCCCCTTTTTATCGCGATTATGAACCAGGTATGGCCTCTATAAATCAATGCCTGGTAGGGCATTTGCAATTGGATGTGCTTGCTTATCTTCTTGATATGGAGGGAAAGAATGACGATTTTATAAGGCCCTTAAGGAAGAGGGAAGAAGTGACTTGTGCATAAGCACGAGGGACTTGCCATGGGCAATGTCTGGGTCCGAAGGGCTGTCTCAGACCAGTGAAGATCGGAATTGAGCTGCAACAAATTCAAGTAAGGAAGATTGGAATTAGTCTAGGTATTCTAATGGGAAAAAAATACCATTAGCACCCCCTTCTCGATTGAGAGATTCGATCGGAATGAAAGTGAAACATATGGAACTGCTAAAGATGGTAAAAAGGCAAGGGCATTAAGGCATCAGTCGGGTGACATCCAAAGACAAGAGAGCCATCATTGTGGTCCGGGTAAAGAGCACCCAAGGCAAAGCAACCTTTGTTCGATTTTTGAAATTCAAGATTGAGCAGTTGCTGAAGATGGAGCTGTAGAGCGGTAAAAGAGAGAAAGTTTGATTGATAAAGGCATTCTGTGAATGGAGGAATTGGCAAAAATAGGATCTGAAGTTCATCTTGCGACTGAAATCAATAGTCCTGTCAAATATTTCCGCTAAAGAGTTCTCTATTGCAATGTTGTTTTTTGGGTCACTGTCTTTTGAGAAGATAGGTTTCGTTTGAAAAAAGAGAGCTCCTTCGGACCCTTAGATTATCAAATCAAGTTTCAAGCCGGTCAAAGGAAAAAAGCTTCAATCAAGATGAATGTCGACCTGGTAAATCACCTAACTTTGTATAGTCGAAAGTTGCCAAATCGGTTGAAACGAATGCTGGAAAATGAGCTTCAAACTCCACATTCAAGAGTCAGAAGAAGCATAGATGATACCAGTCCTGATTGATTGTTTTGAAGTGTTGGGCTTTTGCCTACTAATGAGTACAGATATGCGGTCTTAGTATAGGATTATAGTCCTAGTATTAGAAAAAGAATTCGCCCAGTCCCTTAGTGAAAGCCTTCAAGCTCAATCCCAACTAGTCCCATAAAAGACTTAAAAGAAGTAGCTCATTCCACTGAGTTCCGCTAACTGCTTCTTGCTAACAAAGTTATCCAATTAAATGAATGTGTTTGCATCCTCTCTTCTTAGATGTGGATATCTTTACCTAGTCGAAAGTAGAAATGTGTTCTTGCCTTCGTCCCCCAAGAAAAGAAGTACCGATCTTCACGTCACTGTACCTAAATTTCCCTTTTGAATATGCTTACGGAGCATATAAACTTCGTGAGAGCAGCCTTTACCTTGATGTGAGGAAAGCTCTCATTGACTCAACCGATCAATAGAAGATCCTATTCTAGTTCTTGCATGACGATCCCTTACCTCCCCTTGTTGCTTCGAGCTGACAAATCCACCTCGAACCTTGGTCGAGCGAATACCTCTCACACCTTCTTTATTTAGTAGGGAAAGCGAGCCAATGCTTGATCTTTCTCTGGTTGGGCTGTTCTCTACCTCTCGATAGGCCACTTCCTGCACTACTCAGTCCCTTTATCTTAAGGGTTCATTTCACTGTGCATGAATAGTGTCAGATCAAGGGAAGGAATGAGAAGCCTAGTCTTTAGTTCACTTGCAAGAGAGAGGGCCCGCTGTCAAATAGGTGTGACCTGCGTTTACCATCTATTCCCTTCTTTGATTAGAGTGTCGAAACAGCGATGGCAGCGAGTCTTCCCTCTCCTTCCTGTGCTTTCAAAGGCTTCGCACCCTGAAAATCTGACCAATGAAAGGACTCCTGTTTACGGTGGATTTTCAAAGATGGAATTCATACCAGTTAGAGTAGCAGGGATGATATAGCGTGTCTTCCACAAGTGCTCTGGCTCATTGCCAATATACTTGAAGTTCAGCTCAATAAACTGGTCTTTTCGTAGGCTAGAAGGTAAGTAAGTCGGGTTATAGAATCCGATAGCATAAGATAAACAGATTCAGCTACGGTTGGAGCCGTAAATCATGTTGACTTATTAGGCGACAGACGCTTTGTACTCAAACTCTTGAAAGACTTTTGAAAGTTCATATGACGTCACCGAAGAAATGGAAAAAAAAGTGGCTTGTGATGGAATTGAAGAGTGTCTGGTTCATCATATCATCGGAAAGCGAGTAGTTCGTTGGCCATTTGTTCTCGCACATGAATATGAGTGAAAAGAAATGATTGACCAAGGCTGCAAAGGAGCCAAAATAATAGTAGCACCAACTCGTAGCTTTTGAAGTAGCCTTACTCCAACTAGCCTAGGTGGGATAGTTGCTCCCAGAGCAACCTAGATAAGCGAAAAAACATCACTAAGGAAGATAAGGCATAGGGCCCTGACTCAATGCTCGGGCGAACATGCATTCTTTTATCTATAGTACTATTCATGGTAGACTGAAAACCAACCAAATCAGAAGCGGAATCATCAACTTCGGAGTAGTGGCAAGCAGCAAAAAGAGCCAACTTTAGACAAGCGGCTCCGGGAAATGCTATTGAGGAAGCGGAGGATTCTTTCCTGTATTCCCTAGGACTAGTTGCTTAAGATTCGGATTCGGCGTATAGAAGGGCAAATTCTTCTCCTTCATTTGATGCATCTGAAACCCTCTTTCTTTTTTAAGGGAATTGGTTTATTTAGATAATTATCATTCTTGTCTATAGACTCTTAATTTATAGAGATAAATTAAAGTTTATATTTTATTGGATTTATTAATTTTGAATTAATTATAATCCATTAAAATATAAATTATTTTTTGGAGGTAAACCACGAAAGTTTAAATTTCGGGGAGAGAGGTTTTGAGGGGCAGGGTCTACCTTTGTAGCCGCCCCCACCTCTCTATAAATTATGGTCGAACACCCCATAGGAGTAGTTGGTGAATTAGTTCTTCCTCCTCTTCTCAAAAGGTCTTTTACGAAGTAGCCGACTATCTACTTCCTTCTTCTCGGTCTTTTACGAAGCCAAATTGGAGGTGTCTTCTACTTGGGTGTGCCGCTTACTTCATCCACTTGGAGGATTCTGAAAAAGGACAACGAGGTATTATTTGATCTGCCTCCTCATTCCGTTGTTTTCTCATCTCCTCTCCCTCTAGTTTTGGAGCCCGGTTCTTGCACTACAAGAAATATGATGATTTTCAACGGCCATTGTAGTCGAAAGGTGGTCGAAAGTTAGTCAAAAATATTGATTTACCGACCAAATTTCGACTGGTTACCGAGGCTAATATTTGCGTCGGTAAAACCTTGGTCGAAACGAGTACCGATAGTTTATCGACAAAAAATATAGTCGATAATTATCGACCAAGATTTTAATGGAAAAGTTGTCGATAGTTCCTCAGTAACTACCGACAAAAGTTTTGTCGGTTGCTCTAGGTAATTACCGACTTCAAGTGTTGTCGAAAATTGTGGTCGGTAATTATCGACGACATGTCGTCTGAATGTCGTTGAAAATTCTAAGATTTTTTTTATTTTAAAAAAGCTAATAAACCGGGCTAAAAGCAGCCGCTCGACGCTCCTCCCTGCATGCCTATCACATTCATGCCTCCCTCGCCTTCGCAGGCGTAGTCGCTAGCGGCGACACCATTGTGTCCGACCTGTCCATTATTGCGTTCTTGAACTATAGGTGACGAGGGCGTGGACGACGAGAGCGGCGGTCGAGACGTAGAGGATTACCGAGTTGTTGAGCTGGCACTGCAGGAAGTGCTGCAGCGGGAAGACGAAGGTGAAGGCCGGAGAAGTGTAGGGGGATGAACCAAATGGCCAGACACCTCGCCGGCTTGCTTCACCACGTCCTCTGACTACCTCGTGAGGAGCAGGATCGGCGTGGGGTGGAGGAGGACGGCGTAGAGGAGCAGCACGATCCATGACCGACGGATGGAAACATTCCACCAACAGTGGAGAGAAGCACTCGGCGAGAAGAAGAAGTGAAGAAAAAAAAAATAATTAAATATTCTAAAAAAAAGAGCATGAGGCGGGAAATCTCCCGCCTCCTGCTTGGGCGGCTGCACACACTTTTTTTTTTAAAAAAAATAATATTTATAATTTTTCGACTAATTTTGGTCGAAAATTTTTGTTGGTAACTCTTTCCAATTTTTGACAACATCTTCTCATCGAAAGTTGTGATCGATAAATCCAATATTTCTCATCGGTAATTCTTTTCGATGCCGAAAGTTGTCGGAACTTTAACGAAAATTTTCGACGATAGATTTTCGTCAAAAATTTTGGTCGATAAGTTCAGTATAAAAATATGTCATTAATATTTCCGACGAACTTGCGAGTACAAAGTCTTTTGAAAATTATTTTCGATCAAATTTTCGACGAAAATTCTTCGATAATAATATAATAATTTTTTGACATATTTTGGTCGAAAAGTTTTGTCGGTAACTCTTTCCGACGCTATGGGTCGTCGGAAATATAACAAAAATTTTCGACAACATCTTCTCGTCGGAAATCGTGGTCGATAAATCTAAATTTTCTTGTAGTGTTGGTGGAAGAGCTGGCCTAGCTCTTGATGTTTCGAGGTTTGATAAAGTGTCTCTGTTGAGCCACGACGAGTCCGGTTGTTCGCTACCCCTTTGTTGTGAGGCATCTGGTGTGGACTATCATTGGACGACGTGTGTGTGTGTCTTGATATGGGATTAGGAGAACCCTATCCAACCGCGGTATAAGGTATATCACTATTTTGGGATGTTTTGAATTTTTTAAATTTCTATTTCCGCTGCATTTCTTATTCCCATCCCAACAAGATTATGGTTTCAAATAGGAGGAAATGATTTTATATTGTGATAATACCAGTGCTATCAATATTTCAAAAAATCCTATTATGCATTCTCACACTAAGCACATTGATATTAGATTTCACTACCTCAGAGAGTTAGTTGAAAGAAAGGAGTTATAACTGGAATATATTTCTACAGATGGACAAGTTGTAGACATTTTCACAAAAGCATTGGATGGAGGGAGATTTGAGCAATTGCGATCTGCTCTGGGACTGTGTTATAAGACACATCTTTCTTCACTTTATAAAAAGAGAAAAATTTGAAAGGATTTTAGTTATTTTTATTCCACTTATTCCTCCATTTACCACTATTTTATTGAAGGCTTTTGATGAAATCTCATTTATTCCTCCATTAATTAATTGCCCACCTTTGTGGAGTCTCACACGTGCAACCTCCCTTATTGAAATCCCTAAGATTTCACCCTAAATTCATTTCCTTCGGTGCTACTACCTTTTTTGATTCCTTGTTGTAACTAAAGGTCATCATTTCAATCTCTCTGACCTCTTGACTGCCCTTCTCGTCTCTTAAATGGAGCAATCGAAGAAGTCTGGTGGGAAAAGGAAGAAGAGTTACGTGAGGAAGGTGTATGCGTCGTCCACAAAGAAAATATCTTCGTCCAATCCTGATGAAAAGGTGGAACCGCCTCCTACAAAACAACCTAATGATGAAGTTTCACCTCCTTCTACCTCTCAAGGGCATAAGTTAAGGAAGAAATCGGGTCGACGTCTGGCTGACCAACCTCTTAGAAGGAGCAGCAGAGGTATGACATCTATCCTCCCTAAATCCCCACCTAGGGTTTCAGTTCCTATGGGGGAGAAATTATCTATTGAGGGGGAGTGTTGTATTGTTGTCTATCCCTCTTCTGAGGCTACTGATCATGTTGAACCAATTATAACTACTAAACTTGATGCTATCATTCATGTTTCAACTCTAGTGAACATTGGTCCTAACTGAAACCCTGTTGTTAATGATCCTGTTTCTAACAATGTTCCTAACTCAATTCCAATCAAGACTGGTCCTTCTCTACCTTCTACAAATTCTTTTCCTAAGGACCAGCATCAAGATCCTTCACTTGCCACTAAAATAGTCTCAAAGGACTCTGTGCCATGTCCTTCTGCCATTATTCCCCTAGTTACAACTGAGGAAGAACCAGTTGATGAAAGGAATAGTATCCTAGAGCCAATCACATGTTGATGTGTTAGGGACTATTTAAGGGTAATCAACTTAATGAGATAACTTTTTCATCATATGTTGCATCTTTATTCATGAGTGTCAATTGAATGTTCCTCTGGTGATAGTAGGTGAAAGTAATCCTTGGACCTGAGGTTGTCATGGTTACCTTGTGAGTAACAACCCATTGCTTTGGTTCTATCCCTACGTGGCCCTCAGCGTCATGTGCCGGGTATTATTGGCATGGGGAAGCATTCATGGAGGTATGTGAGCAACCAACATGGAATTAGTTACACCTAGTGAGAGGAGATAATGTCCTATGTGTCCCTACAAATGTCGACTCGGGAATCTCTGGACAGAGTAGATATGAAAGTCAGGAAGATGTTTCTAACGTTTCATTATTAAGACGACATCTTGGTGGGTGGAATACATATGAATCGGTATTAGGGTTTGACACTTCTTCTGTACCCTACCCAACTTCGGGACATTGTAACCGAGGGATTTAGTTACACGATAACTAATCACCGAAGAGCATTCGATTCCTGTAGATTGAACCTCACACTATCCGGGTAGTCATGACACGTTGCTAGACATCAATCTTGACTTGTGAGTGGAGTCCGTCATGACCACACTAAATGGGTTTAGTGGAGGCTCGTAAGATTCGAATAGAAGTCGTTCTATCGGATCCGGCTCTTCGTTATGCACAACTCACTGCTAGCTTAGTGTGGGGCCGAATGGGTCCCACACAACAGGCTAACCTCATAATGGATTTTATGCGATAGAGTCTGAATGCGGCACTATATGTCTACTAACATGGACATGCTGCAACTCGATCATGGATCTCATTTACGTACATAATAAAAAAGGTATTTCCTATAGGAACGAATCCACGACGAAGGATTTCCTCGGTAACCCTAATTTATAGGGCATCTCTAAAATGTAGGGATTGACACATAATAGTATTTTATGTGGTTGGTTAAATTTAATTATGAATTAAATATTTAATTAACAACTTGACGGGGATTGTATGTAATTATGAATTAAATATAATTTGATTTTGAATCAAATATACATGGTGGGAAAATTAGTCTTTAAGCATGAGTCTAACCAATTAAATAGGAATTAATTAATTTGGATAAATCCTAATTAATAGGAATTTAATTTATGGAGATAAATCATAAGATTAATAGATATATGATTTATGAGGATAAATCATAATCGTATTAATTAATAGGAATTCAAATTATTTAGATAAACCTCTTTCCTATTATTTTGGGGATTGGTTTATTTAGATAATTATCATTCTAGCTTATTAATAGGTTCTTAATTTATGAAGATAAATTAAAGTTTATATTTATTTGGATTTAATTAATTACGAAGTAATTATGAAGCCAATAAATATAAAATATTTTTTGGAGGCAAACCTCAGAATTTTAAATTATAGGGGGAGTTTTTTAGAGGTCCAGGTCTACTCTTGTAGCCACCCATGCTCCTTATAAATTGGTGGCCGAACCTCCTTCAAAGGTTGATGGAAGTGAATTAGTTTTTGATCTTGGAGAAGATTAAGAGCTTGATTCTTGAGAGGTTTCTTGAGTGGAAAAGTTCCAAAGAATCCCTCCTCCTATCGCTTCGTGGCCGGCCATCTTCTTCCTCCTTCTTCGGGCTTTTGTGAAGTCAAATTGAAGGTGTCTTCTACTTGGGTGTGCCGCCTACTTCATCTTCTTGGAGAAGTCCAAGAACAGCGAGGTATTCCTTTATCTACCTTCTAGTTTTGTGATTTTCTCATCCCCTCTTCCTCCCTTTTGGTGCTCGGTTCTTGGTGGAAGGGCCGGCTTCACCTTTGTGCAATTCGGGGTTGAGATAGCCTCTCCGTTGAGCCACTCATGTTTAAAGTAGCCCAAATATCGAATGCGGAAGTACAATGCATGATTTTCTCAAGCAAATTATTTTCCAAAGAACAAAATATGCAATTTGTAGCTTTAGCATTTAACTCAAACATGCTAATTTGTTCTTGGGTCCATGCATTCATGTCTTCCTTGGGTTCACTATATCTAATTTTTACCATGTTGAAAACACCTAAACCTTGGGTCTTTAAGAAGGTATACATCCTAGACTTCCAAAGACCAAAGTTTGACTCATCAAACCTAGGAAGAGAAGACGCTATTGACTCCTGTGCCATTTTCCGGATCGAGAGAAAGCGTAGGAGAGATGGTGAAATCTTAATCTACAACCTTGCTCTGATACCAATTGTTGTATGAAATGGCACACTAGAGGGCGGGTGAATAGTGTGTTATCTAAATCTATTTGTCTAGTTCTTGTTTTAACCGTTTCTTATATTGTTTAGGCAAATTGTAATTTTACGATTAAATGTAGAAGCAAGATAAACCAATTAAGCACAAACAAAAGATTACAATGCTAACACACAAATTTATAGTGGTTCGGCCCCAATGCCTACTCCACTACCTAAGCACCCTGCTTAGGATTTCCAAACTAAGTTTACTAGATTAAATTGGTTCCCTTACAAGAGGTTTTTGACCCGAAGAGACTCACTCTCAATCTAAGGCGCTTCTACACCCAGAAGTCTCTGCCTTCTTATCGAGAGTACTCTTCTACCTCAACCCTAAGGAATACCTCAACTAATTCTAGTAAGCTATGTTTACACAAGTGGCTTTACACCTTCTATACTCAGGTAACCACTTAGATCCAAGACCTGACACTAAGTCTTCTTACAAATTTAAATACACAGAGTTGAGAAACAAATTAAAACAAATTTTATTACAAGAAGAGGAATAAAAACTTAACACAAATAAAATCCTCTTCTTTCTGAGCCTATCACCCTTGATGAACCCTTTGAAGAAGAACTCCTTGATGGCGAGGGATCAAGAGGTAGGTCTGATGAATTTTTCACTTGGAAGCTTTGAAACTTAGGGATGTTAAGAATCATTCTTTGAAAGCCCTTTTTGCATCAAAAATCATCTGGTGATAAGAGCAAAAGAAAGTTAGAGGAAGGTATTTATAATCCCTAATGAAACGGCGGCTCAACGGGCGGAAAACTAGCCGTTTCCGCCATTCGGTAGCTTGCGGATCGATGGTCGATCGACCGACCGATCGACCGCCCGCGACCGCTGCGCCTTCTGTGAATAAATCGCGTTGTTCGATCAACCGAATGAATCGCGGACTCATCAATCCCCAATTCAGTCAACCAATTGGTCGACCGAAGCTATTTTGCAAAGTCACGATTCTGCGATCCTCAATCTGGTCGACCGATGCAGTGAAGCCTAGGCACGCGATCTTCGATGCACTTTCTGCCCAATTTTGCCTTCGGTCGACTGATGTAGCCTTCCGTGATTTCTTGACCAACTTTGGTCGACCGATAGGTCGACCGAATGGCTACTGCCATTTTTTCACATCAATTGGTCGACCGAATTGGCTACTGCCAACATTAAACTCCATTCTGTCGATCGAAACTGGGCTGGAAATTTGTATCTTATTTCGCTCTTTGTTTTTCGGCTTCGTTCTTCGGCGTGCTTTGACTTTAGAGGATTCTCCATTCAGTCCAAGTCATTTTTGGTACACGCATTGGTCTATTTTGGAGATTGATCGAAAGACGTGAGGCTTGACGTATCTTTCATCGATCCTGCAATTTTCATACTTCAAGCGTTTGTTAAATAGGTTTGTTATCATCAAAATAAAGCATGAAGGAAGAACCCTTCAGCCAACATCTTCCACCTCAAACCCTAAGGTACAACAATCACTAATCCTAGTAAATCAATTTACCCGATGGGCTTATGCCTCAAACACAAAGGCTACCACCCAATCTATCAAACCTAGCAACCAAGGTTTACACAAGTTCAAATATAATGAAATAAACACCAAATACAACAACTAATGGAGCAATAATCAAACCAATATCTACTTAGCTCCAAAAGAAACTTCCTAGTCCTCTTAATGCTTTGAGAAGATGAATCTTGAAGTTTCAAAGGCAAGATCAAGGTTTTATCATGGAAACTAGGGTTTACAAAGAGATGACTCAAGAAAAGCATTAAGAGTGATCAAGGATGGCTCAATGAAGGTGAAGATCAAAGAGGAAGACTCTCATGGATTCCTATTTATAAGCCATGAGGAGAAGAGGCAACACAGCTCTTCTCAACAGGCATAAATTTGCCCGTTATCGACCACTGGTCGCTGGTTCGGTCAAACATTGGTCGACCAACCAAACGACCGCCAGAGCGACCAGAGCACTCTGTGCATTCCGGGCTCGATTCGGTCCAATATGAAAACTCTGTACTTGGCTCCATTTCGGAGCACTCTGTACATATATGAAAACCAATCACGGAAAAATGCATCACCCGATCCTTCCTAAATTTAGGAATTTGGGGGAGAAACCACTCACCTACAACCAGGTTTAAGGAAAAGGAAGACAAAGTTGAAGCCTTGCAACGAATCATCTGACGAAGCCTCTGATTCTTGGTCAATTTATCCACCAAGCTCTCCCTCTCCACTCGCCACCTAGGGATGTGTGTGGCTCCTCCCTAGAGTCGTACGGTCTCAAATGTGAGTTTATATTTGTTTTCAATCACAAATTACCATTATGCCACTATTCACTTAAGTTAACCCAACTTGATTAATACTAGTCCGATTCGAGCTCCGATCGCGACCTCGGACTTAGCTCGAACCCAACTCGGACTTTACACATAAATTAACTCAAAATTAAAGAGATTTCCAATGCACAAGGGTCTCACCTCAAGCCAAGCCCTACCACGATAAACTCCGCATGTGTCGTTGCACACCACGATCCTCCCGTTGAAACTGGTACACAAAAAAATACTTATTAAATTTCACGGGTATTACAATCTTCCCCCCTTAAGAAAAATTCATCCTCGAATTTTTGGGTAGGATAGGAACTAACCATCGAATAATTAAGGATATTTCTCCATCATATCCTACTCTAATTACGAGGTTGCCTCCTAACCAGAATGGTGCTCCCAACGAACCTTCACCATGGGGACCTCTTTAGACCTCAGTTTTTTGACTTGCCGATCTAGAATCTCCACGGGCCTCTCTTCAAAAGAGACCGCTGCATCCACCTCTACTGCGGTGGGCTCAAGCACATGGGAGTCATCTCTGACATACCACTTCAGCATGGACACATGAAATACAAGATGTACTCAGTCCATACTAGGAGGTAAAGCCAACTCATATGCTACTACCCCTTTTCTCTTAAGGATAGGGAATGGTCCAATGAACCTAGGGCTCAGTTTACCCCACTTTTTAAATCTCACAACCCCCTTCATCAGGGATACCTTCAAGAAAACCAAGTTCCCCGCCACAAATTCTAGGTCCCTCGCCCTTCCGTCAGCATACATTTTCTGCCGACTCTGAGCTGCCAAAAGACGTTCCTTAATCACTTCACCTTCTCTTTATAGCATCCAGAACCAAATCTGACCCCAACATCTGGGTCTCACCCGCCTCATACCACCCCACTGGAGACCTACATCTCCGCTCGTACAGGGCCTCAAATGGGGCCATACCAATATTACTCTAATAGTTATTATTATAAGCAAACTCTACCAATGGTAAGTGCCTCTCCCAGCCATCCTCAAACTCCAAGATACAAGCTCGCAACATGTCCTCCAGGGTCTGGATGGTCCTCTCCGACTGTCCATCAGTCTGCGGGTGAAACGTTGTGCTGAATAGAACCTTAGTACCCATGGCTTCCTGAAAGGACTGCCAAAATCTAGCAAGTGAACTGGGTAACCCTATCGAATATGATCATCACTTGGATCCAATGATAAGCTACAATCCGGTCTAGGAAAAGACTAACATACTGCTCGGCTAAAAAGTCATCTTGCTCAGAATGAAATGTGCTGACTTGTTAGCCATTCCACAATGACCCGAATGGAGTCATTACCTCTCCTCGACCTCGGCAACCCGGTCACAAAGTCCGTAGTGGTCTTCTCCCATTTCCAATCTGGCACTTCTAAATTCTGAAGCAGTCCTGTCGGTCTCAAGTGCTCAGCCTTAACCTGTTGGTAGGTCAGACACCTAGACACAAACTTAGCCACCTCCCTTTTCATCCCTTTCTACCAGTAGTGCTGCCTCAAGTCACGATACATCTTTGTGGCTCTAGGGTGCATAGTATACGAGGAATTGTAGCTTGTCTCTTAACCTCTGCAATGTCTGACACTACAATCTTGTCCTTGAACCTGAAGACATCCTTAACATATACCCGGAAACCATCATCTGCGTCCTCTCTCTCCATCAAGTCCCTGGTCAAAGCACATAATGCATCCTCCTTCTGGGCCGCCCACAATATATCCACCAATGTGGACCGCAGTCACAAGTGCTCTACCATGTCATATCACCAGTGTCAATCACTGAGATAACTGCCCCGCCATCTAGGTAGGCCGCAAGCTCCCATGCCAATGGCCTCCTCTCCATTGCCATGTGTTCTAGGCTGCCCATAGATTTCCTGCTTCTGGCGTCCGCGACTACGTTTGCCTTCCCGAGATGATATAAGATAGTGCAATCATAGTCTTTTAGCAACTCAAGCCACCTCCTCTACCTCAAGTTCAACTCCTTATGCGTGAGCGGATACTGAAGGCTCTTGTGATTAGTATAAATTTCACAGGCCTCGCTATAAAAGTAGTGGCGTCAGAGCTTTAAAGCAAAAACCACTACTGCTAATTCCAAGTCATGAGTCAGATAATTCTTTTCATGGTTCTTCAATTGCCGTGATGCATAGGCAATAAACAACCTGAAAGGTTTTTTCCTGACCATTAAGAATGATCAGGAATTTGTTGATTCGTATTCCTATGATCAGGCAATCAAGGATGTTGTTTGCAAACAATGGCAGGAAGCAATGCAATCCGAAATGGACTCGATGTTCACCAACCAAGTTTGGACTTTGGTTGACTTACCCGAAGGAGTTACTCCTATAGGGTATAACTGGATCTTTAAGAGAAAGATCGAAGGTAATAGCCAGTTGGATACATATAAGGCTAGGCTAGTTGCAAAAGGTTTCTCTCAAAAGTAAGGTGTTGACTATGATGAAACTTTTCTTCTGTAGTCATGCTTGGGTCCATTAGGATATTGCTAGCCATTGCGGCATACCATGATTACAAGATCTGGTAGATGGATGTCAAGATTGCATTCCTCAATGGTGAACTTGAGGAAGAGGTCTAAATGACCCAGCTAGAGGGTTTCTTATCCCCGGTAGGATTGAAGAAGGTATGCAAGTTGTCAAGGTCAATTTATGGACTCAAGCAAGCCTCGAGGAATTGAAACATCCATTTTGATAAGACAGTCAAAGAGTTTGGTTTTATCAAAAACGTGGATGAACCTTGTGTTTACAAAAAGGTTAGTGGGAGCTTTGTTGTGTTTATTGTGTTGTATGTAGATAACATACTACTTATTGGGAATGACATTCCCATGCTCCAGTCAGTGAAAGCATGGCTATCCAAAAGCTTCTCCATGAAAGACTTGGGTGAAGAATCCTATGTACTCGGCATTGAGATCTATAGCGATAGATCTAGAAGGATGCTTGGTTTGTCCTAGTCTCGGTATATTGATACTGTGTTAAAAAGGTTTAGCATAGAAGGCAGTAAAAAGACGTTACTTGCCTATGAGTCATGGCATCACTCTTTCCAAGAAGATATCTCCTAAGACACCTGAGGAAAGAAAAAGGATGAGTGAGATCCCTTATGCTTCGGTAGTAGGATCCATCATGTATGTGATGCTCAATACCCGGCCCGATGTCGCTTATGCCCTCGGGGTAACTAGCATATTTTAGGCGAATCCTGGAGAGGAACATTAGAAAGCCATGAAGAATATTCTTAAGTACTTGAGAAGGACTAAAGATGTTCTCCTGATATTTGGATTATCTGAATTCAAACTAGAAGGCTACACTGATTCTAGCTTCCAGTCAGACCCTAACAATAGTAAATCCATCTCGGGGTATGTTTTCACTATGAATGGTGGCGCAGTTTGCTGGAAAAGTTCCAAGCAACGTACTGTGGCCGACTCGGTGATAGAAACTGAGTACATCGCTACAATCTAAGCCGCAAAGGAAGGAGTGTGGACAAAGAAGTTTATCACTAAACTGGGTGTTGTTCCTACCGGTCCAGTCCCTATTTATTTGGATAAGACTAGGGCTGTTGCTCAAGCAAAGGAACCTAGATCCCACCACAAATCAAAACACATCCTAAGGCGGTATCACCTGATCAAAGAGATCGTTGGAAGAGGCGATATAAATGTCGAATACGTCGACATGAGAGACAACATTGCAGATCCTTTCATAAATCCATTACCACAACAACAGTTCGATCACCAGTTAAATTGTATAACCTTTATATACCATAATGATTGGCTACAAGTGCAAGTGGGAGATTGAAAGAAATAGTGCTCTTGAGCAAATCACATGTGTAGGGAGCTATTTTTGGTTAATGAATAAATAAGGCAATTTTTCATCATATGTTGTATCTTTATTTTTGCTTATAAGATTATGATGAACCACATGAACTCGGGCAAATGATTCCAAGGCCATAATGAGGTCATGTCCGTTAAACTTGGAATCCAGATGCTCCTATTCTAAATCTTCCTAGTTATAAGATCACCGATTAGGGGATCGATGATTCCGGTAAGATTAGTGCAATTGGTACATGCCCTATATGATAGTGGGTAACTAATCTCACAGATACCTATGAACTGTCATTAATGTACAAGTATAGGTCCTCATTAGGGAATGAGTTCACTGAATGGACCCGCATGAAGAACACCGAATGGAATCCTTACTTGAGTGTCAATAGGATGTTCCTCAGGTGATAGTAGGTACAAGCAATTCTTGGACCTGAGGTTGTCATTATTACCTTTTGTTTGATAATCCATCGCTTTGGTTTTATCCCTACGGGGCTTGCAAAGTCATGTGCTCAGTATTACTGTGTAGGGGAAGCATTAGTGGAGGTAGGTGAGCAACCAACATGGAATCTGTTACTCCTAGTGAGAGGAGATAGTGTCCTATGTAGCCCTGCAAGTGTCGACTCGGGAATCTATGGCCAGGGTAGACATGAAAGTCATAAAGATATTTATGATGTTTCATTATTGAGACGACAACTTGGCAGGTGGAATACATATGAATCGGTATTAGGGTTTGACACTTCTTCCATACTCTAGTCGATTTCAGGAAATTGTAACCAAGTGATTTAGTTGTACGGTAACTAATCACCGAAGGGCGTTCAATCCCTCTAGATTGAACCTCACACTATCCGAGTTGTCATGACACGTTGCTAAACGTCAATCTTGACTTGTGAAATTCAAATAGAAAGTGTTATATCGAATCCGACTCTTCGTTATGCGCAACTCACTCTCACTGCTGGCTTAGTGTGGGGCCCAATGGGTCACACACAATAGGATATCCTCGTAATGAGCTTTATGGGATAGAGCTCGAATGAGGCACTAGATGTCTACTAGTATGAACATGCTGTAACATGATCACGGATCTCGCTTACGGACAAAATAGGAAAGGTGTTTCCTAATCGGATGAATTATAAGCATTTGAGGAAGGGGTTCCTCATAAGCCTAACTTGTAGGGTTCAGCATGCGATGAAGTTTACCCAACCCCAGGTCAAGGTCAAAGTGTCGGCAAAAATCCCTCATCTAGTTTTACTAAATTAATTAGTTTCCTTACAATGAGGACTTTACACTGGAAAGTCTCCACTCTCAAACCAAAGGCACTTCCACACCCGGAAGTATACCGCCTTCCTACGGAGAACACTCTCCCACCTCAAACCTAACACTACTAAAAAATTGGCCTTTTGCGATGGCACTTTTGCGATGTCAAAGGATGCGATCGCAGATGTGACGGTTCTGCGACCACCATCCGCAAACTGGCAAGGGGGCAACGGAAGTTGCGACCACTTTCAGTGCCGTCGCAAAATAGCGATGATACTGCGATCGCCTCAAGTGTCGTCGTAATATGGCGACGGTTTGGCGACCATTTGCGAACGCTAGTTGCGACCACTTATTTGCGACCCCTAAGGCCATCGCAAAATGTAATTAAATTCCCCGCCAATCCCTTTTTTTTCACATCCCCTGCGCGCTTGATCAACCCTAGCTAGCCGCCGATCACTCATTCTCGTCCTCTCGATCACTGCTGCCTCACGCCGACCGCCGCACGCTGCATGCCATACACTGACCGACGCACGTTGCTCGTCGCCCGCCGCAAGCAGGCCACCCATCGAACGCGTTCTCTCTGTGCCCCCGGTATTCTCCTCTCTCTCTCTCTATCTCTCTCTCTCGCTCTCGTTCGAAATCCTAGCCGACAGCTAGGGTTTTGTCTGGGACTTTTGTTTGCTCAGATTTTGGATCCATTATCTATTCTTCAATGTTTGAACTATCTACTTGATTTCATGTGTAAATATGTTGTCTTCTTTAACTATCTACCTGATTTCATGTGTAAATTAATGGATGTAATGGATATATACTTAATTTCATCAACTAGGAAAGTATAATTGCTCTCAATGCATAAAACATGGGGAAGATAAGTAAAAAACTGAACTCAATCACTATAAAGATTACATTTCAATATTTCCATATATTCACTATGAAACAGGATGAAGGTCAAACAGGATAAGTAAAAAAAATTGCTCTTTCATAACAGAGAGTTGGACAAAGAAAGAGCATAGAGATAGCTAACAGAGGATGCAGGGACTTGGACAAAGAAAGAGCATAGAGATAGCTAACAGAGGATGCAGGGACTTTGCCACTTAGGAGATATAGGTGATGATCTAGTCTTAAAGTTCTTAGCTCAACAGAAGGCTTCAACTAATTGCTCAAACAATTAGTTCCCTAGCAATTGAACTGCTAAAAAGTTGCAAATAAGAGAGATAACAGTGTCTCAATTTATCCAAGGCAGAATAGCAACCAATGGAAAATTTGGTTTTAATTCATTCCATATCAACTTCAAGTTCCTCATTACTATAAACTACTTTTTGCTAATCTTTCTAACAATCTTTGTAGCTCATTCTTGGGAAATTCCAGAGATATTGCTTTTTTTATTAGTTCATATTCTAAAAAAGCACATAATATTTAGATGCTAGTGTATTACTATAAGTTGCTTTTTTTATTAGTTCATATCACCTCTCAAGTAGTTCATATTGTCTTTTTGCTCTGATAGATGTTGCCTTCTTTTCGTTATCTGCTTGATGGCCTCATCATCTTGGGCTTGGTTAGCTAGGATGAATTATTTGTTATAAGGTTTCCAAATTGGATGGTTATGCCATGGCCTCATCACCTTAAGATTCTTGCTATAAAATAATTAATGATGATACATACTGAAAGGTATTAGGCCAGTTACTCCATTAAGCTAGGTCATAACAAAAAGCATGGAATCAATTGGAGATCCAGGAGTTAAGTACTACTATATGTTTTTCGATTCAGTATAGGAAGGTGAATTAGCCAAGGTTAAATTGAAGTTACTTTATAGTAAAATTATTATAAGTGAAGAACTTGGATGACAAAGAGCAATTTAGTTTGGTTGGATATTAATACTTGTACAATACAACAAGGAGAAGCCAAAAAGTCCATCTTAGTCCTTTAACTGATATATTTCTTCCTTCTAGAATATTTTTCCACCCCCAAGATGGTTTGAAACATAAATAAGCATTCAAGGAAGAGTTTGCATGAAACTATTTTCCCTTAGCATTTTAGCTAATTGAGTATTTAGATGTGCTAATAGTTTCCAACTTTGTTTTGCTAGTAATGCTAAATTAAGCTTTCTGGCTGAAGGGGAGGGCATCTTTTGTTATAGTAATTGTTTCACTTTCCTCTCTTGAACTTGACTTAATCATCAAACAGACTCTTTATTGAAGTATAAAACTGGCAGGCCTTCTGCAAAAGTCAGTAGTATGCTTGAAAGAGAGTACAATGATAAATTATCTATTCAAGGCTTTATATTTATTCTAGGCTTTTGGATGATACGTTATCAATTCTAGGCTTTATAGTGCATAATGAACTAGAAATATTTTATTCAAGTTCAAATTTTATTTGAAAAATTAGATCTTTTCATTGTGATGTTTAGTTCTGGAAGCATCTTCTTCCTATGTTTGTTTGATAGTCTCGTGCTTTCTTTTCTTTGAATGTATGTTTTTTTAATATTGTTTTTGTTATGATGTTTATTTCTAGAGTTAATTATCAGTAGTGTATTTGTATAAATAGATTATGCTCTAATTTATGAAAAATCCTTCCATTGAAAATTCAGATCTAGTTAGAATTTTGAGTATGTGTTGTTCTGTTAGGATTGAAATTGAAAATAATATTATGATTCGCAAGTTGATAAAGTGACATGAACTTATCGACCGTTGGATCATAATTGTTTTTACAATACCTTAGATCCGTTCGGATATCGTATCGTTGTCTATAAGAAGTACAAAACTTATAAATTCTTACGATTTCTGAATTTTCCTTGATCGGACAGTTTGGGATCAAAATTATTTTACTTGCAGTTAAATATTTTTTTTAACATTCATTTCAGTTTGAAATTCTAGCAGATATCCCTTGTTCTCCAAGTATGCGCCCAGATGATATGCATACTTGGAGAACTGTAGGAAAATATTGCCGAAATTTTGACTAAAATTGAATGTTAAAAAGAATATTTAAATGCAAGTAGAATAATTTGATTCACGAATGGAATAGGACCACCCCACCTATGAAGATTTCTAAAGAAGTAATTGTTGTGATATATCACGTACAGAATCATGATGGAAGATCGTAGTTGAATGTACCGTCGGATGTACCGTGGAGGTTTACTTGAAGAATTCAAGAGCGGTATTCAGGAATTTTTGA
This sequence comes from Canna indica, assembly GCA_034359265.1. Lineage (NCBI taxonomy): Eukaryota > Viridiplantae > Streptophyta > Magnoliopsida > Zingiberales > Cannaceae > Canna > Canna indica. The sequence goes on from CP136892.1 coordinate 40,912,122, forward strand.
ACTTCGCATATTCAAATATGCAATTTGTCAATGTTGACAAAATCAGATGTCCGTGTCGTCGGTGTGTCAACTTGTTTCTCCTAGACCGACAGGCAGTGACATTGCACCTATACAAAAATGGTTTCATGAATCGTTACTATCGATGGATTTCACATGGAGAGTCATTCATAGGCTTGTCATCGTATGAATTAAGAGGCCAGTCGTCTAATATTCGATCTTCGTCCGCAACACATACAACATTCGTTGAGCAGCCGTATTGAAATATGGTCTTGGATGCTCTGGGCGGTCGTGCATTCCAAAGGTTGCCATTGCCTCACTCAGAATTAGGAGGTCAGTCGTCAAGTACTGAAGTGACAATGGATATGGAGTGTGAGCCACAAGTAGAAGCGGAAATTCAAATGGAATTACGAAAATCCAGAAACAGCACAGCTTTATGATTTACTGAAAGCGGCAGATGAACCATTGTATGAAGGCTATGATGAATATTAAAAGTTGTCAATAATGACTCAAATGTTGAACATTAAGTCTGACTGCAACGTAACTAAGATAGCATATAATCGATTTTCTGAGTTGTTTCACAAAGCTTTGCCTAAGATAACAAACTGGAGGACAGTTTCTATAAGACGAAAAAGATGATGAAGAGACTTGGTCTAGGGTATCAAAAAATTCATGCATGTCAGAATAACTGCATTCTCTGTTATCGTGAATACGCAGACTTGACCCAGTGTCCAACATGTGAACATCCGCGGTACAAAGAGAAATCTTCGAGTAGGCAGAAAGATATACCGTTTAAGGTTCTTCGGTATTTCCCGATAATTTCCAGATTGAAGCGGTTGTTTATGTTTGAAAAAATAGCCCAACATATGATATGGCATGCTAAGAGTCCTGATCCGAATGTTATGACTCACCCGTCTGACAGTGAAGTATGGAAACATCTGGATCGATGTTATCCATCATTTGCAAGTGATCCTAGAAATGTCAGACTAGGGTTATGTACTGATGGGTTTAATCCATTCGGTCAATCATCCACTTCAAATTCTGTTTGGCCGGTGCTCCTCACAGTCTACAATTTGCCGCCATCGATGTGCATGAAAGATGATTTCATATTTTTGAGTATGGTAATCCCTGGACCAAGGGGACCAAGAAAAGAATTGGATGTTGTTCCTTCGACTAATTGACGATTTAAAGAACTTGTGGGACGACGAAGTCATCATTTATGATATTCATCAAAAAAGAAATTTCAACTTAAGGGCCGCATTATTGTGGATAATTAGTGACTTCCCGGCATATGCTATATTGTCTGGTTGGAGCACACACGGGAGGCTTGGTTGTCCGTATTGTATGGAATGAACAAAAGCATTCAGTCTTCGGCATGGACGAAAGATTTCATACTTTGATTGTCATCATCAATTTTTGCCACTTGATCATCCATACCGGAGAAATAGAGATAAATTCATGAGGGGCAGAGTGGAAATAGATGGGCCACCTCCGCGTTTGTCTGATAATCAAATGTCAGCTCGGGTTTCTGTGTTACCGGATATCACATTCGGAGAGGTTGACAGAATTAGTGGTTTCGGAGAAAGACACAATTGGGTCAAAAAAAGTATATTCTGGGAACTGCCTTACTGGAGCTTCAATATGTTGGGTTGATTGTGATTGTGATTTCTACGCACTGCTTGAGGAAGTACTTGAGCTTCAATATGTTGGGTGCAAAAAATAGTGATATTCAAATGTCACTGGTTTGACACATCATCTCGAGGGAGTCAAATTCATCCAAAGTATAAGCTTGTTGACGTTAATTTCAAATCAAAGTTAGCGTCGAACAAGCCTTTTATTTTGGCATCACAAGCGCAACAAGTATATTACGCAAAATATACAGGCAGACGAAGAGATAGATCGGAATGGCGGGCAGTGTGTAAAAATAAGGCACGATTGAGGATTGATCCAATGGCAGAGGATAATGATACTACAAGATTTATATTAGGTGATTTTTATCAAGAGGATGATCCTCCAGTAGTTAAAGTTGTGGGTCAAACACTTGAAGATGAAAATTTAGTCGTTGCACAAGGTCTGGCTAAAGAAAATGGTGATGTTGAACCAAATGATGCAGAAGATTATTATTCAGATGATATCGATGATTAATGTGTAATATATATATTTTTTTCATGTTCTTTCTATTAATTTATATTATACTATTGGTTGACATCACTAATCAATATTTATATCTGTAGATGTTGCGTTCCCGTTCTAGGGTTCATCGCACAAGTTTACCTCGGCCGCCGCCGCCCGCGACAGCACCACCACCACCAGCTCGAGATCGTCGTTGGCCCTCGTGGGCCTAATCGGGGGGGAGGGGGGGGGGGGGGTGATGCACCTTCATTGTCCGACCAGCATCGACGGATATCGCTAAATGGTTTAAAGTAAGAGTAAACTAATTTACTTATTTTAATTGTTACTTATAATGTTATTATACTTGAGTTGTAGATTTGAGCAGGATGATGTCCCCCGCACCATGACCGTTATGCTCAAGAGTTTCTTTCATGAGCCGTGGACTTCATGGACCAGGGTGTCGAACCATTATCATAATTTATTATGGAATGAGTTCGAGGTACGTAGTTCAAGTTACTTTGATATGCCAATTTTTTCCATCTCCATATAGTATTTATCTTCAATACGAAAACCACAAACATTTGAAGAGCAAGTAGTCTTTTAATGTCACCAATAGTTGTTCTTATTCATAAGATTGCACATAATTCGTTCTTCTGTCTACTTCCTATCTTTCTGTATGAACCTGCTAGGCTGCTATATGTTCAACAGTTTGTTATCTCTGAACTTAGTTGTGGTTTCATCGAGCGTCAAATTTTGACTAGTAGGTATATCACTTAGCTTCTACAATGTAAATAGCAGGATAAATGCTGAGAACATGTCATTGCAGATTTAGGGAATTGATATCCTAATCATACAGTCAGTCTAAATGGAATTCCATGCAGTGATCCTTTTCTAAGATTGGGTTGGTTTGAAGATCCAAGTCCTAGGAATGTGGCATAGTAAGACTAGGTTACAGTCCTTTTGTCTTTCATTCTTCAATGTTAATTGTTTATGCATTTTGCTACTACATTGGATATTATGCCTGTCTTGTAAAATTAGAACATATTATATTTATCATCAAAATCCAAAGTTAATACTCAATGTATTTGTTAGATTCCTAAGGCTCTGTTTGGCAATGCTTTAGCTTTATGAACAGCTTGGGAAAAAGAACTTTGGGAAAAACGTTGACTTCGTAAAAGTGGCTTTAAATGGCAAATTTTGAAGTAAAATAATGTTAGCATGCATTTTTTAAACGCCATTCTTTGAAGCCATGTTAATGCTTTGAAGCTTTATATATTGTTCTGTTATAAAGCTTTATAGGGTTAGCAGGACCTGTTATAGGTAGGGCATTCACTAGATTGTTCTGTTCAGATTTATATATTGACAGTAAAACAAATCGGCAATGTGATCAACTGATCACAACATGTATGTTGGTTGACCTACCTAAAAAAATGGCTGTACATGGCATGAGTATCTTTACTAGTAGATCAATATGTAATACTTGATGGCCAATATTTATTTTTGTTGCTCCAGTGGATGTTAAAGAAACTGATTTTATGAATTCAGCATGCTGTTTCTTCATGAATTCAGCATGCTTTTTCTTCATGAATTCAGCATGCTGAATTCAAACTGCTGTGAGATAGTGCTAACCTGAAGTCCTCAAACTGATTTTGGTAGTCAAACTAGGAATTAGGTCTCCTAACATACCTACTGCTAACATACCTGCAATTTTAAGTATCCTATTAGGTCTCCTAATATTGATGATGTATTCACCATTAAATAAAGGATAATCCAGAACTGAAACAGGACTCATGCTTTGGTGGTTGCAACTTGTTGCTACCTCCCCTATGCCATGTGAACCACTCATAGCCTTCTGCAAGCCTCATAATGCTTAGTGGTTGTAATTCTTACAGTACCCAAAGTACAAACAAAGCATTGGTACTTTAAGCATTGGTACAATTCTCATGTGCATTCTCTCTCTGAAGATCTCAAGTTCATTCATTGAATGAGAACTCCATAGTGTGTCATTAAATATGAAGAAATCATGGCCATTTAGATGTGAACTTCATCACTCAAGCTTCTGTAATCAGTTTGTAATTTCTGAGGAAGTGAAAGAATGCTGAGTGTTCAACATGCTGAATTCAGTATTAGAAGGGAAAATAATGCTGATGCACATAGATTAGCAAAAAATGCTATAGAGATGAATGTAAGTGAAGTTGGGCAATTAAAGAAAGAATGGTGAGGAAGTAAAAGAATGCTGAGTGTTCAGCATGCTGAACAATTCAGCATTTTCTTGTTTGAACTATTACCTGCCAAAATTTATACCTGGTATGAGCTCTTCATATTGCATTAGTGTTTTCATGATCAATTCCCTGTATATGATTCATCTGTTTAAAATATCCATGTACTCAACAGATATGAGTTTTATTAAGTTGCTGATTTCTGACAAAATATTAGCATTCTTTTGTATTCCGTATGTTCTACTCCATCAGAATATGTTTTGTTACAGTAGAAAGGTTTAAAATGATTATATTAATATTTTCTTTTTGTAGGCCCGATACACATGGAATCCCGCCATTCAGGTTCAGGTGGAGGATGCTTGGGAAGCTTACAATAAGGCGCGGGATGAGGCGCGGGCAATTGTAGGCAGTAATCGGGATATGCCTATGGATGCACTGAAGGGAAATGGACCCAATTGGATAACGAGCCACGTATGGGATCTACTATGCGACATCTGGGCATCCGAGGAGTGGCAGGGTGCCTCCCGAACGGCGCACCAGAACAGGATGACGCTAGTTGATGGATCCGTGGCCCGACATACCGGTGGGTCCATCCCACTGACTAGTCACGAGCGTCGTATGGTAAGTAATTTAATAATAGTTTTTATTATTTATTATAGAAAAACTAATTATATTTATTTTATTGTAGGGGACGCTCATTCCGGCTGACCCTTTGAGGGTCTTCGAGGAGACACATAGATATAGACATGGTCCTCGCTGGGGTGGGTTCATCAACGGGAGGCCGGAGATAATCCTAATAAGCTAATATTTAATAAAGTTTATATTTTTAAAAAAATTATATTAGATCAATTATGTAAAATTAATTTAATTAATCAATCTTTAAAGACCACGTATTCTGAGTTGGTGACCCAGCGAGGAGGTGATCCTGCGCATCATCAGCTTGATGTTGACACATGGATGCAAGTGACAGTAGTCGACCATGGCCGTGTATATGGCATTGGCACAACGGCCTACGCACGGACGTTGTTGCAGCCACATGGCATGGGGTTGTCTGCCTTTACCTCTTCCACCGTTGGTCCATCAACAACACATGCGGGCCAGGATCGATATGCGGCCTTAGAGGCTTCGCACGAAGAATTACAGGCTTCTCATGAATGCCTCATCAGTGAGGTGGCCGATATGAGGGAGTACATGACACGTATTGCTTCTTCCATGCCTGGTGCTCCGGCCCCTCTGCCTCCCTCGTCATTCGACACAATGCCTGCTGATGCCATCCCGACGTAGCCCCTCTGCTCGCCACATCCGTCACCGCCACATGATGCACTTCATAATTGATGTACTTTATTTTCTATTTTGATGTAAACATGTTTTGATACGTTGTAAATATTATATTTTGATATAAATATGTATAAACATTATAATTTGATGTACGTCTTGAATATTCCCTCGTTGTGGTAGCATTTTGATATAATTTGATATATCTTGTATATTCTCTCATTGTGGCATTACATTTTGATATAATTTGATGTTAACTGTAAACAGACTTTTAAAAAAAAAAAAATATTATTATAAATTATTATTTTTTAAAAGTACAAATTTGCGATGGATCTGCGATCGCTATCCCCGTCGCAAAACGTATATCGAACTAGTCGCCAAAAGCGATCGCAGTTATAATTGCGACCGTTAAGCGATGGCAAACGCAGTCGCATCACCATCGCAGATATAATATTTTTCTACGGACGCAACGGTCGCCAAGCCGTCGCGTATGTAATTTCTGCGACGGTCAAATAAGGTCACAGATATTATGCCACCACATTCTGCGACCGATGCGCACTGTCGCACTGCGGTCGCAGAATGTTCTCATTTGAGATCGCTGATTCCGTCGTCGTAGGTTTTCTACGACGATGTCTTTTGCTACCGCTCTTTGCGACCACATCCTGCCGTCGCATAAGGTCTTTAGCGATCGTGTTGCGATGGTATAGTGTAAGAATAACTCAACTAATCCTAGTAAGCTACATTTACACCGATGGATTTAAGCCTTAACACCATGGCAACCACCAACTCAATAAAACCTAGCAACCTAGGTTTACAAAAATGATATACAATGAAATAACAAGAAAATACAACACTTAATGGAGCAATAAATCAAACAATAAAATGCTTAGCTCCACAACAAAATTCCTAGGTTCCTCTAGATGCATTTGATGATGAAGCAATGAAGTAAAAGCTCAATCAAAGAGATGAAAGGTTCAAGCTAGGGTTTTCACAAGATTGGCTCAATGAGGGCTTAGGATTGATCAAAAGATGGCTCAAGGAGGTTAGAAGTGATCAACATCATAGAGGAAGGCTCTCATGGTCTTGTATTTATAGACCATGAAGAGAAGAGACAACTCTCTTCTCAACGGGCAGATTTTTGACCGTTAACGATCGTCGATCTCTTACCGATCGATCATCGGTCGATCGACCGAGCAACCGCTGAGCAACCGAATGCATTCAGCCACTTTTGGGCACCATTTGATCGATCGACCGGTTGACTGAAACTTGAAAATCAAGGCAGTTTTGCTATTTTTTGCTCGTTTGTTTGTTTATGGGTTCCGTCTTCGTCAAGTCCTCTTATATAATATTTCTTAACTCCAAGTTATTAACTTTAAAACATAAATGATATATAAGGATTACCCCCCATTTGGATTCAATAAAAATATTTAAAAAATCAAAATCCTTAAAAATCAAAATCTAACTTTTTGTGGTCTAGTACAAATTTCCGAAAAACAAAAATTTTATAATCTTATAGTCATATAGCCCTAAAGTCTTCCAAAAAATTCTTAAAAATATTTCGTTATCTAGTTTTTACCTAAGGATACCGGGACTTTTGGTGCCAAGAAAATGTCTAGGTCATATAGCCCTACAAGGAGCTCCCTAGGCTTAGTGAATTTCAAGGCAATTTCTGGATTTTCATGTATTGGGGTTCGGGTTTGGTATTTTAGGTTCTTTGCATCATCATGAGGATTTACAACATATGCTAGACACCCTAAACCTAAACTCTAACTTCCTAAAGAATCCCAAGCGTTGACGAGTGTCCTTGCTGATTTCTCCGATTTTTTCGATCGGGGACGTCGAACGCTAACCGACATGGAACCTGAAAGTGTTTCTCAATGAAATATTAGTTCCGTGTTTGTTATCATCAAAACCGAGATTAAGACCAAGGTATGAAACCTTACGCCAACATCTAGCCTAGGACAATAAACAAAGGCGCTTTTGAGAGACATCCCAATTTTAGGCGTGCCCACGCCTTATTTCTTAGCCTTTACTCCTGCATAATTTTTTTTAAAAAAAATCTTTTAGATCTATTTTTATTTTTATTTTACTTATGATTTTAATTTCTTCCAACTATCTTTTGGTAGAGGATGAATTCGGTACCAATGGTAGAGCTTTGAGGATTCTAAAAAGAAAAAGAAAGCAAAATTTAAAAGGTCGAGTTTAAATTTCAGGCATGACCATGCCTAAAAGTTTAAAAGGTCCTTCTTCCTCCTCCTATATTTAGGGAAGTCCTCGTGTTCCAACTTGCTTTTATTTTATTTTTTACTTTGAGCTGATTTTGCATCACATTGAGGACAATATGGAGTTTAAGTGTGGGGGAGTGGAATCATTTTGTTAGCATCATTTTTTATTTTTTCTGGAATCATTTTGCATGCTAGCTGAAATTTTTTTCAGAATATGAAATTTATTTGAGAATCTAGAATCATTTTGCATGCTAGCTAATTTTTTTCTTTTTCTGTTGAAATCATTTTACATGCTGAAGTTGTGTTGCTAACTGAAAATTTTGCTTGATAGAATCATTTTACTTACTTTGTTGCACATTCTGAAAACACTTTTTTTTTAACACTTGTCCTAGATAATTTTTCTACAACTCATACATCTCTATTGCTCTCTTGAAAGATTCATTTGCCTCTGGGACAACCCAACTCGTTGGGTCTAGATAACTCAACTGAATTACAATAGGGAGTTAGCATTATCAATGCATTTCTCATCTCCCCACACAATACATGACCATCCTTTGATAAACTCTCGGAATGTCAAGATGCATAAGATTCTGAACCAATCATTCTAGAATAAATTTATCATGCACAGTCGAACTTTACCTTGTTATGCCTAGAGATTAGATTCAAAAAAAGAAAGAAAGAAAAAAAAGAAAGCATCATTACTTCGTTGATTATCAATGAAAATTGATAATTAGTAGAGCTAGTAACCACCTAGAATTGTGATCAACTGAGTAACCGGGTGCATACATCACCAATGTATATCCTTGTGTCAAAAGGTTCGATGACATTCTAGGCAAGGTACCTAGATTTGGGGCCAACTGAGTAACCATGTGCATGCATCACCAATGTTTTTCCTCACGTCAAAGGTTGAGCAACGATATAGGAAAATCAAAGGGTTCTCAATCAATAACTAAAGTCTCCAACTTTTTGACTTTTGGCATTTCTTGGTTAATGTTTCTTCTGTGCAATGATCTTAACTTAATTGAAATTTATGTGTGTGTTTAAGACTTTTAAACCTTTGCATCTTGTATTCAGAAAGTGCGTCTAGGCAATCATATATCTGTGTGGATTGATGATATTTCACTATGAAAAGTTAACATCATATTGTGTTTTAGTTTGACTCATTAAAACTTTAAGACGCGAGCTATGATAGTGTAAGGTGGTATTTAAGGAGACTGATTGTTCGATTTGAGTTGTGCTTGAGGACAAGCATCGTTTAGGTGTGGGGGATTTGATGACATGTATATTTTTCATACCAATTAAATAGAATATTAATTTATCTACATAAATTAAATGTCTATCAATAGGAATTATATTTATCTCCTAAAACCAATCACCTAATTAAAGAATAGGGACGAGATAAATCAAATTCCTATTTATTAATAGAACCATGATTTATCCAAATAAATCAATTATCTATTAATATATACAATTTATCTAAATAAATCAATTCCCTATTAATTATGATTTACCTAAATAAATCAATTCCTAATTAATAGTTGACTAATATCAAGAATTTAAATTCAAGAACCTCATGCCTTCAAAATCAAATCGATCTTAGAAACACATGATATATTTTCCAAAAAATCACAGATTTAATAACTAGCATGCATTTACATTTACAAGCATCAAGATTGATGAACAAATTGATTTATAGAAGGCAAGAATACCTACACCCTTCACATAGGCATTTCATCGAACACTTGAAGGACACCTCTTCTCTCTACCTTGGCCGAGCACCCCTAGGGTCACCCTAGGGTTGCCGAGCCCCATAGGGGAGGGTTTAGGGCCTCCTCAAACATGGCACACAAAAAGAATGAAGAGAATTTGAGAGATCGTCGGAAATAAAACAAAATCAACATAGCCTTCAAGAACTCGAAGAAACCCGAGAAAGAGGGGTAAACCACTCACCCGAATAGGAAGGATGATGAGAGGAGAAATCTCGGACAACGACCCTCGAAATCGGCTTCAAAAGATGGTGGCTCGACTCAAGAAGGGGAAGAGAGGGCGATGGCTCCTCCTCAATCCGTCGGCTTGAAGAAAGAGGAAGAGAGGGAAAAGAGGGGCTGGCTTGGCTGCTCCTCTTGGCTCGGCTCCAAAGGGAAGGAAGCAGGAGAGGAAGGAGAAGGGAAGGACTCAGCAGCTAGCTACAGGTGGCTCGGCTTGGCGGCTCCAAGAGAGAGGAAGGGAGGGGCGGCTAGCCGCTCCTCTCTTTTCGTCAATTAGCTTGTGCGGCTCCAATAGGGAGCCGCAAGCCCTAAGGGAGAATTTATAACTCTTTCCACCTCTTTGAACCCGCATCCGCCTCAACCCAGATCCAATACTCACGAACTTCTCGACCCGCTAACCCACTAAGCTTAATTAAACCCCAATTTGTCACACCCCAACTGAGGGGAGTGTGACCGGCCACGGCCTACATCCTACCCTGTAGCCTACTGTCTACATTGACATATAAGAAACCAGAACATATCGATAAAAAGAAATCACAACGAAATCTTTATCTAAAGTTTTCAAAGTTCACAATATATGTTTTCAAACCAAAGAAGAAAACCTACATCGTAACAAATAGAACATCTCAAATATCAAAATTTTACAAACTTTTCCAAAACACAATGTCAGTGCCGAAAAGGAAACAACTACTATAAGACACTAGACTATGACCCAAGGACGCCGCTACGAGATACAGCACCACCACCTACCCTCTAGCTGCGCCATGCTAATAAGCCAAAATCACTACTCGTGCTCTGCAAAAAAAAACAAGGAAACAAACTATGAGTCCACTTGGGACTCAGTGAGCAGTTCTTGCGAATCTCCACATAATCCTCAGTTACTCATGCATAACATATAAGGCAACATAATGTATATTCAGGGAGGTAAGCTACTTTTAATGTGACTACTAACCCCATGGGTCATTCTGTATACACAGTATATGTGAAAACCTGTCATCTTGGCCTATCAAGCCTCTGGCATCCGGCCCTTGGGCCTACTTATGGTATAAAAATCTCGGCTACGGCCAGCCCTACCATACACGGTGGAATCACACTGGCCGTTCGGCCACATCATATCAAGATGTAAACAACAAATCTCGGGCCATCGACTAGGATGGTCTACTAGTCTCCGGACACCGTCTGGGGTAGGGATAGCTAATCCCACCCAACTAGGGTCTGACACCTAGCGAGCCCGCTGGTGCATCTCAAGACCCAATCACTGGTCGAGCTAAGCATTGGTCATTCCCGACCTCCACGCTTCTCGGCGAACCATCTCAAGCACATCACACAATCAAGTGTCCTAGGGTTTCCTTATATACACTTCGTGACAGTGCCCATATCCGGCCATAAGTCGGTCTGCAAGGTCAGCAAATTAATGCTGCCCTTTCAAATTGTGCACACCTAATGGTTCTAGGTTTCCAAAAATGTTTACTAGTAGCCCTAGAAGTTATGTCATCTCCTAGATAAGTTTTCATATATGCTGAGCATCTCACAACGTCCTACATGTTGCCTAGCATTATACACTGCCTTGGGTGAGGAATTCTATGAACCGGTCTCAGAATTTCACCCACGAATATTTCAGGACAGCATGTGTACATCACTTACCAAATTAATTTCGGATAGTAACATCATGAAGAACCGAAATAAAAAGTAAGTAATGTAGAGGTTAAACCCATATGGGACGTACACTAAGCATAGCAACAATTAAACATGATATGAGCAATTAAATGAAACCTTTCTTGTCTACATATACTATATAAGCAATAGCAAGAACATTTCTAATTTGATAATATAAATCTATCCCAACAATTCACAACATGAATATGGATTAACATTAACGTGAATATGAATAAACATTAAACGGATGGATATGAACAACTACACAAAATCGTTCGCTTCCTCCCCCTTTTCCTTGATCGGCCAAAGCTTGAGCAAGGTCACCCTTGCTCGGCCGATCAATCCATGTGGGAAGGGGCTGAAATCTATGCATTTTAACCAATGGAACAGTAAACATAAATTTCAAATTGAATCTAACATTTAAATGTGACGGTGCGGTTTAAGACGATAAAATACGAGATCCAACAATCCAATACAAATAGTCCTACTTTTCCCCCATCTACTGCTCGGCCAACTCGAGCAGGATGATAACCATGCTCGGCCGAACATCTAGGGGTGGTGGACATGGCTGCGATGTCCACACGATTGTCAATCCAAAAGCAAAAACAAGCGAATACAAGTCGATGCTCAAGTCGCGAGACAAGCGAGGAAATTGGGGAAAATTTCGGCATGACCTTTTCCCTTTTCCTCGACTCGGCCAGCCCCTTAAAACAAGAAATCGACACGTATAAAACCATGAAATCACAGCATATACAATGATCTAAGAATCTAACATGGAGAAACAACTCGATTGGCAAAACTCGCGAAGAAGAATCCCGATTTCAAAATCTATGGGGCCGGCCACCCACCTCCCCTCAACATCTATCCAACCACTCACCTTGATTGAGGAGGATGAAAGATCGGATGACGACAACTTTGAATCTTCCGGCGACGGCACGAAATCCCGGATCGACCAAATCCCTTTTCCCCTTGCTTCTTCTCCCCCTCTCTTAGGCGTTGCCTTGTGCAACTCAAAGATGAGTCGCACGGCACAAGGATGAGGGATTTTAATCCCTCATCTAGCCTTCCTTATAGGCTCTTGACTCACTTGACTCCTACTTAAGACTCGACTAAACCCGAACTCGACTTGGGTTCCGACTCAACCCACAACATGAGTCGATTTAAACTTGATTTAAGGTATGATTTCATAAAAGGAAAGTCAATCACCCAATTAAATTTCATACACCAATGGTCGAGTCATACCTTTTCACACGAGGCGATCCCGAGGCTCGACTCAACTATCCCCGGGTCCGGCTCGCTACACCAAAATAGATTTTTATATTAGGAAAATTTTTCCGGGTCTTACACAATTAATCCCATGCTCCACATAAACATCCAACACATACACACCCATATACGACTTAATTAAATAATCATGCATACAAAATTAAATAAATTTATCTACGAAAGCAAAAATTTCTATAACACATATTTCTACTTACCCGAGCTCGCAAGCTCACACAGGACCATGAGTCGATTCGGCTTGACCTCGAACTAGTCCGCCAGGCTGGCACAAACACACAATAAATGGAAATTACATTTAATATCTATGATATTACAGAGAGAATCCACTCACGAGTCAAGATTGACGTCTAGCAACGTGTCATGACTACTCGGATAGTGTGAGGTTCAATCTACAGGGATCGAACGCCCTTGTGATATTACAGAGAGACTCCACTCACAGTTCAATCTACAGTGATTAGTTATCGTACAACTAAATCCCTCGGTTACAATGTACCGAAGTCGGCTAGGGTACGGAAGAAGTGTCAAACCCTAATACCGATTCATTTATATTCCACCCACTAAGATATCATCTCAATAATGAAACGTCAGAAACATCTTCCTGACTTTCATGTCTACTCTGGCCAGAGATTCCCGAGTCGACACTTGCAGGGACACATAGGACATCATCTCCTCCCACTAGTAGCTAGTAACCGATTCCATGTTGGTTGCTCACCAAACTCCATGAATGCTTCCCCATGCCCAGTAATACCCGGCACATGACGCTCAGGGCCACGTAGGGATAAAACCAAAGTAATGGGTCGTCACTCACAAGGTAACCATGACAATCTCAGGTCCAAGGACTGCTTGCACCTACTATCACCCAAGGAACATCCTATTAACACTCATGTAAGGATTCCATTTTGTATTCCTCATGCAGGTCCGTTGAGTGAACTCATTCCCTAATGAGCACCTGCAATTGTACATTAATGACGGCTCATAGAAAACTATGAGATCAGCTACCCCCTATCGTATAGCGCATGTACCAAGTGCACTAGTCTATCTGAAATTACCAATCCCCTAATTGGTGATCCTACGACTATAAACATTTAGAACATGGGCATCTGGATTCCAAGTCTCACTAGCATAATCTCATCATAGCCTCAGAATCATTTGCCCTAGTTCATGGGGTTCATCACAATCTTTATGAATAAAGATACAGCATATGATGAAAAAGTTGTCTCATTAAGTTGATTGCCCATGAATAGTCCCTAAACACACATGTGATTGGCTCAAGGGCACTATTCCTTTTAGCTCCTACTTCGGCCACCTTGCCTTCTGTGATAGATGTATCGATCAAGGCGTCCAGTGGGGACTAGGTCTTCAAGCTACGCAGTCTTCTGTGATGTGCCCATAGTGTTGTTCAAATAACCACACTAGAAGAGGGGGTTGAATAGTGTGTAGCTAAAACTAGTTTCAATTACAACTTTTCGATTCAAACCCGTTAACAATCAAACTGATATTCTTTTAAGATGGATGCCTTGACAAGTAAATATGGTAATCAAAAGCAAGTAAATACTTAATGCAAACACAATCGTTTATAGTGGTTCGGTCAAACTGCCTACTCCACTACCTTGGCTCCACACCAAGGATTTCTAACCCAAATTCTTTATAGATCAAGTCTTTCCTAAGAATACAATGAGGACTCACTTCTCAACCCTTTGAGAAAGCCTCAACACCTATTCTTCTAGGCAAAACACAACTCTACAAAGATCCTAAGATGTTTACCTAGCACACCTTACAAGCTATAACGATGAAATACAATTAAACAACTATAGAAAATAAGAACTAGGGAACATGAAGGTAAACCAAACTTGTGTGCTCCCTTCTTTGACTTCCAAGCCTTCAACTCCACAAATCGTATGGTGAGTTTTGAAGCCGGAGTTGAGTCGCGAAGAACTCTTCGAATGGATAAAGAATCGACGAAGCTCGAGCGTGGAAATCAACTCTAGAAGGCTTTAGAATTCTCTTTGAACGCTTAATGGAATAATGAGAGGGGTTAGGTGAAGGGTTATGAGTGGTATTTATAACCCCTCACAAAATAGGTCACCCGACGGGCATTTTTCTGCCCGTTGGCGCCTCCCGGTTGATGGCCGGTCGACCGGCCGAGCGATCGGCCACCGACCGGAGCTCACTAGCCATTTTTGAGCTCTGCCGATCGGTGTTCGGCTGATGGCCGATCAACCGGCCGTCGACCGTCCATAGGTCAGAACCCAAAAATTGTAGTTTTTTGTAGATTTTTCGCGTGACGTTCATTTTCAGGTTTGATCTTCGAGTTTTGACTTAGGATTTATTACAATCAGGTTTGGGTTAATATCCTAGAGACATATTACATTAATTTCTATTTCTAATCCTAGGAATCTACGCAATCGTCGTCGGAGCTATTTTTGACGTTTCTTGGCATTTTTTCGAACGAAGTTCGCATGCATATCGTTCCATCAACCTGAACTCAAATCTCCACAAATTTGTTAGTTTCATGTTTGTTATCATCAAAATAGATAATGAGGCCTAGGGGCAACCCTTGGGCCAACAATCTCCCCATTTTTTATGACGACAAACAAAACATGAAAATTAAGCAATATGTGAGACTTGATAAGTGCTCATTTGTGAGTTTCATGATAAAACCAATAAGAGACTAACTTAGGCTCCCCCTATCAACATGCATTTCTAACTTATGACTCTCCCTATCTATATGCATCGTAAAACAATTGTGACCAAGTCTTTTTCTCCCCCTTTTGACATCAATCAAAAAGGGTAAGAACACATGGTACTATTAATGAGCTTATCGTGAAAACTACGAAATCCATAAAACCAAGTATCATCTACCACTATAGTCCTTCCTATCAATGTGAGCCTATGGTGGGAAAACACCGATAAGTCGCAAAGCCCCATTACAAGGTATTACATGAGTGTGATGATACTACATAAAAACTGATTTTTCAAAAGGCATGCAAATTTTGGAAAACTCAAACATGTGGAAGATTGCAAATTCCTAATTGCAATCTTAAGTTGGTAAAGCTTTCTTCATTTAAGGGTTTTGTAAATATGTCCGCAAATTGTTTGTCGGTAGGCACAAATTCTATGGAAATATTACCCTTAGCTACATTGTCTCTAAGAAAGTGATGCCTTAGGCTTATGTGTTTAGTCCTAGAGTGTAATACCGGATTTTTGGTTAAGTTAATTGCATTAGTGTTATCACAATGAATGGGTATGCATGAATAGTTAAGTCCATAATCCATAAGGCCATGTTTGCTTTGCAAGATATGATTTGGATGAGATAAAATTTAAGGTGGATAAGGGTGGGATAGAAATCCAAGACGATTTCTTGAAATCCTATCCTATATTTGTTTTGACATAGGATAAAAAGCATGGATGAGATATGAAATCCATATCTTATTGATTTGGGCCTAAACCCTCCCCCTCTCTAGGTTTTCTAAATTAGGCCAGCTGTGGATTTGGGCGAAAATAAATCCACCCAATATCTGGCCCGATTCTTATCCATTGTTGCAACAAACAGTGGAAAGGATTTTAAAATCCAATCCACCTCCTTAATCCGGCAAAGCAAATGAGGCCTAAGGGTTTGTTTCGTTCAAAGGACTTATGCAAAACAACTAGCCGCGACGATGTATTCCGCTCATGTAGTTGAAAGTGCAATCGACTCATCCCTAGGAATTGACAACACTCACTAGTGCTTTTTCTATCTACTTTACACCCATGCAAAATCGGCATAGAAAAAACCAATTAATTCAAAAGTATGCATCATTTGGATACCATAATCCCAACTCAACCGTACATTTTAAATATCTCAATATGTGTTTGATCACACTTAAATGAGACATCTTGGGCACGATTGAAACCTAGCACATGCACATACGTTAAACATGATATCTGGTCTACTTGCAGTTAAGTAAACGAGACTACCAATGATACCTCGATATCGCTTTTCATCTATCTTTACACCGTCTTCATCTTTATCAAGCTTGATGGATGTGCTCATTGGGGTTAATTGAAGCTATCTTGGCTTTGTTTATCCCAAATCTTTTGATGAGCTTCTTGGTGTACTTTGCTTGATTGATGAAGATGCCTTTATTTGTTTGCTTGATTTGAAGTCCAATCATAAGGACAGTTCTCCCATCATGCTCATCTCAAACTCTTCTTGCATACACTTAGCAAACCACTCACACACCAAAATAATATCATCCACATAAATTTGCACAAGAAGAATATCATTTTTACTGAAAAGAGAAATCAGCTTTTCCAACACTAAAATCTTATTCAATCAAAAAGTTGGAAAGCCATTCATACCAAGCCCTAGTGGCTTGTTTTAAACCATATAAATCATTTTTAACTTTGTAAACATGATTTGGAAATTCAAAGTCTTAGAAACGGGAGGTTGTTCAACATAAACTTCTTCTATTATAAAACCATTTAAAAATGCACTTTTAACATTCATTTGAAAAAGTTTAAAGCATTTGAAACTTGCATAAGCTAAAAGCATGTGAATTGCTTCTATTCTAGCTACGGGAGCTTAAGTTTCATTATAGTCTATTCCTTCGATCTTCTTGATTATACCCTTGGGCCACTAACCTAGTTTGGTTTCTAGTGATTAATCCATCTTCATCTAATTTATTTTTATAGACCCATTTAGTCCCAATTACGGTTTGTTTACTATGCCTAGGTACTAATTCCCAAACATCATTCCTTACTAATTGATTTAGTTCCTCTTGCATGGTAATAACCCAAAATTCATCTTGTATGGCTTCCTTAATGTTTTTAGGCTCTACTTGAGAAATGAAAGCAACATATTGACAAATATTTCTATGTTTAAAACTTGTTACCACTCCCGTTGAGGGCTCTCCAATGACTTGATCAATTGGATAATCCCATATCAACCGGCATCCTTTTGGGAGAGGAGGTAGAGTTTCTTCTTTTTCTCCAACTTGAGATAGGGATGAGGATGAAGGTTCTCCATCATGTGGTTCCTCATTGAGTTCATCTTCAACCTCCTTACCATGAAAGGTCAATTCCTCAAGTTCCTCACCTACATTCACAATCTTAACATTCCTTAAAGAATCATTAGTTTCATCAAAAGTAACATGCATAGATTCTTCAACAATCATAGTTCTACAATTATATACTCTATATGTCTTAGAACTATTTGAGTATCCAAGAAAAATACCCTCATCGGATTTAGAATCGAATTTTCCTATATGCTCCTTAGTGTTTAAGATGAAACATTTACATCCAAAAACTTTAAAATATCCCACACTTGGGATTCGAAGATTCCAAAGATCAAAATGGGTTTTCTTAATTCTTGGTCTCAATAAAATACAATTTAACACATAACAAGAGGTGTTTATGGCTTCGGCCCAAAAATACTTAGGCAAATTGTTTTCGCAAAGCATAGTCCTAGCCATTCCTTGTAAAGTTCTAGTATTCCTCTCAACCACCCCATTTTGTTGGGGGTTCTACGGAAAGAAAAGGTATGTTCAATACCAAGTTCATCACAAAATTTTAAATTTTTTTCATTTTTAAATTCACCTCTATTATCACTTCTAATTTTCAAAATCGAAATTCCATTTTCATTTATGACTCTCCTAGCAAACTTTTTAAAGAAATCAAAAGTTTCTTTTTTCTTAGCAAGGAAGAAAATCCATGTAAATCTAGAAAAATCATCAACCAAAACCTAGCAATAGAGTTTACCACCTAGACTAGCAACATCACAAGGACCAAAGAGGTCCATACGCACAAGTTCAAGTGTTCTAGATGTGGTACCTTGATTTATACTATAAAAGGAAGACTTAACTTGTTTACCATGTTGACATGCATCACAAAGTCTATCCTTTACAAATTTTATCTTGTGTAATCTTGTAACTAAGTCCTATTTAGTTATTTCTTGGATGAGGCTCATGCTAGCATGTCCTAGCCTTCTATGCCACAACCAAAAATCATTTTTCATAGCTACTAAGCATATAACATGAGGATTAGGCAATACATTTAAAACTAATGTGTACACATTCCCATGCCTATTTCCAATGAAAATAATGTCATTTGATGGTGCACTTCTAATGATACATTTAGATGCTTCAAATATAACTACATACCCATTATCACACAACTGAGATATACTAATTAAATTATGCTTCAACCCATCAACTAATAAAATATTTTTAATGCATGGGTAAGGAAGTATACCTATATCTCTAATACCAACAATCTTACCTTTGGCATTGTCCCCAAAAGTTACATGCCCACCATCCTTGCTTGATAGGGTTGCAAATAGATTGATGTCACCCATCATATGCTTTGAGCAATCACTATCCAAGATCCAAGTGCTCCTACTTGCTTGAGGATGGTTCTCCATCTACAAAAGGAGTAGAGGCAACTTTAGGTAGTCAAATCTTCTTGGGTCCTTGATTGTTAGTCATCATAGGAACCCAAGTAAATCTAGCATGGGGGTTCCTTTTAAGTGCACATTCTTTAGCCATGTGCCCAAAAATACCACAAGAAAAATAACTTCCATTAAATCTTCTAGTCCTATAAGTGTGAGCATGGAAGTGTGCATGATCATGAGTATGTGTGGTTTTTCTATCGTGAGCAACCTTAGGCATGGAATTTTGCAATGTTACAATTTTCTCATTTAGCATGCATAACTCCTTCTTTAAACTAAGCATGCTATCATTTAGATGTTCTATTTGAGAACATAAAAACTTGTTTTCATTTTCTAGTTTTTCATTCTCATTTTCTAAATCCTTTTTAACTTTTTCAAAGGCATGCTTTTCATCCTTAGGGCTTTCTACCTCTTTCTTTAGGGCATTGCATGAAAGTAACAAGCTATCATTTTCTACTTCTAAGGATTTGTTATCCTTTTTAAGTTTTTTAAAGTTTGTCCTTTTTAAGGATTTATTGTCCTTTTTAAGTTCTTTAAGGCTTTCTACCTTTTTCCTTAGGGCATTGCATTAAACTCATCATGCATTTGATCAAATTCAACTTCTAATTCATCTTGCGTAAATGAAAGTTCACCAAAATTAAATTTTACCTCGTTATCATTTGCCATGAGACAAAGATTTGCCTTCTCGCTTTTAGTGTCCTCACTTGATGAGGATTCACTCTCAACGCATAAAGCCATCATTGCTTTCTTCTTCTTCATGTACTTGTCCTTCTTGTAGGGAATGGAGGTTGAGGCCATCTTGAGAAGTGGGCAATCCTTCTTTAGGTGTCCGGTTTTGTTGCAATTGTAGCAAGTGTAACCTCCCTTGCCTCTCCTCATGCCACCCCTCACGAAGCTCATGAACCTTCTTGTCATCATCGCCATTTCTTCTAGATCATCAAACTCTTCTTCAGATGATGAAAGTTCTTCAACCCGATGTGTTGTTTTTAAATCAATGGTCTTGCTTTTGGGGGCATCTTCCTCCTTGTATGCCCTCATGTGGATCTCATGTGTCATGAGAGATCCAATGAGTTCGGTGATTTTCAAGGTAGCCAATTTCTTGGCTTCAATGACCGCAATCACCTTTGGCTCCCATGCTTTGGGAAGGGATCGAAGGAGTTTCCTTACCTTCTCCTCTTCTTCGATGACTTTACCGAGATTGCATAAACCATTAGTAATATTTTGAAAACATGCATACATTTCATCAATGGTTTAATGTGATTGCATTCTAAACATCTCATAATTATGCATAAGAAGGTTAATCTTAGACTCCTTAACTTGTGAGGTGCCTTCATGTGTTGTATGCCCTCATGTGGATCTCATGTGTCATGAGAGATCCAATGAGTTTGGTGATTTTCAAGGTAGCCAATTTCTTGGCTTCAATGACCGCAATCACCTTTGGCTCCCATGCTTTGGGAAGGGATCGAAGGAGTTTCCTTACCTTCTCCTTTTCTTTGATGACTTTACCGAGATTGCATAAACCATTAGTAATATTTTGAAGACATGCATACATTTCATCAATGGTTTAATGTGATTGCATTCTAAACATCTCATAATTATACATAAGAAGGTTAATCTTAGACTCCTTAACTTGTGAGGTGCCTTCATGTGTAGTCTCTAGGACATTCCAAAGTTCAAAGACCAACTTACAAGTTGAGATTCTATTAAACTCATTAAGGGATAGGCCACAATATAAAGCATTTATGGCCTTAGCATTTGCATTAAGCAGTCTAACCTCTTCCGGGTTTCCTTCCTCCATATTCTTAGTATGTTGCCTATACTCTACTTGTATCATTCTCCATACATCCATGTCTAGTGATTGAAGGAAGCTATTCATTCTTATCTTCCAATAGGCATAGTTGTTTCCATCAAAGAGTGGTGGAGTATGAGTAGAGGACCCTTGAGCTAGTTGGATTTCGCTAGACATTCTAAGTTGGGGTAGATGGTTAAATCCAATCCTATAACCAAGCTCTGATACCAAATCTTGTTCTAATAACCAGGTTCAATTACAACTTTTCGATTCAAACCCATTAACAACCAAATCGATATTCTTTTAAGATGGATGCTTTGACAAGTAAATATGGCAATCAAAAGCGAGTAAAGAAGCAATGCAAACACAATCGTTTATAGTGGTTCGGCCAAACCGCCTACTCCACTACCTTGGCTCCACACCAAGTATTTCTAACCCAAATTCTTTATAGACCAAGTGTTTCCCAAAGAAAACAATGAGGACTATCTTCTCAACCCTTTGAAAAAGCCTCAACACCTATTCTTCTAGGCAAAACACAACCCTACAAAGATCCTAACTTGTATAACGATGAAATACACTTAAACAACTATAGAAAATAAGAACAAGAGAACAAGAACGTAAACCAAACTTGTATGCTCCCTTCTTTCCCTTCCAAGCCTTCAACTCCTCAAATCGTATGGTGAAATTTGAAGCCGGAGTCAAGTCGCAAAGAACGCGTCGAATGGATGATGAATCGATGAAGCTCGGGTGTGGAAATCAACTCTAGAAGGCTTTAGAATTATCTTTGAAGGCTTAATGTAACAATGAGAGGGATTAGGTGAAGGGTTATGAGGGGTATTTATAACCCCTCACCAAATAGGTCACCCGACGAGCATTTTTTTGCCCGTTGGCGCCGCCCGATCGGTGGCCGACTGATGGCCGGTTGATCGGCCACCGTCCGTAGCTCACTGACCATTTTCAACCTCTGTTGATCGGTGTCCGGCTGATGGTCGGTCGACCGGCCATCGACTGCCCATAGGCCGGAACCCAGGAAACTGTAGTTTTGTGCTAATTTTTCGTGCGACGTTCATTTTCGGGTTTCATCTTCGAGTTTTGACTTAGGATTTATTACAATCAGGTTTGGGTTGATATCCTAGAGGCATATTACATTAATTTCTATTTCTAATCCTAGGAAATTACGTGATTATCGTCGGAGCCATTTTTGACATTTCTTGGCAGTTTTCCGGACGAAGTTCGCACACGTATCGTTCCATCAGCCTAAACTCAAAACTCCACAAATGTGTTAGTTTCATGTTTGTTATCATCAAAATAGAGAATGAGGCCTAGGGCAAAACTCCACAAATGTGTTAGTTTCATGTTTGTTATCATCAAAATAGAGAATGAGGCCTAGGGCAAAACTCCACAAATGTGTTAGTTTCATGTTTGTTATCATCAAAATAGAGAATGAGGCCTAGGGCAACCCTTGGGCCAACACATAGGTGTCGTGAAAATCATACTTTTTGCTCTTGTTGGCGTCGGGTGGCAGCTTCTTCTTTCCGACATTGACGGGGTCGTAGATCTCACGGAGGATGCTTTCCTTGCTCGCGTTGAGTGTTGTGTATTTATCGTTCTTGGCATTCAATCGGGGGTGCCAGCTTCGCCCTCCTATTGTCATTCCGTTCACGGCAATCTTGATCCTCGTCTTTTTTGTCAGGCTTCTTGGCCTTCTTGTCCTCGGCAATGTCTTTGGCGTTCTGCCTATCGGCCTATCTGGCCTCTCATAGTACTTCTATTTCCATATGGTTGATGGTCTTCTCCCAGAACTCAACTACGTCCTTCAACTTCATCGAGGCTGCGAAGTGCCCGGGCTTCATGTCGTGTTTGATAGAAAATAGCTCGATGCACGGGTCGAGATTCAGGATCTCCATGGTTGTGGCCTGGAATCTCTTTATGTAGTCTCTTAACAACTCATGTTGCCCCTCCTTGATGTAGTGGAGGGCATCTTCGGTCTTAGAGTAGATCCGTGACAAGGAGAAATGGTTGGTGAAGGCGTGGGAGAACCCTTCGAATATGTGTACGGGCCCTTTGAATGTGTTTTTAAGATGAACCCTAGTGTAGTTAAGACACTTTGAGTTCCTAAGCCTATTAACCCCCAAGGACCCAAAGTCATTTTGGTACCAAAAGTCTCATCGTCTATTGTAAGGGAGCTACCACACAATGTTGAGATGAAGTTGATTGATTGAAGTTGCTTCGAGATTCAAAGGTTGAACCACTTCAAATTGCAACTTCATGTCATTATGATGCCATAGATATGAATCTTAATTTTTTATTGATTCTTGAATCTTAATTTTCCTTGAAAATCTAGTTTATGGAATAAAAATTTCAAGAGTCTCCAATAAGAATATGATTTAATATAGATTTTTGAGGTTTAATTTCAGAACTTGAAAATATCGTTCTCATCAAATGCTCATTTTCCCAATACTTTGAATTTTTCGTCAGATTTTCGAATGAGACTTTAAGTAAGATACTTTGAATTCACCCTTGGCATCGTTCCAATCATTTTGTAAGAAAAATCATTTTTAAAATGATGTTTGACTCCTTGACCGATACTTGAGTTAGTACATGATTCCTAGTTTTGGATTTTCACTATCTTTTCTTCATATCATGTATGATTTAGTCTCTTATTCGATGTTTGGTTTTCATCCCTTGAGTTGAGACTTTCGCGGTTTTGAAAAAAAAAATTAGAATTTCAACTTTAACTTTCGGTTGACTATTTCTTGCCCTTTTTGATTGACGCTAAAAGAAGGAGAAAAACATATGTTAAAAGGGGAGAAAACTTGGGAAAACAATGCATATAGATAGGTGGAGTTAATTTATCTAGATATGCATGTTGATAGGGGGAGAAATCTCATGGTTGATATCCTTTATGCTTGAATGAAAATATTTTCTTAAGGATGTTTGTCATCGTCAAAAAGGGGAGGTTGTTGGCCTAAGGTTTTCAACCTTGGTCTTAATCTCGGTTTTGAGGATAACAAACATGGAACTAATGTTTGAGCAAGAAATATTTTCAAGTTCTAAGTCGGTTTGCATGCGACGTCCACGATCGAAAAAAATAAAGGAATTGGAAGGACAGTCGTCGACGCTTGAATTTCATCAAGAAGATAGAGTTTAGCTTTAGGGTGTCTAAATCAAATGTAAAATCCTCATTATGATGCAAAGAAACCCAAAACTCAAAAATTGAAACCTGAAAAATCAGTAAACTAAAATTTTAGCCCAAGACACAAGTTATCGATCGACCGACGGCCGACTGACGGTCGACTGGCGGAGGGCCAACGGCTCAAACCGTTGGATTGCATTCTTGAGAGGCTTCTTGAAGAGAAAAGCTCCAAGAACTCATCTTCATCTCCTTGGGTAGCCGGCCATCTAAAGCTTCCTTCCCCGGTTTTGTGAAGCTGATTGAAGGTCTCTTCATCTTGGGTGTGTCACTACTTCATCTTCTTGGAGGAGTCCAAGAAAGACAGCGAAGTATTCCTTCATCTTCCTCCTCGTTCCATGGTTTTTTCATTCCCTCTTCCTCCCTTTTGGTGCTCGGTTCTTGGTGGAAGTGTCGGCTTCAACTTGGTGTGTTTCAGTGTTGAGATTGCCTCTCTGTTGAGCCACAACGAGTCTCCGTGTTCGCTGCCCCTTTGTTGTGAGGTGCTTGGTGTGGACTTTCCTTGGAGGACGTGCGCGTGTGCATCTTTAAACGGGGATAGGAGTAGTCATACCATCCGTAGTATAAGGTAAATCTTCTCCTTCTAGTCGTTGATTAAATTCCTTAAAGATTGCTAAAGTTGATCGCTGGTTTAGGGATGTTTTAAATTTTTAAATCAGTTTTTCCACTGTGCTTCTTCTTCCCATCCCAACAGTGGTATCAGAGCCACCTTTAGCAATTTTTTTGGAATTTTATTACGCGTTATTGTTGCGTTTACAAACCGTTCGCTCCCTCAACGTCATGCTGCCCGGTTTTTGTTTTCGGGAGTTCTTGAGTCGTTCTTTCGTCTCCATGGTTCATGCGATGAATTGGGGTGGTAGCCTACTGTCCAAACTTGTCTTGGACAAATTTCAAACTCAAGAACCCCATGGGTTCATGGTTGAACAGCCCCTAAAACTGAAATTTTCAGCATGTGTTGTTTGGACCGTTTTGGGTGAAAACGTAACCCGATTAGCGTGTTTTCGGATTCTATTTTTTCCTTAATTTTTATTAATTGTTAAGATGCATGAAAGGATGATTATGGATGATCCCTATGTGCTATGAATGTGTGTAAAACTTTGTTGTGTTGATTGCTTGTAAATTTATGAAATTTCAGCATTGTAACTTTTGAATAGGGCCTGCGTACCCCTGTCTTTCTCTTGAAAATTCTGATTATAATCTTCTTCTCCCTCTCCTTAAACCTTTCCCCAAGGGTTGTTTGGGGTCCTCTTCTTTTAGTTTTGTAAAATTAGAAGTTTAGGGGAAGATTCGTGACGAGCATGATTGTTGCCCCGTTTTGGTGCGTGCGCCGAGAGGAGGTGCTCGACACCATGATGATGATGACTTGAACTCCGGGAAGGCACTGATTGAACCGGAAACCTTCAAAATGTTTTTGGGCAGCACCTTGGCAAGTCGGAGCTCCCTAAAACCCTAGCATGATGGCCTTGGTTCGCTCGGTGGCTCGGGTGGAACACTTAGGACATCCATAATCATCCTTATTTACTTTATGCTTTTATTTATTGCTTTTGCTTCAATTGTTGATAGCTTAGATAATTATAATTGCTTGAAGAAACTATCCAATAATATTGAGTTTGTATGGCTAAGATATTAAGAATATCGGTCACGTCTTCAATCGTTATAAGGTACAAGTGTGTCTATTGTCACAACGGGTTTATTGTGCAAACACAAGGCCTTTTGTGCTAATAGACACGTTGCATCTCATATGGCACATACCCTTCTGTCTCTAGTACTAGCTTGAACGTGACTTACCTTGTTGAGCAAACTCAAGTGTGGTTGTTTTCTCAAGAGGGTAAACGAACGATGTGTCCGACTCGACGATGGCTCCTTGATTTGTTGTGCAAACACAAGGCCATGGTAACCCTAGAGGCAAAAACTTGATGGAAGTCGCATAATGATGTGATCGGTAAAGAGTTACCTACCCAGGGATCTATTAGGATTTGTCATGTTAAATGTGAGACCCGACTAGGAGAAGTGGGGTTCCATCTTCCCCTAAGGAAGTCTACCAACGAGGGCTTCCCGCTTCCCAAAAGGAGGGTCATTTGGGAACCGCAAAAATTAGTGGGAGCCATGATTAATCAAAAGACCTTAATAATCATGCATATAACATATCTACTCATTTATGTCTTTTCTTTTCATTGTAGCATATTCAACATGTCATCTACAATGTCATTGCGAATCATACTTGATGCAAATAAACTCACTAGACCAAACTATGTCGATTGGTTGCAAAACCTGAGGATTGTCCTTACCCAGGAGAGACTTTCCTATATACTTGATAATAGGCCATAGGATACCCTTCCCAAAGGGCTACCGAGAAAGTAAGAGCCACTTACAAGAAGTGGCAAGCTGACAGCACTACTGTTCAGTGCATTATGCTCGCCTCTATGTCTGATGTGTTGCAGCGACAACATGAAAAGATGGACTCATGGACCATCCTCTCTCACCTCAAGGAGTTGTAAGGTGAAGAGAGCCAGACCGCTAGGTTTAAGCTATCAAAATAACTCTTCCAAGCCAAGATGACGGCATGGACCCCTGTTGATACCCATGTTCTCAAACTAATCAATTTGATTGAGAGGTTAGAGAAATTGGGTGTAAACATTGATAAGGGGCTAAGTTAGGACTTAATACTCCAATCCCTTCAAGGGACATTTTCATAGTTTATCATTAACTACCACATGAACAAGCTGGACTCTGCCCCTTGACTAGAGACACTTTTAGTGCTCCTTTGACAAGAGACACTTTGGGCTTCAAAAACCATGTTAGTATTTGAAGGATGACCATTGTCATCACTACCTTCAATAAAAGTTTCAAACTCCCTGGTTTTAGCATAATCATATAAGACATTTAAGCAAGCCCAAATATCGAATGCGGAAGTACAATGCATGATCTTTTCAAAGATATTATTTTCCAAAGAACAAAATATGCAATTTGTAGCTTTAGCATTTAATTCAAACATATCAATTTGTTCTTGGGTCCATGCATTCATGTCTTTCTTAGGTTCACTATAAATCATTGTGTTAGCACACTATTCACCCCCCCTCTAGTGTGGCCATTTCACCAACTATAAATCATAGTGGCTTGGCCCCAATGAAGGCTTAGAATTGATCAAAAGATGGCTCAAGGAGGTTGGAAGTGATCAACATCATGGAGGAAGGCTCTCATGACTTTCTATTTATAAGCCATGAAGAGAAGAGAGAGCTCCCCACTTCTCAACGGGCGGATTTTTTCCCGTTAACAACCGTCGATCATAGGTCCGATCACAGGTCCAGTCAATCATCGGTCGATCGATCAAGCGACCGCCGAGCGACTGAAGGCATTCTGCCCATTATGGGCATCGGTCGGTCGACCGCTCGGTCGACCGAAATGCCTTTTTCTCATTTTTGCCTTCTGTTAGTCGCCCGAATCTGGGCAGGGTTGATGTTTTTTGCTTCTTTTGTTCGTTTTTGGTTTTGATCTTCGCTAAGTCTACTTATATAACATTTATTAACTTTAAGTTAATTAATCTAAAATATAAATGTTATATAAGGATTATCCCCCATTTGGATTCAATAAAAATATCTAAAAAATCAAAATCCTTAAGAATCAAAATCTAACTTTTGGGGTCTAGTACAAATTTTCGAAAAATAGAAATTTTCTAATCTTCCGGGTCAAGTATGGGTAGGCTAAAGGCTTAGAAAAAATTCTTTAAAATACCTCGTTATCTAGTTTTTACCTAAGGAACAATTTCCGGTATTTTTTGTGTCAAAAAAATATCTAGGTTATATAGCCGTCCAAGGAGCTCCCTAGGCTTAGTGAATTTCAGGGTCATTTTCTAATTTATCGGTTTTTCATGTTTTGGGGTTCGGGTTTGGTTTTTCGGTTCTTATGCATCATCATGAGGATTTACAACATAAACAAAACATCCTAGACCTCAACTTTAACTTCTCGAAGAATCCCGAGCATCCTTGCCGATTTCTCCTGTTTTTCCGATCGCGGATGTCGTGAGCTAACCTGTTGGCCCAAGGGTTCAACCCTAGAAACACTCTTAGTTTTGATGATAACAAACATGGTTCTAATAGTTTCTTCAAGGTTTGGTCTCAGGTTGGACATATGATACGCATCCGAAGTTCGTCGAAAAAATCATAAAAAATCAAGAATCGGAGGCTTCGGAGTCGAACATGTCAAAATTAGTTTAGGACTTAATTTCTTTTATTGTAAATGTTCCTAATCCTTAGTTTGATGTCCTCATTGACTTCACAATCCTAAAAAACCGAAACCCGAACTCTGAAAACTTAAAAACTAGAAAAATCAGAAAACAGTCTTGAAAATTTTTAAGTATAGGGGGCTCCTTGGAGGGCTACATAATTTAGATATTTTCTTGCCATCGAAAGTCCCAATAATTGTTCCTTAGATAAAAACAAATTAAAGACATATTTTTAAGGAATTTTTTGAAATCGTTAACCTAAAAAGTTAAAGCTTGAAAGGTTAGAAATCTCCAAACTATCCAGAATTTCCAAAATGCCCCCAACCAGGTTTTAAAAAAAAATTGCCCAAATTTCCTAGAATGCCCCTAAATGGTTCTTTTTCAAATTAGACAGGGCTTGAACGGCTCTTTTCTTTCATACCCAATTACCAAGTCTATAAGGTTCTCAACTATTCTATTGAGCCATCTAACATTCTCTTGAGCCTTAAAGAGTGATTCTAAAGTTCAAATCCTAGTTTTCATCTCTCATTGTCTTCCTTCACTCTCAAGCCCTCAAACTTGGTGTAGACATCATCCTAAGGTTTGGAGTTCTAGGAGACATCAAGGAGAAGCTTCAACTAGTGTTTTTGATTTACTTAAGCTTTTCTCCTTGCATTTTCTACTTGTTGTTTTGTTGTTTTCATTTCAACTTAAAATCGGTTTGTAACAAGGTGTGGGTGACACACCTTGAGTTTGACTTGTGTGTAACTTTTAGAGTTCCTTAGGTTTGAGGTAGAGGCACTCTCATTGTGGAGAGATAAGCCCTTGGTTAACCCTCATTTGTAGGAAAAAAAAAGTTAATACAAGTAGTTGTGAAATCCTTGGTGGTGAACCAAGGTAGTAGAGTAGGGAAGGTTCCCGAACCACTCTAAATATCTTGTTAGCTTTGCATCATTGATATTTTGAATTACTTAGTTCATCACTTGTTCACATTCTCATTATCAAGCATAATCATATCAAATATTCATCATAACTTAGAAACCTAGAGTGGAATTTGAATTAATTGTGATCAAACTAGAATTGAAGTCAATCACCTTAGACTCATACTATTCACCCCCCCCTCTAGTGTGCCTTAACACCTTTCATAACTGACTTGGAACCTGAAAGTATTTCTAAATGAAATATTAGTTCCATATTTGTTATCATCAAAACCGAGATTAAGACCAAGGTTGAAAACCTTAGGCCAACAACCTCCCCGTTTTTTATTATGACAAACATCCTTAAGAAAATATATTCATTAAAGCGCAAAGGATATCAATCATGGGATTTCTCCCCCTATCAACATGCATACCTATGAAAATAAACTCCCCCTATCTATATGCATGGTTTTCCTATATTTTCTTCCCTTTTACCTATATTTTTCTCCCCCTTTTGAAATAAATCAAAAAGGGCTATAAAAGTCAACTATGGTCAAAGTTGGGACTTGAAAACTAGTTTTCATGAAAACGAAGTCAACCAACTCAAGGGACGAAAACAACATATCGAATGAGAGACTAAGTTGTTGGCTTAAGGGTTTCTCTCAAACCTCGATCTTTATTTTGATGATAACAAACAAGTATTTAATCTATGTGTGAAGTTTTGAGTTCAGGTTGAGGTTGTGATAAGCATGCGAAGTTCGTTCAAACGAAATGAAACAAAAAGACCATCGAAGAAATGAAAGAAGAAAACGTCAAAGAAAGGCTCGAGTTTAGATCAAGTAGAAATCATGTAATATACCCTTAGGATTATTTTATCCCAAGCCAAATTATAAAGTTATCCGAGTTGAAACTTGGTAACTAAACCCATAAAAAAGCATGTAAAAAATTCAAAGTAAAATTCAGCCTCAGCCTGAGTTTAGTCGACCGAACAAGGCAGAATTTTGGCAGTAGCCATTCGGTCGACCTGCCGGTCGACCGAAGATGGTGAAGAAATCATGGAAGACTACATCGGTCGATCGACCGTAGCCAAAATTTGGCAGAAGGCGCATCGGTCGACCGATCGGTCAGTCGGATTGTAAATTGAAGATCGCGCGTCTAGGCTTCTCTGCATCGGTCGATCGGATTGCAGATCACAGATCGCACCTCTGGCTTGACTGCATCGGTCGACCGGTCGGTCGACCGGACTGTGGATGGATGAAGTCGCGATCCATTCGATCGACCCGTCAGTAGACCGAACGGTGCGAGTTAAGCCCAGAAAGGGTAGCGATCGATCGGTCGGTCGAACGATGATCGACCGACAAGCATACGAACGACTGTAACGGCTAGTTTTTTGCCCTTTGAACAGCCCGTTCAGTTGAGGGTTATAAATAATCCTCATCTAACTCTTTTAATCCTTCATGGAGATATTATTGAGTATTTTTTAAAGTGATTTAATCCATCAAAGAGATCGATTGTTGCGCGCTCTGTTCTTCCGTCAACGTGCCTCTTCAAACGCCCGCTGCTCCTCAACTCTGCTACGACTCAAGCTCATCTACTATCAAGCTCTTCTCAACAAGCGGATTTTTACCCGTTACCGACCGTCGGTCGCAGGTCTGGTCGCAGGTCCGGTCGATCGTCGGTCAATCGACCGAGCGACCACCGAGCGACCGCTGAGCGACCGCAGGCATTCTGCCCATTCTGGGCATTGCTCGGTCAATCGCTCGGTCAACAGAAATGCCTTCTTCTCATTTTTGCCTTCTGCCGATCGACCAGTCAGTCGACCAAATCTGGGCAGGGCTGATTTTTTTTTTGCATTGTTTGTTCGTTTCAGGTTTCCGTCTTCGCTGAGTCTACTTATATAACATTTATTAACTTTAAGTTAATTACTTTAAAATTTATATGTTTTATAAGGATTACCCCCCATTTGGATTCAATAAAAATATCTAAAAAATCAAAATCCTTAAGAATCAAAATTTAACTTTTCGGGTCTAGTACAAATTTTCGTAAAATGGAAATTTTCTAATCTTTCGATTTTCATGTTTTGGAGTTCGGGTTTGGTTTTTGGGTTCTTATGCATCATCATGAGGATTTACAACATAAACTAGACATCCTAGACCAAACTTTAACTTCCCGAAGAATCCCAAGCGTCAACATGCGTCCTTGCCAATTTCTCTGATTTCATCGATCGCGGACGTCATGCACTAACCGACTTGGAACCTGAAAGTATTTCTCAATGAAACATTAGTTCCATGTTTGTTATCATCAAAACCAAGATTAAGACCAAGGTTAAAAACCTTAGGCCAACATCTTTGGCACTTGAGACCGGGTCATATTAATGAGAATCATATTAACAAGTTGTACAAAGACGGGTGCGTTGTTTGATCCATTCGATTTTGAATCGATGCAAACTTGTGAATCTTGTCTCAAAGGAAAAATGACAAAGTCCCCCTTCATTGGGCGTAGTGAAAGGGTTACTGAGTTGTTAGAGCTGGTCCACGCAGATGTTTGCGTACCAATGACAACTCAAGCCACAGGTGGGTATTCCTACTTCATCATGTTTACAGACAATAGATCAAGGTATGGATATGTCTACCTATTGAGACATAAGTCTGATACTTTTGAAAAGTTCAAAGAGCATAAGGCTGAGGTGGAGAAACAAGTAGGGAAAAGTATTAAAACCCTTAGATCAGATCGGGGTGGTGAGTACTTATCCACTGAGTTTCTAAATTATCTAAAAGACAATGGGATGGTCTCCGAATGGACCCCTCCAGGCACACCACAACATAATGGAGTATCTGAAAGGAGGAATCACACATTGTTAGACATGATGGGGTCTACGCTTGAAACGACTATCTACCTTTTGAATAGGGCTCCCACAAAGCCTGTCTCTGGTACACCATATGAGATATGGAGTGGCAAGAAACCAACTCTGAGGCATCTCGAGATTTGGGGTTGCCCCGCGTACGTCAAGAAATTAGAGTCAGATAAGCTTTATGCTAAATCAACCAGGTGCAGGTTTGTGGGCTATCCTAAAGAGAGTTTAGGGTATTATTTCTACTCGCCAACTGATCAAAAGGTGTTTATCAGTAGGCATGCCACTTTCTTAGAAAAAGAGTTTATCGAGGAAAGTGGGAGCGGAAGAGATGTTGAGCTTAATGAAGTTCAACAACCACAAGCGAATTCGTAACCACCCGTGGAAAGTCCACAGGAAGAACCAATCGCAGAAACATTACCTCCCACCACTCTTCGAAGATCAGGGAGATTGCGTAGACAACCTGAAAGATTATTCTTGGCCACAGGTGAACTTGAGGAAGAGGTCTATATGACCCAGCCGGAAGGATTCGTGTCTTTGGTAGGACCAAAGATGGTATGCAAATTGCAAAGGTTCATTTATGGACTTAAGCAAGCCTCGAGGAGTTGGACATCCATTTTGATGAGACAGTCAAAGAGTTTGGCTTCATCAAAAATGTAGACGAACCTTGTGTCTATAAAAAGGTTAGTGGGAGCGCCGTTGTATTTATTGTGTTGTATGTCGATGACATACTCCTCATGGGGAATGATGTTCCTCTGCTCCAATTAGTGAAAGCATGGTTATCCAAAACCTTCTCCATGAAAGACTTGGGTGAAGCATCCTACATACTCAGTATGAAGATCTGTAGGGATAGGTCTAGAAAGATGCTTGGTTTGTCTCATTCTCAGTATATTGATACCATGCTAAAAAGGTTTAGCATCAAAGGCAGTAAAAGAGGTTACTTGCCTATGAGTCATGGCATCACTCTTTCCAAAAAGATGTCTCCTAAGACACCTAAGGAGAAAAAAAGGATTAGTGAGATCCCTTATGCTTCGGTAGTAGGATCCATCATGTATGCTAAGCTCTGTACTCGGCCTGATGTAGCTTATGCCCTAGGGGTAACTAGCAGATTTCAGGCGAATCTTGGAGAGGAACATTGGAAAACCGTAAAGAACATTCTTAAGTACTTATGAAGAACTAAAGATGTTCTCCTGATTTATGGTGGGTCAAATTTTAAACTGGAGGGCTACACAGATTCTAACTTCCAATCAGACTCGAATGGCAGTAAACCCATTTCTTGGTATGTATTTACTTGAATGGTGGCACAATATGCTGGAAAAATTCCAAGCAAGGAACTGTGGCCGACTCGGTGACAGAAGCTGAGTACATCGCAGCAAGCAAATCCGAAAATGAAGGAGTGTGGATAAAGAAATTTATCTCTGAGCTGGGTGTTGTTCCTGAGGTTGCCAGTCCGGTCCCCATTTATTGTGATAACACTGCAACTGTTGCTCAAGCAAAGCAACCTAGATCCCAACACAAATCAAAACATATTTTAAGGCGGTATCACCTAATTAGAGAGATCGTTGGACGTGGTGATATAAATGTCGAACGTGTCGACACAAAAGAAAATATTGCAGATCCATTCATAAAGTCATTACCACAGCAGCAGTTCGATCGCCACTTAAGTTGTATGGGTATTAAATACCGCAATGATTAGCTACAAGTGCAAGTGGCAGATAGAAAGAAATAGTGCCCTTGAGCCAATCACATGTTAATGTATAGGGAACTATTTTTTGGTTAATGAATAATATGAAGGAACTGTTCATTATATGCTGCATCTATATTTGTATATATTAGATTATGATGAACCCCACGAACTCAGGCAATTGATTCCAAATCCATGATGAGATCACACCAGTAAAACTTGGAATCCAGATACCCATGTTCTAAATGTTCCCAATCGTAGGATCACCAATTAGGGGATTGATGATTCCGGATATACTGGTGCACTTGGTACATCCCTTATACGATAAGGGGTAGCAGATCTCACAATTACCTTTGAGCCGTCATTAATGTACAAGTGCAGGTGCTCATTAGGGAATGAGTTCGCTGAATGGGCCTACACAAGGAACATAGAATGGAATCCTTACATGAGTGTCAATAGGATGTTCCTCGGGTGATAGTAGGTGCAAGCAGTCCTTGGACCTGAGGTTGTCATGGTTACCTTGTGAGTGGTGATCCATTGCTTTGGTTCTATCCCTACATGGCGCTCAGCATCATGTGTCGGGTATTACTGGGCATGAGGAAGCATTCTTGAAGGTAGGTGAGCAACCAACATGGAATCGGTTACTCCTAGTGAGAGTAGATAATGCCCTGTGTGTCCCTGCAAGTGTCGACCCTGAATCCATCATCAGTGTCACGTCTACGGACCAGATCCCTTGTCAGAGAACAAAATGCATCCTCCTCCGGCGTGGCACACAACATGTCCACCAAGGTAGACTGTACCTGCAGATGCACCACCAAGGTCCCCGATGCTGACATAGTCAGGGTTGCTCCCCCATCCAGGCACAGCGCTAACTCTCGAGCTAGGGGCCTTCTTCTGATTTCCAAATGAGCCAAATTGCCCATGGATTTTTTTCCACAAAGCATCCGCTACCACATTGGCTTTCCCCGGATGATACCTAATAGTGCAGTCATAATCCTTCAGGAGCTCCAGTCACCTTCTCTGCCTAAGGTTCAGCACTTTTTGGGTAAGCAAGTATTGGAGGCTCTTGTGATTAGTATAAATCTCACAAGTATCTCCGTACAGGTAATGACGCCAGAGCTTTAGTGCAAAAACCACTACTGCCAGCTCTAGATCGTGCGTCGGGTAGTTCTTTTCATGCACCTTCAGCTGGCGGGACGCATAGGCTATGACTCTGCCAAACTGCATCAGAACGTAGCCCAGACCAACCCGAGAGGCATCACAGTAGACCACTAACCCTCCTGAGCTGGAAGGTACGGCCAACACGGGTGCTGACGTCAAGCATTCCTTGAGCTTCTGAAAGCTCGCCTCACACTTGTCATCCCAAACAAATCTAACCTTTTTCTGAGTTAACCGAGTCAAAGGAGCTGTAATCCTGGAGAGGTTCTCTATGAACTTCCGGTAGTACCCGGCCAACCCTAGAAAGCTGCGGATCTCAGTCACGTTGGTTGGACGCATCCAGTTCTACACTGCCTCCACCTTTGCAGGGTCTACCCTTATCCTTTCCTTGGACACTACGCTTTCTAACCAGAATTCATATTTTGAAAATTTAGAGAACAATTGGTGCTCTCTGAGGGTTTCCAGGACCAACATCAAGTGCTAGGAGTGCTCCTCCTCACTCTTGGAGTATACCAAGATGTCGTCAATGAAGACGATCACAAAATTATCCAGGTACTCCTTAAATACCTTGTTCATCAGGTCCATGAAAGCAGCAGGTGCATTGGTTAGACCAAAAGACATCACTAGGAACTCGTAGTGGCCATAGCGAGTCCTGAAGGCAGTCTTAGGCACATCACAATCCCGGATTCTCAGCTGATGGTATTCGAACCTTAAGTCTATCTTCGAAAACCATCGTGCCCCCTGCAGTTGGTCAAACAAATCATCTATCCTCGATAGTGTGTAACGATTCTTGATTGTCACTTTATTCAGCTACCTATAGTCGATGCACATGCGTATTGACCCATACTTCTTCTTCACGAAGAGCACCGGAGCACCCCATAGTGACACGCTCGGCCGAATGAAGCTCAAGTCCAGCATTTCTTGCAGCTTCACTTTTAGCTCCCTGAGTTCGGTCGGCGCCATCCTATAGGGTGGGATGGAGATCGGCTTCACTCCACGCTGCAATTCAATGCAGAAATCCACCTCTCTCCTGGGCGGCAATCCTGACAATTCCTCGGGAAATACATCGGGGAACTCATAGACTACCTGAGTACAACCGATATCCCCTGCCGCATCTCCCTTTTCCTCTGCCACAGATATGAAGGCCAGGAAGGACTGACAGCCCCCTTGAAGCAGTTTACCAGCCTTAAGGGTTGAGATGACCCCAATCGGCCCGCTTATTCCTTCTCCTTGGAAGATGAACTGCGGCAACCCGGGCTTGCTGAACATGACTGTCTTAGCCCTACAATCCAGCAACGCAAAGTGCTCCACCAGCCAATCCATGCCGAGAATGACATCGAGTTCAAGCGTGGGCAGGAGTGTCAAATCTGCCCTCAATGCATGGCCACAGATGAGCACTTCGCAGCATTGAAAAATTGATTTGGCCATGATTACATTGCCTGTAGGCATTGATACTAGAAATGGCCCGCCAAGCAAAGAATGTGCCATTGGTAACTCAACAGCAAATTTGGTAGATACAAACGAGTGCGTGGCACCCGGATCAAACAAAACACAAGCAGCATATGAACATACTAAAATAGTACCTATTACCACTGCTCTAGATGCCTATGCCCCATCATGGTTCATGGAGTAAACTCGGGCAGACGATTTCTCAGAGTGACTAGACTTCAGCCCTCTGCTCTGCATCTGACCCTTCTGTGCCACTGACCACACTCACATCGGCACCTTTCCTCTTGACAGCTCAATTCTCTGGCCACCTCTGTCCGGGCAATCCTTCCTAAAATGTCCCACCTGCCCACATGTCAAGCATGCATTTGTGCGGCCATAGCAAGCTCCCCAGTGTTTTCGGTTACAACGACCACACTGCGGCATGTCTACCTTCTGAGAAGTGCCCCCTGTCACTGCCTGTCTCGCCGCCCCTGCCCCTGAGCCTCTGCGGCTCGGCTACTGTTGTGCTCACGACTCTACTAGTGATATGCGGTGGTCACAATTTCCTCTGATTGCCATGGCCGACCTACTGACCCTTGAGGATGAAACTTTTTCTTCGGCGGCCCATCTTTCCTCTCGAACCGCACTAGCGCTTCCTTCCGGAGGGCCTCATCCACTACCCGAGAAAATATGGAGTCCTCGGTGTAATGGATAAGCCTGCATATCTGAGGTCTCAGACCCTCCACGAACCTCTTCACCCTAGCGGTCTCAGTAGCCACTTAAGTTGGGTGGTACCTAGAGAGCCGGGTGAACTCCATTTCATAGTCTGCTACTGTCATACCTCCAGACTGGCACAGCAACTCAAAATCTCGTGCCCGCTTATCGCAGACACTCATCGGCAAATACTGCTCCTCTACAGCTGCCCTAAATTCTTCCTAGGTGGGAGGTAGTGCATGTGCTGCCCTACGGCCCCTCCAAGTATGCAACCAATATTTGGCAGGCCCTCTTAGCTGCAGGTCGACCATGCGCGCCGCCGCCTCTGATGAACACCCCAGCTCCATACACAGCTCGTAACAGTCCCCCAAAAATTCAGTGACTTCCACTTGCCGGTCCGTACCGGTGAATACTGGCGGCCTGAATTTGATGAAGTCTACTTATGTAGGTGTTCTTGGGTCCCTACCCTGCGGCGCTACCGATTCAGCCACCTCCGGTACCACAGGGACTGCAGGTACCGGCTGGGGCGGTTGTTGCTGCTGCTGCATCTGTTGCCTTAACTCCTGCTCCTTGCAGAGCACTTTTGTTAATTGAGCTACCTGAGCCTGAAGTTGCACAACTGCAGAATCCTGACCCTCTACCTCATATTGTTCTCTTTCACGGCCCCGGCCCTGACCTCGGCCTCGGCCCCGGCGTTCGGTGGAGTTGCTACCACTACCACTCATAGTAGCAATTCGGGCCTCCAACAAACTATCATAAAAAAATTAATGATTTCACCATTAATATTAACCAACTCAATCAATTAAAATTTATGTTACTAACCGCATGGTGCGCTAAGTGCAGTCGTGGTTGCCTGATCTCGTAGCATAACTATACCGTACGTAGACATGCTAGCATATGCCTCGTTCGGTACTCAATTCCTAGTCGTAGTCAAGACCTAACCTGACGCTCTGATACCAACTTTGTCACGCCCCAACTCAGGGTACGCGTGACCGACCAGGGTACGTACCAGTACCCCGA
This sequence comes from Canna indica, assembly GCA_034359265.1. Lineage (NCBI taxonomy): Eukaryota > Viridiplantae > Streptophyta > Magnoliopsida > Zingiberales > Cannaceae > Canna > Canna indica. The sequence goes on from CP136892.1 coordinate 40,950,260, forward strand.
AGCCTACCCTATGCACTGACCAACGACTCATAAAATAGTTATTGAAAAGCAACAGTACCAAACTTTATTAGTTATTGAAAATAGTTCAACCAAACCAAGTTCGAAAACATCACAAGGTTTTTAAATAAACATCTAAAGGTTTGCAAAGAAACATCACCATGTTTTACAAAACCAACTCAGTGCATACACAAGATTCTACTCAACTACGACTACGACTATAAAGCTGCTAGCTACGAGATCTGCACCCACGTCTACCCTCTTATGTGCCATGCCACCAAGCCGTACCTCACTAGTCGGGCTCTGCAAAACAACAATAAATAAACTGTGAGTTCATGAGGAACTCAGTGAGCGGTTCTTTCGAACCTCCACTTAAAACCTCGGCAAGATAACATATACAAGGTATGATACGAATAAAGAATTAAAATATGATCACACTACAGAAGTCAATCAGTTTGCCCAGACAGAAGAATGGATGAACTGGCCTCTCGGGCCCTTATCCATTTCACTAGCTCGGTCGCTAATGGCCTAAAAATATATATGGAAGATTCGGTTCTTCCTTCTACATAACCAGGCCGGTCGGCCTACCCAAAACCAGCCCATAAGGGCATCTCAATATGAACTTTCATATCTCGAATCCATCGACTAGGATGGCCACTAGCCTCAAGAATCCTCCGGGTTAGGGATACCTAGTCCCACCCAACTCGGGTCTACCGTCAGCGTGGCCCACTGACGGAATCTCAAGACCCTCCGCCACTCGGGTCTAACACCTAGCGGGCCCACTGGTGCAATCTCAAGACCCTATAAATCGTTGAGTCGTGTGGTAGCCATTCGGCTAATGACACTCCTCAGTAGACCATCTCAACCACAACCAAAACTAGGTTGTGCAAGTTTTCCTGTGTTTTGCTTTCCATGCATTACCCATGTCCGACCCTCCCCCTCGGGTCGCACTACTAGGATATTGATATCCGCTAACTATCCCTAGGTGTAGAACCTAGTAAGTGTACTTTGTCTCTAGGTTAAATGTCACCGCTAGGTACCGAAACCATTCTTTCTAGAGTTGTTAGAATTTATCAACTATAGATAAATGCTCGATCTACTATTGTCAACGACACTTGCCAAAAATAATCATGAAAAACAATTACCATGTGAAAGCCGAATTAAAGAGAATAAATTCCATTAATTAAACCGATAAGGAACATGCAATATACATAGCAACGATTGAACATAATATCTAAAAATTTATGAAACCTTTCCTTTAATTCATATGCCATAACAAACCTATCCATGTATGCATTAGTAAGAACATTTTCATAACCATGAGAATATAGATCTATAGTTACTAACTAGTCCTAAGATGAACAACAATCATATAATATAATTTCAACTTGATACTAAGCATGTAAGTGTGAATCAAGACAACATAACATGAAACCTAGCATATTAATCCGAACAGTCCTGACTTTTCTACCTTCGCCCTTGTTCGGCTGACTCAAGCAAGGTAATACCTTGCTCGGCTGAGCCCTCTAGGAAAAGTGGGCATGTTTGCGACAACAACGCAAGCATCAATCCAAAGATCTAAAATATAACGAACATAAACAATCCATAAATTGCAAGACGATCGAGGAAATTGGGGAAAATTTTGGCATGACCTTTCCCCTTTTTCCTCTTCTCAGCCAGCCCATAAAACACAAAGAAACCACGATTTAAAACATGAGATCATAGGTACATCAATTGTTTAGAGGTCCAACACGAGAAAACACAACAGTCAACAAGAAACTTGCAAAAAAACAAATTTCAAAACTCCTAGGGTCAGCCACCCACCTCCCTTCACAATCACACTAACCACTCACCTTGATCGGATCACAAGGTAACCTCGATGAAGATGAGCTCCGATTTCCTCAAGCATCGACGTGAACTCGACGCTGACAACATCCCTCTCGCTCCCCCTTCCTCTTGGGCTATGTGCGGCTCTCTTCTTGAGCCGCACGGTTGGCTTGGGTGAGGGGTTTTATTCCCCTCATCACTTGACTAAAATGCCCCCTACCACTTACTTACCTCCTCATCCGACTCCACCTAACCCAGATCGAGTTCCGACTCGATCCGCGAACCCAAACTCAACCCAACTTGAGTCAACCAATTACCATCCACCCAACTACCAACAATTGGTTATGATTTAAATTAATTTTACCTGCTATTCGAGGCGATCACGCGACTCGACCCGGCTAGTTCTCGACTCGATGGGCTGCACCACGAAAAAAAAAAATTATATTAGGAAACCCCGGGTATTACATCCCATCCCAACAGAACCCATTCAAAAAGTTGTTTTAACATCCATCTGGAATAGTTTAAACTTCATATAGTAGGATATGGCTAGAAGCAGTCTAATAGATTCCAGTCTAGCAACTAGTTCAAAAGTTTTATCATAATCCGGCCCTTCAATCTGATTAAAGACCTGAGCAACAAGTCTAGCTTTATTCCTAGTTATGTTTCCTGCTTCATCAGTTTTGTTCTTGAAAATCCATTTGGTCCGAACAACATTTACACCTTCTGGTCTTGAAACAAGTTCTCATACATCATTCATGGCGAACTGTTGTAACTCCAATTGCATAGAAGAAATCCAGTATTCATCTTTCAAGGCTTCCTTCACATTTTTTGGTTCAACTTTGGAAGTATAACAGGAGTATCTAATCATATCCATATGATTCTTCCTTGATTGATTCTTGGTCTTGACTCCATCATTTACATTTCCAATCACATTCTGCAGGGGATTATTTTTGAGTACTTTTATAGGCTCTTCAGTTCCAGTATCACCTCTTTCATCCTCCTGTTTTGCATCAGTCACAATGTTAGTTTCATCTTCAGCTTCAACTGACTAATCAGTGACCTTGGTAGTGTTCTAGCTAGTTTTGATATCAGTTGTAACTCCCTTTTCAGCAATAGTCAGAACCTGGCTGATTTGAGAATTATCAACCTTAACATTTGAAAACTCCATTACAGTATTTGTTCTTTTGTTGTATACACGGTAGGCCTTGCTATTTGTAGAATAGCCCAAAAATATGGCTTCATCACTCTTGCTCTGCATTTTGCCAAGGTACTCCCGATCATTAAGGACAAAACACCTACTTCCAAAAATATAAAAATATATGAGGTTAGGTTTTCTTTAGTTCCATAATTCATATGGAGTTTGTACAGTTCCTGGTCTGAGATAAACTCGATTTATAGTGTAGCATGCCGTGTTGATAGCTTCAGCCCAGAACCTCTCAAAAATATGCTTGGAATTGAGCATCACCCACGTCATCTCCTGGATTGTGCGGCTCTTTCTTTAAACCACACCATTCTGTTGTGGGGTATTTGGAGCTGAGAATTCATGTAGAATTTCATTCTCATCACATAACTCAAATAATAAAATATTTTCAAATTCCCTTCTATGATCACTCCTTATTCTGATCACCTTCATAATTAGATGCTCCTTTTCATTTTGAAGCCTCAAGCACAAAGTTTTAAAATTGCTGAAAGCACTTGACTTCTCTCTTAAAAACTCTATCCAGGTAAAATGTGAGAAATCATCAACACATACAAGATCATATCTTTAACCTCCAAGGCTTTCAACTTGCATAGGTCGAACCAGATCTACATGAAGAAGCTCCAGTGGTCTTGAATTTGCAATCAGTTGTAACTGGTTATGTGCATGTCTTGTTTGTTTGCCTTCTTGACATGGGCCACAAGCAGCTTCAGGTTCTCCTAACAATTTTGGAATTCCTCTGACTGCTCCACAATTCACAATTTTCTTGAGGTCTCTGTAATTTACATGACCTAGTCGTTGATGCCACAGATTGATGTCGGAGGAGGTAGCTGAAAAACAAAAATAGGAATATGTTATTTTGTAGCAGTTATCATTTGATCTGTTCCCTTCAAGGATGTTGCTCCTGGTAAAATGAACATTCAAATTCTGATCACAAAGTTGGCTGATACTTACAAGGTTTACTTTTAGACCTTCTAATAGAAGAGCATCCTTCAGATTTGGAATTCCTAGAACATTAAGAATACCAATTCCAACAACATTACTATGACCACCATCTCCAAAAGTTACAGTTGTATTCCCATATTCCTAAACATTCTTCGGGTTGTCTTGATTACCAGTCATGTGCTGTGAGCATCCACTGTCGAAGTACCAAGAACATAGAGAAGAAATAGTTTTTGACATAAATGCAACTTGACAATTTAATTAAGTCAACCTTTCTTGCCCAAATCTGCTTCACTTTCTGCCCTATTGGTTTCACATGAACTCTTCTTCTGATTGTTTAAAATTAAAGTTTGAAGCAGTTAGCTATTATATTCCCTTTGCGTTTGCAATAATAGCATGCGGGCACTCTCTGATTTCTTCTAGTAGTAGTCTGTTGTTGACTTGAAGAACCCCTGCGGATATACCTCAGTTAAACTGGCAGTTGTGACTGAGGCTTTAACTGGGATGGTCCAGAGTATCCCAATCCATTGTGATTAGGAGGATATTTTTCTGCACTTAAAATCTTATTAAGGGTACCACTAGAATTCATCACTCTAACCTCCCATTTTATCTTCTCAAGATCATCAATCAGCTTGGACTCTTTATCTTCCTTTTCAACAATCTGCGCTTGAAGAAATTGATTTCTTTGTTCAAGCTCTCTCTTCTCTTCAGTCAGAAGTTTGTTTTGATCACTGAGGAATTTGTTCATCTTTGCAACTTCAACCCTTTGTCAAACATGACTTGGTAGGCTTCTTCAAGGCTTTCGGCACATCACTTGTTATCATCTTCTAAACTATCCGAAGTTTTGTTGGAGCAATTGACGCTTGTTGTGAAAGCTATAAAATTGCCTAACTATTTCTCTGATTCTCCTGAGTCATCTTCTTCTTCATCATCACTCTAGGTAACAGTAAAGGATTTCTTTAGCTTCTTCTGAAGATTCGGACATTCGGATCTGACATGACCATATCCTTCACATTCAAAATATTTTACTCCATTGAATTTCTGTTTTGAATCACTTTTGGGTGCTGACGACTGACTTCTTTTGTTTTCTCCCATTGTGAATTTTGATTTTGAACCGAGATTGGAATTGTGGTTGAAACTGAGAATTTTGATTCTACTTGTTTCTAGCTTTCAGAAATCTTTTGAAATTCCTTGTCACAAGGGCAAACACAGCATCTATCTCATCTTTTGAACAATTGTAATGTCCAAAAATTTTAATAATAATATTTTATTCTTGAGCTGGGGATCGTAGGCCCGAGTTAGCGCGGATTGGCGGAAAGCTTCGGGACTAGACCCAAGTAAGTATTTAATATAGAAAAAAATTAGGGAAATTTTATTTGTCATGCCTCCGTGATTTAGCATGGTAGGATGATAAAGGGTCTTGAGACAAATTTAGTGGTTCAATCGGAACTCGAAGTGGAGTTAGAATGGGTTAGATATGGGCTTTTTAAGTCGGATAATTTAAGTAGGAGTTTTTTGGTCATTTGGACCCTACCAAGGTCTATAAATTAGAGTTTGAGGGCATGCGGCCAGGAGTTTTTAGCTACATGCCATCCGAGGCAAGGGGGAGAGGAGAGAGAGGGTGCTAGTGAGGAGGAGGAAGAGCCGTCGGAGCCGAAATTCTGCGATTTCATCGGCGTCGATTGAAGGAAGATCCTACGCGTCTTCTCCCTTCCCTTTTTCTCCAAAAAGGTGAGCGGATTTAGGCCATCTTTCCCCCAATTCTTGATTCATGTCGCTGTCCTCATGGCTCGAGGTTTTTCGTCGATTTTTTGAGGCATTTTCTCGTATCGAATCGATTGTTTCTTGATTGAACCATGTTGTTTATCCTTTGAACTAATTATTCTTTTTTCTATTCATTTCTCTCTCTACATTGTACCCCCCACTGCAGCCTCTCGATCGGCGTCGACCGCGCTAAGTGGTGGCGCCTGGCGGGGCACCGCGGCGATAGTGGCACCCGGCGAGCAGCAGCGCCCGACGTCGCATCATTGCCACGCGCTCGTGGCCATCGCCGTGCAATAGCCCGAGGGGCCTCCACCGCCACGTGGTGATGGCAGTGCGTCGGCATGTGCCAACGTCGGCATTGACGACAGCTCTACCCAGTGATTCGACCGACCGGAGAGGGAGGCGACGGCGGCGACTGTGTCTTGGGGAGCGGGAGGAGAAGGTGGATGGGATACCTAGATGGGATGATTTAATGGAGGGCTAGGATTTGATTTCATGTAGATGTAAGGCTATCATTGTATCTTGATAGATGTAAGGATATGATTGCATCATGTAGATGGAGGGTTGTGATTGCATCTTGATAGATGTAAGGCTATGATTGCATCATGTAGATGGAGGACTGCAATTACATCTTGATAGATGTAAGGCTATGATTGCATCATGTAGATGGAGAGTTGTGCATGCATCTTGATAGATGTAAGGCTATGATTGTGTCATGTAGATGGAGGGTTGTGATTACATCTTGATAGATGTAAAGCTATGATTGCATCATGTAGATGGAGAGTTGTGATTGCATTTTGATAGATGTAAGGATATGATTGCATCATGTAGATGGAGGGCTGAGATTGCATCTTGATAGATATAAGGCTGTGATTGCATCATGTTAGATGGAAGGCTAAGATTACATCAGGTTAGATGGAGGGCTGTGATTGCATCATATTAGATGGAAAGTTGGGATTGCATGATGCTAGATGGAGGGCTGCGGTTGCATCAGATTAGATCGAAGGGTAAGATTGCATCAGGTTAGATAGAGGGCTCTGATTGCATCATATTAAATGGAAGACAGTGATTTGATCATGTTTAGATGAAGGGCTGAGATTTCATTATTTATTTATTTGAATTGTAGCACCGTTATATTCATTCGTAATAGTGATTTATTAAATAAATTTAAGGTATTTCTTCTATTATTCTAAATAATTATTTTGAGGAATTAAAGTTAGCAAAAATATTCATGTTATATATAAATTTTCACCTAATTGACGTCATGGATTCATTGGCAAGGTCTGTTTCACCATCAGACCTTCGGATTTTGAAAGCAGTAGGTGCACATCATCTCGTTTTGCGTACCGAGTTGAAAAATCATGTTTTAAATGTTTTTATAATTTCAATCTGAGATGATTCGTAGTTATAATATTTGATGAGGTGAATCTTATCCTAGATCATTTGTTCGTATGATGAAATATTTTATCCGGTTGTTCCATTCCATTAGTTTTACTGTTGAAGTTCCTTTTGCGTTGTTTCTCATGATATAGTTGCTTCCTTTTCTTACGATGATGATTGTTATGTATGTTGTGAGATTTTGATTTATGAGCACTATTTCCATGTATATATATCTGTGTGTGGTTGTGATTGTATGGCAGGAAGAGGTGGAGGTTGAGGTATGCCCTAGACATGCCCTTTATTACCTGTTGACAACACATCTTATTTTATGCTCATATACCTGTGTGTGTGATGTTGTGATGTGTTTGTTGCATTTCCAGGAAGCCTCGCTTGTGAGGGGAGGGTATGCCCCAAAGAGATAGCTTTGATCTTATTCCGGAAGTCCAGCTGGTGCGGGGAGATCATACCCCAAGGAGATAGTCCGGAGACCTGAGCGGTGAGGGGAACGTATGCCCCAACAGGCTAGCTCAAAAGAGCCAGTGTCGGTGAGGGGAGGGCATACCCCAACAGGCTAACACTGAGCTGGGTGGTAGTGCGACGGCCACCCGTCTACCTATCCTATGTGGATACGTGGGACCTACGGGTTCGGAGGTGATTCATGTGGATGTTGCATTCATATAGGCATTACATTGGCATTACTTTATTCATGTAGTAGTATTTATTCATGTGTTATACTTATTCCCATGTTGGTGGTTGTTTATCATGCTCATAGTTTTGGTAGACTTATGATATTCATCCTCATGTTCCTGCTATGTTAAAATGCTTGTTTATGTTGTTTAATTTGGTTTTTACATGATTATGAATTGGATGATTGAGAACTGATCTACTTACTATGTCCTAGTTGGACTTACCCCTCATTTTTGTTGTTTTGCAGCACTTGAGTTAGATCAGAGAGGTACCGGGGTGCATTAGCGCGGCTAGTGGCAGTAGGGCAGCGGGTCTCGTGACATGTCGTGATCGAGGAGGATATCGAGTCCAATCATTTTTATTTTTTGTTGAGTCATGTAGACTCAGTTATTTCGCTTCCGTATTTTTCCTTAGTTTGGGGTGTCATTGTTGGAACTTTTAAGTTTTGAAAATAAATTGAACCTTTAGCATTTATCAAATTAGGGGTTGGGTTTCTTTTAGGATTTGATGTTTTTCTTTAAGTTTAAATGTTATAAAATGGTTAGGTTCATTACTTGTTTATATATAGTTTGTTTGGGGGTTAGGCTTCGGGGTACGTGGCGTACCCTGGCCGGTCATATCGGATTTGGGGTGTGATAATAATCTTCTGACTTGTCCTCACCTTCAGTGGCACTAAAAGCAAAGTTTTTCTTTTTCTCTTTATATGAGTATTTTTCTAACAGTTCTAATTAACTAATACGTTTCAAGCTTTTCCATTAAAGTATCTAGAGTCATAACTGATGGATCATGAACTTCACTAATAGCTGCAACTTTGATGTCGAATTTTGAAGGCGGTGATCTGAGGACTTTTCTCACAACCTTTTCTTTTGAGAAGGGTTCTCCTAGGTTGGTTGCATTGTTCATAAGGTCATTCATTCGCACATGGAAGTCTTGAATGCTCTCATCTTCTCCCATTGTTTAGGATTTCTACTTTGGACTTTCGATGAGATCATGTTGGCTTTATGTTTTCAACATTGGCCTTAATCTCGGTTTTGATGATAACAAACATGGAACTAATATTTCGTCGAGAAATCTTTCAGGTTTCATATCGATTAGCGTTCGATGTCCTCGATCGGATAAATCAGAGAAATCGATAAATTAAAAAGACATTAATCGTCGCGCTCGGATTCGTCATGAAAATTTCTCGAAGATCGATAAGTGCACCAAAGTCACATTGGACGAGTCCAAAGATTAAATGAAAAGCTCTCCAAGTTGATTCTCGTTGAAAGTCGGAACCCGAAAATGAAGCGCGGAAGAAAAAGACTGAAGAAATCAAATTCAGCCTAGGTTCGATCGATCGGGCGGTCAATCGAATAGGGTTTGTAAAATGGCAGTAGCCATCTCGGTCGACCGAAGGATGCCGCAAAGCGGAAGTAGCTACTTCGATCGACCGGGCGATCGACCAACCAAGGCCAAATATTGGCAGTAGCTTCGTCGATCGACCGAACTGCGTCCGCTGAAGCCGCAAGCCTGCGTCGGTCGATCAATCGAATTGAGGATTGCAGGTTTTGTGTCTGGCGGTCGACCCGTCAGTCGACCGCACACAGAGAGGAAGGCAGCGGTCGTTCGAGCGGTCGATCGATTGGTCGACCGACCAATCGACCGAGCGTCTGCAATGGATAGTTTTTTATTCGTTGAGCTGTCGTTTCTTTGAGAGGGTATAAATATCATTCATCTAACCTCTCAATATAACTCTCTCCCACTCTTATAGATTTTATTGAGCAATTAAAAGGGAGTTTTGAACCTTCCAAAAGATTAATCGCTTGCGCTCGGTTCTTCCGCCAACAAATTCTTCAAGTGCACACTCTGCTTCGACTCGGGAATTGATTCGAGCTCTACCTCTTGACGAGTTGAAGGCGTTGAAGGCTTGGAAAAGAGCTGTGGTTCCTCTCTCATTTCTTAAGCTATTTTGATTGTATTTTAACTGTTATTTGAATCTGTTTTCTTTGATTTTGAGGTTGTAAGAAGACCTAGGCTTTTAGGTCTTGTTGTGGAAGTGGTTACCTTGTTGTGAAGGTGTAAAGCCACTTGTGTAAACTTAGTTTTACTAGGATTAGTTGAGGTGTCCCTTAGGGTTGAGGTGGAAGAGTGCTCTCGGTAAGAAGGCGGTGACTTCCGGGTGTGGAAGTGCCTTAGGTTGAGAGTGCGACACTTCGAGTCAAAGTCCTCATTTTAAGGGAAACAACAATTAATCTAGTAAACCTAGTTTGGAAATCCTAAGCGGGGTGCTTAGGTAGTGGAGTAGGCATTGGGGCTGAACCATTATAAATCTGTGTGTTTGCATTGATACTTTATTTGTGCTTAATTGTTTGATCTTGCTTCAACATTTAATCGCATAATTGCATCTTGCCTAAACGATTTGAGAAACGAATAAAATTGGATTTAGGTTAATCAATTAGATAACACACTATTCACCCCCCTCTAATTGCATCCTTCATGATTTGTTTCTAGAATCTCCTAAGCTTGTTTTGCCAAAGTGCATGCCAAAATCAGTTTGAACCGTAAGGGATCAACTCCACTGAAGATAGCATTGAAGGCTTTGTTGTCAAATTTGCAGCAATGATTTCTGCTTCAGTGTACTCATTCCTAGGCTTGCGCTCAGTTCCATCTATCTTTGTGGGAGGAGTATAGCCTATCTCAATAGTATCCCAACAACGGTCATCCAGAGACTTGATGAAAGTTCTCATACGAGCCTTCAAACAAGCATAATTTGTTCCTATCAGCAAAGGTGAAACGTTGGCTGAGTTTCCCATAGGCATTCCGTCTATTTTGAAGTTGAAAGACTAGACACACTCCAAGGATCTGTGCTAGTAGAGGTTAGCACAACTGCTCTGATACCAATTGTTGGGACAGTCTTTAAGGAAACTTTCTGCTCAGAGTCAATTGCACATGAGTTGCAATTGGTACTAGTACTGGTTTAAAATATAATGAGTAGCAGATATAAAATAAACACAAAATCACGCAAACACACAAGGATTTGTTTACACAGTTCAGTGGCAATCTTGTCACCTAACCTACAGGGCCCTCACCGGACAAATGCCCAATCCACTATCAACAAAGTACAATACAAGTATTAGGATTTCACACACCGAAATCCTACTATCAGTACTAAAGTGAATTAGAAATAACAAAAGCAATTCTTGCTATTACAAGTACTGACCACTTACCTCTCTATAATAAGTCAATCATAGAGTTCTGTCCTTCACACAATCTCTGTGTTGTAATGAGTTCAACAACCCAAATCCACCATGATATGAAGGTAATTGTAGAAGCTTGTTGCCTCTCAATAGTGTAAACTCCTCATAATTTTGGCAACTCAGTTTATGCGCATAGGAGTGGATACTTTTCATATCTTCTATTTCTTCATATATAGATAAAACAAACCATCTTCCATAAATGCCACTTAAGTTCAAAAACTTCATAACTTCATCAGCTCATCCACTCAAAAGTTAGCCATAAAACTTCAGCCATAAAACCACAAGAAACCCCTAGCCCATTATCATAACGAAGATCACTTCACTTCACTTCACATTCACATTATCATAATAAACATAAATTCGGTTTAATTACTTAGGCAAATGATAATTCAATAACAATAGCGGAAGCAATAGACATGGAAATTGAACAAATACAGGAGTAGCAATGCAAACACTTTGATTTATAGTGATTTGGTCCCAATGCCCAATCCACTACCTAAGCACCCTGCTTAGGATTTTCAAACTTAGCTTTACAAGATTAATTTGTTTCCATTACAATGAGGATCTTTTCATCAGAGAGTCTCCAATCTCACACCGAAGGTACTTCTACATCCGAAAGTCTCCGCCTTCCTACCAAGAATACTCTCTCACCTCAAACCCTATGGACACACATAACTAATCCTAGTAAACTAATCACACCGGTGGATTTAGGCCTCTACACTAAGGCAACCACCAAACTCAAGATCTACACACTTCAGTAACAATGAAATAAACACCAAAAATACAAGTAAATTGGGCTATAAATACAACAACAACTTAGCTCCAACAGTGAATCATTAGTCCTCTTGATGCCTCAAGATAATGTATCGATGAATAATGAAGGCTTAATAAAAAATCAACTATGAAACTAGGGTTTGGAATGAAATGGCTCAAGAAAAGCTTGTAAATATTATTTAGATGATTCAATGAATAGAACCTTGGAAGGCTGGTTTCGGGAGTACTTATAGAGCTCACAAGGGTAAGAACTCAAAACTAGTTGTTCAACGGATCTAAATAGATTCGTTGGCATTTTTGGTCGACCTTTGATCGATCCTCAGTCGATCGAGGGTCGGCAGACATTCGACCGATAACCTGCTGTTAAGGCAGGTTGCTGATTTTTCACAAGCCCTATTTACATTTCTTAATTTTAAGTTAATGTCTTCATTTATTTTTATTCTTCATTAACTTTAAAACATAAATGTTAAATAAGGAAATACCCCCCGTTTGGATTCAATAAAAATATATTAAAAAAATCAAAATCCTTTAAGGATCAAAATCCAAATTTTGGGTTCTAGTACAAATTTGCGAAAACCAAAAATTTTAAGATCTCCCGGATCAAATATGGATAGGTTAAAGGTTTTCAAAAAATTCCTTAAAAATCGATCTTTAACTTGTTTCTATTAAATGAACAATTAGTGGGACTTTTGGTGCCAAGAAAATGTCTAAACCATGTAGCTTTCCAAGGAGCCCCCTAGACTTAAAAATTTCTTGGCCGTTTTCTGATTTTTCTGGTTTTCAAATTTTCGGAGTTCCGATTTCGGTTTTTGGGTTCTTATGCATCAAATAGAGGATATACATATAATCTAGATACTCTAGACCTAGACTCGATCTTCCAGGTGAATTCTGAGCGTCAACAAGCGTCAACAAGCGTCAACAAACACAAATCGATATAGTACCTAAAAATCATTAGTTCCATATTTGTTATCATCAAAATCGAGATTAAGACAAGGTTAAAAATCTTAGGTCAACAAGAAGTTGTTCTTCTTGAACCTTAAATCCTTGGAACTCTATATATACTTATCACTTGCATTCCTTGAGCCTCTTAGAACCCATTGAGCCATCTTTTACATTCTTGTATGCCTTCATTGTGTCATTAATTGAGATTAGCCCTAGTTTTTGGTTAGCTTCTTGTTTGAGTCTTGTTCTTGAATTGATTCATAATCAAAGGCATCAAGATGAGTTAGAAGCTTGTCAAGAGAGCTAAACTATCATTGTTATTTGTTCTCATTTATTTGTAATTTTAGTGTTGTTTTTGTCCTCAAATCTTGAAGTGTTTGAAGTGCCCTTGGGGAGAGAGTTATAGCCTTAACTTGTAAATCCTCTTGAATGAAACTATAACTTAGTAAACTTGGTTGAAATCACAAAGGACGAGCTTGAGTAGGGGTGTAAGTGCGCCGAGCAACTCGTGAGCTACTCGAGATCGACTCGATGAAAACTCGAAGTCGACTCAATCTTATCGAGCTCGAGCCGAGCTTTACATACGAGCGAGCCGAGCCCGAGCTAATCAATACTCGGCTCGAGCAGCTCGCGAGCCTAATCGAGCTTCATATATTTATATATAATTATGTAAATATTAATATTTCAAATAAGGTCGAACATAAATCCGAGTCGAGCCGAGCTTAATCGAGCTTGAACGAGCTTGGTCAAGCTTGAGAAAAATAATCGAGCCTAAACGAGCTTAAACGAGCCAAGGTCGAGCCTAGATATTGAAACTCAATCGAGCTCGACTTTTCTTAAACAAGCCGAGCTCGAGTGCAGGCAAGTTTGGGTCGGCTTGGCTCAATTACACCCCTAAACTTGAGTAGTGGATCTAAATTTGATTAAAAGTTGAACCATTATAAATTATGTGTTAGCATTGTTTTGATTATTGTGTACGAATTTATCAAATTACTATTTATTTTCATAAGAATTGAGAAATCGATTTCGTCATTCACTTAAAAATCGATAAATTAACATTAGGTTTAGTTTTTGCTAATACACATTATTGACCATCCGTCCTAATGTGTCGTTTCTTCTCACGTAATCAACTCGAACGATTACACTCAACACTACAACTATTACTTACATAGATATAAGTGCTTATATTTGGATTGGCCACGAAATGCAAATTCACATTCCCAGTATACAAACAAATCAACCTAATGGGACTTCAACTATAAATGTTTATTAAAACTCTTTAAGATGGTGTTTGATCGATATGAATGTAAATTGTAAGGAACAAAAATAGATAAAATAAAAATATATAAGAAATAAAATAAACAATGACTAGAAACATCAGGAATATAAAAAAAAATATTCCTTCATTTAGTTGAGAGGAATAACAATAGAGAATAAAAAAATAATCAAAATATCCTTATTAATAATATTAATCTTTTATAAAAATAATGTATTACGTACTAATTAATTCTAATTAATAATAACATAATAAAATATGAAATAATTTTATAAATTATATTAAATTTGAAATAATAAAAATATTTAATGATTTTTATATAAATAAAAATTATCATTGATTTCATCATTCTTTAAATCAAAATGATTACATAGAATATAATATATTAAATATTTTTTATTTAATTGATAAAATTATTAAGAATCTTATAATATAATACTAGAAAAAATATAAAATATAAACAAAGAATAATATCATTACCTAAGTTAAAATAGAGCTATCTGTTCTTTATCTCATTCATCACGAATAATATTAGCTATCTGTTCTTTATTGAAAATTTGCCAGCAACCAAATAAACATGTAAATCACCAATGATTCATTTGCTAATCATTTGCTTCGCTAGATTGGATAGGATAAGAATCTAAATGAAAAGTACAATTAAATAAAAAATTTAAATCCAATATTTATTAAATATAATATAATTTGTATATTCTTTCAATGCTCTTTTTATGTAATCCATCCGCTAAATAAACAATAGATAAATATCAATATCTTATCCTATTCCTGTATCAGTCCCAAGCGATTTTTTTTTGTCTACTCTATCTAACAACATCCCCCCAAGTGATTTATAATAAATATTTGGGGTCAACCACCTCCAAGATATTAAAAACCAACAAATAATTCACAAGTAGAACTCTTTGTTATGTTAATACTTATTCAGTATGCTGCATCATTAAACACAAACTCCATAATTTGCACAGACTTGATTTTGAAATAGTACCAGCTTAAAAATTTCATACATTGCACCCTAACAGGTGAGCACATGAATAACATGTCATCGTACATGTGGCTCCTCCAGACCATCTAACAATTCCTCTACCTACCTGGCTATCTCATTTCTCTCCACTCACGCAGCCGAACAACCATCTTCACTCCATAGGCCAGTTTTGGTGCCACAGCTCTAGCTACCTACTAGGCTGGCCGATCACTGCCAGTTCCCCAGCTGATGCCTTACCCCTACCAGAATGCTGCCGTCCAACATTCTGCCTGCGCTGTAATCTAGATGCAGTTCATCATTTGCTCATCACCTCCTTTTCTTTTGTGCATATGTAGCTTCTGGTTCTTTCTGTTACCTACCCAGCACAATCACTATCTTTCTCCAGTAGATTTAACCACAGTAGACAATCTCAACCTACAGGAGATTAAACATACAATAAGTTTGAAACATATTACAAGAGTAAAACACATAACAAGGCCTCGCAAAACTTCTAAATCATGCAAGCTAAATAAAAGGATGTCTGGACAAACAGACTAAGATCTCTACTAGATCAGTGAAAACTTGGCAAATCATCAGAGCTAATTAAATACCTTAAGGGCTTGCGTTGAGTACTGGATGTTGAAGCAGGAGCCCATGCCAAAGATGGAGCAGAAAGCTCTGAAGACTTCTAATGAACATAATTCAGATAATCAGTTTTAGTACATCTATATCAACAACAGATATTTTATTTTATAGGACAATACAAAAACGACAAATGAAGTTGGATGGCTGGAAATATTCATTCATCTAAAACTGAAGTGATTATTGTGGTCCACTTTATTATTAGACTAATCATTTGATATAGGCTTAATTATGTTTTTGGTCCTCCAAAATATTATGTTTTTTTCCGTTTGGTCCATCCGTTAACTTTTAATGTTAAGTGCCAACATGGAATGCTAACATGGACTAAAGAGGGACAAGCAGAAAAAATAAGATATTTTAAAGGACTAGATGGAAAAAATATATATTTTAATAACCTAAAACATAACAATATACATTTTAATAACCTAAAACATAACAATATATAATTATGTTTTATGTTATTAAAAGATATATTTTTTTCATCTAGTCCCTTAAAATATCTTATTTTTTCCGTTTGATCCCTCTTTAGTCCATGTCAGCATTCCATGTTGGCACTTAACATCAAAAGTTAACGGAAAGTTAACGAAAGGATCAAACGGAAACGAAAATAGTTTTTGAGGGACTAAACGGAAAGTTTTTAAAAATGAGGGACCAAACGGAAAAAACATGATATTTTGAAGGACCAAAAACATAATTAAGCCTTTGATATATAACCACTCTAGCTAAAATGATTATATGTTAAAAAGTTTTAACAAATTCTGGAATGTTTGCCACAAACAATTAAAATTTACCCTCCTAAATCTACTGGTATCAAATCCAGTCAAAGTATTCTAATCTATTCAGATAAAGATTAAAGAGACTGAAAACATATGAAGGCAGAATATAAGGACCTCAATCTCTTCCATGCCTCCGGTCTTTGTGTTATTGACATTTGAACTTCCAACTTGTGTCTCCGAACTGTTAGCATCAAATGACTTAATAGAGCAGGCATGGGGAGCACCTGAATAACATTTATCCTGACATTGTGAGTCAAAGTATTCAAGCTCATCTAGCCCTGATGGTAAAGCTGCAAGGTTATCAGGCTGCATACTGCTTATTTTACTAATTTCCAGTTCCTTGGCATCTTTAGAGCATGGAATAGGACCAGTGATGCCAATTTCAGCAACAGAGCTAACAGAAGCAACTGCAGTGGCTAAAGTTTTAGGTGGTCCAATTGATGGAGCTGTCTGAACCTTTGCATCAATAGAACTATCTGTTTTACCCTCTGTGCATTTTCTCTTATTTGATTCAGAGAGCACTCCTCCTAATGCCCCTTTTGCAGATGAAAGTGGCAACTCAGATTCAACTGGAATCAGTGAATGATGAGCTTGATGATTCATATTGGTAGCACAGCTCACTGTTGTATCATCTAAGCATTTTCTCTTTTTCAATTTTATGGATGTTTCAAACATAGGATCACTTGAATTATTCCCATTCGGTTGTTCCCTATCAGTAGATTTGTCCTCCAAACCTGCTACTTCAGAAGGGCGAGAAGGTCGTACACCATCAGGGAAAACAAATGCTGGAATGTTTCTCTGTTTTATGTAAGAAACTTGAATCTCCATTCCCGGTTTCCACAGGGTATACGAGCTTACAGAAGTCTTAAATTCTTCCACTGTTACCCTTATGTCAAATTGTCTACCCTCTTGAGCTGATACTCCTTGTTTCCTTTGCAGACCCATGAAGTAACAGCTATGACATGGTCTAGATTTGTCCGTGAAATCACATGGGCAAGGATGACACTGAAGCATACCATATGTGTGTCTTTCAATCTGTGAAGAATTATTTTAGAAAAGCTCAAAAAAGTCAAGTCGCAGGAACAAGTAGGGTTCTCCAAAATTCAGTTTAAACCAAAAAAATGGAACCAGACCATATAATTGGTTTAGTTCAGTCCACTTTATAGTTTAAATAGTTCATAGTTTAAAATTTCGGCTCTGTTCAGCTTATAAATTGACATATTTAATTGGGTTTAGGTTTGGGTTTAGTTTCCAACCATGTAAGTCAAACCAAACCCAAAAAAACGAATTTCTCAAAATATTAGTTAAAAATAAAAGAGTTATCAATTGTTAGTTGCTTGAATAGTTAGTATATCTAAATACTATGCATGAGGTCAAGGACTTGATTCCACTAATAATAATTTTTATATGAATAGTATAATTAAATTCAATACAAAATCAAAAGTAAAAAATATTTCCATAATAAATATCCTAAATATTAATATTATTAATTATTCACAAAATTTCAATATTATTTTGGTTTTATTTCTGTGTGAAAATTGTTTTCGTTTGCTTGACTATGGCAAATTTATGAACAGTGTGTAGTTCAATGTGGTACAGTTTAAACCAAATGGAGAACCCTAAAAACAAGTGTCATTTAAAAGAAGAAAGAAAACTCACTTTACCTTCAGAGTTAGTGTACGGAGCCGGGATTCTACCCACCCTTTCCAATTTCTAAGATCAGGTTCATTTTCTGCAGTGACGTCAATCTTCAGATAGTGCTTGTAGGCTTCAAAAAATAGAAAGGGCTTGAAAAGATCATCCCAATCAATTTCGTTTGCTTCCATTTCCTGCGCATATTGATCATCATTGGGTTACAATGGAAGAGAATTAAGAGCATAAAAGAATTAATATCAACATCAACTCATCAAGGAAAAGATTTATCCCCCAAATTTAGCAAGTATCAGCTCTGTAGTCAACAAGTGGACAGAAACAGGATGTTCTAATATGCTACATATCTGCTGAAACAATATGAATATATCATGATTCTTGCAGACATCAAGCCAATGGTTTTCATAATTAAGATATCACTCTAAGGATTTTAACAAATTGGTTAACTAAGAATCATTACTGTCCAATTCTTTTAACATACACAAGCAGATGGAATACTTCTTAAATTAAAAAGGAGAAAAACATGACTAAACTCGAGATTGATGTTTATCCTTGCAAAAAATCATGGTTTAGAAATGTCTAGATAGCTATTATATGTCAATAGACCAAATAAATGTAATAATCTTGTGGGCATTAAATTTTTAGGAATAGAAAAATTTATAGTCATGTTATTCTCATCATCTCCACAGAAGGATATAATAAAACAATAAAATTTACCTCGCAAATTGTATTTCCGCGCTGAAATTCTTGCATCATGATGTACAATGTGCTCGATGACACATTGTAGCTAGAATTCATACAAGGATAAGCAGGTGTTATGATGGGCATTTGATGAAGCCTGTCTCTTGGATTTCTTCTTGGATCCCATATAGGAAGTCCAAGAGTACCCTCCTTAATCTCACAAAGCATCACAGGATTTGGCCATCGCCACTGGCTGTAGACACGAAAAAACCGAGAGACCAACATGCTTGGCAGTGCGTTTGGGTATAATTGGCATATACGAGCAACAAGCAATGCCCAATTTATACCACCAAGGAACCCTGCAACCTGGGCAACATAAAGGCAAAATCATCACGAAATGTAAACACTGTGACAAAGATAATAATGTAGGACAGCAACACTAGCACAGAGACTTCACATACATTTGAGTACACACCACGGTGTTTTGCCCAAAGCCTAATGCAGCGCAAGGTTGTGCGAAAATTCTGGCTCAAGCAAAATTAAGTTGTTGAGAACATACAGAATTCATAAAAGTAAAGAAGCTTTTGTTATTTATAATGCCCTTCGTAAAATTTAAATTCTTAAGGTTATGAGGAACCAGAACCTGAATATTTGGAACTAAGCGTAAAATTTGATCAGTTACTCTACACCCATTCAAACTGCGAACAGTCTGCTCATCAACATTTTGCAATATAGAATCCTGCGAGATGTCAAGGTCCTGAAACAAGAAATAACAGATAAGAAACTGATGAACCAACCATCAACCAAACTTGATAGCAAGTTTACTATGTAGATCAAAAGCATATTTAAGCAGCTCTTTTTCTGGTCAGAATATAGCTGGACCTATGCATGGGCATTTTATTAGCATTGCTATTACCGTGTAGTACAAAGGAAAATAGGCAATACAAGTATCTCAAAGAAGAAGAACAACTTAGAGGTGCATATCCAATACATGACTTATTAATATCTTCCTGCTGGGGTTTTCGGTCCCTCCAGTTTTCCCTCAGAAAAAGAAAATATAAAAATGCATACACATATGATTTGGAACATGGAGAATGACTCTCGAAGCCAACAAAAAATAAAAATTGACATATGAAAAACAAATTTCTTGTACAACAGTCATATCACAGACTTAAAAAGATTTCTAAAAAAAAATGAAGCACGACATCTTGTATAATTAATTAACATGAAAGAGCCTACAAGGAAAAGGAAACATACTTCAGGTATGACTAAAAGTGATAGTTTAGCATATAGAAGATCTATGGACACTCCACTGAACTTAAACTTCATTACAGGTACATGAGCATCTGGGACAGGGTGTAGTTCGCTCACTTCGGGCATCTCAAACAACATATTGTGCAATTCAGTGAAGAAGTCTTCCTGCATATAACATTCAAATAGATTATCAGTAAAAATGGTTATTTTTAATATAAGAAAATATAACAAAAAGAATACTGAGATCATATATAAATACATACAAACACATCCTTACTTCTCTAGTAACATGCCTTGGACCCACACATAATGTGTCTATATCAGCACCAGGCCCATGCACCTAAGATTTAACCAAAAATGAATAACACTTCAGTGAAACATAATAGAAAAAGAGAAACAATGTCAGACTCTCAAACAGTTTTGGACAAGCGAGTCATATGAAATAGCTTATGCTAGTTTAGCATTTCCTTGACAAACACAAAATGCGCTTTGGTGCCTAAAGTTCAACAGAATCCTATCAGCATAAGGATGAACAATGTTTGTAATTCTCACGTACCTAAAGTGCAGTAGAATCTGATGAATATTGATAATGGCAAATGAAAAATAAGGTGGCCTAGAACTGTGAATATTAACAAGGGAAAATTGAGCTTGTGTCTATCTCATCTTTGATTAATAAAAGTCACAGAGTTTTAAATTTCAGTCATAATATGGTTTTTCTTTTTCATTACACTTTCTGATTTCTAATAAGCATTGGGTGTGCTTCATTTTACTGTACCATGAACTAATTCACTTCCGTAATGCTGACGTGACTGCAAAATAATTTTCATAGGAGGGAATCTTAGCGGTGTTTAAAAGTCCTCAAACTATGATAAACTGTCTTGATTATAATGTATGCAAAGAAGGAAAAAGACATTTGATATTATATCAAACCAACAAGTTCCTCCAATCTGCTTGTTTTTAGCAATGAGTAGAGAATTGACCAAAGGAATTACCCCGAGACGGTAAGAACCGAAAGTGAATATCTTTGAGTTTGCTTCTTTGACAAATTGTTCATTAAATCCCTTGGCCCTAGTAACTTTCTTGACCCAAAGCTTTACAATCTGTGGAAAGCCACATAATATTACAGCAAAAATAATAAATCAACAAAATAAAATTCAATAACGAAACAGATTGCTAACCTGGTCCAATCTTCCAAGAACTTCTTCTCTAATAGCAGCTTCTTCATGTCCTTCATACAACCTTGAATCTGAAAGATACTGATAGAAAGATAACGTCTGTCAAAACAACCCTTTCATTCCGAAAAGGAATTTAACCAAATAAGAACAAGCATCCTGATTACTAAATTCAACCTTTTCAAGTGCCTGGTTCTTGATCACATCATATTCAGTGGGGCCACACCATGAAATTGGCTCGGTGACGCCAAGATGCCCGTTAGTCCGTCCAGCTAGTCCAGAACTCTCCATCAACGGAAAATAATTCTTCCTTTTCTTCGCTTGATTTAATCAAAATGTTCTAATTTGTGATTTCAGGTATGTTTCAGTTACAATACAATCACATAATCGAATCAAAATTCAAGCACTTTTAGGCCCAACTACAAGAGCAAGGAATATTCTTTTTCCCTTTTTGTTCTCTTTACTGGATTTCAGTACAAGCACCTAGCGGCGAAGCGAAGATTAGCTAATCAAGAGAGGACGAAGAAGAAAAAAAACTGGAGCACCACCAGGAAACACTAGTTCCAAACATCAAGAGCAAATTAATACATACAATTCAAGCAGAGAGATCATTTTACATCAATAGCTCAAAACCCCTAAAAAGCATACGAATTGACCCAACAAAAAACGCTCGACAGAGATTTCGAACATGCTTCGTTCCTTGCCATCCTTTGCAGACGCGATCAACAACGATATGAAACGAACCTATCGAGTGCGTTTCCCGGTGCCACCGGAGGAGGAGATGGAGGCGGTGGCGCGACCCGCGTCCAATACGCCGATTGAGAGGATCAAGATCGACTCGTAGCCGAGGTTCCTGATGGCAGCACTTGTGATTGAGAAGAGATGAGAACAACTCGAAGTCCGGGAGCAGAGCGAGCGAGACTTCGCCCGATTTAGTGCTGGGTAAGGTAACGGGCCGTGAGAAATGAGGATGGAGATGACCGGAGAGCTATTTTATTTTTTAGAAAACGGAATCCGAATGGGACTCCAGAAGCATATTTTTATTTTATTTATTTATTTATTTTAATTCCAGGCAAGAATTCAATTTCAGAAAATGGATTTTTTTAAAAAAATATTTTTAATATAATGTACATATTAAAATATTTAACAATAATTTAATATTAAAAATACTTCAACAAGATTTAATATTATAAATATGTTATTATATTTAAATATTAAAAATATTAAATATTTGGCTTATTTTCATCATAAATTCCAAGCTATTCACTTTTCAAAAAGTTTATCAAAAATGTTTAACTAACAATAAACTATCATTTTCCTAACCAATATATGCAATTGTATTGGTGCACCAAATTCCTTAATCTAATCGTGTGGCATCCACGTAGTCATATAAACAATATTACATCATTAAACACGTGGTAAACAATTTTGACCAGATTTATTGATTTTTTTTATTTCTTAACACATTTACCTGATATTATGCCTGATCATTCCCTCTCCCACACCGACAATGCCAATCCTCCTATGTGGTATAAGATCACACTTGACCAATAATTCTCAACATTGGCTATAATTTAATAAATATTACTTTTGTTGTAGTATTTATGATTATATTATGCTTGATTGTGTTTTTAGGAAGAAGCAAGTGTTGTTAAATCTTTTAGGCTTCCTAAGCCTACTAACCCTCGTATATTCAAAGCAATTTGGGTATGAGAAATTTCTTGCTCAAATGTAGGAATTTTTAATCAATAGAAAGGATTATAGAAAAAAAATTTAATGGTATTTCATGTTTTAAGATCTCCTAATTTCATTTTAGTATCATGATTTCTAAATTCTTCCAAATGGATTTTCACTGTTTGGCAAAGTTATAATTTAAAATGAGATACTTGAAGTTTTCTTTACTATCTAGTATGATTGCCTTGCTTGTAGTTGTTATTTTATTGTGCTACTAATTATTTTTTACTTACAAGATATGACTAGATAGATTAATGGAAGACCAATAAATAAAAAGAAGAAATTTGGTATAATCAACTTTTCATAAGAAATGAAGGAGCTATGAGTTTAATATTTAATTTAGCATTTTGTTCGCCTCATGATTGATTATGGTATATTTGTTTTGTTTCTAAAAATAAAGAATATTTTTATGATCATTTGTTAAAATTAGGTATATGTATACTTAGTCTTATTATTTGAATGAAAAAAGTATTTGATACATATACAAAGAATGCTTAGTGATTTGTTTTGGGCGTTTGATTGCCCGAAAGTGCAAATATTGTATAAAGTATTTACATACAAAAGTAAATGCCCGCAAATAAAATTTACAGTATATTATTTGGTTGCCCGCAAGTAGACTTGCAATTGCAATTTTTATTTGCAAGTGTTTGGTTGGGCACAAATGGAAGTTATAATTACATTTGTAATTTATATCTTCATATGTAGGTCTGACAATTTTAGCTCGGCCCACTAGCCCAACACGATAAAATCATGCTTGGATCGCCAGTTATCGCTGGGCCAAGGGATGTAGGTCCCACCCGCCCTGATAGCTTGATAACCAGAGTCAAGAAAGGGGCGTCCATTGTCATGCCCCAACCTCAAGGTCACGTGACCGACTAGGGTATACGTGTCTATTCCTCCGAAGTCTAACACATGCATAAGCCAACTCATAAAATAGCGGAATAAACAACAGCTTTTATTATCTAAAAAGAATCAAAACAGATTTTATTTCAAAACACCAAAGTTTTTAATAAATATTTCAAGTGCGAAAATAAATAAATCGAAGAACAACAGTTCGTTTATCAAATAATAGTCTGAATAAAAACATGAATGTCCCCACGGGACTACAACTCCAATACAAAAATAAAAGTGTTTGACAACCTACTACGAACATGACTACGACCCCTAACTAGGACTGTTATGAGATCATGTGGCTCTTCTACACTCTAACTGTGTCAAGTGCTCCAGCCCCCCTCATTGGTCAGGCTCTGCAAAACAAAATAACGACAACGGGTGAGTTCAAAGAACTCAGTGAGCGATTTTACCAACCCTCACAAAAAACAACATCACATATAAGATGCACAAGGTAAAACTCATGACTCAAGTAAGAAAAGATCACAAGAGAGTGACATGCTAATAGGCCATCCGGCCACCACCTGCTCGAAGGCAGTCAACACCCATATGGTGAAGAACAACAGACCTAAATCTACCATGCCATAAGGCAACAACACATACTAGAATAATCGGGAAGGCCCTCTGAACTTATCCTTGTATAAAAAAACTCGGGAGCAATCGGGAAAGGCCCTCCGAACTTGCTCCATGAGATGCGTAGGGACAATCGGGATTCGTCAATCCGAACTTGCCCCTTTAAGATATCATAGGAGTAATCGGGTAGGCCCTCCGAGCTTACTCCATAAGGATATCACAGGAATAATCGGAAAAGACCCTCTGAACTTATTCTTTAAAACCACCTCGGGGATAATCGGGTAGGCCCTCCGAACTTATCCCACGAGGCCAAACAAGAACAATCGGGAAAGGTCCACCGAATTTGTTCCACAAGTTGGGAATTTGCCATCCAAGCTCCCGGGCCTAGCCCGCATTCCGACTCCTCAACGAGCCTCTCTGACATTCATAAAGATATGCCGCACCATGACCTAAGTCAAGTCTTTCCTACGGTGTCTCATGGGTGTTCCTATTGAAAAGTGTCTCAACACTCCAATACCCGACTCCAACTCCTAGACCCGTAATGTTATAAACTCGTGTGATTTTATTTCATGCATAAACTTCACATGTTGGTTCATAACAAATTATGCTGACCCTTTTGCTCAATTTTAATTATACAATTAAAATTTAGTTCACCACAATTACAGTTTTGTTTTAGCTTACTATTCTGCCTGAAACTGATGTATCTAATCCGAATTTGGTCTCCAGAGTGTGTCCTATATTTTCAAACTATTTTCTAGTCAAAACGATAGGTTACACGACTATGTTCAGAGAATTACAAACACCACAACAAGCATTACAAAAATAGCACAGATTCATCATCTCAGCATGAGATTCCAGCATATCATGAAAATAAATTCGAAAATTCACAGAAATTAAATCCTTAATTCACCAACATATTAGAATTATAACATTTAGATAATTCTCACAAAAATCATATTTTTAAACAAGATTATCAAGCACTATCATCATCTTTAATCAAGAACAAACTTTAAGATCAAGCATCTAAATAAGAAACCATCTTGCAAAAACCTTCATGGCATCAGCATCAAGATCCTAACTTTCACAAAACATGATTTTCTCCAAAAATCACACATTAAATACTAAGCATGCCTGAACATATAAGAACTCATTTTAATCACCAATTTAAGACATAAACTACAAGATAATCAAGATTTCTCACTTTAGGCATTTCATCGAACACCTTGAGGGCACCCTTGCTCTACCCTTGGCCGAGCACCCCTAGGGCCATCCTAGGGCTGCCAAACCCCATAAGGAAGGGTTTAGGATATCCTCAAACACGGCACATAAAAAAAACGGCGAGAATCCGAGAGATCATCAAAAACAAAATAAGAACATCAAGCCTCCAAGAATGGCTTCAAGAAACTCGAAGAAATCCCGAAAAAAGGAGGGTAAAACCACTCACCTAATTTGGAAGGATGATTAGAAGAAATCTCGAACGATGGGCCTTGAATCCGGCTTCAAAAGATGATGGCTCGACTCAAGAAGGGGGAAGAGAGGGGCGGCGGCTCACTCCAAGCCCCCGGCTTGGAGAGAGGGAGAGAGGAAGAGGCTGGCTTAGCTGGCTCCTCTCGGCTTGGCTCCAAAGGGGAGGAAGAAGGAGAGGAAGGAGAAGGGGGAAAGCCTTGGGCGGCTCGGATCTTGATGGTGGCGGCTCCAAGGGGATAGAGGAGAGGGGCGGCTGGCGGCTTGGCTGGCGGCTGGCTCCTCTTCTCAATAATTTATGTGGCTCCAAATAGGGAGCCACAAGCAAAGGGAAGGGGGTTTTATACTCCCTCCTCAATCCTAACCCCTCTAAACCCTCTATCCAACCTGCATCTGCCTCTAGCCGAATCCGAACCCGCTAACTTAAATTAACTTATTTAATCATATTCTCCACGTAACCATCCAATACATGCACAACCATCATGCATGTACAACATAAAATTTAAATGAATTAATATACACAAGCAAAATCACATAACCCATATTCTTACTTACTTGAGTTCGTAAACTCGCACCGGACGATGAGTCGACTCGGCTCGACCTCGGACTAGTCCGCTAGGCTGACAAACACAAACCATAAGAGTAAAAGTAAAATTAAAATATCTAGGATATTACAATCCTCCCTCCTTAAAGAAAATTCATACTCAAATTTCAAAAAAAGAAAATTAATGACTCACCAAATCATCAAACAATGAAGGATAACGCTTCCTCATATCCTGCTCCACCTCTCAGGTGGCCTCCTGGCCGGAATAGTGCTCCCATCTGACCTTAACGAAGGGGATTTCCTTGGACCTCAACTTCATGATATGATAGTCTAGCACCTCAATTGGCTGCTCCTCATAGGAGACTTCTGAATCCATCTCCTGCGTTGCCCGCAGCATGTCAACCAATTTGGATTGCACCCTCAGGTGAGCCATCAACGCACCAGAAGCTGATACTGACAAAACTACCCCGCCATCCAAACACAGGGCCAAATCCCGAGACAACGGCCTCCTCTTGACCGCCAAATGTGCCAGACTGCCCATGGACTTTCTGCTCAAAGCATCAGCTACCACGTTAGCCTTCCTTGGATGGTACATGATCGTGCAATCATAATCCTTCAACAACTCAAGCCATCTTATTTGCCTCAGGTTAAACTCCTTTTCGGTGAGCAAATACTAGAGGCTCTTATGATCAGTATATATCTCACAAGCCTCGTCATGTAGGTAGTGACGCCACAGCTTTAATGCGAACACCACCGCTGCCAGCTCAAGATCATGGGTTGGGTAATTCTTCTCGTGAACCTTCAACTGCCTGGAGGCATAAGCTATCACTCTGCCATTCTGCATCAACACACAATCCAAGCCGACCCGGGAGGCATCACAGTAAACAATAAATCCTTCCGAGCCCGAGGGTACTGCTAGAACTGGTGCCGACGTCAAGCGATCATTGAGCTTCAGAAAGCTCTCCTCGCACTTATTATCCCATTCGAACTTGACCTTATTCTGAGTCAGGCGAGTCAATGGCGCTACAATCATGGAGAAATTCTCCACAAACTTTCTGTAATAACCTGCCAACCCCAGGAAACTGCGAATCTCTGTAACATTAGTCGGCCTCTTCCAGTTTTGAACTACTTCTATCTTTGCGTGGTCCACCTTTACCGCTTCCCTAGACACCACATGGCCAAGAAACCCAACACTCTCCAACCAGAACTCGCACTTGGAGAACTTAGCATACAAGCAGTGCTCCCGGAGAGTCTCTAGAACCACCTGCAAGTGTTCAGCATGTTCCTCCCTGCTCTTGGAATATATCAAGATATCATCAATGAATACTCTCACAAACTTATCCAGGTATTCCCTGAACACTCGGTTCATCAGGTCCATAAATATTGCAGGTGCATTAGTCAGTCCGAAGGACATCACCAGGAACCGAAAGTGGTCATACCTCGACCTGAAAGCAGTCTTGGCGACGTCACTGTCCCGGATCCTCAATTGATGATACCCTGACCGCAGGTCAATCTTAGAAAACCATTGAGCTCCCTGAAGCTGATCAAATAAGTCATCAATCCTTTACAGCAGGTATCGATTCTTCACCGTTACCTTGTTAAGCTGCCGATAATCAATGCACATCTGCGTGGACCCATCTTTCTTTTTCACAAATAGCACTGGAGCACCCCAAGGCAAAACACTTGGGCGAATGAAGCCCAACTCAAGCAGCTCCTGCAATTGGGATTTCAACTCTCTCAGCTCAGCTGGTGCCATCCGATAAGGTGGAATGGAGATCGGCTTCACCCCAGGCTGCAAATCAATGCAGAACTCAATCTCTCTCTCTGGAGGCAACCCTGTCAACTCCTCCGGGAACACATCAGGGAACCCACACACATTGGGCGTCCCCCCAATGTCTCTAGTCACACCTCCGCCTTCCTCTGCCATAAACACAAAGGCCAAGAAAGACTAGCAACCACCCATAAGTAGCTTCCAATCCCTAAGAGCTGAAATCGCCACCAACGGCTCTCCCCTTCCCTCACCTTGGAAGGTTGGGGCAATCCGAGCTTACTGAAGGTCACAGTCTTAGTCATGCAATCCACTGAGGCGAAATGGTCCGCCAACCAGTCCATGCCTAAAATTACATCAAGCTCCAACATCGGCAGGAGTGTCAAGTCGACTATCAACACATACCCACAAATGATAACTTCGCAATCCCGAAAGACTATCTCTGCCATCACAAAAACGCCCATAGGCTTAGACACCACAAGGGGCAATTCAAGCACAGAAGATATCCTTAACAACTTAGTAGCAAACAAAGCAGATACAAAAGAGTGCGTAGCACCCGGATCAAACAAAACATATGCAATGGCAGACCCAACAACAATATTACCTGACACCACTGCACTGGATGCCTCAGCGCCCTCTTGGTTCATAGCAAACACCCGTGTAGCGGGCCTCTCTGAACCACCAACTCGCTAGCCTCCTCCTTGAGTCTGACCTCTCTAAACTACGGAACCCACTAACATCGGTGCCTTTCCTCTGGTATGATCAGGCAACTGACTACCCTTGCAAGGATAATCCTTTTTGTAATGCCCAGTCTGCCCATATTTGAAACATACCTCCGAACTTCCCCAGCAAGCCCCCAGTGCCTCTTGTGACATCGGTTATACTACTACGGCCCAGATCTTCATTGCGAACCTCCAGATGATGTCCCTGATCCTGAACCCATGTGGCATCTGGAACTGTTATGACCTTCACCCTGCATTGGATCTGTTGTCCTAAAAGTTCCCTCTGAGTGAGTTGGCCGATCCCCCCGAAGGCTAGGGCAGAAACTTTTTCTTCTGGGGACCATCATGCTTGTCTGTTGGTACTAGCGCCTCCTTTCGGAGCGCCTCATCCATAACCCGTGCAAAGGAAGTATCCTCGGTGTAATGGATTAGTTTGGCTATCTGTGGCCTCAACCCCTCAACAAACCTCTTGACCTAGGCGGTCTCTATGGCTATCAAGGTGGGATTGTACTTTGAGAGCTGTGTGAACTATATCTCATAATCTGTCACCAACATACTGCCTGTTTGACGTAGTAGCTCGAACTCGTTCGCCTGCCTATCCCGGATACTCATTGGTATGTACTGCTCCACCATAGCAGCTCTAAACTCCTCCCAAGTAGGGGGTGGTACGTGCATCTACTGCTCTGTGGTCCTTTCATGTATGGAGCCAATCCTTAGCTGGTCCTCTCAGCTACAACCCGATCAGTCAAGCGATCGTCTCAGAATAACAACCAAGCTCCCTGCACAGCTCATAGCAATCTCCCAAGAAATTGGTGACCTCCACCCGCTGATCTGTCCCTGTATATTCTGGTGGTCTGAATGCAATAAAGTCTATATATGAAAGTGCTCTGGGGGCTCTAACCACCGATGCTACTGGCTGGACCACCTCTGGTGATGCGGTTACTACCAGTACTGGTTGCGGGCTGCTACCTCAGCTCCTGCTCCCTGCGGAGCGCCTCCGTCAGCTTAGCCACACGGGCCTGTAACTAAACAACCATGGGATCATGTCCCACATCCTCTCGGGCCTACGGTGGTCTCCCACGACCCTGGCCCCTGCCTCGGCCTCGGCCTCGGCGCTCAATAGAGTTGTTGTCACTACTACTCCTTACGTCATCAAAAGCCTCCATCGATCTGTAATCACTAGAAAGAAATATCAAAATTTAAACAATTTAATTCACACTAAGTTGTTAAGTAAATAAATCACAAGTCGCACTGAGGTGCAGACTTAGCCCATTGATCTCATAACATACCCCTACCGTATACTGACACGCTAGCAATGCCCTATACGTTGACAACTCTAGGTCGTAGTAGGATCGAACCATATGCTCTAATACTACATTGTCACGCTCCAAACTCAGGGTCACGTGACCGGCAAGGGTATACGTGCCTATACCCTGAAGCCTAACCCATGCACAGGCCAACTCATAAAATAGCGGAATAAACAACAACTTTTATTATCTAAAAAGAACCAAAATAGATTTTATTTTAAAACATCAAAATTTTTAATAAATATCTCAAGTGCGGAAATAAATAAATCGAATAACAATAGTTCTTTTATCAAATAATAGTCTGAATAAAAACATGAATGTCCCCACGGGACTACAACTCCAATACCAAAACAAAAGTGCTTGACAACCTACTACACACTCGACTACGACCCCTAACTAGGACTGCTATGAGATCATGTGGCTCATCTGCCCTCCAGAGCGCCAAGTGCTCCAGTGCGCCGAGCTTACTCCTTAAGGATATCACAGGAATAATCGAGAAAGGCCCTCCGAACTTATCCCAGGAGGCCAAACCAGAACAATCGGGAAAGGCCCTCCGAACTTGTTCCACATGTTGGGAATTTTCCATCCAACCTCTCGGGCCTAGCCTGCAATCCGGCCCCTCAACGAGCCTCTCTGCCATTCATAAAGATATAGCGCACCATGACCTAAGTCAAGTCTTTCCTACGGTGTCTCATGGGTGTTCCTATTGGAAAATGTCAAAACACTCCAATACCCGACCCCAACTCCTAGACCGATAATATCATAAACCCGTGTGGTTTTATTTCATGCATAAACTTTACATGTTGGTTCATAACAAATTATGCTGACCCTTTTGCCCAATTTTAATTATACAATTAAAATTTAGTTCACCACGATTAGAGTTTTGTTTTACCTTATTGTTCTGCCCCAAAATAATGAACTAAATTGTGTTATATATTTCGAAACTATATTTTCTGGTCGAAACGATATGTTACACGACTATGTTCAGAGAATTACAAACACCACAACAAACATTACAAAAATAGCACAGATTCATCATCTCGGCATGAGATTCCAGCAACATTGAATTTTCAGCATATCATAGAAATAAATTTAAAAATTCACAGAAATTAAATTCTTAATTCACCAACATATCAAAATTATAACATTTAGATAATTCTCACAAAAACCATATTTTTAAACAAGATTACCAAGCACTACCATCATCTTTAATCAAGAACAAACTTTAAGGTGGCGTTTGGTGCATTACTTTTCAGATTACCAAGCAATTTAGATTACCTCTCAGATAAATTACCACTAAAAAGATTGCCGGTAATGTAGAATATAGTATTTGGTATGCACAAGTAATGTTATGATAAGATCGCTAAAATTCACATAGATATGTTTGGTATAACAAATACATTACCAAGTAATGAGACATACTTTCCGAAAATACTATTTTCACAAATATATTATAATATAATAATTAATCATATTATATATTTAATATAATATAATATAATATAATATAATATAATATATTATATTATATTATATTAATATTATAATATATTACATATAATATTAAAATAATGTAATATAATATAATATAAAGAATATATATAATATAATATAATATAATATAATATAATATAATATAATATAATATAATATAATATAATATATATATTATAATATTATGTCGTGGGAGAAATCATGAGAGGAGCAAAGAACTTGTAAAAAAGCTAGAGTTTAAAGAAGACAATTTTGTCCTAAAAATTAATTCAAGATTACCACTTCAGAGGTAATCCACATAGACACATCTCCATTGAGCAATCTGGATTACCACTTTAATGGCAATCTGGATTACCAAGGCAATGCACATTACCTGCAAAAAGTGAGACACCAAACAAGGTAATGTGTGAGGTTCAGGTAATTTAAAGTCAAGATTACCAGCAGTCTGGATGGATTGCCTCATACCAAACGCCTCGTAAGATCAAGCATCTAAATAAAGAAACCATCTTGCAAAAACCTTCATAGCATCAACATCAAGATCCTAACTTTCACAAAACATGATTTTCTCCAAAAATCACAATTAAATACTAAGCATGCTTGAACATATAAGAACTCATTTTAATAATCAATTTGAGACATAAACTACAAGATAATCAAGATCTCTCAATTAGGCATTTCATCGAACACCTTGAGGGCACCCTTGCTCTACCCTTGGCCGAGTATCCCTAGGACCATCCTAGGAATGCCGAACCCCATAAGGAAGGGTTTAGAGTATCCTCAAACATGGCACACAAAAAAGAGAGGCTAGAATTCGAGAGATCATCGAAAACAAAATAAGAACATCAAGCCTCCAAGAATGGTTTCAAGAAACTCGAAGAAATCCCGAAAGAATGAGGGTAAAACCACTCACCTAATTTGGAAGGATGATTAGAAGAAATCCTGAACAATGGCCCTCGAATCCGGCTTCAAAAGATGACGGCTCGACTCAAGAAGGGGGAAGAGAAGGGCGGCGGCTCACTCCAAGCGGCTGGCTTTGAGAGAAAGAGAGAGAGGCGCTGGCTTGGCTGGCTCCTCTCTCCTCGTCGCCAAAGGGGAGGACGAAGGAGAGGAAGGAGAAGGACGAAAGCCATGGGTGACTCAGCTCTTGATGGCGGCGGCTCCAAGGGGAGAGAGGAGAGGGGCGGCTGGCGGCTTGGCTATCGGCTGACTCCTCTTCTTAATAACTTCTGTGACTCCAAATAGAGAGCCACAAGCCAAGGGGAGGGGGCTGTTTTATACTCCCTCCTCAACCCTAACCCCTCTAAACCCTTTATCCAACCTGCATCTGCCTCAAGCCGAACCCGAACCCGCTAACTTAAATTAACTTAATTAATCTTATTCTCCACATAACCATCCAATACATGCACACCCATCATGCATGCACAACATAAAATTTAAATGAATTAATCTACACAAGCAAAATCACATAACCCATAATTTTACTTACCCGAGTTCGCAAACTCGCACCAGACCATGAGTTGACTCGGTTCGATCTCGGACTAGTCCGCTAGACTGGTAAACACAAACCATAATAGAAAAAATAAAATTAAAATATCTAGGATATTACACCCATTTAGTTTTTCATAATTCTGCTAACGAGCTAAACTGTGATGACTCGTTTAGTATTCGTGTCCTGCCAAGCCCGGGTTCTCAAGCCCAAAATTTTATCAGGTCGGGGCGGTACGTTATCCAATGAGCTATCCCAAGAATTGAGGATGCCCAAAATACCTGACGCAACAGAGGAGCCTAGATTATTCGCTTCAAGTGGCGGCGGCCGCTCGCATGAATGTTTGAAATGTGCGATCCAGAATCCATCTTGAGCACAAATCAATCCACGAATCATCAGAAGAGCAAGCAAGGGCTGATGAGCGCCGAAAAAACCTATGATCTAGTCAAAAAATGATCAGAAAAATCGCTTAAATCGATCCAACAATAATATGCAATAGGAGTTCAACGAAATTTAGAAGCAATAACAAGAAAATAGAGGCCAAATGAAAAATATGTCATTTTACCCTAACAATAATTCATCAGCTACAAGAGAAGCGATCCGGCCTAGAATAATATTATTTTATACTCTAAATCACCATTTAGTTTAATACAATATTATTTTATATTTTTTAATTATTTATCAAAACAAATTAATAATTTTTAATTACTATATAATACTTTATCAAATGACATATGATCTAAAATCAACACTACCATCGTGTTCAGTACACGAAAACCTACAACTTTGGTATTTATCTTGTCTCCATACAACAACTCAAAGTGGTATAAATTAATTATTTTCTACTACTTAAATTATTGTATTTGCAACTTGTAATCTTGTATGGCGGGCTTTATGGGCTACGATTTCTTTTGCAGCTTGCAAATTATATTAGAAACACAACTTGTAAATACTAAATACTGTAAGAAATTTTTGCAGCCAACCAAATAAATTTATTGATCTATTTGCTGCAACGAGAGTTGCAGTATTTGCACTTGCGAGCAACCAAACGCCCTTTAAAATATAGCATCACCAATCGCATCAAGCATCACATGACATACCTGAATCTACACACATAGGTAGGAGGGCGTGAGTTTATAACTCAAGGAGTGGCATGGTATCACCAACCCTTTAAAATATACTCAATATAACCATATATGAAACATAGTAATATATAATAGGATAAATTCATATTTTTAGTGATCTCAGCATATAACTAGTCAGGTCATGCCATCAAACAATAATAACAAGCATGACAACATAATATAAACATGACATCACACATCATCACATCCTCCTCTCTAAGGGCACGCACAACTATTGCTGCCTGATATGGTTGGGAAATATCCCTCCAACCAAACCTATATAACAATGTAAACATGGCATCACAAAACATACAACAGGCTATCATTGTCTCATCTCCCAGGACACGCGCACTAGCCGCTACCCGCCCCTCTAGTTGCAATCTGATAGAGGTCGAGAATCTCCCTCCAACATAAGCCACATATAAAGGATGGTCGTTAGGGTGGCCTCCTGGCGAGCTACTCGGCCCAGTGTCACCTCTACATGTGACCAACATAATCGCTAGTTGGGCCCTACACTCTAGTCCAGAGCCATTCTTCGGGGCCTCACCCGTCAGTAGATGAACCTCTAGAGTTGTATCTCCAGGGCACTCTCTGTTATGTTGGATGAAATGGCACACTAGAAGGAGGGTGAATAGTATGTTATCTAAATAATTGGCCTAAATCCGATTTTAATCGTTTCTTTGTTTACTTAGGCAAATTACAAGTTGAGTGACTAAATGCAGAAGCGATAAATGTGAAGCAATAAACACAAACATAATATCAATGCTAACACAATGATTTATAGTGGTTCGGCCCCAATGCTTACTCCACTACCTAAGCACCCCGCTTAGGATTTCCAAACTAAGTTTACTAGATTAAATCGGTTCCCTTACAAGAGGACTTTGACCTGAAGAGACTCACTCTCAATCTAAGACACTTCCACACCCGGAAGTCTCCGCCTTCTTACCGAGAGTACTCTTCCACCTCAACCCTAAGGGATACCTCAGCTAATCCTAGTAAGCTATGTTTACACAAGTGGCTTTACACCTTCTATACTCAGGTAACCACTTAGATCCAAGACCTGACACTAGGTCTTTATACAAATTCAAATACATAGAGTTGAAAAACAAAATAAAACAAGTTGTATTACAAGAAGAGGAATAAAAACTTATCACAAATAAAAGCCTCTTCTTTCCGAGTCTATCACCCTTGATGAACCCTTTGAAGAAGAACTCCTTGATGGCGAGGGATCAAGAGGTAGGTCTGATGAATTTTTCACTTTGATGCTTTGAAACTTGGGGGCTACTAAGAATCACTCTTTGAAAGCCTTTTTTTGCATCAAAATCGTCTGGTGAGAGAGAGCAAAAGAAGTTAGAGGAAGGTATTTATAATCCCCAATGAAACGACATTTCAACGGGCGGAAAACTAGTCGTTTCTGCCGCTCGGTCACTTGCCGATCGATCGTTGGTCGACCGACCGGTCGACCGCCTAGCGAACGTTGCCCTTCTGTGACTTAATCGGGTTGTTCAGTCGACCGACGAGTCGACTGAATGAGTCGCGGGCTCATCAATCCCCAATTTGGTCGACCGAAGTCGTTATGCCAGAGTCGTAATTCTGCGATCCTCAATCCGGTTGATCGATCAGTCGACCGACGAAGCTTTTGCCCATTTTTAACACACTTCGGTCGATCGACCGGTCAACCGAATTGTCTACTACCAGTTTTTGGCAGCGCTAACCGGTATGGAACCTGGAAGATTTCTCAATGAAACATTAGTTCCATGTTTGTTATCATCAAAACCGAGATTAAGACCAAGGAGGAAAACCTTAGGCCAACACGTTACTGGTTGGACCTCTCGCCTGCCCAGTGTCATCGATCTCTCCAGGGCACTCCTCGTCACCGAATGAGCTTCCAGAGCCATCCCTTCGGGGCATCCCCCGTCGCCGATCAGAACCTCACAACATCAATCATATGGATACGGTTTGGAATATAATAATATTAAATATGTGCACAAGTATGTCATTCCATTACATTGTCAAATATTCAATACATCTCAAAAATAAAGTTTAATCTATCATGGTATAACATACAATATACTCATCTTATGAAAACAGTCCAAAATTAAGGACCTAAGGGAATTTCTCAAAACTTAGCCAACTTTCTGAGTTTTTCAACAGTTTCCAATGCACTTTTGGCGCTATTGCCACACTCTCAAATCTCGATATATTGGCTATAGAAATTAACCATCCCCTAAGTTTCAAGCCATTTGGACAATGAATCGACCACGAAATAACATGACGAACATGTCAATCCAGATTTCTACAATTACAAGTAGATTTTCACAGTTTTAACTAGTCATCTTATTAAATTCATAAACATGTCAATTCTTAGCCTAATTACCTCATATATGATTCATATGTTTGTCCACATATCCTACAAGCTTATCCCAAAGTTTAGTTGGCGTAGGACGATGACTCACCCTCCGTTTGTCACGTCGAATTCACCAACTAAATACAAAACTGCTAAATGCAGAAATGGTAGATTCATCATGCCCTTTTGGAAAATTTCTAAACCCTTTAACCCAGCTCATAATTCGCTGAAATTTGGTATTGGGGTTGTACATACTATCTACTAACAGTTCCCAAAATTTTGCTTTAATCGGACGACACCTCGGTCTCCAAACTATATCTCAAACATATCTACAAATGAATTTTGGGCAGATGGCGTAATTTTAGTCTTTATCCTTACAACTACATAACAGTAGTGTCACAGACCGACCTTCTTGGCCACTCGAACATCTGTGTGGCTCCCTTGCCCCCACAAGGAATGAGCCTTGCACAAGATCATTTTGCCAATGTCGAAAGTCGCGGGTCGCTTGGCCACGAGCCTCCCGGTGCTTGGACGCAAAAACGTTTTGGGCCATTCAACCATTTGTATCAGAATGCTTGAGAAAATGCTTGAACTAGAGTGATGCTTGTCTGGTGGCAATATACCTAAGGCTGCTACTTCCCCGAGAATGGAAAAAAATCCATATGGCTCTGCACACTCCCACCGCCCATGTCACGACTAATAAATGAGGGAGTGTTTCCTAGTCGTGGATAGGAGCAGTGGGCGGTGCACGAACGTTTTACATGGATGCTTATGATGCAATATTTATAATGCACGTTAGAGACCGTCATGACACGTATAAGACTTGACAAATCCGAGGGTCCCTAACAGTAGGGTCTTCGGCCCTTAAACTTGGCCAAAACAACCATATACACCTTCCACACACATATCACCTACCAATATACAAGTTTAGCATCACAATTTGGAAATTAGGTCATACATACGTGGGTATGGCATTTCACCGAACACTTTGTAAGCATGATCATGCCACACTCCACCATGTGCCATGTGACACTGATCAAGGGACTTTATGTTGGGATGGAAGAAGAAGTACAACGGAAAAAATGATTTAAAAAAAATACAAACCATCTCAAAACCAGCGATCAACTTTAGCAATCTTTAAGGAATTTAATCTACGAGTAGAATGAGAAGATATACCTTGTACCGCGAATGGTAAGACTGCTCCTATCCCCATTTCAAGATGTCCAAGCACACATCCTCCAAGGAAGGTCCACACCAAGCGCCTCACAACCAAGGGACATCGAACACCAAGAACCGTTATGGCTCAACGGAGAGGGAATCTCAACCCCAAAATGTACCAAGGTGAAGCCGACCCTTCCATCAAGAACTGAGCACCAAAAGGAAGGAAGAGGGGATGAGAAAACCACGGAATGAGGAGGAAGATGAAGGAATACCTCGCTGTCCTCCTTGGACTCCTCCAAGAAGATGAAAGAGATGACACACCCAAGAGGAAGAGATCTCCAAATCAACTTCACAAACCCGGGAAGGAGGAGCTTGATGGCCTGCCACCCATGGAGATCAAGAGGAGCTCTTTGGAGTCTTGCTCTTCAAGAAGCTTTTGAAGAATCCAAGCCTTTTCTCCTCTCCAAGATCTCTAACCAATTTGCTTAACCCCTCTCAAGGAGGTTAGGCCATCTATTTAGGTAGTGGAGTAGGCATTGGGGCCGAACCACTATAAATAATTGTGTTAGCATTTTGTTCTTTGCTTTTTTTATTGCTTATCATTTATATATTTTGCTTCCGCTTACTTCTCAATTCGTGAATTACCTAAGTAATCTAAGAAATGATTAAAAACCGGATTTAGGCTAATTGTTTAGTTAACACACTATTCACCCCACCTCTAGTGTAGGCCATTTCACCCAAAAATTGGTATCGGAGCAGGTCGTGGATTGAGATTTCACCATCTCGTCTAAAACTTATTTCGATCCGAAAAATGACACTAGAGAGTATAGCATTTGCACCACCTAGATTTGATGAAGAAAATTTTGGTGTTTGGAAGAGTATGATGTATACCATTCTTAAAACACAAAGTTTAGATCTATTGTGCACGCTAAAGAATGAATATGTTGAGCCCACCATTGACATAAATGATTGGACTCAAGAACAAGTTAAATTATTTGAATTGAATGCTAAAACAATGCATCTCCTATATTGCTCATTTTCAAATGAAATACTTAAAAAGTTTATGCATTGTTCTTCCGCATTTGATATTTGGTCCACATTAAATATGTTATATGATTATGATAAAACCGAAGAGCTTAACACATTTGTTGAGGGTGGTGATGACAATCGTCATCCTCCTAGTACTAACCTCGATTTTGATGATCTTAGTGCTTCTAGTCAAAGAAGCAAATCAAAAAGCTGAAAAAGAAAGGTTATATGCTACTTGTCCAAGGAAAAGGGGCACATTAAGAGGAATTGCCCTTCATCAAAGAAGAATGCCAAGAAGGGGACAAGTGCTTCAACATCCACCTCCAAATCACAAGAAGCATCCTCTTGCCATGACTATGAAGGCACATCCAAGGTTTGACTCATGGGTATCCATGATGAGGTACAATACTCTACTGTTAGTCATGATAAAGATATAGCATATGATAGTGATGCTAGTTCTCCACATTCACTTAAAATGTCTTATGAAGAATTAGTAGAAGAATGTCAACATATGTATGTCATGCTTTTGAAAAGTAGTAAAGAAATCAAGAAAATAAAAAAGGATAACTCTAGCTTACTAAGGATTTGCATGCTCTAGAGTTAGAAAATAAAAGTTTAAAGGCAAATTTAAGTTCCTCAAGTGTTGATTGTCATGATAGTATTGATGTTTTGAAAAGTAGTAATTCGCAATTGATAATTGAAATTGAGGACTTAAAAAGTGAGAATATTGATTTGAAAAATAAAAATGATGATTTGAAAATTGAATTAAAAAATATCTCAAAAGTTGAGATTGAGAATTTGAAAGTAGAAAATATGAAAATAAAAAATAAAAATAGTATGATGAAATCTCAAATGCAATCCTTACATAAATCAATTAATGATTTGAAAAATAAGGTTGTTTTCTTAAGTAGGAAAACTAGTAGTTTATCACATGCCTTATCTTTTAGAAACCCTATGAAGAAAAATGTTTCATCTAAGAATGTTCATACTCATCATGCTTCTCATGCCAAACATTCTAACATTAGACCTCATGTTCATATGAATGGTAAAAAGAAAGAATTTCATAGACATTGCTTTTGTTGTGACATATATGGTCATGCTATTTATGATTGTGCATTCAAGAAAAATCCAAGTGTAGCTAGGACACTTTGGATTCCTAGGCCATCTAACCCCCAAGGACCCAAAGCCATTTGGGAACCAAAAGTTTCATGCTCTTTTGTAGGAGGAGCCACCACACAAGGGTAATGAAAAGTGAAGAGTTAAAGTTGGCCAAGAAATTGAAGGAAGGATCCTTACATGGTTGCAACTTCAAAGTCTTCACCTAGACTAGATGCCTTAGGTTTATGAATTGGCATCTAAATCACTTGGTATCATCACCTTTTCTCCACTTGTATGTTTGAAGTTGGTGTTTATGATACATGCTTAAAATTGATTGATTTTTGATTTTTTGATTTTCGATCTATTCGGAGACCTATGTGGCCTATAATGGGCCTAAGCGACCTTGCAGTTCTAAATCGTTGGCTAATTGTGGTCTTTCAGTTTTCAACCAATAGGAAGGGTTGGAGATTAATTTTTCATTAATATTACATTTGTGATATCTTAAAATTCATTTCAGATTCATGATAACACATTTTGAAACGGATTTCAAACTATTTAGCAAAGTGAATTTTGAATTTGAAACTTGATTTTTCTTTTTGCTATTTGGTTTGGGTTGCTAGCTAGTAGCTTTATTTTCATAAAATCTACTAATGAAGTCTACTTGCAAGTTGTGAATGTTAATGGAAGGCTATGCTATCGAAAAGAAAATTGAAAAGGAAATGAAAAGTTTGGGAAAATTCTCAAGAATGAGGTATGAATTTGTTTTTGCAAAAATCTTAGTATAATACTTGAATACTTATGCTTAAATAATTTCTCTATGCTCATGATTGATTATGCATGATAAATATTTGAATTTTCATGAGTAGGAAAAATCTTGATAACTTAGCTCATTTCATGATATCATGATATTTATGAAATCGGACTAGGTTAAAAAATTTCTTTAGAGATTTCATTTTAAGTTGAAAATTGGATGAACATATTTAGGTGTGTTAATGATTAGTTTTCATGTGCTTAAAATTGAAAATTCATGTGAAATTGAGCAAAATGATAACTAGTTCACTTTAGAGGACTTAAGCTTGAAAAAGTTTGACCCAAGTCAACAAATCGACTTGGACACTTCATTTTAAGTCCAAACTTCATAAACATATTTAGGAATAGGTATGACATGCATATTTCCATGCATTTAAAGTGAAAATTTCATATGGATAAAATGATATAGAGGCCATTTCATGATAATCTCTTTTGAACCAAGTTGACCCAAGTCAACAAATTAACTTAGAGGTCTCATTTTCAATCCATATTTGAGGAACATATTTAGATTTACTCATGTTAGGTGTCCATAGGTTTAAGTTTGAAAAATCATGAGTAAATGATAAGATTGAAACTTAGCAAGTTTCATGATAACTAGCTTAGTTTTGAA
The DNA here is from genome assembly GCA_034359265.1 of Canna indica. Taxonomy (NCBI): domain Eukaryota; kingdom Viridiplantae; phylum Streptophyta; class Magnoliopsida; order Zingiberales; family Cannaceae; genus Canna; species Canna indica. The sequence continues at coordinate 40,991,596 of CP136892.1, forward strand.
TGAAACAATGCTAGGTTGATATCTTGACTTAAGGACATAACTTTCATCTCAAACTTGACATACACTCTTAATATGACCATTATGTGGTGTCATAAAAGTTTGAATAAAAACTGAACACGTTTTGAAAAATAACTGAAAATTACGGAAATGCCATTAAAATTTTAGCATTTTCAGTTATTTCTAGAAAAATGTAAGAAAATCATTTTTAACTGATTCTTGAAACTGCACCTTCACTAGAAAATATAGTTTCTTTAGTAATTTTTTTTTGAAATTTTCATCAAGAATCGAATTTATAGTGGAATTTTGAAGTTGGATTTCAAAAATGCAAAAGTATCACCCTCTTGAAATATCAATCTTTCCGATACTTTGATTTTTCGTCGAAAACTTCAAATGAAACTTTGTGCATACAATTTTGATTCCATTTCTAATATCATTCACACCATTTCTTGAGTAAAATCATTTTTAGGAATGATTTTGATATCTTGAATGATAGCCAGAAATATCAATTTTTTTATTGAAATCAATATAGGATGAAAAATGAACTTAGACAATCATTTTGAGCTCAAACTTAACACACACATCTTAAATGATCATTCAGCGATGTCAGGAAAGTTTGAAGCAAAAATGATAACTTTCGGAAAAACACCTAAAATTTATGAAAATGCCCTTGGACTTTCAATAATTTTATGAATTTATAGGAAACTAATTTTTGACTGATTTTTGAACCTGAGATTCCTTGAAAAATCTAGTTTATCCCATTAAAGTTTCAAAAAAATTTATCAAAAATATGATTTTGTATGAATTTAAAAGTTTAATTTTTGAAAACTTGAAGTATACTTTGACCTATGTCAAAAAGTGACTTAGAAACCTCATTTTAAACCCAAACTTGATCAATATACTTAGACTCACTCATGTTAGATATCTAGGTACCTAAATATGAGAATACATTAGTAGATAGCAAAATTTGATACTTAGCCATTCTCGTGCTTTCATGCCTACTTTGAATGAAATCGTACGCTAAGTTCATATTTTGATCAAATGACATTCTTTTTTACTTCAAACTTGATATAAATGTTTTACATGACCATATCTTTGTATTTTGAAAGTTTGAATGATTTCTAAAAATATCATAAAAATCTCATTTATTTATGAAAATGCCACTACAGTATCTAACTTCTCAAGTTGCTCATTTTTTCGATACTTTAAATTTTCATTAGATTTTCAAATGAGACTTGAAGTATGATATTTTAAATTCACTTATACTATCGTTCTACTCATTTGATGAGAAAAATTATTTCTAAAATAATTTTTGACTCCTTGATCGATACTCGAAAATATCAATACTTAAGCCTATACATGATTTCTAGACTTGGAATGTATTTATCATCTAATGCTATCATGTATGATTTAGTCTCATATTAGATATTTGATTTTTCATCCCTTTAGTTGAGATTTTCATGTTTCATGGGAAAAAAATTTAGAGTCTCAACTTTGACTATAGGTTGACCTTTCTTGCCCTTTTTGATTGATGTTAAAATGGGGAGAAAAATATATGTAAAGGGGAAGAAAATATAGGAAAATCATGCATATAGATAGGGGGTGTTCTATTATATAGATATGGATGTTGATAGGGGGAGAAATCCCATGTTTGATATCCTCTATGCTTAATTGTAGATATTTTCTTAAGGATGTTTGTCATCATCAAAAAGGGGGAGATTGTTAGCCTAAGGTTTTCTATCTTGGTCTTAATCTCCATTTTGATGATAACAAACATGGAACTAATGTTTCATTGCTAAATCTTTCAGGTTCCAAGTCGGTTAGCGCATGTCGTCCCCGATCAAAAAAATTGAAGAAATCGGCAAGGACGCTCGTCGACGCTCGAGATTCTTTGGGAAGTTAGAGTTTAGGTTTAGGGTATCTAGATTGTAATGCAATCCTCTTTATGATACAAAGAACCCAAAAACCATATCAAAATCCCAAAACATGAAAACTCGAAAACCGCCCTGAAATTCACTAAGCCTAGGGAGCTCCTTGGAGAGCTATATGACCTAGACATTTTCTTGACACAAAAAATGGCAGTAATTGTTCCTTGGTTAGAAACTAGATAACGAGGTATTTTAAAGAATTTTTTGGAAGCCTTTAGCCTACCCATACTTGACCCGGAAAATTAGAAAATTTCCGTTTTTCGAACATTTGTACTAGACTCCAAAAACTAGATTTTGATTCTTAAGGATTTCGATTTTTTAGATATTTTTATTGAATCCAAATGGGGGTAATCCTTATATAACATTTATGTTTTAAAGTTATTATCTTAAAGTTAGTAAATGTTATATAAGTAGACTTAGCGAAAACGAAACCAAAACGAGCAGAAAAACTCAGCCAAACCAAGCAATGCAGTGCAGTTTGCCTAGTTTCGATCGACTGATCGATCTACCGAATGCTGCCAAAAACTGGCAGTAGGTAATTCGGTCGACCGAAGTGTGCCAGAAAATGACAGTTTCCTTTCAATCGATTGACCGGTCGACTGACGATCGACCGGACAATCGACTAGGCGTCGCCAACGGGCAAAAATGCACCCGCTGACGAGCCGTTTCTTGGGGGGGGGGGGGGGGGGGGGTTTATAAATACCCATCCCAACCCCTCTTCAAGCCTTCCGAAGACACTTTTGATCACTCCTAAACTTCATTGAGCAATCCTTGATCAATTCTAAGCTTGATTGAGCCACAATTCTTGAAATCCCTAGTTTGATATCTCATTCCTTGATATAGCCTACAAAACTTCATCGATTCATCACCTTGAGGCATCAAGAGGACTAGGGAGTTTGTTATGGAGCTAAGTATTTTATTATTTGATTTATTGCTCCATTTTATGTTGTATTTTCTTGTTATTTCATTGCATTTGAGCTTGCAAGAAGACCTAGTGTTAGGTCTTGTGATTGAGTGGTATCCGGAGATCAGTAAAGCAAAGCATGGACCGCATCATGTCTAACAACATGCAATTCCTCCTTTTAGATACAACATTATGTTGTGGTGTACCTAGAGGGGTCCATTCTGTTAGGAACTTTTCAATGCGCCCGAGCAACGATGCATCATGGCAGAATGTTCCCTACATGTTTATAAATTTCTTTCCGCGTACATGTAATTTTGCCTTTTATTATAGTTCGTACTTGTAAAATCCTTTATGAGATCACCGAGGGCCCACGATACGAGTTGGATGCATTTCGAGGTCACTCGACGCTTGGTGCGTGTGTTACGGCTAAGCGAAACACTTTTCGTGCATTCGTCATGGTCGTGGCCATGGAAAATCACCTTCTCACATGGCCACGATTTTGTCATGCCCCTCGTCCTTTTGGGAACCTTGGGGGTGACACTTGGGGGTTAAGGGTCTCATGTATAATGTAGGAGAACGTTGGCAAACAAAGCGGTTGCCTTGGGCGAAGATGAACGAGCGGCCATATGGGCGTGCGACCAGTCGATCTTCGCCTAAGATAATTGCGGAGCTTGTCCTACACCGGATTTTATGTTTTCTTGCGTTCATAGTCCTGTAATATTGTTTTACTTTATGCCTTCAATACCATTCAGCCAACATGGTCTTTTGGGGGCACGAATATGGAACACGAGGTTGGCACGTGGACCAACGCATGCCCCGCGATGTTAAGTCGGGAAGCCCAATTCGGGACAGATTGAGGATGATAGGCTTATCCCTTGCACGGGATGCAAGAGTGCTGCATGGGTTCTTCTGCACAAAATAATTGGCCCATCACAGTTTGTATTAGAGCGAGAATTGCAAGCCTCCAACTAAGAAAGCCCTCGATGCAGACAAAGCCGACGTACATTCCGTCTATGGCGCGCTTGAGTTGCTGATGCAGTGAATCCAGTCGATGAACCTTCCGACTGTTGTATTCGGGGAGGCAAGCATTCATTGATTAATGTGAAGATTGTGACTTTTGCGCAGGGCGGATGGGCCCCTAAGATGCAAAGTCATTTGCACGCAGAGCAGACGGCTCTTAAGTCGTGTGCACAGAGTAGATGTCTCATAAGACACAAAGTGGTGCGCAGAGCAGACTCTCTCATAAGACTCAAAGTCTTGCGCTGAGCAGATCTCTAGTAAGATGCACATTGTGCGCAAAGCAGACTCTCTAATAAGATGCAAGGATAGTGCGTAGGGCGTTGTCCCCTAAGACCCAATGCATAACCGATGGCTCGTGAGTCGCAAGGATAGTGCACAGGGCGATGTCCCCTAAGACACAGTGCATAGCAGATTGCTCGTGAGATGCCAAGTTGGTGCGCAGGGTTGATGTCCCCTAAGTCACAAGGTTGGTGCGCATGGAAAGATGGCCTTTAAGATGCAAGATTGACATATCCAAGCCAAGCACTAGTGAAGAACAGCTGTGGTGTGGCAGCAATGCTCTTAGTGCAGAGAGTTCATGGACGTTGTGACCCGGTTGGAGAAAATCCCTCAAATCGTGTTTCGAGGAGCAGCGTAAGACTCGAAGCTCGTTGATATGGGCTCGGAGGAGGGCACCATGACCTCTGCGGGGGACGAGTGAGCAAGCAGTGATCGACTCAAGGCGACGGTGGAGGCAATGCTCTAGTGTGGTGCGGCCACAAAACTACTCATCACTTGGGTGTTGCACAACAACACCCAGATGTTATCCGAGACGAGCATTGCTTGTATACTCATTAAGTCTGGGACTTTTCATTGCCCAGCAAAAATGATACTTGGTGAATTGAGTAATCATTTCTCGGGTTCCTTCACGCGAGCGTTGCTCAATAGTGCTCGTGTGCCCCATAAAGTCTGGGACCCTCATAGCCCTGCAACATCAAGACTTGGTTAACCCAGTAGCTATTTCTCAGTGTCCATTCAAGCAAGCATTGCTCAATGGCGCTGGTGCACCTTCAAGCGAATGTTGCTCAACAACACTCGTTTGCTCCACAAGTCTGGGACTTCCATTGCCCAGCAACGAGTTTGGGAATCTCAAAGCCCTTTCTCACAACAACAACAGATGATGAAATTCAATGATGTTCCAAGTAGTCATTTCCTGGTGGCGGACTTCACAACAAAACTCGACATGTTGCAGCCCCACTGCGGCGTGTCGTTACTCAGGCGGTGTTCCTTTCGACTACTTGTGAAGAATTTACTTCAGCAATTGTAGCCTATCAAGAAAGGCGGTGCGACCGAGGCGAGTTCGACAAGAACGTCGAAGCTTGAAGTGGAGGAGGATGTTAGGGACTTTTCGATGCGCCCGAGCAACGACGAATCATGGCGGAATGTTCCCTACATGTTTGTAAATATGTTTTCGCGTCCATGTAATTTTGCCTTTTATTATAGTTCGTACTTGTAAAATCGTTTGTGTGATCCACGAGAGCCCACAGTATGAGTTGGATGCATTTCGACGTCATTCGACGCTTGGTGCATGTGTTACGGCTAAGCGGAGCACTTTTCGTGCATTTGTCATGGCCGTGGCCATGGAAAATCACCTTCTCGCATGGCCACGATTTTGTCATGCTCCTCATGCTTTTTGGGAACCTTGGGGGAGGCACTTGGGGGTTAGGGGTCTCATATATAATGTAGGAGAGCGTTGGCAAACAAAGCGATTGCCTTGGGTGGAGACGAACTAGCGGCCCATATGGGCGTACGACCAATCGATCTTCGCCTAAGACAATTGCCCTCGGTTTTATATTTTCTTGCATCCATAGTCATGTAATGTTGTTTTACTTTACGCCTTCAATATCATTTGATCAACATGGTTTTTTGGGGGCGCGGATATGGAGTGTGAGGTTGGCACGTGGACCAATGCATGCCCAGCGATGTTAAGTCGGGAAGCCCAATTTGGGACGAATTGAGGATGATAAGCTTATCCCTTGCACGGGCTGCAATGGTGCCGCACGAGTTCTTCTACACAAAACAATTGGCCCGTGACAATTCAGAGATAATCCCATTATCTTTTAGATAATGTAGAAACTCAGTGGATAAGTACTCACCACCTCAATCTGATCGAAGGGTTTTAATACTTTTCCCTATTTGTTTCTCAACCTCAGTCTTATACTCTTTGAACTTTTCAAAAGTATCAGACTTATGTCTCAATAAGTAGATATATCCATATCTTGATCTATCATTTGTGAACGTGATGAAGTAGGAATACCCACCTCTGGCTTGAGTTGTTATTAGTCCGCAAACATCTGTGTAGACTAGCTCTAACAACTTAGTAGTCCTTTCACTACGCCTAGTTAAGGGGGACTTTGTCATTTTTCCTTTGAGACAGAATTCACAAGTTGGTATCGATTCAAAACCGAACGGGTCAAACAACCCATCTTTGTACAACTTGTTAATCCGATTCTCATTAATATGACCCAGTCTCAATTCAAGTGTCAAAGATAGGTGAGGATAACACAGATTATCTCGTTTCCTCTTGTGCGTTTATTCGATATGGAAAACATTGTTAGTTACATCTAAGATCATCAAATCATTTGAAATGTGCCCAATTCTATATAATTCATGAGAATGATATATGTGGCACCAATTGCCTTTTATAGTCATTTCATAACCTTGTTCTAGCAACAAAGTAACATAAATAATGTTCTTTATTAGAACGGGAACATAATAGCAATTGCTCAATTCATTGGTTTTGCCTGGTGGTAGATACAAACAATAGGTTTCTACGGCTAAAGTTGCAACTTTTGCGCCATTGCCTACCCGAAGGTCGTGGTCACCTTTGTTTAACATTCTACTATTCTCAACCCCTGCAACGAATTGCAAATGTGAGCACCACAATCAGTATCCAATAGAAGTAGAACTTTGTAATGATAGACTTATTTCAATAACAAACGCACCTGCGGAGGGGGCTTCAGAAGCCCTCTTCTGCTTTACTTCTCCAATATACTCCTTGCAGTTGCGCTTTTAGTGGCCATCTTTACCACAATGGAAACATGTGCTCTTAGGAGGCTTCTTCCCTTTCTTCATGATATCCTTTTTGGGTTTCACATCTTTATTTTTCGCTTTGTTCTTAACAGAGCGCTTCTTTGCCTTTTTAGGGGCACTACCCACTAACAAGATTTTGTCCTTTTCATTCGGAACCTCAGCGGTCTCTAGCATATTAAGGAGCTCAGGAAGTGAGGCGTCCAGCTTGTTCAAGTGGTAGTTAATGATAATCTGTGAAAATGACCCTGGAATGGATTGGAGTATTAAGTCCTGCTGCCATCTTGGCCTGGAAGAGTTGTTTTGACAGTTCAGACCTAGCAGTCCAGCTCTCTTCACCGTACAACTCCTTGAGGTGAGAGAGGATGGCTCATGCGTCCATCTTTTCATGTTGTCGCTGTAACACATCGGACATAGAGGCGAGCATTATACACTGAACAATAGTGATGTCATCTTGCCACTTCTTATAAGTGGTTCTCACTTCCTCGATAGCCCTTTGGGAAGTGGCATCTAGTGGCCTATTATCAAGAATATAGGAAAGTCTCTCCTGGGTGAGGACAGTCCTCAGGTTTCGCAACCAATCGACATAGTTCGGTCTAGTGAGTTTATTTGCATCAAGTATGCTTCACAATGACAGTGTAGATGACATGGCGACAATGAAATGCTACAAGAAAAAGTAAAAACAAACATGAGCTACAATTCTATATGCATGATTATTAAGGTCTTTTAATTTATCATGTCTCCCACTAATTTTCGTAGTTCCCAAATGACCCTCCTATTGGGAAGCGTGAAACCCTCGTTGGTAGACTTCCTTAGGGGAAGATGGAACCCCACTTCTCCTACTCGGGTCTCGCATTTAACACGATAAATCTTAAGAGGTCCATGGGTAGGTAATTCTTTACCGAGCACATTATATGCGACTTCCATCAAGTTTTGCCTTTAGGGTTACCATGGTCTTGTGTTTGCACAACAAACCAAGGAGCCCTACTTGAGTCGGACCCATCGTTCGTTTACCCTAGCGAGAACACAACCACCCTTGAGTTTGCTCAACAAGGTATGTCACGTTGAAGTTAGTAGTAGACAAGGTTGTTAAACATGAGAGTTTAAGTAAACTCGTTGAGCCTTCATAAACTCGTAAGAGTTTACCTGATATTAAAAAACAATTTTTAAAAAATATTATGCTTTAAAATAGAACCTGAAATTCATAGTTAAGCAGTTCAACACTTCAATAAGTTCAATCCATAGTAAAACACACAACAATCCTAAATAAGTTCAATCCATACATAATTATCATCAACACATAATAAGTTCAATCCATACATAATTATCATCAAAAGTCAAAACATAATAAGTTCAATCCACACATAATTATCATAAAACATTAAAACTTAAAACTTGAAATCAAATTTCTCAAAACTTAAATCCTCCAACATCTTCAATGTCATCTCCATCATCATCATCATCATCATCATCACATGAAGCTTCATCTTCGTCAACAATTACATTAGGGATCACATTTTCAACATCTTCAACAATAGCATCAGAGATCACATTTTCAACAATAGCATCATTATCCTTTTCTATTTCCTCACTACAATCCTCATCAAATTTTCTTTTATTTAATGATGCTTCTTTAGCCTCCTCTATAATCTTCAACATCAACTCTTTAACTTCTAGAGGCACAGTAGCACAAGGATCAGAATCTTCTCTAGTACTAGCAAGATGATGCTTGAATCTAAAAATTCCCCCACTAGCTAATAGTTTTTGAGCAATAGTTGCATTTAACTTTCCTTCCATTGCCCTGAACATCAGTCCCATGTCTCCATCCAATATCAGTTCTATTTTCAGCAGTATTTTTTCTTCTAGTTCTAGAGGTAGCACCTCTGGTGGTGCCTGTTGACCCTGTTCCTAATCCAACAGTTTCAGACATCCTGAAAAAGTATATTATTTATAGCACATCTAGATGAAAACTTAAACCGCTTATAGAGATACAAACTATAGAGATAACACGGACAACTTTTACTTTAAAAAAAAAATAGTATTCCGATTCATAACATAACTTGGCAAAAAAACTATACTGAACAGCGTGGAAAAAAAAAACTATATTGAACACTTGAACAACTTATATAGTAATATAGATGATGACTAGTATACTGAATTGGCAAAGTCAAACTCCATATTTACTTAATTGAAATTGAACAGCAAATTTGATTAGTAACTTATTATACTGAACAACAAATTACATAGATAGTAATTGACTATTTCAACATTGAATTCAGCCATCATTTCAACATTGTTTACTGTTTAGTATACTGAACAAGTGAACAACAAATTGAAATTGAACAGCTTATATAGATGACATAGATTGTAATTGAATTCAACAATAGTTGAAATGGCATCATGCCATCATGGAGAACTAAAGATTGCAGATTGGAGGAGAAATTACATCTGTAAGCCTCTGTCATGCCCCAACTCAGGATCACGTGATCGACAAGGATATACGTGCCTATACCGCGCAGCCTAAACCATGCACATGCCAACTCAACAAGTAAATATAGCGAAAGAAATAACAAGTTTATTTCAAATGAAAAGCGAACCAAAACATAATTTTATTTCAAGAAGCTCGATGAAACCTAAAGTGCAGAAATATTAGTTAAGTTCAACAATTCAAAAGTTCAGATACAATAAAATCTGAAATAAATGAGATAAATGCCCTTAGGGCTACAACTCCAAATCAAGCTAATACAAGTGCATGACTACTACCAAAGAACTCGACTATGACCCTAACTAGGATTGCTATGAGATCATGTGGCTCCTCTGCCCTCCAGCGGCGCCAAGTGCATTCGACCCACCTCACCGGTCAGGCTCTGCAAAATAGAAATCAACGACAACGAGTGAGTTCAAAGAACTCAGCGAGTAGTTTTACCCACCCTCACAAATAAAAACACAGAGATAACAAGAATAAATCTATCTCTAAAGAGGCAATATCACAAATGTGTGACTAGCTACCACACCAACAGGCCACCCATGCCCATAACATCTAATCCTCCAACGAAGTGCATCAGGCCGCAGCCCACCATTCTCGAAGGCAACAACACATACTAAAGAAGTGCATCGAGCCGAAGCCCACCATGCCCAAAGGCAACAACATATACTAGGATAATCGAGAAGGCCCTCCAAACTTATCTTAGTATACAGAAACTCAGGAGCAATCGGGAAAGGCCCTCCGAACTAGCTCGACGAGATGCGTAGGGACAATCGGAATTCACCCATCTGAACTTGCCCCTTTAAGATATCATAGGAGTAATCGGGGAAGGCCCTCCGAACTTACTCCTAAAGGATATCATAGGAATAATCGGGAAAGTCCCTCCAAACTTATTCCTAAACACCACCTCGGGGTTAATCGAGAAAGGCCCTCCGAACTTATCCCACGAAACTAAACCAGAACAATCAGGAATGACCCTCCGAACTTCTTCTGTAGGTTGGCAATTTGGCGTCCAACCACCCGGGCGTAGCCCGTAATCCAGCTTCTAATTGAGCCGCTTCGCCATTCTCAAGGATATGGCGCATCAAGACCTAAGTCAAGATTCTCCTACGATGTCCTAGAGGTGTCCTCATCATGAAGAGTCTCAACACTCCAAACCCGACCTCTATCCCTTAGACCCGTATTATCATGAACCCGTGTGGTTTTATTTCATGCATACTTTATAAGTTGGTTCATAAAAGATTATGCTCACCCTTAACCCAATTTTAATAATATAGTTAAAATTTAGATCATCTCAATTAGGGTTTTGTTTTAGGGTAATGTTATGCCCAGAACTGCTATGTCTAACCCGAATCTAGTATCCAAAGTGTGTCCTATATTTTCAAACTATGATTTCTAGTCGAAACGATAGATTATACGACCGTGATCAGAGATCTAATCACATAATAACATAGAAAACAAAAATTAGCCTAGGTTCAACAAACATCATATAAAATTCAAAAAGCTGAAATTTCAGCACATCATGAAATAAAATCTAAATTTTACAAAATTAAATCCCTAAATTTCTAACATCACAAATTCATGTCATCGTGCCCATCATGCATATAATCTCATAATTTTTACTAAATAAAAATTAGCATCTATAGCAAGAATTCCTTAATCACGATTCAAGGAAATTAACTAATCCATGCCATCAAGAACATCTAAAATTCTAAGATGAGGTTGCATCCAATATTCACAAGATTTAATCTAAAGAAAAATCATTGATCTTCCATCAAACATATGCCCCATGAAACAAGATCTAAATTTAAAATCTTAGGGCGCGTTTGTTTACGAAAATTTAGAAACAATTTTTGTTTCGTGAAAATTGAAATAAATTTTCGAGTTTCAAGTTTTTGGTTTCGATTTTTGTGTTTGGCGAAAACATGTTTGTTTGACATATCTTGTTTTCATGTTTCGGGAAACGAAAACAATGAAAACTCGTTTGTTGTGTGTTATTTTCGATGACTGTTGTCAAGACGAAAACTGAAACTGCGTTTGTTTATCAAATATTGTATCTGTTTTCAAATTTTACTTGGAATTTTTTAACTCAAACTTTAAAAATATGTTTAGTAATATTAATTATGTTAATTAGTAAATAAATATTATTTTATTAATTAATATAAATATAAAAATATAAAAATATGTTATTTTTATTTTTTAATTTAAAAATATTACTATACTAAAAAATAAAAAATAATATAAATATAAAAATATTATTATTTAGTAAATAAATATTATTTTATTAATTAATATAAATATAAAAATATAAAAATATGTTCTATTGTTCTAACATGAACAATGAGATCTTGTTAACCATGTTTTTAAGCCATTTACTACTTATTTCCTTTTGGACTAGTACACCTAATTTTCCTATTTACCTTCTATTTATGTAGGTTGAGAAGAATATATTAAACGAAAAATTCAACGTTGTTACTGCTTATTTCACTGGTACAACTTGAGAGTAGCTGCTACTGAAGTGCTATTTATACGATACAGAGTTGCTTTGAAGACTTGCTGAGTATTGTAGATTGACGTTGTTAACTACAGAGTTGTTTGAGAAACTATTTACACATCCTGATATTTTTTGAACAAAATAATTAACCAAATAAATTTAAGGTCGACGCTTATGATATAAGTGAAAGACAATGTAAATTTTGAATTCCACGATATAACTTACAATTGCTTCAAATCTTCAACATAATCTTTAGGTTGCTTATACTGACCCATTGATCAATTTTAGAATTTTTTTGTGTATAAAAATATACAAATGTACAACAAAAATTAAAAAACTTATGTAATGAATTTAAATACATCTAATTGAATTCTAATCTAGTGAATTCAAATATTTTTGGTAGCACAAGTAAACCTCAGCTCGCTCGAAAATAGACGGCCCGATTCCACCACCTCCAGCAGCACCGAGTTGGAGAAGAAGATGAATGATTGATATAAATGCGTATTTGACATAAGAATTATATAAATGTAGGACTATGAAGGAAAATGCGTATCACCATTAGTTGGTGACTGCCTCCAATTTATAGTACACCAAAAATAGGTTTGCTCATTATTTAATAACCACACAATTATAAAATCAGTACAACCACACAAGAATAAAATCAACACAACCACGCAAGGATAAAATCAGCACAATCACGCAATAACATCAAAATCCTAGATCGAAAAATAAATAATATAATAATGAGCAATATTATTTTACGACTTTAGGAGGAAAGTGCGCATAACCATTAATTGGTTATCACCTCCAATTCCTCGCCGATGAAAATAAATTAAAAAATATAAAATAACAGCACAACAGCCTATAATTACAACATCACAGTAGCAATATATCTAAAATATGATATCATCAGAACATATATACACCCAGCAGCAATATATCAAAAAACACCATCAAAATAACATCTTACTTACATAAAAATACAATAGCAATAACAATAAGTACTAGTAACCCCTTGAATCCCATATCAAAGAGCTTATCAATTTTGGCCTCTATTTGATGAAACGATTGATGGAAGCTTTGGTTCACTTCTTCTTCCCCATCGCGTATGGTTGATGCAATGGGAGTGATCCATTGAAAGAATCCACAACCTTTGAGGCTTGAAGAGCAAGCCACAAATAAACAACCAGGATTCTTTGAAGTTTTACTTATTCGTACTATAGCTTTTATACCGCAATAACATATTCTGTTCTGGTATCGCAAATATATTGTATTTTCACTTATGCGACTTGAGGAAGCTGCCATACTATTCTGTTATGATATCGCAAGTATGTTAGTATATTATTGGTACTATGCACTAACAAAACTAATAAATTCAAAGCATCATGAAAATAACATCATTATATCTATTAACATAAAAAATAAAAATACATCAGTGGCGATGCGCCCAAAGTTGATTAGCGATACCCTCACGAATACCATGCATTACATTTTGGCTAGAAGAAGGTTCACTTATTGATGATGTAGGTTCATTATCATCATCAAGAATAACTTCTTCATTGTTCCAAATTTCTACTAATTCATCAAAAAATTTATATTTAATAATAAAGTTGTGAATTGCACAACAAGCCAATACAATACTTCCTTGTCTTGAAACCCCGTAGTTCGGCATCATCGTTAGGATTGCAAAACATGCTTTTAAGGGTCCAAAGCATCGTTCGATAATATTCCGACAAGATGAATGTCGTTGGTTGAACAATTCTCTTTTAGATGTTAGGCCTCGACTACGATAATCTGACCGATGATATCTTTCACCTCGATAAGGTGCCAAAAATCCAGGTACATTAGGATATCCGGCATCAACCAAATAATATTCATCTATCAATACAATGTATAAAATGCATTAGTAATAAAACCAATACAAGAATGTGATTATGGTTCATGAATTTTACCTCCGTTTGGCATCGGAAAATCCGTGTTAGGAGAGTATATTGTATGTGCAAAAATCCGCAAGTCATTTGCGGTTCTCTCCCAACCCGCCTTCACATATGTGAACTGCATGTTATGGGCGCAGGTCGCCATCACATTTTATGTTGTTGTTCCCTTACGGCCACGATATAAAGATGATTTGTTGGCGGGAACGAAAGCGGAGACATGTGTCACATCAATTGCCCCTATGCAATTCTACAAAACCATGCTTCGATTAGTAAGACCCCTTAAGGCTAAAATAATGTGCCTAAGTGTTGTTCATTACCTTAAAATATGGAAACCACCGTGGATTTCCATGAATCTCCGGTTGAATTGTTCGTGGTTCACAAGGTTGTATAAGTTCGGTTCCCAACCTTAGAACCGCTTTAAGTACATACTTGAACCATTTGTGACATGTTTGAGTTGAGTGTTGGTATCGCTCTGCAACTACTCGAACTCGTTCATTGTGACAAATTGTATACATGAACATAGCGACAGCTTCTTCCACATAAATATTTTTATCCTCTAAGCCTAATCTCCTAAGTTCACCACATAATCTTAGGAAGAGAGATGGCTCCATACGAAAATTTTCGTAGCATCTAATTGGACTATGTATCAACTCTTGGACGTAGTCAGCACCTCTCAACATTGAAGTGCGTACTGCTCTTCGTGGAGGAGCATTTAGTTGGTTGTCTAATGATTCCATTATATCCAACATTATTACTAATATAACATCATCACAATATTGCTCTTCATCACTATCTGATTCATGTGATGTATTTGGTGGATGATTCATTCTACGACAACATAGAGAAAGAAATCATCACACAAATATGCAATTCATCTTAAACTTAAATAAGCAAATATTCTTTTATTCTAAACCGAAATAAGTATCCGAAACAAATAAAGTAACAACACTGAAAAAGTATCCGAAATAAATAAAGTAACAAGACTGTACGAGAATGTGCACATACAAGGTTGCACAAAGTGTTTAGTTCAAATTACACAAATGACAGTCCACTCACTCACTACAAAGTTTCCAAGAAGTTCTTTAGTTTGTCATCTTGCAACGTCATAATAAGTATCTGAGATTCCGCATTAGCAAGTATGAAATGGCAAGTCTTTGCATGAGTTTCTGTGGATAGCCCCTGCAAATTACTAATGCGTTCAACGCAATTTGCTAGGCTATATGGATCTGCGGGTGGGGGTGTAGTACACACTGATGTTGCCTCACTTCGAACACGACGAGCTGCAAAGTGTTCACTAATGAGTTCATACATCTTTTGCCTCTCTTGTTCTAGAGATGTTCTCGCTGATGATTTACCTCATTTCTTACTGCGGCTACGGCTTGAAGAAACAGATGGACGTCGAGGGATTTCACGGTCGTTATCCCCCGTGTCCTCCACTTCCCCTTCCTCTTCCACAAGAGGCTCCTTACCGCGTTCATTATGCCCCAATAATTCCTCATCTAACTGACGCTCCTCAGATGAATTCAAAGGCGCCTGTGTAGATGACCGGGTCATCCCACCAGTTGCCGATTGATTTTGGAAAATTAATTCTAACAATGTGTAGTTGGCAGGTGGCCCATTCTTAAACTGTTTGAAACACTCTCTTTTTCTCCTCTCTGCACACGAAATAAACTCTATTAAAATGCTACCCAACATACAACCTTACTCTATTATGAAAATCCTTACCGTGCTATTCCACACCGTTTCGTCAGCCTCAATCCTCCCTGTGTGGGGATTCCAGGTGACCCCGGTGTGATTAATCAACTCTTGGAAGTCTTTAAACATACGATGAAGGCGATTCTTCTTTCCCTTACACTGATCGACCCCGTATCTAGTGTCATATTTTTCTAGAAGCCAATTGCTAATTTCTTCCCATAGGCTTGTCAAAATTCAAAGTACCTAATTCTGTTTGTTTATTATGCAATATAAAGAAAAAAATCCTCCGTGGCATTTTTGGACCAGTTTTCCAACTTCTCCCTCGGATTACGATGGAGACCCGTATATAATTATATCTATTAAAAATAACATGAATTATAATACAAGCAACAGTCAACAGCTTGCATGAATATTAAACATTCATGAACTATAACATGAATTATAATACAAGCAATATGAATATATACACATGCAAATAAAATTAATTATCATTTTACCCTCGACCAAGCATGAACATGATTGATACTATTATATGAAGTAGCATGAAGCATAAATAAGAACAAGACTAATAATACAAGCAGCTTGAAGCATGAAGCATGAACAAGACTGAACAAACTTAAACAAGCAGCATGAAGCATGAACAAGACTGAACAGACTAAAACAAGCAACATGAATATAATACAAGTAATATGACTGGACATGACTAAAACAAGCAGCATTTTGGCTAGAACAAGACTGAACAGAAGTAATAATCAGCATGAAGCATTAACATGTCTAAAAGAAGCAACATGAAACATGAACAAGATTGAACAGACTGAGCAACATGAAGCATGAACAAGACTGAACAGACTGTGCAACATGAAGCATGAACATGACTAATACAACCAGCATGAAGCATGAGCAGAAACTGAACAGACTGAGCCAAGACTGAACATTATAATACAAGCAACATGAATATATACACATGAACTGAAACTATTATATGAAGCAGCATGAAGCATGAAGCATGAATAAGAACAAGACTAATAATACAAGCAGCTTGAAGCATGAAGCATGAACAAGACTGAACAGACTGAAACAAGCAGCATGAAGCATGAACAAGACTGAACAGACTAAAACAAGCAACATGACTGAACATGACTAAAACAAGCAGCATTTTGGCTAGAACAAGACTGGACAGAAGTAATAATCAGCATGAAGCATTAACATGACTAAAAGAAGCAGCATGAAGCATGAACAAGACTAAACAGACTGAGCAACATGAAGCATGAACAAGACTGAACAGACTGTGCAACATGAAGCATGCACATGACTAATACAACCAGCATGAAGCATGAACAAAAACTGAATAGACTGAGCCAAGACTAAATATTATAATACAAGCAACATAAATATATACACATGAACTGAAACTATTTTTATGAAGCAGCATGAAGCATGAATAAGAACAAGAATAATAATACAAGCAGCTTGAACCATGAAGCATGAACAAGACTGAACAGACTGAAACAAGCAGCATGAAACATGAACAAGACTGAACAGACTAAAACAAGCAACATGAATATAATATAAGCAATATGACTGAACATGACTAAAACAAGCAGCATTTTGGCATGAAGAAGACTGAACATGACTAATACAACCAGCATGAAGCATGAACAGAAACTGAACAGACTGAGCCAAGACTGAACATTATAATACAAGCAACATGAATATATACACATGAACTGAAACTATTATATGAAGCAGCATGAAGCATATATGAAGCATGAACAAGAACTAATATGTGATTCTGACTTTTCTACATCTATCATTATTGTTGACAAGCTATCGAAAGTATGTACATCAATCACTTTTAGCATTTGAATTATCTCTAGCCACTCTTCTTATTAAAACAAACTAAAAATTTGTTTAACCAAATCTAAAAAATAATAAAAATGCAATCTTTTTCACAGAAACCTTACTCCACTCCAATTCAACCAATCATTTTCACAGTCAATTTTAATATAAAATATAGCATAACCAAGAAATGTATATAAGTTTCTTCTGTCAAAATGTAAAATCATTTTCACAGTCAATTATAAGTTCCTTCTGTCGTACTCAAGAACTCAGAAGAACAAGCAAATACAAAGTGTCTGTAAACTATATTCACACTCAAGAACTTGGAAGAATAAGCAAATACAAACCCTAGGTCGAACAAACCCTATATCAAAACCCAAGGTAGTACCACAGGAAAATAAGCAAATACAAATAAACCCTAGCATCAAAACCCGAACATCACATCTCGGAAGAACATCAAAACCAGCTCGAACAAACCCTAGGACAAAACCCTAGATTAAAACCCGAACATCACAACCATAGATCAGGGAAACAATACCGGCAACATCACAACCATAGATCGGGGAAACAATACAACATAGATTGGAAAAATAGTATAAAATATTATAAAACATTGAAAAAATAGCATCAAAGAATATCAAAGACCGGCAACGATCAATGTGAAAACCCTATATCGGGTAGACAATAAAAAATAAAGAAAATTCAAAACCCCATATCAAACTTCAAAACCCTAGATCTAACATCAAAACCCTAGATCCAAAAATCAAAACCCTGGATCGGGTTATCATTAAAACTGTAGAGCTGAAAATCGAAAACCCTAGATCGGGTAATATCACAACCCTAGATCGGGTAACATGACAACCATAGATCAAAAAAGATTGACTGAATGTGGAAACCCTAGATGAAATCACGAACCTGAAGGTAAGGAAAGCAAGAAACCGGCGATGTTGTAGCCGAAGGTGAAGAAAGCAAGAGGTCGGGGATCGATTTGGACCGGCAACGATCAATTTCAATAGACGGCGATAAGTTTTCGCCTATTGCCAGCAGCAACCGAAGAAGGGTGTCGAGGGGTCGAGGGGTGGAGTGGGTGAGCCCTAACGGGCGAAACATCCGGTTTTGTTCGTGTTTTCGGGCGAAACGAGTAGATATTACAAGTATGCCACCGCTCGATTTCGCAAGTTTCGTGAAAACAAGGAAAACATGTCCAAGTCATTTTCCCGATCCAGTATATATGCGTGTTTTGCAAAAATGAATTTTCGCGAAACCGAAAAATGAAAACAACCTTGTTTCGGTCAACAAACAAGATTTCAAACCGTTTTCATTTTCGATCGAAAATGAAAACCCAAAACAGGCCCTAACAAACAGGCCCTAAGCATGGCATGGAAATTAAGAAAAGACTCAAGAACATTAAAAAGATCATCAAGATCATCAAGATCATGAAGTCTTCAAAACGGCTTCAAGAAATCCGAAGAGGAGGGATAAAACCACTCACCAATTTAAGGAAGAGATTGGAGAAGAAAATCCAATCGACGACCTCCGATTTCGGCTCCGAAATCTGGCGGCTCAACCCAAAGAAGGGAGGAAGCAGTTGGCGGCTCACTCCAAGCTGCCAGCTTGGAG
Source organism: Canna indica (assembly GCA_034359265.1). Lineage (NCBI taxonomy): Eukaryota > Viridiplantae > Streptophyta > Magnoliopsida > Zingiberales > Cannaceae > Canna > Canna indica. Next base: position 41,010,584 of record CP136892.1, read on the forward strand.
AGAGGGAAAGAGGGGAAGAAAAGGGCGGCTTCGCTGGCTCCTTTTGGCTTGGCTCCAAAGGAAAGGAAGAGAGGAAAATGGGAGGAAGGAGAGGGCTTTTGGCTCGGCTGGCTTGGCTTCACAGGCGGCGGCTCCAAAGGGGAAGAGGGGAGCCAGCTGCTGACTTGGCGGCTGGCGGCTGGCTCTCCTTTCTCAAAACTTGGGTGGCTCCAAAAATTGGAGCCACAACCTAGGGGAGGGGGTTTTATACTTCCTCATCAACCCTAACCCCTCTAACCTAAGTTCAAACCCGCATCCCTCATAAGCCAAAGCCAACTCTTTAACCCAATAGACTTAATTAAATTAATTAAGGTTGATTTTAATGCGAAAATAAATCATAAGCATTTAATTAAATGCACCCACATAGGCATAATTAATAATTATACACACACCACAACAATTAAAATAATTTCAACCACTCAAGCCTAATTTCATAAATTCAAAAATTTATATCCTACTTACCCGAGCTCGCAAGCTCACTCCGGACAATGAGTCGACTCGGCTCGACCACGAACTAGTCCGCTAGGCTGGCAAACACATGCAAAAGAAAAATAATAAATTAAATATCTAGGATATTACAATCCTCCCTCGTTAAAGAAAATTCATCATCGAATTTCAAAAAGAAAAAATAAGGACTGACCGCATCATCAAATAATGAAGGATAACGCTCCCTCATATCCTACTCCACCTTCCAGGTGGACTCCTGGCCGGAATGGTGCTCCCATCTGACTTTAACCAAGGGGATCTCCTTGGACCTCAACTTTCGGATCTACCGGTCTAGCACCTCAACTGGTCGCTCCTCAGAAGAGACTGCTGAATGCACCTCCACTGTGGTAGGCTCGATCACATGGGACTCATCCTGAATATACCTCCTCAGCATAGACACATGGAACACTGGATGTACTCGGTCCATACTAGGAGGTAGGGCCAACTCATAGGCCACAGCTCTCATACACCTGAGAATAGTGAACGATCCAATGAACCAAGGGCTTAGCTTTCCTTTCTTACCAAACCTCACCACCCCTTTCATAGGGGACACCTTGAGGAACACCATGTCCCCCTCAGCAAACTCTACCTCCCTGGCCTTTCCATCAGCATACATCTTCTGGTGACTTTGAGCTGCTAACAGCCTCTCTCTGATTTGCTTCACTTTTTCCACAATCTCTTCCACCAGATCAGGTCCCATCATAAGGGAATCTCCTACCTCAAACCAGCCTACAAGTGACCTGCATCTCCGCCCATACAACGCCTCAAAGGGGGCCATCCCAATGCTATTGTGGTAGCTATTATTATAAGCAAACTCAATCAGAGATAAGTGCCTCTCCCAACTGCCCTTCATGTCTAAGACACATGCCCTCAGCATATCCTCCAGCGTCTGAATAGTCCGCTCTGATTGGCTATCTGTCTGAGGGTGAAATATGGTACTGAACCGAACGTGAGTGCCCAACGCCTCCTGGAAGGACTGCCAAAATTGAGCCGTGAACTGAGTGCCCTGATCTGAGATAATCATAATTGGAACTCCATGATAAGCGACAATCCGATCCAAAAACAACCTCGCATACTGCTCGACTGAAAAGGTCGTCCTGACTGGTATGAAGTGCGATGTCTTGGTTAGCCGATCCACCACTACCCAGATAGAATCATTGCCTTTCTCGGACTTTGGCAACCTAGTCACGAAATCCATGGTTATCTTCTCCCATTTCCACTCCGGTACCCCTAAGTTCTGGAGCAACGTTGTCGGCTTCAAATGCTCAGCCTTCACTTGCTGACACACTAGACACTTAGACACGAACTCGACCACTTCTCTTTTCATGCCTTTCCACCAATAGTTCTGCTAGATATCTCGATACATCTTTGTAGCTCCCAAATGCATAGTATAGGTAGATCAATGAGCCATCTCCAGCACTTGCTTGCGAACCTCGATCATATCAGGTACCATAATCCAGTTCTTAAACCTCATAACGCCCTCCGAGTCTACACTGAACCTATTATCTGCATCTCCCCTCCTGGCTAGATCCTTAGTGAGTGCACAAAAGGCATCCTCCTCTTGCGCTGCCCGCAACATGTCAACCAATGTGGACTGCATTCTCAAGTGGGCCGACAACGCACCAAATTTTGATACTGACAAGACTGCTCCCCCATCCAAATATAGGGCCAACTCTTGAGCCAACGGCCTCCTCCTGACTACCAAATGTGCTAAACTGCCCATAGACTTTCTGCTCAAGGCATCAGCTACCACATTAGCCTTCCCTGGAAGGTACATGATCATGCAGTCATAGTCCTTCAATAGCTCAAGCCATCTTCTCTGCCTCAGGTTCAACTCCTTCTGGGTAAGCAAATATATGAGGCTCTTATGAATAGTGTATATCTCACAAGTCTCGCCATAAATGTAGTGACGTCACAACTTCAATGCGAAGACCACTGCTACCAACTCAAGATCATGGGTTGGGTAATTCTTTTCGTGAACCTTCAACTGCCTGGAGGCATAGGCTATATCTCTGTCATTCTGCATCAGCACACAACCCAAGCCGACTCGGAAGGCATCACAATAAACAACAAAACCACCTGAACCCGAGGCTACTATTTATTCTGGCGCCAACGTCAAGCGGTCCTTGAGCTTCAGAAAGCTCTCATCGCACTTACTGTCCCATTCAAATTTGACCTTCTTCTTAGTCAGGTGGGTCAATGGCGCTGCAATCCTGGAGAAATTTTTCACAAACTTCCTGTAATAACTTGCCAACCCCAGGAAACTACGGATCTCAGTGACATTAGTCGGCCTTTTCCAATTCTGAACTACTTCTATCTTTGTGGGGTCCACCTTTACCCCTTCCTTGGACACCACATGACTAAGGAACCCAACACTCTCCAGCTAGAACTCGCACTTGGAGAATTTGGCGTACAATCTGTGCTCCTTGAGAGTTTTCAGAACTACCCTCAAGTGCTTAGCATGCTCCTCCTCTCTGCTCCTGGAGTAAATAAAAATATCATCAATGAACACAATTACAAATTTATCCAGGTATTCCTTGAACACTCGGTTCATCAGGGCCATAAATACTGCAGGTGCATTAGTCAGCTCGAAGGACATCACCAGGAATTCAAAGTGCCCATACCTCGACCTGAAAGCAATCATAGCGACGTCACTATCCCGGATCCGATGATACCCTGACCGCAGGTCAACCTTAGAAAACCACTGAGCTCCCTGAAGCTGATCAAATAGGTCATCAATCTTGGGCAATGGGTACCGATTCGTAAGCTATCAATAATAAATGCACATCTGCATGGACCCATCCTTCTTCTTTACAAAGAGCACTGGAGCACCCCAAGGCGAAACACTAGGGCGAATGAAACCCAGATCAAGCAGCTCCTGTAACTGGGAGTTCAACTCCCTCAACTCAACTCGTGCCATCCAATACGGAGGAATGGAAATCGACTTCACCCTTGGCTGCAAATCGATATAGAATTCGATCTCTCTCTCTGGAGGTAACCGTGACAACTCCTCTAGAAACACATCAGAGAACCCGCACACCACGGGCTTTCCCCCAATGTCCCTGACCGAACCTCCGCCTTCCTCTGCCACTGACACAAAATCTAGAAAGGACTGGCATCTGCCCAAAAGTAGCTTTCGGGTCTTAAGAGCTAAAATTGCCATTAACGGCTCTCCCCTTCCATCACCCTAGAAGGTAAATTGGGGCAATCCGGGCTTATTGAAGGTCACAGTCTTAGCCCTGCAATCCACTAAGGCGAAATGGTCCGCCAACCAGTCCATGCCCAAAATTATGTCAAGCTCCAGCATCGGCAGGAGTGTCAAATCGGCTATCAACACATGCCCACAAATGACAACCTCGCAGCCCTGAAAGACTGTCTTTGCCATCAAAGACACGCCTATAGGCGTAGACACCACAAGAGGTAACTCAAGCACAAAAAGTACCCCTGACAACTTAGCAGCAAACAAAGCAGATACAAGAGTGCGTGGCACACGGATCAAACAAGATATATGCAATGGCAGACCCAACAACAATATTACTTGACACCACTACCCTAGATGCCTCAGCGCCCTCTTGGTTCATAGCGAACACCCGTGCAGCGGGCCTCTCTAAACCATCAGTTCGCTGGCCTCCTCCCTGAATCTGACCCCTCTGACCTATGGAACCCACTGACATTGGTGTTTTTCCTCTGGTCTGATCAGGCTGCTAACTGCCCTTGCCAAGACAATCCTTTCTGAAATGCCCAGTCTGCCCACAGCTGAAACATACTTCTCGAATATCCCCAACAAGTCCCCCAGTGCCTCCTGTGACATCGGTTACACTACTGTGGCTCAGATCTCCGCTACGAACCTCCAGATGACGCCCCTAGTCCTGAACCCATGTGGCCTCTGAAACTATTATGATCTCCAGCCTTTGGTGGATCTGCTATCCTGAAAATCCCCTCTGAGTGAGCTGGCCGACCCCCAGAAGGCTGGGACCGAAACTTTTTCTTTTGGGGACCATCATGCCTGTCTGTCGGTACCAATGCCTGTCCTCAGTGTAGTTGATCAATTTGGCGATCTGCGGTCTCAACCCCTCAACAAACCTCTTGACCCTAACGGTCTCTGTAGCTATCAGGGTGGAATGGTACTTCAAGAGCCTAGAAAACTCCATCTCATAATCGATCACCGACATACTGCCCATCTGACGTAGTAGCTCGAACTCTTTCACCCACCTGTCCCGGATGCTCATCGGTAGGTACTTCTCCACCATAGCAGCTTTAAACTCCTCCTAAGTAGGGGGTGGTGTATCTGTTGCTCTGCAGTCCCTCCAGGTGTGAAGCCAATCCTTGGCTGGACCTCTCAACTGTAACCTGATCAGTCGAGCGATCGTCTCAGAAGAACAACCAAGCTCCCGGCACAGCTCATAGCAATCTCCCAAGGAACTGGTGACCTCCACCCACTGATCTGTCATTGTATAATCCGGTGGCCTGAATGCAATAAAATCTGCATGTGAAGGTGCTCTAGGGGCTCTAACCACCGGTGCTACTGGTTGAACCACCTCTGGTACCGTGGGTACTCCTAGTACTAGTTGTGGCGGCTGCCTCAGCTCCTGCTCCCTACAGAGTACCACTGTCAACTCAGCCACCCGGGCCTACAACTGAACAACCATGGGATCCTGTCCCACATCCTCTCGGGTCTGCGGTGGTCTCCCACGACCCCAGCCCTTGCCTTGGCCTCGGCCTTGGTGCTCAGTAGAGTTGCTGTCACTACCGCTCCTTGCGACATCAAAAGCCTCCATCGATCTGGAATCACCAGAAAGAAACATCAAAATTTTCAAAAATTAATTCACCCTAAGTCGTTAAGTAAATAAATCACATATCGCGCTGAGGTGTAGACTTAGCCCATTGATCTCATAGCATACCCCTACCGTATACTGACATGCTAGTAATGCCCTATACGATGACAACTCTAGGTCGTAGTCAGACCGAACCACATGCTCTGATACCAACATTGTCACGCCCCAACTCAGGGTCACGTGACCGGCCAGGGTATACGTGCCCATACCCCCGCAGCCTAAACCATGCACATACAAACTCAACAAGTAAATATAGCGAAAGAAATAACAAGTTTTATTTCAAATGAAAAGCGAACCAAAACATAGTTTTATTTCAAGAAGCTCGATGAAACATAAAGTGAGGAAATATCAGTTAAGTTCAACAATTCAAAAGTTCAGATACAATAAAACCTGAAATAAATGACATAAATGCCCTCAGGGCTACAACTCCAAATCAAGCTAATACAAGTGCATGACTACTACCAAAGGACTCGACTACGACCCTAACAAGGATTGCTATGAGATCATGCGTCTCCTCTGCCCTCCAGCGGCGCCAAGTGCATCTGACCCACCTCACCGATCAGGCTCTGCAAAATAGAAATCAATGACAATGGGTGAGTTCAAAGAACTCAGCGGGCGGTTTTACCTACCCTCACAAATAAAAACATAGAGATAACAAGAATAAACCTATCTCTAAAGAGGCAATGTCACAAAGGTGTGACTAGCTACCAGGCCGACAGACCACCCATGCCAACGACATCTAACCCTCCAAAGAAGTGCATCAGGCTGAAGCCCACCATGCCTGAAGGCAACAACACATACTAAAGAAGTGCATCGGGCCGAAGCCCACCATGCCCGAAGGCAATAAGACATACTAGGATAATTGGGAACGCCCTCCGAACTTATCATAGTATACAGAAACTCGGGAGCAATCTGGAAAGGCCCTCCGAACTTGCTCGATGAGACGCGTAGGGACAATCGGGATTCGCCCATCCGAACTTGCCCCTTTAAGATATCATAGGAGTAATCGGGAAAGACCCTCCGAACTTAATCCCAAAGGATATCACAGGAATAATTGGGAAATGCCCTCCGAACTTATTCCTAAACACCACATCAGGGATAATCGAAAAAGGCCCAAACTTATCCCACGAAGCTAAACCAGAACAATCGGGAAAGGCCCTCCGAACTTGTTCTATAGGTTGGGAATTTGGCTTCCAACCACCCGGGCGTAGCCCGTAATTCGGCTTCTAATTGAGCCACTCCACCATTATCAAGGATATGGTGCATCAAGACCCAAGTCAAGATTCTCCTACGGTGTCCCAGAGGTGTCCTCATCATGAAGCGTCTCAACACTCCAAACCCGATCTCCATCCCTTAGATCCGTATTGTCGTGAACCCATGTGATTTTATTTCATGCATACTTTATAAGTTGGTTTATAACAGATGATGTTCACCATTAACCCAATTTTAATAATATAATTAAAATTTAGATTATCTCAATTAAGATTTTGTTTTAGGGTACTGTTCTGCCCAGAACTGCTATGTCTAACCCGAATCTAGTCTCCAAAGTGTATCATATATTTCCAAACTATGTTTTCTGGTCGAAATGATAAGTTATACGACTATGATAATAGATCTAATCACATAATAACAGAGAAAATAAAAATCAGCCCAGATTCAACAAACAACATATAAAATTCAGAAAGCTGAAATTTCAGCACATCATGAAATAAAATTTGAATTTGACAAAATTAAATCCCTAAATTTCTAACATCACAGATTCATGTCATCATGCCCATCATGCATATAATCTCATAATTTTTACTAAATAAAAATTAGCATCTATAACAAGAATTCCTTAATCAAGATTCAAGAAAATTAACTAATCTGTCATCAAGAACATGTAAATTTCTAAGATGAGGTTGCATCCAAGATTCACAAGATTTAATCCAAAGAAAAATCACTGATCTTCCATCAAACATATGCCCCATGAAACAAGATCTAAATTTAAAATCTAAGCATGCCATGGAAATCAAGAAAAGACTCAAGAACATTAAAAAGATCATCAAGATCATGAAGTCTTCGAAACGGCTTCAATAAATTTGAAGAAAAACCCGAAGAGGAGGGATAAAACCATTCACCAATTTAAGGAAGAGATTGGAGAAGAAAATCCAATTGACGGCCTCTGATTTCGGCTCCAAAATCTGGCGGCTCAACCCAAAGAAGGGAGGAAGCAGGCGGCAGCTCACTCCAAGTCGTCGGCTTGGAGAGAGGGAAAGAGGGCCGGGAAGAAATGGGCGGCTCGGCTGGCTCCTCTTGGCTTGGCTCCAAAGGAAAGGAACAGAGGAAAAGGGGAGGAAGGAGAGGACTTTTGGCTCGGCTGGCTTGGCTTCACAGGCGGCGGCTCCAAAGGGGAAGAGGGGAGCCGGCTGCTGGCTTGGCGGTTGGTTGTCCTTTCTCAAAACTTGGGTGGCTCCAAAAATTGGAGCCACAACTAACCTGCTAACCCAATAGTTGGGAGGGGGTTTTATACTTCCTCCTCAACCCTAACCCCTCTAACCTAAGTTCAAACCCGCATCCCTCTTAAGCCAAAGCTAACCTGCTAACCCAATAGACTTAATTAAATTAATTAAGCTTGATTTTAATGCAAAACTAAATCATAAGCATTTAATTAAATGCACCCACATAGGCATAATTAATAATTATACACACACCACAATAATTAAGATAATTTCAACCACTCAAGCCTAATTTCATAAATTCAAAAATTTATATCCTACTTACCCAAGCTCGCAAGATCGCTCCGGACCATGAGTCGACTCGGCTCGACCACGACTAGTCCGCTAGGCTGGCAAACACACGCAAAAGATAAATAATAAATTAAATATCTAGGATATTAGAGCCTCGGCGGTCGGCGGATGGAGGCTTACAACATTACAGTGGAGAAGAAGGCTGAAGGCTTAGTGCAGGTGGAGAAGAACTGAAGAAGGCTTACAGAGAAGAAGTCGGGTAGTCACCGGAGTGCAAGTGGAGAAGTGCAGATTGTAGAGGCACGCCGATGAGTGCAGGTGGAGAAGAAGTCGGGTAGTCCCAGACTCACCACTCGCCTGGGCATTCAGGTGGAGAAGTTGGGTATTCTAGTAGCCGCCGGTGAGTGCAGGTGGAGAGTGAAGTGGAGGTCACGCTCAGCCGCCAGTGTAGCCATCTAAAGTCGTTGGTGGAGAAGAAGTCGGGACTGTCAGGTAGCTGCCTGAAGTCACCACTCGCCTAGGTGTTCCTCTAGGACATGGGTGTGTGAGCTGAAACATTGAAATAAGTCAAATAAGGAGCATTGACTCCTCAAATTAAAGTTTGACTCTTCAAATTTGGGCTGGATTCGGGTGAAGCAGAGCCACATTTGAGTTGTTAAGTGAACTCGTGAACTCGGTCTTAAACTCATGATTTTGACCGAGTTTGACCGAGTTCACCCGAGTCAACCCAAAAATGAGTTTATGGACGAGTCATCTCGATTTTGAGACCTAGGATCGTAAACTCGAACGAGTTACGAGTTAACTCGCGAGTTTGATAACACTAGTAGTAGAGACACAAGGGTATGTGCCATATGAGATACAACGTGTCTATCACCACAAAAGGGCTTTGTGTTTGCACAACAAATCTATTGTAACAATAGACACACTTGTACCTCACAACGATGGAAGGCGTGATTGATATTCTTAATATCATAGCCATTCAGACTCAATATTATCGGCGGGTATCTTCATGTAATCATAATTATCTAAGCTATGGATGTTCTTAGGGTTCTAAGGATGATTAAATAAAAGCATAAAGTAAATAATGATGATTATGGATGTTCTAAGGGTTCCACTCGAGCCACCGGGCGAACCAAGGCCATCATCCTAGGGTTTTAGGGAGCTCCGTCTCGCCAAGGCACTGCCCAAAATCATCTTGAAGGTTGCTGATTCCATCAGTGCCTTCCCGAGGTTCAAGTCGTCGTCATCATGGTGCCAAACACCTCCTCTCCGCACGCGCGCACCCAAACGGGGCAGCAAGCGTGCTCATCGCGAATCTGTTCCTAAACTTCTAATTTTACAAAACTAAAAGAAGAAGACCCCAAACAACCCTTGGGGAAAGGTTTAAGGAGAGGGAGAAGAAGATTACAATCAGAATACTCAAGAGGAAGACAGGGGTACACATGCCCTATTTAAAAGTTACAATGCTAAAATTTCATAAATTTAAAAACAATCAACACAACCACATTTTACACATAGTCACAGCACATAGGGCTCTTCCATAATCATCCTTTCATACATCTTAACAATTAAGAAAAAGAAAGGAAAAAACAAAATCCGAAAACACGTTAATCGAGTTACGTTTCCACCCAAAATGGGCCAAACAACACATGCTAAAAATTTTAGTTTCCGGGGCTGTTCAACCATGAACCCATGGGGTTCTTGAGTTCGAAATCTATCCAAGACAAGTTTGGACAGTAGGCTACCACCCCGATTCATCGCATGAACCGTGGAGCCAAAATAACGACTCAAGAACCCTTGAAAACAAAAATAGGGCAACAAGACATTTAGGGAGCGAACTATTCGTAAACGCAACAATAACGAGTAATAGAATTCCAGAAAAATTGCTAAAGGTGGCTCTGATACCACTGTTTGGGATGAAAGAAGAAGCACATTGAAAAAAACAATTTTTAAAAAATACAAACCATCCCAAAATCATCGTCGATCAACTTTAGCAATCTTTAAGGAATTCAATCTACGAGTAGAAGGAGAAGATATACCTTGTACCGCGGATGATAAGGCTGCTCCTATCCCCGTTTCAAGACATCCAAGGGCACGTCCTCCAAGGATTGTCCATACCAAGCGCCTCGCAACCAAGGGACAACGAACACCAAGACTTGTTATGGCTCAACGGAGAGGGAATCTCAACCCCGAAACTCACCAAGGTAAAGCCGGCCCTTCCACCAAGAATCGAACACCAAAAGAAAGGAACAAGGGATGAGAAAACCACGGAACGAGGAGGAAGATGAAGGAATACCTAGCTGTCCTCCGTGTTGGCCTAACATTTTCAACCTTGGTCTTAATCTTGGTTTTGATGATAACAAACATGGAACTAATGATTTTATGGAGAATTATTTTCAGGTTCCATATCGGTTAGCACATGACATCCACGATCAGAAATATCGAAGAAATCGGAAGGATGTTGGTCGATGGGCTCAGATTCATCGGGAAGATAGAGTCTAGGTTTAGGGTGTCTAGCTATTGTCGTAAATTCTCATGATAATGTATAAGAACCCAAAAACCAAACCCGAATCCCAAAATATGAAAAACCGAAAAATTAGAAAAGACCCTGAAATTCAATAAGCTCGAGGAGTTCCTTGGAGGGCTATATAACCTAGACATTTTCTTGGCACCAAAAATTCCAGTAATTGTTCCTTAGGAAAAATTAGATAACGATTTATTTTTAAGGAATTTTTGAAAGCCTTTAGCCTACCCATATTTGAATCGGAAGATTACAAAATTTCTGTTTTTCGAAAATTTGTACTAGACCCCAAAAGTTAGATTTTGATTCTTAAGGATTTTGATTTTTTTAGATATTTTTATTGAATCCAAATAGGGGGTATTATTTATATAACATTTATATTTTAAAGTTAATAAATATTATATAAGTGGACTTAGCGAAGACCGAATCCAAAAACGAGCAAACAGACAGAAAAATCAGCCAACCAAGCAGTCTGCCCAGTTTCGGTCGACCGAATGTTGCCAGAAATTGGCTGTAGGCAAGCGGTCACTCGGTCGGTCGACCGACGATCGACCGGACCTGCGACCGAATGACGAAAATGGCTAGTTTTCCCGCCGTTGAGTTGGTTGTTTCATGTCAACTCTTCATGGCTTAGAAATACCAAGTCATGGGAGTTTTTTCTTCATGATCTATGATTCTATTGAGCCATTCTTGATCATTCTCAAAGCTTTTCTTGAGCCATCCCTTTGATAATCCTGGTTTCCATGATACATCCTTGATCTTGCCTTCAAGCTTTGAACGATTCATCATTGAGGCATCAAGAGGAACTAGGACTCGAGTTTGGAGATAAGTATTTGTTGTATTATTTATTTGCTCCATTATTTGTGTATTTTTATGATTTATTTTATTATATTTGAGCTTGTAAAGACCTAGGTTGTTAGGTCTTGAAATTGGGTGGTAGCCATGGTGTTTGAGGTTTAAATCCAACGGTGTAAACGTAGTTTGCTAGGATTAGTTGAGTTATCCTTAGGGTTGAGGTGGGAGAGTGCTCTCGGTAGGAAGGCGGGATACTTCCGGGTGTTGAAGTGCCTTCGGTTTAAGAGCAGAGACTTTTCGGTGTAAAGTCCTCATTGTAAGGAATCTAATTAATCTAGTAAAACTAGTTTGGAAATCCTAAGCGGAGTGCTTAGGTTGTGGAGTAGGCATTGGGGCCGAACCACTATAAATAATTGTGTTTGCATTGCTTCTACTTGTGTTTATTTTATTATCGTATTTACTTTGCTTCCACTTGCTACTCAACTTGTAATTTGCCTAAGTAACCAAAGAAACGATTAAAATTAGATTTAGATAAAAAGATTAGTAAACACACTATTCACCCCTCCTCTAGTATGACCATTTCACTAACACGTTGAACTCCTCCAAGAAGATGGAGGAGATGACACACCCAAGAGGAAGAGACCTCCAAATCGGCTTCACAAACTTGGGAAGGAGGAGCTTGATGGTCGGCCACCCATGGAGATCAGGAGGAGCTCTTTGGAGTCTTGCTCTTCAAGAAGCTTCTCAAGAATCCAAGCCTTTGCTCCTCTCCAAGATCTCTAACCAATTTGCTTAACCCCTCTCAAAGGAGGTTAGGCCATCTATTTAAAGGAGGTTAGGCCCATCCCTTTTAAATCCTCTCCCGGGAATTCAAAATTCCGCAATTTGCCTCCAAAACAATAATTTATATTTAATCGATTTATAATTAATTCGAAATTAATTAAATCCAACTAAATATATAAACTTTAATTTATCTCTGTAAATTAAATTCTTATTGATTTGGATTTATCATGTGCTAATCCCTACAATTTAGGGATGCCCTACAAATTAGGATTATCGACAAACTCCTTCCTCGCGTATTCATTCCTGTATGAAACGTCTTTCCTATCATGTCCGTAAACGAGATCCGTGATTATATTGTAGCATGTCCATGCTAGTAAACATATAGTGCCACATTCGGACTTTATCTCATAAGGTCTGTTACGAGGTTAGCCTGTTGTGTGTGACCCATTGGGCCCCACACTAAGCCAGCAGTGAGTTGTGCATAACGGAGAGTCAGATCTGATAGAACGACTTCTATTTGAATCTTATGGTCGTGAGAGACTCCACTCACAAGTCAAGATTGACGTCTAGCAACGTGTCATGACTACCCGGATAGTGTGATGTTCAATCTACAGGGATCGAACGCCATTCATTGATTAGTTACCGTGCAATTAAGTCCCTCGGTTACAACATCCCGAAGTCGGCTAGGGTATGGATGAAGTGTCAAACCCTCATACTGATTCATATGTATTTCACCCGCCAAGATGTCATCTCAATAATGAAACGTTAGAAACATCTTCCTGACTTTCATGTCTACCTTGGCCAGAGATTCTTGAGTCGACACTTGCAAGGACACATAGGACATTATCTCCTCTCACTAGGAATAATCAATTCCATGTTGGTTGCTCACCTACCTCTATGAATGTTTCCCATGCCCAGTAATACCCGACACATGACGCTGAGGGCCATGTAGGGATAAAACCAAAATAATGGGTTGTCACTCACAAGGTAACCATGACAACCACTACCAAAAAAATAAGAATTTGTGGCAAAATTTTGGAGTGACCAACAACAATTGGCCACAAAAAGTGTAATCTGTGATGAAATTTATGGCAAAATTATTTTTGTGGTTAAAAGTATAAGTTCGAACAATTTGTGACAAGTTTTCTAATTTTGCCACTATGTTTGCCACTAATAATTGAGTCAACATTCGAAATTTGTAGTTTTTAAATTTATGACAATAGGTTTTGCCACTGATTCCAAATTTTCTACCGTGACGATCGTTTGCGGCAAATTTTTTGCCATAAGTTTGTCACGATATTCTGTAACAAGCGTTTGCGATAATATTTTTGCCACAACTTTGTCACGATATTCTATGACAATTATTTGTGACAATATATTTGCCATAGATGATAAAATAATTTTAAAAAATAAAAAAGACAAAATTTTAGGTGAGTATCTATTTTATATATATATATATATATATATATATATATATATATATTAATTATATACTTAACTAACAAATATAAAAATATTTTTCTTATATTTTTATATAAATATAAGAAACAAATATAATAAGATAAATATTTTTTCCAATATTTTTTATTTTTCTTATACTAACAAACCTCACTAAAAAGTATATATTGTGATGACAATAGGGTGACTCTCACTAAATCCTACATTTTGTGATGGGAAGAAAGGACCCTCATCAATTTCTACATCTCACTTCTAAATTTGAAATAAATAAAAATTAATCTAACAATAAAATAATTTTAGATAATTAAATTATTGCTTAAATATATTTTAAAAATTAAAATATTATTACTTAAAAGATCAAATAATTAAAATTCTCACTCCTCACCCCTCAATATTATTGACTTACAAAAATTAATATTAAATAAATAATAATTTTAATAATAAATTTATTGAAAATATGAAAATAATAATAATTGATTAAATATATTTTAAATATATAAAATAAAATTATTTCAGATATTTAAAATAATTTTTACTTAGCGATATATATTTTTATTTAGCGATGATATATTTCATCTGAAATAATTTTTATCATCAAAATAACAATGGATGATAAAAATTTTAACCAGAAATGATTTTAAGTTTTAACCCGAAATAATATCAAATAATACAACTTAAAAAATCGATTTTAAATTTTAAGCCAAAATAATATATATATATATATATATATATATATATATATATATATATATATATATATATATATATATATATATATAAACAAGAAACGACTCCTTCCCGCCTAAACTCCCTCCACTCTCTCAAATTTTTATCTTTATTTTTACTCCACTTTATTTTATCTAGGTATACAATTATTTAATTATAAATGTTTTATTTAAATTATTAAGAATATTAAATTATAGATAAATTTTAATTTAGAATTTAAATTGTAAATAATCATTTTCTAAAATTATAAAAATTAGTTCTAAATTTAAATTTATATTACAAAATATGAATTTTTTTTTGATAAGCTATTCTATTTGTATATAAACATATATTAAAAATATAACTTTCAATTTTATTTTATTTTTTTTTAAAAATTACAAGTTAATCGTGCAAAGTGCGGGTACTACAACAAGTATCAAATAATAAAATATAAAAAATCGACACCCTTCCAAGTTTATTTTCCGCGCCCTTCCGCCTCTCTTCCCCTTTTTTTTCTAGCAGACGAACCCATCCCTTTTTTTTCTTTTGCCAACCACGAATCCATCTCTCCTCTCCTATCGCCTTCCCCTTGCTCGATAGTGACACCTCCCTTGGCAACAAAACCTGCTGATGTTCTCCTCCCCTCTATCTCGACAAAAGCTGGTGTTTGCCATCAATGTGGAGCGCTTCGAGCTCGCCAAGGTCGACTCTTCCACCACCTTGCTCTAGTTCTTGAGGACCCAGACTCGGTTCACGGGACCCAAACTTGGATGCGGTGGAGGCGAGCCTCAGTTCTTACTCTCATAGGGTTTATTACTTTTGCGGTTATTGATGTTTTGCTTGGTGAAACGGGGATGCTCGAGTAAAGATTGTTTCTTTTGGATGTCGTGGTGGTTTTCCTAGGAGAAAAGAGCTTTCTTCATTTGGGATAACCTTGTTAATCTTTATTTTATAGAAGGATAACTTCATGATTTTATTTTTCCTCTTAGAATTCTTGTGATTTTTATCCACATAGATTAGTGTTATCCTGATGTCTTTTTCTTTTGGTCTTGTATCTTTTATTTTTCAATTGTTACTTTTATGCTATCATTAGTAAATGCTGATCAATTAGCTTGCTTTCCATTCAAGTTTAGATTAGTCTCAAAGTTATTGACTGAAGGTGACTAATTTAGCCCCTTCCATGCTATAATCTAACTAGCTAGGAAGAAATTCTAATCACTATATCCAACAGAAGCATCGATCGTTATAGTCAACTACATATTAAATATGTTTAGACATATATTAAATAATTAAGTCATTGCTTCACTTCAGTTTGGGTATTGGTACCTCGTAGAAGAACATGGAAAGTTGATGTTCAAAGTTACTTGATTACTGTTCAACATTAATGCATCCCTTATTCATGTTCTATTTTATTTTATTTTTGGCATCACAAACCAGTCAATAGAGGCGCTTACAGAGATGGCACATAAATTCTATGATGACGTTGCACTTCCGAAGCTGGGTAAGCATATTAATGAACTGGTAAATGATAGACTATATTTGAACTGCATTATCTGTTTTATGTCTTTTGAAATTTGATTTATGCAGGTATCTGATTTTGCATCACTTGAGCTTTCTCCAGTTGATGGCAGAACTCTAACTGATTTCATGCATTTACATGGACTTAAGATGTGTTCCTTAGGATAAGTGGTGAGCATGAAAAATCATAATACAAAGTTCCCTACAATCTTATTTATTCAATGTTAAAAATATCCACTTATGCAGACAAGCTTCCACATATTCAGTCAATTTGCATTCATGAAATGGCAACTCGATCTTTCAAGTACGTATAATTCGAGCAGTGGTTGCTGCTGTGGAGAACTTGTCAGATTTACCTGCAGCAATTGCTGCAACTTTGAACATCTTGATGAGCACTCTAAAAATGGAAAATCAAGACAATGACATGACTAATGAACATAAACTGAAAATGAAGTGGGTAGAGACATTTCTTTTGAAAAGATTTGGTTGGAAGATAAGGAATGAATTTAGTTACTTCAGTTTGTGATTCTCCGAAACCTTTGCCAAAAGGTACGCAAAATTTGATTTTCAGTGGATTTCTAGAAACCAGTATGGCATAATTTGTAATATCAAAATTATTCCGATACAGGTTGGATTGGAGTTGGTCTCTAGAAACTATGACATGGATAGCCCAAACCCTTTTGAGAAATCTGATATTATCGGCTTGGTTCCTGCGTGCACAGTAGGTCAATCTTTTTATACAATGTACTGCTTTCGTTTTTGAATATTCAATGATGAATGTACATTTTTCGTGTAGCAGTAGCATGTAGTTTTATATCATACAGTCTACTTGCAGTAGTTTTATATCATACAGGAGATTCTAATCAGGTATTAGCATTGGAAACGTTTTGCTATTTTAAGATGTGCAATTTATGACCATGTTTGTTATAGGCTATTCTCTTGGATTAGTAGTAAAATAACTATACACATAATGTGTTATGTGCTTGCCTTCGTCTTCCAAAATGTTATGCGATAATGTTACAATTCTTTAGTATAGGTGTAAGTGTGAAGAATATTTTCTAGTTTAAAAGATTTAGATCACTTAGTTCTTTGATGTGTATTTCACTACAACAAAATATAGTAAAATCGGCCCTTATTTTTGGAAAAATCAGCATCTTTTTTAAGTCGAAAATTTAATTCCAACCTTTCTAAAAGCGCCGATTACCATGCAGAAAATAAATGGCGCCGGGTATTAATTATCCGGCGCCACCAATAGAAGGCGCCGAATATTAATTACCCGGCTTTGCAATAAATACCTGGGTATTAGTTACCCAGGTATCGGGTATTAATTACCTAGGTACCTGTGTATTAATTACCCAGTATTAATTATCTGGCTATCAATTATCCTATTATTATATATATAATATAATATACTATCACAATGTTATATATTATTATATTATAGTATACATAAATATTTTATTAATATTTTCATATATAAAAATATATAATAGTGAATTGTATTTAAATATTTTATATATTATAACTAAATATTTTATAAATATATATTAATTCATATTAATTATAATTAATTAACATGAAGTGTAATATCAAACACTTAGACCTACCAAATCAAAAAATACTAAAAAATCATTCAAATTTCTCCAATTTTTTTATTCTATTTCATCAACAAAAAAATCACATACAAATTTTATAATCAAATGAGACAATAATGAAGAATCCAAAAGTATGGAATAACATCTGATCTCAATCTTAATAATTACAAAAAAGTATCAAAGAGTCAGAATTCATCATCTTTCTGTTGAGGAAAATATAAGTTTAAAAATTAACTCTATTCAAAATGGCATGCTCTGCTTCATTTGTATCAACCTTCATTTTTATTCAAATGAGAAAACTCCTGTTAGTGGGCTCATTATAATAGGTGATAGAAAACTTGACTTACATGTTAGTGGGCTCTTTAAAAAACATTGCATTAAAACTCCACTGGTTGCTTTGCTTGCCAAAAGAGAAACCCCAAGACGATTCTTTGGATAACTTCCTTCAATGGGTAGACAACAAGCTTTTGTAAAGCTGTTTCACTTTCACCTTCATTGTTCTTGTGCTGCTCACTTGGATTTCCAAATCGACCAGCAGAATTCAGCAAGACGATTCCACGGGCGAGCTGAGATGATTCAACTGCTGCTAGCATAAGTGTATATCACTGTAACAAACAATGGTAATCAGTAGACTGTAACATCATAAGTGCATGAATTTTCAATATTCCTGTTACAGGTTTGTCAAACTTGTTAAGCTGCTAAAGCTTTGTGGAAGATCACCGGAAAGCGAATTGAATGACATATCACTGCAGTGTATATCACTGCAGTATACTGTCTGTTGAATGCATGGTTCATATCTAAAGCAGCTTAGTTGAAGTCTAGAGCTATAGATAAAGTCCAAGTTCCCTTAGCTCCTGCACATGTTCAGGTAGAAGAGGTGGTGGACACCAATCTTTGACTTCTCCATGCATATCCTCCACAACATACTCCTGCTCAAAAAGAAGTTTGAGCAAATCCATCGTATCCAACAAAAATAAATGAAGGCAAAAGCGAAGCAGATAAGTTTGGTATATAAGAAACTAATGGAGAAATTAGTGTTGAGGAAAAAGACTCACTTTTGCCGGCATTCCTTTAGCAATAACCTCTGTAACTAAGGTTGGTATATTACTAGAACCAACTCTACATGTTCGATGCTCTTGTTCAAAATTTACTGCATTATTTTCAATATGTGCTCTTATAGGTTCACCATGATAGTACCAAATTGTATATTTTTGTAATATTCCATTTCATAACAAGTGTGTCTTAACGTCTTCTGGTTTTTGATGTTTTGTGTTGAAACATTTCTTACATGGACATTTCATCATGTCATTCTCATCCAATCCATGTTCAATTGTGAAATTAACAAAATCTTCTATGCCTCTAAAATAAGCTTCAGATGCTCGAGGCGTTGACATCCAACTGTTATCCATCCTAGAATTCAAAATTTAATTTCAAGTTACTATTAAGGGTATGGTCATATAGGTAGGGTGATCCTATCCCATTCAGAAACACATCATTTATATCGCATCTATAATCTCATCACAACAAGTCATTGAAAATTTCGACAGCATCTCCCTTTAGTTCTCCAAGTACGCAAAACATCTAAAGCGTATCAAAGAACGAAAGAGATGCTACCAAAATTTCAAATGACATGTGTTTTTAAACGAGATTAAATTTGCGATATAAATAATTGTGCTCCTAAATTGTCCAATAAGGGACAATTCACGAATCTTTATTTGATATTTATAAATTTGGTTAATATAATTTAGTAAATATTAAATAGAATATGAATTTATTAAATTCATATTCAGTCTAATATTTTAATTAAATTTTATCAATAAAATTTATAAAGTCAAATAACATTTCCCAAACGGGTCTAAGGTTTTCATAGAAAATTAGAAATCCTAAAAAAAAATATTAAAGCCAAATAACCTTAGCATAATGAGAGCAAACATATTTAATATCTTGGAGGATGCATTTTAATGTATACAATCCTCAAGAAACTCTAAGTAACATGTTGGTTAAATAACATTAAACATCTTTTATAGATAAAAAATTCAAGAGAAGTGTGAACTAAGGTAAGTTCTTCCCACTTTTTGAACTTGCTCTTATAGGAATATGTTCATAGATTTAGATTCCTTGTTGGAATTTGATCATAATCAAGGTGTTGACAGGACAATGGATTTTCTTTTCCAATTACAAGTCGCATTGGCCTTTGGTAAAACTTCAAATTTCAAGCCTTTTAACAAGAAAGGGAAAACATTTATGCATCTTGTTAGAGCTTAAAATTGAAATGCACAGAAGTAATAGTTTAAGCTGAAAAACCAACAAATAAAGGAATTCAAGTGCAAGTCAAATATCAATGGATGCTTTTCTCTCTCTATATATTATATATATACATTTAGATAGAAGCAAAGAGTAGTACTGGGAGAGAAGAAGAAGAGTGAGAGAAGAGATGGAAAGGCTCAAGTCCTCAATGAAAACTCTGCAAGAAGCCATCACCAGCATACAGTAACTAGATTAATATGTTTCATGCTACTAGAAAACAAGCATACCTTTAGTTTATATAGCTTATTATGAAGCAAATTAAAAAGAGGACAAAAAACAAGCATGATCAATCAAATAAAAAGCAGCTAGATTCATATGCAACACTGACAGAAAACAAACAGTAACTATAGATCAATATGTTCCATGCTACTTACAGTACCTACATACCTTTAGTTTGAAGTAGCTATAGATCAACATGTTCCATGCTAACATACAGTAGCTACATACCTTTAGTTTGAAGTAGGTTACAAGTAGATGTTTATCCAGCTATATATCTCCAAAGAAGTTTCCTTGTGGTGGGATCTTGTTGTTAACATAGAACCTTGCAAAATAAATTATCAAACACGAAATCCATTAGGAGCAACACAACAGGAAATCCATTAGGAGCAACACAACAGCTATAGATCAATATTTAAAAACCAGCCTCAAAAACTGGTTGCAATAAACTTACTGGGAGAATATATGCACCTTGTTAAATTTAGCATTGGTCATAGTTCAATGGTGGGAAGAGAACCATATATGCAGTCACCATCAAATAGTTGGAATCTAATGGTCTACTGTTGTTATAGATTTTGCCTTGTAAGCTATTCAAGGCCTTGTACAGGTCAAAAAGATGTTTGGTCTGGTTGCCAAGTTGAGATACTGAGATAGAACACTAAACATATAATGTCACACCATTTCTGCATGGACTATCAACCTCAGGTTGGCACAACTGGTGATAATGTCACACCATTTCTGCCTTTGGGCCAAGATCATGTACTTTTACAGGTAGCTCTTGGCATCAGTTCTAGTCCAAGGCCGGATTAGAACACTAAACATGAAATATGCTCATTTTATAGTAGGATTAAATGAATTATATGGATTCACATGAAACACATGCAGAAAATTTCTGAGAGCATTTTATTTGCTGTTATTGGATAGCAAACCTGCTTTAACTATTTGTTTGGTAGCAAATCAACCCAAAGAATACATTAATGTAGAGTCATGCAATAAACTTACAAACTGGTTTGCAATAAACAGCTATAGATTCAAAATAAAAATTTGAATCAACATAACATCCACAAACTATGGTGTAAGGTTTGCAATAAAATTTAATCAAGGTATTTAAGCTTCTCTACTAATGACTTACCTCATCTACTAATCAAATTTAAAAAGTAGCAATAGCTTCTCTACTAATGACATCTTAAGCTTTTGGAAGAGTTGGTCACGCAATCAAATTTAAAAGTAGCAATAGCTTCTCTACTAATGACTTACCTCATCTACCCTCAGATACCTAATACATAGTTATAAAAGACTTCCACCATTTCTTCCAAACTAATTTCACATAGTGTCAACCGTCAACTGTCAACAACATATGAGATTTGATTTTAACACTGTTCAAAACCATTTTTTGTGCAAATGTGAATGACTCCTAAACCAAAAACATACACAAGCAATAAATTATGCTTGAAGGGAGCTCATACATTCCCCTTCATTTTTTTTTTAAAAAAAGACTTTTGAAGAACTTTGGAGGAGTATGTTTTAAGCTAAGTTGTTTTCATGGACGAGAGACAAGTATATCATCAATTAAAATTAAGAACTACAAAGTAATTCAAGTAGAACTCTGGCTTTTTATCTGAAAACTTCTTGATAAAATATGCTAATCTTTATCTACAGCCTTTTAATTCAAATGAACTCAATTGGAGGCATTGAGATCGAGAACCTAATATGTGATGAGGTGTGCAATTTTGAGCAAGTTAAAAGACTATACAACCTTGGAAAGAGGTCCAGGACAACAGCTTCTACCAAATCTAATTCAAATTCAAGCAGATCCCGCTGGTAATTAATTAGTTCATACCTAGAATAACGTCAAAATCTAACTGACAAGTTAAAATACTGATCTAGCGCTGGCTTGATCTCCTTCTTCCTCTGTTCGGAACAGGCGAAGAGATCTATCTTCTCGTCGAAATCTGGTTCGTCGGGCTTTGCTCTCTGCACTCAATGTCGGGGTGAGGATCGTCGCCAACTGAGATGGATTAGAAAGGCGGACGGCGAATAGAGATTTCTTTTATCTATCCATTGAAGCTGGCGGGCGGTGGACGGCGAATAGAGGTTTCTGATCGTCGCCGAACAGATCAGAACGACAGACGGCTAACAGAGAGAAGAATGTGGCGGCGGCGGCGGCGACGGTGCAGAGGTTAGCTGAGCTGAGATCTGACTATCTGAGAGTGCGGAGCTGGTGATCAGATAGGGTTTTTGGGGCGGAGAGAGAGGTCACGCGAATAGAGAGTAGCAGCAGAGAGAGAGAGGTGACCGAAAAGGGATGGCGGACGCGAGAAGCAGCGAGAAAATGAATTGCGGACGCGAGAAGCAGCCGGAAAAGAAAAAAAGAAAAAAATTAACCGACAGCCTTCACTGGCGCCGGTTATTAATCTAAGTAATTAAGTATGACTTTAGATTAATAACCGATGCCACATAAGGACGCCCGTTATTTTCTTCCGCTATTCACTGCTTTTCCTGTAGTGTTTGTTATGTAAGCTTTTAATCTAAACTTGTTCTTGTTCTCTGCAGGCAACTATATATCAACATAAGGCTCTAGATATGAATGTGAACTTGGACTTGACCATTCAGATACCATGAAAAGTTATTGGGATCTTTCCGTATTCTACTACCGTCTCCAACACATGGACTTGGCGATTATATTTATAGTATGTTCAATTGCTTTTAGTGTCCGATTAGTTTTGCTAATGTTATTTTGATAAATTTGATTCAATGCTATATTTCTTGAAGAAATTTTGAATGAATTGAGTGCTTTGGCGGCCGTTACAATATTATCCTCTAATTATCTAATAATTCATGGATACTTACTCTTTTTTATGTATTGATGCAATACTTATCAAATGCAGCACTTGCAAGAACCAGTGTGGCAAGTACTATTGTGTTATCATCAACATCAGGCCTCTTCACCCTTTTTGTTAGTGTACTTCTGCTCCAAGATTCCTTAAACATGACTGAAGTACTTGCTATTTTTGTAAGCATGACTGGTGTTGTGATGACTACATTTGGCAAGACTTGGGTAGCAGATGAGTCACAAGTTAGCTCCAATAGGTACCATCTGCATATGTGTTCTGTTTTTTTTGTGTTTTTTTCTTTTGAGTTTTATCTCAGAACTTTAATCTTATTTTGCAGACAGGTATTTGTAACTTTGGTCTTCCTATTTTTATCTTCTGTAACTTTGGTAACCTTTATTTTCGACATGAGGCAATAATGGGAAGTGGTCTTGTCAGAGACCTTTTTGGTCTTCTTTCGGCAATGACATATGTTCTATTTACTAGTCCGTGGCATCTCATCATTCTTATATTTATGATAGTACTAGCCGACTATGTTTTACTAAAGTTAAATATCAACATGAACAATGCAGTGCTTCTCAAAAAGTTTGTTGGAGAGGAAGGAGAAGAAGTTGATGTTCAAAAGCTGTTTGGATATGTTGGACTATTTACATTTGTATCATTGTGGTGGCTGAGTAAGTAATTACTTATACCCTCTTCCTATATTAATATGGCATATGTGATAGGTTAAAGTAACTGTGGTTATTAAATGTTATTTTGTAAAATTTTGTTCAACTCCTTCAGTTGCTCCATTGAACTATAGTACAAGATGCAAATATTTTGAGGTGTACTCCTAATTTCCATGCCTGCTTCAAATCGCATCCATAGTATATAATATCTACCCTCCAAGCTTATATTAATGTTGATGTGCTGCGTGTTGTTTTCGCTTCGTTGGATATGTGAAGACACTGTTGATGTACATTGTCATTTTAAAATAAGAATTTTGACACTTTCCAATATACATTTGGTTACTTCCAAATTATATTACAATGTTCTGTATGGATCAAAATTTAGTGTTTTGATAATATGTTAGTAGTTGGGATCTCTATTTGTGAATGCAGTTTGTTATCTTGAATGATGATCTGGCTTTTGAATTTGCTCTCTTATAGACTTATTTTATTGATCCACTTAAAACATATGGATCCCGCTTTTAGAAACACTAGAAAGCTAGAAGAAAATGACATGCCAAAAGCCAAGAAATTAAGCAAGAACGGTAAGAAGGTCCAGTCACTTACTCCAACTTCTAAAGAACTTGCTTCATTGAATCTTAAAGAGGACCCGAACATGATTAAATTAATTTAGTTTCTTAACATCAGTGCTTGGGTTGTAATAGGTTTCTTTCTATTACTGTCTCCCCTTGCTTATTATTTTTGGATTTCTTATGGATTATCACAACTGTCTAGATAGTGCTGAAAAAATGCAACATTGATTTTGTTCTTCACGTCTTTTTGAGTTTAATGCAAATCATGTTTTTGTACCCTTGCTGCTTGTTTGTTGCTCTTGGCACCAAAATTCTAGGTAAGAAACTCAAGCTTGGACTTAACATAATATCTTCACAGCAAATACCCTGTTGATTAGTGTCACATTTAAACTTCTGAGTTAAGAAAATATCATGTATTATTATCTTGATGAAGATTTGAGTTTGTATAGAAATGCTTGAACTTTCTTTAATTGTTGTTGGATTCCACAATTAGGTGTCAAGTACCACTAGGAAACATAGAGAGGGAATAATGGCACTGGTTGATACTTGACAAAGTATAGTAGTAATGAATGTGGTACTTATGAATTTTGAAATAGAATCTTGAAGAAGCATACTCCGGAAGAGCTAACTTATTGTCAATTTCTTCACATATTTGTTTCGCATCTCAGCTTTTGCAAGCCCTACCTTTAATTTGAATTTTAGGACTTTGTTACTGTTAGGAAATTTAGGGTAATTTCCTGTAGGATTTACAAAATCTGAACATGACGAGAGAAACGAAAAATCAAATTCGATAATAATAATGTAGAAAAATAAAAGACACAAGGAGATTAACGTGGTTCGGACTCAGCGGGATGCCGATCCTACGTCCATAGGGAGAAGATGAGACTACTTTATTAAATTCAGAAAAAAACTTTACAATAAGAGTGCAATAATCTAAATTCTCTTCAGAATACAATAAATTATTTTAAATTAATTGAATTTGAAATTGGTACAAAGTAAAAATACTATCTCTGCAAGATCTGTCTTGAAACTGAACTCCTATTGCTGTATGTTAAAAATTGAGAAGAGACACTTTTTAGAAAAATGATTATAGTAACACTCTTAATTTTTTGAATATATAAAATTTTTATACGAGAGATTTTCTTATGACATGGGATGCCTAGAATCTTAAAACGAGCCTCATTTTATAGTGATTTTTCTTCAAGCACGGCACAACAATTGCAAATTTCACGTGTAAAGGCGCTGCTCCATTGGTTGGCTTCTTCAAATTTGACCAAGAAATAAGGAGTTGACCGAACAGTTTGCAAGGTAAACGGCAGCCATTAAAACCAATCTTGATATGCGTCCAAGGCAAAAGATCTTTTATTGCTTTTTCCTTTTGACCGGTCAATGGCTGAAAACTTCAAATCTCATCACATTAATCGACAGCAGCAATTGAGATTTGCTGCAATTGGCATGGCTCGCACATGAGCCATATTAGAGAAGCTGGGGTTTGGCCCAATCTCCTGGGTCGGCCCAGGTCCAGTGTGGAATCTTTGTTTATTTTTAATCTTGCACGGGTGGACTTCAAATTAATTCTGATTCGGATCTGGTCGGGCTCGCTGAACTTGGTTCCAACCTAATTTGAGTCAATCTCTAACGGTTACAATAGGAAACTTAACTTTTCAACGTAGTGGTATAAAATTCATTACAGTTATGGTACATACTTGATTTTTTTGTTGACAAGGATCCTCATGTATGGACTCTCATTGACATTAATTTGATGCTCTTAAACCTGGATAATGTGATCTTGCGGTTCCTCTCCGCGAAATTCTAATCCAAGATGGTTACTTCATAGTACACGATTTAGTAATATGTAAACCAATATAGAAAATTGAAATATGATTCTTTGTTTAGATGGATAAGGGATGGATGGAACTCACGAGTAAATTTTAATTTCAAGGAAGGAAGTTTGGATAACTAGGTATAATTAATTACTGATTCCTCTATTTCCTAGGATTTGTAATTTGGATAAGCAAATGTGGACGATGCATGGTTGATATATTTTTGTCTTTTAATCAAACTTCAAGCTGGCTATATATATTACTTGTAGTTTAAATTTGAACTAATTTGTAAGCTAATCCTGGCTATTCGGGCGTGATTAACGGGTTCAATTAGTTGAATATTAAGGTGAAGGGAAAAAATTGAAATTTTAGTAAGAGTTGGCCAAGGCATGCAACCTATTATCATATTACAAAGTCATCAATTTTAATACTAATTGAGCACTAAATGGTTAAATATACATTCATATATTTTACTTCAAATGATTGAATATATATTTGTTATAGAGTTAATACTTATTGTATATATTCCTTATAAGTATATAATACGCTATTTAGTTTTGGATAGATTTATTGTAATCACAATTATAATATGCTATTTAGTTTCACATTAAGAATTCATTAACATTAACTCGAATAGCTAAATAAGACTTGATTATTGTGTATTGTTTACAATTTCTGAGTATACACAAAGCTTGCATATTTACATCATTAGGTTATAATATATTGCAATTTTTTGGTTGGAACTAATGATACGGTTTTAATTGGGGCAATGTTATAATATATTTACATCATTAGGTTATAATATACTGTAACTTCTTTTTATTGGGGCAATGTTGTCTTGTTTTTTTTGACGTACAGACTATTTTGCGTACCTATTCTAACTTCTTTTTAATGGATATTAAATATTTTAGACTATTTTGTATTGGTAGACAATATTATTTTTGATGTATTTGAATTAATGTTAAACTTATTTTGAATTTGTTGATGGTTGGATATGTAGGTGGTTGGTTGTATACCTGCTAAGTTGTAGGTTTTGTAATTAGCAGGTGGATTATTATATTAATGAATGATTAATTGTTAAATTTTGTATGTTTATGATAAATTTATTCTCAAAGTTGTGGCAAACTCATTACATATTGTGTCAAAATCATCACTAATATTGTGGCAATAATCTAAATTTAAAATCGTGTTAATGGCAAATTCATTTTAACGATTAATGACAAAGGATCAAACATATAGTGGCAAAAAATCTTATAGCAAATTTGATAATTAATGACAAAATGAAACACAATATTAGTGACAAATTTCATATATTTTTGCCACGAAAAGGGTTTTAGAAAAGATAGAATAATGACAAACATTTATTAATAAGTGGCAAATTTTTTGCTACTACTACTTGCACCTACTATCACCCGAGGAGCATCCTATTGAAACTCATGTAAGGATTCCATTATGTGTTCCTCGTGCAGGTCCATTCAGTGAACTCATTTCCTAATGAGCTCCTGAACTTGTACATTAATAACAGCTTATAGGTAACTGTGAGATTAGCTACCCCTTATCGTATAAGACATGTACCAAGTATACCAGTCCATCCGAAATCATCAATCCCCTAATTGGTGATCCTACGACTGGGAATGTTTAGAACAGGGGCATCTAGATTCCAAGTCTCATTGGCATTATCTTATCATAGCCTTGGAATCAATTGCTTAGGTTCATGGGTTC
Organism: Canna indica; assembly: GCA_034359265.1. Taxonomy (NCBI): domain Eukaryota; kingdom Viridiplantae; phylum Streptophyta; class Magnoliopsida; order Zingiberales; family Cannaceae; genus Canna; species Canna indica. Next base: position 41,038,187 of record CP136892.1, read on the forward strand.
ATCACAATCTAATATTTATAAAATATAGATGTAACATATGATGAAAAATTACCTCATACTATTCATTAACCAAAAATAGATCCCTACACATCAACATGTGATTGGCTTAAGGACACTATTTCTTTCACTTTAGGCCATCAAAAGTAAGTCATGCCCATCCTCAAACACCACAGTAGATCCCCTTAACTTAGTGACAAACAACTAGGGTCTACTCCCCGATTTTGAGGTTGTCTTCCACAATGAAAACAAAGGGAGTTTTCTCCTCCCAAACTCAATCAAAAATATAGTATAAAGCCTCATCTTGAGGAAGTTCATCCAAAGGGCAATTTACCATCAAACATTCCCTAAGGACCCTCAATTAGGGCACTAAGAATCGGCCACTAAGATCCCTAGGGCTGTCCTAAACCAAAACATACCATGGGAATCAAATCTCATGCCAAGAAACCAAAGGAAACGCTCAAAAAAACCAAAAAAATCTTGCTAGAATCCACCATCAAGACATCCACACAAAGGGCAATCCCAAAAGTGGGAAAATCCTCAAAGTATAGGGTCACTAACATTGTAAAAAGCCTCCACCTTTCACTTAAGAGAAGGCCTTGACAAACCCCGACGAACTTGCCCCACCCTATCGCTGTCGGCCACCACCCTAGTTGCCATCAGCCACCACCTCCTTTCCTAGGTCCGTGTGCACAAGAGAGAGACTCCAAAATTAGGCCCTCTTAAGCAACAATTAAAAAAATCAATAGTCACTTAAGTCGCCAAATGACCGTTCTGCCCCTCACTTAAGTTACATGGCTAAACGAGTCCAAAACTCACTCAAATCACATTCAATGACTCCTAAAATTTGACTCGTTCACATAAGCTTAAAATTGCATCCATTAACTTATATAAACACGCGTACGTGAGTCATACCTCAAATCGTAATATCTCCAACTCGCTCATGCGTGAAATATGAGTCTCGACCTGAAATCATAAGTATGGACACGGGTATTACAATCTTCCCCCTTAAAGAAAATTCGTCAACGAATTTTAAAGTAGACTAGGAGACTTACCAGGTACCCAAATAAGTACGGGTATCTCTCGCGCAACTCACGCTCAACCCTTCCAAGTGGCTACCTACCCTGAATGGTACTCCCACAGTGCCTTCACCACAAGATCACCATTGGACCAAAGTGTTGGCTTAAGGTTCTCAACCTTGGTCTTAATCTTGGTTTTGATGATAACAAATACGGAACTAATGTTTCATTGAGAAATTCTTTTAGGTTCCATATCGGTTAGCGCTCGACGTCCTTGATTGAAAATATCGAAAAAATTGAAAAATCAGAAGGACGTTGGTCGACACGCTCGGATTCATCGGGAAGATGGAGTCTAAGTTTAGGGAGTCTAGTTTATGTTGTAAATTCTCATGATGATGCATAAGATCCCAAAAACCAACCCCGAATTCCAAAACATGAAAACCCGAAAATCGCCCTGAAATTCACTAAGCCTAGGGAGCTCATTGGAGGGCTATATGACCTAGATATTTTCCTAACATAAAAAATAACGGTAATTGTTCCTTGGGTTAAAACTAGATAATGAGGTATTTTTTAAAATTTTTTGGAAGCCTTTAGCCTACTCATTCTTGACTCGAAAAATTTAAAAAAAATCATTTTCTAAAAATTTGTACTAGACCCCAAAAACTAGATTTTGATTCTCAAGGATTTTGATTTTTTAGATATTTTTATTGAATCCAAATGGGGGTAATCCTTATATAATATTTATGTTTTAAAGTTATTAACTTAAAGTTAGTGCGCCAAAAATTGGCAGTGGCTACTTCGGTTGACCGATCGGTCGATCGGATAGCAGAGGAGCTGAGTCAAAATATAGTCGATCGACCCTCTAGTCGAACGAACAGAGCGGCAGAAGCAAGAATTGCCAGCGGTCGCTCGGTGGTCGATCGGTTGGTCGACCGACGATCGACCGGACCATCGATCGAGCGTCGACAACAGGCAAAAATACGCCCGTTGATGCGCTGTTTCTCATGGGGGGTTATAAATACCTATCCCAATCCGTCCTCTAGCCAACTATTGATGCTTCTAAGCCTCAAAGAGCCATTCTAGCATCTCTACAAGCCTTCATTGAGACATTCTTGCATAAACTCTAGTTTTGATCTACACCCCCTTGATTTAGCCTTCAAGATTTATCGATTCATCATCTCAAGGCATCAAGAGGACTAGGGAGTGTCTTTTGGTGCTAAGTACTTGTTGTTTGATTTGTTGCTCCAATTGTTAATGTATTTTATTGTTTATTTCATTATAATTGAACTTGTGTAAACCTAGAGTGCTAGGTTGATTGAGTTGGTGGTTGCCTTTATGTTAAGGCTTAATTTCACCGGTGTAAACTTAGTTTACTAGGATTAATTCTTATTGTCCTTAGGATTGAGGTGGGAGAGTGCTCTCGGTAGGAAGACTGAGACGCGGGTGTGGAAGTGCCTCCGGTGTGAGAGCCGAACCACTATATATAATTGTGTTAGCTTTGTGTTCCTTGCATTTCTTATTGCTTATCATTTATATATCTTGCTTCCGCTTACTTCTCGATTCGTGAATTGCCTAAGTAATCTAAGAAATGATTAAAATTGAATTTAGGCTAATTGTTTAGTTAACACACTATTCACCCCCCATCTAGTGTGGCCATTTCACCCAACACAAAGTTTCCTCAACCGACGATCCAAACTCTCAACAGATTTCTCCACACAAGATATGGCCGCATCGACCTCCACTGCAGTGGGCTCTAACACACGGGACTCATCTCTGACATATCCCTTAAACATCGATACATGAAATACTAGGTGAACTTGATTTGTCCATGCAGGGAGGAAGGCCAACTTATAAGCCATTGCTTGTAATACCCGGGGTTTCCTAATATAAAAATTTCTCGTGATGCAGCCCATCGAGTCGGGAGCTAGCCGGGTTGAGTCGCGTGATCGCCTCATATAGCAGGTAAATTTTTTATTTAAGTCTTATTGAAGTGTTAGTGGTTGAGTGGATGATCATATTGTTTGACTCAAGTTTGGGTTGAGTTTAGTCCGCGGATTGAGTCGGGACTCGAACCGGGTTAGGTGGAGTCGTATGAGAAGGGTTTAGGTCATTGCGTATGGGTAAAAGAGTCAAGTGATGAGGGGAATAAAACCCCTCATCTTGGCAGTCGTGCGACTCAAGGGAGGAGCCGCACGCAGCGCAAGGAGGAGAGGGAGATCGGTGCCGAGCTCGCGTCAACGTCGGGATCTCGGAGTTCATCTTCTTCGATCTTGTCTTTAGATCAAATCGAGGTGAGTGGTTAGTGTAGCTATTGAAGGGAGGCGAGTGGCCGGCCCTAAGAGATTTGAAATTTGATTTTTCTTCGCAAGTTATTGACGATTCGACATGTTTCTTTGAGTAGAGTTTTAAATCAAAGTATGTACCTGTCATCTTATGTATTAGATCGTGTTTTCTCGCATTTTTGTGGGTTGCCAAGTTGAGAAAATAGGGGAAAGGTTATGCTGAAAATTTCCCAAAATTTTCCTCAGTCGTTTCGCAGCCCATAGATCGCTTGGTGTTCATGATATGTTAGATATATGGATTTATATTGTGTTATTGTTGCAGCCATGCCCCTTCAAATTGAGGACTCGGTCGAGCAGTGGCATGAGTGGAGAGTGTGGACTGCTCGAATTAGAATGCATGGTTCTGAGTTATGTTTTCTTGTTAAACATTAGATCCGTAGACTGATGCATGTAAATTGTGGATGAAATTTCAGCCCCTTCCCATCTAGAGAGTTCGGCCGAGCAAGGATTACCTTGCTCAAGCTTCGGCCGAGCAAGGGTAAAGAGGGAAACCGAATGATTTCGAGTAGTTGTTCATACCTTCCCGTTCGATGCTAATTCATATTCATGTCATGAAATTTCTCACTTGTCATATGAATTGTTCGGTGATAGATCTACATTATCATATTATGGAAATGTTCTTGCTAATGCTCATATGGAAATATGATGGTTATGGTATATGTATTCAAAGAAAGGTTTCATTTAATTCATTATATCATGTTTAATTACTGCTATGCTTATTGTATGTTCCTTATTGGCTTAAATCAATGAATTATTTACCTCTTTAAATTCTTTATTATTGAATCATATGGCTATACATAGTATGTGACGTGAAGTAATTTATTTATAGCTCATATGCTGTCCTGTTTTGTTATGGGTACATTTTCAAGTTTATGACATGTATTTCACATTAGCAAGGATAGTATATGACGCTAGATGATTAACATGAAAAATATGAGGTGTGTGCTATTTATGGAAACTCAAATGTAGACTAGTTAGGTTTCACACCTAAGAAATAATCAGCGAGAAATAGTGCACGCATGTTTCGACTGGGAAATAAAGGGTTGAACATGGGCGGACGCCCAGGATTTTAAACAAGGAAACTCTAGGACACTTGTTTGTGTGATGTGATTGTGATGGTCAGCCGAGAAGCATGGATAATCAGAATGACTAATGCTTGACTCGGCCAGTGATTGGGTCTTGAGATTGCACCAGCGGGCCCGCTAGGTGTTAGACTCTAGTTGGGTGGGACTAGCTATCCCTACCCCAGACGGTGTTCGGAGACTAGCAGACCATCCTAGTCGATGGCCTAGGATTTTGCATTGATACACTGATGTGCTATGTGGCCGAACGGCCAGTGTGTTACTATTTTGGGTGGTAGGGCTGGTTGTAGCCGAACCACAAGATCATGAGTAGGCCCTAAGGGCCGGGGGTCATATGATTTAGTTAGGCAGTTCTGGTTGGTTTCATGGATTATTGGGCCTATACAGGACGACCTTTGGGGTCGGTGGTCATATCAAAAGCAAAATATATCCCTACTATATGTTTTATTGCCGTATATAATTACTTGTGATTATTGGGGATTTAGGTGGTGGTTCGGAAGAACCACTCACTGAGTCCCATGTGGACTCACGATTTAATTCCTTGTTTTGTAGAGCCCGATCAGTGAGAGGAGGCTGGAGTCATGGTGCAACTGGAGGCAGGAGGTGGTGTAGATCTCGTAGCAGCGTCCACTAGTCTTAGTTTAGAAGTCTAAGGTAGTTGTTCTTTTCGTACACTGAGAATGTTTATTTGAAAACATGTACTCGATTTTAAACTTGAGTTGTTTTCTCTGGTGATTGATGTTTCAGAACTTTTCATGTTTCAAAGCAAAAATTATGAACCTTCTTTAAAGATTTGAATAAAGCTGTATCATTGTTTCATTATGTGTTTTTGTTAGTCAGTATATGTAGTAGGCTTCAGGGTAGGTCATAGACCTTGGTCGGTCACACGACCCTAAGTTGGGGTGTGACATGGCTCCTCTCCACCTAAGAATAGGGAACAACCCAGTAAATCTACTATACAACTTCTCTTCCATTTTCACACATGCATCTCCTTGGTTAGCGCTCGACGTCCCCGATCGAAAATATTAGAGAAATCAAAAAATCGGAAGGACATTGGTCGACGCACTCGAATTCGTTGGGAAGATAGAGTCTAGGTTTTGGGTGTCTAGATAAAGTGTAAATTCACATGATGATGCAAAGAAAACTAAAAACCAATCCCGAATCCCAAAACACAAAAACCCGAAAAATTTGCAAAGGCCCTGAAATTCACTGAGCTTAGGGAGCTCATTGGATGGCTATATAACCTAGACATTTTCTTGGCACCAAAAGTGCCGGTAATTGTTCCTTAGGTAAAAACTAGATAACGAGATATTTTAAAGAATTTTTTGGAAGCCTTTAGCCTACCCATATTTTACCCGGGAGATTATAAAAGTTTTGATTTTCGGAAATAGTACTAGACCCCAAAAGTTATATTATGATTCTTAAGGATTTTGATTTTTTAGATATTTTTTATTGAATCCAAATAGGGGGTAATCCTTATATAACTTAAAGTTAATAAATGATATATAAGTGGACTTAGCAAATGACGAACCTATAAACGAACAAACGAGCAAAAAAATTAGCCAAAACCTAGCAGTCTGGCCAGTTTTGGTTGACCAGTCGGTCGACTGAATGTTGCCAGAAATTGGCAATAGGAATGTGGTCTCTCGGTCGGTCGACCGATGATCGACCGGACCTACGATCGGAGGGCGGAAATGGCTAGTTTTCCAGCCATTGAGTTGGCTGTTTCATGCCAACTCCTTTTGGCTTATAAATACGAAGCCATGGGAGTCTTTTCTTCATGATCTATGATTCTATTGAGCCATTCTTGATCATTCTCAATGCTTTTCTCGAGCCATCCCTTTGATAACCCTAGTTTCCATGATATATCCTTGATCTTGCCTTCAAGCTTTGAACGATTCATCATTGAGGCATCAAGAGGAACTAGGAGTCGAGTTTGGACCTAAGTATTTATTGTATTATTTATTTGCTCCCTTATTTGTGTATTTTTGTTATTTATTTCATTGTATTTAAGCTTGTAAAGACCTAGGTTGTTAGATCTTGAAATTGGATGGTAGCCTTGGGGTTTGAGGTTTAAATCTACCGGTGTAAACGTAGTTTGCTAGGAATAGTTGAGTTGTCCTTAGGGTTGAGGTGGGAGAGTGCTCTCGGTAGGAAGGCGGGATACTTCAGGGTGTGGAAGTGCCTTCGGTTTGAGAGCGGAGACTTCCTAGTGTAAAGTCCTCATTGTAAGGAATATAATTAATCTAGTAAAACTAGTTTGGAAATCCTAAGCAGGGTGCTTAGGTAGTGGAGTAAGCATTGGGGCTGAACCACTATAAATAATTGTGTTAGCATTGATATATTATTTTGTGTTAATTCCTTTATCATTAATCGCTTTCGCATTTAGTCATTAAATTGTGAATTGCCTAAGTAGTTTAAGAAAACGTGTAAAATCGAATTTAGGCGACAAGTTTTGCTAACTCACTATTCACCCCCCTCTAGTGTGACCATTTCACCAACATTTGGTATCAGAGCAGGTTGTAGATTGAGATTTCACTATCTCCTCTACATCGTCTCTCGATCCGAAAAATGGCACTGGGGGGTTATCGTCTTCACCTCCTAGGTTCGATGCCTCGAACTTTGGTATTTGGAAATATAGGATGTACACATATTTAAAGACTAAAGGTTTTGGTGTCTTTAACATGTTAAGACTAGAATTCATTGAGCCTAAGGTTGACATGCATGCTTGGAGTGAATTAGATAAGAAAATGTTTAAGTATAATGGAGATGCCATGAATTGTATTCTTTGTACCTTACCAAATGGCATTCTTGAAAAAGTCATGCATTACTCTACGGCGTTTGATTTATGGGCTAGTTTGAATGTTTTATATGATCATGCTAAAATCGAAGAAATTGGTACATTCAATGAAGGTAGTGATGACAATGGTCATTCACCTACCCCTAATCTTGGTTTTGATGCCCATAGCTCTTCTAGTCAAAGAAGTAACTCCAAGAGCTGAAAAAGAAAGGTAATTTGTCATACTTGCAAATAAAAGGGGCATGTGAAGAAAAATTACCCAAGCATGAAGAACAAAGCAAGGAAGAGGTCAGGTGCTTCCACCTCCACGTCTCACTCACTTGAAGCACCATCTAGCCATGACTAAGAAGCCACATCCAAACTTAGCCTAATGGATGCTAATGATGAGGTATACTCTTCTTCACCTAGTCATGCTAATGAAAATGACAATGCTAGTTCTACTAGTTCTCATGACATGCCATATGATGAGTTAGTAGACGAGTGTAGAAAGATGTATGCATTGCTTGTTAGAAAAGATAAGGAAAATAAGATGCTAAAGAAAGAAAATGTGATGCTGAATTCTCATGTACATGAATTAAAACTAGAAAATGAGAAATTGAAATCTAGTTCATTTGATTTATGCCATGATAGATTGAAACTTGAGCTTAAGGACTTAAAGTTTGAAAATGAAAATTTAAAATTTGAGAATTCAAAAATCATAAGTGAGAACAATATTTTGAAATCTCAACTATATGTCATGCCTAAGTCAATTGAAGTTTTAAAAGATGAGATTTTGGTCTTCAACAAGGAAGTACATAATTTGAAAAACTCAACTTCCTTCAAGAAAATTGAAAAGAAAAATGTTTCTTACAAAAATGCCTATGTTCATCATAAATCTCATGCTATGCATTCTAAATGCAAAATCTCATGTTAAGAAAAATGATAACAAAAAGTTTCATGATCATTGTTTTTGTTGTGGTGTCTATGGGCATGCTATATATGATTGCGCATTTAAGATGAACCCAAGTGGAGTTAAGACACTCTGGGTAGCTAAGCCCTCTAACCCCCAAGGACCCAAAGCCATTTGGGTACCAAAGGTCTCATGCTCTTTTGTAGGGGGAGAAACCACATAAGGGTAAAGGAAATTGAAGAATTGAAGTTGACCATGGACTTCAATGGAGAATCTATCTTTGGTTGCAACTTTCAGCCATCATGATATCATAGGTATGAAAATTGGCATCTAGGTATGTTTAGTATCACCTCCTTTATATTACTTATCATCTTAAAGTTGGAGTTATGATACTAGTTAAATTCGAGTTAGTTTTCATCTTCATTACACTTGTGATCTCTTAAAATTCATTTTTGATATGACTTGATTTCATTTAAAACGGATTTATTTAGCAAAGTTGAATTTTGAATGAAAACTTTGATCCTTTCTTTGCTATCTAGAATGATTAACTTGCTTGAAATAATTATGTCATTATGTTACCAATGATTTTCTCATGCAAGTTAAATCTAAGGTTAAATGGAAGGCTAATTAGAATAAAAAAGATTAGTTTGGCTAAAATTTCAAGTACGATGTATGATTTCAATTTTCACAAAATCCTAGTATAATACCACAATATTAATGCTTTATCTGTGTCTCTTTACTCATGATGATAATTACATGTTAAATCCTTGAATTCTCATGAGTAGGTAGAACTTTAGTACTTAGACAAATTTCATTGAATGAAACTTGCTCTAGGTGAATATCTATTATTAGAGAATATTTTTTTGAGTCCAAACTAGTTAAACATGTTTAGAGATCTTATTTTTCAAATATATCATATTTTAAGTTCTCTTTGATTCATTTTGATATCGTGTTAACTTTTTAAAAATGAATCTTTAATATCTAGCATAGGTTGAGAGTTTTAAATGAAACTTTGCATTGAAATTTTTAAATGAAATTTTGCATTGAACATTTGCTATTTAGTATGTTAGCTTGCTAGTTGGTATATGATTTCATTATGATGCTAATGAAGCATACTTGCAAGTTGAGAAAATGGTAAATTTGAAAGGCTAAAGGAAAATAGAAAGAAGGTGGAAATTTTAGAATTTCTCAAGAAATAATGTATGAGTTTCATTTTGGTAAAATTCTTGCATAACACCTCTATTTTCTTTATTAAATAAATTCTCTATGCTCATGAATGATCTTGCATGATAATTGATTGAAATCTCATGAGTAGATAAAATTTCGATACTTAAGCAATTTCATAAAACCTTGTCTGAATCAAATGTGCCCTAGGTAGAATTTTATCTTAGAGACTTCATTTTAAGTTGAAACTTGATAAACATGTTTGAGTTCACTCATGATTTACTTTCATGTGATTAAAATTGAAAAATCATGTGAAAATGGATGAATTGATAACAAGTTCACTTTAGGAGACCTTAAGTTTAGTAAAGTTGACCTAAGTCAACAAATTGACTTAGAAATTTCATTTTAGGTACAAACTTCACAAATATGTTTAGATTTACTCATGTTAGATGTCCATGTGTTTAAATTTGAAAAATTATGAGTAAAGGTTAAAATTTGATACTTAGCAATTTCATGATACCATACTTGTTTTTGAATGAAATCATGCTAAGGTAAAATTTTGACCAAATGACACTATTTTCATTTGAAACTTGATAAACATGCTTTAAATGATAATATCTTGATATCTAAAAAGTTTGAATGAAAACTGAAAATTTTGAAAATAGCTGATATTTACAAAAATGCCACTAAAGTATCTCTTTTCTCAAAATTACTCATCTTTTTCGGATACTTTGGATTTTCGTTGAAATTTTTGAATGAGACTTCAAGTATGATATCATAATTCTATTTTTGGTATCGTTCTCACTATTATCCGAGAAAAATCATTTCTAAAATAGTTTTTGATATTTTGATCGATACTTGAAAATTTCGATACTTGAGTTTATACATGATTTACGAATTTGGATTTTAGTTATCACTCCTTGCTATTATGTATGATTTAGTCTCATATTAAATATTTATTTTTCATCCCTTTGATTGAGATTTTCATGTTTCATGAAAAATAGTTTTAGAGTCTCAACTTTGACTACAGGTTGACTTTTCTTGCCCTTTTTGAGTGATGTCAAAAGGGGGAGAAAAATATGGATAAAAAGGAAGAAAATATAGGAAAACTATGTATATAGATAGGGGGAGTTTATTTTCATAGATATGTATGTTGATAGGGGGAGAAATCCCATATTTGATATCCTTTGTGCTTAAATGATATATTTTCTTAAAGATGTTTGTCATCATCAAAAAGAGAGAGATTGTTGGCCTAAGGTTTTCTACCTTGGTCTTAATCTCGGTTTTGATGATAACAAACATGGAACTAATAATTTCATGGAGAGTTATTTTCAGGTTCCAAGTCGGTTAGCGCTCGTTGTCCCCCATCGGAAATATCAGAAAATTGAAAGGACATTGGTCGATGCGCTCGGATTTATCGAGAAGATAGAGTCTAGATTTGGGGTATCTAGATAAATTGTAAATCCTCATGATGATGCAAAGAAACCCAAAAACCAATCCCGAACCCCAAAACACGAAAACCCAAAAAATTTGCAAAAGCCTTGAAATTAACTAAGCTAAGAGAGCTCTTTGGAGGGCTATATAACCCAAACATTTTTTTGGCACCAAAAGTGACGATAATTGTTCCTTAGGTAAAAACTAGATAACGAGATATTTTTAAGGATTTTCTGGAAGCCTTTAGCCTACCAATATTTGACCTAGGAGATTATAAAAGTTCAAGTTGTCAAAAATTTGTACTTGACCCCAAAAGTTAGATTTTGATTTGTTAGATATTTTTACTGAATCTAAAGGGGGGGGGGGGGGGTAATCCTTATATAACTTAAAGTTAATAAATGTTATATAAATAGACTTAGCAAAGACCGAACTCGGAAATGAACAAACTAGCAAAAAAATCTGCCAAAACCAAGTTGTATGCCCAGTTTTGATCGACCAGTCGGTCGGCCGAATGTTGCCAAAAATTGGCAGTAGGCATGCGGTCGCTCGGTCCGTCGACCGACGATCGACCGAACCTATGACCAGACGGTGGAAACGGCTAGTTTTCAAGCCTTTGAGTTGGCTGTTTCATGCCAACTCTTCATGGCTTATAAATACCAAGCCATGGGAGTCTTTTCTTCATGATCTATGATTCTATTGAGCCATTCTTGATCATTCTCAAAGCTTTTCTTGAGCCATCCCTTTGATAACCCTAGTTTCCATGATACATCCATGATCTTGCCTTCAAGCTTTGAACGATTCATCATTGAAGCATCAAGAGGAACTAGGACTCGTGTTTGGAGCTAAGTATTTGTTCTATTATTTATTTGCTTCATCATTTGTGTATTTTGTGATTTATTTCGTGTATTTGAGCTTGTAAAGACCTAGGTTGTTAGATCTTGAAATTTGGTGGTAGCCTTGGTGTTTGAGGTTTAAATCCACCGGTGTAAACGTAGTTTGCTAGGATTAGTTGAGTTATCCTTAGGGTTGAGGTGGGAGAGTGCTCTCGATAGGAAGACGTGATATTTTTGGGTGTGAAAGTGCCTTCGATTTGAGAGCAGAGACTTTTCGGTGTAAAATTCTCATTGTAAGGAAACTAATTAATCTAGTAAAACTAGTTTGAAAATCCTAAGCGGGGTGCTTAGGTAGTGGAGTAGGCATTGTGGCCGAACCAGTATAAATAATTATGTTAGTATTGATATATTTTTTTGTGTTAATTGCTTTATCATTAATCGCTTCCGCATTTAGTCGTTAAATTGTGAATTGCCTAAGTAGTTTAAGAAAACGTGTAAAATCGAATTTAGTCGACAAATTTAGTTAACACACTATTCATCCCCCCCTCTAGTGTGGCCATTTCACCGACACCTATCCTTATGAGATATGGATAGGTAGGAAGCCTAGTCTTAAACATGTTAAGATTTGGGGCTGTCTGGCTTTCATTAAGAAGTTGAAAACTAATAAGATAGAAAACCTGTCTATTAAGGGTAGTTTTGTTAGATTTCCAAGTGATAGCTTCAGATATTATTTCTATCTTCCTACTGAGCAAAGAGTTATTGTCAATAGAGATGCTATCTTTCTTGAGAAAAAGTTTATTCAAGATGGAGGTATGAGAAGGGAGATAGAATTAGATGAGGAGTCATCAGTCCAACAAACTAATCAAGTGTCCAAACCCATGTATATTGATCAATCAGAGGAGGAGCCTATTCATATTATGAATGTCACAAAACCTCGAAGGACAAGTAGGATATCTTGTCCTCCCGTGAGATATGGTTATCTTCATGAGAATGCACAAGAGTTGTTCATTCATGGGGAATATAATAATGGAGATGATCCGAGGAAGCTATATCTGATATAGATTCCTCAAAATGGCTGGAGGGATGATCTAAACATCACACATCTCATGCTTTTAAGACTTGGACATAAAATGGGTGCTTTGACCCATACGATTATGAATCGTTGCCAACTTCTAAATCGTATCTCAAGGGCAAAATGATCGAGTCTCCATTCACCGGACATGGTGAAAAGGCCGCTGAGTTGTTAGAGTTGGTCCACAAAGGTGTCTGCGGGCCAATGACAACTCAAGCCGGAGAAAGATACTGCTACAATATGTTGAGGTACGGGTATGTTCATCTGATGTGACATAAACCCGATGACATTGAATAGTTCAAGGAGTATAAGGCTGGAGTTAAGAAACAAGTAGGAAAAGTATTAAAAATCCGTTGATCGGATCGAGGCGAGGAATACTTATCCAATGAGTTTCTAATTAACTCAAGGACAATATGATTGTCTCTGAATCGACCAATCCTGGCACACCACTGAATAATGGAGTGTCTGAAAGGAGAAATTGCACTTGGACTGGACTGGAACTATTGGGCCCAGTTGGACTAGACCCAGCAGTGCCCCATCATTCACCCCTAACCAAACTACGCGACCTCGCCCAGAGGGCTCCGCTCAAATTACAACCTTGAGCCAGACTCAAGCCAGGTCATACGGCTCTACCCGGGGAACCCACCCGGCCAGACATGGACTCCCATGTCCTTCCTTATCATGAGGAATATACCATCATAAATCCGTCATCTCTGGGATTAGCCTCGACCCATTTTGGGCAACAATCCTAGCGAGATTACCTGGTAGCATGATCACCTCCACATGCAATATATACGGACACGACGCACCCAGGAAACCCTAAGTTCCAATTCCATAATCCTCCACCTTGGAGTCCCCCTAACTTGGGCGTTAGAGTATCTTTTGCAGGTTCCCCCCATCGGCATTGAACAAGACGAGGAGAGACACCAAACCGGATCGGAAGGCCCCGACTCTCGGGCAGGAACATCTGGCGTCAACCGTGGGGCCGAGTAAAGCTTATCTCACCCACAATGGTTGGAACCTGGGGCCAAGCGACCGCCGCCGTAGCCAATGGCAATGACCCGACGGTGATGATCGACCGTAGCCTTGTGACGTTGAAACAATGAAGAGCCACGCTTCGGTACCAGCCCCCCTTCCCCTAAAGAGCTCCGACAATGGGTAAATGAATTAGAAGCACAAAACCAGCAACCGACGGCGGAAGTCGAGACACCAGCGCATCTTCAGGGGTAACCCCCGGCTGAGCACGAACGTTGCCACTCAGAGCATGGAGAACAACCACTAAGAAAGAAGAAGACTACTCTCTATCCTTCAGGACGAGGTCTCCAACACCGCTCAACTGAAAAAAGATGAAGCTCCAAAGACTCAAGGGATTGGGGTCGCTTCCCACCTCAACGCAGGGCCCTTCACCAAGCACATCATGACAACTCGTCTCCCTCCGAGAAATGAGCTACCCACCACCTTGACACCCTATGACAGTACGGGTGACCCGACGCTAAACCTAACGGTGTTCCGCACCGTGATGCTCTATAACAGACCAACCGACTCAGCGCTTTGTAGAGCCTTTTCGATCTTCCTGGGCAAAACCGCCCTATTATGGTTTGCCTCCTTCCCGCCGGGATCAATTCACTCTTTCGACGACCTTTCTTGTGTCTCCCTCTGTCGATTCACCACATTACGGGTATAACAAGAGAGGAGCAGCCCTACACTATATCAGGCGGAGGCAACATGAGCCCCTGAGAGAATACTTGAACAGGTTTCAAGTTATAGCATCCGACATCCCCAATCTCGATCAGAGCAATTGAGCTTTTCTTCATTCAACACGGGCTGAAACCTGAACCTTTCGCCGACCAGATCACCTTAATTGAGCCTAAGGACATGGCCGAATTCTAAAAAAAAGCGACGAGTTTTATATAAATGGAAGATCAAAGAGAAGGAAAAAAGATTGACTGGAAAAACCTCAAAACCGTGATCGAGGACAAAAAGTCCAGAAATGAAGATAGAAGAACTGAAGACTGCATCCGGCATGAATGAGAAATCGGTAGGGGATTGAGGTAACCACCCCCGTCCAAGCGCCCGTTTTGAGAGGCACCCCCCCTCAACACCAAGAAAGAAACTATCCTCTTAGATATCTATCACCTCAAGCTTATCAAGTACCCCGCCAACGTAGGAAAACAAAAGTCTCCACCTAACGCCGATATGAGAAAGAACTGTGAATACCATGACTCTTACGGACACACTGCCGAGGAGCGTGTAATGCTCGGAGATCAGCTTGAAGACTTAGTCCGTGCAGGACACCTTGATAAATATCTCCATCACAAAAGGGAGAGAGGCTGGAGCAGGAGTCACAACCCTCGACGGTGAAGCCGAACACCCCCAAGATCCCAAATAGAGTGCAACCAAGCAAATGAACCCCGAGGGGTAATCGACTACATCACCGACGGATTCGTGGATGGCGGAGATTCAAGATCGGCCAGGAAAAGGTCTCTTTGGGCAATCATGGCAATCGACAACGCCGTTCGCCCACATCGACCTATCCCCAAAACCCCGATAATATCGTTCTATAAATCTGACTTCCAAGGCATTGATCATAACCTACACAACCCGGTTGTTATTTCTATGATTGCATGAAATTTTATCGTCAAAAAGGTTCTTGTCGAGCAAGGGAGCTCGGCCGACATTCTTTTCTACTCTACCTTTGAGAAAATGCAATTGACAAAAGCCTCCCTCACACCATACAAAGGAGACCAAGTGGGCTTCTCAGGTGAAAGGGTTGATGTCCATGGAGCCATATGGCTGAGGACAACAATCAACTCGAAACCAAAAGCAAAGATAATAGATGTGCAATATCTTTTCATCAACATTCTCAGCCCATATCATATGATCTTGGGACGACCGTCCTTAAACACTATGGGAGCTATCATATTTACTCCTCATCTAACAGTAAAATTTCCAATCTCAGAGACAAAGGTAGGAGTGTTGTATGCCAATCGTATTTACTTCTGGCCTAAACGCCTTTGCATAACTCATCGCACGCGGTTTCGCCTTACGCTCCTCGGCGAGCTTGACCTGAACACCGAGTGCAGTTCTCCGCTACCACGCCGCTACCTCTGGCCATAGCGCCTTTACAAAAATCCTCGTGCATGGTTTCACCTTACGCTCCTCAGCAAGCTCGGCTTGAACCCCTTAATGCAGTTCTCGGCTACCACGCCGCTACCTCTAGCCTCAGCGCCTTTACATAACCCCTCGCGTGTGGTTCTGCCTTATGCTCCTCAGCGAGCTCGGCCCAAACCCCCAAGAACGGTCTTTGGAAACCACACCATTACTCCCAACTTCTATGCCTTTATACGACTCCTCGTGAGCGATTCCGCCTTACGCTCATCAGCGAGCTTGGTCGGAACCCCCGAGTGCGGTCCTCGGCACCTAGGGCCATTACCTCCAACCTCAAAGCTTTTATTTGATTATTACGCACGATCCCGACATATGCCCCTTGGCAAGCTCGGCCTAAAATTCTCAAGTACAAACCACTAAACTACCACACCATCACACATGTGTGATTTAATATTAACAGAGCTCGGTTCAAACTGGATCCCTAAGGATCCAACCATGAACTAGATTTCAGATGGTTCAACCTTGAACTAGATTCAAGAAGGTTCAACCTCAAACCAGATGTCAGAAGGTTTAACCATGAACCAAGTTTCAGATGGTTCAACCTCGAACCAGACTTCAGAATGTTCAACCTCAAACTAGATCTCAAAAGGTTCAACCATGAACCAGATTTCAGATGGTTCAACCTCGAACCAGACTGTGGACGGTTCAACTTTGAACCAAAAGGTTCAACCAGGTGGATCAACCCTGAACTAGATGGTTTAGATTTGAGCCAGATCCCAGAGGATCAGACTGGGACATTCCCTCCATGAAAATTCAAGCAAAAGAAATTTATGTATACAAAACAAAATAGGCTCACGATAGAGTAATAATTGACACAGAATCAACAAAATGGACCCACGTAGGGGCAATTGTCTATCAAAAAGGAGGAGGGCAAACCACCAACCCCCCGAAGATGTTCCTAGAGTCAGCAGAAGAAAAATCTAAAGGAACTGCTGAGAATAAACTGCACCTGCATTGGTGCACTCATCAGGAGCATCCCTCTCCGGAATAGGGAATCCTCGTAGAGAGAATGAGCATTAGCCCAGAGTTGCAGCCGAAGGGTCCCCTCTGAGCGGCCAAGAAAAGTCCTCGTCCATCTCAGGGTTCACCAGGACACCATCCCTGACTTCTTTCAGAAGGTCCATCCCTGAAATGTCAGCATTGGGAGCCAGGAACTTAGCCTGCTGTAAGGCCCTCTCAAAACCCTCCATATACATGGCAAGAGCATTATCTCGGAGGCATTTCACCTCTTCCTCGAGGGCTTCCATAGCCAAGTTGCACCTCACAACCTCGGCCCTAGCTTCCTCGGTCTCGGCCTTCAAACGAGACTTTTTCGTCATTCCATAGAAAGGTCTATGTAAACCATTTCCAGCTCCGCCCTGGCCTTGCCTTCCAACTCTGCTATCCAAGTGGTGGACTCAAAAATAGTTGCGCTCAAATGAGCGATCTCTTCGGCCTTCACCTCCAAAGCTCTGTCCATTTCCATCACCTATGGGAGAAGGGACTCATTCCCCCGTGGACGGACACTCATTTCGGCAAGCAGATTCTCCACTGAATACATAGCCCTCTTCTGGCGCCCCGATGGCGAGTCAAGGAGGATCGGGGAACCCGAAGAAGCTGATGAGCCGACCACCTTCATCCTCGCTCTCGTAACTCGTGGCTTCCTAGACTATGAAGCTCTCATAGGACTCAGCAACTGATCTACCAGCGGTTTCTTCCCCTGTCTCCCACGAACCTCTCCCGCATCTCAGTCAAGTGAAAACACATGCCGGGGACATTCAAAAATAGGGTGAACATGCTTGAAAGACAAGTAGGGGCTAAACAGCTCTTGCGAAAAACATAAAACCTAAAGCCAACGACGATGTTGAAGCTTGAAGCTGAGAAAACTTACCGGTAAGAAACAACAAATACTGAAAAGAACTAGTTGAGGAAAGTACCACTGAAGCCTACTAAAGAAGAAAGCCAAACAAACGCAAGGAAAATTTGCAAACCGGGGAAGGAGAAACCATTTTATAGGCTCCACTTCCCCATCAAATGGCCCATGGAGAAAAGGAAACTAAATCTGCACCGGCCAGCTCAGCGATCGAAGGCTCCCTAGAAACTCCCTCCCTCGCACCATGATGTCTTCCCCAAAAAAGAGGGGGCAAGGGCCAATCAGCAGCCGCCACATAGAATAAGAATATCTCCACTAGCGAAATCGCCATACTGAGCGTAGAAGCCAAGAAGGCATATGTTAAACACGACAAAAATAACAATTTGACTTACTCTAAAGTGACACGAAGAGCCCCCACGTACCAACTAGAGGCAACGCATGGTCGCTTGCTGCAGCTCGATTATTCACAAGTTGTTCATATCATTACGATCGATCTCAGCCGTCTTCTCCTGCTTGCCCCCTAACCAGTTTTCTTAACTCAACCCCAACAGTCGCTAACCTCGACATTCTTTCCTTGGTCACGCAGTGCAGCTTATCCAAGGTTTCCCCAAAGATGCCCAACACTAAGAAGGAGACCCCCTCAACTCAAGAGCTCGGCATGCAATCTTCTAGACTTCGACCAAGCTCAGGAGTTGTGGACTAGACTAGAACTATTGGGCCTGATTGGACTAGACCCAGCAGCGCCCCATCATTCATCCCGAATCAAACTATGCAACCCCGCCCAAAGGGCTCCGCTCAAATTACACCCTTGAGCCAGACTCAAGCCAGGCCATATGGCTCTACCCGGGGAACCCACCCGGCCATACATGGACTCTCATATCCTTCCTTATCATGAGAAATATACCATCATAAACCCGCCATCTCCAGGATTGGCCTCGAACCATTCTGGGCAACGATTCTAGCGAGATTATCGAGCAACATGATGACCTCCACCTGCAATATATATGGATACGACGTACCCAAGTAACCCTAAGTTCCAATTCCATAATCCTCCACCTTGGAGTCCCCCTAACTTGGGCATCAGAGTGTCTTTTGCAGCCCCCCCCACCGGTGTTGAACTAGACGAGGAGAGACACCAAACCGAACCGTAAGGCCCCGAAACTCAGGCAAGAACAACACCCTATTGGATATGGTGCAGTCCTTGCTATGCTTTACCGATCTTACGATATCGATCCTTTTGGGGATATGCACTTGAAACAACCATACATCTTTTAAATTAGGCACCCACAATGGATGCCTCTAGTACATCATATGAGATATGGAGCGGTAAGAAACCAAGTCTGAAGCATCTAAACATTTGGTGCTGCCCAGCGTACGTCAATAAATTAGAGTGAGACAAGCTTAGTGCTAAGTCGACCAAATGTAGGTTTGTGGGATATCCTAAATCGAGTTTAGGATATTACTTCTACTCCCCAACTGAACAAATGGTGTTTGTCACTAAGCACACCACTTTCTTAAAAAAGGTGTTTATCAAGGCAAGTAAGAGTAGAAGAAATGTTGAACTTGATAAAGTTCAGGTACCACAAACAAATTTGTATCGGCCTGTGAGAAGTCCACAGGTTGAACCAATCGAAGAGACACCACCTCCCACCACTCTTTGTAGATCAAGTAGACTGCGTAGACTGCCTGGGAGATTAAATCTAGCCATTGTGAATGGCCTAGATTCAGGTGATTCACAATCTTTTCATGAAGCGGCCAAGGGTGTCGAACGCAAGCGATGGCAAGATGCAACCCGAAATGAACTCGATGTACAACAACTAAGTATGGACTTTGGTTGACTTGCTTGAAGGAGTTACTCCGATAGGCTGCAAGTGGATCTTTAAGAGAAAGATCAGAGTTGATGACCAGGTAGAGACCTATAAGGCCAGGCTAGTTGCGAAAGGATTCACTCAAAGATAAGGAGTTGACTATGATGAAACTTTTTCATCGATAGCCAATGCTCAAGTCCATCTGGATATTGCCAGCCATCACTGCGTAACACGACTACGAGATATGGCGGATTGATGTCAAGACTGTGTTCCTCAATGGAGAGGTTGAGAAGGAAGTCTATATGACACAGTCAGAGAAATTCGAATCCTTGGTCGGACCGAGTATGATATGCAAACTATAGAGGTCCATTTATGGACTAAAGTAGGCATCAAGGAGTTGGAACATCTGTTTCGATAAGACAATCAATAGAGTTTGATTTTATAAAAAACGTGGATGAATTGTGTGTATATAAGAAGTTTAGTGGGAGCACGGTTGTGTTTATAGTGCTGTATGTGGATGACATAGTTTGGGAAAGATGTTCCCATGCTCCAGTCAATTATCCAAAACTTCTCTATAAAAGATTTGGGATAGGCATCCTATATGCTCGGCATAAAGATCTATAGGGATAGGTCTAAAAGGATGTTGTGATTACCCCGACAAAATTATATTGATACTGATGTTAAAAGGGTTTAACATGGAAGCAGTAAAAGAGGTTACTTTCCTAAGGGTCATGATGTAGCTTACGCCTAAGGGGTGGCTAGCCGATTTCAGGTAGACCCTGAAGAAGAACATTGGAAAGTTGTGGAGAACATTCTCAAGTACTTGAAAAGGACTAGAGATGTTCTAGGCAATAGTAAATCCATAGTAAATGGTGGCGCAGTGAGCTAAAAAGACTTCCAAGCGGGGTACCGTTGTTGATTCGATGATTCGGTGGTACAGTGAGCTAGAAATAATTTCAAGATGGTTACTGTAGCTGATAAGGTGACAAAAGCTATATGTCTTACTACTTGCGAAGCCGCTAAGGATAGTATGTGAATAAAGAAGTTTATCACATAGTGGGAGTTGTTCCAAAGATTGCCGGTCCAGTGCCCATATTGTAAGACAATAATGGGGTTGTTGCTCAAAGTAAAGGAACTAGGATCCTGTGACAAATTGTTGCATTTCCTAAGGTGGTATCACCTCGTCGTTGAGAATAGGGAATGTCAGAATATATTGTTGCAAATCAAACTACTTACCACAACAGTAGATTCAATCGCCACTAACAATACTTGTATGAGATACCAGGGTGATTGGCTTTAGTGCAAGTGGGAGACTGAAATGAATAGTGCCCTCAAGCAAATCACATGTCGATTCAAGGGTAATGAATAATATAAGGCATCTTTTCAACATATGTTGCATCTATAACTGTTAATAGATTATGATGAACCCCATGAAATAGTGCAGATTATTCTAGGGCTATGATGAGGCTTTCATGGAGGTGGATGAGCAACCAACAAGGAATCAGTTACTCCTAGTAAGAGGAGAAAATGTCTTATGTGCTCCAGCAAGTATTGACTCAAGAATCTCTGGCCAGAGTAGATATGAAAGTTGGAAAAAAGTTTTTGACTATTCATGATTGAGATGACAACTTGAGAGAGTGGAATACATATGGATCGGTATTAGGTTTTGACATGATTTTCATACCCTAGCTGCATTGGAGACATTGTGTAACTGAAAGATTTGATTGCATAGAAACTAATCACCAAAGGGCGTTCGATCCCTGTAGACTGAACCTCACACTATCCGGATAGTCATGACGCATTGCTAGACATCAAACTTGACCTGTGAGTGGAGTCTCGCACGATCATACTAAAGGGGTTTAGTGGTGCTCTTGGAAATTCGTATAGAAGGTGTTCTATTGAATTTGACTCTTTGTTATTCATGACTAACTGTTGGCTTAGTGTGGTAGCTAATGGTCACACACAAATAGGCTTCCCTCGTAACGAGCTTTATGGGATAAAGCTCGAACATGGCACTTAATGTTAGCTAGCATGGACATGCCGCAACACAATCACTAGTCTCATATACGGACAAAATTGTGAAAGGCATTTCACATTCGAACAAATTAAACATACTCGAGTAAGGAGTTCCTCATAACCTAAATTAGTAGGGTTCGGCATGCAATACGTCTCAACTGACCCTTTGGTCCGGTTCATGGGATGAACCGAACTGAACCCATGGTCTGATTCATGGGTTGGGTTGGGTCCCTGAGGCTTGGTGGGAGAAATGAGCAACTATTTTGAATAGCTACCCAATTTCGAATTTGAATTTGAAATAGAGGACCAAGCCCTGTATGGATTGGTCCAATGTGTTGCTTTGACTCCCTAATAGTCAGGGAGTTGGTTTTTGACTCCTTAACTCATAGAGAGTCGATTCTTTGACTTCCCAAAAGGTGAGGAGTTGGATTTGCAGGCTCACCGATTTAAAGGAAATGAAGCTCAGCCATTTTGAATGGCCGAAGCTCATCTAGTCTAAGTCGGCTACATTGTAGCCAATAGCCAACCTTGGTGGTTTGGAAGCACCTACCAAAGGGGTTGGCTCTTGTGACTGACCCCCCTTGGTCTCACCTTGAACTGAGCACCACATATTGCAGCCACACCTTCATCTCTTCCACCCCTTCAATAGCCGGAAGCCTTGTGAAGTCTTGCCGGAGTTATCGTCGTCGAAAATCGCTACAGAGTTGAAGATTTGGAGGTGTCCAAAAATTCCAGCAAGGTACTTCCTTCTTCTGTGAATTTGTTCTCTGGTTTCTCATCATCTTTCTCCCCTTGTTTGCTGCTCAGATCTTGGTGGAAGGGTTGGCCCCTGAATAGTGCAAATCGGAGTTTGAGAAGCCCGTCTATTGAGCCACGACAAGCTCGAGCGATCAATGTCCTCTTATTACGAGGCACTTGGTGTGGACTATCATGGGAGGACATACACATGTGCGTCTTGGAGTTGGGATCAGAGCATCTCTTCTTCCCTTTCAGCTAAAGCTATAAAATTGCTCCTTGCTCACCTATTGAATTCTTCTACGTCGCTAAAGTAGATCGATGTTTTCGGGATGCTTTTAAGATTTCCAAAATCTATTTTTTTTCGCTTCGTTTTCTCTCCACATCCCAACATAAGTGTCCTTGAGTCGGTAGAGCCCCCGGGCTAAGCCGTCAGGCTTGACTTGTGTCTGATTCAAGAATGTCGACACTTCTAGGTTCAATCCGGCTGGGCCCAAAGTGTTAGTCCTGTCCTGTCACACCCCGACTGAGGGTAGTGTGACCGGCCAGGCCCCACATCCTGCTCTGTAGCCTACTATCTACACTGACATCAAGAAACCAAAACATATCAACTGAAAGAAACTTAACATATTTATAAAAAGTTTGCAAGTCACAATATATAAGTTTTTCAAAACAAGAAGAAACATCAACATCAAATCCAAATGGTTAAATATCAAGTTTTACAATTCTTTTCAATTACAACCGTAAGTGCAGAAATAAAACCCACATAACTAGGACTAGTCTAAGACTCATGGACGCCGCTATGAGATATGGCACCGCCTCCGCCCTCCAGCTGCACCATGTCGACACCAAGCTACTGCTTATGCTCTGTAAAAATAAAACTAAACTGTGAGTCCACTTGGGACTCAATGAGTGGCTCAAATGAACCTCCACATAAGCCTCAGACATGTATATATATCATATAAGGCAATAAAGGAATATACAAGGAGGTAAAGTGTGTTTCTAATGCAACTATAGACCCTCAATGAACCCATCAGTATCAACTGTACATGATAACCTGCCACCTTGACTTATCAAGCCTTTGGCATCCGGCCCTTGGGCCTACTCATAGCAATATATCCCGGCTACAGTCGTCCCTACCATACCAGGTAGCATCATCCTGGCCATCGGCCACATCATCTCAAGATGCAAGCAAATAATCCCAGGCCGTCGACTAGGTTGGTCCACTAGTCTTCGGACACCGTCTGGGGTAAGGATAGCTAGTCCCACCCAATTGGGGTCTGGCACCTAGCGGGCCCGCTGGCGCACCTCTAAACCCAAATTGGCCGAGCTGAGCATTGGTCATTTAAATAACATGTATGAATTATAAAACATGGTAACATTGTCAACATCCAAAGTTTAAGGATCAAATGCTAAGTATGGTTACAAACTAGCATTACTGCAATTCAAATCAATTAAGCTACATGCTAAACTTGGTGTTCTTTCTAAGTATTGTCATGTCCCTATGTGTGATCCCTAAGATCATGAAATTTCCATCTAAAGCAAGTCTCTCCTCCTCTCCCTAACCTTGGCCAAACCATGAGCAAGGGAAACCTTGCTCGGCCAAGGTCCTTGGGGTAGGGAAAGATGGAGGAGACTTTAACTATACCTTGTCTCTTCAATTCCGCATACAACTTAAATACCAATGAACAACTTAACCTCCCCCTCACCCTTGGCCGAACCATCTTCATGAATTTTAGGGTTCATTCGGCCACTTCAAGGGGCTTTAGAGAGGACATACTTCATCATACGTGAGGTGTTCAAAAGAACTACATCAAAACAGTGATATAAGGTCATCTAAGGGCCTTCTTGCCGTCAAGGGAATCGGGAAAATTTTTGGCATGACCTTTCCCCTTTTCCCATGATTCGGCAGCCCCAAAAATACATAAATCAACTATTAAAACAGCGAGATCTGACAAGAAGCTTAATAAAACAGTGAATACGTGACGTTGAAATCATGCATCGTCGGAAAAAAATCGCGAGAACTCAACCTTTCAACTAGGGTTCGGCCACCTGCCTCCCCCAAACCTTTAAAACAATAACCACTCACCTAGATCGCCAAGAAACAAGGATCGGGTGATGACGACTTGAGATTTTCCGGAGACGACGCGAGTTTCGGATCGATCCAAGCCCCCAATCCTCCTCCTTGCTCCTTCTCCTCTTCTCCCTTGCGACCTTGTGCGACTCAATGGGTGAGTCACACAGCTGCCATAAGGGGGATTTTATCCCCTCAACCATCTTTCCAAAGATGGCCTCAAGGCTCACTTAAGTCATACTCGGAACTCGACCTAAACCCAAACTCGACTTGGGTTCCAACTCAACCCATAACATGACTCGAGTTAACTTAATTTAAGGTATGATTTCATAAAAGGAAAGTTAATTATCCAAATAGACTTCATGATCCATTAGCCGAGTCATACCTTTTCACTCGAGGCGATCCTGAGGCTAGACTCGACTACCCCCGGGTTCGACGCGTTGCACCAAAATAGATTTTTATATTAGGAAACTTTTTCGGGTCTTACATGTCCAGAGTGTGATATGATAGCGGGTAGCATCGACTAGAGGGGCCATATGATAGTGACTAGAGGGGCGATGAGGTTGATGTGATAGCGGCTAGTGTCGATTAGAGGGGCTATGAGGATGATGTGAGAGTGGATAGTGTACGTACCCAAGCAGTTCGGGCCATAACTAGAGGGGCTATATAATAACGGCTTGTACGCGTGCCCAGTCAATATGGACAGCGACTAGAGGGACTAGATTTCATACTTCATCTGTAAATATGACTATGAATATATGTTACATTATGTGGTTGACTGATGAGCTTTTGGACATTTATGTTATGAGTATTGACTCATTTTTCATACTGTTATTATTCACATAATGATTATTTTAGAGGGCTTGATGTTGGCCTAAGGTTTCCAACATTCGTTTTAATCTCGGTTTCGATGATAACAAATGTGGAACTAATGTTTTCATGGAGAAATATTTTTAGGTTCCAAGTCGGTTAGCGCTCGACGTCTACGATCAAAAATATCAGAGAAATTAGAAAATCGAAAGGACATTGGTCGACGCGCTCGGAATCGTCGAAAAGGATAGAGTTTAGGTTTAGGGTGTCTAGATCATTTGTCTTAATCGTCATTATGATACAAAGACCCCTAAAGAACCAAACTCGTAATCTGAAACCCAAACTGAAGAAAAAACTCGATTGAAATTGCATTCAGAGCAGTTTTGGTCGATGGTTGCGTCGATTGAAAAGTACTTGTACTTTCCAATCGGTCGACAGACGAGATACCGGCTAGAGGCCAAAACACTCAATGGACGTCTGGTCGATGGTCCGATCGACCGATGGTCGATAACGACTCTTTTTTGAGCCATTGTGTTGTTTCATCCTAGCCTCACTTCTTTGGCGCCCTATAAATAAGCCTCCCCAGCCTTCCTTACATCTTTCAACAATCATTGAACCATCTTTGATCATTCCTAAGCTTTTATTGAGACACTTTTGATCAAATCCTAGCCTTCTACCTTGTCTTTCTTGAGTTTGCCCTCAAGCTTGATTTGATTCATCATCAAGGCATCAAGAGGAGCTAGGATTCATTGTTTGAGAGCTAAGATTGTGTTGTTGATTATTTTCTCTCTCTTTCTTATTTATTTTGTGGTTTATTTGTTAATTTACAAGTTTTGTAAACCTAGATTGCTAGGTTTATTGAGTGTGGTGGTAGCCTTGTTGTTGAGGTCTAAATCCATCGGTGTAAACTTAGTTTGCTAGGATTTGTGATTTTGTCCTTTAGAGTTTGTGGTGGAAGAGTGCTCTCGGTAAGGAGGAGACGTCCAGGTGTGGAAGTGCCTTAGGTTGAGAGCGGAGACTCTTCGGGTAAAAGGTCCTCATTGTAAGGAAACATTCATAATCTAGTAAAGTTGTGTTTGGAAATCCTAAGAGGGGGTGCTTCGGTAGTGGAGTAGGTAATGGGGTCGAACCACTATAAATCTCTATGTTTGCATTGCCTATTGTGATTTTGTTTAATTGCCTTATTTATTACTTCCATTTGTTGTTTAAATTAGTGAATTGCCTAAGTTGTAAGAAACGATTAAACCAAATTTAGGCTAAACTTTTAGATAACACATTATTTACCCCCCTTCTAGTGTAGACATTTTGTTAACACTTGATATAGCCAGTCACTAAGTTGTAGACTCACGCCCTCCTGCCTATGTGTGTAGGTTCAGGTTGAGGTAATTGGTGCCTGTGGTGCGGTTGGCGACACAAGCTCAGCGAGGACATTCCACCAGTTGCAGTTAGAGTGTCACTACAAGAAAATTGACATATAAGGACACAATTGTAGGGTCGCTTTTATTAGTGTTGCCAAATTTTTAAACTCATATTATTTGGAGACCCTCACGACTAGAAATTAGGTAATATGCGATGGCAGATTTGCGACTGCAAGGGTAGCGGTCACAGATGGCGACAGTTTTGCGACTGCTAGCCTAAGGGGTCGCAAAATGACCACATTTGCGACGGCATTGCTACCGCTTTTGCAATCGTAAAATCGTCACTAATTACATTATTTTACTCACCTGCAATCCCTTATTTTCTTCCTCTCTCTCTCTCTCTCTCATGTTAGTTCTCTCTGGGATTAGATGCCACCGATTGCTCACTCTCTCACTCTAAGGTACTCTCTCTCTCGCTTTCGCCACCGAAACCCTAGGCTTCGGCGACGGCAAAGAAGGAGGACCGGCCGACCCTCCCTTCTGCGCCAGTATCCCCCCCTCTCTCTTAGTACCTTATCCATATTTCTTTCTTTTTTCTTTCTTTTTAGTAACCCTATCCTGGCCGTTCCTCTTCCAAACACTTGTTGATTCTCCTCGTTGAGAAGCTCCATCGCACTTAATTAGCAGGCTGCTGCTCCTAATCCGAGAGGAGCAGAATGTAGAACATCATCACTGGATTTGGGGTTGGAGAGCTCCTATTAATTATCCGCTACCAATGCTGCCCCAAGAGTCGATGCCTTCATCTCATCCTCCTAGAGGAGGTCAGCCCCCAAAACATTGCCAATTACATCATTTCTTTTTTGTCTCCAATGCTTTACTATTTCTTGGCAAAAACACACAAGAAGTATTCATTGTCGTGGAGTACAAGGACAGATGGGTGGAGAAAGTGCGTCATCTTCTTAGCATCATTTCTTGTATCAGTGAGAGTTATTTTACTAAGAGAAAGATTAATGGACAAGTTCACTGTATCATCATTCATTGGCTTTGCAGGGGAACTCTATATGTATTGTAACTGGCTACTGTGAAGGGGGAGACATGTATGCATAATTCCTCCCAGTAAGCATCTCTTTTATAGTCTTACAATTCCTCCAGTTCTGACTAGGTAAGCATCTCTTTCGGTGCTCGAATATATTTCTCACGAAAGATGATGACGTTCGACTAGGTAAGATGGTGATTAGAGCTGTTGAAAATTTTCATCAAGAATTGTGAATAGTAAACTACATTTAGCCAGGGTATTGCATCTTAAGCATTAGCTAAGCATATTGGTCCTTTTTTGCATGTTTATAGGTGATTTTGGACTAGCAAAATTTCTCAACGTAGAGGATCTCGCATCTTCGGTACGTGCTTCATTTCACTTCTAAAGGTTTAAGGAAAAGTAGAAAAAGATGAACCATTGGCTCATGAATTTATATATTCTAACTAAAACTTGCACAATGATTTATATATACATCCCTGGATAATCAAGTTATATTACGTAAGCTCTATGAATCTGTAGGTTGAAAAGACAACCATTTTTGTTATTATGCTAATTTCACTCCAGTTTGACAAGACAACTACAAGAAGGAATTCTTGTGAAATTTAATTATAATGAAAGGGTGAGAGTAATACAAATGATGTTATTGTTGTTAGAATGGCTGATTGGCTATGTTCCATCCTTCTATAAGAATTTTTGACTTCATCTGCATTTCTTTTACCCGTATGTGAGCTTAATTAAGACATTTTAGCTTATTTGGCCCTTCCAAAATAAGAATCTTAATAAGAAAATGTAAATGGAATTAAGACAATGAATTGTTTCCTTTTATGTTATAGGAATATTTTTTTTGATTCAGAGACTTTAACTAGTTACAAATCTTAGCAAGATGATTCACATGGTCTTCTTTAAATGTAAGTCAGCACACTTTTTTTGAACTACCCAGTCATCAAATCTTGTTCCATGTGTAATCAAAGCAAGGATCTTGAGCTAGAAATGGCTACATACATCTTATCATCTCGCATAAAATTGATGGAGAAAATAGTTCTCATGTGGGATACAAGCTGAGAGTGGGCTAAAGAATAATTGATATAACTATCAATTAAAGAGAACTTGGATTTTTTTTCTAACTCAATTGATTGGCATCTTGACTTTTGACCATTTTTTAAACTCAAAACACAGAAGTAATACAATCTTGTTGTATTAGGAGAAATAAGAAGTCTCTTAGTAGTTGTCGGATCTTGTTATTCTGACTTGTGACCAAGTGCTTGAGATTTTTATCTTTGTCACTTGGAATAACTTATGGATGACCAAGTGCTTGAGTTTTTTTACCTTTGTTTTATTTTTGCAGTAGTTTCAAATAGATTTCTGTGTTGCATTATATATATATATATATATATTTGTTTGCTTTGTTTTCCAACTCCCTATACAACAGCATTCTAGGATTCTGATAGCATTCCTAAGTAAGACCTCTGTAGTCTCCAAATGTCCAAGATGACCTAAAGATAAATAAATATAAGAAACAGACAATCTTGTTTTAGTAATTGTTTCAGTCCGAGTTTCTCCCAATTTACTAGTTATTTATTTCTATTGAGCATTCTTCAATTGTGCTGATCGGGTCTAAGCATGAGTCATCTTGCAGAAACTTCTGCATCGAGCATGGAATCGAAGTCGTTTAATGAAGTAGTTAATGGTATGTGTCACCTTCCAGACTTCATAGATTATGATTGACTCATTTACTTAGTAGGCTTGAAGAGGGATTAATTAGAAGAGAAGTACAACAAGGTTTGTATTGAAGAAGAAGAAGAAGAAGAGGGAGGAGGCGGGCAATGAAGCCGATGTGCAACAGAACAAACAAGAAAGTGACAAACTTAGCAATGGTATCATCTTCCAGTCCACACCGAGAGATTAGTAGTAATTAATCACCACACCCGATCTTGTTGTATAGCTATGAAAATTCCATCTCCTTATGCTAAGATGAAAACTTTTTTATTTCATTAGTTGTCATGTTAGTAAAAGTTTGATAGTAAATCCTTATGCTAAGAAATTTTGAAATTGATTCCTTACACCTCCTCTCTAACTGTGTATCAGTTGTCTGTGCTGGGAATTATTGCTTTGTTTACATAATCTAGGAAAGGAGAAATGTGTAACATAGGAAATTAAATATTATTTTATATGTATTTTAATTAAATATTGGAATAGGAATTTATATTTTTTAATTTTTTTTAAAAAATATATATACGTCTGCGACGGCTCTACGATCGCTACCGCCATCATAGATGCTCATGGACTGATCGCGTGAAACGGTCGCAAATAACTATGCGATGGACACAGGCGGTCGCAATATCTACATCTTTGGCGACGGTGATCTGGCGGTCGCATAAATTCTGCGATGAGCCTATCAACGACGGACTCATTGCGACCGCGATTGTCGTCGTAATTGGTCATTTGCGATGGCTTTGCGACCGCAGAAGCCGTCACAGATGATGCAATTTTTGGTAGTGGTTATAAAAAGTGTCATCCTTTCTGCTATAATTGGGGACACATATTTTCTTAGCATCTCAATTTTTTTATTAGAGATTCAATTTACATTGCATTCCCGATTTATTAAAAATTAGAGATGCCAATTTATATGCGTCCTGATTTAAAATTAGAGATATCAATTTATATGTGTGTCTGATTTAAAAAATTAGAGATGCAATTTATTCTGTCTCCGATTTAAAAGTAGATATACAATTTATATTGCATCCCTGATTTAAAATTAAAGACGCCAATTTACTATTTATTACGAGCGTCTCAAAATTAGAGATGCAACTTACATTGCGTCCCTGATTTATTAAAAATTAGATATGTCAATTTATATGCGTCCCAATTTTAAATTAGAGACACCAATTTATATGTGTGTCCGATTTAAATAATTAGAGACACAATTTATTTTGTCTCCGATTTAATATTAGATACACAATTTATATTGCGCGCGTCTCCGATGTAAAATACTGTTACATATCCTTAATGGTCAAAAACGAGAAAAGAAAAACATATTGTTAAAATCAATATAAATGCTTCTATATGGTATTCTTTTTTACTTTTAAATATGTTATTTTAGTAAAGATGTAAGATTCTCTACAAATTCTGTTTTAAAAATTATAGCTGCCATCTGAATTTATTTATCTAGTCAATAAAATGTGAAAAAATAGAGAACTGATCATTAGGAAGTTTGTAATATTCTAGATATTTAATTCATTATTTTCGTTGTGCGTGTGTTGTCAGCCTAGCGGACTAGTTCGTGGTCGAGCCGAGTCGACTCATGGTCAGGAGTGAGCTTGCGAGCTCGGGTAAGTAGAATATAAATTTATGAATTTATGAAATTAGGCTTGAGTGATTAAAATTATTTTAATTATTGTGGTGTGTGGATAATTATGAATTATGCCTATGTGGGTGCATTTAATTAGATGCTTGTGATTTAATTGTGTTTAATTAAGTCTATCGGGTTAGCAGGTTGGACTTGGCTTAAGTGGATGCGCGTTGGGCTTAAGTTAGAAGGGTTAGGATTGAGGAGGAGTTATAAAACCCCCTCCCCTAGGTTGTGGCTCCAATTTTTGGAGCCACACATAGTTGTGAGAGGAGGAGCCAGTTGCCAGCCGCCCCCTCCTCTTTTCCCCCTGGAGCCGCCGCCACCTGGAGCCGAGCTGCCAGAACCTCTCTTTCTCCTTCCCTCTCTCTTCCTTTCCTTGGATCCAAGCCAAGAGGAGCCAACTGAGCTGCCCTTTTCTTCCTCTCTCTCCCTCTCTCAAAGCCGGTGGCTTGGAGTGAGCCGCCGCCTCTTCTTCTTCTTCCTTTGCTCGAGCCGCCGGGGTTTGGAGCTGGAATCGGAGGCCGTTGATTGGAAATCCTTCTCCAATCTTTTTCCCTTTTCATGTGAGTGGTTTACCCTCTCTCTTCGGGTTTTTCGTCGGATTCCTTGAAGCCGTTTTGAAGATTTTCATGATCTTGATGGTTTCTTTTTATTGATCTTGAATCTTTCCTTGTTTCCTATGCCATGTTTGGATTTTGAGTTTAGATCTTGTTTCATGGTACATGTTAATGGAAGATCAGTGATTTTCTTGGATTTAATCTTGTGAATCTTGGATGCAACCTCATCTTGGAGTTCTAGATGTTCTTGATGCTATAGATTAATTAACTTCCTTGATTCTTGATTAAGAAATTATCAATATTTATGCTAGTTTTTATTTAGTAAAAATTATGAGATTGTATGCATAATTGGCACAATGACTTGAATCTATAATGTTAGAAATTTAGGGATTTAATTATGTAAAATTCGGATTTTATTTCATGTTGTGCTGGAAATTTTAACTTTCTGAAATTTATATGTTGTTTGTTGAATCTGAGCTGATTTTTGATTTCTCTGTTATTATATGGTTAGCTAAATAAAGTTGTGTAACCTATCATTTCGACCAGAAAATATAGTTTGAAAACATAGGACACACTTTGGAGACTAGGTTCGAGTTAGACACAGCAGTTCTGGATAGAACAATAACCTAAACAAAACCCTAATTGAGATGATCTAAATTTTAATTATATAATTAAAATTTGGTTGAGGGTGAGCATAATCTGTTATGAACCAATTGATAAATTATTCATGAAATAAAACCACACGGGTTCATGACAATACAGGTCTAGAGGATAGAGGTCGGGTTTGGAGTGTTGAGACACTTCATGATGAGAACACCTCTAGGACACCGTAGGAGAATCTTGACCTAAGTCTTGATGCGTCAAATCCTTGAGTATGACGGAGCGGCTCAATTAGAACCGAATTAAGGGCTACGCCCGGGTGGTTGGACGCCAAATTCCGAACCTGCAGAACAAGTTCGGAGGGCCTTTCCCGATTGTTCTGGTTCAACTTCGTGGGATAAGTTCGGAGGGCCTTCCCGATTATCCTATTATGTGCGGTTGCCTTCGGGTATGGTAGGGCTTCAGCCTGATGCACTTCCCTAGTATGTGCGGTTGCCTTCGGTATGGTAGGGCTTCAACCTGATGCACTTCCCTAGTATGTGTCGTTGCCTTCGGCATGGTAGGGCTTCGGCCTGATGCACCTCTCTAGTATATGTGGTTGCCTTCGGTCATGGTAGGGCTTCCGCCTGATGCACTTCTTTAGTATGTGTGGTTGCCTTCGGACATGGTAGGGCTTCGGTCTGATGCACTTCTTGGAGGGATAGATGTCATGGGCATGGGTGGCCTGTTGGCCTGGTAGCTAGTTACACCATTGTGACATTGCCTTTTTAGAGATAGATTTTATTCCTATTATCTCTGTGTTTATTTGCGAGGGTGGGTAAAATCACCTGTTGTCGTTTGAATTCTATTTTGCAGAGCCTGATCGGTGAGATGGGTCGGATGCACTTGGCGCCGCTGGATGGCAGAGGAGCCACATGATCTCATAGTAGTCCTAGTTAGGGTCGTAGTCGAGTCTTTTGGTAGTAGTCGTGTACTTGTATTAGCTTGATTTGGAGTTGTAGCCCTGAGGGCATTTATTTCATTTATTTCAGGTTTTATTTTGTCTGAACTGTTGGACTTAATCGTATTTCCGCATTTTTATTTATTTATGAGCTATTAAACTAAACTTGGTGTTGGTTCGTTTTTCCTTTAAAATAAAACTTATTATTTTCTTTCCGCTACATTATTTGATTTGGCATGTGCATGGTTTAAGCTTCAGGGTATAGACACGTATACCCTGGGCGGTCAGGTGACCCTGAGTTAGGGCGTAACAAAGTAATATAGTTTACTTTAGTGGATTTACTTTAGTGAAAAATTAGAGCAATGATGATTGATAGAATTATAAATAATTTAAAGGAATGTGAGAGCTCATCTGCCTTTGAGATAGTTGTTAGAGTTGTTTGAGATATGCTGGCAGGGGCAGACCCATACTAGGGCCAAGAGGGTCACTGGCTCCCCCTAAAATTTTTCAAAATATGAAATATTAAATATAATTTGATATTTTTTTTTAAAAAAATATATGGTAAAATATCCCTACTATTATTAATTTCAACTTCTTTCACTAATGTATTTGTAGCCTAGTGTTTAGTTATGCTAAATTTTTGCTTATAGATCTTAGGTTCGAAACTCATCTATTGGCTTCTATATTCATTATTTACCTTTTTTCGTATTGGCTAAATATAAAATCTGATTTTTTTTAATTAAAAAAATGCTAAAATTTTCTCTAGTAATTTCTCACGTAACTCCAAAATTTTCTCTATTAGTTTATAAGCTAAATTTAAAATTTTCTCAATTAGTTTTTTACATCTAAAGCTCTAATGTAGGTTTAATTTATTTCTAATATTTTTTTCTATGCTATTATCCATGCTCATACTATAAAGTTGTGTGAAATTTTGAGTATGAGTTATTCAATATATAATTGAATAATTAATTTTCTCATGAAGCATATAAGAAAATGAATAAAAATTATGTTATATTTCATCCATAATTGTGAAATTTATTTAATTAAGAATTCAAATCTAAAATACATCTATATTAATTATATAATATATTTTTACGGTGTCAAGTTAGTTTTTACTTTTAATGTAATATTAAGTACTATTAATGCAACAAAGAACAATTATTTTTCTGTATGTATTTGTAATTTTATTAATCTCTTACTAATTTTTTTGTTTTCTTCATATAGCTTTGTAAAGTTGGAACTCGAGATGAGTAAGGTGACGATCGCATCATAGTAGAGCTTGCTTTGAATAATTTAAATGAAAATTTTTCCACAAGAACTTCAATTATTTTTAATTTAAATATTTTAGCATTATTTTTTAAAATATAAAAATAAAAAAAGAAACTTATACTATTATAAATTGTGATTTTAATTAAAAAAATAAAAAAAAAATATTTATTAAATTTTTATATCCTAAATTAGACCTCCTCATTAAAATTTCTGCGTCCATTGATAACATTGCTCCAAATCTAAACAGAGAAGAAATTGGCAACGTTGAGAGGGAGATTCCTAGTAGGGTTATGAATAGTGTTAAGCCCAATGCAATTGGGCTTGCAAATCAAACTGGTGATCAATCACTAAACCTCTGTTGTCTTTTGATTACTTTACTCTCCGAAAATTCTAAAGGGATGAGCTTGAAGGTAAAATTGTTTATTTAATCACCTGAAAATTACATGCACATCATCCATACGATAAAACAACATATAATTGTTAAGTTATAGTGAGTCTATATCTGTTTTCTTTTAGGTTCACATTGGTGAATTATTAGAAAGGTACAATGTGTGAATATCTTTTTAGGCCCAATCTGATGATCAATACTTTTTTTCTCTAGATGTCCAATAGCCGATCTCATTAGATATTCACTTGCAAGGTGGTTTTATTCATAATGTTATTAATAATATTGGAATTCTTATATTTGCATGTCATGCATAGTGTGGGAACACTACTAGAAAACGGAATATCTGCGATGGGCATTACCGTCGCAAAACAGTTGCTAAAGATCTTCTGCGACAACCGGATGCGGTCGCAGAGAGCAGTAGCAAATGATATCGTCGCAGAAAAAATACGACGGAGGAAGCAGTAGTTGCAAATGAGAACATTTTGCGACGGAGTTGCGACGGTAAAAAGCGGTCGCGTAATATTTGCGACCTTCTGTGTCCGTCGCAAATAATAAACAGGCGACGGTATTGTGACCACTGGTGTTCGTCGCAAATATTATATCCGCGATGGTTCTGCGACCGCATTTGCCATCGCATAACTGTCGCAATTTATAACTGCGACCGCTTTTGGCGACTAGTTCGATATACCTTTTGCGACGGCTAGCGGTCCCAAAGCCGTTGCCAATGTATGTTTTTTTTAAAAAAAATTATAATAATATTTTTATAAAAAAATACCTGTTTACATTTAACATCAAATCAACATGCAATGCCACAACGAGAGAATATACAAGAGATCAAATTATATCAAAATGGTGCCACAACGAAGGAATATTCAAGACGTACATCAAATTATAATGTTTATACATATTTATACCAAAATGTAATATTTACATCGTATCAAAATATGTTTACATCAAAATAGAAAATGAAGTATATCAATCTTGAAGTGCATCATGGGGCGGCGACGAATGCGCCGAGGAGAGGGGCTGCGTCGGGACGACATTAGCTGGCGTCGCGTCGAATGATGAGAGAGACGGAGGTGCCGGAGCACCAGGCATGGAAGAAGCAATACGTGTCATGTACTCCCTCATAGCGGCCACCTCACTGATGAGGCGTGCATGAGAAGCATGTAATTCTGTGTGTGAAACGTCTAAGGCTACAAATCGATCCTGGCCCGCATGTGAAGTCGATGGACCAGCGGTGGAAGAGATGAAGATAGACGACCCCGCACCATGTGGCTGCAACAACGTCCGTGCGTGGGCCGTTGTGCCAATGCCATATACACGGCCGTGATCGACTCCTGTCACCTGCATCCATGCGTCAACATCAAGCTGATGCTGCGCAGGATCACCTCCCCGCTGGGTCACCAACTCAGTATACATGGCCTTTAAAGATTGATTAATTAAATTAATTATACATAATTGAACTAATATAATTTTTTAAAAATATAAACTTTATTAAATATTTACTTACTAGGATTGTCTTCGCCCTCCCGCTGATGAACACACCCCGACGAGAACCATGTCTATATCTATGTGTCTCCTCGAAGACCCTCAAAGGATCAGTCGGAATGAGCGTCCCCTGCTCGTCTCGCTTCTCCTGCAATAAAATAAATATAATTTGTTTTTCTATAATAAATAATAAAAACTATTATTAAATTACTTACCATGCAAGCTCGTGACTAGTAAATGGGATGGACCCACCGGTATGTCGGGCCACGGATCCCTAAACTAGCGTCATCCGGTTTTGGTGCGCCGTTCGAGAGGCACCCTGCCACTCCTCGGATGCCCAGATGTCGCATAGTTGATCTCATACGTGGCTCGTTATCCAGTTGAGCCCATTTCCCTTCAGCGCATCCATAGGCGTATCCCAATTACCGTCTACATTTGCCCGCGCCTCATCCCGCGCACGGTGGAGGATATCCTTGAAAAGCTTCTTATTGTAAGCTTCCCAAGCATCCTCCACCTGAACCTGAATGGAAAAATTCCAGGTGTATCGGGCCTACAAAAAGAAAACATTAATTAAAATATCCAATAATTAAAGAAAGCAACATTAAGCATATTCATATTCATAAAAATCCATCAACATTAAGCATATTCAGATGAAAGATAGCAAGTTTCAATAAAGCAAGCTTCTGCATAGATCTCTTACAATTTTCATAGTGTCTCCAAATTTCAATTGTCCAGGATATAATTATAAAGGCTTTGACTCCTGACACTTGGTTGCCAATTCTAAGGAGGCATCTGCAGTGCACTGTATATGTTCAGTCCTGCAGCTACACAAGGACATGAACCATGCACTTTCCAGAAATGGAGGTCATCCATGCTTTCTATTGGAAACAATTCTCTATTTAATTACTTTCCTTTTGGATGATCTTTGAATTAATATGCAATTATGAATTGTATAACTAAGAATGCTACTGCATTGGAAGCTGCAAATGATTGAGCATGCACTGAGTTAGTTAACTAAGAAGCTTGCATGAGCAAGTTGTACCACTTTTGCTTCCTAAAGCTGGTGGATGTTTGTTTGACATCCACCAGCTGAATTAAACATCCACTGAAATATTGGTGTAGTTGCACATCACGTAACAGAGGTGTAGGGGTGGAGGTGCTGTACCACTTCTGCTTTTGTATCTTTTCTCACAACTAAGAAGTTATTATTTATTTAATTTGACAACTGGAAAAATTGGCAGACTGTTGGTAGAAGACTGCTGAGAGACCCACAAACTTATAGGTTACAACCAATTTGAGATGCACCCTTGTTGTTTTTATGTAAATAAGTCGAACTTTCGTGATGCACTATGAACTTATCTGTTCTAATCTAATATCTGTCAACATATTTAGATTTTAAAACCTGTACTTGGTCAATCCTTAACTTTGGTGCTAGAAGCAGAGGAAGAAGTCTCTAATCTACAATCTAATATTAAGTGAAATTTGTTTATAAATGAAGTATGTTTATAAATGAAGTCTCTAATCTACAATCCTATATTCAATGAAATTAAGCGAACCCTGTTTTATAAATGAAATTTGTTTACATGCTGAAGTATGTTTATCATCTGGATGTATTAGACCAAGTGTAGCTTGGAAGCTATTTGTTCTCAGCATTTATCTTTTTAAGAACTCATGTCTGTCAATTCCATTTCCTAGTTCAAACAATTTGATGCAATGTTATTTCACGTGTTATGGTCATGTCTATAACCATATCTCTATATATCGCTTCTTTCTGTAATTTTGTTCAGGGACAGTGTTGTTGTGTATCCCCAGGATCATTATTTATTGAAACTATATAGATTAACTCAAACTATCTTCCCCATAAGTTTCTCAACTATAGATTAACTCAATCCAAAAGGTGTATAATTAGAACTAATTAGTTTCTCAAACTATAGAGTAACTCAATCCAAAGTAAGTTGATTCAATCTTAAATGAATCAAATTGTGTAGAATACTCAACTTCATGTGCATGAATTTAATGTTGATAAGTTTCAAAAGTAAACTGATCAGATATATGAAGTTAATCTCCTTGCGTATGCTTGACTTATGCTAACTGGCAATTAATTATTCTGATAGGAACTCAGGCAGCACTCCATTATGCTAAACTTCTCACTTAATCTCTCATTGTTTATTTTTCAAAGTGTTAAGAGTGAATCAATCTAAAATCCCACTACCAAATCCCTGTGTTGTACAAGGATGGTAATCAAGCAAGTGTACATTATAATTATGAGTGGTGTATCATTCTCTCTATTACATAGCAGTATTTACTGCTACTGTTTTTTCCTTTCTCTATTTGTAGTATTTATTGCTACTGTATTTATATTGATGTATATTAATTCTATGAGTATTTGGCAAGTTAGTTTTCGAATTGAAGATAAATACTATATGGAGATGGAAAAAATTGGCAGATCGAATGTGGAAGAAGATAAATGCTACAAGTTCATGAATTAAGAACAAAGATTCAAACACACCATTTGAATCAACATTCATTAAATCAAAGTAACTTGAACTACGTACCTCGAACTCATTCCATAATAAATTATGATAATGGTTCGACACCCTGGTCCATGAAGTCCACGGCTCATGAAAGAAACTCTTGAGCATAATGGTCATGGTGCGGGCGACATCATCCTGCTCAAATCTACAACTCAAGTATAATAACATTATAAGTAATAATTAATTATTAACAATTATAATAAATAAATTAGTTTACTTACTTTAAACCATTCAGCGATATCTGTTGACGCCAGTCGGACGATGAAGGTGCATCACCCCCCCCCACCCCCGATTAGGCCCACAAGGCCTACGACGACCTCGAGCTAGTGGTGGTACAGCATCCGGCATGGCTGGTGCAGGTGGTGGTGGTACAACATCCACCGCGACTGGTGGTGGTGGTGGTACTGTCGCGGGCGGCCGAGGTAAACCTGTGCGATGAACCCTAGAACGGACATGCGACATCTATAGATATAAATGTTGATTAGTGATGTCAACCAATAATATAATATAAATTAATAGAAAAAAGATGAAAAATATATATATATATATTACACATTAATCATCGATATCATCTGATTAATAATCGATTGAGTCATTTTTTTCTTCACTTGTCTCTTCATCTTCACAACTATTCTCATCTTCTGCATCATCTGGTTCAACATCAACACTTTCTTTAGCCAGACCTTGTGCAACAACTAAATTTTTATCTTCAAGTGTTTGATCCACAACTTCAACTACTGGAGGATTATCCTCCTAATAAAAATCACCTAATACAAATCTTGTAGTATCATTATCCTCTGCCATTGGATCAATCTTCAATCGTGTCTTAGTCTTACACACTGCCCGCCATTTCGATCTATCTCTTCGTCTGCCTAGATATTTTGCGTAATATACTTGTTGCGCTTGTGATGCCAAAATAAAAGGCTCGTTTGACGCTAACTTTGATTTGAAATTAACGTCAACAAGCTTATACTTTGGATGAATTTGACTCACTCGAGATGATGTGTCAAACCAATGACATTTGAATATCACTATTTTTTTGCACCCAATATATTGAAGCTCAAGTACTTCCTTAAGCAGTGCATAGAAATCACAATCACAATCAATCCAAGTGGAGCCTTTGACACAAACACCATCATTCATTGTATTCTTTCTGGTTGGGTACTCCTTTGTATGAAATTTATATCCATTCACAAAGTATCCGTTATAGCATAAGACAAGTCGTGACGGTCCACATGCTAACTCGAGTAATTTGTTGTCTATTTCTTGAATATGTTCACTCAACCAAGTTTTGAACCAATTTGGAAATTATGTGCTACGTTTATCTTGTAATTCTTCCTCGAATATATTCGGTGTTTGTGTACGAACTTCCGTGTCAAATTTTTGAAAAAAAGGATTAACCTTGGGGCAATTCATCAGTACATATAATTATGCAAGATGGTACTCATCTTCTGTTAAATATCTCGGTGGACGTGACCCCAAACCACGACCATGAAAATAAAATATTGGTAGATAATCTACAACATTCATATTTCCCCCATCATCATTTCGGGGAAGACGAGTCAACCTTGTGTGCACACTGGACTCGAAATAGAAAGAACAGAAAGTTGATATTTCCTAAATCATATAAGCTTCACTTATTGAATCTTCCACCGCAGTTATATTTTTTATTTTCCTTTTTAACCTCTACATATACCTTTCAAATAAATACATCCACCGATACTGAACCGGACTACCAACTCTTGCCTCGTATGCTAAGTGAACCGGTAGATGCTCCATCGAATCAAAAAATCCAGGTGGAAATATTTCCTCTAATTTGCAAAGAATTTCTAAAATATTTTTTTCTAAGTTTTCCATATCTTCGATACAGAGGGCATTAGCGTTGATATCTCTGAAGAACAGACTAAGCTCCGTTAATGGACCCCAAATTTTGTCTAGTAAAATATCGCGGAATGCAATAGGGAGTAGTCTCTGCATGAACACATGACAGTCATGACTTTTCATTCCTAATATTTTACCTTCGTCTACATTCATGCTTCGAGCTAAATTAGATGCATAACAATCTGGTAATTTGAGATCTTTTATCCATTGGCAAATATCTTTTTGTTGTTGCTTACTGAGAACATAAGAGGCTTTCGGTTTCACTTGTTTGCCGTTCACCTCCTATAGATATAAATCTGGACGTTTGCAATATACTTTTAAGTCCATTTTTGCCTTCACATTATCTTTTGTTTTTCCTACAAAATCCATCACTGTATTAAAAATGTTCTCAAACACATTCTTTTCAATGTGCATCACATCGAAATTGTGCCAACCTAGTAATGAGCTCCAGTAAGGCAGTTCACTGAATATACTTTTCTTGACCCAATTGTGTCTTTCTCCGAAACCACTAATTCTATCAAC
The DNA here is from genome assembly GCA_034359265.1 of Canna indica. Lineage (NCBI taxonomy): Eukaryota > Viridiplantae > Streptophyta > Magnoliopsida > Zingiberales > Cannaceae > Canna > Canna indica. The sequence continues at coordinate 41,079,207 of CP136892.1, forward strand.
CTCTCCGAATGTGATATCCGGTAACACAAAAACCCGAGCTAACATTTGATTACCAGACAAACGCGGAGGTGGTCCATCTTTTTCCACTCTGCCCCTCATGAATTTATCTCTATTTCTCCGGTATGGATGATCAAGTGGCAAAAATTGACGATGACAGTCAAAGTATGAAATCTTTCGTCCATGCCGAATATTGAATGCTTTTGTTCATTCCATACAATACAAACAACCAAGCCTTTCGTGTGTGCTCCAACCAGACAACATAGCATATGCCGGGAAGTCACTAATTGTCCACAACAATGCGGCCCTTAAGTTGAAATTTCTTTTTTGATGAATATCATAAGTGATGACTCTGTCGTCCCACAAGTTCTTTAAATCGTCAATTGTCGGTCGAAGGAACACATCCAATTTTTTTCTTGGTCCCCTTGGTCCCGGGATTACCATACTCAAAAATATGAAATTATCTTTCATGCACATCGACGGCGGCAAATTGTAGACTGTGAGGAGCACCGACCAAACAGAATATGATGTGGATGATTGACCGAATGGATTGAACCCATCAGTACATAACCCTAGTCTGACATTTATATGATCACTTGCAAATGATGGATAACATCGATCAAGATATTTCCATGCTTCACTGTCAGACGGGTGAGTCATAACATTCGGATCACGACTCTTAGCATGCCATATCATATGTTGGGTTGTTTTTTCAGACATGAACAACCGCTTCAATCTGGGAATTATCGGGAAATACCGAAGAACCTTAAACGGTATATCTTTCTGCCTACTCGAAGTTGATTTCTCTTTGAACCGTGGATGTTCACATGTTGGACACTGGGTCAAGTCTGCGTATTCACGGTAATAGAGAATGCAGTTGTTTTGACATGCATGAATTTTCTGATACCCTAGACCAAGTCTCTTCATCATCTTTTTCGTCTTATAGAAACTATCCTCCAGTTTGTTATCTTTAGGTAACACTTTGTGAAATAGCTCGGAAAATTGATTATATGCTATCTCAGTTACGTTGCAGTTAGACTTAATGTTTAATATTTGAGTCATTATTGACAACTTTGAATATTCATCACAACCTTCATACAATGGTTCATCTCTAGCTTTCAGTAAATCATAAAACTGTGCTGCTTCTGGATTTGGTAATTCCATTTGAATTTCCGGTTCTACTTGTGGCTCACACTCCATTTCCATTGTCACTTCAGTACTTGACGACTGACCTCCTAATTTTGTGTGAGGCATTGGCAACCTTTGGAATTCACAACCGCCCAGAGCATCCAAGACCATATTTCGATATGGCTGCTCAACAGATGTTGTATGAGTTGCGGACGAAGATCCAATATTAGACGGCTGGCCTCCTAATTCATACGATGACATGCTTATGAATGACTCCCCATGTGAAATCTATCGATAGTAACGATTCATGAAACCATTTCTGTGTAGGTTCAATGTCACTGCCTGTCGAGTCTAGGGAAAACAAGTTAACACACCGACGACACAGACATCTGATTTTGTCAACACTGACAAATTGCGGATTTGAATATGCGAAGTTCAAAAATTCCTGTACACCGCTCTTGAATTCTTCAAGTAAACCTCCACGGTACATCCAACTACGATCTTCCATCATGATTCTGTACGTGATATATCACAACAATTACTTCTTTAGAAATCTTCATAGGTGGGGTGGTCCTATTCCATTCGGGAATCAAATTATTCTACTTGCATTTAAATATTCTTTTAACATTCAATTTCAGTCAAAATTCCGGCAGCATTTCCCTATAGTTCTCCAAGTATGCATATCATCTGGGCGCATTCTTGGAGAACAAGAGATATCTGCTAGAATTTCAAACTGAAATGAATGTTAAAAAAAATATTTAACTGCAAATAAAATAATTTTGATCCCAAACTGTCCGATCAAGGATAATTCAGAATTCGTAAAGAATCTATAAGTTTTGTACTTCTTATAGACAACGATACGATCTCCGAACGGATCTAAGGTATTGTAAAAAAAATATGATCCAACGGTCGATAAGTTCGTGTCACTTTATCAACTCGCGAATCATATATAATATTTTCAATTTCAATCCTAACAGAACAACGCATACTCAAAATTCTAACTATATCTGAATTTTCAAATACACTACTAATAATTAACTCTAGAAATAAACATCATAACAAAAACAATATTAAAAAAACATACAATTAAAGAAAAGAAAGCACGAGACTAACAAACAAACATAGGAAGAAAAGAAAGCTAGCATAAATACTAAAATTGACTTAATCATGAAACTCTTCAAACCAAATGTGATTAGAGAAACAATACTAAAATTGTTCAGCCATCTATTGCAAAATGTAACATAAATACCTTGGCATCTCAGAAAAAGACAAGGGAGAGATCTTTGCTTGTATTTTGGACTTGATGATTAATGCAACAGTAGAACTACATATGTCAATTGCTAATTGAGCATCATCTTGATACAATGCATCACATATGTTACCTAATTACTTGCAATTTGTCCACTTTTCTATAGAGAGATGATGACATGATCAACTTTAATTGTAATTCATTGAACCCAAAAAAAAATAGAACAAGTACAAGGATTTATTTGGTCAAAAATCTATGCTTTTGCTCCTCGTAAATATTTTTTGAGTGTTCCTCGTTTTATATTCCTTTGTGACAAATTGAGCATGATAGACATCTGTACACTAACTTGAGAGATAGAGTGTTGAGTGATACAATATTATATGTATTTATATATGGTAGTACATGTTAAATTATATTATTCTTCTAAAATATCATATTATGTTCTAAGCCTATATAGGCTCCTTTTCTTATTAATGATAGAACTTTGGGGCTCTACTCAATAGACCAAAAATATGACCTCAATCATGATGATATACATGAATAATTGTTATTGCTACTCGTAAAACATATCAATCAATATACACTTAGAAGGAATTTATCAATTGATCTGACAAGAATCTGGTTCATATTCTTAGCATATATTAACCAAAGAAATTCTTTTTTTCTCTAAAATTCTACAACTGACATAAGGAAGAATGAACATACACATTAGTTTGCTCGTAGTCGAATAAGGAAGAGAAACAATGCGGTTGAAGCTGCAACAATGTATGGAAACAAGGTCCAAATGCCCTGTAATGCATGCAAGTACTTGTCTTAAACCCAAATACTGAAAGAAAACAACATATATAGAGAAAGAAAAAAATGGCATGTTTTGTACCACTATTGTAGCAACACTTGCAAGTGCCACCACTGGTCGCTCTCACAGCAAAAATCCAATCATGAACTGTAAAGTAGAAAATGTGAGAATACTTGGCTAAAAACTATCCTATTAATAGTGACAAACCTGCCATATTCAAGTTCAGTTAGTAGGTTTGTGAATTCTGGTTTCAAGCTCCAGCACTGAATGGAGCCAATTCCATCATCAGATTAGAGAAATTGGAATTGAGATAGAAGCTATACTTTACGAAGACATCAAAGAAGAAGCAATCATTGACATGCTGTGCTCTCATTGTAAATTAGTGTTTATAACATAGTGAATTCAAGACATACAAACATGCTACAGATAAAGGAAATTATGCCCACAAGATGCTATAATTAATAATTAAACCCATGACGTGAGGTAACATATATGTCTAGATGATATATGAATTAATGTAAATAGTGCAACCTGAATTTTCATACCTTTTCATTGCTAATAGAAAAAGAAAAACTGTTAGTAGAAGGATTGGATGTTTATATTTCAGTTTTCTTGGACATTCACATTCTAATCCATTTGATGCATGAACCTAAAAAATAGGTTTTTGAGAGAGCCATGAAAGAGAAGAAAATTATTAAGATGAAACCTTGGGACCATGATAACAACGCTAATAACAACTACATGGATATGTCTAAAGCTCAAAAGCAATGCTATCAGTAAAACTAATAACAACAAAAATACTTATTGAATAAAAGATTGCTGCCTCTCACAAGCTTTGCCATCCTGATCTATATCAATAAATTGATACTAATCAGTATCAATACTGATCAGTATCAGTTTAAATTGATACTGACAGTATCAGTATAGTAGTACACTGATAGCCCACAGTTCTAAAGAACGGGAGGAGGAAATCATTGCATATCTTTGGCCTTGCACTATTTCTGATAAGCTTCATGTCATATGAGAGATGTTGCTGCTGATGGATGATAATTGCTTAGCTAAAACTCAAATATTTTTGCACAAGGAAAAAAAGAGAAAGAACAAATTTCACCGGAGATTAATATGCTATTCTATATATGCTTAAAATCAATGATTTTAAATTTATGGACCAACCTTTCAGATATATTAAAAAAATCAATCAATTGGTTCAAATTTGCTCATGTTTAATAAATTTTCATCACATTTGCCCAATTCTTCATTGGATGGCAAATTGTTCTCATATATGCATATTTGTGACCTTCTAAAAATCTTCAACTTGCCTATTTTGTAAATTCATCTCTCATCATTGCTTAAAAGTGGAGCAATAAGCTAGAAGACCTTTCTTTTCTCCTTACATGGGATGATATTATAATTTGAAGATTTATCTCAATAAACATACCCTTCAAATCCTTGAAAGGTGAGCACAAAGCATAAAAAATATTAGGGAACCCTAATCTTAATGATCGCCTGGCAAACGTACTTGTCAAAAATTTTGACAAGGCAATGGTTGATAAGTTAGATAATCAATTAATCATATCAAAGAAACTTGAAGATTCAAATTTCACTAATATTCATTTCTTTCTCAAACTAACGGTCTGCGCTACTGCAGGCTTGTTTGTTTCTTTTAATGTTTGATTATTATTTTTTTGTGAGCATTTTCTACTTTTATTATTTATATTATATAAACCTTTTGAAAATACAACATCTGAGTTCAACAATATAAGGGTGGCCCAACAATATATAGTAATACATGCTCCATTCCTCTTTTAATCTTTCTTGGATTTGTGTGAGATATGGAGGTTAAATGTCAATAAATTCAACTGATACTGCTAAATGTCTTGATTATAAGGCATCAATTACAATATGCAACTTTGCAGATTACACAATAACAAGACACTATTACCCGATGCCTATAGCAAACAGTCTTCAAATGCTTGCAACCATTAAAAGACACTATTATCCGATTCTAAATCAGATTAAAAAGAGAGAAAAAAATTGAAATAAGATTAAAAACCTCAATTCTAAATCAAGCTAAAGGGGGTGACTACAAATACAACATTTTATACTTGATACCCGAGTGGTTATCGGGTTTCAAGTATAAACCCTAGCCGTCAGCTAGGGTTTCGGACGAGAGAGAGAGAGAGAGAGAGAGAGAGGAGGAGGAGGAGGAGGCGAATACCGGCGGTTGAACAGCTACTCGAGCAGCGGCGAGGCTTGCTTGCAGCGGGCGATGAGCAGTGGGCGGCGGTCCGTGTGCGATGTGCGAAGGTCGGCATGCGGCAGCAGAGAGACCCACGGTAGAGAAAAAGAGGGAGATCGGCAGAGGGGCGAGATCGAAGAGAAAAAAAGGGTTTGGGCATGGGGGGAATTTAATACCATTTTGCGACGACACTAATGGTCGCAAATAATCGATCGTAATGAACGGTCGCAAGTGTCACCAAACCCGTCGCCATATTGCGACGGCACTATATGTGGTCACAGTGTGGTCGCTATTTTGCGATGGCACTCAAGGCGGTCACAAAATCCATCGCCCCCTTGCCAGTCTGCGACCCCAATGGACGGCGATCGCAGACCCGTCGCATCTGCGACTGCATACCGTGCCATCGCAAAAGAGCCGTCGCAAAAAGTTATTTTTTTAGTAGTGGAAGTTCTTCAAGAATAATAGTTCATGGAGGGCAAAGGAGACAAATGTAGAGGTGACACGACCCGAATGTTTGGCAGCCAAGCCCAGCCCGAGCCCGAGCCCGCCTAGCTGGGCACGGGCCGGCCCAAAAATTAATATTTAATTTAAATTTTTAAAGGTTTAAAATTTAATTTTAAAAATTAATGGTTATAGGTGAATTTTGAACTTGGACCATCAATTTTATTAATCATTGTACTAAATTTTATTATATATGTTTTATATGTAACATTGTAACGCAGTACAAATTAATAAAAATATTTAAAAAATTAAATTATAATTAAATTTTTATTTATCTTTAATACAAAAATATTCATACAATGATAAAATAATTTTTTTTAATATTATAATAGACAACACTTTAAAAGGTTGCCTACGTACCTTCTATATCTAAACTTGTACTCTCCAATGATTAACTATAGAAGGATCAGGTCTACGTAGTTCTTTTTACATTTTTAATCACCCGTAGTCCCGGTGATTTAACTTGTACTTGGACCAGCAGCACCAGCTTCGCTTGTTTGAGCTTCCTCCTCTCCCGATGATGAAGTGTTATGTCCTACATTATCTTGTAATCTATCTTCAGCATCCAACCAGTCTTGTAAAAGCAAATGCACATTTCAACCATTTCTTCACTCATTCGACTCTTTTTTTCGTCAAGAATTCTATATCCTACACTAAAACAAGACTCAGAAGCTACTGTAGACATAGGAACAGTTAATATATCACGTGTCATGACGAAAATAATATGATACATATTTTCTTCTTTTTTCCACCATGCTAAAATTTCATTATCATCTATTTCTTCAGAATGATTATGATCTAGAAAAAAAAGTAATTCATTAAAATTAGTAGAAGAAGAAGATGTTGTTTTATTCTACGACTAAGTTGAGAATTAATACTATTTCTACCATCATCTCTTAATCTAGAAGAAGAAGATGTTGTTTTATTTGTAATTGTATCACCAAAATTTGAAGCGTAAAATACAAACATAGAATTCAATAAATTCAAAATTTTAATTTATTTTCTTCAACATTATCTAATTCCATATTGTTATAATAATCATCTAACAACATATTTAAACCATCAATTTTCATTCTAGGATCTAAAGATATTGTTAAACAAAATAAAGTAGGTATATCTGACCAATATTTTTTAAATTAAGTTTCCATTAAAGAAATAATTTGTGCAAATAAAGGATGATATCTATATGAAGAAAATACTTCACTAATACGAACTATATGTGAAAGAGTTAAATTAATAATAAACATCGGAAAGTTGTTCGGTAGCTTTATTAAAAAGTTCTAAAATTTGAGTAATATGCCTAGCAACTAACCAATCATTATTATTAATTGGATCACCAGGCATATTTTGATTGTAAAACATTGTAAGGATCTCTTGATATCTTATAGTAGACATAAGCATATGATATGTTGAATTCCATCTAATAATAACATCACCATTAAATTTTTTAAATGGTTTATTAAAAGATTGACATAATTTTTTAAATTCTTGTATTCTTGCTTTTGAAGAACACATATATCTAATAACATTTCTTATTTTTTCTACATGTATATTTACTTGTTTTAAATCATCTTGTATACAAAGACAACGAACATGAAATTATTCACCATCTAATATTGGTTTAAATAACTGTATAAGGGGAGGAATAACAACATCATCATTACTAGCATTATCAAAATTAATCGAATTTTTTTTATCATTTATATCATAGAAAGATGTTACAAATCTAATAGTAGAAAAAATAGCAACAGAAGTGTATGGATATTCAAAATTTTTAAAACTAATTATTCTTTTTTGCAAAATAAATTTTTTTTTTTATCAATCCAATGTGCAGTAACACAAATATAAGAATTAGTAGTACGTTGACTAGACCAAACATTAGATGTTAAAGAAATTTTTGATTTATTATTTTGAAAACTAGTCATAATATTTTTCTCTAAATATAAAAAATAATTTTAAAGCATCACTTTTTATTGTATTTCGAGTAATTTTTTTCTATTTTGGTTGTAAAGTATTTTGAATCCAACTAGAAAATCTTGATTGATCAACAAAATTAAAAGGAGATTCACTTTGAACAATTAATTTTGCAAGTTCTCGACGTTGAAAATCATGATCATACGAAAAAGCTGTTAAATCAGAAGAAGATAAATTAAGAATTCGTTGAGCTTGTGCAACCTTAGTGTCATGACCCTTTGCATGACATAATAAATGACCAGTTCCTCCGGTTGTTGAAGCTGAAAGAATTTTTTGATATTTTTTGCACCGGGCTGTTGTTATGGTACCATCAGGTTCAATAATTTTCTCAATATATTTCCAAACCATACTTTTTTTTCTACCTGATGGACATAAATTAATAGATGGACTTATCTCTATATTTTGATTTTATTGAGTGGTAGGAGTGGTAGGAGTAGCAAGAGGCATTTCTTCTAACATATTTGATCCAGCTTGTGGAGTATAACCTGAAACTCTCCATTCGCCATTAGTAAAAATTAAAAATATAAAAAGTATAAATATTATACTAATCAATGAAATAAATTGGAGAGATTAAAAAAAATTAACAACAATCTTGAATCATTGTCTTCTTGATGAGCTTAAAATGTTGTTGAGAATGATTGTAAATGAACTTAGATTGTTGAGAGTAAGAGAGTTCAGAGTTGAGAATTGAGAGTTGAGGATTGAGAGAAAGAGTTGAAGATGAAAATAGAAGAAATGAAGAAGGAGAGGGGGTATTTATTGGTAAATTTATTTATTTTTATATACATAATATCTTCGTCGGCCCGAGCCAGACTTGGCTCGGGCCGACCTAGGTCTGGCGCGCGCCAAACCCTGGCTTGGCGCGTGCCAGGCCTCTCGTGCTCGGCCCTCATGCCCAGAAGGCGAGCCCGGCCCATCTTCTGGGCACAGCCGTGCCGGGCCAGGCCCAGCCGAAACCCGGGCCGGGCTCGTGCCGCCCATGGGCTGGCCCAGCCCGTTGCCACCTCTAGACAAAATGATAGAAAGTAGAATATGAAGGCTTGATGTTCCCATCCACTGTTCTTTGGTTGATTCATGACATTAATAGTTCTATGTTTTACAATTTATATAAGTCCATCTCAAAATTTGAGTGTGAACTGTGATGGTCTTGGTGTTAGCCTCTTTGTTGACCTTGTCTCCATTCCCTACTTGACCAGCTTTTCTTTCTCAAAAATGTTGCTCATCTTTGTTCATCTTACTTGAGATGTTAGATGTGATATCAGTGGGAAAGAGAGTTATATGTATAGTAATGTAAATGTAAAGTTTTTTTGTTATCATCTTTGAAGAAAGTCGGAAAGAATTTTGTCATGGATGAAGAGAATAGGAGAGAGGGAGAGAGGCTGGAGCAGAGGGTAGAACAGGGAAGGTACCCAATGTTATCATTTCTGAAATGGTGCAAGAAAAGGAAAAATGAAAAAAAAAAATGGCCCTATCACCTATATTTGTAAGAAAATATATTGTCCTTTCCAAAATAGCCACTAAAATATTTTTATTCCCAACTAGGACCTCTTTATTCTCAATAATTTTTTTTTATTTGTTATTGATTAATGTGTGATGTTTCCTGTTGTATTGCTCACCTAGCATTATCTCATTTGTAAACATAATCATGGCAGTATAATTTTAAGTAGGGTTGTCTATGGTAGTTTGTGAAATTTAATTTGGCCTCCCATATTATGCGAATATTAATTGTTGTGAACTGATTTTTGTTACGTGTGATAGTTTTTGTGTAACTTCGTTGTTCAGTGCCTTTATCCCATTTTTCCTTAATAGTAAATGCATTGAGACTTAGGTATTATTAATTATTTAAATTTTATGTCTAAACAAGTTTAAAGTATCTACCTTATGTTTTTTTTTATTTCATCATTTATTATAAGCTTAAGAGGAAATAGGGGGAGAGATGATGCCCAATGTTGTATAGTTTGTTAATTAATAAAGAAGGTGAATAGTCTCACATAGTAAGATTTTTTTTTTTTTAAAGTGTCTTTTAAACTTTCAAGAATACCAAGTATTAAATTTTTAGATGGTCCAATATATGAATGATGAGCCATAGAAATTCAATGGACCATTAGCCTAAATATCAACAAATCAAAGATTGACACTTGGGCACTTGACATTTTTAGTTGAAGCAAATAGATATAGAATTATAAGAAAGGTGGAAACTTTTCTAAATAATGAATGTGGACCTAAATCTTTGAAGGAAGCTTTAAACTCTAGAGATGCAACATTCTGGCATATATATAGATTATTTTGATACTTATGCACCAATGGTTAGAATAACCTCAATTAGAATACTATTTGCATTAGCTTCTATATATAAATTGCATGTTCACCATATGGATGTTAAAACAATATTTTTAAATGGAGAAATAAAGGAAGAATTATACATGGAACAATACGAAGGTTTCATTCTTCCTGGTAATAAATATAAAATTTGTAAACTTATTGTCACAACCCGCCTCAGGATCACGTGACTGACTAGGGTATACGTGCTTATACCCCGCAGCCTAACCCATGCACATGCCAACTCATAAATAAATATAGCGAAAAGAATAACAGTTTTCATTATGAACGAGAAAACAAAACAAATTTTCCCCATGGGACTACAGTTTCAAAATACCAAAATACAAGTGCATGACAAATTACCAAAGACTCGACTACGACCACTAACTAGGACTGCTATGAGATGAATGTGGCTACTCTGCCCTCCAGTCGCGCCAAGTGCTCCAGCCCACCTCACTGGTCTGGCTCTGCAAAAAAAATAGAAATAAACAACGGATGAGTTCAAAAGAACTCAGTGAGCGATTTTACTAATCCCCACCATAAAAATCAACCACAGGGATAAATGAATAAATGCCCCTGTCTCATACAGGGGTAATGCATCATAAGTGGTATGACTAGCTAACAGGCCATTTGGCCATCACCTGCCCAAAGACAAACCAATTCACTTAGTAGTGAAGTACAACATGCCTCAGCCTACCCGTCTCCTAACGCAACAAATCACAGTCAAAGGTTATGAGGATAATCGAGATTGATCCATCCGAGCTTATATCCTATAATAGAACCCTTAGATAAAGCACATGAATAATCGGGATTCGCCCATCCAAACTTATTCCTTAAATAAAGAAACTCGGGAACAATCAAAATTTGCCCGTCCGAACTTGTTCCACGAGAAATACAGAAACAATCGGGATTCGCCCATCCGAACTTGTTCCTTAAAGATATCGTGGGAATAATCTAGATTCGTCCATCTGAACTTATTCCTTAACAATCGCAGGAATAATCAGGATTCGCCTATCCGAACTTATTCCTTAAACAGAGATTGGGAATTAACCATCTAACCTTCCGGGCCAAGCCCGCAATCCGGCTCCTATCCGAGCCTCTCCGCCATTCATAAAGATATGACACTAACAAGATCTAAGTCAAGTGTCTCCTACGGTGTCTTAGGGGTGTCTTTACTAGGAAACGTCGCAACACTGTATGCTTGATCCCAACACCTAGACCCATAATATCATCAACCCATGAGGTTTTATTTCATGCATATAATTTATTATGTTGCCTCTTGAATTTTAATTATACAATTAAAATTTTCATTTGCCAAAATTAGGGTTTTATTTTAGGGTTTTATTTTCAGTTTACTCTTGAGCTAAAAATTGGTGCACCCAAACCGAATCTGATTTCCAAAGTTTGTCCTATGGATCCAGACTATATTTTTTGGTTAAAATGATAGGTTACACGACTATATTCAGTGAACTATACTCATTACAACATAGATAAACAAATCAGCCTCCCTAATGACAATTCAACATGAAATTTGAGCACGTTGAGTTTTCAGCATATCAAGGTAATTAATCTAAAATTTACGATAATTAAATCCTTAATTACTATCAAAACATATTTATAATATTGAGATAAATCACACAAAGATTAATCCATATTTGCTAAATAAGATTTAGCAAGTATCAACATCATCTTTAAAACAAGACTCAAGCTTCATAATCAAGAACCCAAATCAATAACATACATGGCATCAAGAGTAGATCCTTTCATATGTAAAGCATGATTAATACGCTAAAATCACAAATTTAATTACAAGATATGCATTGACGTCATAGGAACCTAATAAGGTAAGCAATCCAAGACATAGATCCCCAAAACAAGCAAGAATCTTCTCTTAGACATTTCATTAAACACCTCGAGGGCACCCCTATTTCCACCTTGGCCGAGCACCCCTAGGGTAGTCCCTAGGACTACCGAGCCACAAAGGGGAATCTCGGGCCCCCTCTCTCATATCGACACAAGAATTCGGCGATAAAAACTCAAGAATCGACGGGAAATCAACAAGAACGTCTCAACGTCCAAATCAGCTCAAGAATACAAGAAGAATTTCAAGAAAAGGAGGGGTAAAACCACTCACAAGATTAGGAAGAAAAAATCAGGGAAAATTCCCAATCAGCGGCCTCCGAATCCGACCTCAAAGAATGTGGCGGCTCGGGTTAAACAAGGGTGAAGGGGCGGCGGCTCCTACCAAGCCGGCGGCTTGGCTTCCAAGGGAGAGGAAGGGAGGGGCGGCTTGGCTCTGCTCGGCAACTCCTCTCCTCTCTCTAGGCGGCTAGTGTGGCTCCTATAGGGAGCCACCTTGCCCTATGGGAGAATTTTATAATCCCTTCCCCATCTCATCCAACTGTAACATCTTTTAACCCACATCCACCTCAAATCCGTATCCAAACCCGCTAACTCCTCAACCCAAACCTAACCCCATGCTAAATACAAGCATCAATCACATGCACACCCAAGCAATGCATTTTAATAAATCGAGCACACGCATTACAACAATTAAATAAATTTATCTAAGTAGGAAAAGAAATCGCATAAATCATATTCCTACTTACCCGAGCTTTTAAGCTCGCACCGGATCATGACTCAACCCAGCTCGACCTCGAATCAGCCCGCTGGACTGACAAAGATAAATAATAAAAATTATCATAATATCTTGGATATTACACTTATAAAATCATTATATGGTCTTAAACAAACTCCTAAACAATGGCATGAGAAATTTGATTGTGTGATTTTATCTAATGGCTTATGCATAACACTGCTGATAAGTGCATTTATTCTAAATTTACAAGTGATTATGGAGTGATTATATATATGTCTTTATGTAGATGACTTGCTCATATTCAGTACTAAGTTACTTGGTATTAATGAAATCAAATGTTTTCTTACATCTACCTTTAAAATGAAAGATCTTGATGAATTAGATACAATTTTAGAAATTAAAGTTACTAAGCATAATAGTGGATTCATGTTACGTCAAAGTCATTACATAGAGAAGGTTTTGGATAAATTTAAATATCTAAAAATTAATTAATATAATACTCCTTTCGATTATAGTGTTAAACTAGTAAAGAATGATGATAAACCAATTGAACAATGTATGCTAGTGCTATAGGTATCTTAATGTATGCTATGCATTGTACAAGACATGATATAGCTTTTACTATAAATAAATTGTCAAGATTTACTAGTAATCTTAGTACAACACATTATAAAGCAGTAGAAATGGTCCTTGGGTACTTAAAAAGAACTGTAAATTTAAAATTATGTTATACATAATTTTCTGCTATGCTAGAAGGTTATTCAGATGCAAGCTAGATATCAAAAATTGGTGAAAATATTTCAACCTTGGGTTGGATTTTTACACTAGCTAGTGGTGTTGTAAGCTAGGCATCAAAGAAGCAATCTTGTCTTGCCCACTCAACTATGGAAGCTGAGTTTATAGCCTTGGCAGCAGCTGGTAAGCTCAGTGGCTTAGGAATATGTTGCTAGAAATAGACTTATGGCCTCAACCTATGCCACCTATATCCTTATATTGTGATAGTGAGGCCATAATGTCTAGTGTCTTTAATAATATCTATAAAGGCAAGTCTAGGCACATAATCTTGCGACATGACTATATTAGAGAACTTATTTCCAATGGTATAGTTACCATTGTCTATGTCTACAGAAAATTTATCAGATCCTCTCACTAAAGCTTTGCCAAGAGACAAAGTGTGGAGGACTACTTGTAGTATGGAACTAAAGTACAATCCTATAGACACCAATAATGGTAACCCAACTTCAAATAACCAAATCGGTTATAAATAAAGTTTAATGAGTAATAACAAGTTATTGATAAGTGTCTGGTTAAGCACTAATTCAGCCTCATACAGAATAAAGTTGTTAGTGCTAAAATAATATGAGAGGATGAGCTTTATCTCTTAATGGAGTTTAGCAATGATTGTTTGAATTATGAGACAATAATGAAACTCTACCTATATGAATATGAAGTGGTGCTTCTTCAACAAGAGTTTAGAGGGTTTTACTCTTATAAATATTCATAGAAATTGGGATTGATAGCACATGGCCATTAAAACGTGCTAGAAGCATACGAGAAACTTTATAAAATAAAATAAATATAATGTGCGTAAATATTTTCGATCCTACTAGTAATAAGTCATGGTTTAATCCTAGGACACCACACACTTCAATAGCATCTTGAGATACTTAACTAACTAAATGTTTAATCAATAAGATACATTCTTATATGCATTGTATTTACTTTGAACATTAAATTCTTGTGATTAATTAACAAACTAGGGGGGAATGTTGTATAGTTTGTTAATTAATTAAGAAAGTGAATAGTCCCATATAGTAAGATTTCTTTTCTTTAAAGTGCCTTTTAAACTTCCAAGGATGCCAAGTGTTAAACTTTTAGGTGGTCTAATGAATGCTGTGTCATGGAGGTTCAATAGACCATTAGCTTAAATATTAATAAATCAAAGATTGACACTTGGGTCACTTGGGCGGACATGAATTTGAATATTAAATATTAATAATTTGAATTTGAATTATTCCAATGGTAAAAAACCTTTTCATTTCTATTTAAAGTGAGACTAGTCACCTTTTTCCACCCCTTGCATTTTGCGTTCATTTCCTTTGAGTGTTCTCAATTTTAGGCTTTGTTGTATCCTAGGGTAAATAGCTTTCGATTGGAAAGCGATATTACACTCAAGATAGTGATTCACACCTCAAAGCCAACCCCTCTCAAAGTTCCAGATTCTAACACCAAACTCTGTCAAGAAAATCGAAAGTATTATAAAACATGTAATATATTCAGTTTAATTATGCAAGCTATTAGTTCACTTTCTTTATTTTTGTATAATTGAAATATTTTATAGTGGTTGGTTCTTTTCTTAGCTGAGGAAATATCATTGTATAAGTGATAAATTTTTAAATGATGACAAATACCTTTTTTATTTCACTCAACATGAAATTTACTTACATTTGCAGTTCTCCCAAGAACACAAATTAACATGCTTTAGTGGTAGAATGAATCCAAGAAGAGAAAGCCATAGATGAGAAAATTGAGCAGCAAAGTAATTCTGACATAAATGTAGAAGAACTGGATATTCATGGAAATATTGACACGACAAGAAGTTGTCAAGAATCTTTTGTTAACTTTTTATTTTGAGCAGCAAAGTAATCAACTTTGTATGTGGGTTTTTGTTGATGAAATCGAATTATTTTTTTTGAAGAAATTTGAATGAATTTTTAGTATTTGTTAACTTGTTCTATGTCTAAATGTTTGATATTTACACTTCATGTTAGTTAATTATAATTAATATGAATTAATACATTTTTTATATTAATTAAATATATTAATATAACATATATATTTATAAAAATATATACTTATAATATACAAAGTATTTATATATAATTCACTACTATATATAAATATATATATTATATTATATTATATATTGTATTATATATTGTATTATATATATTAATTTGTATTAGTATATATATATTATATTATATTATATTATATTATATATTAATATTTGCGACGCAAAGACCTATGCATCATGAATATTAGTTGGGGAATGCTTTTAGTAAAAGCGTTGCGAGTTGCATTGGAGACGCAACTAAAAAGTGTCGTCTAGAAATCACCGACGCTAGACCTTTGTGTCTCAATAAGCAAGTTGCATTGGAGACGCACCTAAAAAGCGTCTCCGTTAGAAATCACTGACGTCAAACCTTTGTGTCCCAAATATTATTCGGAGACGCTTCTAATAAAAGCGTCACGAGTTGCATCAAAGGCGAAACTAAAAAACGTCTCTACCATAAATCACTGATGTTGGACCTTTGCGTCTCAAAAATTATTGGAGACATAATGATCTGAGACGCTTGTAAGTAGTATCGGTGAGGTAATTAGTCACGCAAAAAAGCGTCCTTAAGAGAAAAAAAGATGTCCCCATTTATTATATTTGTTGTAGTGTGTTTTGAGTCTTGTGTAATCCTTTGGAACATTCTATTGTGTATTGTCTTGTAGTTTCCTTTGAGAACATCTCATATGTGTTGAATTGAGTCTTGTCATTTCCTTTCATAGTATTGAACCCGGATGGGTATTGGTCTAATTATGCATTTCATTGGTACTGGTATATTGTGGTATTGTTGGTTAGGCTTCGAGGTATGTGTGGTATTCCCGGCCGGTCACGTGACCTTTAAATAGGGGCGTGATGAGCATACAACCTTCTCCTTGAATGCACCTTCCCACCTCAAGGGAACTCTAAAACCTAGTTACACATGTGGATTTATGCCTCTACACTAAGGCAACCACTCAACCAAGACCAAAGCACCTAGGTCTACACTTTACCTTCAAAGTGACAACAAAACAAATCAATAATAGGAAAACAATGGAGCAATAAATACAAATAATAATACTTAGTTTCAAACTAAAACTCCTAGCTCCTCTTGATGTCTTTGATGATGAATCATTTAAGAACAAGGCAAGAATCAAGATGTAAAGGCTCAAGCTAGGTTAAAAGAGAAGCATGGCTCATGCAAATCTCAAACAAGACTAGAAGGATGTCTCAATTGAAGCATTATATTCATAGGAAGGCTAGGAATCACTACTTATAAGAAATGAATGAGAGAGGCTCTGGTTGGAGAGATTGCAATGGCTAGAAAAAAAATTGTTGGGGTCATTGGTCGACCTAAACTGCACTCTTTGCCGTTTTAGCGCAGGTTCAATTTTTTATTTGTATTTTGAGTTTCTAATTTTATTTTTTTCATATCATTATCATGCATACCAAGGGTTTTACAATAATTTTAGACCCAAAAATCTAGACACTAAATCTTCTTTTTTTTCCGAGCATTGATCAACGTCTACTTGGATTTTTTCGATCACGCATCGATCTTTCAATTGTGGACATTGTGTGCTACTCAACTTGGAACCTAAAATTATTTCTCACTTAAACGTTAGTTCCGAGTTTGTTTTCATCGAAACTAAGATTAAGACCAAGGCTGAAAATGTTAGTCCAATAGCATGCTTCACTCTTGTCAAATTTGGCCGCTCTTGATGCTCTTTCTATTTGATTTTTGAATTTTGATTTTTTGGTCTCTTCGAAGCCTTTGCGACCTATAATGGGTCTATGTGACTTATTGGTTCGATTTTTTTTTTTTTCCAACCTATAGGAATGGTTGTAGGGATCTTGTTTTTTAATCATTTTTATTTTATGAGATCTCTTAAATTTATTTTGGTATTATTTTATATCGGTTTGAAATGAATTTGTAACTATCTAGCTAAGATTGTGGTTTCTCAAATGATTTTAAATTTCACCTTTGCTATTTAGTACAATGACAGACTAGTAGTAAAAGTTCGTGGTATTATTAATATGAAGAAATTTGGAAAAATCGTCAAAACCAGATGTATGAATTTCATTATTGCAAAATTCCCATTGTTCTAACACTAGACTCATGTTAACATGTTTGATATATGTTTATGAAATGTATTGAATGAGTCTTGATGAAAATTGAATAATAAAATTGTTTGTGGAATTTGTTTTCTCAAATGAGATCAAGGTTCTTTGAAATAGTACTCATCTGTATCTTTAATTTTAGTGCTTAAATGTTGTTTAATGAGTTATTTATTGTTATAAAAGTTTGGGAAGGATAAACGTAACATCTGTATCTTTAACTTGATTACCCCAATTGAAGTATTCCATATTGTTCTCTTTTCATTTATAATTTGCTCATAGTTGCTTCAAGATGGATTAAAGCCTACTAGATTAGGTCTCATATGATATCGATTTGAATGTAATTCACGGTTATTGTTACACTTGACATGAATCTTAACGAGCCAAAACATAAGGGAGATTATAATAATTCGATTTAATCCATATAAGAAGTATATTGGTCAATAAGGTGGTCTGATGGATGTATTGTCATTAATTTCAACTTTAGTATTTTAACTATGCTAATAGTTCGAGCGTACGAAATTTATGGGTCAATTATCTCATCGAGTGAGTTAGAACATGTTTTCATCCGCAAAGAGTTTATGAAAATCCAAAATGATTTGATATATACTATTTTCATATTTTAAGTTTTAATAAACTATAATTTAATATTTAATAAAATATAGTTAAATTAATTTAGTACTTTAACAATTAATAAAATAATTGATAATCTAGGTTTTGTAATTAATATTTAAATTACTAAAATTTTGATGATTAATAATCCTCATTAAAAACTCTCATCATTAATTTTATTGGATCCAAATGGAGGGTAATTCTTATATAACATTTATGTTTTAATATTTTTAACTTAAAGTTAAAAAATATTATATAAGACATTGCAAAGACGAAATCCGAAAACGAACAACGAGCAGAAAATTTAGCCAGAAATTTTACAGAAGGAGACCTCGTTCTCTGAAAGATTAAGGCACAACGAACACTAATCGAAGAAGGTAAGCTCGCTCCGAACTGGGAAGGCCCTAACCGGATCACAAAGGTCCTCGAAAAGGGCACATACAGAATCGTCGAACTCTCTGGACGAGAACTCCCACGAGCGTGGAATGTGGCCTCTGTACGGGCCTACTGCAGCTAAGTTCTCACCCTTAATTACAACAAAGCTGGAGTACTCTTTTCCCTACTTGGTGTTTTTTTCCTACTGGGTTTTTCCCATGAAAAGGTTTTAATGAGGTTCCGCCCTATGTAAGTCGAGCTTAACTCTTGGTGGGACACGATGTATCATTATGATATTTCACAATGAAATTACTCTTACTATTTTGCACATTTTTTGTGTGTCTAATATCACTTATAGTCATTGCATACTTTGCAGGAGGAATTTACACGGTCTGATCACAAGCGACCCTTGACCCACGTGACGCACCATTCCTCCTCGGCCAATCACCCCTATTCTCGGCACTACAAAGCCTCCATAAGCAATTAGGACTTGGTTTTCACCATCCTTGTCACGCCCCAAACTCAGGGTCACGTGATCGGCTAGGGTATACGTGCCTATACCCCGCAGCCTAACTCATGCACATGACAACTCACAAAAAATAGCGAAAAGAAACAACAATTTATTTATAAGAGAAACAGAAACAAATTTTATTAAACAATATAGTTTTTGTCAAAAGCACGAGTGCGGAATAACATGAATCAAAGAGTACCAGTACTGATAATTAAATAAAATCTGAATAAAAATATGAATGTCCCCATGGGACTATAACTCCAAAATACCAAAACAAAAGTTCATGACAAACTACTGCAGACTCGACTAAGCCCCTAACTAGGATTGCTGTGAGATCATGTGGCTCCTCTACCCTCTAGCTGCGTCAAGTGCTCTAGCCCACCTTATCGGCCAGACTCTGTAAAATAAAACAACGATAACGAGTGAGTTCAAAGAACTCAGTGAGCGGTTCTACCAACCCCCACGATAGAAAAAAATCACAGATAAGATGCATCTAGCAAAACCCTTGACTCAAGAAGGAAAAGGTCACCCGTTAAAGAAAGGCCCTCCAAAGTTACCCCTTAAAGATATCACAGGAATAATCGGGTAGGCCCTCCGAACTTATTCCTTAAAACCACCTCGGGGATAATCGGGTAGGCCCTTTGCACTTATCCACGAGGCCTAATCAGAATAATCGGGAAAGGCCCTCCGAACTTGTTCCATGGGTTGGGAATTAGCCATCCAACCTCCTGGGCCTAGCCCGCAATCCGGCTCCTCAATGAGCCTCTCCACCATTCATAAAGATATGGCGCATCATGACCCATGTTAAGACTCTCCTACAGTGTCTTAGGGGTCTCCCAATTGGAAAGTGCCTCAACACTCCAATACCCGACCTCATTCCCTAAACCCGTAATGTCATAAACCCGTGCGATTTTATTTTATGCATAAACTTCACTTGTTTTTTCATAACAGATTATGCTGACCGTTTTGCCCAATTTTAATTATGCAATTAAAATTTAGTTCAACAAAATTAGGGTTTTGTTTTAGGGTTTTATTTTAGCTTACTATTTTGCCCAAAACTAATGAATCTAACCCGAATCTAGTTTCTAGAGTGTGACCTATGTTTTCAAACTATATTTTCTGGTCGAAACAATAGATTACATGACTATGTTCAGAGAAATACAAACACCACAGCAAGCATTACAAAAATAACACAAATTAATCATCTCAACATGAAATTTCAGCAACATTGAATTTTCAGCATATCATGAAAATAAATCCGAAAATTCACAAAAATTAAATCCTTAATTCACCAACATATCAGAATTATAATATTTAGATGAATCTCACCAAAAACCATATTGTTAAACACGATTATCAAGCACTACCATCATCTTTAATCAAGAACCACCTTTAAGATCAAGCATTTAAAGCAAGAACCCATCTTGCAAGAACCTTCTTGGCATCAACATCAAGATCCAAAATTTCAAAAATATGATTTCTTCAAAAATCACAGATTAAATACTAAGCATGCTTGAACATATAAGAACTCATTTTAATAACCAATTCAAGACATAAACTGCAAGATAACCAAAATCTCTCACTTGAACATTTTATCGAACACCTTGAGGGCACCCTTGCTCCACCCTTGGCCGAGCACCCCTAGGGTCATCCTAGGGCTGTCAAATCCTGTAGGGAAGGGTCTAGGGTCTCCTCAAACACGTCAATAAAAAAGAATGGTGAAAACTTGCGAGATCAACGGAAGACATTCAAGAACATCCAAACCTTCAAGATCGGCTTCAAAAATCCATAGAAACTCGAAAAGAAGGAGGGTAAAACCACTAACCTAAATAGGAAGGATGACGAGAGGAGAAATCCCAAAGGGGGGGGGGGCTCACTTCAAGCCGCCGGCTTGAAGAGAGGGAGAGAGGAAGAGAGAGGGGCTGGCTTGGCTTGGCTCCTCTCGGCTCGGCTCCAAAAGGGTGGAAGAAGGAGAGGAAGGAGAAGGGAAGAAGCTCGGCAGCTCGGCTCTTGATGGCGGCGACTCCAAGGGGAGAGAGGAGAGGGGTTGGCTGGCGGCTGGCTGGCTCCACTTCTCAATAGCTTGTGCGGCTCCAACTATGGAGCCACAAGCCAAGGGGAGGGGGTTTTATACTCCCTCTCCCTAACCCTTCTAAACCCTTTATCCAACCCGGATCTGTCTCAAGCCAAACCAGAACCCGCTAACTTAAATTAACTTAATTAATTATATTCTCCACATAACTATCCAATACACGCACAACCACATGCGACATAATTAAACAATCATGCATACATAATATAAAAATTAAATAAATTAATCTACGCAAGCAAAATTACATAATTCATATTCTTACTTACCCGAGTTTGCAAACTCACTCCGGACCATGAGTCGACTCGGCTCGACCTCGAACTAGTCCGCTAGGCTGGCAACACAACCATAAAGGAAAAGAATATAAAATATTTAGGATATTACAGTCCTCCCTCCTTAAAGAAAATTCATCCTCGAATTTCAGAAAAGAAAATTAAGGACTTACCAAATCATCAAATATTGAAGGATAACGCTCCCTCATATCCTGCTCCACCTCCTAGGTGGCCTCCTACCTGGAATGGTGCTCCCATCTGACCTTAACCAAGGGGATCTCCTTGGACCTCAACTTTCTGATCTGACGGTCTAGCACCTCAACTAGCCGCTCCTCATAGGAGACTGCTGAATCCACCTCCACTACAGTAGGCTCAATCACACGGGACTCATCCGGAACATACTTCTTCAGCATAGACACATGGAACACTGGATGTACTCGATTCATACTAGGAGGTAAGGCCAACTCATAGGCCGGTTCCCCTGCGCTTGAGAATAGGAAACGACCCAATCAACCTAGGGCTTAGCTTTCCTTTCTTACCAAATCTTACCACCCCTTTCATAGGGGATACTTTGAGGAACATCATGTCCCCCTCAGCAAACTCCACCTTCCTGACCTTTCCATTAGAATACATCTTCTGGCGACTCTGAGCTGCTAACAGCCTCTCTTTGATTAGCTTCACCTTTTCGACTGCCTCCTCCACCAGGTTAGGTCCCATCATAAGGGAATCTCCTGCCTCGAACCAACCTACAGGTGACCTGCATCTCCACCCATACAATGCCACAAATGGGGCAATCCCGATGCTGCTGTGGTAGCTGTTATTATAGGCAAGGTAAGTGTCTCTCCCAACTGCCCTCCAAATCTAGGACACATGGTCTCAGCATATCCTCCAGCATCTGAATAGTCCGCTCCAACTGACCATCTATCTGAGGGTGAAATGTCGTACTGAACTGCACCTGAATGCCCAACGCCTCCTGAAAAGACAGCGAGAATCGAGCTGTGAACTGAGTACCCCGATCTGAGATGATCATGACCAGAACACCATGATAAGCGACGATCTGTTCCAAAAATAACCTCGCATACTGCTCGGTTGAAAAGGTCGTCCTGATAGGTATAAAAGATGACGTCTTGGTTAGGCGATCCACCACTACCCAAATAGAATCATTGTCCTTCCCAGAGTTTGGCAACCCCGTTACAAAATCTATGGTTATCTTCTCTCATTTCCACTCTAGTACCTTGAGGTTATGGAGCAACCCTGCCTGTTGAGAAAATGGCTACACTAGAGGGAGGGTGAATAGTGTCTTAACTAATCTTATCGTCTAATTCCGGTTTTAAATGTTTTCTTACCATTTAGGCAAATCACAATTTGATGATTAAACAAAGAAGCGATGAATTAAAGCAATTAAGCAATCGAAAGAAGAACAATGCTAACACAGAAATTTATAGTGGTTCGGCTAACAACCTACTCCACTACCTAAGACCCGTGCTTAGGATTTCACACACAAATGCACTATATTAAGAGTAGGTTACAACTGAGGACTTTTACACCGGAAAGACCCTACACTCCATTAGAAGGTACTTCCACACCCGGAAGTATCCACCTTCACACCGAGTGAGTTTTCCCACCTCAATTCCTAAGGACAACTCCTAATCTAGTTTTACACAAGTGGTTTTATACCTTAAATACCAAGGTTACCACAAACTAGCTAGACCACAAACAAGGTCTAATACACTATCAATTTATACAATTAAAATCAAACCAAAAATAATTCAATCACAAGAAGGAAGAAGATAGGAGTTATCACAAAGGAATCACCTCTTCTTGTTGAATCTAGCAAGCTTGAATGTCCCTCCAAAGATGAACACTTGAGTTTGAGGGATCAATAGCTAGGGTTGGAAGATTTGATCTAGAAAGTGCTTAGAAGATGCTTAGTATCACTCTTTTAGATTTTTGGCATCCAGAAGTAGTGAGGAGAGAGTTTTGAATGGGTATTTATAACCCCTCAAAACCAGGGTGTCGTCAACGGGCTTTTTTTTGCCCATTGGCGATGCCCGGTCGCTTGCCGGTCGATCATCGGTCGACCGATGGATCGACCGCCCAAGCGACCGCGGTATTCTGCAATTTTTGGGCACACTTCAGTCGACCGACTGGTCGACCAAATTGGCTACTACCAATTTTCGACCATATTCGGTCGACCGAATTGGCTACTGCCAATATTTCGCATCATTCGATCGACCGACCGATCGACCGAACCTGGGCTAGAAAACTTCTTTTTGATCTTCTCGTTGCGCACTTTGTTTTTTGGTTCCGCCCTTCAGCGTGCTCCAACTTGAAAGGCTTTCCATGTATTCTATTGATTCGTCCAAGCCGCATGAAATTTTGATTTGTCTTTTATCGATCCTGCGACCATCATGCTTCAAGAACTTGGTTAAACAGATTTGGTTTGTTATTATCAAAATAGTCATGAAGAGAATAGAGCACGAAGGAAAAAACCTTCGGCCAACAATCTCCCCCTTTTTGATGATGACAAACCATTGACAATAGAGAGCAACAAGAAGTCTATATGAAATGTATAGTGTGAAGCATGATTATAAGTGGATATATGAGAGCATTAAAAGATGATGTATACAGGCATATTTTATTTAGTGCTCCCCCTATCATTATGCATATTATTTTTATAACTATCCCCCTATCATCATGCTAACTCATAAACATGTTTACTCTGCCCCTTTTGTCATCCATCAAAAGAAATAACAGGGAAAAAAAATTGAACAAAAAGATGAGTCATTTATAACATGTCATATGATGAATACACCATCATTCAATCATCACATAGTACTTAAAGTTAAGGAGTTTCAAATACAAAGACAAAGTAGACCAAGCAAAGTATAGTGTTGATATAAGTCCATAGAATGAATAACATCAAGCATTAGTGGGACTGATCATCCTCAGGAGGTGGAGGTGGCAGATGTGACTGATAATATTGCCATATCTCATCCACTCGACCATACATCTAAACAACTCGATGACCGTACTCATCCACTCTCTTACCATATTGGTCAATACATTGATCGTATTCATCCATACGTCGACCATACTCATCGACTAACTGGCCATACTCATCGATCCGCCGGTCGTACTCGTCTAGAAGTCCTTTCGTCCTTCTATTCCATTCCAACTGGTCGATATGAAACTGAGCAAAATGATGCTCTAGATCTCCCAGACGCTCAATGGGAGTACTGGTTGACGAGCTTCCAGCAGCATCTCCCTCATCCATGTCTTCATCATGATCACTGTGCTCTGCAGGTTCCCCCCGCACTCTTTTACCGCGTTGTTTTTCAAGTATTTTCATACGGTTTAAAGTGGAGGAATCTATTGCTTCGGGCACAAGTTCTATCTCAAATCTAGACTTGTTTATCCCAGCAACATAGATGAAGTGAGAGATTACTGTGGCATAGGGTAGGACTTACTTTTTTGAAGCATGGACATCTGCTATGTAGTGAAGCATGAGGTAAGGAATGTCTATAGGTATGCGGGTCATAGCAAAGAAGAGCACTCTAGTGCTCATACTGGTTACCTCGTCATAATGTCCTGCTCTAGGAAGAATATTATAGGCAATGATAAGATGCATGATCCTAGCAGAGGTTGACAATTTTATGCTTTGAGTAGGAAGCATCCCTTGATAACCCTCAAGACAGATGGCTGACACAACTTCATGACTAGGAAAATCCTCATGAAAGTGATATGTGGACATATTATATACTGATCTTCCTAGCAGAGGAAATCCAAATGCATCTCTAATGGCTGATTCGGTGATTACTATGGATTTACCTAAAATTTTGGATCTGGGAACTAGTGAGTCACCTAATCTAGCCTTATCTATCACAAGATTGGAGAAAAATGATTTTATCAATATGGGGCATACTGGTACTTGCTTTCCTATATACTCCACCCATCCTAGAGCCGCAAGTTTACTTCTAATGTCATACTTCTAATGACAGCTATGTCTGCAAACCTAGGGGCTTGAGTCTTTCCTATAGCGGTTAAAAGATTATCAGGTAAGCTTGGAAGCTTTGTCTTGGGTGTCATTCTGCAAGACATTTAGGATAATATGCATGTAATTAGCTTTGATGAGTAATGTATGTTCCTAAACCAAAGAGAAGGAACACTTTTAAGATCAACATAAATTTGTATAATACTTTCTTTTCTATGCCCTTTAAAAAAACTTTTGTTTTGGTAAGATGAAAATGATAAATTTTAATTTACATGAAGAATCCTCTATTTTATAACAACAAAAAAAAAAAAAAGGTTAAAAACAATGAGATCTCATGAAGTACAACAAACTTTTACATATACAAGAAACATAAGAGATTTGATTTTCCTTCCCTAGAACTTGTTTTGAAGTAAAAATACTAAGGAAAATCACCATCCATAGAAAAAGAGACATGAACCATGATTTTTATGAGTGAATCTAGACATAGAGATGAGGGAAGGTGAAGAATCCACTTAACATGAAGAACAAACTCATGTATTAGAGCTAGAGGTTGAGTTTTTACCTTAGAAGAGAAGAAGGAACCTTAAAATCCAAGGAAAAGGGGTGAGTGGCCGGTTGAAATGATCAAGGAAGCCCTAGTTTCGGGCTTAAGAGCATAAGTTGAAGGGTTGTGATTGAAATAGTCGGCCAAATGGATGGACAAGATCAATTTCTGTCCGCCAGTCGATTGGGCGGTCGCATGTTGTGCGACCGCTCGAGCTGCAATGTGTTTTCTAGGCTCCCAAAAAAAAATATTTTGAGAGATCTATATATTGGAATTTTATGAAACTTTTTCCACATGAACTAGGCTTCAAGAGGATTCCAAAAAGTCAAGTCACTCAAAAAGGATATCTCTACGATTTTCTAGAAAATCCACAAGTTCACAGTGGCATTTTTGTAAATAGTTGGACTTTGCGCGAAATCTTAGATTTCTATCGTGGAACACTCTAATCTGGTTAGATCTTGTCTGGATCACTTATGATGATGTTTTTGAGCATATACATTTTTTTCGAAGTTTTATGCAATTTTAATCATATATATCGAAAAAAAATTGTATTATATTTTCTCACCAAGAATTTTATGCTTGAGATGTGAAACTTTGTCTATTCACCAAGATACTTGTTCACGTGTAACTATTTGTAATTTATATTCATGACACATTTGTCAATCACCAAACAAGATTCCCAATTCAAAATCTATCTTCATTATGTAATCGCAAGATAGTCAAGATTTGGATTTCCATACTAATCTAAATTTCTTATTTGAGCTATTTTATTCAAACAATCATGCAAGATTATTCATAAGCATGAAATTGATTCAATCAAGAGAAACGAGGTGTCATGCAACAAAATTTACCAAATTAACGCACATACCTCATTTCTTGAAGAATTTCATAAATTTATTTTCTTTCTCCAATTTTTGTGATAGCCTTCCATTGTCAATAAATGTTAACTTACAGGCCAAAAATCATTAGTATCTCAATGGTATATCATCTAGTACGTTAGCATGCTAAATAGCAAAGGGTGAGTAAGAATTCTTCATTTGAGAATTTTAGCCTGAGCTAGATAGTGAAAGATCAGTTTCACATAGGATCATCATGAAACCAAAACGAATCAAGAGATCCCAAAATATGAAATTTTGAAAAGTAAGATCTCCAATCCTTCCTATTGAGTGAAAACCGAAAGGTCACAATGAGCCTACGATTTAGAACCGCAGGGTCGCATGAGCCCGTTATAGGCTACATAGGTCTCCGAAGAGATCGGGAAATCAAAAATCAAAATTATTTTTCAAAAGACTCTTATCAAGAGCGGTAAGAATCAACTCGAATTAAACAAGTATCAAACACTCTTACTTGAATGAAACAAATTAAAGTAAGGAGATGATACCAAATTAACTAGATGCTGATTTTTCATACCGAAGGCATCCATACGATGCGAGGTTGCAACTTGGATTTGGTGAAGCTTTAAGTCTTTATGCAACTCTCATCAACCATCATCAACTCATCCTTGTGTGGTTGCTCCCCTATAAGAGAACACGAGATCTTTGGTACCCAAATTGATTTGGGTCCTTGGGGGTTAGAGGGCTTAGCTACCCAAAGTGTCTTAGCACCACTTAAATTTCCATTAACCATCATAACTCATCTTAAATGCGCACTCATATATAGCATGCCCGAAAGTGCAACAACAAAAACAATGTCCATTAAATTTCCTTTTATTTGTACTATGGACATGGAATCTAGCATTGGAATGCTTAGCATGTGAGTTATGATGAACATAAGCATTCTTAGAAAAGGTATTCTTGTTTTGGGGTTTTTTAAATGAATCATTTTGATTTTTGGACCTTTTATTAGATGAGGTATTAATCTTTCTATTCAAAATTAACATTTCATTATTTACTTCATTCATAGATTTATGCAATGCATGCAATTGAGTTTTTAGCAGACTATTTTCCCTTTTAAAAATGACATTTTCATTTTCTAAATCCTTAGCTTTACATGAGATGAGTTAGTGACACTAACTTTTAGTTTCTCATTTTCTAGTTTTACTTCATGTAAATGAGAGCTAAGTGACAAATTTTCTTCTTTTAATTTTTTATTTTCTTTGTCCTTTTTAACAATCAATGCATACATAATTTTGCATTCATCTAATAATTCATCATATAGAAGATCTGAGGAATTAGATGAATTAGATCTATAATTTTCATGACGGAAAGAGGAGCATACCTCCTCATCAACATTCATGATGTTAGTTTTGTGATCATGGTATGAGGATGCTTCACTTGATGCACGTGAGAGAGTGGAAGCATTTGACCTCCGTTTTGCCTTGTTCTTCATACTAGGGTAATTCTTCTTCACGTGCCCTTTCTCATTGCATAGGTGACATTTCACATTTCTCTTTCGACTCTTTGTACTTTCTAAATACACTATTAGCTTCAAGAACTTCATTAGATATAGGAGTATGACAATTGTCATAGTCCCTTCATTTAGAGTAACAAGTTCTTCAGTTTTAGCATAATCATAAAGTATGTTCAAAATAGCCCAAATATCATATGCCGAAGTGCAATGCAGACTTTTTCAAACGTGTTATTTTCCAAAGAACAATATATGCAATTTGTTGCTTTAGCATTTAACTCAAACCTATGAATTTGTTCTTGGGTCCATGCATCCATGTTTTTCCTAGGTTCTATGTAGTTTGACTTTACCATATTAAACACTCCTGTACCTTGAGTCTTTAAGAATGTATACATTTTTCACTACTGGAATAATGGGCATCAGCAACGGCTCTAGCTGTTGCTGATGGTTTCAGCAACGGTGTGCAATGGCTCCGCCCGTTGCAACGAAGCCGTGGCAGAAAAATGCGTTGCTGATAATTTAGCAACGGATTAGCAACGGCCGCTCGGACCATTTCTAATAATACTATCAGCAACGGTTTTGCTACGGACCTGGTTCCGTTGCTGATAACAATTCTTAGCAACGGCCAGTGTGTCCGTAGCAACACCGTTAGTGAAAGACCATTGCTAAGTCGTTGCTGTAGGTCTTCAGCAACGACTTTTGATACACTTTTAGTAACAGCTTTCCCACAGACGGCCGTGGGAAAGCCGTTGCTGATTACTAGATACTGATACCGAAAAAACTTCAAAATTCCAAATTTCCATTAGTACATTGATACATTATCTGATACATAACTCACATACCCATACACCCATACACACATCCATTCACACATCACAAATACACCCAAATATATATCAAAACAATTATAATTATATTTATAATTATCCACAATCGAATAAAAACTATTCAAATGCAAAATTTAAGTATCAATATCCAAACAAAACAAAACTAATATATATATAGTATCAAAGTAACAAAGTCAATATAATTAAAACAATAAATCTTACGATGACGATGGAGGATGGTCTGGATCATATGGCGGAGTCTGGAGTGCCCGGGTGTACACCGGCGTGGACTGACTCGAGGACGATGGATCAAGTGATGCTGCTCTGGGGAGACCTGACAAGTTGGGTAGCATAACTTGCATATCCGCCATCATCTGACTCTAACACTCCATCAACTCAGTCTAACGCGCGACCGTCTCCTCTAGTGTCCTTATCCTGCTACTATGATCATCTCTAGACCTGGATGTCGACATCCGCTCACCAGCATGCGGAGGGGTCGGTGCCCCAAGTGGCCCTAGCACGGCTCGCACAAGACCACTATCTGAAAAACCATAAACGCGGCCGTGGTCCCAGCCACCTGCAACATCGACCCACGCTGCTGCGTCAAAGTCCTCGGGGGTGCCTCCGCCCTGTATCACCGTCTGACTGTAGGTCTCCTACTCGAGTTTAATTTTGTATTTAATATTTTTCATAAAACTTAAATTATAAATATATAATGAATAATTTAAACAAATATACTTACCATAATAAATGCAGCGCGTTTGTCGACATACTCCCCCATCCCATGCACTCGACGGTGTGTCCGCTCAAACACCGCCATCGGGGAGTGTCGCTGGACAGTCCCATCGTCCAACACCATTATCTATATTTACAAAACAAATACATTAATTAGTACACAGAGTAACAAATAAAATATAAAATATAAAATTAAAATTAAGGTACACTTAATTACCATACAGTTCGCGTGCACAGCAAATACAACAGAGCCGCCAGTGTGATGCGCTCCTCCCCCCGACATGCGGTTTCTAGCCGCAGTCCTAGAAATCTCCTGCCATCGATCCGTCGACCACATCGCCATGAGCTGGTGCTATATATCGGACGTAATCCAATCGGGGCCGTATCCCCGAGTCTTCATGATGTTAGTGGTCCCAGCTCGGGCCATCGCCTGGGACTGGGCCTGCCCCAACTGCCCATTGTACCTCTCCCGAAAAATAGTCTCCCAGGCAGCATAAATGAAGGACCTCTGGTCCTCAGCCCATGTATATCGAACCTGCAAAATAATAATATCAGTACCAATATTAATAATCATGAATGTATAAAAAAAAATTTAATACGTGCCTCAAACTCGCGCCATAACAAGTCAACATGCTCACTGGGCACGTGAGACCACGTGGGTCATGCCCCGTGCATGTATCGTCGAATGGTAGAAGAAATGCTCCTTGGCACTTCTTCTTGCTCGAACCTACACAACAAAAATAAATTTTAATATTATATTATGATATAATGAATTTGTAATGATTCATAATTCATGATATATTACCGCTCCCCAATCACGCTAATGAATCTACGTGACTCTGCGGCTGGTGGAGGCTGCCACCTGTTCGACCCGCGTGGCCGCCTGCGTCTGGATGTACTAGCCTCAGCAGTATCATCGGCAGGAGGATCAACAACAAGAGAATCAGCAGCATGAGTAAGTGCTGAAGTCTCACCGATCGGAGACTCTGAAGCTCTCCTACGACGATAACCACGACCAAACATATCTATTGAATAGACATATAATTAGATTATTATATATATAGTAGAGATATATTTAATATAAGATATACTTTACAATTATTCCTCATCATCTGAGTAATAGTCTTCGAATTCTTCCTCTTCTTCCTCTTCTTCATCTCCAGCTTCCTCAATTTCATGATCGTCATCATCAGCATATTCAACTTCTAATTGAATTGACGTTGTGTCTGCATCCTCGAGTATTGGAATAATACGATCTACAGAAGGAGGATCATCTTCTTGATAGAAACCATCTGTCACATCAGGTATCGGCTCATTTTCTCCAGCTATCGGATCAATTTTTCCTCTACCTTTAGTCATACAGACAACACTCCAATCTGCTCTATCTTTATTTCGAGCTGGATACTTCGCCGAATATACTTGTTCGGCTTGTGATGCCAATATAAAAGGCTCATTTGCTGCCAATTTGGATTTGTAATTAACCTCAACAAGTTTGTATTTTGGATGAACTTTCATGCCCTTTTCTATTGTATCGAACCAATGACATCTAAATAGGATCACTGGTTTCAAGCCGAAGTAATGCAACTCTATCACTTCTTTCACCAGTCCATAAAAATCCATATCACATTCAACATAGGTTGTCCCTTTCATGCAGACCCCAGCTTTCATCGTCTTCTTTGTAAATGCGTATTCAACCGTGTGAAATTTGTACCCATTAACAAAATATCCGCTATAACACGACACTAGTCGCGACGGCCCACTAACAAACTCAAATATTCTTTCATCTATTTCAACTTTGTGATCTTTGCTGTAAGCTTGAATCCAAGTAGGGAAATCACGATTCCGTAATCTCTCCAATTCTTGATCGTTGTGAATAGAATATTTTTGCACCATCTCAATGTCAAATATTTCAATGAATTATTCAATCTCTGGACAATTGTACATACAAGTGTGCTTAATGATACTCTTCCTCGCTTAAGTGTCGAGATGGACGAGAACCAAAAGCACGACCAGAGTGACAAAATATATTTAAACGTCCATCTGAATGTCGAACTCCCCCATCGTCGTTACATGGAAGACGATCAAATCTTGTCTGTACTGTCGATTCAAAGTAAAATGAGCAAAATATTGAAATTTCTTGGTTGATGTACGATTCAGATATTGATCCTTCAACAGCTGCGTTGTTGTTTACTTTTTTCTTCAAATAATTCATGTATCTTTCAAATAAGTACATCCATCGTTATTGAACGGGGCCACCAACTCGTGCCTCGTATGCCAAGTGTATTGGTAGATGCTCCATCGAGTCAAAAAAGGCAGGAGCGAAAACTGCTCCAACTTGCATATAATTTCAACAATATTATTTTCAAGTGTTGACATATCTTCGGCTCGAAGGATATTTGCACAAATGTTTCTAAAAAATATAATTAATTCAGTCAACGGACCCCAAATATTATCAGGTAGAAGATCTCGGAATGAGATCGGAAGCAATCTCTGCATGAATACATGATAATCATGGCTCTTCATCCCTGATATTTTGCAATCATCGAAGTAAAACATTGAGATAAGTTTGAGGCATATCCATCGGGTAAACTGAGTTCTTTTATCCATTTACAAACATCTTTGATCTATTTTTTATTTAACACATACGGGGCCTTCGGCTTCAGATATCGTTCGTGGACCTCTTGTAACTGCAACTCCGGCCTCTTACAAAGTATTTTTAGATCATGTCGGGCTTTTACATTATCTTTAGTTTTTCCAGAAACATCCATCAAAGTGTTGAAAATATTATCAAACACATTTTTTTCAATGTGCATGACATCTAAATTATGTCGAATCAGTAATGAACTCCAATAGGGCAATTCCTAAAAGATACTTTTTTTCACCCAGTTATGTGTTTGAACAAAGCCTGACACTCTTTCATTCCGATCAAATACTATCTCTGGAAGTGCTGAAACACGTGCTAACATTTGTTCACCAAACAACATCGGGGGTGGCCCATCTCTTTCGACTTTGCCCTTAGTAAATTTATTACGATTCTTTTGATACTGATGGTTAGCCGGTAGGAATCGACGATGATAATCAAAGAATGAGATTTTTCTTCCGTTCTGTAGACTGATTGATTTAGAGTGTTCCATACAATACGGACAAGAGAGTCGGCCGTGAGTGCTCCAACCAGACAACATGCTGTATGCCGGGAAATCATTGATTGTACACAAGATCGCTGCCTTTAAATTGAAGTTTTGCTTCCGATGACAATCATAAGTGACAGCTCCCTCAGTCCACAATGTTTTCAATTCATCTATCAAGGGTCTGAGAAACACGTCAATTTCTTTTCGCGGACCATTAGGACCCGGAATAATCATCGAAAGTTAAATAAATTCATCTTTCATACACATTGATGGTGACAAATTATAAACTATCAGCAGCATTGGCCAAACTGAATAAGGAGTTGCAGAGTGTCCAAACGGATTAAAACCATCTGTACACAATCCCAATATAATATTTCCAGTATCCCTAGCAAATGAAGGATAACATATATCCAAATGTTTCCATGCTTCACTGTCGGATGGATGAGTCATTACTGTATCAACACGACTTCTTGCATGCCAACTCATGTAGGCGGTCATCTTTTTCGACATGAATAATCTTTGAAGCCTCGGTGTTAGTGGAAAATATCGAAGCACCTTAAACGGGATATTTTTCTGTCGAACCGATTTCTTCTCCTTGTAACGAGGACGTTGACATACAGGGCATTTATCCAACTGCACATTTTCTTTATAATATAAAATGTAGTTTTTTTGGCACGCATGTATTTTTTCGTACCCAAGCCCCAATTTTCTCATCAGCTTTTTAGTTTTATAAAAAGTTGGCTCAAACTTGTTATCAGTAGGCAGCATTCCATTAATCAATCCTGCAATCCAATCATACGCAACCCTGCTGATATTACAATCGGCCTTGATGTTTAAGAGCTATGCCATTGCTGAAAACCTAGTGTATTTAGGACAATTTTCATACAAAGGTTCATCGGCAGCTTTCAACATCTCATAAAATTCTGCAGCTTCTTTATTCGGCAATTCAATCTCTACCGCGGTTTGTACTTCTGTGATATCAATCGCTGTAGTATCTGATAGGACTGACGTCTCAGTAACTGGCCGATCAACATTATCATTCAGGTGGAATTGACACCCAAGACTATCAAGTATCATAGTTCTATAGGGATTAGATTGACTGGATGAAGAAACACTAGCAGAGGAAGATTCACCAGATGTCTGAACGACAGGATTGCTCGACGTCCCGACTTCACGTGACTCCCCGTGACAAGTCCATAGAAAATATCTTGGTGCAAATCCTTTCCTATATAGATGCAGAGTGACAGTTTCCCGATCCAAAAATTGTCCTTTCAAACAAATGCGGCACGGACATCGGATTTTATCACAAGCGCTAACGAATTTCCTATTCAAATAGGCGAAATTTAGGAAGTAAGTTACGCCTAATCAAAACTTATTCGTCAAAGCTCCACGATCTAAATGTCGGTACATCCAACTTCGATCAGCCGACATGATTCTGTCAATCAATGACAATTTCTTTGGTTAATACCTTTAGGTGAGATGGTCATATTCCATTCGGGATTTATGTTATTCAATTGCACTAAGTACTTCTTTTAACCACTAACTTCATTCTAAATTTCAGCAGCATCTCCCTATAGTTCTCCGAATACGCATATCATTTGGGAGCGTATCGAAGAACAAGAGAGATGCTGCCGAAATTTAGAATAAGTTAACGGTTTAAAAGAAAAACGTAAGTGCAATACAAATAACTATATTCCCAAATTATCCAATCAGGGACAATTCAAGGGTCGTACATCGTATAAAAGATCATCTACTTCTTTTACACGAACATACAACCCCCGAACGGATCTAAGATTTCGCTAAATCATATCCGACTCATCGATGCGTATGTGAAACATATCAACTCGTCGGATGGATGATTATTTTCTAAATGTTTCAAGTCAGTTCGAGTCCATAGTGGACAATTCCGACATGAGTCCAAATTAGACGATTTCGGCAAGAGTCCGAAATGGATGATTCCAGTGCGAGTCTGAAGTGGACGATTTCAGCGCAAGTCCAAAGTGGACGATTCCGACGCGAGTCCAATGAGGACAACTCCGGACTAATTGACATTTTAACTAATTAATTAATATTAATCTACAATATTTTAACTAATTTAAATAATCAACCTACCATTATTCAATATTAATCTAACTAAATTAATTTAAAAATTAATCTAAACTCTAACAATTAATCTAAAAATTAATCTAAATCATAACAATTAATCTAAACCCTAAAAATTAATCTAACAAATTAACAATTAATTAACAATTAATTAACAATTAAATAATTAAATAAAAAATTAATATTTTGGCATTTCTGGCGTCGAAGACCAGTGTCCGGACACTGTATAAGGTCTGACGGCAGCCACTGGCCGAAACCCTAAAAATAGGGTTTCAGCCGAAATTATACCTAGGAACCAATGGGGAAGGCGGGGCAGCGAGAAATACCTCGAACAGACGGGGAATCGGCAATCGGAATCGACGGTCGAGGATGGGGCGGCGGCGTCGGCAGCGGCGTCGAAAGAGGGCAGCGTGCGGTGGCAGTAGAGGAAGACGAAGAAGGAGACAGGCGCGATCGTGTGCCCTATATAAACTTATCAGCAATGGCTCACTTAACCGTTAGAACGTCGTTGCTGATAAGTTTATCATTAGCAACGGCTAACGTGTCCATTAGAAAGTCGTTGCTATCATAATTAATATCTACAATGGCTTGCATGTCCGTTAGATCACCGTTGCAGATACAGCATATCTGCAATGGCTTGAGTAGCCATAAGAACGCCGTTGCAAATAGCAACGGCTAGAGCGGCCGTTGCTGATAGCCGTTGCTGAAGACCCAATTTCTAGTAGTGCTTCATTTCCAAAGACCAAAGTTTGACTCATCAAATCTAGGTGGTACAGACGCTACACACTCTAGTGTCATTTTTTGGATCGAGGCAAAGTGTAGAAGAGATGATGAAATCTCAGTCCACGACCTGCTCTGATACCAATTGTTGAGGAATGGCTACACTAGAGGGGGGTGAATAGTGTGTTAACTAATCTTATAGCCTAATTCCGGTTTTAAACATTTTCTTATAATTTAGGCAAATCACAATTTGATGATTAAACAAATAAGCAATGAATTAAAGCAATTAAGCAATCGAAAGAAGAACAATGCTAACACAAAGAAATTTATAGTGGTTCAGCTAATAGTCTACTCCACCACCTAAGACCCGTGCTTAGGATTTCACACACAAATGCACTATGTTAAGAGTAGCTTACAACTGAGGACTTTTACACCGAAAACACCCTACACTCCCTTAGAATGTACTTCCACACTGGGAAGTATCCACCTTCACACTGAGTGAGCTTTCCTATCTCAATTCCTAAGAACAACTCATAATCTAGTTTTACACAAGTGCCTTTATACCTTAAACACCAAGGTTACCACAAACTAGCTAGACCACACACAAGGTCTATTACACTATCAATTTATACAATTAAAATAAATCCAAAAACACTTCAATAATAGGAAGGAAGAAGACAGGAGTTATCACAAAGGAATCACCTCTTCTTGTTGAATCTAGCAAGCTTGAATGTCCCTCCAAAGATGAACACATGAGTTTGAGGGATCAAGAGCAAGTGTTGGAAGATTTGATCTAGAAAGTGCTTAGAAGATGCTTAGAATCACTCTTTTAGATTTTTGGCATCCAGAAGTAGTGAGGAGAGAGTTTTGAATTGGTATTTATAACCCCTCAAAACCAGGGTGTCGACAACCAGAGTTTTGAATGGATCCTTAGTGAGAGCACAGAAAGCATCCTCCTCCTGCGCTGCCCGCAACATATCAACCAATGTGGACTGCACCCTCAGGTGAGCCGCCAATGCACCAGAAGCTAACACTGACAAGACTGCCCCGCCATCCAAACATAGGGCCAAGTCCTGAGCCAACGGCCTCCTCGTGACCGTAAAATGTGTTAGACTACCAATAGACTTTCTACTTAGAGCATCAGCCTCCACATTGGCCTTTCCCAGATGGTACATGATCGTGCAGTCATAGTCCTTCAAAGGGTCAAGCCATCTTCTTTGCCTCAGCTTCAACTCCTTCTGGGTGAGCAAATACTGGAGGCTCTTATGATCAGTGTATATCTCACAAGCCTCGCCATAAAGGTAGTGACGCCACAGCTTCAATGCGAACACCACTGCTATCTCAAGATCATGGGTTGGGTAACTCTTCTCGTGAACCTTCAACTGCGAAGAGGCATAATATATCACCCAGCCATTCTGCATCAACACACAATCCAAGCCGACCCGGGAGGCATCACAGTAAACAACAAATCCTCCCTAGCCCGAGGGTATTGCTAGAACTGGTGCCAACGTCAAACGGTCCTTGAGCTTCAAAAAGGCCTCCTCGCACTTACTGTCCCATTCGAACTTGACCTTCTTCTGGGTCAGGCGGGTCAATGGCGCTGCAATCCTGGAGAAGTTCTCCACAAATTTTCTGGAATAACCTGCGAATCCAGGGAAACTACGAATCTCAATGATATTCGTCGGCCTCTTCCAATTTTGAACTGCTTCTATCTTTGCGGGGTCCACGTTTACCCCTTCCTTGGACACCACATGGCCAAGGAAACCTACACTATCTAGCCAGAACTCGCACTTGGAGAATTTAGCATATAAGCGGTGCTGCCTAAGAGTCTCCAGGACCACCCTCAAGTGCTCAGCATGCTCCTCCCTGCTCCTGGAATAAATCAAGATATCATCAATAAATACTATCACAAATTTATCCAGGTATTCCCTGAACACTCGGTTCATCAGGTCCATAAATGTTGTAGGTGCATTAGTCAACCCGAAGGACATCACCAGGAAATTAAAGGGTCCATAACTCGACCTGAAAGCAGTCTTAGGGACGTCAATGTCCCGAATCCTCAACTGATGATACCCTGACCGCAGGTCAATCTTAGAAAACCACTGAGCTCCCTGAAGCTGATCAAATAAGTCATCAATTCTAGGCAACAGGTACCGATTCTTCACTGTTACCTTGTTAAGCTGTCGGTAATCAATGCACATCCGCATTGACCCATCTTTCTTTTTCACAAAGAGCACTGGAGCACCCCAAGGAGAAACACTTGGGCGAATGAAACTCAACTCAAGCAGCTCCTGCAACTGGGACTTCAACTCCCGCAACTCAGCTAGTGCCATCCGATATTAGTGGAATGGAGATCGGCTTTACCCCTGGCTGCAAGTCAATGCAGAACTTAATCTCTCTATCTGGAGGCAACCCTGACAACTCCATCAAAAACACATCAGAGAACCCGCACACCACGGGCACCCCCCCCCCCCCGATGTCCCCAGTCGCACCTCCGACTTCCTCTGCCACAAGTAGCTTCCGAGCCCTAAGAGCTGAAATTGCCATCAACGACTCTCCTCTTCCCTCACCCTGGAAGCTAAACTGGGGCAACCCGTGTTGGCTTTAGGCTTACAACCTTATCCTTACTCTTGGTTTTAATGGTTTTGATGATAACAAATATGGGACTAATGATTTCATTGAGAATATGTTTCAGGTTCCATATCAATTAGCATTCGATGTCCTCGATCGGAAAAAATGAAGAAATCAAAAATCGGAAGGACATTGATCATCGCGCTCGGGTTCGCCGCGGAAGTTTATCGAAGATCGACGAGTGCACCAAAGTCACTTGGATGAGTCCAAAGATCAAGTCAAAAGCTCTCCAAGATGATGCTCGTTAAAAGTCGGAACCCGAAAACCAAGCGCGGAAGAAATAGGGTGAAAATGTAATTTCAGCCTATGTTCGGTCGACCGAATAGGGTAAGAAAGAAAGGCCCAGCCATTTCGGTCGACCGATCGGTCGACCGAACACTACCTAAAAATGGTAGTGGGCACTTCGTTCGACCAGTCGGTCGACCGATAGTGGCTGGTTTTGGGCAGTAGGCTTGGCGGTCGACCGGTCGATCTAGCCGACCTGCTGAAAGCTGAAGACGCAAGATCCAGTCAGTCAACCGATGAGTCGATCGAAGGTCGAGGATGAATAGTCACATCTGGGCGGTCAACCCGTCAGTCGACCGACCACAGACAGAAGAGAAGCGGTCGAAAGACCGGTCGACTATTCTATCAGCGGCCTGTAACGGATAGTTTTCTATCCATTGAATAGCCGTTTCCTCAGTAGGGTATAAATATACCCTCATATGATTCTTTTAAGTTCTTCCTTGACTTCTACAGAATTCATTGAGCATTCTAAGAGGAAGATTTGAAGCCTTCCAAAAAGCTTGCGCTGCTTCTCTGTCCGCGACATTTTCTTCAAGCGTACAAGCTCTGCTCCTCAACTCGGGTGTTGATTCAAGCTCCACTAATTAACGAGTTGAAGGATTGCAAAAGAGCATGAAATATTGGTTTCATTTTAAGCTCTTTTCAATTGTAAATTTTATCTATTATTTAAACTATTTTTGGATTTGTGTCTGTGTAAAGACCTAGGGCTGTTAGGTCTTGTTGTGTGAAGTGGTATCCTTGGTGTAGAAGGAGTAAAGCCACTTGTGTATACTTAGTTATTACTAGGATTAGTTCTAGTTCTCCCTTAGGGTGAGGTGGGAAAGTGCTCTCGGTAGGAAGGTGGGATACTTCCGAGTGTGGAAGTGCCTTCGGTTGGAGAGCGGAGACTTTCCGGTCCAAAGTCTTTGTTGTAAGGGAAACTCTAATTAATCTAGTAAAACCTAGTTTGGAAATCCTAAGCGGGGTACTTAGGTAGTGGAGTAGGCATTGGGGCCGAACCACTATAAATTACGTGTTTGCATTGCTTTCATTTTGTTGTGCTTAAATTGCTTAATCATTTATAAGCTTCCGCATTTAATTGCATTGAATTACAAATCGCCTAATCGACCTAAGTAATCGTTTAAAATTGGATTTAGGCTAATCGAATTAGTAAACACACTATTCACACCCCCCCCTCTAGTGTCGCCATTCCGCCAACAATTGGTATCAGAGCGGGTTGGTAGCTTGAGATTTCTCCATCTCGTCTACACCTAGTCTCGATCTAGAAATGACACTAGAGAGTGTAGCGTCTTCACCTTCTAGGTTCAACGAGTCAAACTTTGGTCTTTGGAAGTCTAGGATGTATACCTTCTTAAAGACCCAAGGTTTGGGTGTTTCAACATGGTTAAAATTAGGTATAGTGAACCTAAGGAAGACATGAATGCATGGACCCAAGAATAAATTAGCATGTTTGAGTTAAATGCTAAAGCTACAAATTGCTTATTTTGTTCTTTGGAAAATAATGTGTTTGAGAAAATCATGCATTGCACTTCGGCTTTTGATATATGGGCAACATTGAATATGTCATATGATTATGCTAAAACCGAAGAGCTTACCACGTTTGTTGAGGGTGGTGATGACAATGGTCATCCCCCTAGTACTAACCTCGGTTTTGATGATTCTAGTCAAAGAAAAGTGATATGCTACTTGTGCAAGGAAAAGGGGCACATCAAGAGGAATTGTCCTTTATCAAAGAAGAATGCCAAAAGGAGGACAAGTGCTTCAACATCCACCTCCAAATCTCAAGAAGCATCCTCTTGTCATGACTATGAAGGGACATCCAAGGTTTGCCTCATGGGTATCCATGATGAGGTACAACATTCCACTTTTAGTCATGATAAAGATATAGCATATGATAGTGATGTTAGTTCTTCACATTCAATCAAAATGTCATATGAAGAATTAGAACAAGAATGTCAAAGTATGTGTGCCATGCTTTTGAAAAAGAGTAAAGAAATGAAGAAAATTAAAAAGGATAACTCTAGGCTCACTAAGGATTTGCAAGCTCTAGAATTAGAAAATAAAAATTTAAAGGCAAATCTAAGTTCCTCAAGTGTTGATTGTCATGGTAGCATTGATGTTTTGAGAACTAGTAATTCTTGCCATGACAATTTTAAGATTGAAATTGAAGACCTAAAAAGTGAGAATATTGACTTGAAAAATGAAAATGATGATTTGAAAATTGAATTGAAAAATATCTCAAAAGTTGAGATTGAGAATTTGAAAGTAGAAAATATGAAAATCAAAAATGAAAATTGCTTGTTGAAATCTCAAATACAAGTTTTACACAAATCCATAAATGACTTAAAAAATGAGGTTGTTTTCTTGAGTAAGAAAAACTAGTAACTTATCACATGCTTCATTTTTTAGAAATCCTAGGAACAAGAATGTTTATGTAAAGAATGCTAAGGTTCCTCATGCTTCTCATATCAAGCATTCGAACATCAAACCTTATGCTCCAAAGATAAATAATAAATATCATGTCCATGTTAAAAATGAAAAGAAAAAGTTTCATGGACATTGCTTTTGTTGTGGTGTGTATGGGCATGCTATTTATGATTGCGCTTTAAAGAGAAATCCATGTGTTGCTAGGACACTTTGGATTCCTAAGCCCTCTAACCTCCAAGGACCCAAAGTTATTTAGGTACCAAAGGTATCATGTTCTTTTCTAGGGGGATCTACCACACAAGGGTGAGATGAAGGTGGTTGATTGAAGTTGCTTGAGGATTCAAAGATTGAACCATTTCAAAGTTGCAACTTCAAGTCATTTAGATGCCTATGGTAAAGGTGGCATCAAAAGTACTTTGGTATCATCTCCCATACTCTCTTGATTAAATTATAGTTGGAGTTATGATACATGACTAAAATTGATTGAATTTCCCCGCTCTTAACATCTTTCAAAAATGTTTTTGATTTTTGATTTTTCGATCTCTTCGGAGACCCAGATGGCCTGTAATGGGCCTAAGCGACCTTGCGGTTCTAAATCGTAGGCACATTATGGTCTTTCGGTTTTCAACCAATAGGAAGGGTTGTAGATCTTATGTTTCAAAATTTTATATTTTGAGATCTCTTGATCCATTTTGTTATCATGAATAATTTATTTGAAAATGAATCCATGCTACTTAGTGAAGTTGAAGTTGATAAATGATACTTGGTTTTTCTCTTCACTATTTAGTTTAATAGCTTGCATGTAGAATTGGTTTCATTGTCTACTTAAGAAGTATACTTGCAAGTTATAAATATTTTAGGAATGCTAACTAGGAAGAAAAATATTAGTTTGGCTAAATCATCATGAATAGGGTATAACCTTGATAATTTCAAATCTAAGTGTTATACCTCATTGGTTAAGATAAAATCATGTCTCTATACTCATGACTAGAATTGCATGTAAAATCCTTGAATTCTCATGAGTAGGTAGAATATTAGCACTTAGGCAAATTTCATCAAATGGAACTTGCTCTAGGTTGATACTTGCTATTAGAGACATTTCTTTAAGTCCAAACTAGTTAAACATAGGTAGAGATCTTATTCCTCAAATGTTTCACATCTTAGGATCTCTTAGATTCTTTTAGATATCATGAAAACTCATTTAAAATGAATCTTTACTATCTAGCATAGGTTAAGGTTTTAAAATGAAACTTCGCATTGAACCTTGCTATGTAGTATGTTAGCTTGCTAGTAGTCATATTATTTCATTATGATACTAATGAAGTCTACTTGCAAGTTAAGAATTTGAAAGGCTATGCTATCTAAAAGAAAATTAAAAAGGAATTGAAAAGTTGGGCAAATTTTCAAGAAATAAGGTATGAATTTAATTTTGCAAAAATCTTTGTAAAATAATTGAATACTCATGCTAAAATGATTTCTCTATGCTCATGATTGATTATGCATGATAAATATTTGAATCTTCATGAGTAAGAAAAAATTTGTTAACTTAGCTCAATTTCATGATACCCTGATTGAATGAAACTTGAACTAGGTTAAAATTCTTCTTTGGAGACTTCATGTTAAGTTAAATTTGAAATGAAATGAAATTTCTAAAAATAAGGTATGAATTTAACTTTACAAAAATCTTAGTATGATGATTGAATATTAATATCTTAATGATGTCTCTATATACTCATGATTGATTTTGCATGATGAATGTTTGAATTTTCATGAGTAAGAAAAATTTAGATAACTTAGACAATTTCATGATATCTTGATTGAATGAAACTTGCTCTAGGTTAAAACTCATATTAGAGACCTCATTTTGAGTAAACATCAAACAAACA
The DNA here is from genome assembly GCA_034359265.1 of Canna indica. Lineage (NCBI taxonomy): Eukaryota > Viridiplantae > Streptophyta > Magnoliopsida > Zingiberales > Cannaceae > Canna > Canna indica. The sequence goes on from CP136892.1 coordinate 41,122,421, forward strand.
TGTTTAGACACACATGATATGACTCTAGGTGTTCAATCTTGAAAATTCATGTGTAGATGAAAATGTGATAACTAGATCACATTAGTGGACTTAAGCTTAAAAGAGTCGACCCAAGTCAACAAATTGACTTGGACACTTGATTTTAAGTCCAAACTTAATAAACATGTTTAGAAATAGGTATGACATGTTTCCATGCTCTTACAGTGAACAATTCATATGGATATGGATAAAATGACAATAGAGGTCAATTCATGCTTACCTCTTTTGAACCATGTTGATCCAAGTCAACAAGTTGACTTAAAGGTCTCATTTTTAATTCATATTTATGGAACATATTTAGATTTACTCATGTTAGGTATCCATAGGTTTAAATTTGAAAAATCATAAGTAAATATTAAGATAGAAACTTAGCAAGTTTCATATAAACTAGTTTAGTTTTGAATGAAACCATGCTAGGTTGATATCTTGACTTAAAGACATAATTTTCATTCCAAACTTGACATATACTCTTTACATGACCATCATGTGGTGTCATGTAAATTTGAATGAAAATTGAACAAGTTTTAAGAATAACTGAAAATTACAAAAATTGTCATTTGTTCAACAATTGGTATCACTAATTTCAGTTATTTCTAGAGAAATATAGAAAAATCATTTTCAGATGATTGTTGAAACTACACATTCACTGAAAAATCTAGTTTTATGTGTAAAAATTTCAAAAAGTTTCATCAATAATCTATATAATGGAATTTTGAAGTTGGATTTCGAAAACACAAAGTATCCTTATATGAAATATCAATCTTTCCGATACTTTGATTTTTCTTCGAAAACTTCATATAAAAACTCATGTACACTATTTGGATTCAATTTCTAATATCATTCACACAAATTCTTGAGTAAAATCATTCCTAGAAATGATTTTGATATTTTAGATGATAGATAGAAATATCCATGTGTATATTAAAATCAATATAGGATGAAAAATAGTCTTTGAAAATTCTTTTGAGTTCAAACTTTATTCATGTATTTCAAATGACCATTCAATATTTGGTATCAAAAATTTTTAGCCAAAAATTGATACCAAAGCTTTTCATCGAAAATATGACTTTGTATAAATTTAAAAGTTTGATTTTTTTAATCTTAAAGTATAGATTGACCTAAGTAAACAAAGTAACTTAAAAATTTCATATTAAGCCCCAACTTGATTCATAATCTTAGATTTTCTCATGTTTAATGTCTTGATGCCTAAGTTTGAGAAAACATGAGTAGATAGCAAAACTTGAGACTTAGCACCTTCATGATTTCATGCTTATTTCAAAAGAAAATGTGCTAAGTTCATATTTAGATCAAATCACATTAGTTTCACTTCAAACTTAATACATGAGTTAAATGACTATATCTTGATAGTTTGAAAGTTTGAATGAAATTTAAAAATGTCATGAAAAAGGAACAATGTTCATCTTAAGATCATAAATGACTTAATTTGAATTCCTATTGTGTTTTGAACATATCATGTATGAATTTTGTTTCATATTAATTATTTGTTTTCCATCCCTTGGTTGAGATTTTCTTGTTTCATGAAAAATCTTTGGAGTCTCAACTTCATGAAAAAATACTTGTCTTTCATCCCTTTGAATAGATAGACCCTTCTTGCCCTTTTTGATTGATGTCAAAAGGGGGAGAGAAGAGTTTAGGTATAAAAGCGAAGAAATGTATAGTTAAAATGGGGAGATAAGTATAGGTCAAGGGGAAGAAAATATAGGAAATCCATGCATATAGATAGGGGGAGTTTATTCTTATAGATATGCATGTTGATAGGGGGAGAAATCCCTAAGTTGATATCCTTATGCTTTATTGTATATATTTTTTAAGGATGTTTGTCATCATCAAAGAGGGGGAGATTGTTGGCTTTAGATTTTCAACCTTAGTCTTAATCTCGGTTTTGATGGTTTTGATGATAACAAACATGGGACTAATGATTTCATTGAGAATATGTCTCAGGTTCCATATCAATTAGCGTTCGATGTCCTCATTCGGAAAAATCGGAAAAATCGGAAATCGGAAGGACATTGATCGTCACGCTCGGGTTCGTCGCGGAAGTTTATCGAAGATCGATGAGTGCACCAAAGTCACTTGGATGAGTCCAAAGATCAAGTCAAAAGCTCTCCAATATGATACTCATTGAAAGCCGGAACTCGGAAACCAAGCGCGAAAGAAATAGGCTAAAAATGCAATTTCAGCCTATGTTCGGTCGAGCAGGCGGTCGACTGAATAGGGTAAGAAAGAAAGGCCCAGCCATTTCGGTCGACCGGTCGGTCGACCGGTCAGTCGACCGACCACTGCCTAAAAATGGCAGTGGGCACTTTGGTCGACCAGTTGGTCGACCGACAGTGGCTAGTTTTGGGCAGTAGGCTTGGCGGTTGACCGACCTACGAATAGCCGAAGACGTAGATCGCGTCGATCAATCGACGGGTCAACCGAAGATCGCGGATCGTGCGATTTGCGTCTGGCGGTCGACCCGTCGATCAACCGACCAGAGAGAAAATTGCAACGGTCGAATGACCGATCGACCGATGATTCGACCGGACCATCGACCGGGCTTTTGTAGCGGTCGAAAATAATCCTGTTGATGCCCCGTTTCAGCTGGGGGTATAAATACACCACATACACATCTTTTAATCTCCCCCTCAAAATTTAATCATGTATGTTCTCATATAACATTTTTTATTTCAAAAAGGGGGAGATAAGTATAGTTAAAATGGGGAGATAAGTATAGGTAAAGGGGAGAAAAATATAGGAAATCCATGCATATAGATAGGGGGAGTTTATTCTTATAGATATGCATGTTGATAGGGGAGAAATCCCTAAGTTGATATCCTTATGCTTTATTGTATATATTTTCTTAAGGATGTTTGTCATTATCGAAAAGGGGGAGATTGTTGGCTTTAGGTTTTCAACCTTAGTCTTAATCTCGGTTTTGATGGTTTTGATGATAACAAACATGGGACTAATGATTTCATTGAGAATATGTCTCAGATTCCATACCAATTAGCGTTCGATGTCCTCGATCAGAAAAATCAGAGAAATCAAAAATCGAAAGGACATTGATCGTCGCGCTCGGGTTCGTCGCGGAAGTTTATCGAAGATCGAGGAGTGCACCAAAGTCGCTTGGATGAGTCCAAAGATCAAGTCAAAAGCTCTCCAATATGATACTCATTGAAAGCCGGAACCCGAAAACCTTGGTTTGAAGGATTGAAGGATTGCAAAAGATCACGAAATCTTGGTTTCATTTTAAGGTCTTTTCAATTGTAAATTTTATCTGTTATTTAACTATTTTTGGATTTGTGTTTGTGTAAAGACCTAAGGCTGTTAGGTCTTGTTGTGTGAAGTGGTATCCTTGGTGTAGAAGGAGTAAAGCCACTTGTGTATACTTAGTGATTACTAGGATTAGTTATAGTTGTCCCTTAGGTTGAGGTGGGAAAGTGATCTCGGTAGGAAGGCGGGATACTTCCGGGTGTGGAAGTGCCTTCGGTTGGAGAGCGGAGACTTTTCGGTGCAAAGTCCTCGTTGTAAGGGAAACTCTAATTAATCTAGTAAATCCTAGTTTGGAAATCCTAAGCGGGGTACTTAGGTACTAGAGTAGGCATTGGGGCCGAACCACTATAAATTGCGTGTTTGCATTGCTTTCATTTTGTCGTGCTTAAATTGCTTAATCATTTATAAGTTTTCGCATTTAATCGCATTGAATTGCAAATCGCCTAATCGATCTAAGTAATCGTTTAAAATTGGATTTAGGCTAATCGAATTAGTAAACACACTATTCACCCTCCCTCTAGTGTCACCATTCCGCCAACAAACCGGGCTTACTGAAGGTCATAGTCTTAGCCCTGCAATCCACTGAGGCGAAATGATCCGCCAACCAATCCATGCCCAAAATTACATCAAGCTACAACATCTGCAGGAGTGTCAAGTCGGCTAGCAACACATGCCCACAAATGACCATCTCGCAGCCCCGCAAGATTGTCTCTGCCATCACAGAAACGCCCGTAGGCATAGACACCACAAGGGGTAAGTCAAGCACAGAAGGTACCCCTAACAACTTAGCAGCAAACAAAGTAGACACAAAAGAGTGCGTAGCACTTGGATCAAATAAGACATATGCAATGGCATACCCAACAAAAATATTACCTGACACCACTACCCTAGACGCCTCAGCGCCCTCTTAGTTCATAGCAAACACCCGTTCAGCGGGCCTCTCCGAACCACCAGCTCGCTGGCCTCCTCCTTGAGTTTGACCCCACTTAGCTATGGAACCCACTGACATCAGTGTCTTTCCTCTAGTCTGATCAGGTTGCTGACTGCCCTTGCTAGGACAATCATTTTTGTATTGCCCAGTCTGCCCACAACTGAAACATACCTCTGAACGTCCTCAACAAGCCCCCAGTGCCTCCTGTGACATTGGTTACACTACCGTGGCCCAGATCTCCACTGCGAAAATCCAGATGATGCCCCTGGTCCTGAACCCATGTAGCCTTTGGAACTGTTATAACCTCCGCCCTATGGTGGATCTTGTGACATGAAAGTCCCCTCTGAGTGAGCTGGCCGACCCCCCAAAGACTTGGGCCGAAACTTTTTCTTCAGGGGACCATAATGCATGTTTGTCGGTACCAGTGCCTCCTTCCGGAGCGCCTCATCTAGAACCCGAGCAAAGGAAGTATCCTCGGTCTAATGGATCAATCTGGCGATCTACGGCCTCAACACCTCAACAAACCCCTTGACCCTGGCGGTCTATATGGCTATCAAGGTGGGATGGTACTACGGGAGCCGAGTGAACTCCTTCTTATAATCTGTCACCGACATACTGCCCGTCTGACGCAGTAGCTCGAACTCTTTCGCCCGCCTATCCCGAACTCTCATTGGCAAGTACTTCTCCACCATATCAGCTCTAAACTCCTCCCAAGTAGGGGGTGGTGCATCTACTGCTCTGCAGTCCCTCCAGGTGAAGCCAATCCTTGGCTGGACCTCTCAGATGTAGCCCGATTAGTCGAGCGGTCGTCTCAGAAGAACAACCAAGCTCCCTGCACAACTCATAGCAGTCTCCCAGGAAACTGGTAACCTCCACCCGTTGATCTGTCCCAGTATACCCCGGTGGCCTGAATGCAACAAAATCTGCATATGAAGGTGCTCTAGGGGCTCTGACCACCGGTGCCATTGGCTGGACCACCTTGGGTACTACAAGTGTTGTCGGTACTAGTTGTGGCTGCTGCGTCAGCTCCTGCTCCCTGCGGAGCGCCTCAGTCAGCTCAACCACATGGGCCTGCAACTGCACAATCATAGGATCCTGTCCCACCTCCTCCCAGGTCTACACTGGCCTCCCTCGACCCCGGCCCCAGCCTCGGCCTCGGCCTCGGCCTCGGCGCTCAGTAGAGTTATTGTCACTACCGCTCTTGGCGGCATCAAAGGCCTCCATCAATCTGAAATCACCAGAAAAGAAACAAATCATAATCAGGCAATTGAATTTACCCTAACATTTTGCAAACTTAACCACGAGTTGTACTGAGGTGCAGACTTAGCCAATTGATCTCATAACATACCCCTACTGTATACTGACACGCTAGCAATGCCCTATACGATGACAACTCTAGGTCATAGTCAGACCGAACCACATGCTCTGATACCACATTGTCAAGCCTCAAACTCAGGGTCACGTGATCTGTCAGGGTATATGTGCCTATACCCCGCAGCATAACTCATGCACATGCCAACTCACAAAAGATAGTGGAAAGAAACAACAGTTTATTTATAAAGAGAAATAGAAACATATTTTATTAAACAATATAGTTTTTGTCAAAAGCACGAGTGTGGAATAACATGAATCAAAGAGTATCAATACTGATAATTAAATAAAATCTGAATAAAAACAAGAATGACCCCACGGGACTACAACTCCAAAATACCAAAACAAAAGTGCATGATAAACTACTAGAAACTCAAGTACGACCCCTAACTAGGACTGCTATGAGATCTTGTGGCTCCTTTGCCCTCCATCTGTGCCAAGTGCTCCATCCGACCTCACCGGTCAAGCTCTGCAAAACAAAACAACGACAATGGGTAAGTTCAAAGAACTCAGTGAGCGGTTCTACCAACCCCCATGATGAAAAAAAAAACATCACAAATAAGATGCATCAAGCAAAACCCCTGACTCAATCAAGAAAAGGTCACAAGTGAGTCACCAGCTAACAAACCATCCGACCACCACCTGCCCGAAGGCAGCCAACACCCAAATGGTGAAGAACAACAGGCCTCAACCTACCATGTCCTAAGGCAACAGCACATACTAGGATAATCGAGAAGGTCCTTCGAACTTATCCTAGTATAAAGAAACTTGGGAGCAATAGGGAGGCTCTCCGAACTTACTCCACGAGACGCATAAGGATAATCGGGATTTGCCCATCCGAACTTGCCCCTATAAGATATCACAAGAGTAATCGAGAAGGCCCTACGAACCTACTCCTTAAAGATATCACAGGAATAATTGGGTAGGCCCTCTGAACTAATTCCTTAAAACCACCTCGGGGATAATCGGATAGACCCTCCGAACATATCCCACGAGGCCAAATCAGAACATTCGGGAAAGGTTGGGAATTCGCCATCCAACCTCCCAGGCCTAGCCCGCAATTCGGCTCCTCAACGAGCCTCTCTGTCATTCATAAAAATATGGCGCACCATGACCCACATCAATACTCTCCTACGGTGTCTTAGGGGTGTCCCTATTGCAAAGCGCCTCAACACTCCAATACCCGACCCCATTCCTAGACCCGTAATGTCATAAAGCCGTGTGGTTTTATTTCATGCATAAACTTCACTTGTTGGTTCATAACAGATTATGCTGACCCTTTTGCCCAATTTTAATTATGCAATTAAAATTTAGTGCACCAAAATTAGGGTTTTGTTTTAGAGTTTTATTTTAGCTTACTGTTCTGCCCGAAAGTGATGAATCTAACCTGAATTTGGTTCCCAGAGTGTGACCTATGTTTCCAAACAGTCAAAACGATAGGTTACACTACTATGTACAGAGGAATACAAACTCCACAGCAAGCATTACAAAAATAGCACAGATTAATCATCTCAGCATGAAATTCCAGCAATATTGAATTTTCAGCATATCATGAAAATAAATTCGAAAATTCATAGAAATTAAATATTTAATTCGCCAACAATAAATCCTCAGAAACTATATCAAGAATCACCTTTAACATCAAGCATTTAAATCGAGAACCCATCTTGCAAGAACCTTCATGGCATCAACAACAAGATCGAAATTTTCAAAAATATGATTTTCTACAAAAATCACAGATTAAATACTAAGCATGCTTGAGCATATAAGAACTCAATTTAATAACCAATTCAAGGCATAAACTACAAGATAACCAAAATCTCTCACTTGGACATTTCATCGAACACCTTGAGGGCACCCTTGCTCCACCCTTGGCCAAGCACCCCTAGGGTAGTCCTAGGGCTGCCGAACCCCATAGGGAAGGGTCTAGGGTCTCCTCAAACACAGCAATAAAAAAGAACGGCGAAAACTTACGAGATCAACGGAAAACATTCAAGAAAATCCAAGCCTTCAAGGTCGGCTTCAAGAATCCGAAGAAACCCGGAAAGGAGGGTAAAACCACTCACCTAAATAGGAAGGATGATGAGAGGAGAAATCCTGGATGACGGCCCTCGAATCGGCTTCAAGAATCAACGGCTCGAAAAATGGGGGGGGGGCTCACTTTAAGCCGACGGCTTGAAGAGAGGGAGAGAGGAAGAGAGAGGGGCTAGCTTGGCTTGGCTCCTCTCGGCTCGGCTCCAAAGGGGAGGAAGAAGGAGAGGAAGGAGAAGGGAAGAAGCTCGGCGGCTCGGCTCTTGATGGCGGCGGCTCCAAGGGGAGAGAGGAGAGGGGCTGGTTGGCTCCTCTTCTCAATAGCTTGTGCGGCTCCAACTAGGGAGCCACGAGCCAAGAGGAGGGGGTTTTATACTCTCTCCTCAAACCTAACCCTTCTAAACTCTTTATCCAACCCGCATCCGCCTCAAGCCAAACCCGAACCCGCTAACTTAAATTAACTTAATTAATTCTATTCTCCACATAACCATCCAATACACGCATACTCACATGCGACATAATTAAATAATCATGCATACACAACATAAAAATTAAATCAATTAATCTACACAAACAAAATTACATAACTCATATTCTTACTTACCCGAGTTTGCAAACTCCCTATGGACAATGAGTCGACTCGGCTCGACCTCGAACTAGTCCGCTAGGCTGGCAACACAACCATAAAGGAATAGAATATAATTAAAATATCTAGGATATTACAATCCTAAAGTAGTTGTCCTTAGCGCCACACTCAGCGACCAAAACTTGGTTTTCACCAATCTGGCACGCCGGGTTTAGTGCCTATTACGGGCTCACGCCTTTAACTACCCTAAGAATGCTTCTCACGAGATCGATTTTCATCGAGTCTGGTCCTCGGGCCTAAATGCGGCCTCCGGCTTTACTCGGCACGCTCTCAATGAGCGACACAGCCCCAAGCGTGCTTCTCGCGAGCTCAATTTTTACTGAGTCTTGTCCTTGATCCTAAATGCAGCCTCCGGCTCGGCCCGACATGCTCTAAATGACCAACATGACCCCAAGCGAGCTTCTCGCGAGATTGGTTTTCACCGAGTCTGATCCTCGGCCCTAAATGCATCCTCTGGCTCAGCCTGGTACGTTCTAAATGAGCAACACGACCCTATCAATGATTCCCGCGAGCTCGGATTTCATCAAGTCAGGTCATCGACCACAGCGCCACTATTCTTGGCCTAAGATCCCCCAACGATTTGAGCTAAGTACTTTCACCAATTTGACTCAACGACCATAGCGCCTTACTCACAATTACCAAACAGGTAATCCCAAATTTAAATATTATTCTAACCAAGACATACTGTTAACAAATCCTCAACAAATCGAGGAATCGATCAAACTTGGCAAGAACACAACAAGGATAAACACAGAAGACATCATCTTTATTCATAAAGTCTCGCAAAGGGATATTTACACTTACAAACCCATGGAAGGTAGCTTACAAAAGAAAATAACCATAAAGGTATAACTCCCAAGGAGCACAATAAAGAAAAGGTACTCCTCTCTGGAACCTTGCAAACATTCCGACCAGCAATCCTGTTACCAGGATTTAACCCCATATACTGTCCTGCTGACAGGAACCTCCCGCAACTCAGGAGTTGAAGGGAAAGGAGGAGAGGAGTTAAAACCTTGGCTTGGCAAAACTAGGACCATGGACAAGGTTCCAACCGATCAAAGAACCTGATGCCTCCCTCGACGTTTGAACCATGGAGACGGCTTCGTCGTAAACCCGATGGTACAGACCCATGGCCAGAACCCTGTCTCCTACCTTCATGTTTAAGCCCGATGGTACAAACCCACGGCGAGCTGCGAACCATTAACCGACAAAACAAAAGTAACCCCCGAAGGGATGGTGATCTTCGATACCTCCCACTCCATGCTTGACAATACATGCAACACGAAATGGCTATTTATAGACCCAAAATAAAAACAACCTCTCTAATGGGCAGTTCTTTCACGGACGGAATCACGTCCCGTCACAACTGGTGCTCTGACGCCTCGAAAACCGCCTACTAGATTTTTGCTTACAATTACTTTCCTATTAAACTATATCTGCCGTATGGATGGCAAACGTTCGGAAAAGCACCTTCGCCTCTCACAGAAATATCACATCCAGCCTTGATAGCAAAGAGTCGCATAAGAAGCCGTGCACCCTACACGTGACCAGCTGAGGTCAAAGGCCGACTTCACTTAGAGCTCGGCACGTAGTCCTCCAAACTCGGCTGTGGACTAGATTATATGTCACACCCCAAAACCCGAGCATGACCGGTCAGAATACTACACGTACCCCGAAGCCTAATCCAACCAAGATACCCATTAAACATAGAATTTGAAATAGTTCATAAAAAGAATCCAACTCCCTTACAATAAACAAAACTGAGCAAAAATTTCCAAATCCATCAAGTAAATGGTCCGGTGCTTTTAAATGTTCAAGACTCTTTGAAAATAAACTAAGTAATCATAAATAAAGTTTTTGTCATTAAAATGCATAAAACAAGTCTAGACACCAACCCATACGACTAAAACAAAAACATAAAAGATCCCACGGACTTGGGTATACATCCCTGACCACGACGTGTCACGAGATCGGCTGCTCCTGTCATCAACAGCCGCGCTACTGCATCCCTGTACCTATCTGATCACACATAGGTGCTGAAAAGATACAACATATAAAGAGTAAATTCAACTAGGACTTAGTGAGTAGTTTAGCCCTCAATCAACCATTTTTAATACCACAAGTCCAACAAGCTATATACTATCTTAATAATCAACTACTCATATACGGTAACAGATAACATAATCATCGTTTCTCATGAGATATAAGTACCAACAGATAACCTTCCACCCAGATAAACATAATGCACATAACCAATATTCCAAATAAGAAGTAAACATACTAGCACAATCATCTTTTCAAACAAACCAACCGGGTCGGTCGTCAGTGTGGCGGTGCTGACGAGCTTCCTGGTCCAGGGACCCATCGGTCCAATAATCCAAGGACCCGTCGATCCTACGAGTTGGGCACTGATCACTACTATGACTCAGTGTACTTTCTGCTCATGCCACCCGGGTCGGTCGTCAGTGTGGCGGCTGACGAGCTTCCCGGTCCACAATCACAAGTACAACCAGCATCCATATAATAAACAATATTGAATCAAAGAATAAATGACATAGCATCCCATGAGACCAAATAAATGTCTTGGGACTCCTAGGGTCCTCAACATCCACATAACTCGCATGCGCATGAAAATCCATAGCCGTACATCGGCCCAAGCATCATCATATATCACAATATCCATTCTAAATAATATAAGCAAAACTTATTCATGCGCCAACCATACATGAACAACTAGCATGCTTTACATTTTGATCCAGATATGTAATGATAAATAAAAAAAATGTACCAAGAATGATTTAATAAGTTTATACATAAAGTTAGTCAATTGTCTTCATGCCCTCTTCCCCATATGACCGACCTCATAGCTTTGCGAATCCCTTCATAGGGAATCCGGTCCTTGCTCAAGTTTCTCTTTTTCTTATTATTTAAAGTCATTAGGTTGTCAATAAGTAAAGAGCATGTTCTAGGTGTTCATATGATTATTGTTTTACAACTATGTGTCCCTATCATCAACCCCAACCCAGCCAAGCCCTTAACAAGCCTAATGACAGCATGTAATACCTAAGAGCAATATCTACTCGAGCAGGACAGCATTTATAAATTTCAGGACAGCTTACAAAACACATGATTACTAGGGCAACATGTCTCTAAACCTATATAGATGTGCACCTATACAATAATAATTCTTCCTTGATTTCCCTCATCCAAGACAAGAACAAACCAAGGTTTTTAAAGAGTCTCAAAATCAAACAACAACGGGTTGCAGCCCCCAAACCAAACAGGGGACATGCGGCATCAATTTCTCAAGGGAAAAAAATAACAACATAAGTATCCATGCATGAATAAATATTTCCAGCATGAAAAATAAATTTCAGTCTATAATAGATAATTTTAGCCTTCACACGACAAATACAGCATAGAAATGATAATTACAGCACATACACGATAAATACAACATATTCATGATAATTCAGCATTCTACACTTAATCCCAGCGATCTAAACTAATTTCAATCTTCTAGAGATAATCTCGGCATTAATAAAAATAATTTCAGCATTTATACACAATTTCAGCCTTTAAGTATAATTTCAGCATTAATAAACAATTTCAGCCCTTAAGTATAATTTCAGCATGTGGGCACAATTTCAGCATAAATAACTAAATTTCTGCATCAATAAATAAATTCAGCCTTTCAATAGATAAATTTCAGCATACCAAGTTATACTCAATAACTTCATATTTCCACCAAACAAACCAAACCATATAACCTAACATACTTTAAATTTCCACTAACTTAAGAACTCAGGTAAGGAATTATTCTAAATTAGTTTATAAGAAAGGAAAACATATAATAGGGAGTTAAAATTTAGCATTCATCCACCCAATCTATACCTTGTAAAGCCTACCCTCTTGTGGTATTTGGCCGACCCTAGGTGTTCGTTAGGGCTGCCGCATAGGGTCTCTCCCATAAGGATTAGGTACACCCAAAAATCCCTCAGTACAACCAAAGACTACTAAACACCCAAATCATTACCGAAATTTCATGATTAATTCCCCTAAGGCTTGCGGCTACAAGGAAAAAGAAAAATTTCATGCTTAGGATTTTTGTTTTTCCAATCAACCACATCTCTAAACCTCTAAATCCAAGAGGAAATCCACTTAGGAAAATGATATCAATTCAATCGAGAATGAGCGAATCAAACACAAGAAAATTCAGAATTTTCCATAAGGAGAGGGGCGGCAAAGAGAGGGAAGAAAAATCCTATTACACAAGGGCAAATCACTCACCGGTATAAGAAGACGAGAAGAAAAGCAATCCTCCGATTCCTCGCCCAAAAATCTCCAGCAACGACGATTCTAGATTCTCAAAGATGCACCCTCCTTCCTCCTCACTCACCCGAACGCCCCTTGGTTGCGTGCGGCTCTCCCTTGAGCCGTACGGTACCAAGGCTTATATTTATATATAACATAATTGACTTATTTATTTATTTACCAAATAGTCTGTAACTTAAGTTGAACCCAAGATCTTACTTAGACTCAACCAAATTAAGTTTTAATCGAGCTCCCCGAACTCGACTCAAGCCAAAATCAGATCCAACATCCTAAGCAACATAATTAAAACAATTATTCTCGCAATTGAGCCATACCTCTAATCACGCCCTTCGGCGATTCACTCGGCCTACTTCGACGCGCATCTCGATTTTCGCACTGAAACCAATTAGATTAAATCAAATTATATTTTCCCCAGGTATTACACTATAACTAATGGGCCCGATCGGATTAGACCCAGTAGCACCCCACAGCACAACTCGAGCCGAAACAAACGACTGTGCTCGGGGACTTCACCCGGTCATATTCCTAAACCTGACTCAAGCCAAACCAGACGGCTCCGCCCGAGGGCTCCACTCGGTCGTACAAGGATATCCACATCCTTCCTTATCAAAAGAGATATGCCATTACAAGCCCGCCATCTCCGGGATCAGCCTCGACCCATTCTGAGCAATATCCTCGCGAGATTGTCCGGTGGCGTCATCACCTCCACCTGCAATGAATATAGACACAGAATGCCCCAGGTACCCTAAGTTACATTTCTCTATTACCTCCACCTTGGAGTTCCACTAACTTGAGCGTTAGAGTATCTTTTGCAGGTCCCCCGCCGTAGTTGCTCTTGACCAGGAGAGACAGCGAGCCAAATCGGACTACTTCGATCCTCAGGCAAGAACTTAGGAACCTGCAGAAGTCTTATTGGTGGCGTTAGATGAAGAGAGAAGTTGCTGATTATGTGGTGAGATATTTGGCCTGTCAGTAGATAAAGGTCGAGCTTCATAGACTAGTAGGGGAGCTCCAGAACCTCCCTACTCCTAAGTGGAAATAGGAGCACATGACTATAGACTTTGTGTCTAGGCTTTCGAGGACGCAGAAGGGGCACGATTCGATTTGGGTGATTGTGGATCGATTGACGCAGTTACCTCACTTTTAGCCAATTAAGAAGACTTATTCCTTCGATAGGTTAGCCCAGTTGTACTGTATGGAGATAGCTAGTGAGGTTGCATGGTGCACCTACTAGCATCATTTCAGATAAGGACCCCCGGTTCATTTCACAGTTTTTGGCAGACTCTACAGAGGGCTTTCTGTACCGAGCTTTGGTTCAGTACAACTTTGCATCCATAGACTGATGGACAGTCCGAGCGCACTATCCAGACGTTGGAGGATCTTTTGCGTGCTTGTGTTCTGGACTTTGGGGGCAACTGGGAGAGTCATCTACATTTGGTGGAGTTTGCTTATAATAATAGGTATCATTCAACTATTCAGATGGCTCCATTTGAGGCTCTTTACGGACGAAGGTGTAGATCCCTGGTGCATTTGGACGAGGTGGGTGAGCGATGTCTTTTGAGACCGGAGATAGTCCAACGAGACATCGAGTTGGTCCAAAGGATTAAGCAAAGGTTGCTTACAACTCAGAGTCAACATAAGAGCTATGCAGATCGACGAAGGAGGGACTTGGGGTTCTCAATTGGGGATCATGTGTTCCACAAGGTGTCCCCTACTAAAGGGAAGCTTGCACCGCAATACATTGGTCCTTTCGAGATCCTAGAGAGAGTTGGACTTGTTGCTTATCTGCTAGCATTGCTACCATCATTAGCAAGAGTGCATAACGTCTTCCATGTCTCTATGTTGTGGAAGTACGTGTCAGATCCTTCCTATATATTACAGGAGCCAGCTTTGCATATTAGAGAGGATATCAGTTATGAAGAGTTGCCAGTAAGGATCCTTGAGAGGAAGGAGCATCGACGTCGCAACAGGATGGTCTCGTTGCTCAAGGTTGTGGTTGGCAACACCATTTGATGCAGATGCCACTTGGGAGCGTGAGGAGGATATTAGAGATCGCCTCCCACACTTATTCGACACTACATGTACATAAATTTGGAGGACCAAATTTTTTAAGAAGGGGAGGATGTTATATTCTGATTATTAAAAAAAACAAAAACAAAAACAAAAGGACATATGTTAGTGAAATGGACAACACTAAAGGGGGGGAGGGGGCGAATAGTATGTTATCTAAAACTTAGCCTAATTCCGGTTTTAAATGTTTCTTGATTACTTTAGGCAATTCATAATTCAATGACTAAATGTGGAAGTAATAAGTAAGGCAATTAAACACAAACAATATATCAATGCTAACACAATGATTTCTAGTGGTTCGGCCACAATGCCCACTCCACTACCTAGGCACCGCTTAGGATTTCCAACTCAGCTTTACTAGATTAATTATTTCCTTTACAATGAGGACGTTTTCACCAGAGAGTCTCTGCTCTCACACCGAATGCACTTCCACACCCGAAAGTCTCTGCCTTCCTACCGAGAGCGCTCTCCCACCTCAAACCCTAAGGATAACACAACTAATCCTAGTAAACTAAACACACTAGTGGATTTAGGCCTCTACACCAAGGCAACCGCCAAACTCAAGATCTACACACTAGATCTTTACACACATGAATTATATTGAAATAAAAAACAAAATACAACACTAAATGGAGCAATAAATTAAACAATAAAGTACATAGCACCACAATAAGATTCCTAACTTTCTCTTGATGCCTTGATGATGAAACAATTGAAGAGAGAAGGCAAGATCAAGGATTTCTAGCTCAAGCTAGGTTTTCATAAAAGAATGGCTTAAAGAGGCTTAGAATTGATCAAATGATGTCTCAAATATGGTAGAAGTGATTAAGTTTGGTATAGGAAGGCTGATGTCTCAAATACATAGAGAGTCATGCAAAGAGCACGGGCAAAACTCCACTCAATAGCTCTAAAACTATTCATTTCCGACTGTAGGTCGACCGATCGGTCGACCGAACCATCGATCGAATGTCCACGATGGGTTTCAGCCTCTGGCCGGTCGCTCATCGGTCGATGGTCATTTGACCAACCATTTGACCGAAACTGCTATAAGAGCAATTTCAGCAAGGTCTAGTCTTCCCTAAGTCTTATATAATATTTTCTAACTTTAAGTTAAAAACTTTGAAACATAAATGTTATATAAGGATTACCCCCCATTTGGATTCAATAAAAATATCTAGAAAATCAAAATATAACTTTTGGGGTGTAGTACAAATTTACGAGAATCAAAAATTTTATAATCTCATGGGTCAAATATGGATATGTTAAAGGTTTCCAAAAATCCCTTAAAAATATGTCGTTAACTTGTTTCTACCTAAGGAATAATTATCGGGACTTTTGGTGCCAAGAAAATGTCTAGGTAATATAGCACGCTAGGGAGCTTCCTAGGTTTAGCGAATTTATGAACCGTTTTTTAATTTTCCGAGTTTTAATGTTTTGGGGATTGTGTTTTGCATCATAAAAGATGATTACAAAATCATTCTAAACACCCTAAACATAAACTCTATCTTCCCAAAGAATCCCGAGCATTGACGAGCGTCCTTGCCAATTTCTTTGAGTTTTTCGATCAGGGACGTCGTGCACTAATCGACTTGGAACCTAAAAATATTTCTCCATTAAAACATTAGTTCCATGTGTTCCATGTTTGTTATCATCAAAACCGAGATTAAGACAAAGGTTGAAAACTTTACGCCAATAATCTTCCCCTTTTTGATGAAGACAAACATCCTTAAGAAAATATATCATTTAAGCATAAAAGGATATCAACCATGGGATTTCTCCCCCTATCAACATGCATCTCTAAATAGTTATACTCCCCCTATTTATATGCATGTTTTTCCTATATTTTTCTCCCCTTTTGACATCGATCAAAAAGGACAAGAAAAGTCAACCATGGTCAAAGTTGGGAATTTTTCATGACATTTTTAGAATTCATTCAAACTTTTAGAATACCAAGATATAGTCATGTAAAGCATGTATATCAAGTTTGAAGAGAAACTAATGTCATTTGATCAAATTGTCAACTTAGCACGATTTCATTCAAAGTAGACATGAAAACATGAAAATAACCGTATCAAATTTTGTTATCCTCTAATGTTTTCTCTAAATTAGGTACATAGACATCTAACATGAGTGAATCTAAGTGTCTCAATCATGTTTGGGCTTAAAATAAAATTTCTAAGTTACTTTGTTGACTTAGGTCAAAGTATGCTTCAAGTATAAAAATATCTAATTTTTAAATCCTTATTAAATCATATTCTTGAAGAAAACTTTTTTAAACTATAATAGGAGAAACTAGATTTTTCAAGGAATCTACAGGTTCAAGAATTAGTAAAAAAATTAGTTTTCTAAAATTCAAAAAATTCCTTAAAGTCCAATGGCATTTTTGTAAATATCAAGTATTTTTTTCAAAATTACCAATTTCGATTCAAACTTTTAGACATAGCTGAATGATCATTTAAGATGCATGTGTCAAGTTTGAACTCAAAATAAATTCTCTAAGTTCATTTCTCAACCTATCTTGATTTCAACCAAAAACTCATTTTTCAAGTTACCGCTCAACTTATCAAAATCATTTTTAAAAATGATTTTACTCAAACAATAGTGAGAATGATATTAGAAATGAAATCAAAATAGTATACACAGTTTTATTTGAAGTTTTCGACGAAAAATTAAAGTATCGAAAAGATTAATATTTCAAGAGGATGATGCTTTGCATTTTTGAAATCCAACTTCAAAAATGATTGCATTTAAAATCTTCATGTCAAGATATCAACCTAGCATGATTGCATTTAAAACTAAGCTAATCATCATGAAACTTGATAAGTGTCAATCTTATCATTTACTCATGATTTTTCAAACTTAAATCTATGGATACATAATATGAGTAAATCTAAACAAGTTCCTCAAGTATGGATTGAAAATGAGACCTATAAGTCAATTTGTTGACTTGAGTCAACTTGGTTCAAAAGAAGTTATCATGAAATGACTTTTATATCATTTTATCCATATTCATTTGAATTTTTCATTCTAAATGTATGGAGACATGTCATACCTATTCCTAAACATGTTTATGAAGTTTGAACCTAAATGAGGTGTCTAAGTCAATATGTTGACTTAGGTCAAATTTTCTCAATTAAGTTTAGGGTCCCTAAAGTGGATTGGTTATCGCTTTGATCATCTACCCATGATTTTTCGATTTTAATCACATCAAAACAAATCATGAGCAAACCAAAACATGTTGATCAAGTTTCAACCTAAAATAAAGTAACTAATATGTATTTCAACCTAGAGCAAGTTTCATTCGATCAAAATATTATGAAATTGCCTAAGTTATCAAAAAAAAATTACTCATGAAATTTTAAATATTTATCATGCATATTCAATCACGAGCATAGAGAAATCATTAAAGCATGAATATTGAGGTAATTAAGCTAGATTTTAACAAGGGTCAAGCCCATACCTCATTCAAGATAATTTTCCCAAACTTGTCATTTTCATTTGCAGTTTCTTCCTACTAGCTAGCCTTTCATTAGAATTTCAATAACTTGCAAGCATTATTCATTAGTAGCATAATGAAAATGTGACTCCTAGCAAGTTGTCAAACTAAGTAGCAAAGAGAAGAATCAAATATTGTTATCAATATCTACTTTGCTAAACAACTTCAAATTCATTTTTAAAGAATTCAAACGATATCAAAACGAAATTTTAGAGATCACAAATGTCATTAATGAAAAATTGATCTTCAACCCTTTCTCTTGGTTGAGAACCGAAAGGCCACATTGAGTCTACGATTTTGAACTGCAATGTTACATTAGTCCTTTATATGCTACAAAGGTCTCCAAAGACACCGGGAAATCAAAAATAAAAAATCATTTAATAAAACCAAGTCAATAACGGATAAAATCAAATCCGATTAAACAAGTATCATACACTCCAATTTGAATGAAACAAATCAAAGCAAGGAGATGATATCGGATTACTTAAGATGTCATTTTTCATACCTTAGGCATCATGATGATAACTTGAAGTTGCAACCAAGTGAGATTCCATCAATGAAAACTTTGGTCAACTTCAACACATCATCAATCTTTCACCCTTGTGTGGTAGCTCCCCGTACAATAGATGATGAGACTTTTCGTACCCAAATGATTTTGGGTCCTTGGGGGTTAATAGGCGTTGGAACCCAAAGTGTCTTAACTACACTAGGGTTCATCTTAAAGTTGCAATCATATATAGCATGTCCATAAATACCACAACAAAAGCAATGACAATTAGACTTTTTCTTTTCATGATATTTAATGTTAGAATGCTTGACATGAGGATGATGATGTGCATGAGCATTCTTAGAATAAATGCGGAAGCAATTAATGATAAAATACTTAACACAAAATAATATATCAATGCTAACACAATTATTTATAGTAGTTCGGCCCCAATGCCTGCTCCACTACCTAAGCATCCCGCTTAGGATTTCCAAACTAGCTTTACTAGATTATATCGTTTCCCTTACAAAGAGGACTTTACACCGGAAAGTCTCCGCTCCCAAACCGAAGGCACTTCCACACCCGGAAGTATCCCGCCTTCCTACCGAAAGCACTTTTCCACCTCAACCTAAGGGACAACTCAACTAATCCTAGTAAACTAAGTTTACAATGGTGGATTTAAACCTTAACACCAAGGCAACCACCAACTCAATCAAACTTAGCAATCTAGGTTTACACACTTGAAAATACGATGAAATAACAAGAAAATACAACACTAAATGGAGCAATAAATCAAACAATAAAATGCTTAGCTCCACAACAAGATTCCTAGCTTCCTCTTGATGTATTTGATGATGAAGCAATGAAGTAAAGGCTCAATCAAAGAGATGAAAGGTTCAAGCTTGGGTTTTCACAAGATTAGCTCAATGAGGGCTTAGAATTGATCAAAAGATGGCTTAAGGAGATTAGAAGTGATCAACATCAGGGAGGAAGGCTCTCGTGGCTTCCTATTTATAAGCGATGAAGAGAAAAGAGAGCTCCCCTCTTCTCAACGGGCAAATTTTTGTCAATTACCGATCGCCGATCGCAGGTCCGATCGATCGTCGGTCGACTGACCGAGCGACCGCCAAGTGACCGAAGGCATTCTGCTCATTCTAGGCATCGATCAGTCGACCAGTCGGTCGACCGAAGTGCCTTCTGCTAATTTTTTTTCTTCAATCGGTCAATCGAATCTGGGCACAGTTGATTTTTTGCTTTGTTTGTTCGTTTCTGGTTTCTGTCTTTGCTAAATCTACTTATATAATATTTATTAACTTTAAGATAATAACTTTAAAACATAAATGTTATATAAGGATTACCCCCCATTTGGATTCAATAAAAATATCTAAAAAATCAAAATCGTTAAGAATCAAAATCTAACTTTTGGGGTCTAGTACAAATTTCCAAAAAACAGAAATTTTATAATCTTTCGGGTCAAGTATGGTAGGCTAAAGGCTTCCAAAAAATCCTTTAAAATATTTCGTTATCTAGTTTTCACCTAAGGAACAATTACCGGTATTTTTGGTGACAAGAAAATGTCTAAGTTATATAGCCCTCCAAGGAGCTCCCTAGGCTTAGTGAATTTCAGGTCCAATTTCTGATTTTTTGGTTTTTCATGTTTTGGGGTTCGGGATTAGTTTTTGGGTTTCTTTGCATCATCATGAGGATTTACAATTTATCTAGACACCCTAAACCTAAACTCTAACTTCCCGACGAATCCGAGTGCGTCGACCAATGTTCTTTCGATTTTCTAATTTCTCCGATATTTTCGATTGTGGACGTCGTACGCTAACCGATATGGAACTTGAAAATAATTCTCTATGACATCATTAGTTTCATGTTTGTTATCATCAAAACCGAGATTAAGACCAACATTGAAAACCTTAGGCCAGTAATCATATGGCTTGTTAAATGACCTTGAATTGCTAGAATCACTATTTTGACAAGAAGAGGTAGAATTTACCTCAAAATCAAATCCCATGGGGCAAAGTTGTCAAGTGGCTTCATTGTCACCACAAGAAGAGGCTCCACTTGATTTCGAGGTGAACTTGGATCCTCTCATCTTCTTCTTGGATCCCTTTTTCAAAAGTGGACAACTTTTCTTTTTGTGCCCCGTTTCTTGACAAAGAAAGCATCTTAATGTTCTTTTTCGATTCTTACTAATGCTTCTTTGGCTAGAAATGCTATGGGCACCGAAAACATGATTAATAGTGGTGGGATGACCATTGTCATCACCATCCTCATCAAAAGTAGAAAGCTCTTCAGTTTTAGCAAAGCCATACAAAACATTAAATGTAGCCCAAACATCAAAAGCCGAAATACAATGCATGACCTTTTCAAAGATATCATTTTGCAAAGAACAGAATATGCAATTCTTAGCCTTTGCATTTAACATAAATAATTTGTTTTGTTCTTGGGTCCATGAATTCATGTTTTCTTGGTTCATGCATTTAACATAAACAATACGACCAAACCATCAACCAGACGTCGACCGAATGTCCACTATGGGTTTCAGCCTCTCGCTAGTCGCTCGTCGATCGACTGACCATTTGACCAAAACTGCTATAAGAGCAGTTTTAGCAAGGTCTAGTCTTCCCTAAGCCTTAAATAATATTTCTTAACTTTAAGTTAATAACTTTAAAAATGGATAGGTTAAAGGTTTTCAAAAATTCCTTAAAAATAGGTCGTTAACTTGCTTCTACCTAAGGAACAATTATCGGGACTTTTGGTGCCAAAAAAATATTTGTTTTGCATCATAAAAGAGGATTACACAATCATTCTAGACACCCTAAACCTAAACTCTATCTTCCCGAAGAATCTCGAGCGTCGACGAGCATCCTTGTCGTTTTTTCCGATTTCTCTGATTTTTCCAATCGGGGACGTCACGCGTTAACCGACTTGGAACCTAAAAATATTTCTACATGAAAACATTAGTTTCATATTTGTTATCATCAAAACCGAGATTAAGACCAAGGTTAAAAATCTTACGCCAACACAGTTGTAAATTAGAGAGTGGAGGGGGGGGTTATTTGCAAAAATACCTCCCTACCACCTTTCTCACCACCTTTCCCCACCGCCTCAAAGCCAACTCTGATACAAGCCAGCTCTGTCACGTGTGAAGGGACAGTGAGAGTGAGATCAGAGTTGGAAGGTGAGGAATCGAAGGCTGGATCATTGCCGATGTCATCGCCGGAATTAGAGGTAGGAGTCTCATCTTCCTCCTTTCTTTTTGTCAAATACCATGCTCGCTTCATCGACAGTAGCAAGAATCATAGAGGGAGAGACTGGTGGAGTCCGTCGGAGAGCGGCGGCAACTACGCCGCTACTTGCGACTACTACTAGAAATTGGTTCTTCAGCAACGGCCATCAGCAACGGCCGCTCAAAGCCATTGCTATTTGCAACGGCGTTCTAACGGCCGCTCAAGCCATTGTAGATATACTGTATCTGCAACGGCATTCTAACGGTCAAGTGAGCCGTTGCTGATGATTAAATTATTAGTAACGACGTTCTAACGGACACGTGAGCCGTTGTTGATGATTAACTTATCAGCAACGGCTTTCTAACGACTAAGTGAGTCGTTGCTGATAAGTGTATATAGGGCACGCGATCGCGCCCGCCCCTTCTTCCTCTTCCTCTGCCCGCCGTCACTGTTCTCTTCCGACGCCGCCGCCCCATACTCGACCTCCGATTCCGATCTCCGCCTCCCGTTCGATTCGAGGTATTTCTCGCCACCTCCCGTTCGACCTCTGCCCCCTTTTTAAAGCCGACCGAAACCCTTAAAATAGGGTTCCAGTCGGCGGCCGACGGCCGACAGCCACCGGCTGGTGGTTTATGCAGTGTCCGGACACTGGACTCCGGCGCCGAAAATGCTTTTATAATATTATTATATATATATTTTTAATTTTTAATTAATTGTTTGGATTAATTATTTAATTAATTGTTTAATTTGTAAGATTAATTTTTAGGGTTTATATTAATTGTTATGAGTTTAGAGTAACTTTTAGATTAATTTAGTTAGATTAATATTATGAGTTAGATTAATAATTGTAGGTTAATTATTTAAATTAGTTAAAATATTGCAGATTAATATTAATTAATTAGTTAACATGTTAATTAGTCCGGAGTAGTCCTCAGTGGACTCGCGCCAGAATCGTCCACTTCGGACTCGCGCCGAAATCGTTAAATTTTGACTCTCGTCGGAATCGTCTAATTTGGACTCGTGTCAGAATTGTCCACTATGGACTCGAACTGACTCAAAACATTTAGAAAATAATCATCAATCCAATGAGTTGATATGTTTCACGTACTCATCGACAAGTCGGATATGATTTAGCAAATACTTAGATCCGTTCGGGGGTTGTATGTTCGTGCAAAAGAAGTAGATGATCTTTTATACGACGTACAATCCTTGAATTGTCCCTGATTGGATAATTTGAGAATATAGTTATTTGTATTGCACTTACGTTTTTTCTTTTAACCGTCAACATATTCTAAATTTCAGCAGCATCTCTCTTGTTCTCCGATACGCGCCCAGATGATATGCGTATTCGGAGAACTGTAGGGAGATGCTGCCAAAATTTAGAATGAAGTTAGCGGTTAAAAGAAGTACTTAGTGCAATATGAATAACATAAATCCCGAATAGAATAGGACAATCTCACCTAAAGGCATAAACCAAAGAAATTGTCATTGATTGACATAATCATGTCGGCTGATCGAAGTTGGATGTACCGATGTCTTGATCGTGGAGCTTTAACGAATGAGTTTCGATTAGGCGTAACGTACTTCCTAAATTTCGCCTATTCGAATCAGAAATTCGTTAGCGTCGGTGATAAAATCTGATGTCTATGTTGCATTTGCTTGAATGGACGATTTTTGGATCGGGAGACTGTCACTCTGCATCTATATAGCAAAGGATTTGCACCAAGATAATTTCTATGGACTTGTCATGAGGAGTCATGTGAAGTTGGGACGTCGAGCAATCCTATCATTCAGACATATGGTGAATCTTCCTCTGCTGGTGCTTCTTCATCCAGTCAATCTAATCCCTATAGAACTATGATACTTGATAGTCTTGGGGGTCAATTCCACCTGAATGATAATGTTGATCGGCCAGTTACTCAGACATCAATCCCACCAGATACTACAGCAGTTGATACCACAGAAGTACAAACTGCGGTAGAGATTGAATTGCCGAATAAAGAAGCTGCAGAATTTTACGAGATGTTGAAAGCTGCCGATGAACCTTTGTATGAGAATTGTCCTAAATACACTAGGTTTTCAGTAATGACACAGTTCCTAAACATCAAGGCCGATTGTAATATCAACGGGGTTGCGTATGCTCAGATTGCAGGATTGATTAATGGAATGCTGCCTACTGATAACAAGTTTGAGCCAACTTTTTATAAAACTGAAAAGCTGATGAGAAAATTGGGGCTTGGTACCAAAAAATACAAGCGTGCCAAAATAACTGCATTTTATATTATAAAGAAAATGTGCAGTTGGATAAATGCCCTGTATGTCAGCATTCTCGTTACAAGGAGAAGAAATTGGTTCGACAGAAAAATATCCCGTTTAAGGTGCTTCGGTATTTTCCACTAACACCGAGGCTTCAAAGATTATTCATGTCGGAAAAGATGACCCCCTACATGAGTTGGCATGCAAGAAGTCTTGATGATACAGTAATGACTCATCCATCCGACAGTGAAGCATGGAAACATTTGGATACATGTTATCCTTCATTTGCTAGGGATACTAGATATATCATATTGGGATTGTGCACAGATGGTTTTAATCCGTTTGGACATTCTGCAACTCCTTATTCAGTTTGCCCAGTGCTGCTGACAGTTTATAATTTGTCACCGTCAATGTGTATGAAAGATGAATTTATTTATCTTTCAATTATTATTCCGGGTCCTAAGGGTTCGTGAAAAGAAATTGACGTGTTTCGCAAACCCTTGATAGATGAATTGAAAACATTGTGGACTACGGGAGTTGTCACTTATGATTATCATCGGAAGCAAAACTTCAATTTAAAGGCCGCGATCTTGTGGACAATCAATGATTTCCCGGCATACAGCATGTTGTCTGGTTGGAGCACTCACGACCGACTCTCTTGTCTGTATTGTATGGAACACTCTAAATCAATCAGTCTTCAGAATGGAAGAAAAATCTCATTCTTTGATTGTCATCGTCGATTCCTACCGGCTAACCATCAGTATCGAAAGAATCGTAATAAATTTACTAAGGGCAGAGTCGAAAGAGATGGGCCACCACCGATGTTGTCTGGTGAACAAATGTTAGCACATGTTTCAGCACTTCGAGAGATAGTATTTGGTCGGAATGAAAGAGTGTCAGGCTTTGGTCAAACACATAACTGAGTGAAAAAACTATCTTTTGGGAATTGCCCTATTGGAGTTCATTACTGATTCGACATAATTTAGATGTCATGCACATTAAAAAAAATGTGTTTGATAATATTTTCAACACTTTGATGGATGTTTCTAGAAAAACTAAAGATAATGTCAAAGCCCGACATGATCTGAAAATACTTTGTAAGAGGCCGGAGTTGGAGTTACAAGAGGTCCACGAACGATATTTGAAGTCGAAGGCCCCGTATGTGTTAAATAAACAACAAATCAAAGATATTTGTAAATGGATAAAAGAACTCAGATTACCCGATGGATATGCCTCAAACTTATCTCGATGTGTGAACGTCGATGATTGCAAAATATCAGGGATAAAGAGCCATGATTGTCATGTATTCATGCAGAGATTGCTTTTGATCGCATTTCGAGATCTTCTACCTGATAATATTTGGGGTCCGTTGACTAAATTAACTGTGTTTTTTAGAAACACTTGTGCAAATGTCCTTCGAGTCGAAGATATGTCAACACTTGAAAGTAATATTGTTGAAATTATATGCAAGCTGGAGCAGTTTTTCCCTCCAGCCTTTTTTGGCTCGATGGAGCATCTACCGATACACTTGGCATACGAGGCACGAGTTGGTGGCCCCGTTCAATACTGGTGGATGTACTTATTTAAAAGATACATGAATCGTCTGAAGAAAAAAGTAAAGAACACCGCAGCTGTTGAATGATCAATATCTAAATCGTATATCATCCAAGAAATTTCAACATTCTGCTCATTTTACTTTGAATCGACAGTACAGACAAGATTTGATCGTCTTCCACGTAACGACGATGAGGGAGTTCGACATTCAGATGGACATTTAAATATATTTTGTCACTCTGATCGTGCTTTTGGTTCTCGTCCATCTCGACACTTAAGCGAGGAAGAGTATCATTTGGCACACTTGTATGTATTACTCAATTATCCAGAGATTTAACAATTCATTGAAATATTTGACATTGAGATGGTGCAAAAATATTCTATCCACAACGATCAAGAATTAGAGAGATTACGGAATCATGATTTCCCTACATGTATTCAAGCTTACAGCAAAGATCATCGAGCTGAAATAGATGAAAGAATATTTGAGTTTGTTAGTGGACCATCGCGACTAGTGTCCTGTTATAGCAGATATTTTATTAATGGATACAAATTTCACACGCACAAAGTTCATCCAAAATACAAACTTGTTGAAGTTAATTACAAATCCAAATTGGTAGCAAATGAGCCTTTTATTTTGGCATCACAAGCCGAAATAAAGATAGAGCAGATTGGCGTGTAGTCTGTAAGACTAAAGGTAGAGGAAAAATTGATCCGATAGTAGGAGAAAATGAGTCGATACCTTATGTGACAGATGGTTTCTATCAAGAAGATGATCCTCCTACTATAGATCGGATTATTCCAATACTTGAGGATGCAAACACAGCGTCAATTCAATTAGAAGTTGAATATGCTGATGATGACGATCATGAAAATGATGAAGAAGATGAAGAAGATGAAGAAGATGAGGAAGATGAAGAAGAGGAAGAATTCGAAGACTATTACTCAAATGATGAGGAATAATTGTAAAGTATATCTTATATTAAATATATCTCTAATATATATATAATAATCTAATTATATACCTATTCGACAGATATGTTTGGTCGTGGTTATCGTCGTAGGAGAGTTTCGAAGTCTCCGATTGGTGAGACTCCAACACTTACTCGTGCTGCTGATCCTCCTACTATTGATCCTCCTACTGCTGATCCTTCTGCCGATGATACTGCTAAGGCTAGTACATCTAGACACAGACGGCCACGCAGGCCGAACAGGTGGCATCCTCCACCAGCCACAGAGTCACGTAGATTCATTAGCGTGATTGGGGAGAGGTAATATATCATGAATTATGAATCATTACAAATTTATTATATCATAATATAATATTAAATTTTATTTTTGTTGTGCAGGTTCGAGCAAGAAGAAGTGTCAATGAGCATTTCTTCTACTATTCGACGATACATGCACGGGGCATGGCCCACGTGGTCTCACGTGCCCAGTGAGCACGTCGACATGCTATGGCGCGAGTTTGAGGCACGTATTAATTTTTTTTATATACGTGCATGATGATTAATATTGGTACTGATATTATTATTTTGCAGGCTCGCTTTACATGGGTCGAGGACCAGGGGCCCTTCATTTACGCTGCCTGGGAGGCTATTTCCCGTGCGAGGTACAACGGGCAGCTGGGGCAGGCCCGAGCTGGGACCACTAACATCGCGGAGACTCGGGGATACGGCCCCGATTGGATTAATCCAGATATATAGGACTAGCTCGTGGCATTATGGTCGACGGATCGATGGCAGGAGGTTTCTAGGACTACGGCTAGAAACCGCATGTCGGGGGGAGGAGCACGTCATACTAGCGGCTCTATTGCATTTGCTGTGCACGTGAACCGTATGGTAAGTATACCTTAATTTTAACTTTATATTTTATTTATTACTCTGTGTACTGATTAATATATTTGTTTTGTAAATGTAGACGAAAATGTTAGACGACGGGACTGTCCAGTGACCCTCCCCGATGGCGGTGTTTGAGCGGACACACCGTCGAGTGCATGGGACGGGGGAGTACGTCGACAACCGCGCTGCATTTATTATGGTAAGTATATTTGTTTAAAATATTCATTATATATTTATAATTTAAGTTTTATGAAAAATATTAAACAAAAAATTAAACTCGAGTAGGAGACCTACAGTCAGAGGGTGATACAGCGCGGAGGCACCCCCGAGGACTTTCACGCAGCAGCGTGGGTCGATGCTACAGGTGGCTGGGACCACGGCCATGTGTATGGTTTTGCAGATAGTGGTCATGCACGAGCAGTGCTAGGGCCACTTGGGGCATCGACACCTCCACATGCCGGTGAACAACCGTCGACCTCTAGGTCCAGAGATGATCATAGTAGCAGGATAAGGACACTGGAGGAGACGGTCGCGCGTCAGACTGAGTTGATTGAGCGTTAGAGTTAGATGATGGCAGATATGCAAGTTATGCTATGCAACTTGTCAAGTCATCACGGAGCAGCATCATCTGATCTATCGTCCTCGAGTTAGTCCACGCCAGTGTACACCCAGGCACTCCAGACTCCGCCATATGATCCAGACCATCCTCCATCGTCATCGTGAGATTTATTGTTTTTTTATTATATTGACTTTGTTACTTTGATACTATATATATTTTAGTTTTGTTTTGTTTGGATATTGATACTTCAATTTTGCATTTGAATAGTTTTTATACGATTGTGGATAATTATAAATATAAGTATAATTGTTTTGATATATATCTGGGTGTATTTGTGATGTGTGAATGGATGTGTGTATGGGTGTATGGGTGTGTGAGTTATGTATCAGATTGTATCAATGTATTAATGGAAATTTGGAATTTTAATTTTTTTTCTGTTCCAGGTTTTAGTCATCAGCAACGGCTTTCCCATGGTTGTTCGTGGGAAAGCCATTACTAAAAGTGTATCGTAAGCCGTTGCTGTATAACATCAACAACGGCTTAGTAACGGTCTTTCACAAACGGCCTTGCCATGGCCTCACGGGCCGGTGCTAATATGGTTATCAGCAACGGCCAGGTGTCCGTGGCAAAGCCGTTGCTGGTAGTGTTATTAGCAATGGCCCAATCGGCCGTTGCAACGCTGTTGCTAAATTATCAACAACGCGCTTTTCTGCCACGACTACTTTGCAACGGGCTGGGCCGTTGCAAGCTATTGCTGATGCCCATTTTTCCAGTAGTGGACGTTGGGCCGCATGGCCTCAACAGTCGCTGGGCTGCGATAGCTGCTGCACGCTACCGATCCAGGTACGACCTTCAAAGGCGATGGATGGTGTCCCGCATGCACCGAAGGCCACGA
The DNA here is from genome assembly GCA_034359265.1 of Canna indica. Taxonomy (NCBI): domain Eukaryota; kingdom Viridiplantae; phylum Streptophyta; class Magnoliopsida; order Zingiberales; family Cannaceae; genus Canna; species Canna indica. The sequence continues at coordinate 41,151,447 of CP136892.1, forward strand.
GAGAGGGCAGTGGGGCCATCGGGTGGGTCGCCGGCGGCTTGAATTTGGCGGTCGGCATGGAATGGTGTGCAATAGGGCAGTTGAGTGCAGAAGCAGGGGACAAGGGGAAGGGGAAGAAAAGCTTCGATCTTTTAATGTGGATTAAGGGAATAATTAAGTTTAATTAGAAATTAATTAGTTAATTAATTATATAACTTAGGTGTGTATTATAAAATAAATTATTTGGACGACATAGAGTCGTTGGATCGAGTTAGGGTGAATATCAAAATTGTAGGTTTTCGCGTGCTAAATGTGACAGTGGTGTCAAATTTTGAATCACATATCGTTTGGTATGATTTTTTACATTTATCAATATTTTAATGTAATTTAAAATTATTGATTTAATTTGATAATTAATTAAATAATATTATACTACTTTAAATAGTGATTTAGATTACAAATATTTTATTTGGGCTTAAGATGGATTCCCGTTGTAGTTGATGAATTGTAGTTAGGGTAAAATGATAGATTTATCTTTTTGCCTCGATTTGCTTGTTATTGCTTCTAAATTCCATTTAACTCATGTTGTATATTACTATTGGACATGCCATGTAGAGAAATGCAAGTGATATATTTATTGTCATTGATTGATGTTGATATTTGATCATGATATGTCATATGCTAGTCATGGTGCGTTGAATAATTATTCCATACATAATATTATGTTGTTATTTACGGTGTTATCCTATTGATCATGTCACCATCACTCGGAGTTGTTATTATATTGTTGATCATGGTGATATTATTTTATTATCCATTGATCATGGTGATATAGTTTGTTGCACTGTTGGAATTGAGTTGCATGATTACTGTCGACCTAGAGGTTATAGCCTTGGAGAGGACTTCAGTGCAGGACCATTTTATTGCGGTACCCTCCAAACATGGGTGAGCGTATGAATATTGACTAGTCATACTTTGGGCACCTTCTAGATGTCAAATACGACATCCGTCGGGTTACCTGTTGGATGGGGTAGTCGCGTCATTGTTGGAGCGAATGGTTGATGTCACTCTACGGCTGGTAGAGTGCAAGGTTTTTACCCAATGGTCCATACGCTCATTGACTTGGTCGACATTTATTAGGAGTAGGTGTGGAGCATTTGTTGTATATATCACCTTTGACTGCATCTTAGGTCATCTTGTTGTTTATTGTTGCTTTGACACTTTATACATGTCGTTGACCATATTGTGATACTCCTACTTAGCACCTACTGATTCCTGTTGTTTTTGCTTCAGGCTTGTAGAGGTGAGCCGTCGATCTCTAGATCGAGGTGTAGATAGTTGATAGACATATTATAATCAAATTGGCATCTAATTGATTTGGGTATAACATAATAAATCTACTAATTTATACTAATCAACAAAAAATTTAACATTCTCCTTTTGGACTGCATAAATTAGATTTCTATTAGAATTCCAGATTAATTCACAATATGTACAGTAAAATGCCAAAACCAAAAGAAGAACAAAGCCAACATTCTTAACCACATGTTCAAAAGGAATTACAAGCATCTTATCAATGTAAAAAATCATGCTCGAAGGAGCATTGATATCATACACATAAGACACTTAAATCCCAATGACCCAACAAAAAACAAAATGTGTATACAAGGGAAACCACCACAAGATGGCATGCTGATATATAATTTCAGTGCAATTCCCAACAAAATTGGCCCAAAGCATCTACCAAGATGCCATATGAGATTATCTCGTATTAACAACAAAATGAGGGTGCAAAATGTCTCCAAAATATGTCATTATATATATAACAAATCATTCACGCAGAGTATATTTATGGCAACAACAATAATTAATATTACACAATATTTCAAGATAACATAAATGAAGTTACAATAAGTTTGTAACACAAACTCCCACTAATCCAAAACATCAAAATAATTTTACAACACCCATACGGGTTACATGATCAACAAAAACTTTAATCGATAAGCCTTTGGTTAGGGGATCTGCAATCATAAGCTCTGTAGGAATATGTTTGACATAAGTCTGAAGCTCTTAAACCTTTTCTCTAACAAACATAAATTTCGTGTCAAAATATTTTGACCGCTTTGAATTCTTGCTATTATTTTGAGAGAAGCTCACCACAGCAGAGTTATCATAGTAAATGGTCAAGGGCCTAGAAATACTTTCCATGAGTCCAAATTCAGCAATAAATTTTCTTGACCATATTGCCTGACGCGTAGCTTCATAACAAGCTATATACTCTACTTTCATAGTTGAGGTAGCTGTAAGTGTTTGCTTAACACTTCTCTAATAAACAGCTCCTCCTACCAACATAAAAATATATCCTGAAGTAGACTTATGATCATCTGGGCAACCACTATAATGAGAATCAGAATATCCTATCACCTCAAGATGATCGAATCTTCTGTAAGTAAGCATGTAATCTTTGGTACCTTGTAGATACCTCATCACACATTTTGCAACCTGCCAATGAGCCACACCAGGTTTGCTCAAATATCTCCCAAGTACACTAACAACAAAACCAATATCAGGACGTGTACAAATTTGAGTATACATAAGGCTACCTACTGCGGAAGCATATGGGATTTTCTCCATTGTTCAATTTCATTATTATTCTGAGAACACTGAGTATTAGAAATTCTCTAACCCTTTTGAATGTGTGCAACATAAGGTTTGCAAAACTTCATATTAAATCTATTCAGCATTCTCTCAATATATCCCTTTTGAGACAAACCAAGAATACTGCAGGATCTATCACGGTGAATCTCAATGCCCAAAACAAATGATGCATCACCAAGATCCTTCATATCAAAGTGCACTATCAGCATCTGTTTAATTTGTCTCACACAGAAATTCCACAACATTGCTAGCCAAAAGAATATCATCAACATATAACACAAGAATGATGAATCTGCTCCTACTATTCTTAAGATAAATACATTGATCTGCAGTATTTTCCTTGAAACCAAGAGAGCTAACAATATCATGAAATTTGAGGTATCATTGTCTGGAGGCTTGTTTCAAGCCATAAATTGATCTTCTCAATTTGCAGACCAAATGCTCCTTTCCATGTTCAATAAAATAGTCAGGCTGATCCATATACACATCCTCATATAAATCATCATTCAAGAATGTTGTTTTAACATCCATCTAATGGAGCTCCAAATCAAAATGAGTTACTAGTGTCATCACAATGCAAAAGGAATCTTTGGTGGAAATAGGAGAGAATGTTTCTTTATAATCGATACCTTTTCATTGGTTGTATCCTTAAGCAACAAATTTGGCTTTGTATCTTTCTATCTCACCTTTTGCATCATGTTTAGTCTTAAAGACTCATTTACAACCAACAGTCTTGTAACCATCTAGTAATTCCACCAAATCGCAAACAACATTCTTCCTCATAGATGCCAATTCATCTTCCATAGCAACCAACCACTATGAACTATGGGGACTTGAGGTAGCTTCATGATAAGAAGTGGGATCAGAATCCTTAATAGAGTTGAATTCATGTTCCTGCATATATATAATATAATTCCAGAATCTTGAAGATCCAATGGGTTTAGGAACTCTCTCAAATCTCCTCGGTGGAGGCAAAGAAGGATTTGATATATCAGACTCAATCTGCTGATCAGTACTGGTGTCAACAATAGGACTGTCGGTATCATCATGAATCAGATCAGATGGTACAAACCCAATTGAAAAAGGAAGAATGAGAGTTGGGATGACAACCTATTCTTCTCGGAAGCTAACTACACACGGCTCCTGAGTCACAATATGTTTGTAATACCCGAAAATTCTAATTAAATTTTTGTTTGATTTAGCGAACCGATTCGAAGATGCGCCGGGATGAGTCGCGAGATTGCCGCGATTAGAAGGTATGACCAGGTATTTAATAAATTGCAAGGCTCTAAATTTTGTGCTATTATTAATTAATTTGAATGTTGGGTTCATACCGGGGTAGAACCGAGTTCGCGGGTTCAATCGGGGTTCGATTCCGATGCGGGTTGAGTTGGCTAGCGGAATTTAAGTGAGAGGGATAATTTTGTAAGGAGTTGTCGCCGGTGTTCGAAGTTATCTTCATCTCGTCTTCTGCCCTTCCGATTAGAGGTGAGTGGTAGAACCTTAGGGCAGGGCAAGGCCCCTTGGCCGAACCCCCTTTGTGGAGAAATTGATGATTCTTGGTGATTTCTTGTTGATTCTTGTGTCTTGATATCATGTTTCCCTCTTGTATTGATGACGTGTTTAAATGATGGTTTGTGACGTGTTTTCTAGGTTTGGGGGCCGACCGAATAGAGGAAATTAGGAGAGGTCATGCTAAAATTTTCTATAAATCCTAGACTTGTTTAGAAACTTGTAGATCTACATGTTTAGGGTGCATGAACACCTAAGGAAATTTAGGAAGACTTAACACTTGCAAAAGCTTAGTTTCCTAAACTCCAAAGGGCCGGCCATATGACAATTTCCCTATAATAGGGTTTGGCTGCATAGGGGAAGGATCGTAGTGTTTGGAAATTATACTTTTGGATATAATTCTTGGAGACCAAACTTGCTAATTAATTGAGGAACAACCAAAGTAGAACAAGAGGGAAGGCTGGCCGAGCACCCTACAAGGGGTATTTGGGTAGGTTCGGCCGAGCATGGTAAGGGAAAATATGAGCGATGATTTTATTTTCATTTGTTGCTATCATGATGTAAGAGATGTAGATGGTGTTATCTCGCTTGTAGATTGTTTCTATGCTCAAGAACATGCTTAATTGAATGTCTACATCATTATGTTAAATGCTGAAATTATTTATTAAATTACAGAAAATGCATATTTAATTGCTGGAATTTATTTGGTAAATGTTGTAATTAAATAGTTGAGATGTCCTATTTTTGGAACGCTGTGAATTAAATTAATTGTAGTAATAATCTATATGTATGATAAAAATAGGTGTATGCTTGCAATGTTTATCATGTATCAGAGATAGATAAATATTAGAGATATGTGTGACATGTTGAACATGAAATTATGACATATCCTTACTAGTAGATGACGGAGAACATTAGAAATTAAATACTTAATTTCAAACATAGAGACATCATGAGTTGGGACACGAAACTAAGTGCTACAGTGTAGGGAGGAAACTGTAGCCATGATAGTCACACCCAGCACCGATAAAGGAAGGATAACATTTAGAGGTCTGACTGACAGAGCCCGAGATGGGGCTGGGTACGAGCACTTGCCCGGGTATTTTTGAATGATGTGAGAAATCTTGTGTGCACTGTGTATTGTGTACTGTATTTGTGAAGGTCGGGCTGAGGAGCATCTTTAGCCAACATGGCTATTGCCCGACTCATCAAATGATGAGAAGTCTTGAGATTGCACTAGTGAGCCACGCTGGTGTTAGACCCAGTGGCAGAGGGTCTTGAGATTAGGTCAGTGGGCCACGCTGACGTTAGACTCGAGTTTGGGTTGGATAAGTCATTCCCGACCCAGTGGGGTACCGGAAGCTAGCTAGCCATCCTATCTGAAGCACCTGGAGATTTGCATTGCTTTATGCAAATCGAGTTGAAATGTGCACATTGTGAGACTATGAAATTTCATGCTTGTGTGGCCGGTTGTGGCCGAGTATTATTTATGCTTATAGGCCAGGTGTGCCCGTGCACCATATTTCCTATGTAGGCCGGTTATGGCCTAGGGATACTTATATTGTGCAGGGCCATTATGGTCGAATGATTCTTGTGTTGTGCTGGGCCAGGTATGGCCGAATGTCCTCATTCATGCAAGTTGGCCACTTGGCCAGGTGGTGTAGTAAATCCCTGAGTTTATTTGAGAATTTAATAAATGTTATATTCATGTCTCTGGGATTTAGGTGGAGGTTCGATAGAACTACTCACTGAGTTCCTCATTGACTCACGGTTGTTTAATTTTTGTTTTACAGAGCTTGTCTAGTGAGGTACTGGCTAGTGGACATTACGCAATTGGAGAGGCAAACGACACCGTTGATCTCCTAGCAGACTGAGTAGAGAGTTGTAGTCGAGTAGTGGATTTTCTTTTCATGCATTGAGTTGTCATTGTTAGGGACATTGGAGTCTGTACTTCCTTTGAACAAATATTCATTTCATATCAGCGTACTCATTTCATTTTATGTTCAATCATCTTTATTGTCATATTATCTGTGTGGTTTGAAATGCATGAGTCAGACTTCGGGGCATTGACACATATCCTGGTCGGACACGTGACCCTGAGTTGAGCATGACAGAGTGGTATCAGATCATGTGGTTCGGTTTTGACTATGACTTAGAGTCTAGGTACCGTATGAGGCATTACTAGCATGTCGACATACGATGTGGTCATGTTTCGAGATCAAGCGGCAAGTTTGCACCTCAGCGCATCACGTGGTTAGTCATTTACAAATTTATGAATAAATTTCTTGATATTGATGATGCTCTTTTCTTATAATGATAGTGTGATGGAGGCTTTTAACGTCGCGTTGAGTGATAGTGGTAGTAATTCTACGGAGCATTTGGGCCGAGGCCAGGGCCGGGCCCGTGGGAGAGAACCGCGTGTGCAGGAGGATGTGGGACAGGATCCCATAGTTGCACAGCTACAAGCCCAAGTGGCCGAGTTGACTGAGGCACTCCGCAGGGAGCAAGAGCTAAGACAGTAGCAGCCACCACCAATACCAGTGGCAGTTGTGGTACAGGAGGTGGCTGAGCCAATGGTTCCAATGGCCAGAGTTCCCGGGGCACCCACATACACAAACTTCATCAGACTGAGGCTGTCGGAGTTCACTGGGACAAACTAGCAGGTAGAGGTCACTAGTTTCCTTGGAGATTGCTATGAGCTGTTTGCAAAGCTCGGGTGTTCTTCTGGGGCGACTGCTCATATGATTGGGTTGCAGCTGAGAGGACCGGCCAAGGATTGGCTTCTTACTTGGAGAGATCATAGGCGGCAGGTCTGCCACCCCCTACATGGGAAGAGTTCAAGGCCACCTTGGTGGAGCAGTATTTGCTGAGGAGCGTTCACGATAAGCAGGCGAAGGAGTTCGAGCTGCTGTGTTAGTCGGGCGGTATGATGGTGACGGACTACGAGATGGAGTTCACTCGACTCTCGAAGTATCACCCTACATTTGTGGCTATTGAGACCTCCAGGGTCAAGAGGTTTGTCGAGGGGCTGAGAGCACAGATCGGTAGATTTATTCATTACACTAAGGATACTACCTTCGCTCAGGTGGTGGATGAGGCGCTCCGGAAGGAGGCTCTAGTACCGTTCGAGAGGCATGATGGACCCCCGAAGAAGAAGTTATGATCCCAGAGAATTGGGGATCGGCCTGTTCATTCTAAGGGGACCATCACGACGATGGATCATCAGCCTGGCATAGGGCACAATAGTTTCAGGGGCTGCAGGGGACCAGGGCCAGGGGTGACTCGACAAACCATGCCAGGAGGTGCACAATAGATGCCTGATGTGTCACAGTGCAGCAGTTGTGGTAGGAGACATTGGGGAGCTTGTTATGGTCGTACAGTCACATGCTTCGTGTGTGACAGGTCGGGCACTTCAGAAAGGATTGTCCTAACAGGGGCGGACAGAAGCCTGAGCAGTCCAGAGGAAAGGCGCCAGTATCAGTGGGTTTTGTGGCTTAGAGGAGTTAGGCACAAGGTAGGGGATAGTGGAATAGCGGTTCGGGGAGGCCTCCTGCATGGGGTATTTGCTATGAACTGAGACGGTGCTGAGGCATCAAAGACAGTAATGATAGGTACCCTTATTGTTGGTTCTGCTGCCGCATTTGTGTTATTTGATCCGGGTGCTCCCCACTCATTTGTATCTGTCATCTTTGCTTCTAAACTGTAGGGGAAACCCTTTTTGCTTGATGTGCCTTTTGTGGTGTCGACGCCTACGGGCGATGTTATCCTGGTAGAGACGGTCTTTCGAAATTACGAGGTGATTGTTTGTGGATAGGTGTTGATGGCAGAGTTGACACTTATGTCGATGCTAGAACTTGATGTGATACTGGGCATGGATTGGCTGGCAGACCATTTTGCGTCAATAGAATGTAGGGCTAAGACTGTTACCTTCAGTAAGCTCGGATTATCTCAGTTTACCTTCCAGGGAGATGGAAGGGGGGGACCCGAGGGTTATTTCAGCTCTGAAGGCTCACAAATTTCTTCTGGGTGGATGTCAATCCTTCTTGGCCTTCATGTATGTGGCGGAGGAGGACAGGGGTACGGCTGGGGATCTTGGGGGAACACAGTTGGTTTGTGAGTTCCTTGATGTGTTCCTCGAGGAGCTGTCGGGCACCACCAGCAAGGGAGGTTGAATTTCGCATTAACTTGCTGCCCGAGGTGAAGTGGATTTCTATTCCTCTTTATCGGATGGCACCGGTTGAGTTGAGAGAGTTGAAGTCGCAGTTGCAGGAGTTGCTTGATTTGGGCTTTATACGCCCGGAAGTTTCTCCGTGGGGCGCTCCAGTGCTATTTGTGAAGAAGAAGGATGGGTTTATGTGCCTGTGCATTGATTATCGGCAGCTTGACAAGGTGACAGTTAAAAATCGTTACCCATTGCCTAGGATTGATGTCCTATTCGATCAGCTTCAAGGGGCATGGTGGTTTTTGAAGAATGTTCTAAGGTCTGGATATCATCAGTTGAGAATTCGGGACTGTGATATGCCCAACACTGCTTTTAGGATGAGATATGGCCACTTTGAGTTTTTGGTCATGTCTTTTGGGCTGACAAATGCACCGGCAGCTTTCATGGATCTGATGAATCAAATGTTCAAGGAGTACCTATACAGATTTGTGATTGTCTTTATTGACAACATCTTGGTTTACTCCAGGAGCAAGGAAGAGCACTCTGAGTATTTGAGGATGGTTCTGGAGACGCTTAGGGAGCATAGGTTGTATGCCAAGTTCTCCAAGAGCTAGTTTTGGTTGGAGAGTGTGTGGTTTCTAGGCCATGTGGTGTCGAGGGAGCGGGTGAGAGTGGACCCCACAAAGGTGGAGGCAATTCAGAACTAGAGGCGGCCGACCAGTGTGATGGAGATCCATAGCTTCTTAGGGTTGGTCGGTTATTATAGAAAGTTTGTGGAAAATTTCTCCAGGATTGCAGCACCAATGACTCGACTGACCGAGAAGAAGGTCAAGCTTGTGTGGGACGACAAGTGTGAGGAGAGCTTTCAAAAGCTCAAATATTGCTTGACGTCGACACTAGTCTTAGCTATACCCTTGGGCTTAGGAGGGTTTGTGGTGTACTGTGATGCCTCTCGGGTTGGCTTGGGTTGCGTCCTGATACAGTATGACAAGGTGATAGCTTATGGATCTCGTCAGTTGAAGAATCATGAGAAAAATTATTCGACGTATGATCTGGAGTTAGCAGTAGTGGTTTTTGCAGTGAAGCTATGGGCCACTATCTTTATGGCGAGGCTTGTGAGATATACACTTATCACAAGCGCCTTTAGTACTTGCTCACTCATAAAGAATTAAATCTTAGGCAGAGGAGTTGGCTTGAGCTCTTGAAGGACTTGTTGGTGAAATGGCCACACTAGAGGGGGTGAATAGTATGTTATATAAACTTGTTGCCTAATTCCGATTTTAATCGTTTACTAGATTACTTAGGCAAATTGAAATTTATCGACTAAATGCGGAAGCAATAATAAAACAATTAAACATAAACAAAGATAACAATGCTAACACAATGATTTATAGTGGTTCGGCCCCAATGCCTACTCCACTACCTAAGCACCCCGTTTAGAATTTCCAAACTAGATTAATTAGTTTCCTTATAATGAGGACTTTACACCAGAAAGTCTCCACTCTCAAACCGAAGGCACTTCCACACCCGGAAGTATCCCGCCTTCCTACCGAAAGCACTCTCCTGATTCAACCTTAAGGACAACTCAACTAATCCTAGCAAACTACATTTACACCGGTGGATTTAAATCTCAAACACCAAGGCTACCACCCAATTTCAAGACCTACACTCTAGGTCTAGCACAAACTCAAATACAAAGAAATAAATAAGAAAATACAACACTAAATGGAGCAATAAATCAAACAATAAAATACTTAGCTCCAAAATAAGATTCCTAGCTTCCTCTTGATGCCTTTGATGGTTAATCAATGAAGGAATGAAGGCAAGATCAAGGTTTTTGGCTCAAGCTAGGGTTTTCACAAGATTGGCTCAATGAGGGCTTAGAATTGATCAAAAGATGGCTCAAGGAGGTTAGAAGTGATCAACATCCTGTACGAAGGCTCTCATGGCTTCCTATTTATAAGCCATGAAGAGAAGAGAGAGCTCCCCTCTTCTCAACAGGCGGATTTTTTGCTCGTTACCAACCGCTGGTTGCTTGTCGATCGATCATCGGTCGACCGAGCGAGCGATCGTTGAGCGACTGAAGGCTTTTTGTCACTTCCTGGCAACCTTCGGTCGACTGACCGGTCAACTGAATTGGCTACTGCCAATTTTAAACCTCATTCGGTTGACCGACCAGTCGATCGAACCTGGGCTAAGCTTAATTTTTTTCAGTCTTCTTCTTGTGCGCTTCATTTTTGGGTTTCGACCTTCAACGTGTGTCAACTTGGAGAGCTTTCCATGTGTTCTTTAGACTTGTACAAGACATCTTTGGTGCACATGTCGAACTTTGAGAAACCTCTGCGATGAAACCAAACGCGTCGACCAATGTCCTTTCGATTTTTTGATTTCTTCTGATATTTTTGATCGAGGACATCGAGTGCTAACCGATATGGAACCTGAAAATATATTTTTCTCAATGAAACATTAGTTTCATGTTTATTATCATCAAAACCAAGATTAAAACCAAGTTAGAAAACCTTAGGCCAACAGGACTATGACTGCACAATTATGTACCATCCTGGGAAGGCAAATATGGTTGCAAATGCCTTGAGCAGGAAATCCATGGGTAGTTTGGCACACTTGGCAGTCAGGAGGAGGCCGCTGGCTCGATATTTGTCCATATGTTTAGACGGTGGGGCAATCCTAACTGTGACGAACTCTTGGATTCTAGTGGCACACTTGCGAGTGTAGTCCACGCTAGTAGACATGTTGCAGACGACGCGGAATGAGGATGCCTTTTGTTCTTTGACTAAGGATCTAGTCAGAATAGGCAACGCTGATGATGGCTTTCGAGTTGATTCTGAGGATGTCTTTAGATTCAAGGACGGAATTATGGTGCCTGATATGGCAGAGGTTCGCAGGCAGGTGCTACAGGTGGCCCACCGTTCCATATATACGATGCACCGTGGGGCCACGAAGATGTATCGTGACCTGAGGCATCATTACTAGTGGAAAGGGATTAAGAGAGAGGTTACATAATTTGTGCCTAAGTGTCTGGTCTGCCAGTAGGCGAAGGCCGAACACTTGAAGCCTGCAGGGTTACTACAGAACTTAGACGTACCTTAGTGGAAATGAGAGAAGATAACCATGGATTTTGTGACCCGGGTGCCGAGGTCCGAGAAGGGCAACGACTCTATTTGGGTTGTAGTTGATCGATTGACTAAGACTGCACATTTCATACCAATCAAGATGGCTTTTTCGGCTGAGCAGTATACCAGGTTGTTTTTGGACAGGATTGTAGCGTATCATGGTATCCCTGTTATGATTATCTCAAATCAGGGTACGTGGTTCGCAGCTCGGTTTTGGCAGTCATTTCAAGAGGCACTGGGTACGCATGTGCGGTTTAGCACCGTGTTTCATCTGCAGATCGATGGTCAATTGGAGAGGACTATCCAGACATTGGAGGATATGTTGAGGGTCTATGTGTTGGACCTGGATGATGGCTAGGAGAAGCATTTACCCTTGATTGAGTTTGCTTACAATAACAACTATCAAAGTAGTATTGGCATGGTTCCTTTTGAGGCCCTGTATGGGCGAAGATGCAGGTCGCCAGTGGGGTGGTTTAAAGCGGGAGAATCCCTCATGGTGGGTCCCAACTTGGTTGAGGAAGCAGAAGAGAAGGTAAAGCTGATAAAGGAGAGGCTATTAGCAGCTCAGAGTCGCCAGAAAATGTATGCAGATGGAAAGGCCAGAAAGTTAGAGTTTGCTGAGGGTGACATGGTGTTCCTGAAGGTCTCCCCTATGAAAGGAGTGGTGAGGTTTGGGAAGAGGGAAAAGTTGAGCCCTAGGTTTATTGGGTCATTCCCTATTCTCAAACGGAGGGGCGTCGTAGCATATAAGTTGGCCTTACCTCCTAGCATGAACAGAGTTCATCCAATTTTACATGTGTCTATGTTGAAGAGATATGTCCGAGATGAGTCCCATGTGATTGAGCCTACCGTAGTTGAGGTTGATACAGCAGTCTCGTACGAGGAGAGACTTGTAGAGGTGCTTGACCAAAAATTGAGGTCCAAGGAGATTCCCTTGGTGAAGGTCAGGTGGGAGCACCACACTGGGCAAGAGGCTACTTGGGAGGTGGAGCAGGACATGAGGGAGCGATACCCCTCCCTATTTGAGGTAGTAAGTCCTTATGCTTTGCTAAAATTCGAGGACGAATTTTCCTTAATGGGGGAAGATTGTAATACCCGAAAATTCTAATTAAATTTTTGTTTGATTTAGTGGGCTGATTCGGAGACGTGCCTGGATGAGTCACGAGATCGCCGCGATTAGAAGGTATGGTCGGGTATTTAATAAATTGCAAGGCGCTAAATTTTGTGCTATTATTAATTAATTTGGATGTTGGGTTCATACCGGGGTAAAATCGAGTTCGCGGGTTCAAATGGGCTTCGATTCGGATACAGGTTGAGTTGGCTAGAGGAATTTAAGTGAGAGGCAATTTTGTAATATATATATATATAAGTCCCCACCCTCAGCCGTTGTACGGCTCAAGAAGAGCCGCACGCGCATCGAGGTGTGCAAGCGAAGGGAGAAAAGGAGAGGGTGGCGCTGGAGCTAGGAGTCATCTTCATCTCGTCTTCTTCCCTTCCGATTAGAGGTGAGTAGTAGAACCTTAGGGTAGGGCAAGGCCCCTTGGCCGAACCCCCTTTGTGGAGAAATTGATGATTCTTGGTGATTTCTTGTTGATTCTTGTGTGTCTTGATATCATGTTTCCCTCTTGTATTGATGACATGTTTAAATGATGGTTTGTGACGTGTTTTTCTTGGTTTGGGGACCGGCCGAATAGAGGAAAAATAGGAGAGGTCATGCCAAAATTTTCTCTTAGTCCTAGACTTGTTTAGAAACTTACAGATCTACATGTTTAGGGTGCATGAACAGCTAAGGAAATTTAGGAAGACTTAACACTTGTAAAAGCTTTGTTTCCTAAACCCCTAAGGGCAGGCCATATGACAATTTTCCTATAATAGGGTTCGGCTACATAGGGGAAGGAAGGTAGTGTTTGGAAATTATACTTTTGGATATAATTCTTGTAGACTACACATGCTAATAGATTGAGGAACAACCAAGGTAGAACAAGAGGGTAGGTCGGTCGAGCACCCTACAAGGGGTATTTGGGTAGGTTCGACCGAGCATGCTAAGGGAAAATATGAGCGAAGATTTTATTTTCATTTGTTGTTATCATGATGTAAGAGATGTAGATGGTGTTATCTTGCTTGTAGATTGTTTCTATGCTCAAAAACATGCTTAATTGAATGTCTACATCATTATGTTCAATGCTAAAATTATTTATTAAATTGCAGAAAATGCATATTTAATTGCTGGAATTTATTTGGTAAATGTTGTAATTAAATAGTTGAGATGTCCTATTTTAGGAACGTTGTGAATTAAATATTAATTACGGTAATTATCTAGAAGTATGCCAAAAATAGGTGTATACTTGCAATGTTTATCATGTATCAAAGGTAGATAAATAATAGAGATATATGTGACAGGTTGAACATGAAATTATGACATATCCTTACTAGTAGATGACGGAGAATATTAAAAATTAAATACTTAATTTCAAACATAGAGGCATCATGAGTAGTGACATGAAACTAAGTGCTACAGTGTAGAGAGGAAACTGTCGTCATCATAGTCACATCCTGCACCCATAAAAGAATGGTAACATTTATAGGTCTGACTGACAGAGCCCGGGGTGGGGCTGGGTACAAGCACTTGCCCGGGTATTTTTGAATGATGTGAGAAATCTTGTGTTCACTGTGTATTGTGTAGTGTGTTTGTGATGGCCGGGTTGAGGAGCGTCTTTAGCTGACATGGATGTTGCCCGACTCAGCAAATGATGAGGGTCTTGAGATTGCACCAGTGAGCCACGCTGGTGTTAGACCTAGTGGCAGAGGGTCTTCAGATTACATCAGTTGGCCACGCTGATGTTAGACCCGTGTTTGGGTTGGATGAGCAATGTAATATCCTAGATATTTTATTTATTTTTCCTCTATTGTTTGTGTTTGTTAGCCTAGCAGGCTAGTCCGAGGTCGAGCCGAGTCAACTCGTCTTCCTTTGCGAGCTTACGAGCTTGGGTAAGTAGGAGTTTTGTTTATGTGAATTATTTCTGGATTAGATAAATTTAATTAATTATGTTGTTGCTTGAGCATGATTATTAAATTATGTCGCATATGGTGTTTATTTGGAGCATGGGGTTAGAATGGATTTAATTAAGTTTAGTTGCGTTAGCGGGTTCGGGTTCGGGTTCGGGTTGAGGCGAAAGCGGGTTTACTAAGGGGTTTAGTGGAGTTAGGGTTGAGAGGAGAGTATAAAACCCCCTCCCCTTTGGCTTACAGCACCCTATTGGAGTCGCACAAGCCTCTTGAAGAGAGGAGCCAGCCGCCAAGCCAAGCCCCCTTCCTCTTCTTCTTCTTCCTTTTCCTCTGTCTTGGAAGCCAAGCCGTTGGCTTGAGGAGGAGCTGCCGCCCCCTCTTCCCCCTTGGTGGAGCCGAGCCATTTTCTTAGAGGCCGGATTTGGAGAACGCCGCTTGGAAGATCTTCTCCAATTCTCTTTCCTAATCTAGGTGAGTGGTTTTACCCCTCCTTTCTCAGTTTTTCCTCATGATCTTGAGCCGGTTTGGGCAACGCTCTTGATTCTTGTGTTTTTCTTCAAATCATGGGTTTTGTTCACCGAATCTTGTGTCGACTTGTGGGAGGGAACCCGAGGATTCCCCTTTGTGGCTCGGCAACCCTAGGAATACCCTAGGGGTGCTCGGCCAAGGTGGAAGAAAAGGGTGCCCTCAAAGTGTTCGATCAATTTCCTAAGTGAAGAGTGTAGATTATCTTGCTTTCTATGATTCAATTTGATCATCAATTTTGATACTTATAATCTAAATGCATGCTTTGATATTATTATTATTATTCAAAAAACACTAGACTAAGTTAGGCTGTTTGATTTCCATGGGTAAGAGGGGCAGAGGTCCCTGGACGTGCACCCTCCGCCACTTCAACACAAACATCACACCAACTTAATCCAACAGTTTCATTCAAATCAACTATCAAAGCAATACATTGTTTTGTACATACAAAGTCTGAATTAAAATTGCTATGCCTGAACAAAGAAATATTACTCTTCAAATTACACAGCTCAACTACATCTTCACCCATATCTTCATTGCATAAGGCTTCTCTAGCTAATATATTTGCTTCCTCATTCCTATTCCTCCTTATGAAGTTCCAGTCTATCACTTTCACACTTAATGCCAATTTCCTTATTTTATTGACCAAAGGCTTCAATTGCCATGGAGTCCTTACTTCCCCTTTTAGCATCTTCATTGCCATCTCATAGTCTGAGCAAACATGAATACATTGAAAACACTTCTTTCTCACATTGTCCAAACCATACCAGATGGCTTTCAATTCAGCATGAAGTGGATTTTCAGCTACCTGCATACCACTTCCTTGCATAATCCTCATTCTGTCCTTGACCAATATAAAGTCATACCCTATTTTCAATCCTTCCTTCCAAGAAGCATCTGCACTTCTCATTTGAATTACTTCCTCTTTTAATTGAAAACCCCTCTCTCTCAAAGCCTCCTGTGAAAGCTATGGTTTCATTGTATGCTTTGTTAAAAATAACTTCTTTGCTCCAAGGTTTTCCACCAAATTTAACTTTGTTTCTTCTTTTCCAAAAAAACCACAAAGCATTAGCTATAAAGGCTAATAATCTTTTTGCAGATTTGCATTCATACCCTTCAGCCTCCCTTATCCATTTTCCAGTATACCATTCATTTCTGAATTTAAACTTGATGTTCAATTTTCCTTCAACAAAATTCCAGAAATCAACTACTTCCTCGCAGTGAAACAGGATGTGAACTTGGTTATCAGCTTCTTTTTTGCAAATAAAACATTCCACTATTTCCTGTCCTGTAAACCTGCAAAACCATTCAGAGGTAGGTAATTTTCCCCAAATGACCTTCCAGATGAACAATTTTATCTTTTCAGCCACTTTAACATTCCATAACTTTCTCCAATTAAAATCAGGACCTTCTGCATCTTCTTCTTTTTGTTTCAAGAACAGGTATGCTCTTTTAACCGAAAGGTTCCCTTCTATACTTTCATTCCAAACCCAAGTATCTTTAGTTTCTTCTCTATCCACTTCAATTCTCCTTATTGCATCAATAAGATTTTTGTCAAAGCATGCCTCTATTACTGCCATATTCCATTCATTTCCATCCATCAGCTCAACCACATGTTTTTTCTTACTCATCTCTGATACATTTACAAATGTTGGTCATTTCTCAATCGGAATCTCATTCAACCAAGGATCTCTCCAAATGCATGTATTTTCTCCATTTGCTAACCTAATTTTGAATCCTTCTTTTAAATTTTTCATACAATTGAAGATAGACTTGCTTTGTTCTGATTTCAACTTTTTTCATTTTTCCTCCAAGGATGAAACTCACCATACTTGGCATTATACAAAGAACTCCAAACATTTCCTTCTTTGTTCAAAATTGGCAGGATTCTTCCTGCTAATATAGCTTTTCTCATTAGAGATAAGTCTCTTATCCCTAGACCACCAAGACCTTTATTTGCATATATCGTTTTCCACTTTATAAGGTTGGCTTTTTCTTGCCTTCACTACCCCAAAAAAACTCTCTAGATACTTTTGTTATTTCCTTCACCATCTTCTCCTTGATGCCTGCTGCCATCATACTATATACAGGGATAGAACAAACAACTGAGTTTAGTAGTACTGATTTTGCTGCCTGAGAAATAAGTCTCCTTGCCCATAAATCCATCCTTCTTGTTATTCTTTCCACCATTTTATTCTGATAGCTTTCGTTTAGCATTTTTGGAGATAGGTAAGCACCCAAATAATGCATTGGAAACTTACCTTCTTTGATACCAAATAAGCTACAAATCTTTTGTTTTATTCCTTTATCCATCTTTGAAGGAAACAAAAGTTCTGACTTCTCAACATTTACCTTTTGGCCTGTTATTTTACAATACAACTGAAGAGCCTCCATAATCCCTCTGCACGATTTCATGCTTCCCTTCACAAAGAACACCAAGTCATCTGCATAAAACAAATGACTCAACCTAAATCCTTTTAACTTATAAGGTTCTACCTTCTTCTTTTCCACAAAATCTCTCAAAATCGCTGAAAGTAACTCCTCCATGATAATAAAAAGATAAGGAGAAACTGAATCTCCTTGTTTTATGCCCTTAGAACCTTTAAAGAACTCAGATATCTCTCCATTTATCTTACAGCAGTACCTCACCTTTTCTAAGCATCCTCTTATCCAGCTCTTCATTCTAGAACCAAAACCCATGCATTTCATTACTTCTTGGATAGCTGACCAGTTTGCCATATCATAAGCCTTCCTCAAATCTACCTTTAAAATAATATAAGGCTTCTTAGCTTTTGAGCAGTGAATAGAGTTTACAACTTCTGCAACCACCATAATATTATCATGAATGTGTCTCTTTGGCACAAAAGCAATATGCTCAGGGCTTATAATTTTGTTCAAAACATGCCTCATTCTTTAACTATTACTTTCGTCAGAATTTTATAAAGGACGTTACACAAAGCAATTGGCCTAAATTCTTCTATCCTTTTTGCATCTTCTTTCTTCTTTCTTCTTTATCATGACAAGCAATGTATCACTCCATCCTTCTGGAAGATTTCCCGTTACATGAAAATAATCAATTTCCTGCTTTATTTTATCTGCAAATGTCTCCCACTTATGCAAATAAAACTCCAATACAAAACCATCTAAACCGGGACTCTTCCCCCTGCCCAAACTCACAACTGCAGTTTTCATTTCCTCCTTTGAAAAAGGCTTTTCTAATTCAGAAGCCTCCTCTGAAGAGATTCTACCCCAGCATAGACTATCCAAGAATTTTCCATCTATACTTATATCTTCTTTTTTCCACAAATCTTTATACCATTCTGCAAACTGAGAAGCCATTTCTTTGTCATCAGTTATTTTTAACTCATTCACTTCCAAGAAATCAACTTTGCTTTTTTTCCTTCTTAACATTACTGATATATGGAAGTACTTTGAATTTTTATCTCCTCCTTCAATCCAAAGCTTTCTAGATTTAGACCACCATTTGATTTTGATTTGTTTAGTAAGAGCAGATAACTCATTTGACACACTTGTCAATTTCATATGACCTTCTTCTGTCATCTCCCCTTATTCTTTTAATACCTCTAGCTCCTTTAATTTTTTGCTTGATTCCTCCCATCTTTTCTCTAAGTTTCCTACACTGTCCTTGTTCCACTTTGAAAGAATTGTTCTCAGATTGGAAATATTCTCCATCATGCTTTTGCTGTTACCATCCTTTTCTAACCAATATTTTCCAACCACTTCTTTGAATTCTGGATACTCAAACCAAAATTGCTCACAAATGAAACTTCTATTTTTCTTCCTTTTATTTTTGAAATTTTCACATGAACTCTTTATCAGTAACAGTCTGTGATCTGAATTCATCATTCCCATATGCTCTACTTTAAAATCATAACCCCACTCCAGCCATTTGGTACTGAATAAGACTCTATCCAGTCTTGCACATATTTTCTTCTCACCCTTTCTTTTATTTGTCCACGTGTAAATTGGACCATTGAATCCTGCACCCAATAGTCCTGCATTGTTTATGAAATTTGCTAAAATCTGCAACTGCCTAATTCATAACAAAAGGTCTACCCCTCTCTTTTCTTCCTTCTTAAGTATACAGTTCATATCTCCTGCTAACAGCCAAGGCATATTCGTATCATTTGCTTCACTCAACATATTCCACAGCTTATTCCTTCTTCTTATGCAATTACTGGCATACACACAGGTTAACAAGAAAACCTTTCCTTTATCAATCTCAAAGATACATGTTATAGACTGGTTATCCTTATATATCATATTGCCCCTTACTGTTTCTTTTCTCCACATCACCATAATACCTCCAGCTTTGCCAAAAGAAATTCTTTGTAGAAACAAATCAACATCTTCCTTTTCAAAGTGAGTATCCTGAATGAGGATAATGTCCACTTTTTGTAAATTCACAACTGTCCATAAGTAGTTGCTTGCTTCCTTTTTCCCCAACTCCCTTATATTCCATGAAACTATTTTCATGATGAAGCCTTTTCTAAAGTATCTTCCATCATCTTTTCTTTTGGATCTCCATCTGTGCTCTGACCACAAGTATCTTTAGAATACCTCCTCTTCTTTAATTTTACATTTCTGTAGCCAATTGGAATATTAACCAAATTCTCATCATTTCTCCTCCCTCCTCTACCTTTCAATTGCTCTCCATCCAAACTCCTAGTTAATTCTGGATCTATTCCTTCCTCCATAAAGTCTTCTTTTGCAAATTTATTCTCCAGTATCTTTGAAAAGGAAACACATATTTTTTCTGACAATTCTTCTAATCTTGCACTTTTATCATTCTGTTCCACTCTCTCTGAGCCTTTAACCTCTTCCTCTTCTCTTTCTGAAGTAAAAATTATGTCTTCCATTTCTTTTGCTTGTCAATGATTTCTACTTCCTTCCTTTTGGAAACATCTAGTTGTCTCCATTGCTTTTCATTACCATCCTCTTTTTTCTTCAAATACATATTTTTCATCTCCATAGCATTTATGTTGATGTTTCTGAAGCTAATATTTCCTTCTTTATTCTTTTTGCTAGTTTCAGCAACCACTTCACAATCCTTAGAAGTCTCGATTGACTTTGCATCCTCACATTTTTCTTCATAGGTTGGGTTATTCAGAATCCTAAAAGAATTATTACTTCCTTCATTAGCATTCTGATTGATTTTTTGTGGCAATCTTCTTCTTCTCTGCACTTGAATCCAGGGCCTCATCAATTTTTCTTCACTGTTATCTGTAGACATGTCTCCCTTATTTTTCTTTTCTTCACTCACTTTCTCATTCACCAAACAATGCTCCTCTTTGTGCCCAATTTTTCCACACTTAAAACATATGCTCTTAATATTCTCATAAGCAATGGATTGAAAGAAACTTCCTTCTTTTGTATCAATCCAAATTCCTTGCTCAAGAGGCTTCCTCATATCCAACAGGATGCACACTCTTGCAAATTTACCTCTTGCCCAAGCTAAAGTATGAACATCAATTTTAATAGGTTTTCCTATCACAGCAGCCAATTGAGGCAATATAGATCTATGCATATACTCATATGGCAAACCTGGAAATTGTATCCAGATTGGAATGACAAAAATTGTCTCCCTTAGAGGTTGAAAGTTCTCCTTCCAATTCACTAGAGATAGGGCTTGCCCTCTTAGAAACCAAGGTCCTTCTGATAATACCCGCCAATAGTCCTCCTCATTAGAGAACTTAAACAAGAAGAAACCTGCTGCAAGATCAACTATCTGACAGTCTCCTTTCAGCTTCCACATTTTCGGCAAAGCATTTTTAACCAGTTCTAAATTCGGCGTTCTACCAAAGAATTTGTCATAAAGAGATAATTTGCATTCATACCTTGCTCTCGGGAGATCATCTTCTGAGATGGAAACTCTTCCCTTTGCCTTCGATTAGATTTTCTCAATCTTTTCTCCCAATTTTGTCAAACTCTTCCATTCCTCCTCCTTTCTCACCATGCTAGATAGACCAGCCCATGTCCCCGGTTGAGATTTCATCTTTGATCTAGGCTCTTCATTCTGGATCTTCTCCCTCGAATTCAGCTTGCTTCTAACTCCATCATCACCAGTCTTTAGCCAAGAAAGATCAGGATCCTTCTCTTTTTGAAAGAGAGAAACCAGATCTGGAGGATCAGTAGAACTACTACTACCATCAACCCTCGATATTGCCACGCGATCAAGTGGCTTCTTTTGCCTCGGAATAGGAACTGAGGTCAAGAATTCATCCACTTTTTCTGTCGCCATTTTCGCCCTTGCCACGTCAGCCACAGATGTACAATTTTACGACAATGCATGCTTTGATATTAAATCTGTGGTTTTTGGAAATATATTATGTGTTTCAAAGATGGATTTGATCTTGAGGGCATGAGGGTTCTTGATTTAATTTCTTGAACACAAAGGTTGGTTCTTGGTTAAAGAGGGTTCTGATGCTTGTTATTCTTGTTTATTAAGCATGGTTTATGTGAGATTTATCTTGATGATTATAAATCTGATGTGATGGTAATTAGGAAGTTATATTCTGTGAATTTTCGGATTTAATTCATTATTATGCTGAAACTCAATTATGCTGAAACTTCATACTGATTTGATAAATCAGGGCTGATTTTGAAATCATATTTGTGATGTGCATAGTTTGCGGAATATAGTCGTGTAACCTATTGTTTTGACCAGAAAATAAAGTTTGGAAACATAGGACACACGTTGGAGACCAGATTCGGGTTAGAAACATCAGTTTCGAGCACAACAGTAAGAAACAAAACCCTAAAATAAAACTCTAATCTTGGTGATCTAAATTTTAATTGCATAATTAAAATTGTGCAAATGGTCAGCATAACATGTTATGAACCAACAAATAAAGTTATGCATGAAATAAAATCTCACGGGTTTATGACATTACGGGTCTAGGAGTTGGGGTCGAGTATTGGAGTGTTGAGACGCTTCCCAATAAGGACACCCCTAAGACATCGTATGAGAGACTTGACTTAGGTCATGTTGCACCATATCTTTATGAATGGAAAAGAGGCTCGTTGAGGAGCTGGGTTGCGAGCTAGGCCCGGAAGGTTGGATGGCTAATTCCCAACCTGTGTTAAAGGAACAAGTTCGGATGGGCAAATCACGATTGTTCCGGTATGGCCTCGTGAAATAAGTTCGAACGGGTAAATTCTTATTATTCCTGAGGCACTTTTAAGGTATAAGTTTGGACGGGCAAATCTCGATTATTCCTGTGATATCTTAAAAGGGTAAGTTCGGACGGGCAAATTCCAATAATCCCTGCGATATCTTAAAGGGACAAGTTCAGACGAACGAATCCCGATTGTTCCTTCGCATCTCGTGGAGCAAGTTTGGACGGGTCAATCTTGTTTGCTCTCGAGTTTCTTTATATTAGGATAAGTTCGGATGGGCCAATCCTAATTATCCTAGTATGTTTTATTGCCTTAGGGCATGGAAGGCTTAGGCCTGTTGTCTTCACCATTGGGGTGTTGGATGCCTTCGGGCATGTGGTGGCCAGATGGCCCGTTAGCTAGTCAGTCTCTTGTGACCTTTCTTGCTTGAGTCAGGTGTTTGCTTTTATGCTATTTACTCTATGTTGATTTCTCGTGGGGGTCGGTAGAATCGCTCACTGAGTTCTTTTGAACTCACCCGTTGTCGTTGTTTTTGTTTTGCAGAGCCTGACCGGTGAAGTGGGCTGGAGCACTTGGCACGGCTGGAGGGCAGAGGAGCTATATTGATCTCATAGCAGTCCTAGTTAGGGGTTGTAGTCGAGTCTATAGTAGTTTGTCATGCACTGTGATTTGGCATTTTGGAGTTGTAGTCCCTTAGGGACATTTATATTATTTATTTCGAATTTCATTTATTAGTGGTCTATTTGACTTTGATTTATTATTTCTGCACTTCTATTTTCACTAAACTTACTTCTTATGAAATCTGGTTTGGTTTTCATTTTTAATAATAAAACTCTTTACAATCTTTTCGCTATGATATATTATTATGAGTTGGCATATGCATGGTTCAGGCTGGGGGTATAAGCACGTATACCCTGGGCGGTCACGTGACCCTGAGTTGGGGCGTGATAATGTGGTATCAGAGTATGTGGTTCGGTCTGACTATGACCTAGAGTTGTCACCGTATAGGGCATTACTAGCATGTCAGTATATGACAGGGGTATGTTATAAGATCAATGTGCTAAATTTGTACCTCAGCGTTGTGCATGTCAGTATACGGCATTACTAGAGTTGTGGTTAAGTTTGCAAAAAAAAAAATGTGTGTTAGGGTGAATTAAATTTCATAATGATGAAATTTTCTTTTCTTTCTAGTGGTTCCAGATTGATGGAGGCTTTTGATGCCGCAAGGAGCAGAAGTGATAGCAACTCCACTGAGCGCCGAGGCCAGGGTCGTGGAAGACCACCGTAGGCTCGGGAAGATGTGGGGCAAGATCCCATGGTTGTGCAGTTGCAGGCCCGAGTGGTTGAGCTAACTGAGGAACTCCGCAGGGAGCAGGAAGTGAGGCAGCAGCCACATCAGGTTCCAGCAGCACCCGTAGTACCAGAGGTGGTTCAGCCAGTGGCACCGGTGGTCAGAACCCCCAGAGCACCTTCATATGCATATTTTATTGCATTCAGGCCACCGGAGTATACAGGGACAGATCAGCGAGTGGAGGTCACCAACTTCCTAGGAGATTGCTATGAGCTGTACAATGAGCTTAGTTGTTCTTCTGAGATGACCGCTCAACTGATCGAGTTACAGCTGAGAGGTCCAACCAAGGATTGGCTTCACACCTCGAGGGATCGCAAAGCAGCAAATGCACCACCCTCTACCTAGGAGGAGTTTAGAGCCGCTATGGTGTAGAAGTATCTGCCGCTAAGTGTCCGTGATAGACGGGCGAAAGAGTTTGAGCGACTGCGTCATATCAGTAGTATGTCAGTGATGGACTATGAGATGGAGTTCACACGACTCTCAAAGTACCATCCCACCTTGATAGCCACATAGACCACCAGGGTCAAGAGGTTTGTCGAGGGGCTGAGGCCACAGATCGCCAAACTTATCCATTAAATAGAGGACACTTCCTTTGCTAGGGTTGTAGATGAGGGGCTCCGAAAAGAGGCATTGGTACCGACAGACAGGCATGATGGCCCCAGAAGAAAAAGTTTCAGCCCCAGCCTTCGGGGGGTTGACCAGCTCACTCAGAGGGGACTTTCAAGATAGCGGATCCACAGCAAGGTGGAGGTCATAACAGTTCCAGAGACCACAGGGGTTTAGGACCAGGGCCATCATCTGGAGGTTCACATCGGAGGCCTGGGCCGCAGTAGTGTAACCGATGTCACAGGAAGCACTGGGAGCTTGCTGGGGACGTTCAGAGGTATGTTTTAGCTGTGGGCAGGCTGGGCACTACAGAAAGGATTGTCCTAGCAAGGGCAGTCAGCAGCCATATTAGACCAGAGGGAAGGCACCGATGTCGGTTGGTTTCGTAGCTGAGAGCGATCAGACTCGGGGAGGAGGCCAGCGAGCTGGTGGTTCAAAGAGGCCCGCTGCACGAGTGTTTGCTATGAACCAAGAGGGTACTGAAGCGTCCAGGACAGTAGTTTCAAGTACCTTGTTGTTGGTTCTACTATTGCATACGTCTTGTTTGATCCGGGTGCTACACATTCTTTTGTATCTACATTATTTGCTGCTAAGTTGTCAGAGAAACCATATGTGCTTAATTTGCCTCTTGTGGTGTCTATGCCTACGGGCGTTTTTGTTATGGCAAAGACAGTCTTTCGGGATTGCGAGGTTGTCATTTGTGGGCATGTGTTGATGGCCGAATTGACACTCCTACCGATGCTGGAGCTTGATATAATTTTGGGCAAAGTCTAGGAAGGGCAATGATTCTATCTGGGTAGTAGTGGATCGCCTAACCAAGACGTCATATTTCATACCAGTTAGGATGACCTTTTCAACCGAGCAGTATGCGAGGTTGTTCTTGGTTTGGATCATCGCTTACTATGGTGTTCCTATTATGATCATTTCAAGATTGGGCTACTCAGTTCACAGCTCGACTTTAGCAGTCTTTCTAGGAGGCGTTGGGCACTCAGGTTTGGTTTAGCACTGCATTTCACCCTCAGATAGATGGTCAGTCAGAGCGGACTATTCAGACGTTGGAGGACATGCTGAGGGCATGTGTCCTAGATTTGGAGGGCAGTTTGGAGAGGCACTTACCCCTAATTGAGTTTGTCTACAATAACAGCTACCACAGAAGCATCGGGATGGCCCCATTTTAGGCATTGTATGAGCGGAGATGTAGGTCGCCTATAGGCTGATTTGAGACAGGGGATTCCCTTATGATGGGACCTGACTTGGTGGAGGAGGCAGTAGAAAAGGTGAAGCTAATCAAAGAGAGGTTGTTGGCAGCTCAGAGTCGCCAGAAGATGTATGCTGATGGAAAGGCCAGGGAGGTAGAGTTTGTTGAGGGAGACATGGTGTTCCTCAAGGTGTCCCCTATGAAAGGAGTGGTGATATTTGGTAAGAAAAGAAAGTTAAGCCCCAGGTTCATTGGGTTGTTTCCTATTCTCAGACGCGGGAGAGCTGTGGCTATGAGTTGGCCTTACCTCCCAGTATGGACCGGGTGCATCCAGTGTTCCATGTATCTATGCTGAAGAAGTACGTTGGGGATGAGTCCCGTGTGATTGAAACTACCGCAGTGCAGTTGGATTTAGCAGTCTCCTATGAGGAGCGACAGTTGAGGTGCTAGACCGGTAGATTAGAAAATTGAGGTCCAAAGAGATTCCCTTGGTTAAAGTCCGGTGAGAGCACCATTCCGGGCAAGAGGCCACCTAGGAGATGGAGCAGGATATGAGAGAGCGATATCCTTCATTGTTCGATGATCTGGTGAGTCTTTAATCTTCTTTTTCTGAAATTCGAGGATGAATTTTTCTTAAGGAGGGAGGATTGTAATATCCTAGATATTTTATTTATTTTTCCTCTATTAATTGTGTTTGTCAGCCTAGCGAGCGAGTCTGAGGTCGAGCCGAGTCGACTCGTGGTCCGGTGCGAGCTTGCGAGCTCGGGTAAGTAGGAGTTTGGTTTATGCAAATTATTTCTGGATTAAATAAATTTAATTAATTACGTTGTTGTTTGTACATGATTATTAAATTATGTCGCATATGGTGTTTATGTGGTGAATGGGGTTAGAATGGGTTTAATTAAATTTAGTCGGGTTAGCGGGTTCAGGTTCGACTTGAGGCGGATGCGGGTTTGCTAAGGGGTTTAGTGGAGTTAGGGTTGAGGGGTGAGTATAAAACCCACTCCCATTTGGCTTGCAGTTCCCCTATTGGAGCCACACAAGCCTCTTGAAGAGAGGAGCCCGCCACCAAGCCCAGCCGCCAGCCTGCCGCCCCTCTCCTTCCCCCTCTTGGAGCCGCCAAGCCAAGCCCCCTTCATCTTTTTCTTCTTCTTTTTCCTCACCCTTGGAAGCCAAGCAGTTGGCTTGAGGAGGAGCTGTTGCCCCCTCTTTCCCCTTGGTGGACCCGAGCCTATTCTTTGAGGCCGGATTCAGAGAACGCCGCTTGGAAGATCTTCTCCAATTCTCTTTCCTAATCTAGGTGAGTGGTTTTTCTTCAAACCGTGGGTTTTGTTCGCCGAATCTTTTGTCAACTTGTGGGAGAGAACCCGGGGATTCCCCTTTGTGTCTCGGCAGCCCTAGGAATACCTTAGGGGTGCTCTGCCAAGGTGGAAGAAAAGGGTGCCCACAAAGTGTTCGATGAATTTCCTAAGTGAGGGGTGTTGATTATCTTGCTTCCTATGATTCAATTTGATCATCAATTTTGATGCTTATAATCTAAATGCATGCTTTGATATTAAATCTATGATTTTCGGAAATATATTATGTGTTTCAAAGATGGATTCGATCTTGAGGGCATGAGGGTTCTTGATTTAATTTCTTGAACACAAATGTTGGTTCTTGGTTAAAGAGGGTGATGGTGCTTGTTATTCTTGTTTATTAAGCATGGGTTATGTGAGATTTATCTTGATGATTATAAATCTGATGTGATGGTAATTAGGGAGTTATTATTCTGTGAATTTTCGGATTTAATTCTTTATTATGCTGAAACTTCATGCTGATTTGATAAATCAGGGCTGATTTTGAAATCTTATTTGTGATGTTCATAGTTTGCGGAATATAGTAGTGTAACCTATCGTTTTGACCAAAAAATATAGTTTGGAAACATAGGACACATTCCGGAGACCAGATTCGTTTTACATACATCCGTTTCGAGCACAACAATAATCTAAAATAAAACCCTAAAACAAAACCCTAATCTTGGTAATCTAATGGTAGGCTTAGGCATGTTGTCTTCACCGTTGGGGTGTTGGATGCCTTCGGGCATGTGGTGGCCAGATGGCCCGTTAGCTTGTCAGTCTCTTGTGACCTTTCCTGCTTAAGTCAGGTGTTTGCTTTTATGCTATTTACTCTGTGTTGGTTTCTTGTGGGGGTTTGTAGAATTGCTCACTGTGTTCTTTTGAACTCATCCATTGTCGTTGTTTTTCTTTTGCAGAGCCTGACCGGTGAGGTGGGCTTGAGCACTTGGCGCGGCTGGAGGGCGAAGGAGCTACATTGATCTCATAGCAGTCCTAGTTATGGGTCGTAGTCGAGTCTGTAGTAGTTTGTCATGCACTGTGATTTGACATTTTGGAGTTGTAGTTCCTTGGAGACGTTTATGTCATTTATTTTGAATTTCATTTATTAGTGGTCTATTCGACTTTGATTTATTATTTCCGCACTTCTATTTTCACTAAACTTACTTCTTATGAAATCTGGTTTGGTTTTTATTTTGAATAATAAAACTCTTTACATTCTTTCCGCTATGATTTATTGTTATGAGTAGGCATGTGCATGGTTCAGGCTGCGGGGTATAGGCACGTATACCCTACCCGGTCATGTGACCCTGAGTTGGGGCGTGACAAGTAATTTCCAACCTGGTGGGGCACTGAAAGCTAGCTAGCCATCCTAGCTGAAAGACCCGAAGATTTGCATTGTTTATGCAGATCGAGTTGAAATATGCACATTGTGAGACTATAAAATTGCATGTTTGTGTGGCCGATTATGGCTGAGTATTATATATTTATGCTTGTGGGCTAGTTGTGGTCGTGTATCATATTTGCTATGTAGGCAGTTATTTGCTATGTATCATTTATTTTGTAAAGTAACTGCTGCAGCGTTCTCTCTCACACACGAAAATAAAAAAAGTAATAACTGCTGTAGCATTCTCTCTCATGTGGAAAATTCTTTTCCCTTGCTTATCTTCTTCCCCCCCCCCATTCTCCAACTTCAAGACGCAGATCTACTGCATCTTATCTCTATCTCACTGTATCACAATGCAGAGACATTACATCGAATTCATGGACCATGGGAGAATGGGGGGGGGGGTGTCGACCCAGGAAAGCGAGCCCTTAACGGAGGTGAAGCGCGCCCAGGAAACGAGTGCGAACGAGGAAGCACAGGTTCATCGAGTAAGGGGTCATTGGAGGAGATCATGCGGAAGATGAGCAGTCACATGGAGAAGACCGCGGTGAATGCCGACGCATTGCTCCGCAGTGGAGGCTCGGAAGCGAACGGAGCCATAACCAAGGCCCATCGCCAAATGAAGCGGCGCCATGGCCTCCTCCACGTGGTACAAGCTCTATTTCGAGATCATCTTTGTTTTCTTCTTCTCTCGCTGGATCTTCTTCTTCTTCTTTCTTATACTAATTCTTCAGCTCTACTACGTTATAATTGATTGCATGCATGCATGCGTTTCTTGCTTCCTCTCTAAATGCTATATATAGTGCATGAAGCATGAAACATGAACTCCAATGTGGAACATAGATTGGATAAGCGAATCAGATTAATTTCAAAGACAGCTACGGTCAGAAAGTTGACGATTGGAGTGGAAGAGGAGAGCATTCAATGGAGATGGGCATGTGTAGAAAACAGTTGTTGATTCCTGCATCACCCACTGAATTGGACGCACACACACCATATAAAGAGATTCTGCTACATATACAAATACCAAACCGGAAAAACTAGGGACAAAAAGGAAGAAAAAGCTTTCTTGCCTCTCTGAATCTTAATAAAATATCTAACTTTATTCTTTTACTTTTCAAATGTTAACTATTCTTAGTTGAATTCAAAATTCTTTCGTTGCAGGAAAAGCCTTTATTTAATTATTTTAGATCTTTCCTAAATGACTTAAATCTAACTGACCCATGTACGTGACAAATTAAATTTAATATATATATATTTAGTGTGATGTTGATAAAAAAAGAAGAAAAAACTAATATGAACTATCTCTCCATATAAATTAAATTTTGTAAACGACTGAATATGAGTTCTGAAAGAGTGGACATGCATGAGCAATGAGTGAATGAATATCATTAAAAGAGAGAGGGATGGGAAGAGAGTGAGTTGATTTTAAAAAAAAAAATTGAGTGCAACATCAGCATTTTTTCCAAAATAATATATTTATCCTTTTTTTTTTGCAGAAAATAAAATATAACTATATTAATCTAAGATAACTAAGACCATAATAATCTCTTACAATGATTTGTTCCAATTCAGGTGGTCGAATTGAAGACCAAACCTGAGAGGAGCAACCCACCCGGACCCAGTTTCAGCCCATTACAATCACGATACACAAAATAGAATACAATAGTATTGAATTTAGATGCTAAATCAAAAATATCATGAACAGTAGTTGAGATTCTCCAATTCGGGCAAATCTTTTGATTAAGAGCATCCATCAAAATTTTGGAGTCCGATTCAATGATAACGGCTCCAAAATGTTCCTGTATAGCAAAAGTAAGGGCTTCCTTCACAGAATAAGCTTCAGCATGAAGAGTATTAGATATATTATTGAAAAATCTGCAGAATGTAAACAAAGGAGAATTCAAGTGATTTCTAATAATAAATCCAATACCAGCATCATTACCATTCACAGAAGCATCACAGTTTATTTTAACAACATTGGGAGGAGGGGCATTCCATCTGCATAAAGTAGGAGCTTTATTTCTCTTATTTCCCTTAGGGGCTTGGGTCTGGTCATAGGCCTTCAAGAAGACAATAATTCGTCTCATCAAGCTGTCGGGGGAGAGCTGCCTCACCTGATGCAACTTTTCATTCCTGGAGAACCAGATGAACCACAAGGATCGGCAATCGATCGCTTGTTTTGGTGACTAATCGAAGCATCATCCAAAAATAAGAGGTTACTACCAAGCATCCAAGTAGAACAATCTGAGGGAAGGTTCGAAAGGTAGTTGTTTTTAAGGAGGTGCAGGACAGCAGTCGTATATGTGCTAGAGCAAAATAAGTGTTCAATGGTTTCAGGGCTCGAATCACAGAAACTACAGGTACTGCTATGGCACAGACCCATATAACATAGTCTATCCAAAATGAGTAATCTACCATGGGCAATTTTCCAAAGAAAGATCTTAATTTTTTCATGAACTGCGCGCCAGCTTCCAGATAGAATTCCAATTGAAAGAAGAAAGAGATGTATCGATCATAGGATTAAGCAGGAAAGTATAATTTGCAACAGTGGTAACTCTACCCCTAGAGCTATCAGTCCACACCCAAGCATGATCACAGGGATTTTGGGGCAGCTCAAGAGTAGTAATATGTTCACACAGGTTAATATCAAACATTGCCAAGCCCACATTATGATTCCATCTTTTGTTATCAATCAAGCAAGCAACAGATGTATGTTTAGTAACCATGTTATTGTCAAACAAAGCAGGCTTTAGACATAAAGGAATATCCAAGCACCAGTTGTCACTTAGGACAAGAGAATTTTTGATAGAATTAATGATTTTTCTAAAGCCACCATGCAGATGCTCAAAAGCCTCAATGAATAGCCTCCATGACCAAGAGCATTGGTTAGGAGGGGATAGATTACTGGAATTCACCAAAGGATACTTAGTCTTAACTAGATCTACCCACAAAGATTCATGATTATTAAGATAGGCTTCAACTCTTTTAGCTTGAATAGAAATGCTTCGGAGTTGGACATTCTTTATACCCAAACCACTAGCATCTTTGGGAAGGGTGGTGTTACTCCAAGATATTAGATGAATTCATTTTTTATCATGGTTTCTTTGCCATAAAAAGTTGCTAATGATGGAGTTTATTTTGGTCATACTTGATTGGGAAAACCAAGAGACAAACATAGAGTGGATAGGGACAGAGATAAGAACAGATTTGATTGAAGTTACCCTAGACATAGAGTGGATCTCTCATGGATACCAAGCTTAGTGCAAATGCTGCTTTTGGTGGTTGGAGGGGTATATTTAGGGAAAAATACATTAGATTTTTGGAGATTAACTTTTTGGCCAATAAGCTGAGCATAATGGCCAAAGATAGTTTTAAAACTATTAATGCTAGTGTCATCTGCCTTGAAACCCAATAGAATATCATCAGCAAACATAAGGTGGCTGATAGCAAGGGTGTTGTTGATTCTAAGAGGGGTGAAGAGGTTATCATTCACAGATTTATTGATCAGTAAGGTCAAGGTCTGAGCAACAATAATATAGAGGAAAGGTGATAATGGATCACCCTGCCTAATACCTCTAGAGGATTGAAAAAAACTTGAGATATTACCATTCACCATGCATGCAAAAGACACAGTGGATATACAGGCTTTTATCCGGTTAATAAATAGGGGAGAGAATTGACAAAACTCCAAAACTAAAAGAATAGCATCCCAAGATAGGGAATCATAGGCCTTCTCAAGATCCAGCTTCACAATAATGTAAGGTTTTTTACTTTTGGAGTTGTAAATTGAGTGGGTCATTTCTTGGGTAATTAAGATATTGTCATGGATGCTACGACCTATAATGAAGGCAGATTGCTCTTTGAAAATGAGGGTGGGAAGACAAACCTTAAGTCTGTTGGCAAGGAGCTTAGTAAGAGTTCTATAGGACAAATTGCACAATGCAATAGGTCTAAAGTCTTTAACTTTATTAGGATTCTGGCATTTGAGAATGAAAGTAAGAATTGTTTTATTCCATTCAAAAGGGATGAAGCCTGTAGAGTGAAAATGATGAAAGCAATTGAGAAGGTCATCAGAGATGATTTCCCAATAGTTTTTATAAAACTCTACAGTAAAGCCATCAATGCTAGGGCTCTTACCATTTGTCATATAGCTGATAGCATTCCAAATTTCAGCTTTGGAAAAAGGAGCAATAAGAAAGTTCTTAAAGCTATCATTTACAAAGGGGAATTGGGGCCACAGCTGAATGGTAAAAGGGTTAGAAGGGTTTGTCCAAAGGTTTTGGTAAAAGAGAGAGAATTCAGAAAGAATCTCCTTATCATTTGAGAGAATTGAACCATTTTCATAGATGATAGAGGGAATATGATTAATTATTCTTCTCGAGGTAACCATACGATGGAAATAAGCAGTGTTCCTATCTCCCTCAAGATACCACTTAAGCTTAGCCTTAGCCCACCATTTAAGGCTGATTTGCCTTTGTAAGGCATTGGCTTTGTTTATAAGGGTAGTTAGAGTATCTTGCTCATGGAAAGAAAGGTTGTTGGAAGCTTCCTTAGTTTCCAAATTATTTATGAGACCTTGGGTGATTCTAAGATTAGCTTCTAGATTTCCTAGAACCTCTTTATTCCATTTGGAGAGAGCATGTCTAGTAGCAGAGAGCTGCAAAGGAAGCTTGGATTGGGGAATAATATTTGCAATGGGCTTACACCAAGCCTAGCGGACAACCTCCTTAGAATGAGGGTAGGCAGTCCAAAAATTTTGGAATTTAAATAGCTTGGTCTTTCTAGATAAGTCGGGATTTAATTTTAAAAGCAGAGGATTATGATCTGATGTTGTTCTAACAAGGTGCTTGACAGTAGAATTACCAAAAAAATTGAGCCAAATAGGGTTGGAAAAGGCTCTATCTAACCTAGTCAAAATCCTAGCTTCACCCTTTCTATTATTACACCAAGTAAATTTAGAGCCTGAAAAGCCTGAATCTATAAGGTTAACATGAGTAATAAAGCTCTTGAATTCTTGGATGTGAGGAGTGAGCCTGAATGGAAGGCCACCCTTCTTATCATCTTGGTCTAGGATGCAATTAAAATCACCCAGCAAGAGCCAGGGATAAGCATTTAAGTCAATATTAGAAAGAGTTTGACATATAGTATCTCTCAGACTAGGATTTGTATTGGCATAAATTGTAGAGATGATGAATGGCATAGAATTATTGAATGCAATAATAGCATGAATAACATCAACTTGGATAGCAAGAGTGTGAATATTAATAGAATTAGAATTCCAAGCTAAAATAATGCCTCCAGAGGCACCTTTAGAAGGGGATGCAACCCCTCTTCAATTCCTACGAAGCTTATGAATAAAAGAATATGCAACATCAACGGAGACATGAGTCTCCTGCAGACACAGTAAGTTTACATTGAATTCTTTAATGAAGGAAAAAATCCTATCAATAACAACATTACACATGACCCCCCTAACATTCTAATTAATTATTTTCATGTAAAACAATAGCTAGGTTATTAGACTGCTCCATTTCCTCATCAGGATGGTCTGAGAGGGTGGCAGTCCTATGCCTCTTACTTAAGGAGGGGACAGAAGGAAGAGCATATGGTTCCTCTAAAGGGTATCTTTCATCAGGAAGTTTCAAATGCTTATCCTTATTACTAGGAGGAGGTTGCGCATTAAAAATTAATGAGACCTCCTGTACAAGTTGGTTAAAAGATTTTTGGATGCTATCTTTGTGTTTAGTCACCTCACCTCAGCAACACTTTTTCCTAAAGAAGAGCCATAAGAGGCCTTCTGTTGTTTAAGAGTGTTATCAGTGGAGGTATGACCCCTAGTTTTGGTAAGTTTTTATTAGGAGGGGCTTTGTTTCTAGATTCCTTAGGAATATATTTCAGATTTGGCTTAGGGTTATCCCTCCTGGTGATAACTGTTTTCTCATAGTTTGCAATTTGGTTGAAAACTCTCTTACATTGATCCTTAGGGGTTTTTTGGAGAGTTTGAGTTGGTTGAGGGCCAAAGGTCTGGGTAGGGGGCCTAGGTCTATTCTTTCTTCTCGCAACTTAAATTCAGGGCCCAAAAATAGGCTCTTCATTACTGATTGAATCAGAAGGGGGAATAGGATTTTCAGACTGGGGCATGAGACCTCTCTATGACCTATCAAACCTCATTTAAAGCAAACAGCAGACAGGTTTTCATATAAAATTGGTTGAAAAAACTCACCATCAGGGATGTTTATAACAACACCTTGCTTAACAGGTTTTGATAAATCTATTTCAATACAAACTCTAACATACTTTCTTCTATTAAAGTTAAAAGAGCGATTATCAATAGTGATCAATTTATCCAAACTGTTAGCCATTAATCTAACAGAAGTAGGGTTCCAAAGTTCCAAAGGCAAAGCATGAATTCGAATCCATACAGGAGCATGAGAAAAAGTTTCCAACCAAGGACGAAAAAATGGTTTCCATGGAATCAATCTAATGACATCCCCCCGGCAGGACCAAGGCCCGCCAGTGAGGATGTTAGTAGCCGCTTCCATGGAAGAAAATCGGAAGACAAAAAATCCCTCTTCAATATCCAGAATATTTAAGAGGCCTACAGAAGACTAGAGATTCAAAGCCCAGCGAGAAATCACGAATAAAGGGGGCGGTTTGCCCAAAAACTTGCCGATAAGGGATGCATGCCATGGATCTTGCCATTGTTGAATTTGTTCAGTCGAAAAAGAGACCTTACCAGAGGAATTTGACCGGATTCGAGACAAGGTAGAAGATGTTACCGATTTGGAGCCACTAGGGTTTAAACCTCGGAGGATCTTTGCCCAAGAGAGCGTGTTGGAGCCAGAGGAGGGAAGGTGAGGCTTGGGAGCCGTCAGTGTGGACATCGGCTGGCGCGACTCTTCAGATGCTTCATTCGGGGGAGACGCCATCAGGTTAGGGTTTCCCTTCGGAGGTGAGGGATTTTCCTCTGTAGAAGTCAGATCTATAGCCTTTAAGGCTTTAGAAGCCATCAGGGGGGGCAGAACCTTCACCGGAGAAAAGGAACCCTAAATTAGGGTTTGTGGAGGGACTCAAGAGCGGCTGAGAAGAGGCTGCATCGGCCATAGAGACATCCTCGATAGAAATGGGAGTAAACAGAGGAGGTTTTTGAGGAGAAGGAAGGGGATCATCGGGGTGGAGAAGGGAATCGCCGGAAATCGCCACAGAAGTCGCCACAGTCGCCCTAGGGCACTCTGGCGACTCACGGGCCATTTTATTAAGCATGCCGAAAATCATTGGAAATTGCCACAGAAGTCGCCACAATCGCCCTAGGGCACTCTCGCGACTCACAAGCCATTTTATCCAATTAAATTATATTTTTATATTCATCGTGATTAAATAATTATAAATATTTGAAAACAGAATTTATTTATAATAACGTAAATACAATTGCATTGAGTGAAGTAAATTTTATTTTTGCATATTAATTAGGAATTAACTCTCTTCAGTAATAATAGTCATTAAATAGTTGAATGTTTAATTAGGAGAGAGAAATGGCCAAAAATTTCTCTCTCTTAATAATACTAATTAAATAACCACATAGTTAGGGGAGAGAAATAGCAAAAAAAATTCTATCTTAGTAATAATACTAATTGAATCTGTGGAATATTTAATTAGGAAAGAGAAAATAAATTAGTCGAAAATTTCTCTCTATTAATAATAATACTAATCAAATCAATTGAAAATAACAAAACATTCTCTCTCTCTCTATCTCTCTTAGTAATAATAATAACTAAATAGCCAAATATTTAATTATTATCGAACAGAATGAATATTACAATAATAACGTAATAAGTTCTACTAATTAGAAGATAATAAATATAATAATTGAATAGTCAAAAAACAATGTGTAGAAAAATTAATTTACTTTTACGAAAATTATTTTTTTAACTTATTTTTAAAAAAAATAATAATCTTCTTCTAACTTTTAATAGAAGTTTTATTTTTCAAAAGAACTACAATAAATAATTCTATAGTTTATTATATAAAATAGTTGGGAAAAATATGCACTTTGCAATAGGATAAAAAAATTATGAAATAATTTTTTATGGATAATAAATATGAAATTTGTGATTTATGAATTTATAGGCAATATGTAATTAAACATTAAGATATAAAAATAAGATCATATATTATTAGATTTAAAAATAAAAATCAATTTTATAATAATTACACTTAAATTCAATAATAATAACAAACTTCAGTATATAGTAAAAAAAAATTGAATATCTGATAAAGATGAATTCAAGTTAGTAAAAAAACCTTAAGAAATACAAAAATATAAATATGAATAGAAGAAAACAATAAGTAGAAATAATTATAACTTGAGAAAAATACAACTTAAATGTAGATTAAAGAAAATGAATGTACAAAATAAAAAAATAGAGTGAAAAAATAATACGTTTGGATTTTCACGTATCAATTTATTATCATTATCATATCGGTAATTTCACTATTGTTGGCTTTAAGTTTTCAACCTTGGTCTTAATCTCGGTTTTGATGATAACAAACATGGGACTAATGATTTCATTGAGAATATCTTTAGGTTCCATATCAGTAGCGTTCGATGTCCTCGATCGGAAAAATCAAAGAAATTAAAAAATCGGAAAGACATTGGTTGTCGCGCTCGGGTTCGTCGTGGAAGTTTCTCGAAGATTGACGAGTGCACCAAAGATGCATTGGACGAGCTCAAAGATCACATGAAAATCTCTCCAATATGATGCTCGTTGAAAGCCGAAACCCGAAAATGAAGCGCGGAAGAAATCAACTAAAAAATACAACTCAGCCTAAGTTCGGTCGACTGAGCGATCAATCGAATAGGGTAAAGTAAATGGCACCAGCCATTTCGGTCGACCGGTTGGTCGACCGACTAGTGCTGAAATCGGGCAGTAGGCATTTGGTCGACCCGGCGGTCGACCGAACGAAGCCCAAATTGGGCAGTAGCTCGGGCAATCGATCGGTCGGTCAATCGACCTGCATTTTGTTGAAGACTCAAGATCGCGTCGGTCGACCGATGGGTCGATCGAAGGTCGGGATCAAAGATCTTGCGTCTGGGCGGTCGACCCATCGGTCGACCGACCAAAGAGTAAAAACGGTGATCGAATGATCGATCGAACGATCGGTCGAATGATCGGTCGAATGATCGGTCGATCGATCGGTCGATCGATCGGTCGAATGATCGGTCGATCGGTCGGTCGAATGATCGGTCGATCGGTCGGTCGAATGATCGGTCGATCAGTCGGTCGACCGACCAATCAACCGGCGACCTACAACGGATAGAAAACTATTCGTTGAGCTGTCGTTTCTTTAGCAGGGTATAAATATACCCTCATATAAATCTTTTAACACTCTTCCCTGACTTTTGCATATATTATTGAGCATTTAAAAGGGAGTTTAAAGCCTTCCAAATGATTGATTGAAGCGCGCTTATTCTTCTGTCGAGTTCTTCTTCAAGCGCCAGCTGCTTTCCTCAACTCTGCTACAACACAAGATTTATCTTCCAGCAAGTTGGAGGTTCTAAGGCTTGGAAAAGGGTAGATAGTTTTGTTTTACTTTAAGCTCTTTTCCCTTGTAATTTTATCTGTTGTTTGAACTGATTTTTGATTTGGGTTTGTGAGAAGACCTTGTGTTAGGTCTTGCGTATAAGTGGTATCCTTGGTGTAAGGAGCGAGTAAAGCCACTTGTGTATACTTAGTGATTACTAGGATCAATTCTAGTTGTCCCTTAGGTTGAGGTGGGAAAGTGCTCTTGGTAGGAAGGCGGGATACTTCCGGGTGTGGAAGTGTCTTCGGTTGGAGAGCGGAGACTTTCCAATGAAAAGTTCTTTGTGTAAGGGAAACTAATTAATCTAGTAAAACTTAGTTTGGAAATCCTAAGCGGGGTACTTAGGTAGTGGAGTAGGCATTGGGGACGAACCACTATAAATTCTGAGTTTGCATTGTTTTTAATTGGTTGTTTTATTTGCTTGATTATTTATCGCTTCGGCATATAATCATCGAATTGATAATTGCCTAAACGATTTGAGAATGATTAAAATTGGAATTTAGGCGAATCGTATAGTAAACATACTATTCATCCCCCCTCTAGTGTCGTCATTTCGCTCACAACAATAACATTCATTATTTTGTTCATATAGTAGATATATATGTATAATTTGTTTGATTCAAATTCGCAGTTGTTTCTAAAAAAAAATTATGAAATTAAAATTAAATTAATGAAGAATAATCAATTTTAGTGAAAATATATTAAATAATACAAAATATATAAAGAAAAAAACAGCAACAACAATAAATGTAAGAAAAAAGATAAAACAATTCAAAACATATAATTATTTTATTTCAAAATTTTAGATTTTGCCTATAGACGAATAATGCATCAAAATAAAACAAAAAAATTAATGAAAAATTTTGAAGCTTGAATGAAATTAAGGATAATAATAAATAGTAAAATATATAAAATAATATTATTGTTAGTAATTAAATGCATATAATTATATGTTTGATATTATAAATTTTTAAAACTAATATTGAGAAGCCAGATTTGAGATACTCGTTTTCAAAATAAATTAGCTTACTTAAAATTTAATAAATTAATTTAATTTATGTATTATAGTTATAATTATTTGGTACAAATATATTATTATTATTTATGTTTTAAATACATATTTCGTTTATGTATTATACAATATTAGAATTATGACGTTCAAATATAGAAATTAATTACACTGAATTTAGTTTATGTATTTTTAATTAATATATTTGATTAAGATTTAATTTAAAATTTGAAGTAAAAATAAAAATAGTATTTAAAAATATTTTTTTTAATTTTATAGTTATAATTAAATTAAGTTAATATTTATTATTTTTCTCTCCACTTATAAATTTCACATAAATGATATTTATTATTAATCTTAATTATTTAAGTATTAATATTATTATTCAAATTATAATTTAACCTAAATTAATTTAAAATTTTATTCTCATAATTTTTACAATTATTTAAATTCAAAATATATGTACATATAATTACGCGACGCGTGGGTTTTCGACTAGTCTTTTAAATGTACAAATATATCATCTCACTTTTCAAAATAAAATCCAAAATTAATCACCTAAATTTGTAAAAAAAATTGCTCAATTTTAATATTTTTAAATATTATTTATAAATAAATTTTAAAAAAAATATTATGTGCCTTTTTATATTTATTAGGAAAAATAATTACTTGAATTTTGATTTTAGTCCATATAGTTTATAAAATTTTGATTTTAGTCATAGTTTACAAAATTTTAATTTTAGTCCTCATAGTTTACAAAGTTGATTCCTGTAGGCTCCACATTAGTAGTGTCCAATCAGTACATGTTATCCACGTTAGCACCGTTTAGGCCTCATGTGACGGTAGAGACCAAATCCTAAACGAAAATAAAGTGTGGAGACTAAACCAAAATTTTGAAACTATAGGGACTAAAACCAAAATTGGAGCAAATTGTAGGGACCAAAAGTATGATTTTCCATATTTTATTTGACTAAAGATCAATTTTCGATCCAAATATACTCATGATAAATAGAGATATATCTCATTTGAATATATTATATTTTAATCCAAATATACACTTCCTAAATATAGATATATACTCTCTTTGAGTCTAAATATACTCTCTTTGAGTCTAAATATACTCTCTTTTAATCCAAATATTTAATCTAAACATGGATATATATATATATACTCATTTTTATCAAAATATATTCTCTTTTAATCCAAATATATTATCTTTAAATATATATATATTCAATTTTGAAAAATTGGACATTCTTGAAAAAAAGTTACATATATTGAAAATATAAACAAGGCTATTGTTATCATTTTCAACCTTGTACCAAAGTAACAAGCCCTTGTTACTCCAAATTGGAGTAACAAGAAATGGGTTTGGTGTACTATCCTGAGACATCATTCTTATCATGTCCATGGTATATTTTCGCAAATGAACATGGGACAACTTGTGTTGTCCAGAGTTCACTACTAGAAACTTGGTCTTCAGCAACGGCTATCAGCAACGGCCGCTCAAGCCGTTGCTATTTGCAACGACATTCTTACGGCCGCCCGAGCCGTTGCAGATATGTTGTATCTGCAATGGCGTTCTAACGAACACGCTAGCCGTTGCGGATTATTTTAATTATCCGCAACGGCTTTTGGACGAACACTCGAGTCATTGCTGATATTTTAATTATCAGCAACGGCTTTCTAACGGACAAGTGAGTCGTCACTGATGATAACTTATTAGCAACGGTTTTCTAACGGGCGAGTGAGCCGTTGCTGATAAGTTTATATAGGACACGCAGTCGCGCCCGACCCTTCTTCCTCCCGCTACTGCCGCCGCCGCCTCCTGCTCCCGCCTCTCGCCGCCGCTGCCAACGCCGACGACGCCTCTTCCTCCTCACGCTGCTGCCGACTTTTTCAGGTATGCCTCACCGGCCGGCCGTCTCTTCCCGTTGCGGCCGGCGGGAAATCCGACCGAAACCCTTTTTTAAAGGTTTCGGCCGACGGCGGTCGGCCGATGGCCGCCGTCGGACCTTTTACAGTGGCCAGACAGTTTGTCCGGCCACTGTAAAGCCGGCGCCGGAGTCCACCTGACTCCGGCGCCGGGAATTTGTAGTATAATAAATGTTTTTTTTATTGTTTTATAATTGTTAATAAATTGTTAATTAATTGTTTAGATTAATTGTTTAATTTGTTAGATTAATTATTAGGGTTTAGATTAATTTCGGAATTGTCCACTTCGGACGCGCGCCGAAATCGTCCACTTCGGACGCGCGCCAAAATCGTCCACTTCGGACGCGCACCGGAATCGTCCAATATGGACTCGAACTGTCTCGAAATATTTAGAAAATAATCATTCATCCGACGAGTTCATATGTTTCACGTACGCATCGACGAGTCGGATATGATTTAGCAAAACCTTAGATCCGTTCGGGGATTGTATGTTCGTGTAAAAGAAGTAGATGATCTTTTATACGACGTACAATTCTTGAATTGTCCCTGATTGGACAATTTGGAAATATAGTTATTTGTACTGCACTTACGTTTTTATTTTAACTGTTAACTAATTATTCTAAATTTCGGCAACATCTCTCTTGTTCTCCGATACGCGCCCAGATGATATGCGTATTCGGAGAACTGTAGGGAGATGCTACCGAAATTTAGAATAATTAGTTAACAGTTAAAATAAAAACGTAAGTGCAGTACGAATAACATAAATCCCGAATGGAATAGGACAATCTCACCTAAAGACATTAACCAAAGAAATTGTCATTGATTAACAGAATCATGTCGGCTAATCGAAGTTGGATGTACCGACGTCTTGATCGTGGAGCTTTAACGAATGAGTTTCGATTAGGCGTAATGTACTTCCTAAATTTCGCCTATTCGAATCGGAATTTCGTTAGCATGGGTGATCAAATCCGATGTTCGTGCCGCATTTGTTCAAATGGACGATTTTTTGATCGGGAGACTGTCACTCTGCATCTATATACCAAAGGATTTGCACCAAGATATTTTCTATGGACTTATCACGGGGAGTCACGCGAAGTCGGGACGTCGAGCAATCATGTCGTTCAGACATATGGTGAATCTTCCTCTGCTGGTGCTTCTTCATCCAGTCAATGTAATCCCTATAGAACTATGATACTTGATAGTCTTGGGGGTCAATTCTACCTGAATGATAATGTTGATCGGCCAGTTCTTCAGACATCAGTCCCACCAGATACTACAGCGGTTGATATCATAGAAGTATAAACTGCGGTAGAGATTGAATTACCGAATAAAGAAGCTGCAGAATTTTACGAGATGTTGAAAGCTGCCGATGAACCTTTGTATGAGAATTGTCCTAAATACACTAGGTTTTCAGCAATGACACAGCTCTTAAACGTCAAGGCCGATTGTAATATCAGCGGAGTTGCGTATGATCAAATTGCATTTCGAGATCTTCTACCTGATAATATTTGGGGTCCGTTGACTGAATTAAGTATATTTTTTAGAAACATCTGTGCAAATGTCCTTCGAGTCGAAGATATGTCAACACTTGAAAATAATATTGTTGAAATCATTTGCAAGCTGGAGCAATTTTTCCCTCCTGCATTTTTTGACTCGATGGAGCATCTACCGATACACTTGGCATACGAGGCACGAGTTGGTGGCCCCGTTCAATATCGGTGGATGTACTTATTTGAAATATACATGAATCGTCTGAAGGAAAAAGTAAAGAACACCGCAGCTGTTGAAGGATCAATATCTGAATCGTATATCATCCAAGAAATTTCAACATTCTGCTCATTTTAC
The DNA here is from genome assembly GCA_034359265.1 of Canna indica. Taxonomy (NCBI): domain Eukaryota; kingdom Viridiplantae; phylum Streptophyta; class Magnoliopsida; order Zingiberales; family Cannaceae; genus Canna; species Canna indica. Next base: position 41,193,813 of record CP136892.1, read on the forward strand.
TTTGAATCGACAGTACAGACAAGATTTGATCATCTTCCACGTAACGACGACGGGGGTGTTCGACATTCAGATGGATGTTTAAATATATTTTGTCACTCTGGTTGTGCTTTTGGTTCTCGTCCATCTCGACACTTAAGCGAGGAAGAGTATCATTTGGCACACTTGTATGTATTACTCAATTGTCCAGACATTGAACAATTCATTGAAATATTTGACATTGAGATGGTGCAAAAATACTCTATTCACAACGATCAAGAATTGGAGAGATTACGGAATCGTGATTTTCCTACTTGGATTCAGACTTACAGCAAAGATCACAGAGCTGAAATAGATGAAAGAATATTTGAGTTTGTTAGTGGACCGTCGCGACTTGTGTCGTGCTATAGCGAATATTTTGTTAACGGGTATAAATTTCACACGGTTGAATATTCATTTATAAAGAAGACGATGAATGCTGGGGTCTGCATGAAAGGAACAACCTATGTTGAATGTGATATGGATTTTTATGGACTGGTGGAAGAAGTGGTAGAGTTGCACTACTTCGGCTTAAAATCAGTGATCCTATTTAGATGTCATTGGTTCGATACAACAGAAAGGGGCATGAAAGTTCATCCAAAATACAAACTTGTTGAGGTTAATTACAAATCGAAATTGGCAGCAAATGAGCCTTTTATATTGGCATCACAAGCCAAACAAGTATATTACGCGAAGTATCCGGCTCGAAATAAAGATAGAGCGGATTGGCGTGTAGTCTGTAAGACAAAAGGTAGAGGAAAAATTGATCCGATAGTAGGAGAAAATGAGTTGATACCTGATATGACACATGATTTCTATCAAGAAGATGATCCTGCTGCTGTAGATCGTATTATTCCAATACTCGAGGAAGCAGACACAACGTCAATTCAATTAGAAGTTGAATATGCTGATGATGACGATCATGAAATTGAGGAAGCTGGAGATGAAGAAGATGAAGAAGAGGAAGAAGAGGAAGAATTCGAAGACTATTATTCAGATGATGAGGAATAATTGTAAAGTATATATTTTATTAAATATATCTCTACTATTTATACAATAATCTGATTATATGTCTGTTCGACAGATATGTCTGGTCGTGGTTATCGACGCAGGAGAGCTTCGGAGTCTCCGATCGGTAAGACTCTAGCACTTACTCATGCTGTTGATCCTCCTGTTGCTGATCCTCATGCCGATGATACTGCCGAGACTAGTACATCCAGAGGCAGGCGGCCACGCTGGCCGAACAGGTGGCTGCCTCCACCAGCCACAGAGTCACGTAGATTGATTAGCGTGATTGGGGAGCGGTAATATATCATGAATTATGAATCATTACAAATTCATTATATCATAATATAATATTAAAATTTATTTTTGTTGTGCAGGTTCGAGCAAGAAGAAGTGCCGGGGAGCATTTCTTCTACTATTCGACGATACATGCACGGGGCATGGCCTACGTGGTCTCACGTGCCTAGCGAGCACGTCGACATGTTATGGCGCGAGTTTGAGGCATGTATTATTATTATTTTTACATGCATGATGATTAATATTGGTACTGATATTATTATTTTGCAGGCTCGCTATACATGGGCCGAGGACCAAAGGCCCTTCATTTACGCTGCCTGGGAGGCTATTTCCCGGGCAAGGTACAACGGGCAGCTGGGGCAGGCTCGGTCCCAAGCGATGGCCCGAGCTGGGACCACTAACATCGCGGAGACTCGGGGATACGGCCCCGGTTGGATTACTCCGGATATATGGGACCAGCTCGTGGGAATATGGTCGATGGATCGATGGCAGGAGGTTTCTCGGAATGCGGCTAGAAATCGCATGTCGGGGGGAGCAGCGCGTCACACCGGCGGCTCTGTTGCATTTGCAGTGCACGCGAACCGTATGGTAAGTATATCTTTTAATTATATATTTTATTTGTTACTATGTGTACTCATTAATGTATTTGTTTTGTAAATGTAGACGACGGTGTCGGATGACGGGAGTGTCCAGCGACCCTCCCCGATGGCGGTGTTTGAGCGGACTCACCGTCGAGCACATGGGACGGGGGAGTACATCCACAACCGCGCTGCATACATTATGGTAATTATATATTTGTTTAAATTATTCATTATATATTTATAATTTAAGTTTTATGATAAATATTAAACAAAAAATCAAACTCGAGTAGGAGACCTACAGCCAGACGGTGGTGCAGCGCGAGGGTACCCCCGAGGACTTTGACGCAGCATCGTGGGTCGAGGCCGCAGGTGGCTGGGACCATGGCCGCGTATATGGCTTCGCAGATAGTGGTCATGCACGAGCCGTGCTAGGACCACTTGGGGCACCGACCCCTCCGGTCGCTGGTGAGCGGCCGTCCACCTCTAGATCTAGTTATGATCATAGTAGCAGAATAAAGACTCTAGAGGACACGGTCGCGCGTCAGACAGAGTTGATGGAGCGTCAGAGTCAGATGATGGCGGATATACAAGCTATGCTACGCAACATATCAGGTCATCCCGAAGCAGGCATCTCTTCAGCATCATCTAATCCATCGTCCTCGAGTCAGTCCACGCCGGTGTACACTCAAGCACTCCAGACCCCGCCATATGATCCAGGCCATCCTCCATCGTCATCGTGAGATTTTTTTTATATTGACTTTGTTACTTAGATATTTAACTTGTTTAACTTATTTTGTTTGGATATTGATACTTCAATTTTGCATTTGAATTGTTTTTATACTATCGTGGATAATTATCAATATAAATATAATTATTTTGATGTATATCTTGGTGTGTTTGTGATGTGTGAATGAATGTGTGTATGAGTGTATGGGTGTGTGAGTTATGTATCAGATAATGTATCAATGTATCAATGGAAATTTGAAATTTGAAATTTTTTCGTAACCAGGATGACATCATCAGCAACGGCTTTCCCACGGCCGTCCGTGGGAAAGCCGTTGCTAAAAGTGTATCGAAAGCCGTTGCTGATGACCTACAGCAACGGCTTAGCGACGGGCTTTTACTAACGGCTTTGCTACGGACTCACCGGTCGTTGCTATTAATGTTATCAGCAACGGCTCCGTGCCCGTGGCAACACCGTTGCTGATAATATTGTTAGCGACGGCCCGAGCGGCCGTTGCTGATCCATGCTAAGTTATCAGCAACGGGAGTTTCTATCACGACTCTATTGCAACGGCCCGGCCGTTGCTGATGCTCTTCAGCAACGGCGCAGCAACGGCATCAGCCGTTGCTGATGCCCATTTTCCTAGTAGTGGTTGTACCTTAAAATTATGCGAAACGAACGAACCCTTAAATACATTTAAAGATTTAGACTTCTCTTGCAATAATTCAATCCAATCATATCTAGAGAAGTCGTCAATAAAAATAATGAAGTATCTATACCCTCCTAAGGCAACATGAGTAATAGGTCCACAAATATCAGAATAGATTAACTGCATTATGCCTTCACTTCTACCGGCCCTTTTCTTTATGATCCCAGCAGTGAGTTTCCCTTTTACACAATCAACACAGGTATCAAAATCAGAAAGTCCAAATTATGAAGAATGTTTTCTCTAGTCAGTCTCTCCATTCTTTCCTTAGATATATGCCCTAGCCTTTTATGCCACAACGTAGAAGAGCTTTCAGCGACTATTGCATTTATTTCTAACAACATTATTGTAATATTCTAGATATTAATTTTTAGTTTTTCGTCTATGTTTGTATTTGTCAGCCTAGCGGGCTAGTTCAAGGTCGAGCCTAGTAGATGCACCACCCCCTACCTGGGAGGAGTTTAGAGCTGCTATGGTGGTAAAGTACCTGCCGATGAGCGCTCGGGACAGGCGGGCGAAAGAGTTCGAGCTACTGCGTCAGACGGGTAGTATGTCGGTGACAAACTTTGAGATGGAGTTCACTCGGCTCTCGAAGTACCATCCCACCATGATAGCTACAGAGACCGTCAGGGTCAAGAGATTTGTTGAGGGGTTAAGGCCGCAGATCGCCAGACTGATCCATTACACAAAAGACACTTCCTTTGCTCGGGTTGTAGATGCGACGCTCCGAAAGGAGGCAATGGTACCGACAAACAGGCATGAGGGTCCCCAGAAGAAAAAGTTTCGGCCCCAGCCTTTAGGGGGTTGGCCAGCTCACTCAGAGGGGACTTTCAGGTCAGCAGATCTATCGCAGGGCAAAGGTCATAATAGTTCTAGAAACCACATGGGTTCAGGACCAAGGGCGTCATCTAGAGGTTCGCATCGGAGATTTGGGCCGCAGTAGTATAATTGATGTCACAGGAGGCACTAGGGGCTTTTCGGGGACCGTCAGAGGTATGTTTTAGTTGTGGGTAGGCTGGGCATTACAAAAAGGATTGTCCTAGCAAGGGCAGTCAGCAGCCTGATCAGGCCAGAGGAAAGGCACCGATGTCAGTGGGTTCCATAGTTCAGAGGGGTCAAACTTAGGGAGGAGGTCAGCAAGCTGGTGGTTCAAAGAGGCCCGCTGCACGGGTGTTTGCTATGAACCAAGAGGGCGCTGAGGCGTCTAGAGCAGTAGTGTCAGGTAACCTTACTATTGGTTCCGCTATTGCATGTCTTATTTGATCCAGGTGTTACGCACTCTTTTGTGTCTGATTTGTTTGCTGCTAAGTTGTCAGGGAAACCTTCTGTGCTTGATTTGCCTCTTTAGGTGTCTACGCCTACGGGTGTTTCTGTGATGGCAGAGATAGTTTTTTGGGGCTACGAGATTGTCATTTGTGGGCATGTGTTGATGGCCGAATTGACACTCCTACCGATGCTAGAGGTTGACATAATTTTGGGCATGGACTAGTTGGCGGACCATTTCACCTCAGTTGATTACAGGGCTAAGACTGTGACCTTCAGTAAGCCCAGATTGCCCTAATTTACCTTCCAGGGTGAGGGAAGAGGAGAGCCGTTGATGACAATTTCAACTCTCAAGACCCGGAAGCTACTTTTGGGTGGTTGTCAATCTTTCTTGGCCTTTGTGTCTGTGGCAGAGGAAGGCGGATTCTCTGATGTGTTTTAGGAGGAGTTACCAAGGTTGCCTCCAGATAGAGAGATTGAGTTCTACATTGACTTGCAGCTAGGGGTGAAGCCAATCTCCATTCCATCGACCTGCGGTCAGGGTATCATCAGTTGAGGATCCGGGATAGTGACGTCCCCAAGACTGCTTTCAGGTCGAGGTATGGGCACTTTGAGTCCCTGGTGATATCCTTCGGGCTGACTAATGCACCTGCAGCATTTATGGACCTGATGAACCGAGTGTTCAGGGATTACCTGGATAAATTTGTGATAGTATTTATTGATGATATCTTGATTTATTTCAGGAGCATGGAAGAGCATGTTGAGCACTTGAGGGTGGTCCTGGAGACTCTTAGGGAGCACCACTTATATGCTAAATTCTCCAAGTGTGAGTTCTGGCTAGAGAGTGTAGGTTTCCTTGGCCATGTGGTGCCCAGGGAAGGGATAAAGGTGGACCCCGCAAAGATAGAAGCAGTTCAGAATTGGAAGAAGCTGACGAATGTCATTGAGATTCGCAGTTTCCTTGGATTGGCAGGTTATTATAGAAAATTTGTGGAGAATTTCTCCAGGATCGTAGCGCCATTGACCTGCCTAACTCAGAAGAAGGTCAAGTTCGAATGGGACAGTAAGTGCGAGGAGAGCAGTACCCTCGGGCTCGGGAGGATTTGTTGTTTAATGTGATGCCTCCCGGGTCAGCTTGGGTTGTGTGTTGATGCAGAATGGTAGGATGATAGCTTATGCCTCCAGGCGGTTGAAGGTTCATGAGAAGAATTACCTAACTCATGATCTTCAGCTGGCAGTGGTGGTGTTCGCATTGAAGCTGTGGCGTCACTACCTTTATAGCGAGGCTTGTGAGATATACACGAATCATAAGAGCCTCTAGTATTTGCTCACCCAGAAGGACTTGAACCTGAGGCAGAGAAGATGGCTTGAGCTTTTGAAGGACTATGACTGCACAATCATGTACCATCCAGGGAAGGCTAATGTGGTGGCTGATGCTTTGAGCATGAAGTCTATCGGAAGTCTGACACATTTGGCAGTTAGGAGAGGGCCGTTGGCTCAGGATTTGGCCATATGTTTGGATGGCGGAGCAGTCTTATCAGTATCAATTTCTGGTGGGCTGGTGGCTCACTTAAGGGTGCAGTCCACTTTGGTTGATATGTTGCGAGCAGCACAGGAGGAGGATGCTTTTTATACTCTCACTAAAGATTTGACCAGGAGAGGTGATGCCAATAATGGGTTCGGTGTTGTCTCAGAGGGCATTCTGAGGTTTAAGAATATGATAGTGGTGCCAGATATGGCCGAGGTTTGCAGGCAAGTGCTAGAGATGGCTCATCGGTCCACATATACTATGCATCCGGGAGCCACGAAGATGTACCTTGATCTAAGGCAAAATTATTGGTGGAAATGCATGAAAAAAGAGGTGGCCGAGTTCGTATCTAAGAGTCTGGTGTGTCAGCAGGTTAAGGCTGAGCATTTGAAGCCGGCAGGGCTGCTCCAGAACCTAGAAGTACTAAAGTGGAAATTGGAGAAGATAATCATAGATTTTGTGATGGGGTTGCCAAAGTCTGGGAAGGGCAATGATTCTATCTGGGTAGTAGTGGATCGTCTAACCAAGACGTCACATTTCATATCAGTCAGAACGACCTTTTCAACCGAGCAGTATGCGAGGTTGTTCTTGGATTGGATCATCGCTTACCAAGGTGTTCCTATTATGATCATTTCAGATCGGGGTACTCAGTTCATAGCTCGATTTTGACAGTCTTTCCAGGAGACATATATTGGGCACTCAGGTTCGATTCAGTACTGCATTTCACCCTCAGACAGATGTCACAGTGGACTATTCAGACGCTGGAGGATATGCTGAGAGCATGTGTCCTAGATTTAGAGGGAAGTTGGGAGAGGCACTTACTCCTGATTGAGTTTGCCTATAATAACAGTTATCACATCAGCATCGGGATGGCCCCATTTGAGGCATTGTATGGGTGGAGATGCAGGTTGCCCGTAGGCTGGTTTGAGGCAGGGGATTCCCTCATGATGGGACCTAACCTGGTGGAGGAGGCAGCGGAAAAGGTGAAGCTAATCAGGGAGAGATTGTTGGCAGATCAGAGTCGCCAGAAGATGTATGCGGATGGAAAGGCCAGGGAGGTAGAGTTTGCTGAGGTGGACATGGTGTTCCTTAAGGTGTCCCCTATGAAAGGGGTGGTGAGATTTGGTAAGAAAGGAAAGCTAAGTCCTAGGTTCATTGGGTCATTTCCTATTCTCAGGCGCAAGGGATCTATGGCCTATGAGTTGGCCTTACCTCCTAGTATGGACTGAGTACATCCACTATTCCATGTATCTATGCTAAAGAAGTACATTCGGGATGAGTCTCATGTGATTGAGCCTACCGTAGTGGAGATGGATTCAGTAGTTTCCTATGAGGAGCGGCCAGTTGAGATGCTAGACCGGCAGATCAAAAAATTGAGGTCCAAGGAGATTCCCTTGGTTAAGATCAGGTGGGAGCACCATTTCGGGCAGGAGGCCACCTAGGAGGTGGAGCAGGATATGAGGGAGCGTTATCGTTCATTATTTGATGACCTGGTGAGTCTTTAATTGTCTTTTTCCAAAATTCGATGACGAATTTTCTTTAAGGATGGAGGATTGTAATATCCTAGATATTAATTTTTAGTTTTCCATCTATGTTTGTATTTGTCAGCCTAGCGGGCTAGTTCGAGGTCGAGCCAAGTTGACTCGTGGTCCGGTCCGAGCTCGTGAGCTCGGGTAAGTTGAATTGTGAGTTATAATTATATAGCTAATTTATTTAATTATGTTACGTGTGGATGTGCATGTGTTTATTGTTTGTATTTCTCTCAGGAGGTTAGTTTGGGTTAGCGGGTCGCTGATCCGGGTTGAGGAGAGTGCAGGTTAGGATGTGGTTAGGAGGAAGTGGGAGGGGATTATAAAAATCCCCCCGCCCCCTAGGGCTAGCGGCTCCCTATTGGAGCCACCCAACCGATTGAAGGAGAAGAGAGGAGCTAGCCGCCGCCCCTCCCTTCCCCCTCTTGGAGGAGCCTAGCAGCCAGCCTCCAAGCTGTCGCCTCCCATCTTCCCCTCTCCCTTCCTCGGAGCCGAGCAGAGAGGAGCCGCCCAGCCAAGCCGAGCCAGCCCCTCTCTTTTCCCCTTTCCCTCTCATCAAGCCGGCGGCTTGAAGTGAGCCGCCGCCCCCTCTTCCCCCCTTCTTTGAGATGAGCCGCCATCTCTTGAAGCTGGATTCAAGGGCCGTCGTCCGGGATTTCTCCTCTAATCACCCTTCCTATTTAGGTGAGTGGTTTTACCCTCCTCCTTTCTGGGTTTCTTCGGATTCTTGAAGCCGATCTTGAAGGCTTGGATGTTCTTGAAGGTTTTTCCATTGATCTCCCAAGTTTTTGCTGTTATTTTTGTTTGTCATGTTTGAGGAGGCCCTAAACCCTTCCCTATGGGATTCGGCAGCCCTAGGATGACCCTAGGGGTGCTCGACCAAGGGTGGAGCAAGGGTGCCCTTAAGGTGTTCGATGAAATGCCCAAGTGAGAGATCTTGGTTATCTTGAAGTTTATGGCTCGAATTGCTTATTAAAATGAGTTCTTATATGTTCAAGCATGCTTTATATTTTTGGGGGGAAAAAATCATGTTTAAAAAAAAAATTGGATCTTGATGTTGATGCCATAAAGGTTCTTGCAAGATGAGTTCTTGATCATGATGTGTGTTCTTGCTTATGGTATTGTTGGTGCTTGTTAGTCTTGTTAATAAGCATGAAATTTGAGAAATTTATCTCAAGATTAGTGTTCTGTATCAATGATGATTAAGGACCTAATTTTTATTAATTTCGGATCTATTTCCATGCTATGTTGAAAAACTTAATGTTGCTGGAATTTCATGCTGACATGATTGAATCTGTGATGTTTTTATAATGCTTGTTGTGATGTATGTAATTCTCTGAGCATAGTCGTCTAACCTATCGTTTTAACTAGAAAATATAGTTTGGAAACATAGGACACACTCTGGAAATCTGATTCGAGTTAGATACATCAGTTTCGGGCATAACAGCAAGCTAAAATAAAATCTTAAAATAAAACCATAATCTTGGTGAACTAAATTTTAATTGCATAATTAAAATTGGGCAAATGGTCAGCATAATCTGTTATGAACCAACAAGTAAAGTTTATGCATGAAATAAAACCACACGGGTTTATGACATTACGGGTCTAGGAGTTGGGGTTCGGTATTGGAGTGTTGAGACGCTTTCCAATAGGGACACCCCCTAAGACACCGTATGAGAGACTTGACTTAGGTCATGTTACGTCATATCTTTATGAACGGCGGAGGAGGCTCGTTGAGGAGTCGGATTGTGGGCTAGGCCCGGGAGGTTGGATGGCTAATTCCCAACCTGTTGAGCAAGTTCGGATGAGCAAATCCCGATTGTTCTGGTTTGGCTTCGTGGGATAAGTTCGGAGGGCCTACCCGATTATCTCCGATGTGGTTTTAAGGAATAAGTTCGGAGGACCTACCCGATTATTTCTGTGATATCTTAAAGGGGTAAGTTCGGAGGGCCTACCTGATTACTCCTATGATATCTTAAAGTGGCAAGTTCAGATGAGCGAATCCCAATTGTCCCTTCGCGTCTCATGGAGCAAGTTTAGAGGGCCTTCTCGATTGCTCTCGAGTTTCTTTATACTAGGATAAGTTCGGAGGGTCTTCCTGATTATCCCAGTATGTCTTGTTGCCATAGGGAATTGTAGGCTTAGGCCTGTTGATTTTCACCGTTTGGTGTCGGATGCCTTCAGGCAGGTAGTGGCCAGATGGCCTGTAGCTAGTGGCCAGATGGTCAGTAGCTGGTCACTTCCTCGTGACCTTTTCCTGCTTGAGTCAGGAGTCTTGCTTTATGCATCTTATCTGTGTTATTTTTTTTCATGGGGGTTGGTAGAACCGCTCACTGAGTTCTTTGAACTCACCCATTATCATTGTTTTTATTTTGCAGAGTTTGACCGGTGAGGTGGGCTGGAGCACTAGGCGCGACTGGAGGGCAGATGAGCCACATGATCTCATAACAGTCCTAGTTATGGGTCGTAGTCGAGTCTGTAGTAGTTTGTCGTGCACTTGTGTTTTGGTATTTTGGAGTTGTAATCCCGTAGGGACATTCATGTTTTACTCAAATTTTATTTAAATATCAGTACTGTTGCTCTTGGATTCATTTTATTCCGCACTTGAGATTTTTGATAAAAACTATATTGTTAAATGAAATCTGTTTATGTTTCTCTTTATAAATAAAATTGTTGTTTCTTTCTGCTATCTTTTATGAGTTGGCAAGTGCATGAGTTAGGCTGCAAGGTATAGGCACGTATACCCTACCCGGTCATGTGACCCTGAATTTGGGGCGTGACAGTTATTAATATTTGATTGTCGTTGATCACTAAAAGCAGAATCATCATTCAACATATATAAACCATTTGACAAAACACCATAACCAACTAGGGCCGAATTATAATATAAGTAGGCTCTTTTACTACCAAAATGAAAAAAGTATCCACAATTATCCAAAATAGAAATAGAAATCAAATTCTTTCTCATATAAGGTACATAAACAGTGTCTTTCAAAATTAATTCATGTCCACTACACGACTTCAAACTAATAACACCTATCCAATTCTTAAATTTATAGCAGTCAGATTGTTTATGCCTAAACACATTACAGAATTTGCACTTTCCATTGAACCTCAATTTCACAAACTATTTATGCTCACCAGTCTCATGAACCAAGGGAGGTCCAGACTTGTCATTCTCCTTCTTAAACTGAGACATGTTATTCTTTACTTTGGAAAAAAAAATTCTTTTATTATTGGCTTTATGATAAGTGAACAGAACAGTTTGAGTCTTGCCATTTTTCATGGACTGTTCCTCGTGTGTAAGGATGGAAACCAACTCATCAATAGACCATTCTTCCTTCTGAGCATTATAAGAAGTTTTTAGAACATCAAACTCAGTCGGAAGAGAGTCTAATACTTGCCAGACCAGAAAATCTTCTCCCAATTCAACCTTCATGGACTTCAACTTGTTGTACCAATTAGTGAGCTTTATCGCATGCTCACGAACACCAGTGATACCACCATACTTTGTCTTGGTTAATAAGAAAAGATAATATGTCTTCTCTGTCTTGTCAAACTTCTTAAATTTCTTACTAGCATATATCATAAATTCTTTGGCATTATTTGTCTTAAGAATATTATCTTTAATGGTTTTGTCCATGCTAAACTTCAAAGTCATTATACAGACTCTGTTAGAATGAATCCACTTATCATATTTTGTCTTTTCAATGGCAGAAGATTCACTTGTGGGTTTCAGTGGTTCATTCTTAGTGAGAGCAATATCAATATTGAAAACAACAAGAAATAATTTTACAGACTCAACCCAATCCTCAAAATTTGTCCCATTTAGCTTTGTCAAAGATCTCATATTTATAGGCAAAGTTGGATTCATAGTAAAATAATAGGAGATTTTATAAGCATAATAAATGTGCAAAATTGAGTAATTAATCATAATTGAGTTGTGTCATACTATTGTAGTCCCACCGAAGGATCTCAAATTACAATACATGACTTAACTCACACAGATATATCCTTGAAGCTAGTACCGAAAAGATACTAAAAACTCTAAGAATACAATTACAATACTATTAATAAAAATTGTCATGAATCATATTAATAAAGACAAATCGATAGGGTAAGTGCATTATCAACATGATTCTCATGTGCAACATAAGGCAATAATATGATATACACAATAGCATTTTATCATAAATTGTCGCACGAAGGTGAGCTTACAATCATGAAAAAAATGCATAATAACACTAAAATAATTGTCTAAGTCATCACGTTTCAAAATAATCATGTTTGAATCTTATGTGATTATATGATTCATACATCAATAATTGTTACATAATCAAGCCAACTGTGAGTAGCACCGTTGATGACAATATTTTATATATTTTCTAGAGGTCTGAAATTCAAATCCTAATATAGTCACCTTGTGTGGTATTGTATACGCTCTATGTGTCATTTTCATTCATATAATGAACTCACTAATTTTGAAAAAAAAATTGTCAATATATCAAATGATAAAGCCAATATTCAAATGACTATGATACAATATAAGCATTTTTTTTAAAAATAGTCAATAATACACATCTAACTTTAGGCGGGTATCCATGAGTATTTACCCGTTTATGATAGGTATGGGGGGTAATTTTCTATCCGCGGGAATTTCACGAGTAATTTTTCTTACACGTTTATTATATGGGGCGGGTACGGGTATTATAGTACTCGTACCTGCGGGTACTCGTTACCTGCGAAAATTACTAAATTACAATATTATCCTCGGTACATATACTAAAAAAACACTAACCCAATTCAATACTCATATGTTTTATGTTTTGAAACCTTATGATGATGTTTGTGTTTATCAAAATGAAGTTGTTATACTTGAAGTTGTTATCAAAATACTTGAAGAGTTAAAGTGTTATTAAAATATTATAATTTATATTTTTTAAAAGTGTCATGGGTACCCGCCAATACCCGTGGGTATCCCCCGCGGGTAATTAAATGAGTATCCATTTTTGATACCCACGGGAAATAAATGGGTAGCGAGTACCCCTTTATTTTGCAGGACGGGTAGCGGGTAGGCACCCCCCGTACCAGTCCTGCCCCGTTGACATTCGGTGGACCAATCAACAACAGGAGAAGATGGACCATGGAGTCAATTTCTCAGCCGACCACCTCTTTAATAAGAAAAAAAGCAAGGCAATAACCAAAGTATTAAAAGCTTTTCAATACAGTATTTTCTTACTCACACGTGAGAACTAGAGGTGGCAACGGGCTAGGCCAGCCCATGGACGGTACGGGCCCGGCACGGTTGTGCCCAGAAGATGGGTCGGGCTCGCCTTCTGGGCACGCGGGCCGAGCACGGGAGGCCTAGCGCACGCCAGGCCTAGGTCGGCACTGCCAGACCAGGTTTGGCGCGCGGCAGACCTAGGTCGACCCGAGCCAAGTCTGGCTCGGGCCGGCGAATATATTATATTAAAAAAAATAAATTAAATTTTTCTATATATACCCCCTCTCCTTCTTCATTTCTTTTATCTTCATCTTCAACTCTTTCTCTCAATCCTCAACTCTCAACTCTCAATTCTCAATTCTCAACTCTCAACAATCTCTAAGTTCATTTACAATCATTCTCAACAACATTTTTACCTCATCAAGAAGACAAGGATTCAAGATTGTTGTTTTTTTTTTCTCTTCAATTTGTTTCTAGTATACTATTTATACTTTTTATATTTTTAATTTTTACTAATGGCGGATGAAGATTTTTCAGGTTATACTCCACAAGCTGGATTAAATATGTTAGAAGAAATGCTTCCTGCTACTCCTACCACTCAACAAAATCAAAACATAGAGATAAGTCCATCTATTAATTTATGTCCATCAGGTAGAAAAAAAAATAGTTTGGGAATATTTTGAGAAAATTATTGAACCTGGTGGCACCATAACAGCAGCCCAGTGCAAAAAATGTCAAAAAATTCTTTCGGCTTCAACAACCGGATGAACTGATCATTTATTACGTCATTCAAAGGGTCATAACAAAAAGGTTGCACAAGCTCAACAAATTCTTAATTTATCTTCTTCTGGTTTAACAGCTTTTTCGTATGCTCATGATTTTCAACGTCGAGAACTTGCAAAATTAATTGTTCATAGTGAATCTCTTTTTAGTTTTGTTGATCAACCAAGATTTTCTAGTTAGATTCAAAATACTTTACAACCAAAATATAAAAAAATTATTCGAAATACAATGAAAATTGATGCTTTAAAATTATTTTTTATATATAGAGAAAATATAATGACTAGTTTTCAAAATAATAAATTAAAATTTTCTTTAACATTTGATGTTTGGTCTAGTCAACGTACTACTAATTCTAACATTTGTGTTACTGCACATTGGATTAATGAAAATTTTATTTTGCAAAAAAGAATAATTAGTTTCAAAGTTTTTGAATATCCACACACTTTTGTTGCTATTTTTTCTGCTATAAGATTTGTAACATCTTTCTATAATATAAATTATTAAAAAAAAATTGATTAGTTTTGATAATGCTAGTAATAATGATGTTGTTATTCTTTCCCTTATACAATTATTTAAGCCAGTATTAGATGGTGAATTATTTTATGTTCATTATGTTTCTCATGTTCTTAATTTATGTGTACAAGATGGTTTAAAACAAGTAAACATAGATGTAGAAAAAATAAGAGATGTTATTAGATATATGCGTTCTTCAAAAGCAAGAACACAAGAATTTAAAAAATTATGTCAATCTTTTAATAAACCATTTAAAAAATTTAATGGTGATGTTATTACTAGATGGAATTCAACATATCATATGCTTATGTCTACTATAAGATATCAAGATATTCTTACAATATTTTACAATCAAAATATGTTTGGTAATCCAATTAATAATAATAATTGGTTAGTTGCTGGGCATATTACTCAAATTTTAGAATTTTTTAATAAAGCTACCGAACAACTTTCCAGTGTTTATTATCCTACATGTAATTTAACTCTTTCACATATAGTTCGTATTAGTGAAGTATTTTCTTTATATAGACATCATCGTTTATTTGCACAAATTATTTTTTTAATGGAATCTAAATTTTGAAAAGTATTGGTTAGATATACCTACTTTATTTTGTTTAGCAATATGTTTAGATCCTAGAATAAAAATTGATGGTTTAAATATGTTGTTAGATGATTATTATAACAATATGAAATTAGATAATGTTGAAGAAAAAAAAATCAAATTTTCAAATTTATTGAATTCTATGTTTGTATTTTACGCTTCAAAATTTGGTGATACAATTACAAATAAGACAACATCTTCTTCTTCTAGATTAAGAAACGATGGTGGAAATAGTATTAATTCTCAACTTGGTCGTAGAATAAAAAAACTAAATCTACTAATTTTAATAATAATAAAAAAAATTCTAGATCATAATCATTCTAAAGAAATAAATGATAATGAAATTTTAGCATGGTGGAAAAAATAAGAAAATATGTATCATATTATTTTCATCATGGCACGTGATATACTAACTGTTCATGTGTGTCTACAGTAGCTTCCGAGTCTTGTTTTAGTGTAGGAAATAGAATTCTCGACGAAAAAATGAGCCGACTGAGTGAAGAAACGGTTGAAATGTACATTTTGCTTAAAAGACTGGTTGGATGCGGAAGATAGATTACAAGATAATGGAGGACACGACACTTCATCATCAAGAGAGGAGGAAGCTCAAACAAGCGAAACTGGTGCTGCTGGTTCAAGTACAAGTTAAATCACCGGGATTATGAGTGATTAAAAATGTAAAAAGAACTACGTAGATCTGATCCTTCTATAGTTAATCATTGAGGAGTACAAGTTTAGTTTTAGAATGTACGTAGGCAACCTTTTTCGGTGCGGTCTATTATAATATTAAAAAAAAATATTTTATCATTGTACGAATATTTTTATATTAAAGATAAATAAAAATTTAATTATAATTTAATTTTTTTAAAAACTTTTTATTAATTTGTGTTATCATGTTACATATAAAAAATATGTTAAAAAATATATAATAAAGTTTAGTACAATGATTAAGTTATCTCAAATAAAATTAGATGTCCAAGTTCAAAACTTACCCATAACCATTAATTTTTAAAATTAAATTTTAAACCTTTAAAAATTTAAATTTTAAATTTTAAAAATTTAAATTAAAAAAAAATAAATTAAATAATTAATTTTTGGACCGACCCGAGCTCGGGCCCGGGCTGGGCTAGGCTAGGCTGCCACACATTCGGGTCGTGCCCGGCCCGGTCTGCCCGGGCACGATCCGTTGCCACCTCTAGTGAGAACGGCAAGTGGAACAAGAAAATGAAATTTGCAATATGTGATTATGCAGCCAGCGGAGAGAATCGTGTAATCCCGCGATCAGAAAGGAAGAAGACAAGAGTAACTGAGGCGCTGCCGAAAAGGAAGATGGCGCCAGCATGATTTCTTCCACGATCCGGCGCTGCAGAGTCGACAATCCGATGAAGCAGTGTCCATTGATTCGGCGAAGCAGTGTCGATTGATCCGACGAAGAAGCGTCAGACGACGATTCGACGAGCAGCGTCGGTTGATTTGATCGCGACCAGAGAAAGGAAAAGAAAAAAAAGAGGGCGCAATAGGATGCAGTCCTCGATCCGGTGCAGGAACATAAAAAAATGGACGGGACAAGAAGGCGGCGCAAGGGAACAGGATACATGATCTTGGGAGAGAAGAAGGGGTGAGCGAAAAATGAAGGCTGGATTCATTGAGAGGCGATGAGATCATCATCTCAGTGGCGGAGAAGTAAAGAGAAAAAAGAAAAAGAAAAATCCGTACAAAATTAAGAAGAACAACCCTTAAGAAATTCAGAAAGGTAAAAAAAAAAATATTGCCATACTTAGGGATAGAATTGCTTTGATACCACCTGTGAAATTAAAATCCAACGAAGATACTTTTCTATTGAGAGAAGTTCATATTTGGTTCTACAAATTTTTAATTTTTTGAATTTTAATTCTATAAGTTTCATTTTGGTATTTTCAGTTTTATAAATTTGCTCTGTAGCATAGATTTGGTCTTATCCGTGACGGTCCGTTAACTCACCGTCAATATGGACTAACGTTGTTCACACAAGTTGACAGATTTGATTATATAAGTTTTATTTTAAAAATTTTAGTTCTATATATTTGCCCCGTAGAGCATATTTGGTCTTATATAATTCTCCTATAGCACATATTTGGTCATATCCGCGACGATCCATCAACCGTCCATCCACGAATAAATAAACGACGTTATGTCCATGTTGACGGAGTTAACAGACCGTCGTGGATAGGACCAAATCTATATAACGGATCGGCATATAGACAAGTTTGTATGTTAATTCCGTAACATAGATTTGCTTCGTAACATATATAAGTTTGCTTCGTAACATAGATTTGGTCATATTCATGACGGTCCGTTAACTCCGTCAACATAGATATAACGTCATTTATTTTTTCATAAGCGGAGAGTTAACGGACCAACATGGATATGATCAAATTTGTGCTACGGGGTAAATATATTGGACCAAATTTGTGCTACGGGGCAAACATATAGGACTAAAAATTTTGAAATAAAACTTATAAGAACAAACCTGTCAACGTGTATGAACGGCGTTAGTCCACATTAACGGAGAATTAACGGACCGTCATGGATAGGATCAAATCTGTACTACGGAGCAAATTTATAGGACTGAAAATACATAAATGAATTTTATAGGACTAAAATCTAAAAAATTAAAAACTTATATGACCAAATTTGTACTTCTCCCCTTTTCTATCTCTAGTTATAGCATGCAAATAGTAATCAATATTAAAAATATTAAAAAGAAATGAACCTGAAATGGTAGATGGCTCAATTTTGCTTATTTTCTTCATTGGTCTCAACGAATGAAAAAGGGAACCATTAGTGGGAAGAAATGTAACTTCTCCTATGGTATTGAGGGTGCAAGTTATGTATCTATTTAAATGGGGAAATAGATACACTCCTTTATATCAAGGAGTAGGTCCTCTTTTTATATTAGCAAAACAATGGGTCAAGCCTACCCATTATAGTAAGCTCATATTATAATCAAATTGGCATCTAATTAATCTGGGTATAACATAATAAATCTACTAATTTATGCTAATCCACCAAAAATTTAACAGCATGTAGATGTGGAGATCTGATGGTGATCCTGTTTTGTATTTTGTTATATTTTGTCGTCTTTAAATACTTTGATTTTGATATTGTTGTTCTGGAGTTTTGTAAAATATATATTATTAAATACTTGTTTAATCTTGTATCCAAACGAATTGTCTTTTATCGTATGTATTGTCCGACTTTTTTATTGTAATTATTTGCTTCGTGAGTTGCACGATTATGATTTTGCAATACATAATGGTGATTTTTCTTTCGCTGCGTGATTTTCGAGTCGCCTATTGTTGCGTTTCGAAATGGAGCTGCCTTGGGCACGGGGGTGGACCCGAACCGGGGCGTGACGTCATGGGGTGAGAGTCCATTGGACTTGCATCTAGCATAGAATTAATCAAAGAAAGATAGGACTGGAAATCTTATTTCCGACATCAAAATATATCAATTAAATTATAAAAGCAGCACCACTTTTTAACTCTCTTTCTAAGTTTGACACGTGGCTCTTTGTGGTATTTTTTATATCCCAATTATATCCTTAACTTTTTGTGTTGACAATTATTTTTTATCAAAAATTTACCCTCAAATTTTTGACTCTCTTTTCACTTTCCCTCTTAATGTTTTAACTTGTTTTTAAAACTCATTAAGTTGTTTTTCAATATTGACTTTTTAACTTTCTTTTCACTTTTCTTCTCAATTTTTTAACTTATTTTTAAACCTCATTTGATTTCTTTACGGATGTTTTCCAACTTGACTTTTTAACTCCCTTTTCACTTTCCCTCTCAAGCGGTAAAAAAAATAACTTTCACTCTCAATATCTCATAGGTAGTCATCCAATTACTCAACAGTCAACACAATGCTATTCATTATTTTCAAGGAATAATTAAAGCAATGTGCCCTCAAAAAAAAATATAGAAAAACTTTTCGTACTCTTTCCATCAAACATCTAATTTGTTACTCAAAGTAATGTTTACATTTTGAATCCTTTTTTGGATCGAGCAAGATGGAGCGAAAGCGAATGAAAAAAAAAGATGAATTTCTCAAAATTTCATCAATTTGAATGTAAGACTCTTCAATGCTCTGACCTAGATTTATTTCTTACGTTTTTTAGTGAAGGTTTTGTTGATACAGTAGTCATGATGCAAATCTCTCTTCCCCTTGCTCTTTCCATAATAGATATAAGTCACAGTTGAGATCAAAAACTTTCATTCTCTTGGAGCAATTTATGAGGGTTTTTTTTCACTTTATTAGTATTTTTTTATTATTGTTTGGGTATTGTTTTCACTTCCATTATTTGTAAATATGCTATGTTTGGTTTTCTTTCTTGAATAATAACAAGCTAGCTTTCTATCTTCTTCTTCTGTTCTTTCTTGAATGGTTGTGTTTTCTAATATATCTTTGCTTCATTGTGTTTTCTTTGTTTTTCCACCTTTGGCTTCTTTTTTTTTCAAAGATAGATATATATTAATTGATTCCACAAAGGAAGAATACAAGAGGATTCCAAAGGAGGTTAGACGCATAAGGTGTTAAAAATTGTCTTTTTTCCTTTCCAATTTAATTTCTCAGAGATAACTTGCTTCTCAATTGAACTTAGACAAATCAACCAATCCATTTCTGTTTGCTCATGAATTACATTGAGTTGAGCCAAAATGTGATCCAAAGGAAATTCAAATCATCACACATCTATAATTTAGATGTGTCTCCATCTACGTATTAACTCACAAGTTTAACTGCTTTGTAAGCTTTTAGATGGAATGATATTGGTAAAAAAACCTACATATTGTGTTTCTAAAAAACCTAGAATTTAGATGTGTCTCCATCTACATATTGTGTTTCATCTTTCCATGAGGCAGAAGGACCAGTTATTAAATATATTATTGGACCCTCTTTTGTATTGTAGAAGAAGTTTAGCAAAAAAAAGAAAAACTAGCGTGATGCTCGTTGAAAGCCCAATTCGAAAGCAAATAATTGCCAGAATTATTTCTTGATTCTAAAGTTATTACTGGCATAAATGATTTCCTACAGTAGCAGTTGGCGAGGTGTGAATGTAGTGATCTTTTGTTTCATGTGCAAGTTCTTTTATCTGCTACCACGTTAATATTCTAGGTAAGATGCCAGACATCTTCAGGAACTCCATATATAATTATTTTTTATTTCACTAGAAAAACTTTGAGTTCTATATTACAGTGTGCTTTATTCTAATATGATTCATTAGTAGGGGTGAGCATGGACCGATTAATCGGTCTATTAGCAAATCTATTAATCGGTCCATTAACTTCGATTTTTCAAAATTATTAACTTTAAACCGGTTCATTAACTTCGGTTAACCGTTATTTCAGTTTTGATTTTTTCGATTCGGTTAATCGATAATTTCTTGTTAATAAATAAAAAAAATTAACATATAAATATAATAATATTATGCAAATTACATATGGAGAAAAATTTAAACAAATACTGAATTCTCATTGAGAAAAAAGAAAGAAAAAGTGAAACCACTTGAACCAAGATAATGTGCTGCAAAAACTAATATTTTAATTTTTAATTTTTAATTTTTAAATCTCTTTTAATATTTTATATTTTTATATATTTATATATATATTTATAACTTTTTATAATTTTTTATAATTTTGTGTATTTTTTTATAATTTTATGTAATTTTTATAATTTTTTTATAATTTATAAATCATTTAGTTAATTTTTTAATTTTTTTATTCATTATATATATATATATATATATATAATTAAAAATTAATAAATTATATCGAACCGGTCGGTTAACCGAAACCGATGAATTTTTTACATCTCAGACCAAAACCGAAACCGAAAACTGATTTTTTCAAACATATAAACCGAAATCGAAAAAAACGGTTCAATTAATCGAAAAAATTAGTTCATTTCAGACCAGTTTTTCGATTAATCGAAAAATCGGTTTTTTTTATCACCCCTATTCATTAGTCTTTGACATAGTATTATTATCATTCTAATAGATGCTACTATATTCTTTCATATTCATGCTCATATTTCAAAGGATCAACCATGCCACCAAAGATAAATTATATATCTGAAATCACAAATAAAAAGGAAACGTGGAAAATTATTGTGAGAGCTTGCAGACTATGGAAAACAACTTTCTTCAACTCTCTAGATGTGCTTTTCACAATTCAGCTCATCTTACTTGATGAGAAAATTATGACTAAATATAATTATTTATTATAGTTTTTAATTAAAACTTATATGATCTTAATTTTCTTCAATGATAGTGATAACTCTTTAATTGAAACACTAGGTGCAATGTTTTTGTCATTGGGTGATAAAATTCAAGCTATCATCCCAAAGCACTTGATCAAAACATGGGATCTTGTATTGAAAGAAGAGCATACCTATCGGATTGATATCTTTGATGTTGTTGACAATAATGGAGATTTCAAGGAATGTCGTCATAATTATAAAAATAAATTTCAACAAAAGTACTATTGTGAAGTCAATAACAACTGAGATTCCGCTACGCTCATTTGAGTTTGTGTCATTCAAGGACATTAAAAATGGGATTGCTAAGGAGGAATTTTTAGTAAGGATTATATTTTTTGAACTTTTAATGTTCAACTTATTTTCTGCTACTATTTATAATATTTCAGTTTTCATTGTTGATTCTTATTGTAGATGTAATTGTAGATGTAATTGGCGAGCTGGAACATTATGACATTGTTGAAGAGTATGCGAAGAGTAATGGGACAAGTAGGAAGATGGATATTAAGCTAGAAGATGCATATATCAAACAAGGAACCACCATACTATGACTACATAAACTATAATGCAGGAAACCAATTCTGTTAGCTGTGATAATTATCTTAATAGTGTGACTCCTACTAAAAAAAGCTTTCCAGACCTTTCAATTGATTAGCCTGGGTTAGAAGACATGACTCCACAAATGTCCTGCACTAAAACAATTAGATAAATTAAACAAGAAAAGTTTGATTGAGATTATTTGATATAAGACAATGTGATTATGTTAATTATTTTGGAGCACCAGACAATATATTTTGGAAGAACAACAAAGGTACTATATATATAATATGTTTTGTATCATCTTTAATGAGTCTATACTCATTTTGATATATTTTAGGCTTAATTATATTGATTACAACGTGAAAGGTGTGAGTTGCTATTTTATCATATATATTTTTTCTACGCTATGTGAAATCTTAAAACAATGTTGTGCGTTCATACTAATAGTTCAGTAATCAATTTTTTACAAATATTTGCTTAATGTAAACCCCATTTAGTCATCACATCCACGAAATGTTCAGCTAAAATCATGATGTGTCTTACTTCCGTAATTGATATCAATCAGTCACCTTTCAAATTCTCAAGAGCCTTCTCAACAAGTAAACAAAGGTTAAGCAAAAGATATAATGATATGTTTGCTTCATTGGATATGATATGTAATACTCGAGATTTTCTAATATAAGATTTATTGGTGCAGCGCACCAGATCGGGAGCTAGCCGGGTCGAGTCGCAGAATTACTGCGAGTAGAAGGTATAATTTAATTTATATGAATTTGTAATAAGTGTTATTTTTATGATCATGAGTTGGGTTGATTGGGTCGGGTTTGAAATCGTGTTCGCGGATTGAGTCGGGACTCGAATCGGGCTTAGATTGAGTCGAGTAGGGGGTTTTAAATAAGGAGGGTAATTTGGTCCCAAAAAAAGAAAGAAGGATAAAACCCTTATTACCTCAGCTATCGTACAGCTCAAAAGAAGAGAGTCGCACGCAGCTCGAGGTGAGGGAAGAAAGGGAGAGTCCGAGTTGGGTCGTCGCTGGATATCATGTCACACCCCAACTGAGGGTAGTGTGACCGGCCAAGGCCGACATCCTACCCTGTAGCCTACTGTCTACACAGACATACAAGAAACCAGAACATATCGATAAAAAGAAACCACAACACAATCTTTATTTAAAGTTTTCAAAGTTCACAATTATATGTTTTTCAAACTCAAGAAGAAAACCAACATCGTCATAAATAAAACATCTCAAGTATCAAAGTTATTACAAACTTTTCAAGCACTAACTGTCAGTGTAGAAAAATAAAAGACACTACTACATAACACTGGACTATGACCCAAGGACACAGCTACGAGATATGGCACCACCGCCTGCCCTCCCGCTGCACCATGACGATGAGCCTCAATCACTGCTCATGCTCTGTAAAAAAATATGAAAACAAATCGTGAGTCCACTTGGGACTCAGTGAGCGATTCTTCCGAACCTTCACATAATCCTCAGCTAGTCATGCATAACATATAAGGCAACATAGTAAATATTCAGGGAGGTAAGTTACTTTTTAATGTGACTACTGACCCTATGGGTCATGCTGTATAAACCATATATGTGAAAACCTGTCATAACGGCCTATCAAGCCCCTGGCATCCGCCCTTGGGGCCTACTTATGGTATAAGAATCCCGACTATAACCAGCCCTACCATACAAGGTAGAATCACACTAGCCGCTCGACCACATCATATCAAGATATAATCAAGAAATCCCGGGCCATCGACTAGGACGGTCTACTAGTCTCCGGGCACCGTCTAGGGTAGGGATCGCTAGTCTCACCCAATTGGGGTCTGACACCTAGCGGGCCCGCTGGTGCATCTCAAGACCCAATCATTGACCGAGCCAAGCATTGGTCACTTTCGACCGCTATGCTTCTCGGCAAACCATCTCAAGCACATCACACAATCAAATGTCCTAGGGTTTTCATATATACCCTTCGGGCAGTTGCCCGTTTCTGGCCTTAATCCGGCCTGCAAGGTCAACAATTTAATGTTGCCCTTCTGAAAACATGTATATCTAATAGTTCTAGGTTTCCAAAAATGAACACTAGAAGTCCTAGAAATTGTGTCATTTCCTAGCTAAGTTTTCATATATAACATGCATCTTGTAACGTCCTACTTGTTATGCGCTCTCTCCTATGCGCTGCCTTGTGCGACTCCTAGATGAGTCACACGGCAGCTTGGATGAGGGATTTTAATCCCTCATCTAACCTTCCATTCAAGCCTTAGCCACTTACTATTGACTCGACTCAGCCCGAGTCCGACTTGGGTTCCGACTCTACTCGCAACACGACTCGACTTAAACTCGATTAAGGTATAAATGCATAAAAGGAAAGAGTCAATTACTCAATTTAATTTCATACCTCATTAGTCGAGTCATACCTTCTACTCGAGGCAATCCTAAGGCTCGACTCGACTAACCTCGGGTCTGGCGCGCTGCACCAAAATAGATTTTTATATTAGGATTTATTTATTTTTCCAAGTCTTACAACCTTCCCCCCTTAAGGGAAATTCATCCTCGAATTTACTTGAATGACAAGGACTTACCAGTTCTTCGAATAAGGAAGGGTAGTACTCTCTCATGCCCTGCTCTACCTCCCAAGTGGCCTCTTGCCCGGAATGGTGCTCCCATCTGAACTTTACCAGGGGAATTTTTTTGGATCTTAGCTTCCTGACTTGGCAGTCAAGGATCTCTACCAGCCTTTCCTCGAATGAGACGACCGAATCTACCTCAATAGAAGAAGGTTCGATCACATGCGAATCATCTTTTACATATCTCCGAAGTATAGATACATGGAAGACGGGTGCACTCTACTCAGGCTAGGAGGCAAAGCCAGCTAATAAGCCACCACGCCTCTCCGCTTGAGAATAGGGAAATGCCCAATGAACCTAGGTCTCAACTTTCCCTTCTTTCCAAACTGGATTATCCCTTTCATAGGGGAAACCTTCATGAACACTGAGCCGCCCTCGGCGAATTCCAATTCTCTGGCCTCTTATCGGCATACATTTTCTGTCGACTCTGGGCCGCCAGCAATCTTTCCTTTATGATTTTCACCTTCTCTACTGCTTCTTCAACCATACCAGGACCCACCATGAGTGATTCTCCAGCCTTAAACCAGCCCACCAGAGACCTACACCGCCGCCCCTACAAGGCCTTAAAGGGAGTCATGCCAATGCTACTATGATAGCTATTGTTGTAGGCGAACTCTATCAGTGGTAGGTACTTTTCCCCAGCCGTCGGTCATATCCAGGACGCATGCCCTCAGCATATCCTCCAAGGTTTGGATGGTCCTTTCTGACTGGCCGTCAGTCTGCGGATGGAAAGCTGTACTGAAGAGCACCTAGGTATCCAAGGCTTCTTGGAAGGACATCCAAAACCGGGCTGTGAATTGGGTACCTCGATCGGATATGATCATCATAGGGGTACCATGGTATGCCACAATTGTGTCCAGGAATAGTCTGGTGTACTGCTCTATAGAAAAGGTCATCTTCACTGGAATAAAATGTGCGGTCTTGGTTAACCGGTCCATTTCCATCCAAATGGAGTCAAAGCCGCCTTTTGAGTTAGGCAACCTAGTCACCAGGTCCATGGTGATCTTCTCCCACTTCAACTTGGGCATCTCGTGGTTTTGCAGCAGCCTCGTGGGCTTCAAGTGTTCGGCCTTCACTTGCTGGCAGACCAAACATTTGGAGACAAACTATGCTACCTCTCTTTTCATACCCTTCCACCAGTAATGTTGTCTTATCTCGGTACATCTTGGTGGCCCCTGGATGCATCGTATAAATAGAACGATGACCCAGTTCTAGGACTTGCCTACGCACCTCTGCCATATTTGGCACCATGACTCAGTCTTTGAACCTCAGTACACCCTCTTAGTCCAACCTGAATCCGCTCTCTGCATCGCCTCTTTGCACCAAATCCTTGGTCAGCACACAAAAGGCATCCTCTCCCTGCCGGCACACAGCATGTCCACCAGTGTGGATTGTACCTGCATGTGTGCCACCAAGGCACCTGAAGCTGACATTGATAAGGTTGTACCCCCATCTAGGCACAACGCCAACTCTCGAGCTAGAGGCCTCCGTTTTATTTCAAGTAAGCCAAACTGCCCATGGATTTTTTGCTCAGAGCATCTGCCACTACATTTGCTTTCCCCGAATGGTACATAATGGGGCAGTCATAATCCTTTAGGAGCTCTAGCCACCTCCTTTGCTTGAGGTTCAGCTCCTTTTGGGTAAGCAAGTACTTGAGGCTCTCGTGATCCGTGTATCTCACAAGTCTCCTCATACAGGTAGTGCCGCCAGAGCTTCAGTGCAAAAACCACTGCTGCTAGCTCTAGGTCGTGCGTCGGATAGTTATTTTCATGAACTTTCAACTGGCGGGGTGAATAAGCTATAACTCTGCCAAACTGCATCAGAACTCAGCCCAGGCCAACCCGAGAGGCATCACAGTAGACTATAAACTCTCCTGAGCCAAAAGGTACAGCCAACACAGGTGCAAATGTCAAGCATTCTTTGAGCTTCTGAAAGCTCACCTCACACTTGTCGTCCCAATTGAACCTGACCATTTTTTGGGTCAACCGAGTCAAAGGGGCTGCAATCCTGAAGAAGTTCTCCACGAACTTCCGATAGTACCCGGCCAAACAAAGAAAACTACGAATCTCAGTCATGCTAGCTGGTCGTTTCCAGATCTGCACAACTTCCACCTTTGTAGGATCTACCCTTATCCCATCCTTGGACACTACATGGCCCAAGAACCCTACACTTTCCAACCAGAATTCACATTTGAAAAATTTTGCAAACAAGCGGTGCTCTCTGAGGATTTCCAGGACCATTCTCAGGTGCTTAGAGTGCTCCTCCTCACTCTTGGAGTAGACTAGGATGTCGTCAATGAAGACGATCACAAAGCTATCCCGGTACTCCTTAAATACCTCGTTCATTAAGTCCATGAAGGCAGCAAGTGCATTGGTCAGGCCGAAGGACATCACTAGGAACTCGTAGTGACTATAGCGAATCCTAAAGGTCGTCTTAGGCACATCGCAGTCTCGGATTCTCAACTGATGGTACCCAGACCATAGGTCTATCTTTGAAAACCATTGTACCCCCTGCAGTTGGTCAAACAGATCGTCTATCCTCGGCAGTGGGTAACAATTCTTGACCGTCACTTTGTTCAGCTGCCTATAGTCGATGCACATGCGCATCGACCCATCCTTCTTCTTCACGAAGAGTATCGGGGCACCCCAGGGCGACACGCTCGGCCGGATAAAACCCAGGTCTAGCATTTCCTGCAATTGCACCTTTAACTCCCTGAGTTCGGCCGGTGCCATCCTATAAGGTGGAATGGAAATTAGTTTCACCCCGGGCTGTAGATCAATGCAAAAGTCAACTTCCCTTCTGGGCGACAATCCCGACAATTCTTCGAGAAACACATCAGAGAATTCACAGACCACTGGGGTTCCACTAACATTCCTTGTCTGGCCCCTTCCCTCCTCAACCACATATACGAAAGTCATGAAGGATTAGCAGCCGCCCTGAAGCAGCTTACGAGCCTTTAGGGCTGAGATGACCCCTATCGGCTTGCTTTCCCCCTCCCCTTGGAAGGTGAACTGTGGCAGCCCAGGCTTACTAAACATCACTGACTTAGTTCTACAAAGCAACATCACAAAGTGCTATGCCAACCAATCCATGCCAAGAATGACATCGAGTTCAAGTGTGGGTAGGAGTGTCAGATCTGCACTCAGTACATGGCCGAAGATGAGCACTTCACAGCATTGGTAAATTGATTTGGCTACGATTGCATCGCCCATAGGCATTGATACTCCAAATGGCTCGTCGAGCAATGAAGGTGCCATCGGTAACTCAGCAGCAAATTTGGCAGATACAAACGAGTGTGTGGCACTCGGATCAAATAGAACATAAGCAGCAGATGAATATACTAAGATAGTACCTGTTACAACTGCTCTAGATGCCTCTGCCCCCTCACGGTTCAGGGCGAACACCCTAGCAGATGGCCTCTCTGAATGGTTAGCATGCGGCCCCCTGTTCTGCATCTGTCCTCTCTAAGCCACTAACCCGACAAACATAGGTGCCTTTTCTTTTGGCCGCTCAGACTTCTGGCCAACTCTCTCCGAACAGTCCTTCTTGAAGTGCCCGACCCGACCGCATTTTTAACTTGCATCTGCGCGGCCAAGACAAGCCTCCCCCAGTGCCTCCGACTGTAACTGCCACACTGCGATACCTCAACCTTATGAGAAGCACCTCTTGACCCTACCGGCCTCACTATTCCAGACCCTGAGCCCCCACGGCCTCGGCTACCATTCTGACCTCTGGTCTGCTGGTGGTCTGCGGCGGTCACCGTCTCCTTTGAGTGCCATGGTCGACTCCTAGATCCATGCGGCCGAACTTCTTCTTGGTCGGTCCGTCGTTCCTCTCGAATGGCACCAAGGCTTCCTTCCGAATGGCTTCATCCACTACCCGGGCAAGAGTGGAATCCTCAATATAGTGGATGAGCCTACCAATCTGAGGCATCAAGCCTCCAATGAACCTCTTGACCCTGGCGGTCTCAAATGCCACAAGGGTCGGATAATTTTTGGAAAGGCAGTTGAACTCCATACCAACCCCCTAGAATCTGGCGCTACCAACTTTTCCAAACCAATTAGCGAAGGGAAAGGGCGCTACCCTCATCTTATACCGTATAGTAGCCCGAGCACCCCCGGTGTTCAAATGTGACTTGGTCAAACCCGGCCTCCGCCACGGGACAATTGCTGACACAACCCGGCCAACAATCTCCCCCCTCAGCAATTACCTGCTGGGATTTGAACTCGGGACGCCAGCCTCAACGTTTTGTCGAATTACTACCCCTGCTACTCAGTGCAGCATTTTGAGTCTCCCTCACACTATCACAAGAAAAGAAGAACTCTCCTATCATATAATCAATTTTTTTATATAACAGAATCAAATAAATACTAACCGCATGGTGCGCTGAGTGCAGGAGTGGTCGCCCAATCTCGTAGCATAACTATACCGTATGTCGATACGCTAGCATATGCATCATACGGTACCCAACACTTAGTCATAGTCAAGACCTAACCTTGTGCTCTGATACCAACTTTGTCACACCCCAACTGAGGGTAGTGTGACTGGCCAGGGCCTACATCCTACCCTGTAGCCTACTGTCTACATTGACATACAAGAAACTAGAATATATCGATAAAAAGAAATCACAACGCAAACTTTATTTAAAGTTTTCAAAGTTCACAATTATATATTTTTCAAACTCAAGAAGAAAACCAACATCGTCATAAATAAAACATCTCAAGTATCAAAATTATTACTAACTTTTCAAGCACTAACTGTCAGTGTAGAAAAATAAAAGACACTACTACATAACACCGGACTATGACCCAAGGACGCCGCTACGAGATATGGCACCACCAGCTGACCTCTTGCTGCACCATGACGATGAGCCTCAATCACTGCTCATGCTCTGCAAAAAAATAAGAAAAGAAATCGTGAGTCCACTTGGGACTCAGTGAGTGGTTCTTCCGAACCTCCATATAATCCTCAATTAGTCATGCATAACATATAAGGCAACATAGTATATATTCAGGGAGGTAAGTTACTTTTTAATATGACTACTAACCCTATGGGTCATGCTGTATAAATCATATATGTGAAAACCTGCCATAACGGCCTATCAAGCCCTTGGCATCCGGCCCTTGGGGCCTACTTATTGTATAAGAATCCCGACTATAACCGACCCTACCATACAAGGTAGAATCACACTGGCCGCTCAGCCACATCATATCAAGTTGTAATCAAGAAATCCCGAGCCATCGACTAGGACGGTCTACTAGTCTCCGGACACCGTCTGGGGTAGGGATAGCTAGTCCCACCCAACTGGGGTTTGACACCTAACGGGCCCGCTGGTGCATCTCAAGACCCAATCACTGACCGAGCCAAGCATTGGTCACTTTCGACCGCTATGCTTCTCGGCGGACCATCTCAAGCACATCACACAATCAAATGTCCTAGGGTTTTCTTATATACCCTTCGGGCAGTTGTCCGTATTCGGCCCTAATCCGGCCTGCAAGGTCAACAATTTAATGCTGCCCTTCCGAAAACGTGTATACCTAATAGTAAGTTTCCAAAAATGAACACTAGAAGTCCTAGAAGTTGTGTCTTTTCCTAGCTAAGTTTTCATATATAACATGCATCTTGTAACGTCCTACTTGTTATCTAGGGTTATACGCTACCTTGGGTGAGGAATTTCGTGAGCCGATCTTGTAATTTCACCCATGAACATTTCAGGACAGCATGTGTAACTTAAATAAAAGTAAGTAAAATTTACAACAACTACTATATATAACTTCGAGATTCACAAATAAACATTTATACACTTGCTTTTAAAATTAAATTCAATAATAAACAGTTTATCTAGCATGGTAAGATAACAATGAATTTAACAATGTATGAAATCTTAAGCATGGTAAAAATATTACATCATTTCTTATTTAGGTTCTACTGAGAGCCAACACCACATAATGCAGCATGAGACGATTTCAGAATCCAAACAATACACAAGCTTATCTTTCAATTGATGTCAAATCCCAACATGCATTTGTCCACATGGTTGATATCAAGTTCTCAAACACATGATTGTCCTAAGGGTAAAAGAGTTGTACCCATAACATCAATTTCACCTTTCCTCTCAATTTGTGATTTCCATCAGTGCCTCTCTCTTGCTTACTTAAGCAAGAATAACCTACATCTCTAATAAACCATGCAGATGCAATACCGAATTCCAAAACCCATCATTTGAATAAGGAACACTTTATTAGTAACAATTTCCTCATCCCTACTAGGGCTGTCCACTGTTCGGTTCAAACCGAACCGAATCGAAAAACCGAACCGAAATTTTCGGTTCGGTTCGGTTTCAACCATTGTAGGTTCGGTTCTTTGACCCGAACCGAACCGAAATTTGTATTTCGGTTCGGATTCGGTTCCCGGAATTCGGGAACCGACCCGAACCGAAAACCGAATTAATTAAAAAAATATTTTTTTTTTAATTTTTAACTGAATTAAGTAAATAAGTATTAAATAATTATTTTTAATTTTTAATTTTTAATCAAATTAATTAAAAATTCGGTTTTCGGGTTGAAAACCGAACCGAACCGAATTATTTCGGTTCGGGTTAAATCGGGTTAGGAAATGTTCGGTTCGGGTTCGGGTTCCGGTTTGGGTAAAGAAAAAATTTCGGTTTGGGCTTGTTCGGTTCGGTTCGGTTCGGTTCGAACCGAATGGACAGCCCTAATCCCTACTGTTGTTAGGCCAAGATACTACCATCTTGAACAAATCAAAAGCTACTCCCAATCAGCACTGGGTAAAGGACGAGACACCTGACCGGCGCTCACTATCCCACCATATGTTCCGACCTTTGAAATTAAATCAAAGGCAGTGAAACCCAAAAGAGAAATAGAGGAATCCTACAAATTGGATTGATCGGAAACAAAATGCATAGGAAACTTCAGATTGCCCAAATCATGTTCCGCCGCCTCTAAATGAGGAAAAACAGTCCTAACCAATCACCTTGCTTGAGGAAGATGAAGGATCGGATGATGATGACCTTGAATCTTCCGGCGACGGCGCGAAATCTCGGATCGATCAAAATCCCCTTTCCTTGCTCCCTCTCCCTCTCTCCTATGCGCTGCCTTGTGCGACTCCTAGATGAGTCACACGGCAGCTTGGATGAGGGATTTTAATCCCTCATCTAACCTTCTATTCAAGCCTTAACCACTTACTACTGACTCGACTCAGCCCGAGTCTGACTTGGGTTCCGACTCTACTCGCAACACGAGTCGACTTAAACTCGATTAAGGTATAAATGCATAAAAGGAAAGAGTCAATTACTCAATTTAATTTCATACCTCATTAGTCGAGTCATACCTTCTACTCGAGGCAATCCTAAGGCTCGACTCGACTAACCTCGGGTCTGGCGCGCTGCACCAAAATAGATTTTTATATTAGGATTTTTTTTTTCTGGGTCTTACAACCTTCCCCCCTTAAGGGAAATTCGTCCTCGAATTTACTTGAATGACAAGGACTTACCGGCTCTTCGAATAAGGAAGGGTAGTGCTATCTCATGCCCTGCTCTACCTCCCAAGTGGCCTCTTGCTCGAAATGGTGCTCCCATCTGACTTTTACTAGGGGAATTTCTTTGGATCTTAGCTTCCTGACTTGGCAGTCAAGGATCTCTATCAGCCTTTCCTCGAATGAGATAGTCGAAACTACCTCAATAGAAGAAGGTTCGATCACATGCGAATCATCTTTTACATATCTCCGAAGCATGGAAATATGGAAGACCAGGTGCACTCTACTCAGGCTAGGAGGCAAAGCCAACTAATAAGCCACCCCGCCTCTCCGCTTGAGAATAGGGAAATGCCCAATGAACCTAGGGCTCAACTTTACCTTCTTTCCATACCAGACTATCCCTTTCATAGGGGAAACCTTCATGAACACTGAGCCGCCCTCAGCGAATTCCAATTCTCTGGCCTCTTATCGGCGTACATTTTCTGTTGACTTTGGGCTGCCATTAATCTTTCCTTTATGATTTCACCTTCTCTACCGCTTCCTCAACCAGACCAGGACCCACCATGAGTGATTCTCCGGCCTTAAACCAGCCCACCGGAGACCTACACCGTCGCCCCTACAAGGCCTCAAAGGGAGTCATGCCAATGCTATTGTGATAGCTATTGTTGTAGGCGAACTCCTAGATGAGTTGCACGGTAGCTTGGATGAGGGATTTTAATCCCTCATCTAACCTTCCATTCAAGCCTTAGCCACTTACTACTGACTCGACTCAGCCCGAGTCCGACTTGGGTCCCGACTCTACTCGCAACACGAGTCGACTTAAACTTGATTAAGGTATAAATGCATAAAAAGAAAGAGTCGATTGCTCAATTTAATTTCATACCTCATTAGTCGAGTCATACCTTCTACTCGAGGCAATCCTGAGGCTCGACTCGATTAACCTCGGGTCCGGCGTGCTACACCAAAACAAATTTTTATATTATGATTTTTTTTCCAGGTCTTACATATCAGAATCGTCGTCGCCTTGTTCCTCTTCCTTTTAATCAAGGTGAGTGGTCGAACCTTGACTCATACGGTAGTCGTGTGGCCAACCCATTGAAATTGGGGATTTGTCGATTCTCGTGTTGAATCTCGTCATTTCTTTAAGGCTTTTCGAGTTTTGTGGTTCCTTTATGCATCTAGTGTCGATTGATGAATGTTTCTGCAATGATTTCTCAATTTTAGGGGACGATCGAATAAAGGGAAAAGGGAAAAGGTCATGGTAAAATTTCCCCAATTCCTTCGAGTAGTTTAAACCCTTTAGATCGAACTCCTTTCATGATTAAGTAGATTAGTGATTTAATTTTTCTAAAGTATGGTCGGGGTTCCTCTTTTCGACCTTTAAAGGGCTCGGCCGAATATGATTACCCTTACTTAGGGTTCGGTTGAGTGGGGAGGAGGAGGAGAAAACTGATCTAGAAATCGACTTCCTTATTTTAGGAACCTTGATTTATCTCTTGAGATGTAGACTATTTTGCTTGACGAGTAAATTTATGGTAGTATTAGATGATTTCACAATTGTAGGAGAATTATATTCTTGATTGCACATATGTAGCGAAACTTATGATGTAGCATATATTCTTTAAAATTTCCATCAATGAATTGAAAATGCTAGAATTGAATTTACCATGCTAGAATTGAATTTACCATGCTAGAATCGATTTTACCATGCTGGAATTTATTGACTAAATGTAGAATTTAATTACTTTAAAGTTGCAATCATGCAATTATTTATGGTAGTAATTGTAGAATAATTTTCTTATAATTTATGTGTTGTGACATATTTGTATTCGGATATTTCTATGCTTATGACATGTAGTTTACACTTAAGGAATGTGGCGAATGACGCTAGATGGTTATAAGGAAATCATGGGGTGTTTAATTTGTTGGGAAAACTTGAATGTGGACAAGCTAGGTTTCACACCTAGGAAACAATCAGTGGGCACTAGTATGTGGCTGGTAGGGCCCGGAATGAGGGGGGTCGGATACGGGTGAATGCCCGGGGTTTAAATAAGGAAACTATAGAACACTCTGCTTGTGTATTGTGATTGAGATGTTCGGGCTAAGGAGCATTGATAGCCGGAATGGCTAATACTCGACTCAACGGGTGATTAGGGTCTTGAGATTGCACTAGCGGGCCACGCTAGGTGTTAGACCCGAGTGGCGAAGGGTCTTGAGATTCTGTCAGTGGGCCATGCTGACGGTAGACCCAAGTTGGGTGGGATTAGCTATCCGTAACCCGGTCGGTTCTTGAGACTAGTTGACCATCCTAGTTGACGGGCCCGGTGATTGAATCTCTATATGCGAATCTCCTTGTGTGACACATTTAGTAAGTATTGGTTGATCTCATTTGGTTATAGGTTATTTGGTCTAGTGTTACTACTTAGTATGAAGGCTGGTCATGGCCAAGAGTTACCCCTCGGGGTGGAGCCTTATGGCAGGATGGTAGCCACAAGGTGCAGGGTAAGGCCTAGGTTGGCCAAGACTGTGATAAACCAAGGTGCGGCCGATTGGCCAGTTGTGTAGAAAATCAATTATTTCATTATGCATCTTGTTGCTTCTAGATTGCACTTTTACTGTGATTTAAGTGAAGGTTCAGAAGAATCGCTCACAGAGTTCCTCGTGAACTCATGGTTTATTATTTTTGTTTTGCAGAGCCTAACCAGTGAGGTACGGCTTGATGGCATGGCGCGGCTGGAGGGCAGGTGGCGACATGGATCTCGTAGCACATAGTCATATAGTCGTAGTCGTGTTGAGTAGTGTCATTGTGCATGCACTGAGTCGGTTATGTAAAACATTGAGTTGCTTCTTAAAACAAAACCTTGAGATGTTTCTTTGAAACCTTGAGTTATTTCTTGAACTCATCTTTGTTAAACTATTTTCAAACATTCAATAAAGTTTGGTATCATTGCTTTTATTTATGATTCCCATGGCATTCTGGTTGCATATTATGTGTTGTTGGTTAGTGCATGTGGTAGGCTTCAGGGTACCGACACATATCCT
Organism: Canna indica; assembly: GCA_034359265.1. Lineage (NCBI taxonomy): Eukaryota > Viridiplantae > Streptophyta > Magnoliopsida > Zingiberales > Cannaceae > Canna > Canna indica. The sequence continues at coordinate 41,228,586 of CP136892.1, forward strand.
GGCCGGTCACGCGACTCTGAGTTTGGGGCGTGACAGAATAGGATTGGATTGGATAATAAATAAGAGATGATTAGATATAATTTTTTTTAAATTCGATGTATATCGTATATAATATTAATTTTATATTATTCTATTCCTATTTTCTTCTGATCCACGCACTAAACAAACAATGAATATTATTAATTCATCACTTATCTTATCTTCTCTTATCCTATGATACAAACATGCCCTAAGTGAATGAGCATGTATTGCACATCTCTTGATGATTAAATTTTCACTATGTGAATTACATTAGTCATTAACTCACAAGTACTACACATGACAACTTGATTTAATGTTTACGAAGTTGTGATTCATAATTTTTATTCAAATAGATAATTTGATTATAATTTATCATTTCAATTGTATATTGTGTAGAACCAAAAAAGATTAAGTAAAAAAAAAGAGGTACTTTAAGATCAAATTTGATAAATAAATAAAAAATTGAAAATATGTTATTATTATAGATTCATACGAAAATAAATATGTATATATATTATTTTATATATTTAAATATATTATTATACTCACACTACTTTATTATTTTTATAAATATCCTAAATGGGTTTAGAACTAGTTACCAAGTAAACTAACAACATGTACATGGTTTAGCATATATACCTTTTAAGGTAAAAAGCCAAAATACTCCGCGGAGATCTATCCGCTGCGCCAGAGGTAATATCTAACCCCTCTCTTTCGAACCTACATTCGATTGCCTCCGACACAATTCACTTCACACCGCAACAAATGCGGTCATGGAGCGAACCATGGGAGAATAGTTTGATCGGAAAATATTTTGGTAAGCCGCCGTCGTTGCCGATGGTCATTGCATGGGAGAAGCGCTCGTTTTGTGATTCTGGTTTCATGACTGCCCTCGATTTGGAAGAGGGTTTTTTTGTGTTTCGCTTTCGTGATTCGACTTCTTGTACTGATGTCCTCACCGAAGGACCTTACTCTTTGTGTGGTAATATGATTCGTTTAATTCCATGACGGCCACTTTTCCGCCCTTGGAATGAAACTTTTTCGACCGCCCCGATTTGGATTCGGCTTCTCGGCTTATCACTCGAACTTTGGAACCCCGATTTGGTTGCCTTAATTGCTGCTGTTCTCGATAAAGTGTTGGCTATTGATCAATGCTCATTCTCCTTTGAGCGCGGTAGATATGTGAGGGTCTGTGTTGAAATCAACCTTTCTCTTCCCCTCCAGCAAGCGGTCTAGATTGGGAATCAGGGAAGGAATTCTTCCAACCCATTGCATACGAGAACCTCCCCTCCTTATGCTATTCATGTGGCCGAGTTGGCCACCGCGAGGTTGACTGTACCACGGCTCATGCACCACCCCCTGTAAATGTTAATCCAACAGCTAAAGCCACTAGTTCCTCTGGTGTTCCTGCAAATCTGACCCCCTCGTTTGAGATGCATGTAGACCCCCCTTCGGATCCACGTCCATCACCCCCTACTCCTGACCCTAGTTGTGTTGCCGGCTCGCCGGCCCCTACTCCTATCCCACCACCTTCTGTGTCCCCAACCTATGGCCCCTGGGTTCAGGTCACCCGGCGGCGCAACCGGCACCGTGGCCCTGCCTCCCCTTCTCGCCCGGTGTCCGATCACGTGACCTCACGCGAGTGTACCACCTCGCGTGATCGCACCACCCTGCGTGGGCGCCCCACTTCGCGTGTCGGGCACGATCGAGCCACAACTGGCAGGGATCCGCCGCACCATACCCTACCCAATGCCACCCCTCCACGTGGAGGGGATCTGATTCGACCCACCCCATCCAATGTCACCCCTCCACGTGGCCCCTCCCTTATCCCGCATGCTGCCCCCGCCTCAGCGAGCTCCCCAACCAAGGTGGATTCGGGATCAAAACGCGATCAGCTCCCGAATACTGCATTAAATGCGTAGATCCGTCATCATTCTAAATCTCTTGATGTGCTCTCTCACCCTCTACGTGTCAACTCTCCCTTTCCGCCCCGCGTCTCTGACATTGATGGTTCTTCGACTCCGCGTCAACGCTCACCTACCGCCTTCGCGTGCCCCGTCCACTCCGCGTGCTTCCCAATCACCTAATCTTACCTCTAAACTGAGCCCCTCAAGCACTCATTCTCATTTCTCTCCACCCCCATCCCCTCTCCCCTCTAGCGATCCGCCCTCTCGCTCCTTGGCTCAAATGGCCGAAGACTTAGCCTTTTCCTTCTCTTCGACCGAGACCTCCAGCAAAGCTCTTATTCCGATTAATCGACCCCCACGGCGTCCACCGAAGACACCTAAACCTTTTGCTGAGACGCAGTCGCACCCTAAGCGACCCCGCCCCTCTCCTGATGTCCTCGACGCCTCGCCTTCCATGGCGGATACCTCTCAGGCTCCTGCCTACCTCTCCCTTGCAATCATTCCATTATGAACTGCATCTCTTGGAACACCAGAGGCACCTGGCGTCATGCGGTAAAAGAGCATTTAGTTTTGTTAATTCAAAAATATTTTGTTAACCTAATTGCGCTATTGGAGACACATATTGATGGCCCCCGAGCCTCCCGCCTTACACGATCTCTCGGCCGACAATGGCGTGGGTTTTTCCAGCCATCTAATGGAGCCTCTAGAGGTTTGTTATTAGCCTGGGACTCCTCTATAATCCAAGCTAAGGTTCTTTCTATTCAAGCACAATGCATTTCTGTTGTCGTGGGTATGGAAAAATATGAACCTTTCCTATTATCTAATATATATATGCTAGTACTAATCCGAATGTCCGATGCGAGTTTTGGAATAGTTTCTACGGTTTTGATTTTTCGAGCTACCCATGGATTCTCTGTGGTGATCTTAATTGCTATTTAAATGATTCCAAAAAAAAAGGAGGACTCCCCTTCCGGTTGAGCAAACCGATTTTGGTTTTTCACGAATTTGTGCATAACCTTGGCCTTATTGATTTGGGTTTCTCCGGTGTGCCTTTCACTTGGTGTAATAATAGACAAAATGTGCACCATATTCAGATTCGCCTTGATCGTGTTTTTTCAAATTCTGCTTGGATACATTTTTATGACAAAGCTTTTGCTAAGCACTTAACCCGAGAAAGACCACTGTCCATTGCTCCTCTCTTTTGCGAACTGTGGTAGCCGTAACACCCTCTTTAAATTTCAAAACTTCTCGACCGAGTATCCAGAATGTAATGATGTGGTTTCTCGGGCTTGGAATGAGGTGCCGCATGATCTTTGCTTTTACCAAAAATTTTCTACCGCCCTGAGATTTACTCGACATGCTCTTTCTGTTTGGAATAAAACTCACCTAGGTAGGCTAGAGAATTCACTTAACGAAGTAACTGATAAGATTTTTGCTCTCGAACAACTTGATGCTTCGGTTGGTTTAAATGCCAGTGATGAAATTTTGCTTAAATCCTCCTATAATCATGTGACTGCCCTTAGGCGGCAGATTACTTTTAAATGATGGTGTAAGGCCAAATCGAAATGGCTTGTGGATGGTGATTGTAATTCTGTTTACTTCCATCACATTGCATCCATGCGCAGGAGAAAAAAATCACATTAATTGCTTAAAACTTGCTAATGGTAACTTAGTATATTCTGATGTTGATATTCTCTATGCTTTTGTTAATCATTATAAGGATCTATGGGACTCTGATAATGCTAATATTAATAACCCTGCTAGTGTAATGTCCATTTCGATCCTCTCAAATATAGATAGTGAATGCCTGATAGCCCCCTTCTTGGCCAATGAGGTATGGAATGTGATTCGTTCCATACCTAATGGAAAAAGCCCGGGGCTTGACGGCTTTATGGTAGAATTATACAAGGCCTACTGGACCATCATTAGCCCATGTTTCATGTAATGCCTCAACAATTTCAATGATAATGCATTTCTCCCATATGACTGGAACCAAACTCTCTTAACTTTCATACCGAAATGTCCCACTCCTTCAACTACAAAAGACTTCCGCCCGATTGCGCTCTGCAATCTAAATTATAGGATTTTAGCTAAAACTCTGGCCAACCGAATACAATCGATTCTTCCAGCTCTTGTTTCTCCTGAGCAATCGGCCTTTATAAAAGGTCACAGCATATATGACAACATTCTTATTGCTCAGGAGGCGGCCCATACTATGTTTGATTCAAAAGGCAAAAAACCCCTAGTTATAATCAAGATAGACCTTGACAAGGCATTTGACAAATTATCCTGGAAAGCTATTAAGGCTTCTCTTCAAGCCTGCAAATTTTCACCCAAATTCAAAAGCTGGATTGAACCTGCCTAAGTTCAATATCATTTTCTTGCCTAGCCAATAACAAGACCTCTCCTTTTTTCACATCCAAAAGAGGTATCCGCCAAGGAGACCCGATATCCCCTTACCCTTATGTTTTGACAGCTCAAATTTTAACCAACCTTATCAACCAAGTTGTTAACGGGAGGCATCTAACCCCATTTAAATTCAAAAACTCAGCCACCCTAAGCCATTTGATGTTCGCTGATGACATCCTCCTCATGTTGAGAGACAATCCTCGGAGCATTCTCACTATTTAGCGAATATTCAGCCTCTATGCTGAGCTGACTGGCCAAACAGTTAATTTGGCAAAATCACAAATATTTTTTCCCCGAAATACCCCTAGAGCCACTATTTGAGCTTTAAGCTCTAAGCTTCAAATGAAAGTTGGCTCTTTCCCATTTAAGTACCTTGGAGCTATAATTGCTCCACGACATCCTCCTTCAAATGCCTTCAATTTCATTCTCAATCGCATCAAAGCAAAACTGGGTTCATGGCACTCTACTTTCCTTTCTCAGGCTGGGAGGGTGGTCCTCATTAATTCTGTTCTTAACTCGGTCCCAATTCATTCTATGTCAGTCAACTGGTTCTTTCAATCTTGCATTGACAAGATTGAACAAATTACCAGGAGCTTCCTCTGGTCCAACACCCCAGATAAAAAAGTCATTCATCATATAAGTTAGGACACTGTCACCCTGCCCAAACCTGAGGGAGGCCTTGGAATACACGACCTTCATACCTCTTGCTTGGCACTTCAAGCTAAGCGCATTCAAGGCCATCTCAACACAATCTACTCCCCTTGGTTCAACATTGTGAAATCCAAATACCAAGACCCTAGACTACCCTATCCACTAATTCAAAAATCTCCTGGTCATTGAGACTTTTTCTCAAAGCCTTCTCCCTTTTGGCCCTTGGGTTCTTCAAAATCACAAACTCTGGTGTTAATACTTTTATTATGTGGGATACTTGGCTTTTTGACATGCCATTATACAGAAAACCTACTTTTTTGAATGTAAATATGATTGATGATTGCATGTGTGTAAATACTTTGATTACAAATCAAGCTTTGAATGAGGATTTTTGTGCCTCGATGCATTCGGCCCTATGCTTATGGAATCCATTTCTCGATTAAACTTGCCATTGATTCCCGATGAGGACAAATACATATGGAGAAGTTCCTTGGGGGGTAGAGTTACCGCCGGTTTAGCATACTTATACCTCAGAAGCCAAGACCATCTTCCTACCACCCACCCATCTCCCTGGAAACACATTTGGAAACTCATGACTGCCCCAAAAATCTGCACCTTTTGCTGGAAGCTACTCCATAAGCGGCTCCCCACCCGGGTCCGTCTAATGGCCATTGGCCTTAACTCAACTGACATTTTCCCTTTCTGCTCCCTCCACCCTAAAACCTATGATCACTTGCTCTTCGACTGCAACCTATCCTCCCAGGTTCGGTTGACTCTCAGCAACCGAACTGGGCTCCCCTGAAGGAGCCTGGCTCCACCCTAATTCTTCCCCACCTCCCCCTCTGCTTGGTTGCTCGCCCTAATTGCCAACACATGCTGGTTTATTTGGCTTGCTAGGAATGAGTTGCTATTTCAGGCTAGGCAGCCTACCCCCTTGGGCTAGTGATCCGTAACTTGCATTCCCAGAAAACTACAATGGGTAGATACTACCTGAGGGCAATATCTCTAACACTGCTCATCTGAGAACTTGGATTCCTCCAGCACAAGGCCTGCTTAAAATCAATTGTGATGGATCCTTCCTTAATTTTACAGGTGACATTGGCATGATAGTTCGCAACTCAGATGGCACATGCGCAATTGCAAAAAGCTCATACGTTGAAGGCAACTATCCTCTGGCCATTGAGGCCCTAGCTGTTCGAGAAGCTCTGAATCTTGCCACTATCGAAAATCTCCCTCATTTCGTCATAGAAACATATTCTAAAATCCTGGTGGATACAATCAATGCCGACACTTCAACCCCCTGGGCCATTTCTTCAATCATATCAGATATTCATGTATTAAAAGCTAATTGTAATTTTATTAGCATCTCATTTTGTCCAATGAATGCCAACAAAGTTGCCCACTAGGCAGCAAACCGGGCTCGCCTTTGTAAGGATGAGAGGATCTGGTCCTCTATCCGCCTGCCCGAGCTAGAAGATATATTGTATACCGACTTTTGAGTCTGGCTCTGGCCGACTTTAATCAAAGCTTATTTTATGGTTTAAAAAAAAAGAGTCAAAATTTTATAATAATTGGTATTGCCTTCAATAATTATGAAATTTTAAGAAGCATGATGATAATTTCAAACGTCACATAGTAACGTGAACAACGAACGAAGACAACTTATTATCAATTTTTCTTATATTTTATTTTGTTTGAAGCCAAATTCAATTGGCTAGTCGCAAATACAAGTACAACTATTATCCATACACTTGAGAATGCAATTAATTTCATAACTTGAGAGTGCAGTCGGCATCAGTTTTACAACTTTCTCCTGCTAAAACTTGATCAACCATAGACATCACAACACCTTCATAAAATTAAGAAAATAATATCAATTCAGTATAAATTTATCAACTAACTATGTAATGAGAAAAAAAATCCATAGATAAAACTTAAATAATACGAGAAAATAAGTGATGAATAAATGGTTAGATATATATATTACTAACTTGAGGTCATCACCACGAGCATAAGCAACAAACAAGCCAAAGCAATAGTTTTGTTTATCGTCATCCTTATTTGCTTAGTCAATGAATGTTTTGTTCTCTAAACAATATTGATGAATTTTACATAGAGAGTTGGACATGCATGGTGATATATATATTGTATTTCATAAAGGTTTACCTTTTTATGCAAATTAAGACATATATTGATGTATATATTATGACCACCAACACTTTAGTCTTAAAAATACATACAAAAGACCAACTTATTTATTTTTATTAATGTAAATATGGAACCTAATCGTATGAGAATGTGGGAAACAACCAAGCAGAAAAAAGAAATTCCAACACTGTCTTTGTTGTTTAATAATAAATTATACTAAGGTTTATTTTTTTGATATTATCCTACTAAATTTGTAAATGATATGAAGGTAAGTTAAATTAAAAGCCGAAATAACAATACATAGAAATTCAAATTGGAAGTTCCTTGGAATTTAATATTAAAAATCAAAATGGTCATATGATATGTAATTCTATTAATTACTAAATACAACTTGTACTTCAATAAAATTTTCAAATTTAGCGTGGACCGAAGATTTTAACATAATCATATGAATAGTATATGAAAACAACTAACAGAAACCATTTATTTTGCACTATGATCTTCATCGTTTAATATAAATAATATTAAGGTTTCTATTTTTGGTATTATCTTACTAAATTTATAAATGATATTAAAGGTAGTTTTTGTTTAAAGTCCAAATAATAATCGGTATCAAAATTAAAAGTCTATTCATATTGCAAATTGTTCTAAATGCTACAAACTTGTATAATATAGTACAATAAATAATTTCCTATTCATTTCATGCAGTACCGCACAACAAGTTTAGTGTTGTCACGTATTTATTTCACATTATCAGCACAAGGCTCCATGATTTAACAAAACTATCCTTTATTATATTTCATGTTCGTTTCATCGTATAAAAAGAACTAAACAAGATGAGATATTATTATAAAATATTTGTTAGGAAATTTGGAATAATTTTACGTAGGATTTACAAAATTTGAACCCGACGAGAAAAATGAAAAACCAAATTCGATAATAATAATACAGAAAAACAAAAGACACAAGTGAGTTAACGTGGTTCGGACTCGGTGTGGTGCCGATCCTACGTCCACATGGAGAAAAGAAGAGTGCTTTATTAAATTCAGAAAAAAAAACTTTATAATAAGAGTGCAATAATCTAAATCTCCTTCAAAATACAGTAAACTGTCTTAAATTAATTGAACCTGAAACTAGTACAGAGTAGAGGCACTGTCTCTGCAAGATCTGCCTTGAAACTAAACTCTTGTTGCTATATGTCTGAAACTGAGAAGGGGCACTCCTTGGAAAAGGATTGTAGCAGCACTCTTAATATTTTGGATCTTTGAAACTCTCATATGGGGGTTTCTCTTGGTGTGGGATGATCTATCCTCAAGAAAACTGCATATATTCAAGAAACTGAGTATAAATATATGCAGTTTTCTTGAGGACAGATCATCCCACACCAAGAGAAATCCTCCATAAGAGAGTTTCAGAGATCCAAAAAATTAAGAGTGCCGCTACAACTCTTTTCCAAGGAGTGCCCCTTCTCAGTTTCCGACATACAGCAGCAGGAGTTTAGTTTCAAGGCAGATCTTGTAGAGACAGTGCCTCTACTCCGTACTAGTTTCAGGTTCAATTAATTTAAGCAATTTGCTATATTCTGAAGGGGATTTAGATTATTGCACTCTTATTGTAAAGTTCTTTTCTGAATTTAATAAAGCAGTCTCCTCTTCTCCCTGTGGACGTAGGATCGGCACCCCGCCGAATCCGAACCACGTTAACCCACTTGTGTCTTTTGTTTTTCTGCATTATTATTATCGGATTTGGTTTTTTTGTTTTTCTCGCCGAGTTCGGATTTTGTAGATCCTGCAGGAAATTATCCCAAATTTCCTAACAGTTTGTATCAGAGCCTACTTCCCCAACCACGACAAGCACCAAATTTGATATTGAGAAATTAGATCGTAATGTTAACTATGCACTTTGGTCAATGAAGATGAAAGCGGTCCTAACTATGGAGAAGATATATGATGTCATCCTTGGTAAGGATAATATGCAGGGGACCGAGGAGGAGAAAGAATACAAGAAGAAAAAGGCAATTGCAGTTTTGTACCTAATCCTGTCAAATGAAGCACTTCGAGAAATTGCATCCCAAAAGACAGCTAAAGGTATTTGGGACAAGCTCGTATCCTTGTATCAGGACACAACTCTCACCGGTAAGATGACTTTGAAGCAGAAGCTCCATTTCCTACGTATGGCAGAAGGCACATCGGTTAAAGATCATATCAATACTTTTCAGACAATCATCATGAACCTGGAGAATATGGGTGTCAAAATTGAAGATGAAGATAATACTTTATTCCTTTTATGTTCACTTCCTACTTCTTTTAAAAAATTTCGTGAAACTATGCTTTTTGAAAAGACTACTATTACTCCAGAACAGGTGATCACTGCTCTTGTATCTAAGGAGCTTATGGACACACATCTTATAATAAATTCCTCTAGTGGAGGGAAAGGAGAAGCTCTCTACTCTAATGAAAGAGGAGGAGGTAACAAATCAAATATCACTTGTTATTACTACAAGAAACAAGGTCACATTAAGTCAGAATGTCGCAGTCTTAAGAAAAAGTTACAGCAGCAAAATAAGGATCAAGACTCACATATGAAGGTCTCTTATGTAGATTTTGAGAAAGTAGAGGTATTGGTCGTCACAGATGGCACAAACATTGCTAAGACACGTTGTGGGCGACGGTGGTCTCGTCGGCGACAACACACCTCAGATCAAAATTTCTCTTCCTCTTCTTCTGATATGTCTGATCATGCAACATGCAATCCAGGTCAGCAGTCGAACAGGTCAACCACCAGTAGCATTGATGAGTGGTTCCTGGATTCTGGGTGTTCCTATTACATGACTCCACACCGGATGACCTTTGTGGATTATCGGCGCACCAATGGTGGAGTAGTTCATGTTGGCAACAACATACCTTGCAAAGTTGTTGATTTTGGAATGTTGAAATTAAAATTGCATGATGGCTCGACAAAGATCCTAGCAAATGTTTGTCATGTCTTGAAGCCAGGAATGAATTTAGTGTCTCTTGGAGTTCTTGACACTAGGGGTTATACAACATCCTCTGCAGGAGGAGTATTGGAGGTAGAGGTTGGAGCCACGACGGTACTGAAGGCTCTAAGGACATCGAACAATTTGTACAAGGTGGACGGATCCATCTTTCGTGAAGCAGTTCAGATTTCGAGGCAAAACATAGCAAAATCAAACACCAGATCAGGTATAAATTTTGCTTTTAGGGAAATCTCTTCTCAGAGATACACAATGAAGGAGGAGACTCGGAGGACTATGTGGGTTCCTAAGTCCAAGCAGAAAGCTGATTTGGCCCACTCGAGCACTGATTCAACGTAGGCCCTATATGGGCCTTGTGGGAGAGGAGAACGACTTCTGAGGACTGCACCAGACTCAATTTTCATCAAATGATGAATTGTTAGAGTTTGACTCAAATTGGGTCTGACCCAAATTCAATGAATCAGATCGGACCAAAATCGGAGTTCATTTGATCAAGATATAATTTGTTGAATCAGATCATATAGAATTGGGTTTGAATCGGCTCATTGGACTTGGTGGACTCAATCAAGCAATTGGGCTGAGCCCAACCTTTTCTGATGGTGCGCTGCACATGCCTTTCCAATGGCCACGCTGCCTCAATTGCTCAAGTAATTGAAGGCATCAATGGCATTACATTTTGTTAAATATTTAATGTGTTTGATTGGTCAACACATTAAAAGCTATCATTGGACTTTTTTCTCTGCACGCACATCAATATCAAATAGAGATATTGCCGCCTTCAACCGTCTCTTGCACAAACCTCGTTCCAAGTTGTCCGATTTCTTTGGTCAAGTTAATCATCCCAGCCGTGTGATTTAATCGGACGGCTTCAGATTTAGCTCCATCCTAATTTTTCTCTTAGGATTAACTCATCCCTCGGAGTATAAATATATGCAGTTTTCTTGAGGACAAATCATCCCACACCAAGAGAAATCTCCTATATGAGAGTTTCAGAGATTCAAAAAATTAAGAGTGCCGCTACAACCCTTTTCCAAGGAGTGTCTCTTCTCTGTTTCCGACATACAACAACAGGAGTTTAGTTTCAAGGCAGATCTTGCACAGACAGTGACTCTACTCCGTACCAGTTTTAGGTTCAATTAATTTAAGACAATTTGCTGTATTTTGAAGAGGATTTAGATTATTGCACTCTTATTGTAAAGTTCTTTTCTGGATTTAATAAAGTAGTATCCTCTTCTCCATGTGGACGTAGGATCGGCACCCCGTCAAGTCCGAACCATGTTAACCCACTTCTGCCTTTTGTTTTTCTAGCCGGGTTCGGGTTTTGTAGATCCTGCAGAAAATTATCTCAAATTTCCTAACAATATTTATTTCAATAATTGTAACACCATGTTATAAAGATAATAAATGGTACATCCGGTTGATATTAAGAGCCTTGGTGGTAGTTGTAAACCAAATAATCACACTAGAGGGGAAGAATAGTGTGTTCGATAAATTGCTAAGTTCCGATTTTTTCGGAAGTTGGCCTAAGTATCGAATTTTCACTAGGTTTGATTCTAAGCTTTAAAAGTGCAACCACAAGTGAACAATGACAATATCAAGCAAGAATACTTAAGTGTGGATGATACCGAAAAATGTAATTTTGAAGATTTTTCACATTCTAAAAATCGAGAATAGTACAAATACCTAATTGCATTCTCAAATTAGTAATACTCTCTTTATTTAAAGGTTTTGCAAAAATATCCGTAAGTTTCTTATCCATAGGCACAAAATCAATCAAAATATTTTTCTTAGCTACATTATCTCTAAAAAAATATTGCCTTAAATCTATATGCTTTGTCCTATAGTGCAAAATTAGATTTTTTTTGTCAAATGTATAGCACTAATACTATCACAACAAATAGGTATACAAGAACAATTCAAATCGAAGTCAAGCAGGGTTTGTTTCATCCAAAGGACTTGTATACAACAACTAGCTGTTGCGATATACTCCGCTTCTGTAGTTGAGAGTGCAATCGAGTTTTGTTTCTTGGAAAACCTAGAAACAAGACTCATCCCTGGAAATTGACAACACCTACTGATGCTTTTTTTAACAATCTTACAACCGACAAAATCTGCATTTGAAAAAACTAATTAAATCAAACGATGCACTATTAGGATACCAAAGACCTAAGTCAATCGTACCCTTGAAATATCTCAATATGTGTTTGATCGCACTCAAATAAGACATCTTAGGACAAGATTGAAACCTAGCGCAATGACATACACTAAACATTATAGGGCAAATAGATGAAAATAGTCTGAACTTTCACGAATTTCTCAATTTTGGCCAATCCTTTGATTGGTCTCAATTCTATATAAGAAGTTTAGGATTGGTTTCAATAATAGCCATCCATCAACCCGACGTGATCTCGCCCGTTAGTTCACTGACATGGCGAATTGATAATAATATTTTATTAACGCCACATCACTTGTAGTCCAAGTCACTTAAAAAAACCCGCACCCGATTTCTTTATACCCGACAACCCATGTCATCAATTGATAATAATGACGGTGCGGGTTTTTTTTTATGGTCTACTAGGACTAAAGGATACAGCCAGAGCGCTTCTGAGAGAGCTACCTACAAGTACTCCATCTTCTTCACCTCCTCCGGCATGAACACCAGTTCTTCTCCGTCACCGGCGTTTTTTGATCCTCTGCCATCCACTATCTTTTTGATCTCTGCAAGAATGTTTTTTTCCACCTCTGGGTGTTTGTTCAGCAGCCAGAAGAACCACGCCAATGTCACCGACAAGGTGTCGCGACCGACGAGGATAAAGTTAATGCAGATGTCACGCAGGAACTTCTCCGAGAAGGGGTTGCCGTCCTCGTCTCTGTACCTGGTGAACACCGTCAGGAGATCGGACCTTGTCATTGATTTGTCGGAGGGGGAGAAGGACTCCATGGCCAGTTCCTTTTTTCTTGTTCTGATGATGTCGTAGGCGAACTCGTCTACCCGCTGCAGCGACCACCGGAGCCACCTCTCGCTGCTGAGGTCGAAGTACCCGCGCAGGGCTCGCCAGATAGCGGTGGGCGTGATGAAGCGGATGATGGTGGCCTCCGTGGCATCCTCGAAGGCCTTGGCGAAGGGGATTCCGGTAGCCCTGGGTGGAGGCAGCCCGGGTCGATCCCGAAGGCGATCATGCACACGTTGTCGAAGGTGAGCCGGAGGAGCACGTCCTGGAGATCGATTGGTGCGTCGTCGCCGCTTGTAGCGGCATCCTCAAGCACAGGGAGGAGGCGCGAGTGGACGAGCTCGAAGAGGGAGCGGGCGGTCATGGCGCGGAACTCGGCGGAGTGGAACTTGAGGCTGACCATCTTGCGCTGCCTGCACCAAGTGTCATCGTTGGCGCTGAAGATGTCATCGCCGAGGAGGTCACGGACGGTGTTGCGGAAGTACGCGCCCTTTGAGAAGCTCGCGAACTTGGTCTTGAGGAGGTGCTCAGGTTGCGAGGGTCGGCGGTGACGACGCCACCGTCATTATTATCAATCAATGACGTGGGTTGTCGGGTATAAAGAAATCGGGTGCGAGTTTTTTTTAAGTGACGTGGACTACAAGTGACGTGGCGTTAATAAAATATTATTATCAATTCGCCACGTCAGCGAAATGGGCGAGATCACGTCGGGTTGACGGATGGCTATTATTGAAACCAATCCTAAACTTCTTATATAGAATTGAGACCAATCAAAGGATTGGCCAAAATTGAGAAATTCGTGAAAGTTCAGGCTATTTTCGTCTAGTTATCCAACATTATATCGGGTCTACTTGCGATTAAGTAAAGTAAGCTACCAATCATACATCGGTATCGATTTTCATTGACTTTGATACATTCCTCATCCTTATCAAGCTTGGTGGATGGACTCATGGGCTTGATTCAATCTTTGCTCCATCCATCATAAATCTTTTGATTAGCTCATTTGTGTACTTAGCTTGATTGATGAAGATCCCCTTATTGGTTTGCTTGATTTGGAGTCCGAGCATGAATGAGAGCTCTGCCATCATGCTCATCTCAAACTCATTTTGCATACATTTAGCAAACCACTCACAAATGGTTTCATTAGTAGATCCAAAAATTATATCATCAACATAATTTTAAACAAATGTCATTTTTATCATGTTTAATAAAGAGTGAAACATTGGCTTTTCTAACACTAAAATAATGATCAATTAAAAAGTTTGAAAGTCTTTCATACCAAGCTCTAGGGCTTGTTTTAAATCATATCTTTTTCAACTTATAAACATGACTTGATAAATCAAATGATGAAATATTCAAGCACAACACACAAAAAGGCAATGCTAACAAAGAGATTTATAGTGGTTTGGGATCATTCCCTACTCCACTACCTAAGTACCCCCACTTAGGATTTCAAACTCTAGTTTACTAATTTAAAGTGTATCCTACAAGAGGATTTACAAGCTAAGGCTCCGAGCCTCACACCCGAGAGTTACTCTCACTCGGAGAGTACCTCTAACACATCTTCTCCCAAGGACTACACAACTAACCCTAGCAAACTAAATTTACACCAGTGCACTTATGCCTCTACACCAAGACAACCACCAACCACACAAACCTAGCAACCTAGGTTTTCACAACTTGAGATACAAACAAATGAAAAATAAAATACAACAATAATGAAGCAAATTAACTTAGCAATGTATACTTAGCTCCAATACAAGTTCCCTAGTCCTCTTGATGCCTTGGGAAGATGAATATTTGAGGGTTCAAAAGCAAAATCAAGAATGAAGGCACAAACTAGGATTTTCACAAAGATTGGCTCAAGAAGGCTTAGCAAATATTAGAGAGTGGCTCAATGAAGCATTAGAGAGCAAGGAAGGTTGATTTCAAGAGTTTATATAGAGCTCATAAAGGCATGGGCTCAAAACTAGTCATTCAACATATTAAAATAGATCCGTTGGGGACTTCGGTCGAACTCCAACCGAATCTCGGTCGAACTCCAATCGAATCTTGGTCGAACTCCAATCGAATCTCGGTCGATCGAGGATAGGCTAAGCTTCAACCGAACAATTATTGGAATATCCAGTAAAATTTTGGTCAATCTCCAATAGACCGTCGATAGATCTCCAGTCAACCAAGGATCGACCGAACATCGTCCAATAACTTGGCTTCATGCTGATTTTTCAACTTTCGAGTTTTCGGATTTCGTGTTTGGTTTTTAGGATCCTTATTCATCAAATAGAGGATAATACATACATTCTAGACAACCTAAAGCTATACTCTAATTTCTTGATGAATCCTGAGCGTCGACAAGCGTCCTTCCAATTTCTCTAGTTTTTTTTATCACAGACGTTGTGGGCAAACCGACTTGAGACCTGAAAATATTTCTTCATGAAACTATTAGTTCCATGTTTATTATCATCAAAATCGATATTACGACCTAGGTTGAAAATCTTAGGCCAACAAGGATTCCATTTGGCGTTCCTTGAGTGGGTTCGTTCAGTGAACTCATTCTCCAATAAGTACCTATAATTGTACATTAATGACGCCTCATTAACTATGAGATAGGTTACGGTTGGCCCAAGGGTTGCCCCTAGGCTTCGATCTCTATTTTGATGATAACAAACATGGAACTAATATATTTGTGAAGTTCTGAGTTCAGGTTGAGGTTAAGATACGCGCGCGAAGTTCGTTCGGACAAGTACAAAAATTGACAAAAATGGCTTTTGGCTTCGAAAATAAGCGAGTAGAAAATCTAGAGTTAGGATTTGATTTTATGTAATATATCTTTAGGAATTTTATCCCAAGCCAATTTGTAATGTTATACAAGTCAAAACTTGGTAACGTAATCTGGAGACGAAGCGCGCAAGAAGATGGATGGAGAAAATAGCCTCAGCCCATAATCGGTCGACCGTCTGGTCGACTAGCGGATGCAAAAAACTGGCAATAAGCAGCAGCTTAGCATTTGATCGATCGATTGGTCAACCTCTTGAAGCTAGAAAAGAACAGAGGGTATTCGGTTGACCAGGTGGTTGACGGAATGTGGCCAAAAAGTGGCAGCAGGCTTATGGCCACTGCGCGGTCGATTGGCAAGCGACTGGATGGCGTCCAACGGGCAGAAAAATGCCCGTTGGAGTGAACTTCCGTGTGAGGGGTTATAAATACCCCTCACCTACCTCTCTTAACCTCTCTTAAGAACTCCAAAAAGCTTCCTAAATGTGATTTGAGCCTTCCAAAGTTGATTTGCGCGCTTGCTTCTCCGATCGATAATTTCTCTCAAGCGCTCATCTTCCCTCGACTCCGGCTTCAATTTGACCTCAACATCTTGTGGAGTTGGAGGCGTTGAAGACTTGGAAAGGAGCTCTTAGTTGTGGTTTACTCTTTAGCTCATTTCATTATAATTTTACTTGTTATTTGAACTTGATTTTTCATTGTAAGCTTGGTAGGTGTGCTAGGTTAAACACCTTAGGATTTCCTTTGTAGAATTATGTTTTGCCTAGGTGAATAGGTTTGAGGTGTTCTTAAAGGGTTGAGAAGTGAGTCCTCGGTTGTATTGAAAGGGAAACACAAAGTCTATAAAGGATTTGGTTAGAAATCCTTGGTGTGGAGCCAAGGTAATGGAGTAGGCATTTGGCCAAACCACTATAATTACTCGTTCTGCATTGCTTGTTTGATTATGGTTATTTGATAATTATTACTCGTCAAGCATCGTAATCTAGTAGCACGGTGACTTGGTTGCATTCGGAATCGAATCAAACGAAATCAAATTTAATGCATAGTTTTAACCCAACACTATTCAACCTCCCCCCTTTTAGGTTGGGTATTTGTTCAACATTTGGTATCAGAGCGAGGTCGTATGATTAGATTTAACCATCTACCCTACAATTTAGAATGTCTAGCGATATCCAACTAGCTCAAGGATCCTCTACTCATACTCCACCACTATTTGATGGAAATAACTATGCCTATTGGAAAATTCGTATGAATAGCTTCCTTCAATCACTTGGAATGGATGTATGGAGGATGATCCAAGTAGAGTATAAGCAACCCACTAAGGACATGGATGAGTGGAGTCCGGAAGAAATTAGACTATTTAATGCAAATGCCAAGGCTATCAATGCACTATATTGTGGCCTATCTATTAATGAGTTTAATAGGATATCTACTTGTAAGTCGGCCTATGAACTTTGGAGTGTCCCAGAGACCACACATGAAGGCACCTCACAAATTTAAGGAATCTAAGATAAACCTCATGCATGATTATGAAATGTTTAAAATGCTATCACATGAACCAATTGATGCCATGCATGCTAGATTTAAAAATATTACAAATGGCTTAGCTAACCTTGGTAGAGACATCAAGGAAGAAGAGAAGGTAAGGAAGCTCCTCCGTTCCCTTCTGAAAGCTTGGGAGCCAAAAGTAATTGCAATAATGGAAGCAAAGGACTTGGGGACGTTGAAGCTCACCAAGCTCTTTGGGTATCTCATGACACATGAGACCCATATGAAGCAATACAAGGAGGAAGATGCCCCCAAAGGCAAGGCCATTGCCTTAAAAGCATCACACCGGGTTGAAGAACCTCCATCATCCGAGGAGGTGATGGACGACTTTGAAGAAATGGCAATGATGGCAAGGAGGTTCATGAACTTCATGAGGGACGGTATTAGAAAAGGCAAGGGAGGCTACACATGCTTCAATTGCATCAAAATCGGGTACCTAATGAAGGATTGCCCACTCCTCAAGATGGCTTCCATCTCCTACCCCAACAAGAAGGACAAGTACAAGAAGAAGAAGAATGCGATGATGGCTTCATGGAATGAGAGTGAATCCTCATCAAGTGAAGACGAGATCAAGAGTGAGAAGGCAAACCTTTACCTCAAGAAGAGCTAGAAAATGAATTTGATTAAATGCATGATGAGTTTAATGCTATTAGGAAAAAGATTAAAGAGCTTAAAAATGACAATAAATCTTTAGATATTAAAAATGATAAATTGATACTTTCATACAATGCCCTGAGGAAAGAAGTAGATACTCTTAAGGAAGAAAAGCATACCTTAGATGATGTCAAGAAAAACTTAGAAAATGAGAACAAAAAATTAGAAAATGAGAACAAGTTCCTAGGTGATCAAGTAGAGCACTTGAATGATAGCATGCTCAACTTAATAAAGGAATTATGCATGCTAAATGAGAAAATGACAACCTTACAAAAATGTCATGCCTAAGGTTATAAATACTAGAAAAACCACAAACTTCCATGCTCACACACATAACATAAATTTTTTTAATGAAAGTTGCTTTTCATATGGCATTTTTGGTCATATGGCTAGAGATTGTGCACTTAAAAGGAGCCCCCATGCTAGATTCATTTGGGTTCCTAAGATGACTAACACTCAAGGACCCAAGAAGATTTGGGTACCTAAAATTGTCTCTTCTCCTTTTGTAGATGGAGAAGCATCCTCAAGCAGGTAGAGGTACATGAATTTTGGATAGTGGTTGCTCAAAACACATGACGGATGATATCAACCTTTTTGCAACCCTATCAAGCAAGGATGGTGGGCATGTAATGTTTGGAGACAATGCCAAGGGTAAGATTGTAGGCATTGGTGATATAGGTATAATTCCATACCCATGCATTAAAAATGTCTTACTAGTTGATGGGTTAAAGCATAACTTGATTAGTATATCTCAATTATGTGACAATGGTTATGTAGTTATTTTTGAAGCATCTAAATGCATCATTAGAAGTGCACAATCTAATAATATTCTATTTATTGGAAATAGACAAGAAAATGTATACACACTAGTTTTAAATGTATTGCCTAATCCTCATGTTAGATGCTTAGTTGCCATGCAAAATAATGATTGGTTGTGGCATAGAAGGCTAGGACATGCTAGCATGAGCCTCATCCAAGAAATAACAAAAAGGGACTTAGTTAAAGGAATACGTAAGAAAAAAAGTAAATGGCGGGTGTGAGGAAAGGCGACTACGTAGGCTGGCGGAGAGAGTTTGATTCGGGCGGATCTCAGGGGGAACGGTGGCGGCCGAAGAAACCCCCAGATCCAGGATCAAAGGGGAAGGAGAAGGATGATCTGGCGGGTTCGCAGAGCATGATGGGAAAGAATAGTTTCCCAATCAAGGAAGCAGGTATGTCACTCGACGGAGATAGTGATAAACTGAAATCGTCTGCTGTTCTTGTTGATAATACAAATGATTTTACTGCTTTGAACAATCCCTTTTTTGTCAAAAATGTATCTGAATCTGATGAGGGATCGAGAAATGAGAGAAAACAACCCAGTTCATGGGCAGATCTGTTTAAGGGGGTAAGTCGAGTGGATAATATACCTGTGCAGGAGGAGATTGTTGACAGATTTAAATCAATCCAGGAAGAGTCTGTGAATTAAAAGATAGATATTATACTTGTTTGGGTACAATTGCCAGGATTACCACTAGAATACATGCAAAGTGATGTGCCGAGGAAGATTGCGAGCTCTCTTGGCTAGTTTGTGAAGATAGATGAGTTCATTGTCAAAGGACAAAGAGCCCGTTATGCGAGAATATGCATTATGTGGGATCTAAAAAAGTTGGTGCCGAATGGAGTTTGGTTAAAGGTAGCTAGTGGGAGAATTTGGCAGCCAATTGCGATGGAGAACATACCAAGGTTGTGTTTTTATTGTGGCAAGATAGGGCATCTTATCGAGCAGTGCAACTCCAAAGAGAAGGAGATATATGGAAGCTTTGAGATGGGGAAGGGAAGCATGGATGCTGTAGAGGAGAACCGGCAGACTAATACTCAAGGGAGTGAGGGTGGAGTTCATGGACCTTGGCAAGTAGTAAATAGGAGGAAGAGACCAATGGGGAAAAAGAATGGAAACAAAGATACATACATTAAGAATAATTTTGAGCTTCTCAACAGGGAGACTGAGTCTAGTATGGATATTGACAAGGCACGGGGGAATGACAAAAGGATTGAAAAGAAGATGATGGAGGGAATGGCAATGGGTAAAGCTCCTCAGGGAAATGTTAGAGAAACTAAGACAATTCTTGGAAAAAAAGAGGGGAAAGCTAGCATGAGAGATGAGGAGGGATGTATGTTTAAAACTGCTACAGATATGCCAATTCAAATACCAGTGGTATTGGATAAAAAGGCTGAAGAATTACACAAGAAATTGACAGATTCTATGGCCATTGTTGTAAGTAATATCAAGGAAAAAAATCTACTATCACGGGAGGATCAGGATCCTGATTTGGCTAGGAGCTCACCCATTAAGGGAACAAAGATTAGAAAATCAGTGTGTCAGGCTATTCATGTTGAAAGTTTTCCATTCAATATCAAGCACAACAAAGTGAAAAAGAAAAGGCTCTCTGCGGATGAGATAGAGAAAGGCTTGGAGGGAGATAAAGAGAAGGGGATGAAGGTGGTAAATATTGACGCAGGACTCTTATGAAGCTGCTTTGTTGGAATATAAGAGGGGGTTTAAAAACTGAAGGATGTGATTACCTCAGTTTGTTAAAGAGGGAACAAAAACCTGAAATTGTGATTCTTGTGGAAACACATATAGATGAGGAAGGATCCAAAGTGTGCATTAAAAGTTTTGGAAAGGGATGGGATGGCTGTTTCATGGCTGGTAATGGAAGAGCAGGTGGTATCATTATTGCTTGGGAAGTAGAGAAATTCAAAATTGAACCAATTCACATATGCAGTCAATTTGTTCATGTAATGATATGTGGAAAAAATGAAGAACCCTGGCTGTTGACAATCATTTATGCTAGTAATGAGAGCAAAGAAAGATTGGCACTTTGGGAGCTATTAATGAAAATTTAAATTGGTAGACTACCTTGGCTGCTGGTGGGGGACTACAACTGCATAGACTATGCAGAGGATAAAAAAGGAGGGAGATCATTTATAATTGGCAATTCAATCTTAGCTTTTAAAAGTCTATGTCTAGATGCAGGTTTGATTGATCTCAAGTACAAAGGAATGAAATATACATTGTGTAATAATAGAAGAGGAGAAAAAAGGATCATGACGAGGCTTGATAAGTCTTATGCAAATGGAGAATGGATGGCTAGGTATAGCAGAACTCAAGTGTATCATCTAAGAAGGTTAGCATCAGATCATTGTCCAATTGTTCTTGATACAAGGAAGAATGAGGAGAGTAAAAAGATGAGAAGAAACTTTGTGTTTGAATTGTACTGGTTAGAATACAATGAGATATGTGAGAGAGTGAAAGAGAAGGAACTGGAGATTTTGGAAATTAAGGATGCTGAAGGAACTGCAGATGAGAAGGAGCTTGAGGATTTGAGGATTTTGGCAAATAAGGTAGTGGCTTTAAACATACAAATACAAATAAAATGGTGGAGCAAAGCAAGAACAAAATGGATTGAAGACAATGATAGGAACACAAAGTTTTTTCACAATATGGTAAAAATGAAAAGGAGGAATACCATTGTGGAGATAAATGAGGAAGGTAGGGTTCTTAATGATGATATCAGTATAGTGAAGGCTTTTGAAGACTGGTACATATGTTTATGGGAAAATGATGCGAGCTCAATTCAAGATTGGGATCAGTTTAAAAGATTGCAATGGAATAAGATTCCTACTAGAGATCACAAGGAGTTGATAAAGTCATTCTCAGATGATGAAATTTACAAAGCCTTAAATAGTATGGGTAGAGGCAAAGCGCCAGGACCAGATGGGTACATTCTTGAGTTCTTTTTGAATTTTTGGGGAGATATAAAGGATGTATATTGTGCTGCATTGAGAGAGTTTCAGAATTTGATGCAGTTACCTGATACCTGGGGACAAACTAACTTGGTTTTTATACCAAAGAAAGAGCAACCAAATGTGATCAAGGATTTTAGGCCAATTGCTTTATGCAATGTGGCTTATAAAATTCTTGCCAAGGTGCTAGTAAATAGATTGAGGCCGTATATGAGGAACATAATTTCATGGGAACATGGAGCTTTTGTAGAGAAAAGAAGATTACAAGATAATGTGTTAGTCATTTCTGAAATTGCTAATGTAGTACTGAAATCCAAAAGGAAAAAACCTTATTTCATTGTGAAGATTGACCTTGAGAATGCCTATGATAGAGTATCTTGGGAAGCTCTAAAGGAAGTATGGAAAATGATGAATATTTCATGAAAAATGAGAAGGTGGTTAGCAGTTTGCTTGAGATCAGCTAGTTTCAGATGTGGCATCAATGGACTTCACTCTAACTGATTTGGTAGTTCACAAGGGGTGAGATAAGGAGATCCATTGTCCCCTTATATGTTCATCATGATGCAGGAGTTATTGGCACTGCTTATAAAGAAGGAGATTGAGGGAGGGAAGATTAAGGCTTTTAAGCACAAAGGTATTACTGTTAGTCATCTATTTTTCGCAGATGATATCTTGCTTACAATTCAAGTGTTGTGGTAGACTATGTGAACGGATGAAAGAGATTCTAGAAGTGTACTGTAAGGTGATAAATCAGAGGATAAACATGGATAGGTCAGAGATTTTTTTCTAGAAAAGTGTGATAGGAAAATGAAAGAAAAGATTTGCGGAATCTTGGGGATGAAGGAAGGATGTTTGACTTTTTAGTACCTTGGTACTTTTATTGATAAAGGGAAATTATCAGTGAACTTTCAAAGGCAGATAGTAGAGAAGGCTGAAAAGAAAATGGAGAGCTGGGCAGGGAAGGTAGTGCTAATGAATCCAGTAATTAATTCAATGCCTATACACATGTTATCTACAACCTGGATAAGTGAGAAAATCATTTAGGAACATAAAGTAAAAAGCAGGAGGTTTCTCTGGAAAACAAAAGAAGGGAAACATGGTTTTATCTAGTGAAGTGGGAAAAGTTGACACTTAATAAAGCTAGTGGTGGATTAGGAGTGAAAGATCTTAGCATTGTGAAGCTGGCAATTCATGCGAAGAGAATACTGTCATTTTTAAATGATAAAAATAGGCTCTGGGTAAAATTGTTGAGGAGCAGATATGGAGAGGTGCATCCCTGGGAAAGCAGGAAGAGAGGAAATAGGAGTTGGTCTTTCAGAAATTTTGTTGAAGCAATAAAAGGGCTAAGAGGATGACTGAAAATGAAGATTGGTAATGGCAAAATGATTGATATAATGAGAGATCCCTGGATTGATTGTGTACCCTTAGATAGATGGCCTACATATATAAATATGTGTAGTGATTTCAATGGGCAAACAGTGGATACACTTATCAGAGATAACGAATGGGATTGGGAGCTGTTAAATAAAGAATTTGGTATTGATTTGGCTAGGAGAATATCTCAAATCTACATAGCAAGAAAGGAGGTGAATGACAGTTGGATTTGGGGTCTGAATGAAAAAGACAAACTAAACAGTAAAATTGCATATAATTACTTAAAAGAAGGGTCAGTAGCAGGGAAGAAAGATCAAGATAAGTGAAGAAAGATATGGGGAATGAGGGCTCTGCTTAGAGTGAAAGTCTTCATTTGGAAGCTAATACAAGGAAGGCTGCCTACGACTGAGATACTATCTAAGTTCAGCAAGATTCAAAAGCATCAATGTTATATATGTAAAAAGGATGAGGATAGTGCTGAGCACATATTTTTCAAGTGTGATATAGCAGAAGAGTTTTGGAGGAAGCTAGAGAGGGGTTGTAACTGTAAGTTTAAATTTTGGGATGATTGGAAGGATGGAAAGTGGATGAATGAAGGGCTTAGAATGGGAAAAGAAGGAAGAGCTTCACTAATAGGTTTGATTGCTACGGGTTTATGGATATTGTGGAAAAATAGGAATGAGAATTGCTTTAGAAGTGGGGGAAGGGGAATAAATTCAATGGTGTGTTAAAGTGATGGCTGATTGTAATGACTTGAAGAAATCAAGCAGTACAAATGGTTGCAGCTGGACAATGAAAGAGAGAAGTGTGATTCAGGAGAACATTGTTGATGGGAGTTTGGCTGGGCCTGTTTCTGAAAAGGAAAAGCAAAAAAGAGATGATAAGAAGTATGAAAAGATTGTTAGCAGAACCAATGAAGGAAGATTGAAAAAGGGAAAGAAGCAACATTTGGATGAACAAGTTTTTAGCATGTTCAGTGACGCGGCATGGAGAGAGGACACTCATGAAGTAGGTCTTGGAGTGTATGTTGAGGATTGGATGGGGAACAAGATTCTAGAAACAAGCTGTTTCAGGAGGATTGAAAATTCAATGATGGCTAAAGCTTGGGCTATATGGTATGGATTGAATAGATTAAGGAGTATGAACATTAAACATTTGAAGATTTTTTCAGATTGCTCAAATATAATAGGGATGCTGAAGATGGATAGGAAGGCACCTTGGTATATGAAGGAGCTTATAAATGATATCAAAGAGCTGGGGAAGGATTTCGGGACAGTAGATTGGATTCATATAAGAAGAGAAAGGAATGGAAATGCACATGAGTTAGCTAAATATGGAATTGATGAAAGGGAGAGGAAGGATGCGAATATAGTTTTCAAATTCCAGAAGAACAACGTGAATAATGCTAGTAGGGAGTGTTTAAATTCTTGTAATGCATGAATTGAGAGTGTAGATAGAGGCAAATGTAGTAAAAGTGTGTCTGATAGAGGTAATATAGAGATGTAAAAGCTGTGTTTGTAAAATTTTTGGATGATATCAATAAAGCTAGTGATGCTCATAAGGGAATATATCCCTGCTTGATTGAAGACAATGGAATGTATGGCCAGAGGCCCAATGCATCCTTCACCCTTCAGTTGAGTGGGGAGTGACTCGGATGTGAGCTCCTTTTGTTTAAAAAAAAAGAAAAGGAATACCTAAGATAAAATTTGAAAAAAACAAACTTTGTGATGCATGTCAACATGGAAAACAAGTTAAGTCTTCATTTTATAGCATTAATCAAGTTAGTACATCCATAATACTAGAACTTGTGCACATGGATCTCTTTAGTCTTTGTGATGTTGCAAGTCTAGGTGGAAAATTATATTGCTATGTTTTGATTGATGATTTCTCAATATTTACATGGGTTTTCTTTCTAGCTAAGAAAAATGAAAAAAATATTGCTAGAAGAGTTATAAATGAAAAAAGAATTTCGATTTTGAAAATTAGAAATGACAACGGAGGAGAATTTAAAAATGAAAAGTTTTTCAAATTTTATGATGAATTAGGTATTGAGCATACCTTTTCTTCCCCTACAATCCCTCAACAAAATGAGGTGGTTGTGAGGAACAATAGAACCTTGTAAGAAATGGCTAAGACCATGCTTTGTGAAAATAATTTACCTAAGTACTTTTATGCCGAAGCCATAAATACTTTTTGTTATGTGCTTAATCGTGTTTTGTTAAGAACGAAAATAAGAAAACACCTTTTGAGCTAAGGAATGACAGAATCCCAAGTGTGGAATATTTTTGAGTTTTTGGATGCAAATATTTTGTCTTAACTACTAAGGAACATCTAGGAAAATTTGACTCTAAATCCGATGAGAGTATTTTCCTAGGTTATTATACTAGTTCTAAAGCTATAGAGTTTATAATCGTAGAACTATGATATAGTAGAAGAATCTATGCATGTTACCTTTGATGAAACTAATTCTTCTAGAAATGTTAAGATTATGAATGTAGGTGAGAAACTTGGGGAATTGACATTTCATGACAAGGAGGTTGAAAATGAAAACAATGACAATGAGAAAACTCATCATGAAGAGCCTTCATCCTCAACCTTACCTCAAGGTGAAGAAGAAGAAGAAGACGAGGAGGAGGAGGAAGCTTTACCACCTCTCCCAAAAGGATACTGGTTGATAAGAGACCATCCAATTGACCAAGTCATTGGAGAACCATCAACGGGAGTAGTAACGCGTTCTAAACTCAAAAATATTTGTCAATATGTAGCTTTCATATCTCAAGTAGATCCTAAAAATATTAAGGAAGCCATAGAAGATGAATTTTGGGTAATTGCTATGCAAGAGGAACTAAATTAGTTTGTTAGAAATGATGTTTGAGATTTAGTACCTAGACCTAGTAGACAAACCGTAATTGAGACAAAATGGGTGTTTAGAAACAAGTTAGATGAAGGAGGTTTAGTCATTAGAAACAAAGCTAGGTTAGTGGCTCAAGGATATAATCAAGAGGAAGGAATTGATTACAATGAAACTTATGCTCCCGTAACTAGATTAGAAGCAATTCACATGCTTTTAGCTTATGCAAGTTTTAAGGTTTTAAACTTTTCCAAATGGATGTCAAAAGTGCATTTTTGAATGGTTTCATTTATGAAGAAGTTTATGTTGAGCATCCTCCGATTTTGAAATTTTTGAGTTTCCAAATCATGTTTTTAAACTTAAAAAAGCTTTGTATGGTTTAAAACAAGCCCCTAAGGCTTGGTATGAAAGGCTTTCCCCCTTTTTAATTTATCAAGGTTTTAACATTTGAAAAGCCGATGTTTCTCTCTTTATTAAAAATGATAAAAATAATATTTTGCTTGTGCAAATCTATGTGGATGACATTATATTTGGTGCTACTAATGAATTATTTTGTGAGTGGTTTGCAAAGTGGATGCAAGAGGAGTTTGAGAAGAGCATGATGGGAGAACTCTCCTTCATGTTTGGCTTCCAAATCAAGCAAACCAACAAAGAGATCTTCATAAATCAAGCCAAGTATATAAAGGAGCTCATCAAAAAATTTGGGATGAATGAAGCCAAGATAGCTTCTACACCAATGAGCACAGCTATTAAACTTGATAAAGATGAAGATGGTGTAAAGGTAATTGAAAAACAATATCGAGGTATGATCGGTAGCATTCTCTATTTAACCGCAAGTAGAGCCGATATCATGTTTAGTGTTTGTGCATGTTCTAGGTTTCAATCTTGTCCTAAAATATCTCACTTAAGTGTGGTCAAATGCATATTGAGATATTTGAAATATACGACTGAATTAGGATTATGGTATCCATGTAATGCATCTTTCGATTTAATTAGTTTTTCGGATGTCGATTTTGCTGGGTGTAAAGTAGATAGAAAAAGTACTAGAGGGTGTTGTCAATTCCAAGGGATGAGTCTTGTTTCTTGGTTTCCAAAGAAACAAAACTCGGTTGCATTTTCAACTATCAAAACAGAATAAATCGCCGCGGCTAGTTCACTACAAGAAAATTTGAATTTATCGACCATAATTTCCGACGAAAAGATGTTGTCGAAAATTTTCGTTATATTTCCGACCACCCATATCGTCGGAAAGAATTACCGACAAAACTTTTCGACCAAAATGTGTCGAAAAAGTATCATATTATTATCGACGAATTTTCGTCGAAAATTTAGTCGAAAATAAGTTTCGACGGACTTTCTACTCGCAAGTTCGTCGGAAATAATGATGACATGAACTTATCGACCACAACTTCCGACGAAAATCCATCGTCGAAAAATTTCGTTACTTTTTCGACACATTTTGGTCGAAAAGTTTTATCGATAACTCTTTCCGACACTATGAGTCGTCGGAAATATAACGAAAATTTTCAACAACATCTTTTCGTCGGAAATTATGGTCGATAAATCCAAATTTTATTGTATATTTATATATATTTATCAAAAAACTTATATGAAAATTTCATGTTATATATGAAAACTCATTAATCTAATAATTTAAATTAAATTTATAATTAATGACACTAAATGTATTCATCACCTTCCATAACTTTTTATATTTCAGACCCAGGTTTAAAATATCGGTACCTATCATCATTTCGGTTAATGATCGGTATCGGTATCGTACAGTATCGTTACCGACATACGGTACGATCCGGTACAAAAATGCATACCAGACAGTTTTTTTTTGCTGTTAAAGTTAACTCTAATAATACATATAATTGATAAAAAATACTTAAATTTAATATTCAAATATCAAATATATGAGTACAATGTTTAAAAGTCGTTTGGTACTATATTAGAATTTTTCGTAGATACAAGAGAATCATTACATTGGAGTTTATAGGACCATACAAGTCCACAACTCAAATGGTTCAAAAAATCTCCAGGGGCTCTACCCCCACACATTTGGCTTAACATTGATCGAGATGATAAATATCGTTTGTCGGTACGATCTTATGTTGCACTACGCAGAGTCTTCGGCGGTCCCGCTAGGGGTGTGGGGGCGGAGCCCCCGAAGATTTTTTGGACCTTTTGGGTTGTGGACTTGTGTCGCCCTATATAAACTCCAATGTATGACCGAGATACTCAGTATTTCTCCCATACCAAGTAACTTGTATACCGATATATTAAAATACCATTAAATACCGGGCATATCACTCCGGTACGGTATGAATTTTAAAATTTCATGCTCTATTCCCTCTATTCCATACACGCGCACCTTTTCTTCCCTCTCGTTACCGCGCTCAGTCCTTCTACTACTCACCATGCCTCTTCTTCGCCCTCCTCACCCCGCGCGCACACCTTTTCTTCCCTCTCCTCACCCGCTCATTCCCTCTGCTCCTCACCGCCCTCTTCTTCACCCTCATCACCGCGCCTCTTTCTCGCCCTCCTCACCGCCCTCTTCTTCGCCCTCCTCACCGCGCTCATTCCCTCTGCTCCTCACCGTCCTCTTCTTTGCCCTCCTCACCGCGCTCATTCCCTTTCCTCCTCACCGCCCTCTTCTTCGCCCTCATCACCGCGCCTCTTCCTCGCCCTCCTCACTGCCCTCTTCTTCGCCCTCCTCACCGCGCTCATTCCCTCTGCTCCTCACTGTCCTCTTCTTTGCCCTCCTCACCGCGCTCATTCCCTTTCCTCCTCACCGCTCTCTTCTTCGCCCTCATCACCGCGCCTCTTCCTCGCCCTCCTCACCGCCCTCTTCTTCGCCCTCCTCACCGCGCTCATTCCCTCTGCTCCTCACCGCCCTCTTCTTCACCCTCCTCATTGTGCCTCTTCTTCGCCCTCCACACCGCGAAGAAGCCCGTTGCTGCCATTGGTGTTCTGAAACAAAGTGGTTGTGCCTTCCTCGACGGCGAGCTTGTCGGCGGAGTCCCGACTTGCTGTGGTAGATAGCTCTACTTTCAGCTAAATTGAATTCCGCAAGTCTGGAGTGAAAATTTAGGTATTTGATGCCAATCCTTTATTAAAGTGCCAGCCCTAGGTGCATGCGCAAATTAACCTTTATTAAAGTAGATATAAGAATGATAGATGTAAAGATTACAGAGAGAGTTTAATTACTTAAGTAGCAGTTAAAACTTAAAAGCTGAACATACATGAGATGAGCTCTTTTATCATCCATCTGCTTTATCGACATTTTTGCAGGTTCTTTTGCAGTTATGAATTTAATCACAGATTGCTTGAATTGATCTGTATATCTACCTTAATAATGAAATCAATATATCTAGTAGATTAATTTGTGTAAATTATTGTTAATTGTATACCACATAACTATATATTTAGCTACAATTAGAAAAAGTATATAACACCTTAGACAATAAAAAACTTCCAACAATATTTTAATGTCTGATATATAAGACATGTTTGAATTATTTGGTTTGATGCTCTTAATTAGTTGTAACCCTAGAAAGTAGGAAGAAAGAGGTCATGCATGTTTTTGGATAATTAAGCTAACTAGAAAGCACTTTATATAGTTAAAATTTTAATAGTTTAATATGCATATATATATATAAAGTTGGTTTAATTCATCCCAAAAACCTCTGGAAGGAATTAACCATTCAAAACAACATCAGCAAGTAATTATACTGGACAACAAATTAAACAGTAGTTAATTACAATCAATCAACAAATTAAACACCAAATTTCCTGATGCAAGTTAAGGAATTTTCTTTGTTGAGATGTGTCTCCACAAGCAAAATCATATCAGGCTTGTTATCCTCCAGAAGCACTTTGAGATGATCTCAGACTGTTACCTTCAGACCTCCCCTTATGTTCCAAGATAAGACTTTCATTTTAATGCATAACATTTTCCACTTCCAACTGCTTTGAGGTAGGATCTCCATCTGAAGGTATTACCTTAGGATCATTGGAGAACCTTCTCTTTTTTCCCTTATTGTGCTTAATATTTATGGGAAAACTAGTTGCATGAATGCTTTGGTTGACAGATTTCCTCCTTCTAGAGCTTGCAATATTATAATCTATCTGCTTTATTTGTACTATATCTATATTACAGTTCAATTGTTTATTTTTAACATTGCTTTTTATCTCACTGATTGTAATTTCCATAACTTCAGTCATTTTCATATGAAAATTTTCAATCCTTTTCTCCACGTCAACATGGACAAGTATAGGGATCACCTTATCAGCATTAAAGCCCACTGATCCTTGAATTGTTGACTTTGAAGGCCACTAAGGTCACCAAAGGGGTTGATCAAATTGCTAGCAGGTTCATCACATCTCATACCCGCATACCCTATTTCAGTCAAGCTTGCAGCCTTGTGTTTACTGTTGTTTACACCATCATTGCTACTGCTACCAACATGAACTGGTAACTTCTTAGGATTAGAGCTTACATTGTCCATTTCCATGCCATTTCCATGTCCGAGCCTTTCTATTTCTCTAGAAGGGAAAATTGATTAGAGTTTTTGCTTTTTTCAGTATCCTTATTTAAGGGAGGCTTCTTTTTCCTTTTGCTTACCAATTGCCAAGGGCCATGAACATCAACTGAACACTTAGTTTTATTAGAGTTTTGAGCCACCTGATTCACATTTACTACATTGTTGGGCCTATCTGCAGCCTTGGCAGAATCAAAACAGTTATCAGCAAGATGCCCCATTTTTTCACAAGCAAAACACAGTTTGGAAGTGTTTTCAAGCTGAAGGAGTGGTAGAACCGTAGAAGGTCAATTAATACTCAAGGGGTAATAAGTACTGTATCTTTATGCTTTTTCACTGTACTATTTTAATCAGAAAAGCAAACAAAAACAAACAGAAAACTAATTAAGCTTACATATTTTTACACAATTGACTGATTGGAAAATAATATTCAAGTAGCTAGTTATATGATGAAATTGATACACACACATACATATAAATATGCATGTAATTAACTTTGCTTTAATTGTTCAAGGTAAAGCAAGGAAGACAATTTTGATTGCTATGCTTAAAGATTCCCTTAATTGCATTTATTTCCTTAATTAATTGATTCTATATGTCCCCCAAGTTTAACTAGTTGAAATTTTGCAACAAGCTTCAAATAACATTAATATATATGCTGCACCATCCGGATTGATATATTACTAGAGATCATTACTGAAAAAATAGGTAGATATATATGTGGCTTCTTGTATCAATACATATGCATGACTCCACAATTCTGCACTATATATATATAGTCATTAATTTCAACTGTTCAAATCTGTGTACTGATTAGCTTAAACTACAAATATTGTGGTAGATAGCTCTACTTTCAGCTAAATTTGTTTTCTTAGACATTCTTTTCATGTCTAAACTTCACTCGGCTAGGAATTTGAGATATTTATTAGCATTAGATTAATAAATGGTGAGATGTTAGGCCTTGTACTTTCAAGTTTCAAGCATGAGCTTAGGCCTTGAATTTGGTTTTTGAACTCTTAGATATGAGAAAAGTCATCATGGATTCATTTTCTTTTAGCAATAGCTGATAATTATCTTCTTTGAATTTTTTTATGTTGCAAATACAGATGGAAATTCCAGAACATAGATTATGGATGTATAACCGGAATAATCCCGGTCGTAGGGGCATCAGACAAGAATTCATTGATGGGGTTGACACTTTTATAGAACATGCTCGTGGATTGAAACAGTATGAGAGGGAGGGAACCATTCGATGTCCATGTGTGAAATGTCATAGAAAAGGGTGCTTGTTGTCACCGGATGAGGTCCAATACCATTTATATCGATGGGGGTTCAAACCCAACTATTGGTATTGGACTGACCATGGGGAGGTTGAACCTGATGAGAACAACGAGGTGACACTTCAGAACAATTACAATGCCGAAAGTGCACCAAATGCTGAACATCCCTTGCATAGATATAGGGATATGGTTTTAGATGTAGCTAGGCAAGAGCATGGGCAAGCATTCAGGGATTATGAGAATGACACAGTCGATCAACAGTCTAATGAAGAACTGCCAAATGCCGATGCTCAACAATTTTATGACTTGTTGTCGGAGTATAACAAACCATTATATGTGGGTTGTGAGCATCACTCTCCATTATCTGTGGCAGTTAGGATGATGAGTACTAAATCCGACTATAACATCCCTCAAGAAGCCATTAGTGAGATTTTGCAGTTATGGTCTGATACTATTCCGTCTGCCCAAAACTTTCCAAAAACATATTATGATGCCAAAAAGCTAGTGTCAAGGCTTGGATTGTCTG
Organism: Canna indica; assembly: GCA_034359265.1. Classification (NCBI taxonomy): domain Eukaryota; kingdom Viridiplantae; phylum Streptophyta; class Magnoliopsida; order Zingiberales; family Cannaceae; genus Canna; species Canna indica. The sequence continues at coordinate 41,261,012 of CP136892.1, forward strand.
TAGAAAGAATAGACTGTTGCGTTAATGGTTGCATGCTATATTATAAAGATGATGCCAACGCAAGAGATTGCAAGTTTTGTCATGCTCCTAGATATAAAAGATCTACTATTGGGAGAGTTCAGGCTAAAGAAGTGCCAGTGAAGAGAATGCACTACTTGCCTCTAATACCTAGGTTGAAGAGGCTTTACGCCTCAATGAGTACAGCACCACATATGAGATGGCATTACGAGAATCGTAGACCTAGGGGTGTTATGTGTCATCCGTCAGATGGCAATGCTTGGAAAGAGTTTGATCATAGGTATCCAGATTTTGCACGTGATCCGCGAAATATAAGACTAGGATTATGTGCCGATGGATTCAATCCATTTAGTCAATCAGCATCTCCTTATTCTTGTTGGCCTGTAATTGTTACCCCATATAACTTGCCCCCTCAAATGTGCATGACAATGCCATATATGTTCCTGACATGTATAATCCCAGGACCAAAAAATCCAAAGTGTATGATTGATGTTTACTTGCAGCCACTAATTGATGAGTTAAAGTTATTATGGGAAGTTGGGGTTACTACATACGATGTGTCATTGAAGCAAAATTTCATCATGAAAGCTGCACTGATTTGGATGATTAATGATTTCCCTGCTTATGGGATGTTGTCAGGATGGAACACTTCTGGGAAATTAGCTTGCCCTTACTGCATGAATTTTAGCAAGGCATTTACCTTGAAGTATGGCAAGAAGAACAGTTGGTTTGATTGTCATCGGCGATTCCTACATCCTGACCATTCATACAGGTCCAACAAAAATAGTTTCTTCAAAAGACGTACCGACTATGATCATCCACCTCCAACATTCAATGGGGAGTACGTGTATGCATTGGTTTCGAACTTGCAAAAGGTAACTGATCAACCTACTAATATTAGAATTCCTGGGTACGGTGTTGACCACAATTGGACTAAAAGGAGTATATTCTGGGACTTACCATATTGGAAGGACAATTTGACGCGGCACAACTTAGATGTTATGCACATAGAGAAGAATATTTTTGATAACATTTTTAACACTATTTTGGATACGAAGGACAAGACAAAAGATAATGTCAAGGCTAGGATGGATTTGGAAGAATATTGCAACCGGAGTGAGCTACATCTAGTCACAACACCGAATGGGCAAGTTGTGAAACCAAAGGCTAAGTACACATTCACAACATCTCAAAGAAGAAGTATATGTGACTGGGTTAAACAACTTCGGATGCCCGATGGTTATGCAACAAATATGTCACGGCGGGTTGATAGTACCAATGGAAAGTTTTTAGGGTGGAAGAGTCATGATTGTCACGTTTTCATGGAACAGTTGTTGCCTGTTGCATTTAGAGAATTACCAGAACACATTTGGAAGCCCCTAGCTGAGTTGAGTCAATTTTTCAAGGACTTGTGTTCTACGACTCTAACAATCGATGAATTGGATAAAATGGAAAAGAACATTCCAATTATTTTGTGCAAGTTGGAGAAAATTTTCCCCCCGGGTTTCTTTGATGTTATGGAGCACTTGCCAGTACATTTGATACATGAGGCACGAAATGGAGGACCCGTACAATTTAGGTGGATGTACCCGTTCGAGAGGTAAATGAGTTTAACATTGTTCAATAATTAAATGTTGCGAATATCATTAACATAACATAGTCGTGCATATATGTCCATGTCAGGTTTCTTGGAAAGGTCAAGAGAACCGTGAAGCAGAAAGCTCAAGTTGAGGGATCAATATGTGAGGCATATGTTCGTCGCGAAACTACTACTTTTTGCTCGTTCTACTTTGAATCACATGTCCCAACTGCAAGAACGAGAGTTGCCCGAAATGATGACGGTGGATTAAATAGCTCAAATTCAGCAACCTTATCGATTTTCAATAAACCTGGGAGGCCATCAGGAGCATGTTCGACTAGGTTGTTGGACGACGTTGAGCAAAAAGCTGCACATCTACACGTCTTACTAAATTGTGAGGAAGTGCAAATATTTTATGAGTAAGTTAAACAAACTCCCAAAAACTTTATTTTAAAAGTATATTATGTTGATTTTTAACTGAATTTTTTGTTACTACTCGTAGCCATTTCCTTAACTTCAAGAACATTGGTCCAGAAAATGCAAATGAAATGGTGAATCTAGAATTTGCAGATTGGTTCAAGAGTTATGTAAGTGCCTTGACCTTTAATTACAAATTATCCCCACATTAAAATATCTAACAACTTAACGTCTACTATGCTAGGTCCATGATTCAAGTGATGAAATCACTAATGAATTACTGAAAGACTTGGCTCTGGGTCCCAATCGAGAGGTTAAGACATGGCAAAAGTTTTTTGTTAATGGCTATAAATTTCACACACAAGCATGGAGTGAAGGTAAGAAGACAGACAATAGTGGTGTTTGGGTTAAAGGCATGAATGGGGAAGGCGGCGAGGATGACTTTTATGGGATTTTGAAGGAGATTGTAAAATTAGAATACCCCGGTCTCCCTATGAAGCAAGTTGTCTTATTTATATGTGAGTGGTTCGATCCTACCCCGGGACAGGGGACACGTACAGTTCATTCGGAGTTTAGGATTATTGAGGTTAAGCACAACCGAAAGTATGCAAAGTACGATCCATTCATCGTTGCACATCAAGTACGACAAGTGTACTATGTTCCATACCCCGGTCATATTAAGAACAAAGAGCAATGGTGGGTTGTCATTAAAACCAAAGCAAGTGGTCGAGTTGAAATTGAAGATTCATTGGAAGTAGCATATCAAAATGATGAGCAACTAAATATTAGACCAGTAATTGCCGATGAAATTGTCGAGCCTTTGATTGATGATAACAACATTTTAGAAGATGTACAAATAACAGAGTTATATGATGTTGACGAGGATAATATGAATGATAATGATGTGGGAGGCTTAGAAGTTAGTGATGGTGAAAACAATGGTGAGGCTTAGAAGAATTACTTTGTTTTCTTTACTATATTGAAATATGAATTGTAATTGACAGCTTTAATATGTAAGCATTAAAATTATTTATGTTATACATGACACATTATTAATCATGATTATGTTATGTGCAGATGTCTGCCGATCCACCTCGTCGTCCCCCATATAAGCCCCCAACAGTTAGGGGTGGCATTGCTCGCAAACATGGAAAATCAACCAGCAATAATTCCCACACCCATGGTAGAGGTGCTGTACCATCTGAGGGACGACGTACCTTTCCAAGTGTTTCAGCCCCTGTTAGAAATCTTTCAGCCTTTCCATCACCGCATCCATTACCAGATTTGAATAATATCGATTTTGGTGTTCTAACGAGTTTAATACCGAGTTATGCAAATCTTCTACGTTCTACATGCCCTCAACAACATGCCTCGCAGGTATGACTGATATCATTTATGTTCTTGAAAGTATTCAAGTATGAGATAGCTTAGATGGAAAATATTAAAAAAAATTAAAAAGTATTCAAGCATAGAGCTATGCAATATGGGACTAAAAAAGATAGCTGAAACATTTTATTCAAATCAACTATAAATGCTAGTCTTCATTAACTCTAATAGGAATCCAGCTTACATGATTGTGAAGGATAGACTGATAGCAAATCTGTACAATGAGCAGGAAATGGATGGTAAAATTGCTCCATTTCATACTTGGTAATTTTAGAATAGTGGGTATGAAACTGCTTAAGGAATTTACTCGGGAAATTGAAATTGTAACCATATGATCTGATTTGTATTTTACCTATTTTTATACTTAAAGGTAATAAAATGTGTGGACTCTAGAACATTTGTATATCATGCATTGAAGTACATGTACAGAACTGCTTTCTATTAGACAATCAGTGTAGGCTTTGGTCGCTAGGGAAAGGTGAAGGATCAATGGAGAAACTTGATGCATGTAGTTAGATTTTAGCATTTGCAACTTCAACATGGTTTGAGTTTGTGCTCTTTTCAAAGTAGAAACTTCCATACCTATATGCATGTAGTTATAACTTTATTCCCTTTTCATTCGGATATATAATTCAGTAGGTTATAGTTTGATCATCTTCTTCATTTTTTGTCATCGATCAGTATATATATGCTGTTATATAAGTATACTGGAAATGATTAATGAATCATACTGAGTACTGAATTCTTCTTCCTGTACTCCCAAGACAAAGATATATATACAGTCGATACTTAATTTTGATTGGATTTGGAAAATAAAATTTATAGATTAGTATTAATTATTCGGTCCTCTACCTTAATCAATAGATCCTTGTGTTAATCCAAATCTTATTTTGCAGTTGGCTTTTAGATCCCAATTTTTTTCAATTAATGTTGCACACTTGCACGTACTACATGAGAAAACATTCAGATAAGATTCAACTGACTGAAATCGTTACTAGCTATATTAACTAACAGCATCCATTGAGAATAAACTCCTAGAGCCATAGGGATTATATCATGGTGGGAGGGGGGCAAAACTACTTACTATGGTGTCAGACACCATAAGGATTCTTATGCTGCCAAAATTGAGATTAATAGCACTAATATTAAAGTATATATAGGATAGTACTAATCTAGGCTTGCTTAATTCGTACGAATAGACCACATGTGGTGATTAACTCGGGTTCACTCCTAGTTTATTTCGGGTTCAAGTTCAGTCAGTTAAATTTCAAGTCGATACACATCAGAGGATCACCTTCTATTCACTTTCTATTTGAATATATATATATATAATTTAAATTCATCGTTGCTATTCATTCGTTTAATATTACACAACTTAAGTTCAATGTTAGTTATCTCATGTTCACTCATATTTATCCCATATCCACTCACAAAAAAATTAAGTTGATGCATTAATTAAAGTGTTCACTCTCTGCCTAATTTTTGTTTCAATAAATATAAAATTTAGATTCATCATTTTGTTCATTGGTTCAGTGTTAAACAATCGAGGTTCAATATACATACTCAACTCATGGGCACTTATATCAAACATAAATTCACTCACAAAAAATCATACACGCGATCGTGGTCCCAGCCACCTGTAGCATCAACTCACGCTGCTACGTCAAAGTCCTCGAGGGTGCCTAATATATAGCATCATGTGCAAGAACAAGGAGAGTAATTTCCTATTTTAAAGTGCAAAAAACTTTTTATATGTAGAATTTGACTTAATTAAAGACTGAATGCAAAGTAGATTACTATTATATTTAGAACAATTTGCCTAATATATAGCATCATGCTTCATGGAGTCAACTAGTTCCTTTGATCTGATCATACAAAGCATAGCAATCGGATTCAGATGCAAATTCCAATATGATAAGTCCTAGATTTAAGCTATTTTACTTTCAGAAAACAATAATAATCATGTCAACATTGTAATAAGCTATTTTTTGCCCATCTGAAAAGGATACTTTTGTGAGCGCATCAGTAATGTGACTTAGTTGTAATATTGTCAATTTGGAGAAAATCCATTAAGTAGTGTTCTGTGTAACAATATGCAGTTAAATCTATCTATAGAATAATATATGATGACAAAAGAGAATCAGTATGTCTGGTTCCAGTTGACACCCTTACACCCAAAAATACTTTTTTGATTTTTTTTTAGTGTTGTTAGATAGTTGGTATTTATAATTGATTGTTTGGTATTGTCTATATGATGCCTTCTCCATATATAGGTTCCATCAATGGGGTACACTCAGCGATCTCTACCAGATGTTCCTTCATTCTCACTGAACTTATCAGACTCAGAGGAACCACATATGGCAGGCATTGGCGATGGTTCGCAACCAGTGGCCCATGAGGCACAGGTAGATGGTGCATCACCATCTACTCCTGCTCCTTCACATGTCTCAAATATTCCGTCATCTTCATCAGTGGTTGGACCGGAGGAACCTAACTATACCAGGAAAGTTTTCTTACAGCCAGAGGGTGATGATGGGTAACTTAGAAATTTTTCGCGAGAACTTAGAAATTTATATTGTTTTCCTACAACCAGTTATTATATATGACCTTGTGGGTCCACTTTTTGCCAGATTTTGTCCATCGAAGCCTGGTACATCTCATATATCCACTATCATCATTAATAGGTTTGATGATGCCTATGAATCTTGGACTAAAATTCCTGAGGCTACACGAAGGATATGGTTCCGTGAATGGAAGGTATGAACAACTATATAGTCATTGTAGTAACATATATCATATCAATTTAGCATTTAACTTTTTATTATTATTGTCTTGCAGAAGCACGTATATTGGGAGCCTATGCACGGGGATCATATGTGGCATGCATTCAACAAAAAGGGCAGTAGTCGTTTAAGTGATATGTATTGTGCGCTACGAAAATCTAACAAGAGGCCGCATTGGATTGGGACAGAGATTTGGGAGGGACTCCGACAAATTTGGTCCACTGAGAAGCACAAGCAGAAGTCGGAGCGAGGAAAGAAGAATCGTAACTCCGAAAGAGGAGGTAGTCTTCACACTGGAGGTTGCATATCGTTCGGCACACATAAAATGTGCATGGTAAATATCTTATAACATGTTTAAAATCATTAGTGTATTTTTCTAGCTGAAAAAAAAAGATTTAATTGTCTAAATTAAACTCTTGTTTATGTTTACCAACGTAGACGCGGGAATTAGGAAGGGAACCCACGCATGCAGAGATGTTTTCTCGCTTTCATAAGAAAAAAACTGATGGTAGCTGGGTTGAACCACGGGCAAGACATAGTTATGTAAGTTTATGTTTAAATAAGTTAATCACTTCATTGTTTATTTATTAGTTTGAGTTTCAATAAAAATGTATTCGTATTTGTGTGTAGGATCGGTATGAACAGGAGAGTTCCCAGTCCGAGACTCAATCTCAGAGCGAGGATGGAGGCATCCCTACATCGGGCACTCAGGAGTGTGATGTCGATAAATGGTCAAGGGCTATCGGCGGTCCAAACAAGAGGGGTCGCCTTTATGGGATGAGCTACCAGAAGATGTCAATAAATTTGAATGTGGAGTATGATCGACCCATGTCATCTCGCAGTTGGGAGGAGCAAATGGATCAGATGCGGAGTCATATAACACAGCTCGACACGAGTATGAAGGAGCAGGTTGAGCGAGTTTTGTCAGTGCGTCAGCAAGAGCAACTTACGCTACAACAGTCGATGGCCCAACTCATGCAACAACAAGCAGCTCTACAGATGGCGCAAAACCAACAGTTCATAGCGGCCATGAAGAATGATTTTGAAGTGATGTTGAATCAACGTCTTAATCAACTTCAACATCCTCGACATATTTCTGATGACGATTGCTATCGTCCGCAACCGATGGGAGATGATGATGATGATGATGATGATTAGGACGACGGTCCGCGGGGTAACAATGAGTTTCTTGATGAAGACTGATCATGTGTGAAATGTTTTGAATACTGTTAGTACTTGAATATTCATTATTTTGAATGGATGATAAAATAGATGTTTTAAAACATATTTTGAATGGATGATACTTTTGATGGATGATAAATAATATATTTTGGATCATATTACAGGTATTTTAGATTATTATTGTACGTGTGATCATTGTTAATATTACAGGTCTTTTAATTTTGGTTTACTAATTTTTTTAAAAAAAAATCTTAAAAGTTTCGACGAAATTCCGACAACATGTCGTCGAAAATTACCGACGAACCTGTTGTTGGAAACACGTCCTAATTTAGTCGGTAAGTTGTCGGTAATTACCGACCACTTTCCGAATAAAATATGGTAGGAAAATAGTCGGTAATTATCGACCACATTTTCGACAGTATTTGTAGTCGGTATTTACCGAGGAGCTACCGACAAAACTTTGGTCGGTATTACCGAGGAACTACCGACAGCTTTTCGATTAAAATTTTGGTCGGTAATTATCGACAATATTTTTTGTCGATAGTTTGTCGGTACCCGTTTCGACCAAGGTTTTACTGACGCATATATTGGCGTCGGTAACCAGTCGAAATTTGGTCGGTAAATCAATGTTTCCGACCAACTTCCGACCACTTTTCGACTATAATGATTGTCGGAAATCGACTTGTTTCTAGTAGTGGTTGTTGTGAACAAGTCCTTTGGATGAAGCAAACACTTTTAGACTATGGACTTAGATATTCATGTATACCTATACATTGTGACAACACTAGTGCAATAAATTTGACTAAAAATCTAATTTTGCACTCTATGACCAAACACATTGATCTAAGGCACTATTTTCTTAGAGATAATGTAGCTAAGGGTAATATATCCGTAGAATTTGTATCTACCGATAAATAACTTACGAATATATTTACAAAACCCTTGAATGAAGAGAGTTTCACAAATCTAAGGATGCAATTAGGAATTTGTACCTTGTCGAATAATTTAAGTTTTCAAAATTTGCATGTCTTTTGAAAAAAAATGCATTTTTATGGTATCATCACACTTATGTAATGCTCTGTAGTGGGGCTTTGCAACTTATCGATGTTGGCCTTCTACAGGCTTACATTGGTAGCAATGACTATAGTGGTAGATGATACTTGGATTTATGATTTTTCTCGAATTTCTCGATAAACTCATTAATAGTATCTTATTGTTTTTTGCCCTTTTTGTTTGATGTCAAAAGAGGGAGAAAAGATAAGATCATATTTGTTTTATGATGCATATAGATAGGGGGTGTATAAGTTAACTTATGTTAGTAATTCATATGGCTTATCAAAACTCACAAATGTATACTATCTGAATTGATAGATGTCATATTTTGTTTATCATCATCAACAAACATATTTGTGAAGTTTTGAGTTCAGGTTGAGGTTACGATATGCGCGTGAAGTTCGTTCGGAGAAATACAAAAATTGGCATAAATGGCTTTTGGCTTCGAAAACGAGCGAGTAGAAAATCTAGAGTTAGGATTAGATTTTATGTAATATGTCTCTAGGAATTTTATCCCAAGACAATTTATAATGTTATACAAATCAAAACTTGGTAATGGAACCCGGAGACGAAGCGCGCAAGAAGATGGCTGGGAAAAATAGCCTTAGCCCAGATTCGATCGACCGGCGAAAGCAAAAAAGTAAGCAGTAGCTCAGCATTCGGTCGACCGCCCGAAGCCAGAAAAGAACAGAGGGTATTCGCTTGACCAAATGCGGCCAGAAAGTGGCAGTAGGCTTGCGGTCGCTGGGCGATCGATCAACGGGCAAGCAATCGGGCGACGTCCAATGGGCAGAAAAATGCCCATTGGAGTGAATTGTCGTGTGAGGGGTTATAAATACCCCTCACCTACCTCTCTTAACCTCTCTTAAGAACTCCGAAAAGCTTTCTAAGTGTGATTTAAGCCTTCCAAAGTTGATTTTCTCGCGCTTGCTTCTCTGATCAACAATTTCTCTCAAGCGCTCATCTTCCCTCGACTTCGGCTTCGATTCGACCTCAACATCTTGTGAAGTTAGAGGCATTGAAGGCTTGGAAAGGAGCTCTTAGTTGTGATTTACTCTTTAACTTCTTTCATTGTAATTTTACTTGTTATTTGAACTTGATTTTTCATTGTAAGCTTGGTAGGTGTGCTAGGTTAAATACCATAGGGTTTTTCTTTGTAGAATTGTACTTGTTGTATTTGATACAATTCATCAATAAAATTATTTGTTTTGTCTTTAATCCATCGACAAAGAATTTCATTTGAGTTGAACCAATAAGGAAAAAGTGAATACGGGTAAATGAGAAAGTATATAGAACATGTGATAGAGTATATAGAATAGAGTATATATGTCATACCATACATATGTAGAAGAGTATATGTCTATACCTTATACTCAACTTCATTGCTATCAATCAAATATATGAAATACCCATTGCCAATTTATTTATGACATACCCTATACTTAACTTATTTATGATATACCTATACTCAACTTGGTTATGACATATACCTTATATAATTTTTTTGAAATTATGAACTAAACCCTATATACATACCATAATGAAATTTGAACATGAACTTATATTGAAATGACAAACATATTCATAAAATAAGTATAATATATTATTTGAATAATTAATAAATACTTTTTATAGATATTTTTTTTTAACTTCATATTTATTTTATATCAACTAATTAATATTTTTATATTCAATATTTTATTTTCATGTTGTAAGTTGTAACATGTTGTAAGTTGCCTAAAGATTTAAGATTCAAACCCTAATATGATCACCTATTGTTACTTTTTATCTTTGTTAAAAAAATAATAATATTCTATTTTCATAATTTTTAATTCAAATAGTTGCAATAAATAAATTTATTACTTAAAAAATAATTTAATAAGATTCATAAATAAAATAATATAAATTCATAAATTAAAACTTGAGTCTATATTTGATAAACAAACATAATTTTTGAAATTAACACAAAATAAACAAGCTTTCACTATTTTTATTTCGCCAAATATGAAATTTGAACATGCCAAATAAATGTGTTTTTGTCCAACAAAATAATCGAAATTAAAATTTCAAAATTCAAAAATTCTTTTGAATTTTGACAAAATTAAAAATTAAAAATTATTTTCACAAACAGACTCACCTAACTTTTCAGCAATAGAACGCATTCGTCCGGTTGTAAACAGAAGGGTAGTGCGATAACCGTTTAATCTATCTTGTTCGAGTGTATCGATTTCTTCCTATTTAATTAATTCATATTGATTTAACAAATATAATTTATGCAAAATTCAAAAAGGATCATCGTGGGCTCTACAGTCAAATCAAATCCGCATCCGGTTTTTAAACAAGCGTCAAAAGGAATTCAAAACGACCACTCATTTCTTGCGACGCAGATTTAGTTTAACCTATTTGACTACCTTCTGCTAATTGGTTGAAAAAGTGGAGCCCCATTGTGACTCCCATCTTGAACGAGTTGAAGAACTGCTGGTAACAAGTTGGATTGGGCTTCTAATGATGTAAGTAAAAGCCACGAGAAATGGGGAAAGAAACCCATATGTTTACCCACAAAACTTTTGGAATCGTCACGCCCCCTAAAACGGCGCCATTTCAAATCGGGTTCAAAAATTTCATCTCTCATCGCTCCCTCTCTTTTACAGCTCCTTAAACACTCCGTTCTCTTGCCCTTCCCCTTGCCTTCTCAACATCGCGTCTTTTCCAATGGCCGTGCCTCGAAGCCCCGCAGCAGGCCGCGGCCGCGGCCGCGCTGCGGAGGCGACTGAGGCGTCCTCGTCCCCCGTCGTCTCCCCCCGCAAGCGCACCAAGGCGCCCGGCGTACGAGTCGTCGGCTGCCGCTTCTACGACTCCGAGCACGGCAAGACCTGCCATCAGGTGCGGTCGACTTCTTTCCACGGTCTGATTTTCTCTCGTTTTCTCGATCTGGAAGAATCACGGTCATTCTTCCTGGTAAGTTTCTTCAGTGTCGACAGAAGACGATGGATTTCGCGGCCGCGTGCAAGCAGATCCGGCGTGGCAAACCCTGCACTATCAACTTCTGCCACAAGTGTCTCCTTAACAGGTTGAGTTTGGATTCATCGTTTCTCTTTTTTTCCCCTTCTGTTGCGTTCCGATGGTAACGATGTTAGCGGCTTGCTTGACGAGCTTCAGATACGGAGAGAACGCGGAAGAGGTTTCTGTGCAGGAGAACTGGAGTTGCCCCAAATGCCGTGGCGTCTGCAACTGTAGCTTCTGCATGTAATAGTTCTAGTTACTCCACAGTTGGTCGTACTGTCTTTCCGTCTTGTATAGTCCAGTGAGTTGGCAAAATTGGTTTTGGATTTTGATTTCGTAGGAAGAAGAAGGGCCAGAAACCGACGGGAATGCTTATCCACGCTGCCAAGGCAACTGGGTTCACTTCGGTTCATGAATTGCTGGATAATAAGGGATCTGAGGCGTTGATTGCGGCAAACGGATTAAGAAGTTTGAGCGCAGGAAACTTTTCCGCCTATAAAAAGGTATTTTTCTGCCAATCATTTTTTTTAAAATATTCGTCTTTTTATTGCTACAATTTTGCGTGAACCTGTTGAAGGGGTCGGTGGCGATGAAAAGAAGTCATGATAAGGATAATTGCGATGAGGAGCAGAATGGCACGCAGGGTTCTGTTGGTGTTGGTGATAATAAAGATGGTTCGGTTGTTAACAAGAAAAAAACTAAAACATCAAAGAAGCGAAAGTGTCCGAGTGAGACTGGCGGTGAAAATATTACTCAATTTTGTGATGGAGACACACAACCAACGGGTGTTAATACTCAAGATAATGATTCAAAGAAAGTGTCTGCAAAATCCAGAAAGTTAGAGAAGAAGCCAAAAAAGGAGCCTGTCCCTACCAAAAAGTCAAATGGTGGCAAGGATATTTCAACCAACACCGATGAAGTTGAGTTGTCTGATAGTAAGAATGATATTCTCCAAGACAAACCTGCACGCAAAGGTCAAAAAATCCAGAAAAATGGTACTAAAAAGTCAAATAGTAATGAGTCAAAAATGCTTACTGAAATGCAAAATCAGATTGTCAAAACCAAAGCTCTACTGAAAGAAGCCAAGCCAACGAAATTTGTTTCCAGAGTTCCATCTGAACATGAGAATACACATGTGATTCCTCAGGGCACGCCATTAACAGAGGTTGCAGGGTCTGAGTGGACAGCTGAGGAGGTTGGGGCAGCATTGCAGTTTTTGGAATTCTGCAATTCATTTTCAGAGGTATAGTGCTATGAAGTCGGTATAATTACAATTTGATTTTATTTGAGCATGTGACACCTGGTATACTGCCTATTACATGTATCTTAGGTCTTTAGTGATCTTACTGTTTCTGACTGAGAGATTGAGTGCAATACATGTAGTTCATAAGATTTGTTCCAACGAGTGATTCTATGGAGTAAGTGTCTCCACGTAGTGCTTATTGTGTGAATCTATTGAAATTCTTTATTATTCCAGAGTGAAAATCAAGTCCCTTTTTCTATTGCTCCAAATTGTGCAATTTATTGTATTTTATGACAATCTGTTTTTGACAAGACATCAACTTCATACCATATGAGAGGTGTTAACGTAAGCAGCTTGACATTTGAATTGGAAAAAAGTTTACTTGATTCAGAATATGATAGTCCAAAAGGAGTAACTTGTTTATCACACCAACGTTTGCCTTCCTCATTTTGGGCTCGTTTGGTACGTCATATTGTATTAACCTGTATAGTACTAGCTTGTATTGGCTAACTTGTATAATACTAGTATTGTATAATTACTTAATATTTTAATTAATGAAATAAATTTCAACTCATTAGTATTTTAATTAATGAAATAATTTTTTTATAATACAAAAGAGGTGTTGTGGTTTAAAAAATATTTTTTATTAAAATATTTTATAATTGTTAATTTAAATATAATTTTATAGACTTTATCCCTTTTCTATCATTAAAGAATATTTTGTAAATTAAAATTATTATTATTATATATATATATATATATTTTCGGTCAAAGTTTCTAATCAGTTAGAGACTTTGGCGGGGGTAAAATGGGTATCCGAAACATTACGTTTCAGATTTGGGAATTTTCATCTCCAAAATCTGAATTTGGGAATTTCTACTCCAAAATTCAATTTTGGGAAGTTGGTTGTTTTTTTAATACAACCTAATGATGGAGTCTAATGGTGTATTATTAATACATCATTTGAGGTGCTATTTCTAGTTCATATATTAGTTAATATCTCTTTTTAAGAGTTCCCAAACACCGTATAGTATTATCATGCATGGGCTTATACATGGTACCAAACAGACCCTTTGTGTACTATGATGGTTCCTCATTTTGTGCTATATGATGGTTTACTAGTAATAATTCGTTTGGCTCAAAACATCTTGATTCTAAGTTATTGTATGAATGTTGGATCGTTGTCTAGAAAAGTGAATATGTTCTTAATAATTTATCACAAATTTACCTGGAAAACTATTGAAAGCTAATTTAGTCCAACTATTCCCAGATACTATTCAATGGTAATAAGATAGTATGCATTCATTATGATGGTCTCTGACTCCCCAGAAATGATTGGTTTTGGGTCAAACTCCTGTTAGTTGTCATTTCAAGTTAGTAGCATCCTTTTTAATTGGCACTTTCCTTACTCAAATTGAAAGTGTCATTTCATTTTTAACATACCTTTGGTTCATAAATTCCTTTTTCAAGTATTTTATTCTCCTCTTAGGTCCTTGATGTAAAAAAGGGAGAGGCAGAATGTGTTCTTAGAGAACTTACAAGGGGACGTGTTGGGAGTAGAGGAATATACTCTTCTGTCGTAAAATTCCACATTAAGTTATTGTCATTTATCAGCAAGGATACGGATGATGAGTAAGATCTTTTACTTTAACTTTTTGATAAGTCAATACATCTATTATTTTAATGCAATAGGTCTTTCTCCTGCTCCAGAAATAATGGTGAACAGTGGTTTGAATCTCTTTCTAAATACATAAATGAATCCGATTGTGTGCTAAAGATGCCATTGGATTGCTTGAAGATGGGTACTTTATTATATGATAGTTTGGATCTTTCTGATAAGCTCAGATTGTTGAATTTCCTTTGCGACTTGACTCTTGGAACTGAGTGGGTGGAAAACTATTATCTTCTTTGTTATTTATCAGTTCAAATTACTTAATCAGATTGATATCAGATACTCCTTTTCAGAGAGCTGCGGAGTTGGATTGAGAAAGAAAATGACAAATATATTGAAAGAAATAAGGAGGCTAAAGAGATTATTATTGCTGCTAAAAAGAAGGTTTCTACTTGAAAACATTGCTAATGATTTGTGCAGAATTGGTTACTAAGCTTGTCTATTCTTTACAGGGGAATGATCTAAAGAAAAAGCTGAAGGATGATGTAGCAAGAGCTATGCTTTCTCTGAAAGATGGACCTCTTTCTGTTGTGGAGCATGAGAAACTTGTTTCACGAATAAAAGCGGAAACTGAGAAAGCTCATGCTGAGATGCTAGAGATAACGGGGCAATTGCCAAAGAGTATGATATCACATGCCATTATTTCAGTAGTTTTATGTATTGTTGCTGAACTATCAATACTTTCTTCTTATATAAGATGTTTGATCATGCTTAATGGCACATTGATTGAACAAATCATCATTAAGATTGGTTTTCTTATTAGTGGTTGGTCAACTTATATAGGATGTTTGGGAGCTTAATGGCACATTGATTGAACAAATTATCAATAAGATTGGGTTTCCTATCAGTGGTTGGTCAATGTTTGATGTTCTGTCAAACTGACAATGTTAATTTGGTTTTGTGGTGAACTTCAAAGTGCACGTATTTTTTTTTTCATGGGAAAATATTAGGTTGAATAAAGTTGACAATGCAAATTAAAATCAGATTCACCTATATTGTACTCTACTTTGGTTCACCTGCGTGAAGGGGCAAAATTGTTTATACACAGATTTAATAACAACTACTGACTTCTGATACTATATACACCTCTTAAATTAGATGGGTTGTATGAATGATTCCAGTATTGTGGGATAGTTCTAGTTTGATCAAGCTATTGATGCAAGCAGAACTTTCATCTAACGTTTGATGGGCAAAATTTTTTGGAAGCCACTGTATGTTGACTCTTAACTTTTTCTGTGCTATTTCAAACTTATCCTGCTTTTTCTTGGCCTCGAAATAGATACTGATAACATAAGACGAGATGCTGTTCGGACTGAGCCTATGTTTTTGGAAGGAGGACGTATATATTGGAAACTTGCAGGCTTTTATGATAATTCCAAAATCATACTTCAAGGTTTGTTTTCTTTCTTGTGTTCTATTTGTCTTCGCAAGATTGGTTTTCAGTATATTGTTTTATTATTTTGCAGATGTTGGGAACTCGAACTCTGGGATACTCGAGGATCAATGGTTTGCATACGATGAAGAGGAAGAGAAAGCAATCGATAGGTATATTTCAATTTCTCGGTATTAAAACTTTTGCATCATTGTCTTATTCTTTAATAATTTGTTTGTTTTATTGGATGGGTAGGATAATAATTGAAGATATATTGGATTTTTTTTTTAATTCGATGTACATAAAATATTATATCAATATTATATTTATATGCCCTGACATGTTTAGTCATGACTTTATTTGACGATGATAATTGATACATTAATCAGGTAGTTGACCCGCTAAGCTTTATGGATAAGTACAATGTTACCTTTTTACCTTTTGATTCTCATGTGTGATCCTATATTATTAGCTTCTTTTGGTTACATTCTTAAGAAGTCATTAAAATGGTACTTACATCATATAGGAAAAGAATGCGATGATTTATGGGGGCATCTGAAACTAGCGTCATGCCACCATCCTTTAGAAATAGTATTATAACAAGTTGACTTACTCGTTCGTGTGCAGAAGGTAAATACAATGTTTCATTATATTTTTTAGGAAAAGAATGCGATGATTTATGGGGGCATTTGAAACTAGCATCATCCTTTGGAAATATTAAAACAAGTTGGCTTCCTCATTCCTGTGCAAAAGGTAAATATAATGTTAATCTTATTTAAAAAACATTACTTTTGCTAATGCAAATTCGTTTTTTTTATTCTGACTAGATGGCGATAATTTAAGGGCACGTTTTGTTGAGGCTTGCAACGGATACAGTTTCTTCAGAAAATGATAGAATCCAGCCATGTTTTGGTGCAGTAAATCTTTTTTTGCTTTGCAAATGATAAATTTGCATCTCCACTGGTCCAAGTAGACGTTTTGTATTCTGGCAAATGAGAGGTCCACGTAGTGGAACTTACTAAATTTGCTTATTTTGTGAACCAATTGATTATGTACGTGCGAATACTATTTCTGATGCTTCAATCATCCTTTAGTTTGATTGTAATTTATTGAAATAAAATGGTAGAATGGGTAGATCAACCATAAGGAAATAAATAAAAAATAATTTTTTATGAATTCATGAAAAATAGTATTTCTTATCTCAATTCAAGTATTTTCTATTTATTCTTTGTGATATTTTTTATATTGTTCTTTAATATTTATAGTATTATATAAGAATATAAAAATTAAAATGTTAAGTTTATTTTAATAGATAGTTATTATTTTAGTATTAAATATTTTAATAATTATTATTTTTTGAGGATTTAGTTTTTATGAAATTGAAATATATAATAATTTTTACTAATTTAAATTAATAAATTATTTTACATTAATCCATATTTTTATTATATTGTTATTAATTAAAATAAATTATAATATAATTTATTATATTTTTAGAAAGATATTTTAGTTAATTTTTTGTATTCAATTTTTATAATAAGAATATAAAAATTAAATTATTAAATTAATTTTAATATAGGATAATTAATGAATATATTATGATTTTTATCAAAATTTTAAAATTTATCACAACTTTTCATTTGTTTCAAATGCAGATTTCAACTATTAATTCGTTTCAATTATATTATACCGTCAAACTCCGGTTAAGTTTTTTTTAAAATTTTTGAACTGGCATTGTTGACGTCAATTTAAGTTTAGTTAGTCATTAATTTAATATATAAAAATTAGGTAAGTTGACGTGTACTTATCTATTGATTTGGGTTAATTAATGAATATATTATGATTTTTATTAAAAATTTTAAATCAATCACGACTTTTCATTTGTTTCAGTTGTAGCACACCGTCAGATTATGGTTAAGTTTTTTGTTTGTCTGTTGACTTGGCAAAGATGATGTGTATTAATAAATCTAATCAATTAATATTTTAAAATAAAAAATAAAGAAGGTGACTTGTATTATTAAATATATTATTTATCAATATCTCCCTCGTCACCCCCTTTCTCCTTCAATGTTGCCTTGCTCACCCCTTTAGCGGCGTCGTCGCTAGCCGTTGTAGCATTGACTAGTTCTAATGACCTTCGCCTCCATGACCACGAGCCCCTCTCCACTGCCAATGTCGACCATGATCACCAAGCAAGTTGAAAACGCCACTCAGAGAGAAAGAGAAGAGAAGGGGGAAGTATCGTTCTGAGTTGCTCCAATGGCGGACCCCCCTCATAAGTTGTGGTCTTTATCTTTGACATTGTTCCTCTATTGACGAAAGATTGCTGCTTTTTCTCATGTTTGTGACCTGACGATAAAGATGGTAAATAGAAAAAGCAGCCATCTTTCCTCAATAGAGGAAGAATGACGAAGATAAAGATCACAACTTGTGAGGGGGGTCCGCCATTGGAGCAACTTAGAACGATGCTTCCCCCTTCTCTTCTCTCTCTATGTGTGTGTGTGAGTGGCGTTTTCGACTTGCCTGGTGGTTGTGGTCGGCGTTGGCAGCGAAGAGGCGCTCGTGGTCATCGAGGCGGAGGTCGTTGGAACTAGATGATGCTGCAGCAACTGGAGGCGGCGCCGGTGGAGGGGTGAGCGGGGCAGCGGCGAAGGAGGAGGGAGATGTTGCGGTTTGACGGTGTGCTACAATTGAAACAAATTGAGAATTAAATCATGTTTTTGAAACAAATAAAAAGTCGTGATAGATTCATTAATTAACCCAAATCAATAAGTAAGTACACGTCACCTTACCTAATATATATATATATATATATAATGGCTGACTGGACTTAGATTGACACGTTAGCGATGCCAGGTTAACAGTTTAACCAGAAATTTAACTCGAGTTTGACGATGTGCTATAATTGAAATGCATTGATAGTTGAAGCCTGCATTTAAACAAATAAAAAATCGTGATAGATTTGGAAATTTCAGTAAAAATCATGATATACATTAATTAACCCTTTTAATAAATGCATATCTTAAATATATAATTATTTTTTGAAGTTTTAATTATTTTTTTATGAAAATAAAATAAATACTGTCTTATTATTTTAAATTAATATTTTTTTTACATTAATTCATATTTTTATTATGTTGTTATTAATTAAAATTTTATAATATAATTTATTATTTTTAGAAGAATATTTTAGTCATTTTCTTTTTAATTCATTTCTTTTATGTTAAGAAAACAATTTAACTTTATATTACTAATCAAACAAGGTAATACTATTTTTGGTCTATTTACGATGTCAACCAAAATAATATTATTATTTGTTTATTCATATTCTTATGAATTAACTCCATCAAATGTACCCTCAAAAGTCTCTTGCAAGAAGTAATAGTTATCTAGCATTTGATGCGTCCCATTGGTTAATCATTAGCAATGTATTATGTATAGTTGAATGCATGTTAAATATTTATACTATTACTTCATGCAAGCAATTGGTGATGAACTACAAATGATTATCATATTGATGCCTATAAATTGGCACCGTCGATTGGTGTTGAAAGTTTTTTGTTTACATACCGACACCGAGAGGTATGTAAAAACACATTACATTACAAATGTGAAAAACAAATTGTGCGGGCACCCATTTGCAAGCAATATCGGCACCTGCAAACAGGTACCATCGTAAGGCCTTCGACGCTTGTAGTACTCAGTTGTTGGTGAAGCGATGGCCTCATACAAATCATACTATGTTGCAACTACAATTTCTTTTTAGCTCAAGTTGTCATACTACCCACTATTTTTTTTGTGTATAAATTTCAGCGGGTTGATTGTAGCGCGCATCGGTACGTGCGTAGTTGAGCGGTAGCGCATAACTTGAGGCGAGACCCTTGCACCTTGGAATTTTCCTTAATTATGATTTTATTTATGTGCAAAAGTCTAGTTGGGTCCGAGTCCATGAGCGTGATCGGAGTTCGAATTGGACTCGTTTTGAGCGGTTTGGACCAACTTAAGTAAAGGGTGGCCAAAATGGTCTTTTTGCTATATATATATATATATATATATATATATATATATATATATATATATATATATATATATATAATAATGCCACATGGGATCGTACAGCTCCATGAAGGGGTTGCACGCATCCCAAGAGGCGAGTGGAGAAAGGAGGTGTCGAGTGATCTCTTGTGGCCGCATTCGAAGCTTCGCCAAATTTGATTCGTCGCGGGCTTCGTCAACGTCTTCGCTTTTCCTTAATCTCGGTTGTAGGTGAGTGGATCCTCCTTGAAATTTCTTAGAGATCACGATTTGGGACTGTCATGTAGGGTTCTTGAAATTGAGAGCAATTCTTGTATTTTCTTGCGAGTTTTTATGATTCTCCGAGTTGTTTGCATAGATTGTGGTTTGTAGGGCTTTCTTTGGGGTTTAGGATGGTGCGATAGCCCTAGGGCATGCCACTAAACCCCAGCGAGAGCTAGTTCTATTAGGGGAAGCTTGTAGTTGTTTGCTATTTATTTTGGTTTTATTAATGTTTAATTTCGCGAATTGTAATTAACATATCATGTTTTAATTTTCATATGCTGAAAATTGTTTGAGGTTGCTGAAAGTTGTTGTTTAAATGCATGCTAAATTGATTATGCTGTTTGACTTATTAGTTTAATGCGAAAAATACTGATGTAACCTATTGATCTTTATGTACACGATATTTTGGGAACAAATAAATTACTTTGGTGATCTGAACAGTAGGCTGGAATTGTCGTTGTGCGAGACGGGTTGCGAGCCCGGTACGATATTTCTTGCCTCGCTGCAAATACTAGAAATTTTAACCTGATATCAGTAGTAAAATGAACTTTTACATGTTGACATGAGGGTATAGCCCTCGAGTAGATAAATGGAAAATTTAGACGTAGAAGGTTTGAGATTCGGGTGCGGACCGACATTCCATAACACATGGGTGAAAAAGGATGTTTAGGAGTGTGGTGGTCCTCTAAATTAAAAGAATAGGTCTTATTGAGCCTCATTGTGCAGAGTGGTGCGCATGGCGCACGAGACATTATTGGGCTTCATTGGGCTGAGTGGTGCGCATGACGCATGAGACATTATTAGGCTTTATTAGGCGAGTGGTGCGCTCCGCACACGAGATGATATTAGGCCGGATAGGCCGAGTGGTGCATCCCGCATGAGATGATATCGGGCCGAATATGCCGAGTGGTGCGCCCTGCACACGAGATAATATCAGGCTAGATAGGCCGAGTGGTGCCCCGCGCATGAGATGAAATAAGGCCGGATAGGCCGAGCGGTGTGCTCCGCGCACGAGGTGATATTGGGCCAGGTAAGTCGAGTGGTGTGCTCCGCGCACGAGGTGTTATTGGGCCTGGTAGGGCGAGTGGTGCGCTCTGCGCATGAGATGATATTGGGCTAGTAGGTCGAGTGGTGCGCTTCGCGCACAAGGTGATATTGGGTCGTATTTTGGTCGAGTTGTACGACTAGCGTACAAGTGATCAATGGTCGGAGTGCCTTTCTTGATCGAGTTATGAGCGCTGATACTAAGAGTCTTCCTAGATCAGTGAGCCCGAGCTGGGAGTCTTGCTGGGGGTGGACGACCTAGCAAATACTCCATAGATAGTGGTTGGACATTTAGAGGACAAACTCCTATTGAGTCGGATCAGAATGTGTTACTTGTTATTTTATTCTGTTATCCGAACTCAAAATTTTATCTATTGAATTACTTATCTGTCTCGAATCCACTTGATGGTCAGGTGGCCACTCACTGAGTTCTTGAACTCACCCTCTTTGTGTATGTTGTTTTGCAGAGCGTGATCATTGAAGTATGGCGTAGCAGATGGCGGCGGACTCCCGTGGCAATCTCGTGAAACTAGTTGACATAGTCAAGTCGAGTCATGTTGGAGCTGAGTCTGTTTAAGATATCTTGTGCTTTCATTGGCGTGTTATTGAGTTGCTACGAGATTGTTACTTTTATGCCATAGTACTTTATCTTTTGGTTTATGATGCATGATATATCTAAATATTTAGTTTAGGCTTCGGGGTGCATATCCGCACTCTGGCCGATCGCATGACCCAATTTTGGGGCGTGACATGGAGGTAACAAATTATGAAACTCAGGGTACCTGAGGCATGTCGTATTTGTATTTATTACGGGTGGAGGTGATGCTTGGCAATCTCGCGGGGATATTGTCCAGAATGGATCGAGGTTGTCACGCCCCAACTCAGGGTACGCGTGACCAGCCAGGGTACGTGTCGGTACCCCG
The DNA here is from genome assembly GCA_034359265.1 of Canna indica. Classification (NCBI taxonomy): domain Eukaryota; kingdom Viridiplantae; phylum Streptophyta; class Magnoliopsida; order Zingiberales; family Cannaceae; genus Canna; species Canna indica. The sequence continues at coordinate 41,282,986 of CP136892.1, forward strand.
AAGCCTACCCTATGCACTGACCAACAACTCATAAAAACACAATCAGACTGACATGGAAATATAAGCAAATGCAACAATACCAACTTTATTAATTATTTGAAAACAGTTTAACCAAACCAAGTTCGAAAACAACACAGGTTTTTATATAAACATCCAAATGTTTTCAAAGGAACATCTTAATGTTTACAGAGCAACACAGTGCATACACTCGACTCTACTCAAACACGACTACTACTAACAACTGCCAGCTACGAGATTTACACCCACGTTTGCCCTCCCGCGCGCCATGCCACCAAGACATACCTCATTGGTCGGGCTCTACAAAACAACAATAAATAAACTGTGAGTTCACGAGGAACTCAGTGAGCGGTTCTTTCGAATCTTCACTTAAAACCTCGGCAAGATAATATATATAAGAAATTAATATAAGATCACACCACAGAAGTTAATCAGTTTGCCAAAATAGAAGAATGGATGAACCGGCCTCTCGGGCCCTTATCCATATCACTAGCTCGGACACTAATGGCCTAAAATACATATGTAAGGTTCGATTCTTCCCTCTACGTAACCAGGTCGGTCGGCCTACCCAAAACCAGCCCCTAAGGGTATCTCAATTATGAACTTTCATGATTCAGATCCGTCAACTAGGATGGCCACTAGCCTCAGGAATCCTCTGGGTTAGGGATAGCTAGTCCCACCCAACTTGGGTCTACCGTCAGCGTGGCCCACTGACGGAATCTCAAGACCCTTTGCCACTCGAGTCTAACACCTAGCGGGCCTGCTGGTGCAATCTTAAGACCCTATCAACCGCTGAGTCGTGTGGTAGCCATTCAACTAATGCCACTCCTTAGTAGACCATCTCAATCACAACCAGAACCAGGTTGTGCAGGTTTTTCTGTGTTTTGCTTTTTGGGCGTTGCCCATGTCTGACCCTTCCCCTCGGGTCACACTACTAGGATATTGACATCCGCTAACTATCCCTAGATGTGGAACCTAGTAAGTGAACCTTGTCTCTAGGTTGAATGTCATCGCTAGGTACCAAAATCATTCTTTCTAGATTGTTAGAACTTGCCGACTATAGATGAGTACTCGGCCTACCATTGTCAACGACACTTACCGAAATTAATCTTGAGCAGCAATTATCACATGAGAGCCGAATAAAAGAAGATGAATTCCATTAATTAAACCGATAAGGAACATGCAATGTATACATAGTAACGATTGAATATAATATTTGACAATTAATGAAACCTTTCCTATGATTCATATACCATAACAATCCTATCCATGTATGCATTAGCAAGAACATTTCTATATCCATGATTATTAGAATCGAGTGGATTTGAGTAATGATGGTAAAGTCAGAAGTAGTGGCTCTAGGGCCAAAAACTGTACTCGATTTAAGCCGAGCTCGTCGAGGAGCGTAAGACATGACCACGCACGACGAGTCGAGTAAGGACTCTAAGGCCGAAAGTAGTGACGCGGTGGCCAACGAGCCAGGCTAGTGAAAATCGAGTCTTGGTCATATAAGGGCGCTATGACCAGAAGTAGCGGCTCTAGGGGCCGAGGATCACATTCGAGGGGTTCAAGCCGAGCTCGCCAAGGAGTGTAAGGCAGGACATCATCCGAGGGCTTGAGTAAGGGCTCTAAGGCGAGAAGTAGTGGTGCGATGGCCAACGATCTAGGTTGGTGACAATCGTGTTCTGGTCGAGCAAGGGCGATGAGGTCAGAAGTAGCAGCGCGATGGCCGATGAGCCAGGCTGGTGAAAACTGAGTCCTTGTTGTGTAAGGGAATTGAGGCCGGAAGTAGCGACGTGGTGGCCGACGAGTCAAGCTGGTGAAAAATGAGTCTTGGTCGTGTAAGGGCGATGAGGCTGGATGTAGCAGCTCTGGGGGCCGAGGACCACACTCGGGGGTTCAAGCTGAGCTCACCAAGGATTGTAAGGCAGGACTACGCGTGAGGGGTCGAGTAAGGGCTCTAAGGCCGAAAGTAACGGCTTTGGGGGTCGAGGGCCGCACTCGAGGGTTCAAGCCGAGTTCGCCGAGGAGCGCAAGGCAGAACTGTGCGTGAGGGATCAAGTAAGGGTTTTGAGGCCCGAAGTAGCAGCTTTGGGGGCCGAGCACCGCGATCGAGGGATCAAGCTGAGCTCGTCGAGGAGTGTAAGGCATGACTGCACGCGAGGGATCGAGTAAGGGCTCTGAGACCAGAAGGAGTGGCTTTAGGGGCGGAGGACCGCACTCGGGGGTTCAAGCCGACCTCGCAGAGGAGCGTAAGGCAGGATCGCGTGCGAAGGGTGGAGTAAGGGCTCTGAGGCCGAAAGTACCAGCTTTGGGGGCCGAGGACCGCACTCGGGGTTCAAGCCGAGCTTGTCGAGGAGCATAAGGCAGGACCGCGCGCGAGGGATCGAATAATGGTTCTGAGGCCGGAAGTAGCGTCTCTAGGGGCTGAGGATTGCACTCGGGAGTTCAAGCTGAGCTCTCCGAGGAGCGTAAGGCAAGACTGCGCGTGAGGGGCCGAGTAAGTTTTGAATAAAAGAGTATTCGTTAAAGCGGCGAGGTGGCTGTAGTGTTCCCTAGGCATATACAGAGAAAGATGCGAGAAATGCAATTTTATTGAATAGTAAAAATAAATTGTGCGTAAAGGAAAATTCTCGATCTGAGCTTTATTTATGCCCGTTGTGACGATTTGATCACGACTTGAGTCGTCTTTCAGGGATTGAGTCTGGGCTATTTTCGCTTGTCTCATCCTGGGTTTTGCTCGAAGATCTTTCTCGGTTGTTTGCCTTCGACTATGGAAGGTGGTTGCGAGCCGTTAGGCTGTTTCTTTGACTCGACCATCCTTGGCCTGAGGCATTCATTGTAGCACCGTCGGGCTTCTTTTTGGTTGGCGTGGGGTACGCCTACTTCCGTTTCTGAAATAGAAAATTTTAATGCTAGGTGGGGAGTAGATGTGATAGCTCCCGGATTATTCAAGGATGATTGTCTGAAGATCATATGATACGGGTTGGAGATGTTGATGACTAGGTACTGCACATGAATCATTTTTGCTTTTGATTGAGAGTTGAATGTTGTCCCAAGAAGCCTACCAAGTCTCCTTTGCAGGGGGTGAGTGAGGATTCTGTTAATTGTATTTTCTCAAAGGTGTACGATCTTTTTGATGATAAAGTTTCCTGCAAATACAGAGATTACGTTCGGGTCGTGTAGGTTTTGATCAGTTCCCTGAAAATCGAATTCATAGAACGATATTATCGAGGATTTGGAGATGTGCTGGTGTGGGCGAGTAACGCTATCAACCGCCATGATTGCCCGAAAAGATCTCTTTTTGGCCGAGCTCGATTCTTTGCCTCCTGCAAATCCGCCGGCGATGTAGTCGATAACTCTTCGGAGTTCATTTTTGTTGGGATGAGATTTGAAATCGCAGTGAAAATAGCCATTTAAAAAGTCAAACCATCCAAAAACAACGATATACTTTAGCAATATTTAAGGAATTCAATGTACGAGTAGAAGGAGAAGATAAACCTCAACTCGCAGTTGGTATAGCTGATCCTATCCTCGTTTTGAGATGCACACGTGCACATCCTCCAACGACAATCTACACCAAGCACCTCGCAACAATATGGGCAGGGAACATCGGGGCTCGTTGTGGCTCAACAGAGAAGCTTTCTCAATTCTGAAATCCACCAAGGCAAGGCTGGCTCTTCCACCAAGAACCAGACACCAAAGAGGGAAGGAGTGAGGATGAGAAAACACCGGAATGAAAGAGAAGAGGTGAAGATACCTCGCTGTCCTCTTGGACACCTCCAAGAAGATGAAGATTGTGGCACACCCAAGAAGAGAACACCTTCAATTCGGCTTCACAAAAGCCCGGGGAAGGAAGAAGAAGAAGGCCCGCCACCATAGGAGAGGAGGGATTCTTTGGAACTTTTCCACTCAAGAACCTTCTCAAGAATCAAGTTCTTAATCATCTCAAAGACGAAAAACTAATTAACTCCATCACCCTTAAGGAGGTTCGGCCACCAATTTATAGGGGGCATGGGCGGCTATAAGAGTAGACCCGCCCGCCCCCTTAAAAAACTCTTTCCGGAATTCAAAATTCCGGGGTTTTCCTCCAAAATATAATTTATATTTAATGGCTTGATAATTAATTCGAAATTAATTAAATCTAATTAAATATAAACTTTAATTTATCTCGAGCCTATCAATAGGAATCATAATTGTCTAAATAAATCAATATCCTAAACAATAAGAAAGAGGTTTATCTAAATAAAATATGATTTATCTAAACAAATTAAATTCCTATCAAATAAGAATAATAATTATCTAGATAAATTAAATTTCTATTAATTAATAGAATTAGATTTATCCTCATAAATCATATATCTATTAGTTTTATGATTTATCCCCATAAATTAAATTTCTATTAATTATGATTTATCCAAATAAATTAATTCCTAATTAATTGTTTAGGCACATAGTTAGAAACTAATTTTCCAACCATTTATATTTAATTCAAAATCGAATTATATTTAATTCATAATTAAATACAATCTCCGTCAGGTGGTTAATTAAATATATATTTAATTCATAATTAAATTTAATCAATCACATAAAATATTATTATGTGTCATTCCCTACAATTTAGGGATGCCCAACAAATTAGGGTTACCGAGAAACTCCTTCCTCGCGCATTCGTTCCTATAGGAAATACCTTTTCTATGTCCGTAAACGAGATCCGTGATCGAGTTGCAGCATGTCCATGCTAGTAGACATATAGTGCTGCACTCGGACTGTATCTCATAAAGTTTGTTACGAGATTAGCCTATTTTGCGTGACCCATTGGGCCCATACTAAGCTAGCAGAGAGTTATGCATAACAGAGAGTCAGATCCAATAGAACGACTTCTATTTGAATCTTGCGAGCCACCACTAAACCCTTTTAGTGTGGTCGTGAGAGACTACATTCACAAGTCAAGATTGATGTCTAGCAACATGTCATGGCTACCCGGATAGTGTGAGGTTCAATCTACAGGGATCAAATGCACTTCGATGTTTAGTTATCTTGCAACTAAATCCCTCGGTTACAACGTCCCGAAGTCGGCTAGGGTATGGAAGAAGTGTCAAATCCTAATACCGATTCATATGTATTCCACTCGCTAAGATGTCGTCTCAATAATGAAACGTCATAAACATCTTCCTGACTTTCATGTCTACTATGGTCAGAGATTCTCGAGTCGACACTTGCAGGGACACATAGGACATTATCACCTCTTAGTAGGAGTAAATGATTCCATTTTGGTTGCTCACCTACCTCAATGAATGCTGAAGACGAAATGGCGACACTAGAGGGGGGTGAATAGTGTGTTTACTAAATCAATTAACCTAAATTCCAATTTTAATCGTTTTCTTGATTAGTTAGGCTAAGCACGATTGAATGATTTGATACGGAAGCGATATAAACAATTAAGCACAAGTAACAATAAATAACAATGATAACACAGTAATTTATAGTGGTTCGGCCCCAATGCCTACTCCACTACCTAAGCACCCCGCTTAGGATTTCCAATAGGTTTACTAGATTAATTCTTGTTTCCCTTACAATGAGGACTTTGACTCGAAGAGTCGCACTCTCGACCTAAGGTACTTCCACACCCGGAAGTCTCCGCCTTCTTATCGAGAGCACTCTTCCACCTCAACCCTAAGGGATAACTAAACTAATCCTAGTAAGATATGCTTACACAAGTGGCTTTACACCTTCACAATAAGGTAACCACTTATACTCATAAGACCTAACAACCTAGGTCTTATAAATTCAACTTCAAGAAAATACGTTCAAATAAACAATAAAGATTACAATGAAAAGAGCTAAGGAATATAACCAAAACTCAATGCTCTTTTCACGCCTTCAATGCCTTTAACTTGTCAAGGGGATGAGCTCGAATTAAATCCCGAGTTAAGGCCAGCTTGTGCGCTTGAAGAAGACGTATGCGGAAAGAAACAGAGCGCACACAATTTTTCTTTTGAAAGGCTCAAATTGGTACCAGGATTCGGCGCTAACCAACGATCTCAAACTAATTGGTGAGAGGGAAGGGCGCACCTTCACCTTATACCGTAGCAGACCCGAGCGCCCTCGGCGTTCGAGTGTGACTCGGCCCGCCCGACCTACACGCCACGAGACGATTGATGACTCAGCCTGCCAGGCCTACACGTCAACAATCTCCCCCTCAGTAATCGCCAGCAGAGACTTGAACCCGAGACCCAGGCTATGATACCAACTCTTAGGACTTCGACGCTAACCAACGACCCCCAAACCAATTGGTGAGAGGGAAGGGCACACCTTCACCTTATACCGTTGCAGACCCGAGCGCCCTCGGTGTTCGAGTGTGACTCGGCCTGCCAGGCCTACACGCCACGAGGCGATTGATGACTCGGCCTGCTAGGCCTACACTCCAACAAATGCTTCTCCATACCCAGTAATACCTGACACATGACGTTGAGGGCCACGTAGGGATAGAACCAAAGCAATGGGTAGTCACTCACAAGGTAACCATGACAATCTCAAGTCAAAGTACTGCTTACACCTACCATCACTTGAGGAATATCCTATTGACACTCATGTAAGGATTTCATTTTGTGTTCCTCGTGCAGGTCCGTTTAGTGGACTCATTCCCTAATGAGAACATGCACTTGTACATTAATGATGGCTCATAGGTAATTATGAGATCAGCCACACCTTATCGTATAGGACATGTACCAAGTGCACTAGTCTATCTGGTATCACTGATCCCCTAATTAGTGATCCTACGACTAGGAACATTTAGAATATGGGCATTTGGATTCCAAGTCTCACTGGCATGATCTCATCATGGTCTCGGAATCATTTGCTCAGGTAAACACATCGAGATGTGATTGGCTTAAGGGCACTATTCCTTTTAATTTTTCGAGCGATAATCTCGGCCGTCCTCCCTCTGACATGAGTGGGTATTCGGAGGTGTTCGGCTTCGTCGTCAAGGGTCGCGGCTCCTGCTTTGACCTCATTATCTTTGGCGGTCGACGTATTTGTCTAGGTGTCTTGCACGGACCAAATCTTCAAGTTTATCACCGAGTACCACACAGTCCTCGGTGGTGTGTCTATAGGTGTCATGAAAGGCTCAATTATTGCTCATATCGACGTTGGGTGGTAGCTTTTGCTTTCCATATTGGCAGGGTACCTGATAAGCTTCAGGTGAAAGATGTCGCAAAGGATGGTCTCCTTCCTAGTATTGTAAGGAGTGTACCTTTCAAATCGGGCTTTTGAGTGAGGTGGGGTGACCTTGACCTTCGACCATTGTTTTGCTCGTGGCGGTTGCGGTCTTCGCTTTTTCTATCACCCTTTTGGGCTTTTTTTTAAAAATCTTTGACAGCGGCATTGAGATTCTGACGGTCGGCCTTTTTAACTTCTCGGAGTTCTTCCATCTCTATAAAGCTAGCGGCTTTCTTTTGGAACTCGACCATGTCCTTGGGCTTCGTTAGGGCGATCTGATCGGCAAAGTGTCCAGGCTTCAATCAGAATTTGATGGAGAAGAATTCGACTCGTGGGTTGAGGTTGGGAATTTCGACTGCTATAGTTTGAAACATATATATATATATATATATATATATATGGGGCTCATGTTACCTCTGCCAGACATGGTGGAGGGCGTCCTCCGTTTTATGGTAGACTCACGATGTGGTGAACCTGTTGAGGAAGACGTGGGAGAGGTCCTCGGATGAATGAATAGACCTCGATGGGAATGAAGCAAACCACAACAAAGCGGTCCTTTGGCGTACGACAACGGTCCCTTGCCTTCGGATTTCGACTATTGTGGGGGAGGTAAGCTTTACTTGGCCACACGATGGGCGCCAAATGTTCTTGCCTGAGGATCGGAGTAGTCCAGTCCGGTTTGGTGTTTCTCCTTGTCAAGTACAACTTCGGCGAGAGGGGGAGGGACATGTAAAAGATACTCTGACACTCAAATTAGTTGGACTTCAAGGTGGAGGTAACATAATATAGAACTTAGGATACCTGAGGCGTGTCGTGTCTGTATTTATTGTAGGTAGAGGTGATGACACAACTCGATAATCTCGTGGGGATATTGCTCTAGTTTGGGTCGAGGTTGATCTCGAAGATGGTGGACATGTAATGTCGTATTCCTTGTGATAAGAAATGATATAGATATCCTTATATAACCGAGTGAAGTCCCTGGGCGGAGCCGTCTGGTCTAGCTCGACTCAAGTCCAGGAGTATGGCCGAGTGGAGCCTCTGGGCAGAGCCATCTAATTCGGCTTGAGGTGAGTTGTGGGGCGCTGTTGGGTCTAATCCGATCGGGTCCAATAGTTCTAGTCCAATTAAATACTCAAATTATCCTCCAATTCTATTCATTATATTGGCAGTTAGGGATATTGATAAAAAGTCACTGACCGTTTATATATATTTTATTGCATAAAAAAATTTAAAACAAATATGCTTGTGAAATTAATAAATCTAATCACTTAAAATGAGATATTAATCACAATTATATTAATATGAACTTTGATGCAAAGTTCATAACCGTTTATATATATATATTTGTATATTTTTTTTTAAATTTTAAGAATACGTGATCTTCTGAACTTAAAAATTTAAAATATGAATTTTTATACGATTTATTATTATTATTATTTTTCTCATTATCGGTGCTGCTGTAAGTCTGTAACTTCTTTTCGTCTGCAACCACCGGGTATAATTGCAGCCGCAGTTAAACTTATTTTCAGCTGTAGTTGCTTTACAAATTTAAGTAGGATTTCTAATTTTTCAACTGCAACAATTGTGTTTTCACTTTTCAGCTGCAGCTTTTAGCTTTTTACTTTTTAATTTCTTCAGCCGATTTTATACTATCCTCATAAATGTTATTTGTACGATGCCAACGGACCGGGTCAAATCAAATTTAGAGAAAAAATTGATTTGATCCGATTTGATCAAGTGTAATTAAATTAGGTCAGATCGAGTTCAAAATTTTTTACCTCTTAAACTCGACTCAACCCAATATTTAAAAAAACTTTAAATTTTTTTAAAAATAAATGTTTTAAATATAAATATTTTAAAAATAATTTAAAAAATGCAAATAACTCAATTATCGAGTTTCAAATTCTAAAATTCAAAATTCGACCTAATTATCATCAGGTTTGATCAGATTGTACCAGATCCGACCGAACACACGACCCAACCCAAATAGATCGGGTAGGGTCAAATTCTCTAATTCATTGGGTCGGGTCGACCAATTAACAATACTAATTATTTGCATGGATATGTCTTATTACTTGTAATTGATTTATTTAATTATCTACAATTAATTTCAATATATAATTTTCCTTTAGAACAATAAAAACATTAGACATCCATATAAATTCAATACAAGGTCTAGGGTTTACTTGAATAATTTATATATTCAACTAAAAAACTCATTCAAAATCGAAATTTTACCGCTGATTTCAAGTAATTAAAAACATCCTATTCGTTACTTATGTGAGATATTAGTTAAAAGCGATTTGAAATTAATTGAACGTGAGATATTAATTAAAATATAAAAAATATTCATTAAATATAAAGTATTATATATTTAAGTAAACATATACAAGTGACTATTAGGTATATAAAGTATTATATATTGAAGTAAATATATATAATTGACTATTGAGTATATTTTGGACTGGACTAACACTTTGGATCTGACTAGATTAGGTCCTAAAGCGCCTACACTCATGAACCAGACTTAAGTCCAACCAGACTTAAGTCCAACCAGACACTACAGTGTCTTGGCCCGGGGGCTGTAGCCAGCTAGTATCAATATACTTTGATCAGGATAGTCATAGCATCCTTTTAGACCTATCATTATAGATCTTTATGCCTCAAACATATAGGATGTCTTTCCCAAATTTTTTTCAGAGAAATTTTTGGATAACTAAATGGAGCATGGGAACGTCTTTCCCAATGAGCAGTATGTCGATCATCCACATACAACACTAAACACAATCGTGCTCCCACTAATCTTCTTGTTTTACAAAAGGTTATTCATTTTTTTCGATAAGGGAAAATTGATAAATCTAATCCAAACGTTAGCAAAATTAACAAATCGAACACACCTTTTAATTTGCATCAATTATAATTCATGCCTCCGAATTTACATCAATTATAACTCTTCGTCTACTTCTTGTTAATCAGGTCGTTAGTTTCTGACTACATCTCAGTCATCAACTAACGATCCGATTAACAACAACGCAGTTAATATTTTTTAAATCATAACTTGCCACATTAGAGTTTGTGAAAATAAAAAAAAATAAAAATATTTAAACCCTAAAACCCTAATCATTCTCCTTCTCCCTCCCACCCCCCACCCCGCCCCGACATATGTCCCTGACATAAGAAAGTTAGGGTTTTTTTTAAATTTTTTTTAAAGTCAAATGACTATGCTGACGTGGATTAGGGTGAAAAAAATAATAAAAAATTAAGGTATTAGTTGCTAACTTGGCGTCCACATCAGTAACTAATTGATCTGTTAACCTTGAAGTAACAATGGGATATAATTGGGGCCAATTTGAAAGTATGAGTTATAGTTGATGCAAATTAAAAAATGAGTTAGATTTGTTAATTTTGCCAGTTTGGGTTAGATTTCTCAATTTTTCCTTTTGATAAAGCCAAACTCTTTGATAATCTCACAGTCTCATCAAAACGGATGCTCCTACTCCTCGAGGCTTGCTTGAGTCCATAAATGGACCTCTGTACCTTGCATACCCTCCTCGGTCCAATCGAGGATACGAATCCATCTACCTGTGTCATATAGACTTCCTCATCAAGCTCTTCATTGAGGAATTTAATTTTGACATCCATTTGCCAGATTTCATAGTCGTGGCATGCTGCGATGGCTAGCAATATCCATGGACTTGAGCATGGCTATTAGTGAAATTTTTTCATCATAGTCAATTCCTTACGTTTGAGTGAAACCTTTTGCAACTAGCTTGGCCTTATAGGTCTCCACATAGCCATATGCTACGATCTTTCTCTTAAAGATCCACTTACACCCTATCGGAGTAATTCTTTCGGGTAAGTCAACCAAAGTCCATACTTGGTTTGTATACATCGAGTCCATTTCCAATTTCATTGCTTCTTGCCTTCGCTTGCAGTCAACGTTCTTGAAAGCTTGACCAAAGGATTGCAAATCATTTGAATATAGGTCATTCTCAATGGCCAGATATAATCTTTCATATGGTCTACGCAATCTACTTGATCTATGAAGAGTGGCAGGAGGTAGTGTTTCTTTGATTAGTTCAACCTGTGGACTTTCCACGGGCTGTCATGAATTTGTTTGTGGTTGCTGAGCTTCATTAAGTTCAATATTTCTTCCACTCCCACTTTCTTCGATAAACTCCTTTTCTATGAAAGTGGTGTGCTTACTGACAAACACCTTTTGTTCAGTTGGTGAGTAGAAGTAATACCCTAAACTCTCCTTAGGATATTCCACATACCTACATCTGGTCGACTTAGTACTAAGCTTGTCCGACTCTTCTTGACGTACACTCAATCGCAAATCTTGAGATGTTTTAGACTCAGTTTTTTGTCACTTCATATCTCATATGGTGTACTAGAGACAGACTTTGTGGGTGTCTTATTTAAAAGGCATATGATCATTTCCATTGCATATCCCCAATAAGGAGATTGGAAGATCGATAAAGTATAGCATGGACTGCATCATCTCCATTGCAGTAAATAAATGCATAAAGTAAATAAGGATGACTATGGATGATTCTAAAGCGATCCACCCGAGCCACAAGGTGAACCAAGGTCATTATCCTAGGATTCTTGGAAGCGCCATCTCATTGAGGTGCTACCAAAACTTCATGTGGAGGTTGCCGGTTCAATTAGCGCCTTCATGGGGTTCAAGTCGTCATCTTCATGGACCCGATCTCCTCCTCTCTGCGCATACTGAAACGGGGCAGCAAGCATGCTCAAGTAACCTGGCCCTAAACATCTACTTTTACATACTTAGAAGAAGAAGACCCCAAACAATCCTTAGGATGAGGTTTAAGGAGAGGGAGAAGAGATTTACAACAAGAATTCCCAAGGTGATGGCAGGGGTACACTTGTTCTATTTAAAAGATACAATGCTGAAATTTCATAAATTTATAAGCAATCATCACAACCATATTTATACCCAGTCGCAAGCACATAGGGCTAGTCCATAATCATCCTTTTATGCATCTTATCGAATAAGTAAAAGGAAAGGGAAAAAAGAACCAAAAACCGCACTAATTGGATTACATTTCCATCTAAAATGCGTCGCGCGAACCATGCTGAAAGTTTAACTTTCGGAGTTGTTCAACCATGAACCCAAAGGGGTTTTTTTTTTATTTGTCCCGGAAGGACATGAATAGTAGTATTCATCTCCGACTCGATGTTTGAGCTTCGAAGCCAACAAACAACTCAAGAAGCCCCTAAAAGTTATTTGTTGTAGCACTGTGTTTTGGACGTGAACGGTTCGTAAATGCAACAATAACGCGAAACTAGAATTCCAAAACTCGCTAAACCTGGCTTTGATACCACTATTGGGATGCAGAGAGGAAATACAATGGAAAATTACAGAAAAAAACATATTTTAAAAATCTTCAAAGCATCCCGAAAATAGCGATCTTCTTAAACGACGTAGATGAATTCAATAGATGAGCAAGGAGCAATTTTTATACCTTTAGCCGAAAGGGTAGAATAGCTGCTATGATCCCAAATCCAAGATGTACATGTGCACATCCTCCAACGATAGTCCACACCAAGCACCTCATAACAAAAGGGGGGCATCGACCTCTTGGCATCATCGTGGTTAAACAGACGAGCTTCTCAATCTCCAGTTTGCACTAAACAATAGCTGATCCTTCCACCAAGAACCTGACAACGAGCAAGGGGAGAAAGACGATGAGAAACCTCGAAATGAATTCACATTAGATGAAAGTACCTTGTTGGAATTTTCGGACTCCTCCAAAGTCCAAACTCACTACTGGAATAATGAGCATCACCAACGACTGGATCCGTTGCTATGCTGTTGCCGAAGACTATCAGCAATGGCCAGCAACGGCTGCTCCTATTGCAATGCAGTCGTTGCAGAAGATCGCTTACCTGATAACTTAACAACAGATCTGCAACGGTCGCTCACACCGTTGCTAATGATATTATCGACAACGGTTCAACAACAGGGTATATCCGTTATTGATACATTATCAATCACGGCTCAGCAATAAGGCATTGTTGTTGCTACTACTTTTATCAAGAACGGTTCTGCAAGGCGCGTCGACTGTTGCGGATATTACCATCAGCAATGGCCCTCATGCCATTGCAAAGCCTTTGCTGAAAGGCTATTGCTAAGCCGTTGTTGTTGTTCATCAGCAACGATTTTAAGTTTGCGACCCATGTATTATGATACACTTTTAGCAACGACTTTTACACCGATGACCGTGGGAAAGCCGTTGCTGATGATGTTAACCTGTAACTGAGAAATTTCAAAATTAGAAATTTCCATTGATACATTTATAACCTGATACATAACTCACACACCCACAAACACATTCATTCAAATACACATACATTCACACACACATCACAGATACATCCAGATATACATCAAAATAATTATACTTATAATTATAATTATCCACAATTGTGTAAAAAATATACGAAATCAAAACTATCGTATCAACACTATACGAATCAATATATCAAGTCACAAAATAAGTAACTTTAAGATATCCAAGAAACAAGTATATAACAAGTCAATATCCAAGTCAATCAAGTCATAAAACAATAATAGCTCACTACGACGGTGGAGGAAGGTCGGGATCATACGGCGGGGTTTGGAGTGCTTGAGTGTACAAGGTGATGGCAGGGGTACACTTGTTCTATTTAAAAGATACAATGCTGAAATTTCATAAATTTATAAGCAATCATCACAACCATATTTATACCCAGTCGCAAGCACATAGGGCTAGTCCATAATCATCCTTTTATGCATCTTATCGAATAAGTAAAAGGAAAGGGAAAAAAGAACCAAAAACCGCACTAATTGGATTACATTTCCATCTAAAATGCGTCGCGCGAACCATGCTGAAAGTTTAACTTTCGGAGTTGTTCAACCATGAACCCAAAGGGGTTTTTTTTTTATTTGTCCCGGAAGGACATGAATAGTAGTATTCATCTCCGACTCGATGTTTGAGCTTCGAAGCCAACAAACAACTCAAGAAGCCCCTAAAAGTTATTTGTTGTAGCACTGTGTTTTGGACGTGAACGGTTCGTAAATGCAACAATAACGCGAAACTAGAATTCCAAAACTCGCTAAACCTGGCTTTGATACCACTATTGGGATGCAGAGAGGAAATACAATGGAAAATTACAGAAAAAAACATATTTTAAAAATCTTCAAAGCATCCCGAAAATAGCGATCTTCTTAAACGACGTAGATGAATTCAATAGATGAGCAAGGAGCAATTTTTATACCTTTAGCCGAAAGGGTAGAATAGCTGCTATGATCCCAAATCCAAGATGTACATGTGCACATCCTCCAACGATAGTCCACACCAAGCACCTCATAACAAAAGGGGGGCATCGACCTCTTGGCATCATCGTGGTTAAACAGACGAGCTTCTCAATCTCCAGTTTGCACTAAACAATAGCTGATCCTTCCACCAAGAACCTGACAACGAGCAAGGGGAGAAAGACGATGAGAAACCTCGAAATGAATTCACATTAGATGAAAGTACCTTGTTGGAATTTTCGGACTCCTCCAAAGTCCAAACTCACTACTGGAATAATGAGCATCACCAACGACTGGATCCGTTGCTATGCTGTTGCCGAAGACTATCAGCAATGGCCAGCAACGGCTGCTCCTATTGCAATGCAGTCGTTGCAGAAGATCGCTTACCTGATAACTTAACAACAGATCTGCAACGGTCGCTCACACCGTTGCTAATGATATTATCGACAACGGTTCAACAACAGGGTATATCCGTTATTGATACATTATCAATCACGGCTCAGCAATAAGGCATTGTTGTTGCTACTACTTTTATCAAGAACGGTTCTGCAAGGCGCGTCGACTGTTGCGGATATTACCATCAGCAATGGCCCTCATGCCATTGCAAAGCCTTTGCTGAAAGGCTATTGCTAAGCCGTTGTTGTTGTTCATCAGCAACGATTTTAAGTTTGCGACCCATGTATTATGATACACTTTTAGCAACGACTTTTACACCGATGACCGTGGGAAAGCCGTTGCTGATGATGTTAACCTGTAACTGAGAAATTTCAAAATTAGAAATTTCCATTGATACATTTATAACCTGATACATAACTCACACACCCACAAACACATTCATTCAAATACACATACATTCACACACACATCACAGATACATCCAGATATACATCAAAATAATTATACTTATAATTATAATTATCCACAATTGTGTAAAAAATATACGAAATCAAAACTATCGTATCAACACTATACGAATCAATATATCAAGTCACAAAATAAGTAACTTTAAGATATCCAAGAAACAAGTATATAACAAGTCAATATCCAAGTCAATCAAGTCATAAAACAATAATAGCTCACTACGACGGTGGAGGAAGGTCGGGATCATACGGCGGGGTTTGGAGTGCTTGAGTGTACACTGGTGTGGACTGAGTCGATGACGATGGATTTGAGTGTACACTGCTGGACTGACCTGTCATTTGTCTCATCATGGCATGCATCTCAGCCATCATCTCACTCTGTCGTGCGACAGTCTCCTCCAGTGTCGATATCCTCCTATTATGATCATTAATCTTGGAGGTGGAGGGCCGCTCACCGTCTGCCGAAGGGGTCGGTGCCCCAAGTGTCCCGAGCATATATGACTTGCGCATGGACACTATAAACAAATCTACAGACGCGGCCATGGTCCCAACCACCTACAGTCTCGACCCACTCTACCGTGTCAAAGTCCTTGGGGGTGCCCCCACGCTGCATCACCGTTTGAGTGTAGGTCTCATACACAAGTTTGGTTTTTGTTTCATATTTTTCCTAAAACTTAAATTATAAATAAATAATGCATAATTGAAACAAATATACTTACCACGATGACTGCAGAGCGGGTGTCGATGTACTCCCCCGAGTCCTCTACGATGTGTCAACTCAAACACCTCCATCGGGGAGGGTCGCTGGATAGTCCCGTCATCCATCACCATCGTCTATATTTACAAAATAAATACATTAATTAACACATAGAGTAACAAATAAAATATATAATTCAAAATAAGGTATAATACTTACCATGCGTCTCGCGTGCACGACAAATGAAATAGAGCCGCTAGTGTGAGGTGCTCCTCCCCCCGACATGCGATTTCTAGCTGCAGTTGTGATACCTCCTGCCACCGCTCGATTGACCATATCGACACGAGCTGATCCCAAATATCTGGAGTAATCCAATCAGGGCCGTATCCCTGAGTCTCTGCTATGGTTGTGGCCCCAGCTCGGGCCATCGCCTGTGCTCGGGCCTGCCCCAGCTGGTAGTTGTACCTCTGCCGGAAAATGAATGACCTCTGCTCCTTTGGCCAAGTATAGCGAGTTTGTAAAACAATAATATCAATACCAATAATAATCAAGCTGATTAAAATTTTTTAAATACATGTATGTAAAAATTTTAAATATGTACCTCAAACTTGCGCCAGCATGTCCACGTGCTCACGGGGCACGTGAGACCAAGTGGGCCAAGCCCTATGCATATATCGTCGGATTGTCCCCGATATAGTCCCGGGGACATCCTCCTGCTCGAACCTGCACAACCAAAATAAAGTACAATATTATATTATGATATAATGAATTATATATAATTTATAACTCATAATACATTACCACTCGCCAATCACATAAATAAATCGATGTTGTTTCGCGGTTGGCGGAGGCTGAATCCTGTTCGGCCTGCGTCACGATGAACTAGCCTCGACGGTAGGAGGATCAGCGGTAGGAGCAAGATCAGAGACTCTATAGTTCTCGTTCGATGATAACCTCGACCCACCATAGCTGTCGAATAAGAATATAATTAGAATATATATATAGTAGAGATAGATATAATAGAAGATATACTTTACAATTATTCCTTATCATCTGAGTAATAGTCTTCGAATTCTTCTTCTTCATCTACTTTACTTCTTCAAATTCTACTTCTTCATCTCCACCTTCCTCAACTTCATGATCGTCATCATCAACATATTCAACTTCTAATTGAACTAACGCTGTGTCCGCATCCTCGAGTATTGGAATAATACGGTCTAATGCGGGAGGATCCTCTTCTTGATAAAAATCATCAGTCACATTACGTATCAGCTCATTTTCTCCCGCTATCGGATCAATTCTTCCTCTAGATTTAGTCGTATAGACTACACGCCAATTTGCTCTATCTTTATTTCGAGTCGGATACTTCGCGTAATATACTTGTTCGGCTTGTGACGCCAATATAAAAGGCTCATTTGCTGCTAATTTTGATTT
Organism: Canna indica; assembly: GCA_034359265.1. Taxonomy (NCBI): domain Eukaryota; kingdom Viridiplantae; phylum Streptophyta; class Magnoliopsida; order Zingiberales; family Cannaceae; genus Canna; species Canna indica. Next base: position 41,300,540 of record CP136892.1, read on the forward strand.
GTAATTAACCTCAACAAGTTTGTATTTTGGATGAACTTTCATGCCCCTATCTGTTGTATCGAACCAATGACATTTAAATAGGATAACTGATTTCAAGCTAAAGTAGTGCAATTCTAGCACTTCTTCCAACAGTCCATAAAAATCCATATCACATTCAATATATATTGTCCCTTTCATGCAGAGCCCTACATTCATCATCTTCTTTGTTAATGCATATTCAACGGTGTGAAATTTATACCCATTAACAAAATATCCGCTATAACAAGATACTAGTCGCGACGGTCCACTAAAAAACTCAAATATTTTTTCCTCTATTTCAGCTCTGTGATCTTTGCTGTAAGTTTGAATCCAAGTAGGGAAATCACGATTCCGTAATCTCTCCAATTCTTGATCGCTGTGAATAGAGTATTTTTGCACCATCTCAATGTCAAATATTTCAATGATACTTTTCATCGCTTAAGTGTCGAGACGGACGAGAACCAAAAGCACGACCAGAGTGACAAAATATATTTAAACGCCCTTCTGAATGTCGAACTCCCCCGTTGTCGTTGCGTGGAAGATGATCAAATCTTGTCCGCACTATCGATTCAAAGTAAAATGAGTAGAATGTTGAAATTTCTTGGATGATATACGATTTAATATTGATCTTTCAAAAGCTGCGGTGTTCTTTACTTTTTTCTTCAGACGATTCATGTATCTTTCAAATAAGTACATCCACCGGTATTGAAAGGAGCCACCAACTCGTGCCTCGTATGCCAAGTGTATCGGTAGATGCTCCATCAAATCAAAAAAGGCAAGAGGGAAAAACTGCTCCAGCTTGCATATAATTTCAACAATATTACTTTCAAGTGCTGACATATCTTCGACTCAAAGGATATTTGCATAAATGTTTCTAAAAAACATACTTAATTCAGTCAACAGACCCCAAATATTATCAGGTAGAAGATCTCGAAATGCGATCAGAAGCAAATCTCTGTATGAATCCATGACAATCATGGCTCTTCATCTCTGATATTTTGCAATCATCGACGTTTACACATCGAGATAAGTTTGAGGCATATCCATCGGGTAATCTGAGTTCTTTGATCCATTGACAAACATCTTTCATCTGTTGTTTATTTAACACATACGGGGCCTTCAGCTTCAGATATCGTCTGTTGACCTCTTGTAACTCCAACTCCGGCCTATTACAAAGTATTTTCAGATCATATTGGGCCATGACATTATCTTTAGTTTTCCCGAGGACATCCATCAAAGTGTAAAAAATATTATCAAACACTACTAGAATTTTCAGACCGTGGCTGAACCGTCGGTGATAGATATCACGTACGACGTCAACCGTGGCAAACCACCGTCACTGATGCACGCGTCTAAGATAAGTTGTGACGGCCATGCTCGGCCATCACAAGTAATCATCAACGACAGCCGCGTGTGCTGTCGCTGAATAAAAACTATCAGTGACGACTTTAGGCGGCTGTCACTGATACCAACCATCACCCATGACCCAGTCCCGTCGGTGAAACTATTAGCAATCATGATATTTGGTGCTGCCGAGACCATCCGCCATTTACGATAAGCTTTCAGCCACGGCTTAGTGCCGGTGAACCGTGGGTAAGCCGTGGCTAAAGGTGTATCCTGTAACTGAAAAAACTAAAAATTTTGTAAATTCCTATATGCAATGATATATCGACTACAAACTATTTTCAATTACATATTACAATTAGAAAACATCATACACATGCATTTGAAACCAAACATACAAGTTTTACATAAATATCATCAATATCAGCCTCAAACCGGAGGCAAACAATTATCAAAATATCATCTATATACAACCAAGTATCAAAATATAAATAAAATACAATTAATCAAAATCTCACGGCTGTGGTGGAGGCGGTAGAGTCGACAATGACTAGGTCGGGAGCGTCGACTGGGTTGAGGAGGACGACGGCTGCGACATCATCAGTAGAAGCCCAGCATGAGACACAATCTGAGTGAGGAGTGTCTGCATGTTTTGGTTTGTCTGTCTCAACTCGTCATTCGCCTGCCTATGCTCCTGCATCTCCAGCCTAATTCTGGGTGAGCTCCGACTCCATGGCCGCTATCCGACTTTGGTCCTGTGCTCGGGATGTCGAGGGCCGCTCACTTGCAGTCGGAGGGGTCGATGCCCCAAGTGGCCCGAGCACGGCGCGTGCATGGCTACTGTCTACAAAGCCATAAATACGATCGTGTTCCCAGCCACCTGCGGCCTTCACCCAAGCTCCTGCGTCGAACTCCTCCGGTGTCCCTCCACACTCGATCACAGTCCTCGTATAAGTTTCCTACACATGTTTATATTTTAAATATATATAAACTATAAAAAAAATTGTATAAATCAAATAGACAATATATAAATACTTACCATTATATACGAGGCTCTTCTATCAATGTAGTCCCCCGCTCCTCGTCGATGACAGTGGGTGCGCAAAAATACCTCTATCATCAATGGGCGTTGGATGGTGCCGTCCTCCGTCATGCGCATCTTACATTAGAAAAAAAAATACATTAGTATCATTATACACAATATATAATTTGATTAAAAATAATTAAATTATACACACCATATGACGCTCATGAACCGCAAAAGAGATGGAACCACCAGTGTGGTGCGCGCCCGTGCCATCCCCCCCGGACATGCAGTTTCTTGATGTAGTCCGAGAGACCTCCTGCCGCTCAGGTGTGCCCCACCTCTTAATGAGCTGGTCCCACACAGGGCCAGAAATCCACTCGGTGGTGTGTCCCCGAGTCTGCCCTATCTGTGTGGCCCCCAGCCATCTCATCACGGTCTGACGGGCCTGTTGAAGCAGCCCGTTATAGCGAGCGCGGGCAACTCGCTCCCATGCAGCCTCCACAAAAGTGGTCTGATCCTCCGGCCATGTATAATGACCCTGCAAAAAAAAATATTATTACTAATGAATATTTAACATTAACATTAATTTAATAAATATACTTACCGTGAATTCTCACCACAATAAATCCATATGCTCACGGGGCACGTGAGACCATGTAGGCCATGCCTCGTGCATAAACTTTCGGATCGTCCCCGCTATCGTGCGGGGGACGTCCTCCTGCTCAAATATGCACCAAATATAAATTCATATTATGATATTTTGAATTATAAATAGATCATAAGAAATAATTAATTCATATACTTACCTTTTTCCGTGCACACTAACTGCTCTGCGCAGTTCTCCCTCGGGTGGCGGAGGGAGAATTCTGTTAGGCCCTCATGGCCTACGTCTTGATGTCGACGGGTCTAAATCGGCTAAAGGGATGGTGTCCAGATCAGGTGGGAGAATGGTGGCCAGATCAGGTGGGGGAATGGTGGCTGGAGGTGGGGGGATGGTGGCCGAAGGTGGAGGGATGGTGGTGGAAGGCGAAGGGTCAGTGGGTACAGGTGGGGCGGGTGGAAATCGTCGAGGGGTCCTACGAGGAATGCCTCCTCGAGAACTGATATCTCGAACCATAGCTGTAAAAATTTAATATAATTAGATTATATATAATAGATTAATAGATATATTTAATAATTGAATATATACTTTACATTTACAATTATTCATCATCGTCATTATCATCATTCGTGTAATACTCTTCTTCTTGTTCTTCTGTATCGGAATCTTGAAATTCTTCTTCGTCTCCCTCATCATCATTCTGTCCTTCCTCAACTTCATTATCGTCGTCATCAACGTATTCTATTTCCAATTGAACTAACTCTGTGTCATCATCCTTGAGTATTGGACTAACTCGTTCCACTTCGGAAGGATCTTCTTCTTGATAGAAGTCATCTGCTGGCTCATTCTCTCCAACTATCGGGTCAATTTTTCCTCTGGCTTTAGTCTTTAGACTACACACCAATCTGTCCTATCTTTCTTTTGAGACGGATATTGCATATAATATACTTGTTCAGCTTGAGATGTCAATATAAATGACTCATTTGAAGCCAATTTTGATTTGTAATTGACCTCGACCAGTTGTTTATACTTTGGATGAACTCTCATGCCCCTATCGCTTGTATCGAACCAATGACATTTAAAAAGGGCAACTGATTTACATCCGAAAAATTGTAATTCAATGACTTCTTCTAATAGTCCGTAAAAGTCAACATCACATTCAGCATACGTTGTCCCTTTGACGCAGACCCCGACATTCATAGTCTTTTTTGTAGATGAAAATTCAAGTGTGTGAAATTTATATCTATTGACAAAATAACCATTATAACACTGTACAAGTCGTGCCAGTCCACTAGCAAACTCAAATATTTGGTTATCTATTTCGCCTCTGTGTTCCGTGCTGTAAGCTTGAAACCAATTAGGGAACTCACGATTTCGTTATCTTTCTAATTTCTCATCGCTGTAAATTGAGTATTTTGTCACAATCTCAATGTCAAATATTTCAATGAACTTCTCAATCTCTGGACAGTTTAGTAAAACGTACAAGTAGGCCAAATGATACTCTTCATCGTTTAAGAATCGAGACGAACGAGAACCCAATCCACGACCGGGGTAACCAAAGATATTTAAACAACCATTTGATGGTCGAGCTCCCCCGTCGTCATTCCGTGGAAGATGATTAAGTCTTATCTTGATGGTTGATTCAAAATAAAATGAGCAGAATATTGAAATTTCTTGAATTATATTTGCTATGATATGGAACCTTCAACTGCGGCGGTGTTCTTTACTTTTTTCTTTAGACGATTCATATATCTTTCAAATAAGTACATCCACCGGTATTGAACGGGGCCACCAACTCGTGCCTCGTATGCCAAGTGTATCGGTAGATGCTCCATCGAGTCAAAAAATACAGGAGGAAAAAACTGCTCCAGCTTGCATATGATTTCAACAATATTATTTTCAAGTGCTGACATGTAGATTTGCACAAATGTTTCTGAAAAATATACTTAATTCTGTCAACGGACCCCAAATCTTATCATATAGATGATCTCGAAATGCGACCGAAAGCAATCTTTGCATGAATACATTGCAATCGTGGCTCTTCATCCCCGATATTTTGCATTCATCGACATTTACACATCGAGATAAGTTTAAGGCTTATCCATCGAGTATTCTGAGTTCTTTGATCCATTGACACACATCTTTCATCTGTTGTTTATTTAACACATACAGTGCCTTTGGCTTATGAAGTCGTTCGTTGACTTCTTGCAACTCTAACTCAGGTCTCTTATAAAGTATTTTTACATCATGTCGGGCCTTCACATTATCTTTAGTATTGCACGAAATATCCATAACTATGTTAAAAATATTATCAAATACATTTTTTTCAATGTGTATGACGTCCAAATTATGCCAAATCAGTAATGAACTCCAATATGGCAATTCCCAAAAGATACTTTTTTTCTCCCAATTATGTGTTTGATCAAAGCCTGAAATTCTTACATTCCGACCAAAAGTAATCTCTGGAAGCAATTGAACACGTGCTAACATCTGTTCACCAGACAACATCGGTGGTGGCTCATCTCTTTCGACTCTACCCTTGATAAATTTATCCCGATTCCTTCGATACTGATGGTTAGATGGTAGGAACCGGCGATGACAATCAAAGAAGGAAATTTTCTGACCATTCTCAATACTGAAGGATTTTGAGTGTTCTATGCAATACGGGCAAGAGAGTCGCCCATGCGTGCTCCAACCAGACAACATGCCATAGGCTGGGAAATCATTGATTGTCCACAATATAGCAGCTCGTAAAGTGAAGTTTTGCTTCCGGTGACAATCATAAGTGACAACTCCCTCAGCCCACAATGTTTTGAGTTCATCAATTAGGGGATGGAGAAACACATCAATTTCTTTGCGAGGACCCCTAGGACCCGGAATAACCATCGAAAGATAGATAAATTCATCTTTCATACATATTGAGGGCGACAAATTATAAACTGTTAACAGCACTGGCCATACTGACTACGGAGTTGCCGAATTACCAAATGGATTAAAACCATCTGTGCACAATCTCAACCAGATATTTCTAGTCTCCCCAGCAAATGAAGGATAACACCTATCCAAATGTTTCCATGCTTCACAGTCGGATAGATGAGTCATTATTGTATCATCACGACTTCTTGCATGCCAACTAAATTAATTAGCCTAAATTCAATTTTAGTCGTATCTCAAATCGTTTAGGCAATTTACGATTCAATGATTTGATGCGGAAGCAATATAAACAATTAAGCACAAGCAACAATAAATAACAATGCTAACACAGTAATTTTATAGTGGTTCGGCCCCAATGTCTACTCCACTACCTAAGCACCCCGCTTAGGATTTCCTAACTAGTTTTACTAGATTAATTCTTGTTTCCCTTACACAGAGGACTTTGACTCGAAGAGTCTCACTCTCGACCTAAGGCACTTTCACACCCGGAAGTCTCCGCCTTCTTACCGAGAGCACTCTTCCACCTCAACCCTAAGGGGTAACTCGACTAATCCTAGTAACACTACGTTTACACAAGTGGCTTTACTCCTTCTATACCAAGGATACCACTTCCACACAACAAGACCTAATACAAGGTCTTCACGCGCACAAACCCAAATTAAACAGTGTTCAAATAATCAACAAAAATTATAACGAAAATAGTTAAAGTATAAAACAAGATTGACTACTCTTTTCCAAGTCTTGGAACCTCCAACTCGCCGAGTCGTAGAGCTTGATTCAATTCCCGAGTTGAGGCAGCAACTGGCGCTTGAGAAAATGTTTGCGGAAATAGCAGAGCACGCTTGATCAATCTCTAGAAGGCTCAAATCTTCCTTTTAATTGCTCAATAAAAACTATAGAAGTCAAGGAAGAAGGATTAAAAGGAGTAGATGAGGTATATTTATACCCTCACGAAGAAACGGTAGATCAACGGATAGAAAACTCTCCTTTACAGATGCCTGGTCGATTGGTCGATCGACCGACCAATCAACCGGTCAAAGTGACTGCCGCTTCCTCTGTGTGTGCGGTCGACCGCCCAGACGCAAATCGCTCGATCCCACATTCGGTCAACCAGTCGATCGACCGACGCGAGCTGGGTCTTCGGCTATCCTCAGTTCGGTCGAGACGCGAGGGAAGCAGGATCGCGACCGTGCGATCCTCAATTCGGTCGATCGATGAGCATTCTGGCCATATTAGGCCTCTGTCGGTCAACCGACCGATCGACCGAAGTAGCCACTGCCAGTTTTTGGCAGTGTTCGGTCGACCGAATTGGCTACTGCCAATTTCTTACCCTATTCGGTCGACCAAATCTAGGCTGAAATTTATTTCTCAGCCAATTTTCTTCCGCGCTTTGTTTTCGTGTTCCAGCTTTCAACGACCATCAACTTGGAGAGCTTTCATGTGATCTTTGAGCTCGTCCAAGAAGACTTTGGTGCTCATGTTGATCTTCGAGAACTTTCACGACGAACCCGAGCACGACGATCAATGTCCTTCTGATTTTCTGATTTCTTCCGATTTTTCCGATCGAGGACATCGAATGCTAATCGATATGGAACCTGAAAGATTTCTCGATAAAATATTAGTTCCATTTTTGTTATCATCAAAACTAAGGTTAAGAGATTAAGACCAATGTTGAAAACCTAAAGCCAACAATCTCCCTCTTTTTGATGATGACAAACATCCTTAATCAAATATATATTCATTAAAGCATAGGATATCAACTAAGGGATTTCTCCCCCTATCAACATGCATATCTATGAAAATAAACTCTCCCTATCTATATGCATGAATTTCCTATATTTTCCTCCCCTTTACCTATAATTTTATCCCATAATTTTCCTTTACTTTTCTCCCCTTTTTTCTTATACATTTCTTCCCCTTTTGACATCAATCAAAAAGGGCAAGAAAGGTCAATCTAGTCAAAGGGATAAAACACAAATATATTTTTTTATGAAGTTGAGACTCTAAAGATTATTTTTCATGAAACATGAAAATCTCAACCAAAGGGATGGAAAACAATATTTGATATGAAACAAAATTCATACATGATATGGTCAAAAACTAAGTATTTGAATTCAAAATTAAATCATGTATGTTCTCATATGACATTTTTGATTTCATTCAAACTTTCAAAAAACCAAGATCTAATCATTTAAAGCATGTTTGAGAAGTTTGAAATGAAAATAATATCATTTGATCCAAATATGAACTTAGCACATTTTCATTTGAAATAAGCATGAAAACTATGAAAATGCTAAGTATCAAATTTTGCTATCTACTCATGTTTTCTCATATTTAGGCATCTAGACATCAAACATGAGAGAATGTAAGTCTATGAATCAAGTTTGGGCTTAAGATGAGATTTTTAAGTCATGTTGTTGACTTAGGTCAACCTATACTTCTAGTTTTGAAAAGAATCAAACTTTTAAATCTACACAACATCATATTTTGGATGAAAAACTTTAGTACCAATTTTTGGATGAAAATTTTGATACCAAATATTGAATGGTCATTTGCAATGCATGAAAAAAGTTTGAACTCAAAATAATTTTCAAAGACCATTTTTCATCCTATATTGATTTTAATAAACAAATGGATATTTCTAGCCATCATCCAAGATATCAAAATAATTTCTAGGAATGATTTTACTCAAGAAATTATGTGAATGATATTAGAAATGGAATCCAAATGGTATACATGAGTTTTCATTTGAAGTTTTTGAAGAAGAATCAACGTACCGGAAAGATTGATATTTCAAATAAGTGATACTTTGAGTTTTTGAAATTCAACTTCAAAAATCCACTTTAAATCCGATTCTTGATGAAACTTTTTGAAATTTTTACTGATAAAACTAGATTTTCCAGTGAATGTGCAGTTTCAAGAATCATCTTAAAATGATTTTTCTATATTTCTCTAGAAATAACTAAAATTGATACGAATTGTAGGTTGAAATGGTATTTTTGTAATTTTTAGTTATTCTTAAAACTTCTTCAAATTTCCTTCAAACTTTCATGACACCACATGATGGTCATGTAAAGAGCATATGTCAAGTTTGAAATGAAAATTATGTCTTTAAGTCAAGATATCAACCTAGCATGGTTTCATTCAAAAACTAAACTAGTTTTTATGAAACTTGCTAAATTTCAATCTTATCATTTACTCATGTTTTTTCAAACTTAGACCTATGGATACCTATCATGAGCAAATCTAAACATGTTCCTCAAATATGGATTGAAAATGAAACCTCTAAGTCAATTTTTGACTTGGGTCAACTTTGTTCAAAAGAGGTTTTCATGAGACCACCTCTATGTCATTTTATCCATATCCATATGAATTTTTCACTCTAAGTGCATGGAAGCATGTCATACCTATTCCTAAACATGTTTATGAAGTTTGGACTTAAAATCAAGTGTCCAAGTCAATTTGTTGACTTGGGTCAAACTTCTCAAGCTTAAGTTCTCTAAATTGAACTAGTTTTCAATTTTCTCAATCTCTTATGAATTTTCAATTTTAAGCAAATGACAACTAATCATTAATACACCTAAACATGTTCATCAAATTTTTAACTTAAAATGAAGTCTCTAAAAAAGAATTTTAATCTAGTTCAATTTCATAAATATCATGATATCATGAAATGAGCTAAATTATCAAAATTTTTCCTACTCATGAAGATTCAAATATTTATCATGCGACATCAATCATGAGCATAGAAACATCATTAAACATGAAAATTCAATTATTATACTAAGATTTTTGCAAAAATTAAATTCATACATTAGTCTTAGAAATTTGTCCAACTTTTCATTTCCTTTTTCATTTCCTTTTAGATAGCATAACTTTCCAATTCTTAACTTGCAAGTAGACTTCATTAGTATCATAATGAAATAATATGCCAACTAGCAAGCTAACTTACTTCATAACAAGGTTCAATGCAAAGTTTCATTTAAAACCTTAACCTATGCTAGATAGTAAAGATTCATTTTAAAGAAATTATCATGATATGAAAATGAATCCAAGGAGATCTTAGGATGTGAAACATTTGAGGAATAGGATCCCTAAATATGTTAAACTAGTTTGGACTTACAAGAAGGTCTCTACTAATGAATATCAACCTAGAGCAAGTTTCACTTAATGAAATTTGCCTAAGTACTAAAATTCTACCTACTCATGAAAATTTAAGTGTTTAACATGCAATTCTAATCATGAGTATAGAGACATAATTTAAGCTTAAATATTTAGGTATAACACAAAGATTTTGAATTTGTCAAGATTATACATTATACTTGAAAATTTAGCCAAACTAATCTTTTTCTTCCTAACTAGCCTTCCTAAAATATTTATAACTTGCAAGTATACTTTATAAGTAGAAAATGAAACCAAATCTATATGTAAGCTATCAAACTATATAGTGAAGAGAAAAACCAAATATCATTTTCAATATTCAACTTCACTAAATAGCATGGATTCATTTTCATATAAATCATTCATGATAACAAAATGAATAAAGAGATCTCAAAATATGAAATTTTGAAAAATAAGATCTCCAACCCTTCCTATTGGTTGAAAACCGAAAGCCACAATTAGCCTATGATTTAAAACCGCAAGGTCGCATGAGCCCATTACAGGCTACATAGGTCTCCGAAGAGACCGGGAAATCAAAATCAAAATCATTTTTCAAAAGACTCTTAACAAGAGCGGGGAAAAACAACTCAAATTAAACATGTATCATAACTCCAACTTAAATAAAATAAATCAAAGTAAGGAGATGATACAAAGTATACCTAGATGCCAATTTCCATACCTATGGCATCATGATGGTTTGAAGTTGCAACCAAGGAATGATACTTCATTTAAGTTCATGGTCAGCTTCAACTCATCACTTCTCTTTACCCTTGTGTGGTAGCTCCCCCTACAAGAGAAGATACTTTTGGTACCCAAATGACTTTGGGTCCTTGGGGGTTAATGGGCTTAGGTACCCAAAGTGTCTTAACAACACTAGGGTTCATTTTAAAGGCACAATCATAGATGGCATGCCCATAAACACCACAACAAAAACAATGTCTATTGAATTTCTTTTTATTAGTTCTATGGACATTAGATCTATTTTTAGAATGCTTATCATGTGAAGCATGATGAGTATGAGCATTCTTAAATGAAACATTTTTCTTTTGAACATGGGGTTTAATATTAGAATGCTTGACATGAGAAGCATGATTTGCATAAACATTCTTGAAAGAAACATTTGTATTTCTAAAATTCTTAGAGGATGAATTACTTGATAGATTATTAACTTTCTTATTTAGAAAAACAACCTCATTTTTCAAGTCGTTCATGGTTTTATGAATAGCATGCAATTGAGTTTTCAACATGCTATTTTCATTCTTTAAGATGTCATTTTTTGTTATTAAATCCTTAGTGTTAATACTTAAAGCATCATGACATGAATTTGAAATACTAACTTTTAGCTTCTTGTTTTCTAGTTTAGCATCATGTAAATGAGAGCTAAGAGTTAAGTTTTCCTTCTTTAATTTTTCATTTTCTTTATCCTTTTTAATCATCAAGGCATACATGATTTTGTACTCATCCATCAATTCATCAAAATCATGAGAACAAGATGAGTTAATACTATCATTATTGTTAATATGACTAGAAGGAGAGGAGTGTACCTCATTGTTATCATTCATGAGGCATTCTTTTGAGATGGCTTCATCATCATGGTAAGAGGACGCTTCACTTGAGTAAGATGATGATGTGGAAGCGTTTGACCTCTTCTTTGCCTTGTTCTTCATGGAAGGACAATTTTTCCTCACATGCCCTTTTTCTTTGCACAAGTGGCAAATTACCTTTCTCTTCCGGCTTTTAAAATTGCTTCTTTGACTCGATGCACTATGGGCATCAAAATTGAGATTAGTAGTAGGTGAGTGACCATTGTCATCACCACCTTCATCAAAAGTAGTAATCTCTTCAGTTTTTGCAAAATCATATAGCATATTTAATGTTGCCCAGATATCAAATGCGGAAGAACAATGCATGACTTTTTCAAAGATGTTATTTTCTAAAGAACAATATAAGCAATTTGTTGCCTTAGCATTTAGTTCAAACCTATTACTTTGTTCTTGAGCCCATGCATCTATTTTTTCCTTAGGTTCTATGTATTTTGATTTTACCATACTAAAGACACATAAACCTTGAGTCTTTAAGAATGTATACTTTCTTCCTTTCCAAAGACCAAAGTTTGACTCATCGAACCTAGGGGGTATAGACACTACCAACTCTAGAGCCATTTCAAGATAGAGACAAGGTGTAGAAGAGATGGTGTAGAAGACAAGGTATACCAATTGAAGGCGAAATGACAACACTAGAGGGGGGGGGGGGGTGAATAGTGTGTTAACTAAATTAATTAGCCAAATTCAATTTTAGTGGTTTCTCAAATCGTTTAGGCAATTTACGATTGAATGATTTGATGCGGAAGCGATATAATCAATTAAGCACAAAAAACAATAAATAACAATGCTAACACAGTAATTTATAGTGGTTCGGCCCTAATGCCTACTCCACTACCTAAGCACCCCACTTAGGATTTCCCAACTAGTTTTACTAGATTAATTCTCGTTTCCCTTACACAGAGGACTTTGACTCAAAAATTCTCACTCTCGACCTAAGGCACTTCCACACCTGGAAGTCTTCGCCTTCTTACCGAGAGCACTCTTCCACCTCAACCCTACGAGACAACTCGACTAATCCTAGTAATACTACGTTTACACAAGTGGCTTTACTCTTTCTACACCAAGGATACCACTTCCACACAACAAGACCTAACACAAGGTCTTCACGCGCACAAACCCAAATTAAATAGTGTTCAAATAATCAACAAAAATTATAACGAAAAGATTTAACGTATAAAACAAGATTGACTATCTTTTCCAAGTCTTGGAACCTCCAACTCGCCGAGTCGTAGAGCTCGATTCAATTCCCGAGTTGAGGCAGCAGCTGTTGCTTGAGAAAATGTTCGCGAAAATAACAGAGCGCGCTTGATCAATCTCTAGAAGGCTCAAATCTTCCTTTTAATTGCTCAATAAAAACTGTAGAAGTCAAGGAAGAAGGATTAAAAGGAGTAGATGAGGTATATTTATACCCTCACGAAGAAACGATAACTCAACGGATAGAAAACTATCCATTGTAGATGCCAGGTCGATTGGTCGGTTGACCAACCGATCGACCGCTCAAAGCAACCGCCGCTTCCTCTCTGTGTGCGGTCGACCGACGGGTCGACCGCCCAGACGCAAATCACTCGATCCCACATTCGGTCGACCGACGCGAGCTACGTCTTTGGCTATCCTCAATCTGATCGACCGACGTGAGGGAAGTAGGATCGCGACCGCGAGATCCTCAATTCGGTCGTCCGATGAGCATTCTGCTCATATTAGGCCTCTGTCGATCGATCGAAGTAGCCACAGCTAGTTTTTGGTAGTGTTCGATCGACCGACCTAATTGGCTACTACCAATTTCTTATCCTATTCGGTCTATCGAACCTAGGCTGAAATTTATTTCTCAGCTGATTTTCTTCCGCGCTTTGTTTCTGGGTTCCGGCTTTCAATGACCATCAACTTGGAGAGCTTTCATGTGATCTTTGAGCTCGTCCAAGACGACATTGGTGGTCATGTTGATCTTCGAGAACTTTCGCGATGAACCCAAGCGCGACAATCAATGTCCTTCTGATTTTCCAGTTTCTTCCAATTTTTCCGTTCGAGGACATCGAACGCTAATCGATATGGAACCTTAAAGATTTCTCGATGAAATATTAGTTCCATGTTTGTTATCATCAAAACTGAGATTAAGAGATTAAGACGAAGGTTGAAAACCTAAAGCCAACAGGGCAGTCTTTTCCAACATGAATAACCTTTGAAGTCTCGGTGTCAGTGGAAAATATCGAAGCACCTTAAAGGGGATATTTTTTTGTCGGACCGATTTCTTCTCCTTGTAACGAGGATGTTCACAAACCGGGCATTGCTCTAACTGTGCATTTTCTTTATAATATAAAATGCAGTTATTTGGGCACGCGTGTATCTTTTCGTACCCAAGCCCTAATTTCCTCATCAACTTTTTTGTCTTATAAAAGGTTGGCTCAAACTTATTATTTGGAGGTAGCATATCATTGATAAAGCCTGCAATCCGATCAAACGGAACCCCGCTGATATTATAATCGGACTTGATGTTCAGGAGTTGTGTCATTGCCGAAAATCTTGTATAATTAGAACAATTCTCATACAACGGTTCATCGACAACTTTCAACATCCCGTAAAATTATGTAGCCTCCTCATTCGGCAATTCAATCTGTATCGTAGGTTGTTCTTCAGTGACTTCAATTGTCATGGTATCTGGTGGCACTACTGTCTCAGTAATTGACTCAATATTATCATTTAAATGTAATTGTCCTCCAAGACTATCCAGAATCATTGTTTAATATGGATTTGGTGGATTAGAAGAAGAAACACCAGCAGAAGAAGATTCACCGTGATTTTGGACAACAGGATTGCTCGACGTCCCGGCTTAACGTGACTCCCCGTGACAATTTCATACAAAATATGTTGGTGTGAATCCTTTTGTATACAGATGCAGTGTGACAATTTCTCGGTCCAAAAATCTTATGTTCGAACATTTTCGGCACGGACATTGGATTTTATCACCACTAAGGAATTTTTCATTCGAGTAGGCGAAATTTAAGAAGTAAGTTATGTCTACTCGAAATTCGTCCGTTATAGCTCCACGATGAATTCGTCGGTACATCCAACTTCGATCGCCCGACATGTTCTGTCAAAAAGTTTGCAATATCTTTAGGTAATGTCTTTAGGTGGGATGGTCCTATTCCATTCAGGATTCATGTTATTCATATTGCACTTAGTATTTCTTTTAGTCATTAACTTCATTCTAAATTTCGGTAGCATCTCCCTACAGTTCTCCGAATACGCATATCATCTAGGCGTCATCGGAGAACAAGGGAGATAGAAGCCAAAATTTAAGAATGAATAATGACTAAAAAAAATAAACTAAGTGCAATATAAATAACTATGTTCCCAAAGATCATTTACTTCGTTTACACGAACATACAACCCCCGAACGAATCTAAGGTTTTGCAAAATTAAAAGTTGACTCGTCGATGCGTACGTGAAACGTATCAACTCGTCTTGATTCCGGCGCGAGTCCACCATGGACGATTCCGGCGCGCGCGAGTCCATCCTTTATTGACGATTTCGGCGCGAGTCCAAAGTGGACGATTCTGGAGCGCGCGAGTCCAAAGTGGATGATTTCATAATTATAATTACACCCAACTAAAATTAATCCTAACATTTATTCTACCCTAATAAAATCTAATTAACAATAATTAATTCTAATTGAAAACTAATTAATCTAATTTTTAAAAAATTAACACTAATTTACTAATTAAATAAAAAATTAACCCAAATTAATCTCTAATAATAGTAATTAACAGTAAATAAATCTATTTAATAACTAATAATAGTAATTAACACTAAATAAATATCTATAGTATATATTGGTCGGCGCCGGTCGGAACCCTAGGGTTTCGACTGGTGCCGGACCGGAGAGGGGAGGGGGGATGAACTCACTTGGTGGTGGCGGAGAGGGGAGAGGGGAGAGGGGAGAGGGATCGTCGGCGAGGGCGAGGGAGTAGGCCGGCGGCGGCGCGCGTGGGCGACAGAGATCGAGGGGAAAGGGGCGGCGGTCTGGGCGAGAGAGAGGGGGAGAGGACCGGGGAGGCGACGCGGTGAAGGCGAGGGAGCAGGCGACACGGCGAGGGTGCGGCGCGGTGACGATCGGGGGCGACAAATCATCGGCATTGACAGAGAGAGAAGAGAGCGGGGGAACGAGGAAGGGTCGGGCACGAACGCAAATAAAAAGTATTTTCACCCACGGCTCGCCAGCCGTCTGAAAACCATGGATTCATAATTTTAATATCACCGACGGCTGGCCCTTTCTAAGCCGTTGGTTTGGAGTGTTTTAGTTTTCGTGCTGCATTCGCGCCATTAATTAATAAGCGACGGCCGCTTCTAGCCGTGGATAATTACTTATTCATATCACCAATGGCTCTCGCGCCCCCGCTAAGCTGTGGCTAATAACTTATTTTATTTCGCGCCCCGCGCACGCCTTCAACTATGAGCGACGGCTCTAAGCGGCCGTATGCGAGCCGTGACTGATTCAGTTACATCAGCCACGGTTGCTACGGTCGTCAAAAACCCGTGACTTATACTGACGGCCGAGGCGGCCGTCGGTGATTCCAGTGGCTAATGTGGTATATTCTAGTAGTGACATTTTTCTCAATGTGCATGACATCCAAATTATGCCGAATCATTAATGAACTCCAATACGGCAATTCTCAAAAGATACTTTTTTTCACCCAGTTATGTGTTTGACCAAAGCCCGATATTCTTTCATTCCGGCCAAACAATATCTCTGGAAGTGCTGAAACACGTTCTAACATTTGTTCACCAGACAACATCTGTGGTGGCTCATCTCTTTCGACTCTGTCCTTAGTAAATTTATTATGATTCCTTCGATACTGATGGTTGGCCAACAGGAATTGACGATGATAATCAAAGAATGAGATTTTCCGTCCATTCTGAAGACTGAATAATTTAGAGTGAGTGCTCCAACCACAGATAAGAGAGTCGGCCGTGAGTGCTCCAACCAGACAACATGCAGTAGGCAGGGAAATCAATACGGCAATTCCCAAAAGATACTTTTTTTCACCCAGTTATGTGTTTGACCAAAGCCCGACATTCTTTCATTCCGGCCAAACAATATCTCTGGAAGTGCTGAAACACGTGCTAACATTTGTTCACCAGACAACATCTGTGGTGGTTCATCTCTTTCGACTCTGTCCTTAGTAAATTTATCATGATTCCTTCGATACTGATGGTTGGCCAGCAGGAATTGACGATGATAATCAAAGAATGAGATTTTCCGTCCATTCTGAAGACTGAATAATTTAGAGTGTTCCATACAATACAGATAAGTGAGTCGGCCGTGAGTGCTCCAACCAGACAACATGCAGTAGGCAGGGAAATCATTAATTGTCCACAAGACCGCGACCTTTAATTTGAAGTTTTGCTTCCGATGACAATCATAAGTGACAGCTCCCTCAATTCACAATATTTTCAATTCATCTATTAGGGGTATGAGAAACACGACAATTTCTTTTCGCGGACCCTTGCGACCCGGAATAATCATCGAAAGATAAGTAAATTCATCTTTCATACACATTGACGGTGGTAAATTATAAACTGTTAGCAGCACTTGCCAAATTGAATAAGGAATTGCAGAATGACCAAACAGATTAAAACCATTCGTGCACAATCCCGATCTGATATTTCTAATATACCTAGCAAATGAAGGACAACATGCCTCCAAATGTTTCCATGCTTCAATGTTGGATGGATGAGTCATTACTGTATCATTACGACTTCTTGCATGCCAACTCATGTAGGGGGTCATTTTTTCCGACATGAATAATCTTTGAAGCCTCGGTGTCAGTAGAAAATACCGTAGCACCTTAAACGAAACAAAATATTTTTCTGTCGGATCGATTTCTTCTCCTTGTAACGAGGATGTTCACATATAGGGCATTTATCCAACTGCGCATTTTCTTTATAATATAAAATGCCGTTATTTTGGCATGCGTGTATTTTTTTGTACCCAAGTCGTAATTTTCTCATCAATTTTTTAGTCTAATAAAAGGTTGGCTCAAACTAGTTATCAGTAGACAATATTCCATTAATCAATCCCGCAATTTGATTAAACGCCACCCTACTGATATTATAATCGGCCTTGATGTTCAGGAGTTATGTCATTACCGAAAACCTAGTGTATTTAGGATAATTCTCATACAAAGGTTCATCAGCAGCTTTCAACATCTCGTAAAATTCTACGGCTTCTTTATTCTACAATTCAATCTCTTTCCCAGGTTGTACTTCTTGTTGATGAAATGGCTACACTAGAGGGGGGTGAATAGTATGTTTACTAATCTAGTTTGCCTAAATTCGATTTTAATCGTTTCTTTGGTTACTTAGGCAAATTACAAGTTGAGTTGCAAGCGAAAGCAAGGTAAATGCGATAATGAAGTAAACACAAGAGAAGCAATGCAAACACAACTATTTATAGTGGTTCGGCCCCAATGCCTACTCCAGTACCTAAGTACCCCGATTAGGATTTCCAAACTAGTTTAACTAGATTAATTGTTTCCCTTACAAAGAGGACTTTGACCCAAAGAGTCTCGCTCTCAACCTAAGGCACTTCCACACCCGGAAGTCTCTGCCTTCTTACCGAGAGCACTCTTCCACCTCAACCCTAAGGGACAACTCAACTAATCATAGTAAACTATGTTTACACCGGTGGAATTAAGCCTCAAACACAAAGGCAACCACCTAATTTCAAGACCTAACAACCTAGCTCTTCACAAGCTCAAATACAATGAAATTAACAAGAAAATACACAACTTAATGGAGCAATAAATCAAACAACTTAATTATACTTAGCTCTAAACAAATTTCCTAGCTTCATCTTGATGCCTTTGATGTTGAATCAATGAAGTCAAGACTTACTCAAGGAGTTGAGAGATCAAAGCTAGGGTTCTTGCAAGTATGGCTCAATGAAAGCCTATAGAGATGCTTAGGATCACACTTTTAGGCATGGAAGCATCAATGGTAGACTAGAAATGAGTCTGGGATGGGTATTTATAACCCCCCAAACAGCAAGGCTCGTCAACGGGCATTTTTTTTGCCCGTTGGCGACGCCCGGTCGCTTGCCGGTCGATCATCGGTCGACCGATGGATAGACCGTCCAAGCGACTGCGGCATTCTATCGCTTTTGGGTGCACTTCGGTCAATAAGCTGGTCGATCGAATTGACTACTGCCAATTTTTCGCCACATTCGGTCGACCGAACCTAGGCTGAACTTGATTTTTTTAGCCTTCTTCTTGCGCGCTTCATTTTCGGGTTCCGGCCTTCAACGTGCAACAACTTGGAGAGCTTTCCATGTGTTCTTTAGACTCGTCCAATACGTCTTTGGTGCACACATCGAACTTTGAGAGATTTCCACAACAAACCCGAACGCATCGATCAATGTCCTTCTAATTTTCCGATTTCTTCGATATTTTTGATCAAGGACATCAAGAACTAATCGATATGGAACCTGAAAATATTTCTCAATGAAACATTAGTTCCATGTTTGTTATCATCAAAATTGAGACTAAGACCAAGGTAGAAAACCTTAGGCCAACACTTCTGGTGGCAATTCTTTGACATCAACACCCGTAGTATCTAGTGGCACTGACGTCTCAGTAACTGGCCGACCGATATTATCATTCAGCCGGAATTGACCCCCAAGCCTATCAAGTATCATAATTCTATATGGATTAGATGGACTGGATGAAGAAACACCAGTAGAAGAAGATTCACCATGTGTCTGAACGACAGGATTGCTCGACATTCCGAATTCACGGGACTCCCCGTGACAAGTCCATATAAAATATCTTGGTGCAAATTCTTTGCTATATAGATGCAGAGTGATAGTTTCCCGATCCAAAAATCGTGCATTCAAGCAAATGCTATCACCGACGCTAATGAATTTTTGATTCGAATAGACAAAATTTAGGAAGTAAGTTACGCCTAATCGAAACTCATTCGTTAAAGCTCCACGATCAAGATGTCGGTACATCCAACTTCAATTGCCCGACAAGATTCTGTCAATCAATGACAATATCTTCAGCTAATGTCTTTAGGTGAAATGGTCCTATTCCATTCGGGATTCATATTATTCATATTGCACTAAATTTTTTTTTAACCGTTAACTTCATTCTAAATTTCGATAACATCTCCTTACAGTTCTCCAAATACGCATATCATCTGGGCGCCTATCGAAGAATAAGAGAGATACAATAGCCAAAATTTAAGAATGAGTTAACGATTAAAAGAAAAAACTAAGTGCAATACAAATATTATGTTCCCAAATTGTCCAATTAGGGATAATTTAAAGGTTGTACGTTGTATAAAAGATCATCTACTTCTTTTACACGAACATACAACCCCCGAACGGATCTAAGGTTTTGCTAAATCATATCCGAATCGTCGATGCGTACGTGAAACATATCAACTCGTCGGATGAATGATTATTTTCTATATATTTGGATGTCGGTTTGAGTCCACAGTGAACGAATCTGGCACAAGTCTGAACGGATCTAAGGTTTGGCTAAATCATATCCGACTCGTCGATGCGTACGTGAAACATATCAACTCGTCGGATGGATGATTATTTTCTATATTTTTGGATGTCAGTTCGAGTCCACAGTGGATGAATCTGGCACAAGTCCAAAGTGGATGATTTCAGCGCGAGTCCAAAGTGGATGATTCTAATTAATCTAAACAAAAATTAATTATTAATTAACAGATATAACCTAAAACTAAATTTAAATCTAATTAACATTAAAAAAACATTAAAAAATAGATTAATTAAACATTAACAAATTAACCATGATTAATTAACATTTAACCTAGCTTTAATTACATATTTTGCCTAGATTAATTAAACATTAATCAAAATATTAATCTAATTAACCCTAAATCAAAACATTAATCTAATTAAACATTAATCAAAACATGATATCTTGATTGATTTTGCATGATAAATGTTTGAATTTTCATGAGTAAGAAAAATTTGGATAACTTAGGCAATTTCATGATATCTTGATTGAATGAAACTTGCTCTAGGTTAAAACTCATATTAGAGACCTCATTTTGAGTAAACATTAAACAAACATGTTTAGACACACATGATATGACTCTAGGTGTTCAATCTTGAAAATTCATGTGTAGATGAAAATGTGATAACTAGATCACATTAGTGGACTTAAGCTTAAAAGGGTTGACTCAAGTCAACAAATTGACTTGGACACTTGATTTTAAGTCCAAACTTAATAAACATGTTTAGAAATAGGTATGACATGTTTCCATGCATTTAGAGTGAAAAATTCATATGGATATGGATAGAATGATATAGAGGTTAATTCATGTTAAATCCTTTTGAACCATGTTGACCCAAGTCAACAAGTTGACTTAAAGGTCTCATTTTCAATCTATATTTATGGAACATATTTAGATTTACTCATGTTAGGTATCCATAGGTTTAAATTTGAAAAATCATGAGTAAATGTTAAGATTAAATCTTAGCAAGTTTCATAAAATCTAGTTTAGTTTTGAATGAAACCATGCTAGGTTGATATCTTGACTTAAGGATATAATTGTCATTCCAAACTTGACATATACTCTTTACATGACCATCATGTGGTGTCATGAAAGTTTGAATGAAAATTGAACAAGATTTAAGAATAACTGAAAATTACAAAAATTATCATTTGTTCAACAATTGGTATCACCAATTTTAGTTATTTCTAGAGAAATATAAAAAAATTATTTTCAGATGATTCTTGAAACTACGCATTCACTGAAAAATCTAGTTTTATGTGTAAAAATTTCAAAAAGTTTCATCAAGAATGTAATTTATAATAGAATTTTGAAGTTGGATTTCGAAAATACAAAGTATCCTTATATGAAATATCAATCTTTTCGATACTTTGAATTTTCTTCAAAAACTTTAAATGAAAGAGTGTGTATACCGTTTTGATTATATTTCTAATATCATTCACATCATTGATTGAGTAAAATCATTTCTAAGAATGATTTTGAATTCTTGAATGATAGCTAGAAATATCTAGTGTTTTCATTAAAAACAATGTATGATGAAAAATGAACTTAGAAAATTCATTTTGAGTTCAAACTTGATACATTCATTTCAAATGACCATTCAATATTTGGTATCAAAATTTTCATCCAAAAATTGGTTTCAAAAATATTTGTCAAAAACCTGATTTTGTGTAAACTTAAAAGGTTGATTTTTAAAATCTTGAAGATAGGTTGACCTAAGTCAACAAAATAAATTAAAAGTCTCATCTTAAGCCCAAACTAAATTCATAGACTTATATTATCTCATGTTTGATGTCTAGATGCCTAAATATAAGAAAACATGAGTAGATAGCAAAATTGAGACTTAGCACTTTCATAGTTTTCATGCTTATTTCAAATGAAACCATGTGCTAAGTTTATATTTGGATCAAATGATTTCATTTTCATTTCAAACTTCTGAAATATGCTTTAAATGATTAGATCTTGGCATTTTGAAAGTTTGAATGAAATCAAAGAATTGATACTTAGCATTTTCATGTTTGCATGCATATGTCAAATGAAACCATGCTAAGTTAAACATTTGTTTTTCATCCCTTGGTTGAGATTTTCGTGGTTCATGAAAAATCTTTAGAGTCTCAACTTCATGAAAAAATACTTGTCTTTCATCCCTTTGAATAGATATATCTTTCTTGCCCTTTTTGATTGATGTCAAAAGGGGGAGAGAAGAGTTTAGGTATAAAGGGGGAGAAATGTATAGTTAAAATGGGGAGATACGTATAGGTAAAGGGGAGGAAAATATAGTTAAAATGGGGAGTTTATTCTTATAGATATGCATGTTGATAGGGGGAGAAATCCCTAAGTTGATATCCTTATGCTTTATTGTATATATTTTCTTAAGGATGTTTGTCATCATCAAAAAGGGGGAGATTATTGGCTTTAGGTTTTCAACCTTAGCCTTAATTTCGGTTTTGATGGTTCTGATGATAACAAACATGAGACTAATGATTTCATTGAGAATATGTTTCAGGTTCCATATCAATTAGCGTTCGATGTCCTCGATCGAAAAAATCAGAGAAATAAAAAATCGGAAGGATATTGATCGTCGGGCTCGGGTTCATCGCGAAAGTTTATCGAAGATCGACGAGTGCACCAAAGTCGCTTGGATGAGTCCAAAGATCAAGTCAAAAGCTCTCCAAGATGATGCTCGTTGAAAGCCGGAACCCGAAAACTAAGCGCGGAAGAAATAGACTGAAAATGTAATTTCAGCCTATGTTCGGTCGACCAGGCGATCGACTGAATAGGGTAAGAAAGAAAGGCCCAGCCATTTCGGTCGACCGGTCGATCGACCGACAGTGACTGGTTTTGCGTAGTAGGCTTGGCGGTCGACCGACCTGCTGAAAGCTGAAGACTCGAGATCTCGTCGGTCGATCGATGGGTCGGCCGAAGGTCGGGGATGAATAGTCGTGTTTGGGCGGTCGACCGACCACAGATAGAAGAGAAGCGGTTGAAAGACCGGTCGACCAGTCGATCGACCGACTATTCGACCGGCGGCCTGTAACGGATAGTTTTCTATCCGTTGAACAACTATTTCTTCACGAGGGTATAAATACACCCTCATATACATCATTTATCCTTCTTCCTTGATCAACACGGATTTTTTGAGTCATTAAAAGGAAGATTTGAGCCTTCCAAAAGATTGATTGAAGTGTGCCATATTCTTCATCGAGTTCTTCTTCAAGCATCGTCTGGTTCCTCAAGTCGGGATTTAATTCAAGCTCAACGACTTGGCCGAGTTGAAGGTTTTAAGGCTTGGAAAAGAGTAGATAATTTTGTTTTACTTAAAGCTCTTTTCCCTTGTAATTTTAATTGTTATTTGAAACTATTTTTTGATTTGGGTTTGTGTGAAGTCCTAGGCTGTTAGGTCTTGTTGTGTACAAGTAGTTACCTAGTGTTAGGTGTAAAGCCACTTTTGTAAAACGTAGTTGCTACTAGGATTAGTTTAGTTATCCCTTAGGGTTGAGGTGGAAGAGGACTCTCGATAAGAAGGCGGTGACTTTCGGGTGTGGAAGTGCCTTAGGTCGAGAGTGCGTCTCTTCGGTGAAAAGTCCTCTGTGTAAGGGAAATATAAATTAATCTAGTAAAATTAGTTTGGAAATTCTAAGCGGGGTGCTTAGGTAGTGGAGTAGACATTGGGGTTGAACCACTATAAATTACGTATTTGCATTGCTTTCATTTTGTTGTGCTTAAATTACTTAATCATTTATAAGCTTCCGCATCGAATTGCATCGAATTGCAAATCGCCTAGTCGATCTAAGTAATCATTTAAAATTGGATTTAGACTAATCGAATTAGTAAACATACTATTCACCCCCCCCCTCCCTTCTAGTGTCGCCATTTCGCCAATAGACCGAAGATCAACCAACGATCGACCAAAATGTCCAATGACTCTTTTTATAATCATTTCATTATATTAGACCCGAAGTTTGAGTTGTGTTTTGCATATTTAAAAGTGTTGACAGCCTTCCTTTGGACTCTTAGACCCCCTTGAGTCATCTTAACAATATTTGAGAATTTATTGAGTCATATTTTGAAGTGATCAAGCCTTCATGGAGTCATCCTCTACAAAACCCTAGATGAGTCCTATTATTGCTTTGAATCCATTATTTCATCACCAAAGACATCAAGAGGAAGCTCGAAATATTGTTGGAGCTAAGTATCCTATTGTTGTATTTGTGCTCTATTTACTTGTATATTCTTGTGGTTTATTTCATTGTGTTAAAGCTTGTTTGTTGACCTAGTGTGTTAAGTCAACAGTTTGGTGGTTGCCGAAGCTAGGAATCTTGTTGAGAGATAAGTTGTTGTTATTAGTTATTTTTTCTCTCATTTTACTTGTATTTTGTGGTTTGTTTTCATTAACTTAAAAAGTCTAAGTTTTGTGGTTGCCTTGGTGTAGTTGCATAAGTCCACTGGTGTAAACTTAGTCTACTAGGGTTAGTTGTATAGTCCTTGGGAGAAGAGGTGTTGGAGGTACCCTCGGTGTATGAGGGTAACCCTCGGGGGAGAGGGTGGGAGCTTTAGCTTGTAAAACCTTTTATAGGAAACACTTTAAACTAGTAAATTAGAGTTTGAGATCCTAAGCGGGGTTCTTAGGTAGCGGAGTAGGCGGGATTGTCGAACCATTATAAATTCACTTATGTTAGCATTGCCTCTCATTGTGTGTTTGATTACTTGTCTTTCATTTATCGCTTCCACACTTACTTAACTGTTTGAATTGTGAATTTGCCTAAGTTTAAAAGAATCAATTAAAATCATAATTAGGTTTTAAATTAGGATAACACACTATTCATCCCCCACTCTCTAGTGTAGGTCATTCGCCCAACAATTTATTTATAGCTCCATTTAATTTGTATTTGTTGTTCATTATTATATACTTTCAAGTGTGTATTTGACCTAGGTTAAGTAGGTCAAGAGTTGAGTAGTTGTCTTGGTGCATATGTATAAGTCCACTCTTGTACACTTGATTAGGGGGTCCTAGGAAAAATGAGGTGGGAAGTTGCTTTCAGTGTGAAAACGAAGAGCTTTTGGTGTAAAGTCTGTTGGGGGTTCAACCTTGACCTCGATCTTAATTTTGATGATAACAAATATGAAATAACTCACTTATCAAGTTTTAAGCTTAGCTCGATAGAATGTAAGTTCATCAGAAAATTGTGAAATTCAATTGTCTACGACTTTAGAGGCGATCGAGTCAGAAATTAGGTCTAGGCTTAGATTTTGATGTATAAACCTTCTAATGCATCAAACAAATCCATTCGATGTGTTTATTCAAAGCCAAACCCCAATGATCAATTGAGAGATCAAAAAATCAGAAATCGGCAACAACAACAAAAATAGCAAAAATTGTATACTAACCAAGTTATCGATCGATCCCTAGCCAGTCCTTAGTCGACCGAGGAACGCCCGACGATCGATCGATCCGTCCAATGAATCTTTTTTGATGCGTTGTATGATCATATTCGCGACCCATACCCTTTCCCACTCTACATAAACACATGTTTATGTGTTATTTAGGATTCCAATAGTATTTTTGTTGTTATTTACTTGATATTTGAAACCGATAAGGGTAAGGTGTAGGTATTACACCTAGTTTGCTTTGTAACTTTGTTGTTTCTCTTTAGAATAGTAGTTAAGGCATCCTCTAGGATTGAGGGATAAGTCCTCTTTGTATTATTTAGAAAATATTTAATTTATAAAGTGTTAAGGTTAGAAATCATTGATGGAAAGTTAAGGTAGTGGAATTGTCAAAATTGTTGAACCACTATAACTCTCACTTCTTTTTGTTTGCATTGCTCTTTGATTTATTTTTGTTTGATATTGTCATTGCTCATTTGTATTTGTATTTTTAAAGCCTATAATCAAAGTAGTGAAAATTGAAACCTCAAACTATTTTTAAAGCCTATCATTTACATAGCCCTCATTTGTTGGAATCTTGAAATATATTGAATTTGAGTTTGAAATCCTAAGCGGTCTACTTAGGTAGTGGAGTAGGTAAAATTGTCAAACCACTATAAATCTTTATATTAGCGTTCTTATCTACTTGTGAGCTTACTTGTTATTTACTATCACTTCCGCACTTATTCATTGGTTTCAATTGTAAATTTGCCTAAATTTACAAGAATCAACTAGAAACTGAAGTTAGGTTTAAAACTAGTGTAATACAGTATTCATGTCTCTAGTGTGGACATTCACCTTACATAGAGTTGACATAATCATAATGTATTAACACATCATTGGTAAACGAAATAATTTTTATAGTATATAGTACTCATCATAATATTTGTATAGTTGAGTATCCAAAATTAAGGGTAATACATTTTGGATATAATATACAATAAATTGTAAAATGTAAAATAATAATAGTCATAGCAATGATATAATATATAATAATACTTAAGTTATAATTATATATTCAATATATATACTATTATATGTATAATTCATTCCATTCAGTATTTTGAATTTTTTAAAAAAATTGAAAATGTTTATACCCATATTTTTTCCTATTTTGAAATTTTAATTATTTCTAAATTTTTTAAAATTTAGGAATTATTTTTGAAATTTCGAATTTGAGAGGCTTTTGTGTAAAAAGGCACAACTTACAGTCTAATGAATATGACTATTTCCTCATTATCACTCTCGCGTCTTTTTGGGATTGGTAATTTTAGAGCAATGAGGTGTCTAACGTGTGGTAGCGGAGTGCTCGCAGGTCGAGAGATGTTTTTTTTGCTATCTTTTCCCTTCAAGTCCTTGGTGTAGGATAACCTATAAAATTAAGAGAATTTATTTTGTTGGTGCTTGAGATCGGATTTTATTCGAGTTTCTTCAGTGTTCTTGAAGTTTTTTTTGACAATTCTTGTGTTTTTTTGTTGTTTTTCGACGAACAACCCAAAAAGGGGAAGCCGAGCCGGCAAAGACTCTAGCGAACTAAGTTGCTCAAATGGGGGAGGCGGTTGTAGCCCAGATCAGGCCAACTCCGTCTGATCTATCGGGGCTACTGCGATCGTACCAACGGAGGCCACAGCCTTGATCGAGGGAGTCTGGGCGGCACGACACTGCTCAGGTTGGGGCAATCCTAGCTGCGTCACCCATTTCAAGGGCGAAGGGTGACATCGCAGTTGATCCAGGTAAAGGAAAAACTAATTAGGGTAACTTCCCAAAACATTATGTCACTATAATATACTTTGTAATAGTGATATATACATTGTAAGTGCTTTTAACAAAACTGAGTGTTATATTCGAACTTAGCAATGTTATGTACCTGATTATGGCATCTAAGTGAGTGTTATAAATAGTATAACAATGTTATAAACTCGATAATAGTGTTATATTGGTTATATACATTTATTTAATGAAAATACGAGATTTTCTTTCAAAATTATTTCAAGGGCTTCCATAAGTAGAAGTTTTATATATTGTATGTAAATCTTTATGTAATCGATCCTCCAAACCCATTGGTGAAATTAGGTTTGCCAAATTGGGTCTGAATCATTCTGATAGTGCTTAATTTTGGTGCATCAATTTTTGTGCTAGTCATTCTGGTATTTTAAAATTTGTGTTATGATAATTAGACTATTTGATTGTCAAAATTGGGTAAATCCTTTCCTAGACTCATGTGGACCCTACACCAAGTGACATTGTCCTTATTGTACTCATATTTATTGAACTTTGCTTCTATTATTATTATTATTGAAAATCCTTACATGATTTTATTGTTATACGACTTGTAGTGCTCATAATTTTTTATACATGTGCTCATATTAACATTTTATCCCATAATTTGATTGAACATGTCATGTGTTAGTTCATGTACTCATAATTTATGCCATATATTTCATGCTAATATAGAAAGGGTCGGTTTCATATATAATTCAATTGGATAAGGCTTTTTTAAAAATGATCTCCAATATAAGCTTAACATAAAAAGGCCAATAGAATTATTTTTTGGACAATATTATCCCTATATGTTAAATAGCTAAGTCAATATCCTGTCCAATTTCATAATATGTCGTCTGTGGTTCATCCCGTCCGTCTTTATAACATCTTGTCTATTCTCAGAACAACTCGCTCACTCTCACAACATTCTGTCCATTGTTATAACATTCTGCCCATGTTTATAACATCTCATTAATTCTTAGAATAAGTTGCCCACTCTCACAATATTCCGTTCGTGGTTATAATATTTTGTCGTCTACTATCACAACATTCCATTCGTGATTATAACATTCTGTCTACTCTCACAATATCTTGTCTGTGGTTATAATATTTTGTCCACTCTTATAATATTCCGTCTGTGGTTATAACATTACATCCACTCTCACAATATTCCATTCATGGTTATAAGATTCCGTCCACTCTCACAATATCCAATTCATAACATCATGTCTCCTTTATAACATCCAGCCCACTCTCACAACAAGTTGTCGCATCTAGAACATCTTCTCATCCATAACATCCCGCCCAGATTTAACATTCCAACATCTCATAAGCATAATCCAACCTCATTTTGTGATGTAGAACCTAAACTGAAGCTAAAGGAATGATTGATTTTCTCGTTCGGGCATTGAACCATTGCTTCACAAAATAATGACAGACTACAAAAATGGCAAAAGACGTCGACAAAATAAAATTCAACATTGGGTTAGCCACGAGCAATGAAATCCAACAATATTGGAATGGAGGTTGAGGAGAAAGCAACTTCAGAACTGGTATGTAGGTTGAGGAGATCAATGCAGATTGAGAACGACAACTTCAGAACTTTTGGAACGCGAAAATTCTTTATTTTTGGCCAAAGTTTGTCCTTTTGCCTTTAGTTAGGGATTCAAGGTTTTAAAATTAGTTCCAAGAGTATTTTCATCCAAAATGAAAAAAAAAATGACCATTTAACCCTAAATCAAAACATTAATCTAATTAATCAAAATATTAAACCCTAAAACAATATTCCGACATCGGAGTCCAGTATCCAATGTCGGACATTGGACATAGGTCCGGCGGCCGACGACCGACCGTAACCCTAAGATTTAGGGTTTCGATCAGCCCTAGTAAAGAGAAGAAAAGGTGTCAGGGAGCTTTGAGAATACCTGGAGGCGGAGGGCGCAACGGCGGTGTCACGCCCTGGCCCGAGCCCGCCACGGCGGCCCCGACCCGAGACGCGGCATCGACTCGAACACCGCACAGCGGAAGGAAAAGCCGCAAATTATAACATAAAATAAAATAACAACATTAAAACCAATAATCATGATCGAAAAGTCCAACAATACATAAGATAAGGAACAATATGATTTAAATATAAGATTTAACAAAATATAAAATAGTCCTACATATTACAGCTCCAAAATAATAATATCAAGGTTAACGTTATGAGGTGACAAAACGAAACAAAATACAAAAGCAGCCGCCAACAGAGCTCCACATCTACGATTGTCTACTAGCTATCTAAAAACTATCTACATCTCGATCTACAAATCGACTGCTCACCCCTACAAGTCTGAAGCAAAAACAACAGAGATCAGCAGATGTTGAGTAGGAGAATCACAATATGATCAACAAGCATCAAGTGTCAACTCAACAATGGATAACAACATGGCCTAAGATGCAATCAAAGGCAACGACCACAACAAATTACTCATCACCTACTCCTAAACAACATCAACTGAATCATCGAGCGTGTGGACCGTTGGGTAAAAACCCCGCACTCTACCACATGCAGAGTGACATCAACCATCCGCTCCAATGGTGATACGACTACCCCCACCAAGCAGGTAGCCCGTGAGATGTCGCGTCCGACATCATCGCACCCGAAGCTGCCCAACATGCGACTAGTCAATATCATATATACCCTCTCCCATGCCTGGGGGGTACCACACTGAAATGGTCTTGGACCGAAGTCCTCTCTAAGGCCGTAGCCTCTAGATCGACAACAATCATGCAACTCGACTCCAAGAGTGAAACAAGATATATCACCATGATCAACAATATAACAACAACTCTAAGTGATTATGACATGAACAACATGATAATAATATGCTCAACAAGTAAACAATATCACATGTAACAACATGATACTATGCATACGATGACTAATCAGATGCACCATAAGATTTGCATAACATACTATGATCAAGAATAAACGCCAATAAGCAACAATAAAATGTAACACATGCAATTTCTCTACATGGCATGTCCAACAATAATGTGCAATAGGAGTTCAATAAATGTTTTGAAGCAAATCAAACATCGGAAGCAAGGGTATTTTCGTAATTCATCTTCGACGATAAATCAACGACAAACAAGGGACGACAGACTTCCAGACTCAACCCATCCCTAACACACTCTCCAAACTACAATTATATCACACTAATTAATCAACTAAGTTCTCAAACTAATAATTCAATATTATTTAAACACCTAAGCAATCAACCTACTAGAAGGGCATCCTAACAATATTTTCTTGGAAAACTGACTCCACCATCCCATTCAGCACACAAAAATGATCAAGATTGCTATTCACCTCAACTTCAACCGACAACTCGGGGCCCACCAAATAATATAATTTTATAATTATAATATAATGCTAAAAGAATATAAAAATCATACCAAACGATCTCCAATCTGAAATCCAACACCACCATCGCGTTCAGCACGCGAAAATGATCCACTTTGGTATTCACCTCAACTCGATCCGATGACCCTACGATCAACTATAAAAATGCCCTAATAATCTACAAATCAACCCCATTTCATCCGATACAACTCTCTTCTTTAAACACCTATTTATTAAATTAAATAAACCTCCTCTCCACTCATCTCCTACCCACCTCGATGCCCACCTGACTCCACCTTCCTCTGCTCCGCTCGGATTCACGTCGGTCGGCCCTCCCGGCCGCCGGCGATCACCCCGGCGACACGACCGCCCTCTCCCCGAGCTCCGCGACCGGTCCGACTCACTGCTGGCCGCCCCTTCTACCCCCAATCTCACCGCCTCCTCTGCCTGCCTTGAATCCATGCCGAGCGACTCCCCAAGCTGCCAGCGATCGACCCACCAGCATCTTCGCCCTCTCCTCGGCTTCCCAGTCCGATCCGACCCATTGGCGGTCGAGCAGTGGCCGGGAAGGCCACCACGAAGCACGACCAGCAGGGCGCGACACGGCTGCCCACCACCAGCCCGGCACAGCTCGACCTCATCCTTCGTTGTCGTCGTTGGGAAATAAGTACAGAAGTAAAGGAGAAGGGAGAGATCTCCTACCTCGATTCCGGCGATGAGGACGAGCTCCACCGACAACACGACGCGCGCTGACTCCTCCACCTACAGGTTCCTCTCCTCCTCCTCTTCTCAATTTCTCTTTACCAGCTCCCTCTCTCCCCTTCTTAAAACCCTTCAACGACACATCTCCCTTACCTCACCATCACCCTCACCTGCCACCCCCACTCCCCCTGCCATTCCTTCTACCTAAACATTGACTCAAATTTTAATTTTTTTTAATATATACTGGATATAACATCCTCCCTACCTTAAGAAATTTGGTCCTACAAATTTACATACCTGATGAGCTAAACAAATGGGGGAAGCGATCTCTGATATCCTCTTCACGCGCCTCTGCATCTGAATGGTGCTGCCACCCCACCTTGACCAATGAGACGACCCTGTTGCGGAGATGATGCTCCTTCATGTCAAGAATCCTCCCTGGCAACTCCTCATAGCTCGTGTCATCTCTAATCCACACGACTTGCTCTTATAGTATATGGGAAGGATCGGACATGTACTTCCTCAACATAGAGACATGGAAGACGCTATGCACTCCTGCCAAAGATGGTGGCAATGCTAGCCGATAAGCGACAGCTCCTACTCTCTCCAATATCTCCAAAGGACCAATATAATGCGGTGCAAGCTTTCCCTTCTAGCGAAACCGCATCACACCCTTAGTCGGAGACACCTTGAGGAACACATGATCCCCAACCGAGAACTCCAAGTCCCTTCTCCGCCGATCTGCATAGCTCTTCTGTCGACTCTGAGACGTGAGCAACCTCTGCCTAATCCTCTGGACCAACTCAATGTCTGCTGGACCATCTCTGGTCCCAAAAGACGCCGCTCACCCACCTCATCCCAAAGCACTAGAGACCTACACCTCTGTCCATAAAGAGCCTCATCTGGAGCCATCTGGATAGCTGAATGATAGCTATTATTATAGGCAAACTCCACCAAGTGTAGATGACTCTTCCAACTGCCTCCAAAGTCCAGAACACAAGCACGCAAAAGATCCTCCAATGTCTGAATAGTGCGCTCGGACTGTCCATCAATCTACGGATGGAATGCTGTACTAAACCGAAGATCAATGCCTAAGGCCCTCTGAAGACTCTGCCAAAATTGTGAAGTGAATCGAGGATCTCTGTCTAAAATGATGCTAGTAGGTACACCATGCAATCTCACTATCTCCACGCAGTAGAGTTGGGCTAATCTGTCCAAAGAAAAAGTCTTCTTAACCGGCAAAAAGTGAGATGACTTCGTCAATTGATCCACAATCACCCATATCGAGTCGTGCGCCTTCTGCATCCTCGAAAGCCCAAATACAAAGTCCATAGAGATGTGCTCCCATTTCAACTCAGGGATAGGAAGATTTTGGAGCTTCCCAGCCCGTCTATGATGCTCGGCCTTTATCTGCTGGCAGACCAAACATCTTTCTTCATCCCACGCCACCAATAAGACTTCCGCAAGTCCTTATACATCCTCGAACTATCTGGGTGAATAGCAAAACAAGACCTATGAGCCTCCTCTAACAACTCCTCCTTCACTGGGTGCTTCTCAGGGACACAAAGCCTGCCACGGAACCGCAAGGTACCATAGCTATCTCGTGAGAAGTCTAGTTGAGTGCCCTGCTCCACCTCCTGAGCAATGACCTGAAAGTGATGGTCCTCCATTTGACACTGTCGAATCCGCTCCACTATCGGCGGTTGTGCGATCAACTGTGCAAGCACTCCACTCTGAGTCTAACCCACCAAGTCCAAGCTAAGCTCTGACAATTGTCTAATCAGCTCTGACTCTGCAACTTTGAGATGCTGACACATCCCCACTGATTTTCTGCTCAAGGCATCTGCCACTACATTCGCTTGGCCAGGATGATAATTAATAGTGCAGTCATAATCCTTAAGAAAATCCATCCATCTCCTGTGTCTCATATTTAGCTCCTTTTGAGTGAATAGGTGCTTCAAGCTCTTATGATCTGTGAATATCTCGAAGGTGACATCATAAAGATAATGCCTCCACATCTTAAGGGCAAATATGATGGCAGCTAACTCCAAATCATGCACTGGGTAGTTCTTCTCATGCTCCTTAAGCTGTCTAGAAGCATAAGCTACCACTCGTCCGTTCTACATCAAAACAGAACCAAGGCCTGAATGGATGCATCAGTGTATAAGGCATAACCATCTCCTCCAGAAGAAATCACTAACACAAGTGCAGTAGTAAGCCTTTTCTTCAGCTCTTGAAAGCTAGCTTCACACTTGTCATTCCAAATAAACTTCACACCTTTCCTCGTCAATTGAGTCAAAGGTGTGGCGATCTTCGAGAAACTCTCTACAAATCTATGGTAGTAGCCTGCTAGTCCAAGGAAATTGTGAATCTCATGGACCATCCTTGGCCTCTGCCAGCTCATCACTGCCTCAACCTTATGCGAATCCACTGATATATATACCAGCACCAGAAATCACATGCCCCTAGAAGCCGACTTCTTTTAGCCAGAATGAATATTTACTCAATTTGCCAAATAATTGCTCTCTCCTCAATACACCCAAAACAATCCTCAAGTGCTCTACATGCTCAGTCTCTGACTTGGAGTACACCAGAATATCATCAATGAAAATAATCACGAACCGATCTAAGTACTCTAAAAAGACACGATTCATCAAGTCCATGAATGCTGCAGGAGCATTGGTTAGCCCAAATGGCATAACCAAAAACTCGAAATGCCCGTAACACGTACGGAAAGCAGTCTTCTGCACATCCTGCTCTCTCACCCTCAACTGGTGGTATCCGGATCTCAAGTCAATCTTCGAGTACACACAAGTATCTCGCAACTGATCAAACAGGTTGTCAATCCGAGGCAACGGGTACTTGTTCTTGACGGTCACTATATTTAACTGTCTGTAGTCGATGTAGAGCCTCAAAGATCCATCATTCTTTCTCACAAATAGGACAGGAGCTCCCCAAGGCGACACACTGGGACGGATAAATCTCTTATCTAGAAGCTCCTGTAATTGCCCCTTAAGCTCCTCTAATTCCTTAGGTGCCATACGGTACGGTGCCTTGGAAATAGAAGCTGTACCAGGCAGCAACTCAATACAAAACTCAATCTGTCGCTCTGGTGGTAGGCCTGACAACTCATCTGGGAATACATCTGGAAACTCTCTAACCACCAGTATGCTCTCGATCTGAAGCTGCTCCTCAATAGACGTGCCCACCAATGACACTAGAAAGCCATTGCACCCTTGGCCCATCAACTGTCTAGTCTGCAAAGCTGAATAACCGGTGCCACCCGCTCCCTTGATCCGACAAACTCAAAGGAAGGTCGTCCTGGGGGAGAAAATACTACCACTTTTTCTCGACAATCGACTCTAGCATGGTTAGCGGTAACCCAATCCATACCCAAGATAACGTCGAAGTTGAAGAAATTTAACACAAGCAAGTCTACCAAAATCTCAGCATCTCCCAATCAGAGTCTACACCCCTTCAACTCATGGCTCGACTGCATCACATCACCTGACGCCGTGAGCACAGACAAACCACTAGATCTAGGTGTAGGCTCTCTATCCAATTTAGCAACCATAGATGGAGAAATAAAAGAATGAGTACTACCAGTATCTATCAATGCATGAGCAGGTAAATCGAACACTAAAATAATACCTCAGATCACTGAACCTGACGCCTGATGTGCCTCCTCCTGGGTCAATGCAAAAACTCGGGCCTGAGTCTAACTAGTCTGCCTCTGATGATGACTGGGCTGCCTCTGACTCTGACTCTGCCCCCTCGACTGCTGCTGTTGAGTCCTCTGCATTCGTCCGACTGGACAACTCCTGCTAATGTGGTCGGGCTACTGGCAATTATAGCACACACTGCCACCTCTAGGACAGTCCCTAGCAAAGTGTCCACTGTCTCCACAGTTAAAACAATGGTCAGACCTGACTCCCATCTGATCTTCAGATCTAGCAGTAACCCTCGATAACTGATCTCGAGGTGCCTGGGAAGGCTGGGATGATCCTTGCGTCTGAGTGGGAAACGTCCTTGCCCTCTTTGGCGGTCTAGGATGACTACCAACAGATCTTCTCTGGGATGGTTGGGCCTGAGCTCTAAAGCTTCCCTGGCCCCCAACATGACCTCCTACACCCTGATGAAGTGGTGGTCGACCATGACGATCCTTTTGCTTCAGCTGGGTGATCCTCAAGTGAGTACTCTCAACCAGAAGTGCTCGTGCCACCACTCGACTATAGTCTCTCAGATCATCATGACTAGACATCCAATCCTGAATAGCAAAGTCGAGCCCTCTGAAGAAATGCTCTGCCTTGTCTTCCTCTGAGGCCACCATGTGCGGACAAAACTCTGACAAGCGGTCAAACTCAACCTCATACTCTGCCACACTACGACATTGCTGTCGCAGATCAAGAAACTCTTGCTTCTTCTGCTGGCGAAATATTATCGGAAAATATTTACTGTAGAATGCAGCCCCGAATTTTGCCCACGAAATATCAGCTCCACCTCTAGCAGCGACCTGCGCCCTCCACCAAACTCTAGCCCCATCAATCCGGTAAAAGGTGGCCAGATCCACCTTTTCCTCCTCCTTGCACCCAAGTGCCTTAAAAGTATCCTCCACTCCAGCCAACCATGCCCTAGTGACCATAGGATCTGCACCACCCCCGAAGTTACCGAAACGCTCTCTGCCAAACTGTTGGAACTTCAGCATGCGGGACTCCCATGACTCAGTATTGGCGAAGCCTCTATCTGGTCCTGGTACAAGCATAACATACTGAGGCTGGGGTACCGCAGGAACATGCACTGCCGAGCCCTCTCCAACAGCCTGCGGGACTACTGGTACAGCCTCAGCAACTACCTCCTCCACTCTCACTCCAGCTGTAGGAGTAAAATCATGCTCCTCCTAATATGAACACCCCGACTAACTCGTCCACCTCGACCCCGAGCAGTCGAAGTCGCCACCTGAGTAGTGCGTGTTCACTGAGGAACGACCACCCGATCCTGATCTACACCCGGGTCTCCAAGACCCCTCGCAGGCCCAACACTGCCCCTCGATGCCATCTATCTACAAATATAACAAAAGTTTTAGATAAAGCTTACAACTTAACTGCTACGCCATAAAATATTATCGTTAAGGTAAGACACCTAAACTCTTAACCTTAGCTCCTAGGCTCTGATACCAAAAATTATCATGCCTCGGCCCGAGCCCGCCCCCGGCGGCCCCGATCAAAGACGCGGCAGCAACTCGAACACCGCACAACGGAAGGAAAAGCCATAAATCATAACATAAAACAAAATAACAACATTAAAACCAATAATCATGATCGAAAAGTCCAACAATACATACGATAAGGAAAAATCTGATTTAAATACAAGATTTAACAAAATATAAAATAGTTCTACATATTACAACTCCAAAATAATAATATCAAGGTTAACGTTATGAAGCGACAAAATGAAACAAAATACAAAAGCAGCCGCCATAGTAGGAGAATCACAATATGATCAACAGGCATCAAGTGTCAACTCAACAATGAATAACAACAAATTACTCATCACCTACTCCTAAACAACCGTGTGGACCGTTGGGTAAAAACCCCACACTCTACCACCTGCAGAGTGGCATCAACCGTCCGCTCCAACGGTGATACGACTACCCCCACCAAGCAAGTAGCCCGTTAGAGGTCGCTTCCGACATCATCGCACCCGAAGGTGCCCAACATGCGACTAGTCAATATCATATATACCCTCTCCCATGCCTGGGGGGTACTACACCGAAATGGTCCTGGACCGAAGTCCTCTCCAAGGCCATAGCCTCCAGATCGACAACAATCATGCAACTCGACTCCAAGAGTGCAACAAGATATATCACCATGATCAACAATATAGCAACAACTCCAAGTGGTAATGACATGAACAACATGATAATAACATGCTCAACAAGTAAACAATTCCACATGTAACAACATGATACTATGCATACGATGACTAATCAGATGCACCATAAGATTAATTAGCATAACATACTATGATCAAGAATAAATGCCAATAAGCAATAATAAAATGTAACACATGCAATTTGTCTACATGGCATGTCCAACAATAATGTACAACAGGAGTTCAATAAATATTTTGAAGCAAATCAAACATCGGAAGCAAGGGTATTTTCGTAATTCATCATTGACGATAAATCAACGACAAACAAGGGATGATAGACTTGCAGGTTCAACCCATCCCCAACACACTCTCCAAACTACAATTATATCACACTAATTAATCAACTAAGTTTTCAAACTAATAATTTAATATTATTTAAATACCTAAGCAATCAACCTACTAGAAGGGCATCCTAACAATGTTTTCTTGGAAAACTGACTCCACCATCGCATTCATCACACAAAAATGATCAAGATTGCTATTCACCTCAACTTCAACCGACAACTCAGGGCCCACCAAATAATATAATTTTATAATTATAATATAATGCTAAAAGAATATAAAATTTATACCAAACGATCTCCAATCTGAAATCCAACACCACCATCGCGTTCGGCACGCGAAAATGATCCACTTTGGTATTCACCTCAACTCGATCCGACGACTCTACGATCAACTATAAAAATACCCTAATAATCTACAAATCAACCCCATTTCATTCGATACAGCTCTCTTCTTTAAACACCTATTTATTAAATTAAATAAACCTCCTCTCCACTTGTCTCCTACCCACCCCGACGCCCGCCCAACGCCGCCTTCCTCTGCTCCGCTCGGATTCACGCCGGCCGGCCCTCCCAACCGCCGGCGATCACCTCGGCGACACGACCGCCCTCTCCCCGACCTCCGCGACCAGTTCGACATACCGTCGGTCGCCCCTTCTGCGCCCAATCTCGCCGCCTCCTCTGCTCGCCTCAAATCCACGCCGGGCGACTCCCCAAGCCGCCAGCGATCGACCCACCGGCATCTCCGCCCTCTCCTCAGCCTCCCGGTCTGATCCGACCCACTGGCGGCCGAGCAGTGGCCGGGAAGGCCACCACGAAGCACGGCCAGCACGGCGCGACACGGCCACCCGCCGCCAGCTCGGCACAGCTCGACCCCATCCTTCGTTGTCGTCGCTGGGAAATAAGTTCGAAAGTAAAGGAGAAGGGAGAGATCTCCTACCTCGATTCTAGCAACGATGACGAGCTCCATCGGCAACACGACGTGCGCTGACTACTCCACCTATAGGTTCCTCTCCTCCTCTTCTCTATCAATCTTTTTTTCCAGCTCCCTCTGTCCCCTTCTTAAAACCCTTCAACGACACATCTCCCTTACCTCACCATCACCCTCACCTGCCACCTCCACTCCCCCTGCCATCCCTTCTACCCAAACATTGACTCAATTTTTTATATACTGGATATACTGGATATACTGGTAGTATATACTGGATATACCAGGTGGCGTTGGCCGGCAAGATCGACAGTGATTGACGTCGAAGAAATAGTAGCATCAGGAAAGAAAGGGGGTGTCGGGCACGATCACGAGTTATATAAACTCATCAACAACAACTCACTTAATCGTTGCAAAGCCGTTGCTAATAAGTAATATCATCATTGTCACACCCAACTGAGGGTAGTGTGACCGGCCAAGGCCGACATCCTGCCCTGTAGCCTACTGTATATACTGACACAAGAAAACCAAGACATATCGAATAACAAAAATCTCAGCACACTTTATTAAAAGCTTTCAAAGTCACAATTTTTATGTTTGTCAAAACAAGTAAGAACATCAACGTCAAAATAACCGAACTTTCAAGAAACAAGTTTTACAACTCTTTTTCAAGTACAACTGTCAGTGCAGAAACAAAACAAACACGACTAGACTCTGATCTAAGACTCATGGACGTCGCTACGAGATATGGCACCACCTCCCGCCCACCAGCTGCACCATGTCGACAAGCCAAGTCACTGATCATGCTCTGCAAAATTAAAGAATAAACTGTGAGTCTGCTTGGGACTCAGTGAATGGCTCTAGTGAACCTCCACATAAGCCTCTGTCATGCATATATATATATATCATATAAGGCAACAAAATGAATGAACAAGGAGGTAAAATACTTATAATATAGCTACCGACCCCCAATAGGTTAATTTGTACAACTGAATATGATAACCTGCCATCTCGACCTATCAAGCCTCTGGCATCCAGCCCTTAGACCTACTTATGGAATAATATCTTGGCTATAGCCGTCCCTACCATATCAGGTAGTATCATACTGGCCATCGGCCACATCACCTCAAGGTGTAAGCAAACAATCCTAGGTCGTCGACTAGGATGGTCCACTAGTCTTCGGACACCGTTTGGGGTAAGGATAACTAGTCTCACCCAACTGGGGTCTGGCACCTAGCGGGCCTGCTGGCGCACCTCAAGACCCAATACTGGCCGAGCTGAGCATTGGTCATTCCCGACCTCCACGCTCCTCGGTGGACTATCTCAAACACACCACACAATCAATATCCTGGTGTTTCCATATATACCCTTCGGGCCATTGCCCGTATCTGGCCTTAATCCGGCTACAGGATCAACAATTTATGCCACCCTTTCAAATTGTGTACACCTACGAGTTCTAGGTTTCCAAAAGTATACAATAAGTCATAGAAGTGTTATAATCTCTTAGCTAAGTTTCCATATAAGTATGATGAACGTCTAGCAATGCATTACACGTTATCTAACCTTCTACACTACCATGGGTGAGGAATTCCTTGTGTCGACTTGGGAATTCTACCCATGAACATTTTTGGGCAACATGTATAATCTCAAGAAAATATTCAAGTATTGTAACATCTACTATATATGATCACAATATATATATGCGTAACAACTTTACACTACCTTAGGAATTTAGCACAATAAGAAGCAATTATCTAGCATGACACGGTAATAATAAATTTAAAAAAAAGTAGGAATTACTAAGCATGATAAACAATTTCAACATTTCAAAGTTAAATATCTAATGCTAAGGATGGTCATACGGCTAACATTCCTACAATTCCAATTCAATCAATCTACTTGCTATGTTTGGTGTTCTTCCTAAGTATTGTCATTCCTAAATGTGTGAATCTCATAATCATGTAAGTTTCCATCTAAAGGTACTCTCTTCTCCCCTCCCTAGTCTTGGCCGATCCATGAGCAAGAAGAACCTTGCTCGGCCATGGCCCTTAAGGTAGGAAAGGGAAAGGAGACTCTAGCTATACCTCTAATTCTTCGATTTCGAGTATAACTTAATATCAATGGACTATTTTACCCCTTCCCTTATCCTTGGATGAACCCTCTTCATGAGGTGTAGGGTTCATTCGACCACATCAAGAGAGATCTAGGGAAGATATGCTTCATGACGCGTGAAACCTACGATTTGAACTACATCAATCATGAACATGAGATCATCTAAGGGCCTTCTTGCCGTCAAGGGAATTGGGAAATTTTTTTGGCATGACCTTTCCCCTTTTCCCATGACTCGACAGCCCTAACGATTGAAAATCGATGAAGAAATAAGGTACTCCGACAATAAATCATACAAAACAGTGATTACACGTCGATAAAACCAAGATCCGACGAAAAGATCACGAGGAACTCGTACGATCACAACTAGGGGTTAGGCTACCCGTCTCACCCATTCTTCTAACTCTAACCACTCACCTATATTGCGGAGAACGAAAGATCGGGCGACGACGACTTGAAATTTTCCGGCGACGACATGAAATCCCGAATCAATCCAAGTCCTCCAAGCTTTCCCTTGCTCTTCTTCCCCTCTCTCCCCTTAGGCAGCCTTGTGCGACTCAAGGGATGAGTCGCACGGCTGCAAGATGAGGGTTTTAATCCCTCATCTAGCTTTCCAAAGATAGCTCATTGACTCACTTAACTCATACTCGAACCTTGACTAAACCTGAACTCAACTTGGGTTCTGACTCAACCCATAATATGAATCGATTTAACTTGATTTAAGGAATGAATTCATAAAAGAAAAGTTAATCACCCACATAGATTCCATGAATCATTAGTCGAGTGATACATTTTCACTCGAGGAGATCTTGAGGCTCGACTCGACTACCCTCGGGTCCGGCGCGCTGTACCAAAATAGATTTTTATATTAGAATTTTTTTTCGGGTCTTACAATCATCAACAGCTTAGCGGCCTTTGCAAAGCCGTTGCAGATAAGTATTTCATTTTCGTGTCGTGAGTGTGCCATCTACTTGTTAACAACGAGTGCAAAAGTCGTAAGTACGCCGTTACTAGCTAATGTGATAATACCATTAGCAACAGCCCGCACGACCTTTGTAAGATCGTTCCAAATAAGTTATTTCATTTACGCGCCGTGTTCATGCCATCTACTTGTTAACAACGGCCCTAGCGATCGTAAGGAAGTCGTTGCAGATATATCATATCTGCAACTGCCTGAGCAGTCGTAAGAAAGCTGCTAGTCATTGCAACGGTTTGGGTGGCCGTTGCTAATTAACACATTTCTAGTAGTGACTTGGCAACGATTTTCGGTGATGCAAAAATTCGGCGAAGCTTCTCCAAGCTTGCAGATGTTTGAGAGATGGAAACAGGGGGTGCGGTTAAAGGTTGGAGGTGGAGAGTTATTACCAAGGTCGGCTACTATAGAGGGACATCTATTTATAACTTCTCCAAGGGGCGGCTACAAGAGCCGACCCTGATTTTGAATTAGCCAGGAATTCTAAATTTCGGGATTAATATCCAACCGACTGCCCTATTAAAGGGGAGTCAAAAATTCGGCTCCCAATCTAGTAGAGAGTCAAAACCAACTCCCTATTAAATAGGGAGAGCTAGGTGCATGGGAGACCGAGCTTGGTCTCCCCTATTTTGCATTCAAATTCGAATCTGGATGCTATTTAAAATAGCCATTTAATTTTCCCACCATGCCTTATCCGACACAACCCAAGCCATGGGACGGTTCATCTCATGAACCGGACCATGGGTTTGATTCGGTTCAACCCTTGAACCGGACCATGGGTTCGGTTCGGTTCAACCCTTGAACCGGACCAGGGGTTGATTGAGACGTATCTCGTGTCGAACCCTAATAATTAGGGTTCCGAGGAACTTCTTCCTCGAGTACTTTTAATTCGTTCGAGTGGAAAACACCTATTTTGATTTTGTCTGTAGACAAGAACCACGATCGTGTCGCGGCATGTTCGTGCTAGCAAATATTAAGTTTTATCATAACACATTATTCATCTTCCTCTAATATGACCATTTGCTCAACATGAAGTTCAGGGTCTAGAGCAATATGAGGTTGACACAATCTGTGCCGATGGCAGCGATGAGTTTCACGTTGGGAGCAACTCACGATAGCGAGATCAAATGACCGCTATGGAGGTCAAATTGCAATGGAGGTGGTCGTGGCCTCCAGATTAGCGGCAAGTTTCTTTGTCGGGACTTGCCAAAGAAGCCGACAGAATCACATAGGAATTACAACAATGTGGTGGATAAACTCACAATCTCTAGGTCACATCAGTGATGAAAGGTGAATAACAAGCTTGAGGTTTCCTCAGCTAAGCCTTATGAGAATGAGGTTACTATGGTATTATGATGAGGGGTTAACATGACTCTGATACCATGTTTAGATGAAAATTGTAATTAGAAACTTTTTTTTGTGGTATGTAGTCCTCCTCTACCACATATTTATTTATATATCCGAAAAAAATATACATCAATCATTTACACTAGGTGGGACTAAATACATAAATCCTATCACGAGGGGAAATCCTTACTACTTGCTATCTTCACCATTTGTATTTTATTACCCAAAAATATGAATTCACAGTGAATCCA
Organism: Canna indica; assembly: GCA_034359265.1. NCBI lineage: Eukaryota > Viridiplantae > Streptophyta > Magnoliopsida > Zingiberales > Cannaceae > Canna > Canna indica. The sequence goes on from CP136892.1 coordinate 41,343,874, forward strand.
ATTATAGGCACATCCTGATGATGAAATTTTCATAAAGTTCAAACTTAACCTTCTTTATGTCAAATTCAAAAGCTTAATAAGAGGTATTAAATTATAGAGGCACTAGAAAGGCCACTGACATTCTGTTTGAATAGGATTCATTAAAGGGAAAGGAAGAAAAGAAATAGAAGAGGAGAAAAAGAGAGGGTAAAAATTAATATTATTTGAATATAGTTTAATAAAAAGAAGGGGAGAAAAAAATTAACCTTTTTGAATGTACCTTATAAGGAAAAAGAAAGAGAATGATAATTTTTTTTATTTAATAGATAATTATACTCATTTTATTTCTATGTTATATGTGATGCTTTGAGATAAGACTGAAATTGATCGTAAAAGAGCAATCTAAACCATAAATTGTCAAAAGCACGCATTGGACTAAAAATATTATATAGGTTATATATGTGTATGTTTTCTGTCCAAATTGAGGGGGAGATATAAATCATAAAAGAAGTTTTGCATCAAATTGAAATTTGATAAATGATTGTCAGGAATGAAGACAGGGCAAGACTTGAAGTTCTCTTCCTTTTTTATTTTGTCGTTTGTTTTCAATAGGAATGAAAAGAAACCACTAAGATATAAATAAATATCTTATAAATTTATAAAAATAATAAAATTAATTTCATAAATTTATTTTAGATAATTTTTTTTATAATGTTATTCACCTTATTCAATCCCAAATGAGGGTTGAAAGAAAATTAAAATTTGAAAGATAACCAAGATAAATAATTCTCTCATTCTTTTTCTTCTCCATTAGAACCATAAAACCAAACCTAGAGAATTTTTTCCTCTTCCTTTCCCCTCCTTTTAACCCCAATCGAAACAGAATGTAGAAGGCACCAATAATTGCGTTTGCCTTGCTGGACGATGGAATATTCCTAGGCTGCATAATAGATAAGGTTATCTAATCCCAAGTCTTCCCAGTACAATATTTCAAAAATAGTTGACAAGGTCTTGGAAAGATACACATGCGTTCAATTTCAATGCATCATGCACTCATAAAGTCTACTTCCATCAGGTGCACAGATAAATCTAAATTTTAATAACATCGAGATCTTGAAAAGATTTAGACTATTTTAGTTCACATTCCACGCAATACAATTATGATGTGTATTTTAAACCTCGAAAATGAAGCATGAAGCACGCTATATAATTTCTTATGTAGAAACACATTGAAAGGTAAGAATAATGAATGAGCAAAGAGAGCAAAATTCTAACACATTGTGAGATCAAATCTGTTTAACTACGAGGCCAACTCGTTGACCATACAAAGTCATGATGTATTTAATGGCCGATACAGGTGGTGAGGGCTCTGATTACAACGGGTCAACAAAAATTGCAGCCTAAATTAATGTCAAATCAGAATGGAGGTGATGCTGTTGTGGTTTGGGATGAGGCTGAGGTTGAAGGTGATGCAGAAATGGTAGCTTCATCTTCATCAGTAATGCTGTCGTTTTCTCCACTGCATGATCTTTGTATTTGTTTCTTCACCTGCTGATGCTTTTGAAATCTCATGTTTGATGGAAGTGCTGCTACAGGAGCGTAGATTTCATTAGGAGAACAAGCACCATTTCCAGGTTGTGCTGCCGCAGCAATTGCAGCAGCCGTTGCTGCAGCATAGTCTGGTGCTGGCGGCACCAAAATGCCGCCGACCAACACAAACTGAGGGGCTGGGAGGCTGCTGTTAATGCTGCTGCTCTGACCTGCAGGGCTCGGTGGTCGTCTTGTGTGTAGTCGATATTTCTAAAGAATGATATAGAAAAGGAACCTATTAGCCTCTCAATCTAGATTTTTAATGAAACATGATGAATAATTGTTATTGTATATTTACATCCATGCTCATATTTCCATATTGAATCTTGATATTGAATATTTGCCTGTTACTTCTAATTCAATATAGACGCTGAAAACTTTTCTGTCTAGTAGAACTTCAAACTCTGTTCCACTTATGGTGTTAAATTTATGATGCTACTTGAACCCATGGTTGAAATATAAAAACAAATGGAAATATAAGGTCAATTGAGCAGACTCAAATGCATTTAGAGTGTGATTTATATAGCTGTAATTGGTTAAAGTTCCTCCAGTTGCTAACCTCTAAATACTAAAATTAGATGCAAGGAATCACTTCATATCAAACTAGAGTGGTTTGTGCAATCACTGGTCCACCAGGAAAGAATTTAAGACAATGCAGCTTGTCAATGTGGTCCATGAAGGAAATCTGGAAATCTGGAATCCAATATTTGGATGCTAATCCATCCACCTAATGTGCCAATTCTGTCCTCAACCTTATCATAGTTGGTTACATTTTGGAAAATTAATCAGGGAAGAATATGCTGGAAGGCGTACAACATGCGTCACCAACTCTTGGCACTCTTGCTAATGGCTTATTCTGAATATGGGAACACAAGCTTTTATGCTATGTATTGTGAAGGATATGGAATTCCAGCCATCTAATCCTTGGAAGAAGACAAGGTGAACAGATCAAGTAGGACAACGTATATAATGCAATAAAACAAGAAGAATCAAAAAGTTCGATGAAGAGCTCATGGGATAGGATATAGAGAATATAAGGAGCGAATCGGTCAAAAGCAATCCCGTGCTTTGATGCATTGAATTTTATTCTATACCTTTCTTTTTAAATCAAGCAACCATACGCGAAAGCTTGGTAATTCTTGTGAGCTTGGTAATTAACAAAAATATTTGGAAATATGGGAGGATTTATGTTACCTGGAGGTGGCTCTTGACCTCGTCGTTGGTGAGCCCATCCACCTTCATTAGCTCTCTGATCTGCTTCGGCGTTGCCACTGTAGTTAATTGCCTTTTAGAATCAAACATATAAATAAAGCAAATTTATCTGAATTTTTTAAATAAATTTATATTTTTAGATACACATAGCAGTAGAGTAGAAGATATTGATGTATACGTTTTAATAAGCTTACAATGAGAGCCACCGAGCTCTTGAAGGGAGTTGAGGAAGCGGCGGTGGAGCTCTGGCGACCAACAACGTCTCGTCTTCCGATGACAATGAGACTGATTTTCCTTGTCCTTGTCTCCTCTGCTGCTACTATTATCATCACGACCACTCGCACCTCCTCCGCCGACACCACTACCACCACCGCTGGTTGTCGGGCTCGCAGCAGCAACAGACACCGCCGGTGGTGGCGCATCGCGCTTTTCTCTATCGAAAGGCTGGAATGCACCGCCGATCCTCTTCACGTTCACTGCTATCGGCTTTTTCGGTGGCTCCTATAATCCATCAACAACATTCAAACTCCATGGACGTAGATTTTTTTTTAAAAGAAATCTATGATTAACCAATTAAAAGAGTAAAAAAAAAAAATCATCCTCTCACCACTTTAAGAGATGTGTTCGGCTCCTGATTCCAGAGCTGAACGGATCTCAGCCAATCCGGCTTCGTATCCAACCCGATCGCAGCCGCGGCCGAACTCTTCTCCTCCTCCGACAAGCAGGGTTTCAGAGGGATAAACTCTTCCATCACGGGTCCATTCTTCACGCTCTCCTCATCACATATCTGCTGTCTCACGCTCTCGATCGCTGCACCCACGACAACCCAGATCATCCTCCATTTCATGAATCATTGCCAAAAAAATACAAAGAGCAAAAATCAAACGAACCTTGCGTGACGAGTTGAAGGCAAAGCGGCAGCTCCCTCTGGAAGACCTGGATCTTCTCGCGCTCCTCCTCGAGTGCTCGTATATATTCATGGCACCTCTGCCCTCGCTGCTCCACGAGATCCATCGCGGCGTACATACCACCAAGGCTCGCCAAGGCAGACCTATCTCAGCTGCGAGGGATTCCGATCTACAAATGAGAAAACTGAAAAGGAAGGTGGAAACTTGGAATCCAAGGATGGGAAGAGGTGAGGAAGGAATCAGGGTCGGGCCGTCGCGTAGGAAAGGGAAAAAATGGAATCTTGGTGACGGGGGCGGCCAGGGATTGGAGAAGAAAAGGTGGGGAATGGACGAATGGTGGAGGTGGTGGTGGATTTACAACAGCCAAGTATTTAAGAATAATTAAAATGAATTCGTAAATAAATAAATAGGGAGGAGATGGACGAAGCGGATTTGAATGTTCCGTGATGGATTCCGCCGAGATGCGCTGGCATCGACGTCAGGGCCGCGCTGGGGATAAGATTGAAATTGACGGACAGATCTTGCTGAAACATTTCATCGGACGATCGGGCCGTGCTTCGGGGTGCGAAGAATCGTCGCGGAATCTTCTTCCCGTCTGCCGCACCTGCCACGCCGCGTACGGGTTTAGGGAGATTCTGGAGAATTCTTCGTATTTATCATGACAAATAATTATTATTAATTAATTGTGGAGATATTGTTTTAAGTTTTAAGTTTTAACGTGGGGAAGTGGGTAAGGTTGCCCTTCGCGTGTTGCAAAGGGCGTTTTGCATGCGGCTCTTTAGATGCGGTTCGAACGGGGTTCTTGGAGCGGTTCGGTTGAAGTGCTTTCGGGTCGAGTGGATAAGGGATCGGGAATTTAATTAGCGTAGGTGGATAGATTTGTCTAATGGAGATTCCAAAGAATATGCTTTGAATTTGGTATATCCCACGTGGCTGATATTTAGTAAATACGATCCAACTTCCACTTGTGTATTATATTTTAAGATATAATTTATATGAAGAGGTCTTTATTTTTTTATAAGTAAGACCGTTGTAGGTCTTTATTTTTTTTTATAACAAAGATAAAAAATTATAATAGATGATCGTACTAAAATTCGAACTCTAAATTTTTAGACAACGTTCAATATATTATCACAAACTGTACTACCTACAGTTGGCATAGATCTTTATTTTTAATTTTACCGAGAAGATTTATCTTAATAAAGTCAATTAATTTAAAATATTTTTATCATGTTTAAGAGAAACAAATTATACACATCAATTGAATTAAGTTTTTTAGAAATTCTTAAAATTTTTGTTTCATTGTGTAAAAGGCGTATATAATGTACATGGGTATCGAATAGATCCGAAACCAATTAGAACCTATCCGATCGAGTAAATTTCAGATAGACCTCAATTAAATTCGAATAGAGTTCGGAATAAAAATTAAAGAACCGATTAAAAGTGGTTCTGGTTCTGGGTCCAACACATCGAGTATTCGGAATCGGAATCAGTACCTGAAATCAGAACCAAAACTGGAACCAGAACCGAAATCGGTATCCGAAACTGAAATCAATACCCGGAACCTATACCCCTATTGGAACCCATTCCGAAGCCTGTTGAGACCTATTATGAAACCTATTGAAATCTATTTTGAAATATGTTCTAGAATATGTTTGAACCTATTCTGAAATTTATATCATGGAACTTGTTCATTTATAGGTTCCAACAGAGTATCTGGAACCGAAGCTTATGATTTCAGGTAGAGTCAGGGTATGAATCAAATATCATAAAAAAATACATAATACCCGACCAGACCCGCCCACCCCTGCATACATTGGAATAAAAAAGTGTATTTTTATGATAAAAAAAATGAAAATATGTTCCATTAAAATTTGAAATGGATGCATCTCTTCGTTTAGCAAATTGACTTACATTTTTCTATTGATAATTAAGTATTTGGTAATAATGTAAGAAAAATTAATGTCATAATAAATTATATGAATTTAAGAACATCAAAAATAAATCGAGAAATAAGGAAAGATCTTACTTGACATAGACAAAATTAAGACGAAAGAAATTTTCTGGGTCTTCAGGAAAAACTAGATCTTCCTCTACATCACTTTCTCAAAATGCTCTACTTTGATGGGAAAAGCAACTATGAGCTAGGGTTTCTAAACCCTGATAATTTCATCTCATTATATGTGTAGAGAGAACCTAGCATCTATTTATAATTGACCAAATGAGTTCGTCCATCACGGGCTTCATTAATTGAGCCTACACTTGACTAATAACACCAATCAATGTTAGGTGTTTCGAGCTCGATCAAGTCACATGGATCAAATTAAATGAGCCAATGTGCATCTCAAATAGGATCATAAGATTAATTCGTTTAAATCAAAAATCACAATTGACCGTAGCCCACAAAAAGAATATTTAAAAATAAATAATATATATATATATATATATTCTAACATTCTCCCACTTGGGCAATGTCAATTGTAAAATTATAATTTAAAATTATTCATTTAAAAAATGACTTTCGGATTAATCACAAAAATATGATCACATAAAATATGATCCAAGATGCAATACTTATTATGACTCCTATCAACAAACCAATAATATTGGTTCATAGCAACCATCATGTCATTTATTGACATAAGACTTAGCATAATAAATATAAGATGTACTTATGGCAAAACGGGTCGATCTGGTCTTTCACAATAAAGTGATAAATGAAACTGCTATGAAACGATTTATTAGCGGGTTAATTGATCATTTCGGAATGGCATATACATCACATATCCTGGATCAAGTGAAGACTTTGGGTTTCTAGCAAGCCACTGCTACATCTATTTCATTAGAAATTGATGATCTTTTAACAATCCCTTCTAAGGGGTGATTAGTCCAAGACGCTGAACAACAAAGTTTTATTTTGGAGAAACACCATCATTATGGGAATGTACATGCGGTAGAAAAATTACATCAATCCATCGATATGGTATGGTACAAGTGAATATTTGAGACAAGAAATGAATCCTAATTTTCGGATGACTGATCCTTCTAATCCAGTACATCTAATATCCTTTTCAGGAGCTTGAGGAAATGCATCTCAGATACACCAATTAGTAGGTATGAGAGGATTAATGTCGGACCCCAAGGACAAATGATTGATTTACCCATTCAAAGCAATTAACCTTTATCTCAAGTTTTGGATCGAACTAATCCATTAACACAAATCGTTCATGGACGAAAATTGAGTTATTTGGGTCATGGAGGGTTGACGGGGCGAACCCCTAGTTTTCGGATACGAGATATTCATCCTACTCACTATGGACGTATTTGTCCAATTGACACATCCGAAGGAATCAATGTTGGACTTATTGGATCCTTAGCCATTCATGTGAGGATTGGCCATTGGGGATTCATAGAGAGTCCATTTTATAAAATATCTGAAAGATCACAAGCAAAAGAGGCACATATAGTTTATTTATCACCAAAAAGAGATGAATATTATATGATAGCAGCGGGAAATTCTTTGGCCTTGAATCGGGGTATTCAGGAAGAACAGGTTGTTCCAGCTTGATACCGTCAAGAGTTCCTGACTATTGCATGGGAACAGATTCATCTTAGAAGTATTTTTCCCTTCCAATATTTTTCTATTGGAGCTTCCCACATTCCTTTTATCGAGCATAATGACGCGAATCGGGCTTTAATGAGTTCTAATATGCAGCGCCAAGTAGTTTCGCTTTCTCAGTCTAAGAGGTGCATTGTTGGAACTGGACTGGAACTCCAAACGGCTCTAGATTTGGGGGTTTCCGCTATAGCTGAACACGAGGGAAAAATTTTGTATACTGATCCTCACAAGATCATTTTATCAAGTAATGGGGATACTACTATAAGTATTCCATTAGTTATCTATCAACGTTCCAACAAAAATACTTGTATGCATAAAAAACCCCAGGTTCCACAAGGTAAATGCATTAAAAATGGACAAATTTTAGCGGACGGTGCGACTACAGTTGGGGGGAACTCGCTTTAGGGAAAAATGTATTAGTAGCTTATATGCCATGGGAAGGTTACAATTCTGAAGACGCAGTACTAATTAGTGAACGTCTGGTATATGAAGATATTTATACTTCTTTTCACATACGGAAATATAAAATTCAGACTCATGTGACAAGCCAAGGACCTGAAAGAATCACTAAGGAAATATCGCATCTAGAGGCTCATTTACTCCGCAATTTAGATAGAAATGGAGTTGTGATGCTGGGATCTTGGGTAGAAACAGGTGATATTTTAGTAGGTAAATTAACGCCTCAGACGGCAAACGAATTGTCATATGCTCTAGAGGATAGATTATTATGAGCCATACTTAGAATTCAGGTATCCACTGCAAAAGAAACTTCTTTAAAATTACCTATAGGCGGAAGAGGTCGTGTTATTGATGTGAGATGGATTGGAAAAGGGGGGGTTCCTGTTATAATTCAAAAATGATTCGTGTATATATTTTACAGAAACGTGAAATCAAAGTAGGCGATAAAGTAGCTGGAAGACATGGGAATAATAGTATCATTTCAAAAAATTTGCCTATACAAAATATGCCCTATTTGCAAGATGGAACACCTGTTGATATGGCCTTCAACCCATTAGGAGTACCATCACGAATGAATGCGGGACAGATATTTGAATGCTCGCTCGGGTTAGCGGGGGATCTGCTAAAGAGACATTATAGAATAACACATTTTGATGAGAGATATGAGCAAGAGGCTTCGAGAAAACTTGTGTTTTCCGAATTATATGAAGCCAGTAAGCAAACAAAAAATCCATGGGTATTTGAACTCGAATATCCGGGAAAAAGCAGAATATTTGATGGAAGAACAGGAAATTCTTTTGAACAACCTGTTCTAATAGGAAAGTCTTATATTTTAAAATTAATTCATTAAGTTGATGATAAAATCCATGGACATTCTAGTGGACATTACGCACTTGTTGCACAACAACCCCTTAGAGGAAGGGCGAAGCAAGGGGGACAACGAGTATGAGAAATGGAAGTTTGGGCTCTAGAGGGATTTGGTGTTGCTCATATTTTACAAGAGATGCTTACTTATAAATCTGATCATATTATAGCTCGTCAAGAAGTACTTGGTGCCACGATCATTGGAGGAAGAGTATCTAACCTAGAAGATGCTCCAGAATCTTTTCAATTGCTCGTTCGAGAACTATGATCTTTAGCTCTAGAACTGAATCATTTCCTTGTATCCGAGAAGAACTTCCAGATTAATTGGAAGGAAGCTTGATCTGAATGAATCAGAATTTCTATTCTATGATTGACCGGTATAAACATCAACAACTTCGAATTGGACTAGTTTCTCCTCAACAAATAAAGGCTTGGGCCAACAAAAATCTTACCTAACGGGGAGATAGTTGGGGAGGTGACAAAGCCATATACGTTTCACTATAAGACCAATAAATCGAAAAAAGATGGATTATTTTGTGAAAGAATCCTTGGGCCCATAAGAAGTGGAATTTGTGCTTGTGGAAATTATCGAGTGATTGGAGCTGAAAAAGAAGACCCAAAATTTTGTGAACAATGTGGGGTGGAATTTGTTGATTCTCGGATACGAAGATATCAAATGGGATACATCAAACTCGCATGTCCAGTGACTCATGTGTGGTATTTGAAACATCTTCCTAGTTATATCGCGAATCCTTTAGATAAACCCCTTAAGGAATTAGAAAGCCTAGTATACTGCGATGTGTGATTTGATCAAAATTTTCGTTTTACAGATTCGGACTGATAAACTGTCATCCCATTCAATCCGATGAATACCATTGACTATTGGCCCAAGGGTTCGATCTCTATTTTGATGATAACAAATATGTATTTAATATATGTGTGGAGTTTTGAGTTCAGGTTAAAGTTATGATACGCGTACGAATTTCACTCGGAGAAACACAAAAATCGTCAAAAAGGCTTGGATGTAGATTAAGTAGAGTTCATAGATATATCATCAAGTAGATTCTATGTAATATATTTCTAGGATCTCATCCCAACCCTATTTGTAAAGTTATCCAAGTCCAAACTTAGTAACGAAGCCCATGAAAAAAGCGTACAACAAAACATATGTAAAAAACAGCCTCAACCTAGGTTCAATCGATCGAACGAAGCCAAAAACTAGTAGTGGCCTATTCGGTCGATCAGACGGTCGATCGGAGAATAGCAGAAATTGGCAGCAGCCAATTCGGTCGACCGAATATGGCTGAGAAAGGGCAAAAGCCCAGCGGTCGCTGGGCGGTCGATCGGTCAATTAACCGACAAGCGACCGATCGGCGTCCAATGGGCAGAAAAACACCTATTGGAGAGCTGTGCCAAGTGAGGGGTTATAAATACCCCTCACCAACCCCTCTTACTTCTTTTTAATGATTATTAGTGCACTTCAAAGGGAGATTTAAGCTCAAAGAGATTGATTTGTGCTCGCTTGCTTCATGCTCTTCGAGCGATCTTCTCGTCTCAATTTCGGCAACGATTCGAGCTCACCATCTTGAAGAGTTGGATACTTTGAAGGCTTTGGAAGGAGCTCACACTCTTGGTTTCATTTTTAGCTCCTTCTTGTCATTCTTCATTGTTCTTAAATTAAAATCGTTACTATTAGCTTGATAGGTGTGCTAGTGTAAACACTTAGGATTTCCTTCATAGAATTCTGTTTTGCCTAGGTGAATAGGTTTGAAGAGTTCTCAAAGGGTTGAGATCGAGTCCTCGGTTGTATTCAAAGGGAAACACAAAGTCTATAAAGGATTTGGTTAGAAATCCTTGGTGTGGAGCCAAGGTAGTGGAGTAGGCGGTTGGCGGAACCACTATAACTATTTGTTTTTGCATTGTTTGTTCGAATGTGCTTATTGCTTAATTATTACTTGTCGCATTAAAAAGTCGAAAGAGATTAAATAGAAGATAAAAGTCACCCAACACTATTCAACCCACCCCTTCTAGTGTGGGTATTCACTCAATAATTAATATCAGAGCAAGGTCGTATGATTAGATTTAACCACCTACCCTATAATTTAGAATGTCTAGTGAAATCCAACTAGCTCAAGGGTCCTCTACTCATACTCCACCATTGTTTGATGGAAACAACTATGTCTATTGGAAGATACGCGTGAATGACTTCCTTCAATCACTAGGCATGGATGTATGGAGAATGATTCAAGTAGAGTATAAGCAACCAACTAAGGATATGTGTAATATCCTAGATATTTAATTTATTAGTTTTTTCCTATTACGTGTGGTCGAGCCAAGTCAAGTCATGGTCCGGAGGGAGCTTGCGAGCTCGTGTAAGTAGGATGTGAATTTATGAATATTTAGGCTTGGGTAGTTGAGAGTATTTAATTTGGTGTTGTGTGTGCATAATTGATAATTATGTTCATATGGGTATTTAATTAATTGCTTGTGATTTATTAGAATAAGATTAATTATATTACATAAGTCTATTGGGTTAGGGGGGGTTTTGGTTTTGGCTTAAGGTGGATGCGGATTGTGAATTAAGGATTTAAGGGTTTAGGGTTGAGGAGGGTGTATAAACCCCCCCCACATGGCTTGTGGCTCCTATTTTGGAGCCACCTAAAAATTTGAGAAAGGGAGCCAGCCGCCAAGCCAAGCTGCCAGCCCCTTTCCCTTTTCTCCTTGAAGCCGCCACCACCCAGATCCGAGCCTAGCCGCCTACTTCATCTCCCTCTTCCTATCTTCTTTCCCTTTGGAGCCAAACCGAGGGGATCCGAGCCACCCTCTTCTTCCCCTCTCTCCCTCTCCCCAAGCCGGCGGCTTGGAATGAGCCGCCGCCTTGTTTTCTCTTCTTTGGGGTTGAGCCGTCGGATTTTGAAGCCGAAATCGGAGGCCGTCGATTGGATCCTCGTCTCCAATCTCTTCCTTAATTAGGTGAGTGATTTTATCTCTCCTATTCGGTTTTCTTTGAATTTTCTTGAAGCCGCCTTGAAGATTATTGATCTTGATGATGTTTTTTTTGTGTTCTTGAGATTTTCCTGATTTCTATGCCATGCTTAGATTTTAAATTTTTATCTCATAACATGGGGCATATGTTTGATGGAAGATCTATGATTTCATAATTTAATCTTGTGAATCTTGGATGCAACCTAATCTTGGAGTTCTAGATGTTCTTGATGCTATAAATTAATTAATCTCCTTGATACTTGATTTAGGAATTCTTGACATATATGCTAGCTTTTATTTAGTGAAAATTATGAGATTGTATGCCTGATTGGCATGATAACACGAATATGTGATATTAGAAATTTAGGGATTTAATTTTGTGAAATTCGGATTTTATTTCATGAGGTGCTGGAAATTTTAGCTTTCTGAAATTTATATGCTGTTTGTTGAATCTGGGCTGATTTTTGATTTCTATGTTATTATGTGCTTAGATATCTGAACATAGTCATGTAACCTATCGTTTCGATCAGAAAATATAGTTTGGAAATATAGGACATACTTTGGAGACTAGATTCGGGTTAAACATAGCAGTTCTGGGCAGAATAGTAACCTAAAATAAAATCCTAATTGAGATGATCTAAATTTTAATTCTATAATTAAAATTGGGTTTAAGGGTGAGCATAATCTGTTATGAACCAATTCACAAATTTTTCATGAAATAAAACAACACGGGTTCATGATGTTACAGGTTTAAGGGGTAAGGGTCGGGTTTGGAGTATTGGGACGCTTCAAAATGAGGACACTCCTAGGACACCGTAGGAGAATCTTGACTTAGGTCTTGATGCGCCATATTCTGGGAATGACGGAGTGGCTCATTTAGGAGCCGAGTTACGGGCTACCCTCGGATGGTTGGATGCCAGTTCCCAACATGCAGGATAAGTTCGGAGGGCCTTTCTCGATTGTCCTTGTATGTGCGGTTGCCTTTGGGAATGGTAGGGCTTCGACCCGATGCACCTCTTTTGATGGTGATGTTGCCTCTAGGCATGGTAGGGCTTCGACCCGATGCACCTCTTTTGATGGTGATGTTGCCTCTAGGCATGGTAGGGCTTCGACCCGATGCACCTCTTGATGGTGATGTTGCCTCTAGGCATGGTAGGGCTTCGACCCGATGCACCTCTTTTGATGCTGATGTTGCCTCTATGCATGGTAGGGCTTCGACCCGATGCACCTCTTGATGGTGATGTTGCCTCTAGGCATGGTAGGGTGGGTTGGATGCACTTGGCATCGCTGGAGGGTAGAGGAGCCGCTGGATCTCATAGCAATCCTAGTTTGGGTCGCAGTCGATTCTTTTTGGTAGTTGTTATACACTTGTATTAGCTTGATTTGGAGTTGTAGCCCTGAGAGCATTTATGTTTTTTATTTCAGGTTTTATTTGACTGAACTTTTGAAATGTTGAACCTAATCGTATTTCCGCATTTTTCTTTACTTCTGAGCTATTTAACTAAACTTGGTGTTGGTTCGCTTTTCCTTTAAAATAAAACTTGTTGTTTTCTTTTCGCTACATTATTTGTTTTGGCATATGCATGGGTTAGGCTTCGGGGTATAGGCATGTATACACTGGCCGGTCACGTGACCCTGAGTTGGGGCGTGACAAAGTTGGTATCAGAGCATGTGGTTCGGTCTGACTACGACCTAGAGTTGTCACCTGTTGGCCTAAGGTTTTCTACCTTGGTCTTAATCTCGGCTTTGATGATAACAAGCATGGATCTAATGATTTCATGGAGAGTTATTTTCAGGTTCCATATCGGTTAGCGCACGACGTCCCCGATCGAAAAAATCGGAGAAATCGGCAAGGACGCTCGTCGACACCCGGGATTCTTCGGGAAGATAGAGTTTAGGTTTAGGGTGTCTAGATAAATTGTAAATCCTCATGATGATGCATAAGAACCCAAAAACCAAATCCGAATCCTAAAATATGAAAACCTAGAAACCGACTTGAAATTCACTAAGCCTAGGGAGCTCCTTGGAGGGCTATATGACCTAGACATTTTCTTGACACAAAAAATGACGGTAATTGTTCTTTAGGTAAAAACTAGATAACGAGGTATTTTAAAGGAATTTTTGCAAGCCTTTAGCATACCCATATTTGACCCTGGAGATTAGAAAATTTTCATTTTTTGGAAATTTGTACTAGACCCCAAAAACAAGATTTTGATTCTTAAGGATTTTGATTTTTTAGATATTTTTATTGAATCCAAATGGGGGTAACCCTTATCTAACATTTATGTTTTAAAGTTATTAACTTGTAGACTTAGCAAAAATCGAACCCAGAAACGAGCAAACGAGCAAAAAAATCAGCAAACTAGGCTGATTTTCCCAGTTTTGGTCGACCGGTCGGTTGACCGAATGGCGCTCGAAATAGACAGAAGCCATTCAGTCACTCGGCGGTCGCTCGGTCAATCGACTGACGATTGACCGGCCTGCGATCGAACGACAGAAACAGCTAGTTTTTCACCCGTTGAGTTGCCTGTTTCATGCCATCTCCTCAAGGCTTATAAATAGAAGCCTTAGCAAGCCTTCTACCCTTCATCCAACATACTTTGAGTCATATTTGATGATGATTGAGCTTGATTGAGCCACCATTCTTGAAATCCCTAGCTTTGATCTCTCAACTCCTTGAGTAAACCTTGACTTCATTGATTCACCATCAAAGGCATCAAGAGGAAGCTAGGAAACTTTGTTTGGAGCTAAGTATAAGTTGTTTGATTTATTGCTCCATTAAGTTGTGTATTTTCTTGTTTATTTCATTGTATTTGAGCTTGTGAAGACCTAGAGTGTGGGTCTTGAAATTGGGTGGTAGCCTTGGTGTTTGAGGTTTAAATCCATCGGTGTAAATGTAGTTTGCTAGGATTAGTTGAGTTGTCCTTAGGTTGAAGTGGGAGAGTGCTTTCGGTAGGAAGACGGGATACTTTTGGGTGTGGAAGTGCCTTCTGTTTGAGAGTGGAGACTTTCTGGTGTGAAGTCCTCATTGTAAGGAAACTAATTAATCTAGTTAAACTAGTTTGGAAATCGTAAGTAGGGTACTTAGGTAGTGGAGTAGGCATTGGGGCCGAACCACTATAAATCACCGTGTTTGCATTGCTTCTACTTGCATTTGCTTAATTAGCATCTTTCCCTTAGATTTCAGGAAATATAAATTCGGGGTGAAGAGCGACCTTTATGCTTAAGGGCCATGATTATGTGTGACCAGAGTTGAGCAATACCTAGAGTGGTTTCGGGCTGAGACATGTTTTGGGTGCGGATAGGCTGGGCATTACAAAAAAGAAGAAGATTGTCCTAGCAAGGGCAGCCAGCAGCCTGATCAGACCAGAGGAAAGGCACCGATGTCAGTGGGCTCCGTAGCTCAGAGGGGTCAGACTCAGGGAGAAAGCCAACGAGTTGGTGGTTTAGAGAGGCCCGATGCACGGGTGTTTGCTATGAACCAAGAGGGCACTGAGGCGTCTAGGGCAGTGGTGTCAGGTAATATTGTTGTTGGGTCTGCCATTGCATATGTTTTATTTGATCCAGGTGCTACGCACTCTTTTGTATCTGCTTTATTTGCTACTAAGTTGTTAGGGATATCTTCTGTGCTTGAATTGCCCCTTGTGGTGTCTACGCCTATGGGCATTTCTGTGATGGCAGAGATAGTCTTTTGAGGCTGCGAGATTGTAATTTGTGGGCATGTGCTGATGATCGATTTGACACTCCTGCTGATGTTGGAGCTTGATGTGATACTGGGCATGTACTAGTTGCCGAACCATTTCACCTCAGTAGATTACAAGGCTAAGACTATGACCTTCAGTAAGCTTGGGATGCCCTAGTTTACCTTTCAGGGTGAGGGAAGGGGTGAGCCGTTGATGGCGATATCAGCTCTTAAGGCCTGAAAGTTACTATTTGGCGGGTGTTAGTCATTTTTGGCCTTTGTGTCGGTGGAAGAGGCATGTGGAGGTGTGGCTAGAGACATCGGGAGGACGCCTGTAGTATGCGAGTTCTTTGATGTGTTTATGGAGGAGTTGCCAGGGTTACCTCTAGAGAGAGATCGAATTCTGTATCGATTTGCTGCCAGGGGTGAAGCCGATCTCCATTCCTCCGTATCGGATGACACTAGCTGAGTTGAGGGTGTTGAAGTCCCAATTGCAGGAACTACTTGATCTGGGTTTCATTTGCCCTAGTGTTTCGCCTTGGGGTGCTCCAGTGCTCTTTATGAAAAAAAAGGATGGGTCCATGCAGATGTGTATTGATTACTGACAGCTTAACAAGGTAACATTGAAGAATCGGTACCCGTTGCCCAGGATTGATGATTTGTTTGACCAACTTCAGGGAGCGCAGTGGTTTTCTAAGATTGACCTACGATCAAGGTATTATCAGTTAAGGGTCCAAGATAGTGACGTCTCTAAGACTGCTTTTAGGTCGAGGTATGGGCACTTTGAGTTCCTAGTGATGTCCTTTGGGCTAACTAATGCACCTGCAGCATTTATTGACCTGACGAACCGGGTGTTCAAGGAATACCTGAATAAATTTGTAATTGTGTTCATTGATGATATTTTGATTTACTCCAGGAACAGGGAGGAGCATGCTGAGCACTTGAGGATAGTTCTCGAAACTCTTAAGGAGCACAGATTGTATGCCAAATTCTTAAGTGCGAGTTTTGGTTGGAGAGTGTTGGGTTCCTTGGCCATATGGTGTCTAGGGAAGGGATAAAGGTGGACCCTGCAAAGATAGAGGCGGTCCAGAATCGGAAGAGGCCGATTAATGTGTTAGAGATCCGTAATTTTTTGGGGTTGGCAGGTTATTACAGGAAGTTTATGGAGAATTTCTCCAGGATCGCAGCGCCATTGACCCACCTGACCCAGAAGAATGTCAAGTTCGAATGGGACAGTTAGTGCGAGGAGAGCTTTCTAAAGCTCAAGGACCGCTTGACGTCAGCGCCAGTTTTAGCAGTACACTCGGGTTCAAGAGATTTTGTTATTTATTGTGATGTCTCCTGAGTTGGCTTGGGTTGCGTGCTGATGTAGAATGGCATAGTGATAGCCTATGCCTCCAGGTAGTTGAAGGTTCACCAGAAGAATTACCCAACCCATGACGTTGAGCTGGCAGCGAGGGTGTTCGCACTGAAGCTGTGGCGTCACTACCTTTATGGCGAGGCTTGTGGCTGGAGCTGTTGAAGGACTATGACTGCACGATCATGTACCATCCAGGGAAGGCTAATGTGGTGGATGATGCCTTGAGTAGGAAATCTATGGGCAGTTTAGGACATTTGGAAGTCAGGAGGAGGTCGTTGGCTCAGGAGTTGGCCTTATGCTTGGATGGAGGAGCAGTATTGACATTGTCAGAATCGGGTGCGCTGGTGGCCCACTTGAGAGTGCAGTCAGCGTTGGTTGACATGTTACGGGCAGCACAATTGGAGGATGCCTTTTGTGCACTCACTAAGGCTCTGGCCAGGAGAGGGGATGCAGATAATGGGTTCAGTGTGGACTCGGAGGGCATCCTGAGGTTTAAGAATCGGATTGTGGTACTAGATATGGCTGAGGTTTGCAGGCAGGTGCTGGAGATGGCTCATCGATCCACCTACACTATGCATTCGGGAGCCACGAAAATGTACAGAGATCTCAGACAGAACTATTGGTGGAAAGGCACGAAGAGAGAAGTGGCCGAGTTCGTGTCTAAGTGCTTAGTGTGTGAGCAGGTGAAGGCTGAGCATTTGAAACCGATAGGGTTACTCTAGAACTTAGGGGTACAGAAGTGGAAATGGGAGAAGATAACCATGGATTTCGTGACTGGATTGCCAAAGTCCGGGAAAGGCAATGATTCTATTTGGGTAGTGGTGGATCGCCTAACCAAGTCATTGCACTTCATACCAGTCAGGACGACCTTTTCAGCCGAGCAGTATGCGAGGTTGTTTTTGGATCGGATCGTCGCTTATCATGGAGTTCCAGTTATGATTATCTCAGATCGAAGCACTCAGTTCACGGCTCGATTTTGGTAGTCCTTCCAGGATGCATTGGGCACTTAGGTTCGATTCAGTACCGCATTCCACCCTCAGACAGATGGTCGGTCAGAGCGGACTGTTCAGATGCTGGAGGATATGCTGAGGACATGTGTCTTAGACCTGGAGGGCAGTTGGGAGAGGCACCTTTCTTTGATTGAGTTTGCCTACAATAATAGTTACTACAGCAGCATTGGGATGGCCCCATTTGAGGCGTTGTATGAGTAGAGATGCAGGTCGCCTGTAGGCTGTTTTGAGGTCGGGGATTCTCTTTTGATGGGACCTGATCTGGTGGAGGAGGCTGTGGTAAAAGGTGAAGCAAATCAGAGATAGGTTGTTAGCAGCTCATAGTCGCCAGAAGATGTATGCTTATGGAAAGGTCAGAGATGTAGAGTTTGTTGAAGGGAACATGATGTTCGTCAAGGTGTCTCCTATGAAAGGGGTGGTGAGGTTTGGTAAGAAAAAAAAACTAAGCCCTAGGTTTATTGGGCCGTTTCCTATTATCAGGCGCAGAAGAGCCGTGGCTTATGAGTTGGCCCTACCTCCTAGTATGGATCGAGTACATCCAGTATTCCATGTGTCTATGCTGAAGAGGTATATCCGGGATGAGTCCCATTTGATCGACCCTACCGCAGTGGAGGTGGATTTAGTAGTCTCTTATGAGGAGCGGCCAATTGAGGTGCTAGATCGGCAGATCCAGAAGTTGAGGTCCAAGGAGATCCCCTTGGTTAAAGTCCGATGGGAGCATCATTCTGGCCAGGAGGTCACCTGGGAGGTGGAGCATGATATGAGGGAGCATTATCCTTCTAATTGATGATGCAGTGAGTTCTTATTATTTTCTGAAATTCGAGGACGAATTTTCTTTACGGAGGGAGGATTGTAATATCCTAGATATTTAATTTTTTTCCTATTATGTGTGTTTGCCAGCCTAGCGAACTAGTTCGTGGTCGAGCCAAGTTGAGTCATGGTCCGGAGCGAGCTTGCGAGCTCGGGTAAGTAGGATGTGAATTTATGAATTTATAAAATTTTAGGCTTGGGTAGTTGAGAGTATTTAATTTGGTGTTGTATGTGCATAATTGCTAATTATGTTCATATAAATATTTAATTAATTGCTTGTGATTTATTAGAATAAGATTAATTAAATTATTTAAGTCTATCGGGTTAGCGGGTTTTGGTTTGGCTTAAGGTGGATACGGGTTGTGAATTAAGGGTTTAAGGGGTTAGGGTTGAGGAGGGTGTATAAAACCCCCCTCATGGGTTGTGGCTCCTATTTTGGAGCCACCTAAAAAGTTGAGAAAGGGAGCCAGCCGCTAGCCCATTTCCCTTTTCTCCTTGGAGCCGCCACCACCCAGATCCGAGCCGAGCCGCCTGCTTCATCTCCCTCTTCCTATCTTCTTTCCCTTTGGAGCCAAGCCGAGCCACCCTCTTCTTCCCCTCTCTCCCTCTCTCCAAGCCGGCGGCTTGGAGTGAGCCGCCTTGTTTTCTCTTCTTTGGGGTTGAGCCACAGGATTTCGAAGCCGAAATCGGAGGCCTTGCCTGATTGGCATGATAACATGAATCTTTGATATTAGAAATTTAGGGATTTAAT
The DNA here is from genome assembly GCA_034359265.1 of Canna indica. Lineage (NCBI taxonomy): Eukaryota > Viridiplantae > Streptophyta > Magnoliopsida > Zingiberales > Cannaceae > Canna > Canna indica. Next base: position 41,363,103 of record CP136892.1, read on the forward strand.
TATGTGAAATTCGGATTTTATTTAATGAGATGCTAGAAATTTTAGATTTCTGAAATTTATATGTTATTTGTTGAATCGGGGCTGATTTTTGATTTCTATGTTATTATGTGCTTAGATCTCTGAACATAGTCGTGTAATCTTTTGACAAAAAAACATAGTTTGGAAATATAGGACACACTTTGGAGACTAGATTCGGGTTAAACACAGCAGTTCTGGGCAGAACAGTAACTTAAAACAAAACCCTAATTGAGATGATCTAAATTCATGAAATAAAACCACACGGGTTCATGACGTTACAGGTCTAAGGGATTGGGGTCCGGTTTGGAGTGTTGAGACGCTTCATAATGATGACACCCCTTGGACACCGTAGGAGAATCTTGACTTTGGTCTTGATGCGCCATATCCTTGGGAATGACGGAGCGGCTCATTTAGGAGCTGGGTTACGTGCTACGCCCGGATGGTTGGATGCCAATTCCCAACTTGCAGGATAAGTTCGGAGGGCCTTTCTCGTTGTCCTAGTATGTGCGGTTGCCTTTGGGCATGGTAGGGCTTTGACCCGATGCACCTCTTTTGATGTAGATGTTGCCTCTAGGCATGGGAGGGCTACCATCCGATGCACCTCTCTTGATGGTGATGTTTCCTCTAGGCATGGTAGGGCTTCGACCCGATGCACCTCTTTGATCATGATGTTGCCTCTAGGCATGGTAGGGCTTCGACCCGATGCACATTTTATTAGTGATGTTGCCTTCAGGCATGGTAGGTCTTCGGCCTGATGCATCTCTTTGAAGAGTTAGATGCCGTGGGCATGGATTGTTTGTTGGCTAGTAGCTAGTCACGCCTTTGTGACATTGCCTTTTTAGAGATAGAACTTATTTATTTTATCTCTGTGAGTAAAACCGCTCGCTGAGTTCTTTGAACTCACCCGTTGTCGTGTGATTTCTGTTTTGCAGAGCCTGACTGGTGAGGTGGGTTGGATGCACTTGGCGTCGCTAGAGGGCAGAGGAGCCGCTGGATCTCATAGCAGACATAGTTTGGGTCGTAGTCGAGTCTTTTTGGTAGTTGTCATGCACTTGTATTAGCTTGATTTGGAGTTGTAGCCCTTAGGGCATTTATGTTATTTATTTCAGGTTTTATTTGACTCTACTTTTGTACTTTTGAACTGTTGAACCTAATCGTATTTCCGCATTTTTATTTACTTCTGAGCTATTAAACTAAACTTAGTTTTGGTTTGCTTTTCCTTTAAAATAAAACTTGTTGTTTTCTTTTCACTAAATTATTTGTTTTGGCATATGCATGAGTTAGGCTTCGGGGTATAGACACGTATACCCTGGCCGATCACGTGACCCTGAGTTGGGGTGTGTCAAAATGGATGAGTGGGATCAAGAAGAAATTAGACTCTTTAATGCAAATACAAAGGCCGTCAATGCACTATATTGTGGCCTATCAAATAATGAGTTTAATAGAATTTCCACATGTAAGTCTGCATATGAACTTTGGAAAATCTTATAGACTACACATGAAGGGACTTCACAAGTTAAGGAATCTAAGATAAACCTACTCATGCTTGATTATGAAATGTTCAAAATGTTATCGCATGAATCTATTGATGTCAGGTATGGTCATTTTCAAAATATTAGAAATGGATTAGCTAACCTTGGTAGAGACATAAGGGAAAAGGAGAAGGTAAGGAAGCTTCTTCGTTCCCTTCCAAAAGCTTGGGAGCCCAAGGTCATCGCAATCGTGGAAGCAAAGGACATGGGCACCTTAAAGATCACCGAGCTCATTGGGTCTCTCATGACACATGAGACCCATATGAAGCAATACAAGGAGGAAGATTCCCCCAAAGGCAAGACCATTGCCTTAAAAGCATCACACCGGGGTGAAGAACCCTCATCATCCAAGGAAGAGACGGATGATTTTGACGAGATGACAATGTTGGCAAGGAGGTTCATGAGTTTTATGAGAGGAGGCATGAGAAAGGGAAAAGGAGGCTACACATGCTTCAATTGCAACAAAATTGGGCATCTAAGGAAGGATTGCCCACTTCTCAAGATGGTTTGTACCTCCAACCCTCACAAGAAAGACAAATACTAGAAGAAGAGGAAGGTGATGATGGCCTCTTGGGATGAAAGCGAGTCTTCACCAAGTGAAGAAGACTCCAAAAGTGAAAAGGCAAATCTTTGACTCATGGAAAATGACAACGAGGTAAGATTTACTGTTGGCGAGCTTTCATTTACTCAAGAAGAACTAGAAAATGAATTTGATCAAATGCATGATGAATTTAATACTATTAGGAAAAAGTTTAAAGATCTTAAAAAAGACAACAAATCTTTAGAGCTTGAATTGATAACTGGCTACTCTCATGCAATCATTAAGGAAAGAAGTAGATACCCTTGAGGAAGAAAAGCATGCCTTAGATGATGCTAAGAAAAACAGAGAAAATGAAAATAAAAAATTGGAGAATGAAAACAAAGTCTTAAATGATCAAATTGAGCACTTGAATGATAGCATGCAAAACTTAAAAAAGGAACTTTGCATGCTAAATGAGAAAATGACAACCTTACAAAATGCCATGCCTAAGGTTGTACATGCTAGAATTCATCAAACAATCATGCTTATGGACTCTTCCATGCTCACACACATAGCCCAAGAAAGTTTAAAGGAAGTTGCTTTTCATGTGGTATTTTTGGCCATATGGCTAGAGATTGTGCACTAAGGAGGAACCCCCATGCTAGATTCACTTGGGTTCCTAAGATGACTAACACTCAAGGACCCAAGAAGATTTGGGTACCTAAAATTATCCCTTCTCCTTTTGTAGATGGAGAAGCATCATCAAGCAAGTAGAAGCACATGGATCTTGGATAAGGGTTGCTCAATACACATGACAGGTGATATAAATCTTTTCGCAACCCTATCAAGCAAGGATGGTGAACATGTGACATTTGGAGACAATGTCAAAGGTAAGATTGTTGGCATTGGTGATATAGGTATACTCCCATACCTATGCATTAAAAATATTTTACTAGTTGATCATACCTATGCATGGAAAACAAGTTACGTCTTCATTTCATAGCATTAATCAAGTGAGTACATCTAGAACACTTAAACTAGTGCACATGGATCTTTTTGGTCCTTGTGATGTAGCTAGTTTAGGTGGAAAATTATATAGCTATGTTTTGGTTGATGATTTCTCGAGATTTACATTGGTTTTCTTCTTAGCTAAGAAAAATGAAACTTTTGATTTCTTTAAAAAATTTGCTATGAGAGTTACAAATAAGAAAGGAATTTCTATTTCGAAAATTAGAAGTGATAATGGAGGAGAATTTAAATTTGAAAAGTTTTTTGAATTTTGTGATGAATTGGGTATTGAGCATACCTTTACTTCTCCTCGAACCTCTCAAGAAAATAAGGTGGTTGAGAGGAAGAATAAAACCTTACAAGAGATGGCTAGGACCATGCTTTGTGAAAATAATTTGCCCAAGTATTTTTGGGCCGAAGCCATATATACCTATTGTTATGTACTTAATCCCAAGTGAATCTAAAATCTAAAATTAAGATCTAAAATTAAGAAAACATCTTTTGAACTTTGGAATGATAAAATCCCAAGTGTGGGATATTTTTGTGTTTTTGTTGTAAATGTTTTATCTTAAACACTAAGGTGCATCTAGGAAAATTTGATTCTAAATCCGATGAAGACATTTTCTTAGATTACTCCAATAGTTCTAAGGCATATAGAGTTTATAATCGTAGAACTATGATTGTTGAAGAAACTATGCATGTTACTTTGGTGAAACTAATGATTCTTCTAAAAATATTAAGATTGTGAATGTAGGTGAGAAACTTGAGGAATTAACATTTTATGACAAAGAGATTGAAGATGAAAACAATGAGGAAACTCACTATGAAGAACCTTCATCATCAACTCTACCTCAAGATGAAGAAGGAGAAGAGGAAGCTCTACCACCTCTCTCCAAAGGGTACTGATTGATAAGAGATCATCCAATGGATTAAGTCATTGGAGAACCATCAACGGGAGTGGTAACGTGCTCTAAACTTAAGAATATTTGTCAATATGTAGCATTTATATCTCAAGTAGAGATAAAAAACATTAAGAAAATAATAGAAGATGAGTTTTGGGTAATAGCTATGCAAGAGGAGCTTAATCAATTTGTTAGGAATGAAGTATGAGACTTAGTACCTAGACCTAGTGGACAAATCGTAATTGGGACTAAAAGGGTATTTAGAAACAAGTTAGATGAAGGAGGATTAGTCATTAGAAACAAAGCTAGGTTAGTGGCTCAAGGGTATAATCAAGAAGAAGGAATAGACTACAATAAAACTTATGCTCCCGTAGCTAGATTAGAGGCAATTCGCATGCTTTTGGCTTAGCTAGTTTTAAAGGTTTTAAACTTTTTCAAATGGATGTTAAAAGTGCTTTTTAAAATGGTTTTATTGATGAAGAAGTTTATGTTGAACAACCCCCTAGATTTGAAAGTTTTGAGTTTCCAAATCATGTCTTTAAACTTAAAAAGTCTTTATATGGCTTGAAATAAGCCCCTAGGGCTTGGTATAAAAGGCTTTCCACAATTTTGATTGATCAAGGCTTTAGCATTGGAAAAGCCAATTTCTCTTTTCATAAAAATTAATGAAAATAATATTTTACTCGTGCAAATTTATGTTGATTATATAATATTTGGTGCTACTAATGAATTGCTTTATGAGTGGTTTACAAAGTGCATGTAAGAAGAGTTTGAGATGAGCATGATGCGAGAACTTTTCTTCATGCTTGGTCTCCAAATCAAGCAAACCAATAAAGAGATCTTCATAAATTAAGCCTAGTACACAAAAAAGCTCATCAAAAGGTTTGGAATGAATGAAGCCAAGATAGCTTCTACACCAATGAGCACATCCATCAAGCTCGATAAAAATGAAGATGGTGTCAAAGTAGATAAAAAATGATATTGTGGTATGGTTGGTAGCCTTCTCTATTTAACCGCAAGTAGACTCGTTATTATGTTTAGTGTTTGTGCATGTTCTAGGTTTCAATGTCGTCATAAAATTTCTCACTTGAGTACGGTCAAATTCATATTGAGATATTTCAAAGGCACATGAATACTTGTGCCCATAATCTTACCCTTCATCTATATGATGCAATGCTGTAGACTGTGATTGCATCATATAGATGAAGGGTTGTGATTGCATCTGGTTAGATGTAAGGCTGTGATTGCATCATGTAGATGGAGAGCAGTGATTGCATCTGGTTAGATGGAGGGCTATGATTGCATCTGATTAGATGTAAGGTTATGATTTCGTCATGTAGATAGAAGGCGGTGATTGCATCTGGTTAGATGTAAGGCTGGGATTGCATCATGTTAAATAGAGGGTTGTGATTGCATCATATTAGATGGCAGGCTGTGATGTGATCATGTTTAGATGAAGGTTTGAGAATTCATTTCTGATTTATTGATTGTAACACCGTTATATTCATTCATAACGATAATTTATTAAATAAATTAAGACATTTCTTCCATTATGCTAAATAATTATTTAGAGGCTTTAAAGTTAGAAAAAATATTCAGGTTATACATCAATTTTCACCTGATTGATGTTCTGGATTTATTGGTGAGGTCTGTTTTGCCATCAGACCTTTGGGTTTTGAAAACAATAGCCGGATGTCATCTCATTTTGCGTGCCAAGCTGAAAAATTATATTTTATATATTTTTATGATTCGATCTGAGATGATTCATGGATATAGTATTTAATGAGGTGAATTTTATCTTAGATCAGTGGTTTCTTTGACAAGTTATTTTATCATGTTCCAGTCCATAGATTTATAGTTGAAGTTTCTTTTTGCATTGCTTTCATGATATATATGCATCCCTTCGTGCAGTGCTATAATTATATTTTATGGTTGTTTATGTTAGGAAATTTGGGGTAATTTCCTGCAGGATCTACAAAACCCGAACCCGGCGAGAAAAGTGGAAAACCAAATCTGATAATAATAATGCAAGGAAAAATAAAAGGCGCAAGAGGATTAACGTGGTTCGGACTCGGCGGGGTGCCGATCCTACGTCCACAGGGAGAAGAGGAGACTGCTTTATTAAATCCAAAAATGAACTTTTACAATAAAAGTGCAATAATCTAAATCCCCTTCAGAATACAACAAACTATCTTAAATTAATTGAACCTGAAACTCGTACGGAGTAGAGGCACTGTCTCTGCAAGATCTGCCTCGAAACTGAACTCCTGCTGATGTATGTCAGAAACTGAGAAGGGGCACTCCTTAGGAAAAGGGTCGTAGCGGCACTCTTAATTTTCTGGATCTTTGAAACTCTCATATGAGGGATTTTCTCTTGGTTTGGGATTCCTTTGAACTGCATATAAGGCCCTTATTTATAATAGAGGGGGAGAGCCGATACATGCCTACTTTAGTGGAGAAAAAATCTCCAAGGAATTTGCTGCTCCGTCTGATTTAATCGGATGGCTGAAATGCTTCTTTTGACCAAAGAAACTTTCAAAATGCTTGGTGGCTTCACGTGATGCCTCCACCTTTTTCTCCCTTTGACTAGTCAAAAGCAATATTTGATTTTCACATCATCAATTTGAAAACTTCTGAAGTTATCATCAATTTGAAAACTTTTACGTGTGTCGCTGCAACATTGACATGGGTATCTTGAGAAGATGGTGGGCTGGGCTCCCAGGCCCATGATTATAAAATCATAGTTTATTTTGATCGAGTCCGGTTCAACATGGTTCAATCAAATTGGCAAATTGGTTCAAGCATATCTTGATCAAATCAACTCCGATTTGGATCTGGTCGAACTCGTTGGATTCGGTTTGGACTCAATTTGAGTCAATTTCTAACAATTCCTCCTTTGATGAAAATTGGGGCCGATGCAATCCTCAAAAAATTGTCCTCCTCTCCCACAAGGCCCGTACAGGGCCTACGTCGAATCAGTGTTCAAGTGGGCCGAGTCAGCTTCCTGCTTGACCTTAGGAACCCACATAGTCCTCCGAGTCTCCTCCTTCAATGTGTATCTCTGAGAAGGGATTTTCCTGAAAGCAAAATTTATACCTGACCTGGTGTCTGATTTTGCTGTATTTTGCCTCGGAATCTGAACTGTTTCACGAAAGATGGATCCATCCACCTTGTACAAATTATTCGACGTCCTTAGTGCCTTCAGTACTACCGTGGCTCCATCCTGTACCTCCAAGACTCCTCCTGCAGAGGATGTCGTATAGCCCCTAGTGTCAAGAACTCCAAGAGACACTAGATTCCTTCCTAGCTTCGGGACATGGCGAACATTTGCTAGGATCTTTGTCGAGCCATCAAGCAATTTTAATTTCACTGTTCCGAATCCGACAACTTTGCAAGGAACGTTGTTGCCGACACGAACTACTCCACCATTGGTGTGCCGATAATCCACAAAGGCCGTCCGGTGTGGAGTCATGTGATAGGAACACCCAGAATCCAGGAACCACTCATTAATGCTACTGGTGGTTGATCTGTTCGCCTGTTGACCTGGATTGCATGTTGTATGATCAGACATATCAGAAGAAGATGAAGAGGAATTTTGACTTAAGGTGTGTTGTCGCCGACGAGACCGTCGTTGCCCACGGCGTGTCTTAGCAGTGTGTGTGCCATCTGTCACGACCAGTACCTCAACTTTTTCAAAATCTGCATAAGAGGCCTCCACATGTGCGTCTTGACCATTATTTTGCTGCTGTAACTTTTTCTTAAGACTGCGACATTCTGACTTGATGTGACCTTGTTTCTTGCAGTAATAACAAGTGACATTTGTTTTGTTACCTCCTCTTTCTTCATTAGAGTAGAGAGCTTCACCTTTCCCTCCACCAGATGAATTTGCTGTAAGATGTGTGTCTATGAGCTCCTTAGACACAAGAGCAGTGATTACCTGTTCTGGAGTAATAGTAGTCTTTCCAAAAAGCATTGTTTCACGAAAATTTTTAAAAGAAGTAGGAAGTGAACATAAAAGGAATAAAGCCTTATCTTTCTCTTCAATTTTGACATCCATATTCTCCAGGTCCATGATGATTGTCTGAAAAGTATTGATATGCTCTTTGACCGATGTGCCTTCTGCCATACATAGGAAATAGAGCTTCTGCTTCAAAGTCATCTTACCGGTGAGAGTTTTGTCCTGATACAAGGATGCGAGTTTGTCCCAAATACCTTTAGCTGTCTTTTGGGATGCAATTTCTCGAAGTGCTTCATTTGACAGACTTAGGTACAAAACTGCAATTGTCTTTTGCTTCATTATATTCTTTCTCCTCCTCGGTCCCCTGCATCTTATCCTTACCAAGAATAACATCATGTATTTTCTCCGTAGTTAAGATCGCTTTCATCTTCATTGACCAAAGTGCATAGTTGACATTGCGATCTAACTTCTCAATATCAAATTTGGTGCTCGCCATGGTTGGGGAAGTAGGCTCTGATACCAACCGTTAGGAAATTTGGGGTAATTTCCTGCAGGATCTACAAAACCCGAACCCGACGAGAAAAGCGGAAAACCAAATCTGATAATAATAATGCAAGGAAAAATAAAAGGCGCAAGAGGATTAACGTGGTTCGGACTCGGCGGGGTGCCGATCCTACGTCCATAGGGAGAAGAGGAGACTGCTTTATTAAATCCAGAAATGAACTTTTACAATAAGAGTGCAATAATCTAAATCCCCTTCAGAATACAGCAAACTATCTTAAATTAATTGAACCTGAAACTGGTACGGAGTAGAGGCACTGTCTCTGCAAGATCTGCCTTGAAACTGAACTCCTGCTGCTGTATGTCAGAAACTGAGAAGGGGCACTCCTTAGGAAAAGGGTCGTAGTGGCACTCTTAATTTTCTGGATCTTTGAAACTCTCATATGAGGGATTTTCTCTTGGTGTGGGATTCATTTGAACTGCATATTAGGCCCCTATTTATAATAGAGGGGGAGAGCCGATTCATGCTTACTTTAGTGGAGAAAAAATCTCCAAGGAATTTGCTGCTTCGTCTGATTTAATCGGATGGCTGAAATGCTTCTTTTGACCAAAGAAACTTTCAAAATGCTTGGTGGCTTCATGTGATGCCTCCACCTTTTTATCCCTTTGACTAGTCAAAAGCAATATTTGATTTTCACATCATCAATTTGAAAACTTCTGAAGTTATCATCAATTTGAAAACTTTTACGTGTGTCGCTGCAATCAATTTACGTGTGCACTATAGGTATCCATCTAACCAAATGCAATCACTGCTCTCCATCTACATGATGCAATCACAGCCTTACATCTAACCAGATGCAATCACAACCCTTTATCTATATGATGCAATCACAGTCTTCCATCTAATATGATGCAATCATAGCCTTACATCTAACATGTTTCATCCACAACCTTACATCTATTCTAATGCAATCATAGCCTTCCATTTAACAAGATGCAATCACAGCCTTACATCTAACATGATGCATCCACAACCTTACATCTATCCTGATGCAATCAAAGCCTTCCATTTAACCAAATGCAATCACAGCTCTTCATCTTCATGATGTAATCACAGCCTTACATCTATCCAAATGCGATCACAACCCTTCATCTATATGATACAATCACAGCCTTACATCTAACCAGATGCAATCCCAAATCTTCATCTACACAAGATCAAATCCCTGCCCTTCATATCAACCAATTCAATCCAGCCCTTCAGCTCACCCAAATTAATCTCAGCCCTCCATTCATCTCCTCACCTAGGTCTCTTCATCTCCTCCTCCCATCACCCACCGCCACCGCCGCCGCTCACCGGCGGGCTCCCCGCCGGGTCTCCTGCCGTCCGACGATGACTCGCCACCACCTGGCTCTTGGCGGCAGCCACCTAGCCCAGCAGCGGGCCGCGCCCGATGGCTCCCACCTCGGCAGGCGATAGCCTAACCGATGACGCCGTCGCTGGCCTGACCCACCGCCGCCTGGCAACAACCGCTCCTAGCGGTGGTCGTGCCGACAGCGGCTGCTCAAGGCCATTGTTTTTTATTAATCTATATATATATATATTTAAATCAATAAGAGGCTCGACCTTGTAAAGCTTTCTTCACTTAAGGGTTTCGTAAATATATCCGCAAGTTGCTTGTCGGTGGATACAAATTTTACAGATATATTTCCCTTAGCTAAATTATCCCTAAGAAAGTGGTGCCTTAGATCAATGTGCTTGGTCCCAAATTGTAAAATTGGATTTTTTGTTAAATTGATTGCACTATAGGTATACATGGTCCCAAGTAGACTGTGATTGCATCATATAGATGAAGGGTTGTGATTGCATCTGGTTAGATGTAAGGCTGTGATTGCATCATGTAGATGGAGAGCAGTGATTGCATCTGGTTAGATGGAGGGCTATGATTGCATCTGATTAGATGTAAGGTTATGATTTCGTCAAGTAGATAGATGACGGTGATTGCATCTGGTTAGATGTAAGGCTGGGATTGCATCATGTTAAATAGAGGGTTGTGATTGCATCATATTAGATGGCAGGCTGTGATGTGATCATGTTTAGATGAAGGTTTGAGATTTCATTACTGATTTATTGATTGTAACACCGTTATATTCATTCATAACGATAATTTATTAAATAAATTAAGACATTTCTTCCATTATTCTAAATAATTATTTAGAGGCTTTAAAGTTAGAAAAAATATTCAGGTTATACATCAATTTTCACCTGATTGATGTTCTGGATTTATTGGTGAGGTCTGTTTTGCCATCAGACCTTTGGGTTTTGAAAACAATAGCCGGATGTCATCTCATTTTGCGTGCCAAGCTGAAAAATTATATTTTATATATTTTTATGATTCGATCTGAGATGATTCATGGATATAGTATTTAATGAGGTGAATTTTATCTTAGATCAGTGGTTTCTTTGACAAGTTATTTTATCATGTTCCAGTCCATAGATTTATAGTTGAAGTTTCTTTTTGCATTGCTTTCATGATACACATGCATCCCTTCTTGCAGTGCTATAATTCTATTTTATGGTTGTTTATGTTAGGAAATTTGGGGTAATTTCCTGCAGGATCTACAAAACCCGAACCCGGCGAGAAAAGCGGAAAACCAAATCTGATAATAATAATGCAAGAAAAAATAAAAGGCGCAAGAGGATTAACGTGGTTCGGACTCGGCGGGGTGCCGATCCTACGTCCACAGGGAGAAGAGGAGACTGCTTTATTAAATCCAAAAATGAACTTTTACAATATGAGTGCAATAATCTAAATCCCCTTCAGAATACAACAAACTATCTTAAATTAATTGAACCTGAAACTCGTACGGAGTAGAGGCACTGTCTCTGCAAGATCTGCCTCGAAACTGAACTCCTGCTGATGTATGTCAGAAACTGAGAAGGGGCACTCCATGGGAAAAGGGTCGTAGCGGCACTCTTAATTTTCTGGATCTTTGAAACTCTCATATGAGGGATTTTCTCTTGGTTTGGGATTCCTTTGAACTGCATATAAGGCCCTTATTTATAATAGAGGGGGAGAGCCGATACATGCCTACTTTAGTGGAGAAAAAATCTCCAAGGAATTTGCTGCTCCGTCTGATTTAATCGGATGGCTGAAATGCTTCTTTTGACCAAAGAAACTTTCAAAATGCTTGGTGGCTTCACGTGATGCCTCCACCTTTTTCTCCCTTTGACTAGTCAAAAGCAATATTTGATTTTCACATCATCAATTTGAAAACTTCTGAAGTTATCATCAATTTGAAAACTTTTACGTGTGTCGCTGCAACATTGACATGGGTATCTTGAGAAGATGGTGGGCTGGGCTCCCAGGCCCATGATTATAAAATCATAGTTTATTTTGATCGAGTCCGGTTCAACATGGTTCAATCAAATTGGCAAATTGGTTCAAGCATATCTTGATCAAATCAACTCCGATTTGGATCTGGTCGAACTCGTTGGATTCGGTTTGGACTCAATTTGAGTCAATCTCTAACAATTCCTCCTTTGATGAAAATTGAGGCCGATGCAATCCTCAAAAAATTGTCCTCCTCTCCCACAAGGCCCGTACAGGGCCTACGTCGAATCAGTGTTCAAGTGGGCCGAGTCAGCTTCGTGCTTGACCTTAGGAACCCACATAGTCCTCCGAGTCTCCTCCTTCATTGTGTATCTCTGAGAAGGGATTTTCCTGAAAGCAAAATTTATACCTGATCTGGTGTCTGATTTTGCTGTGTTTTGCCTCGGAATCTGAACTGTTTCACGAAAGATGGATCCATCCACCTTGTACAAATTATTCGACGTCCTTAGTGCCTTCAGTACTACCGTGGCTCCATCCTGTACCTCCAAGACTCCTCCTGCAGAGGATGTCGTATAGCCCCTAGTGTCAAGAACTCCAAGAGACACTAGATTCCTTCCTAGCTTCGGGACATGGCGAACATTTGCTAGGATCTTTGTCGAGCCATCAAGCAATTTTAATTTCACTGTTCCGAATCCGACAACTTTGCAAGGAACGTTGTTGCCGACACGAACTACTCCACCATTGGTGTGCCGATAATCCACAAAGGCCGTCCGGTGTGGAGTCATGTGATAGGAACACCCAGAATCCAGGAACCACTCATTAATGCTACTGGTGGTTGATCTGTTCGCCTGTTGACCTGGATTGCATGTTGTATGATCAGACATATCAGAAGAAGATGAAGAGGAATTTTGACTTAAGGTGTGTTGTCGCCGACGAGACCGTCGTTGCCCACGGCGTGTCTTAGCAGTGCGTGTGCCATCTGTCACGACCAGTACCTCAACTTTTTCAAAATCTGCATAAGAGGCGTCCACATGTGCGTCTTGACCATTATTTTGCTGCTGTAACTTTTTCTTAAGACTGCGACATTCTGACTTGATGTGGCCTCGTTTCTTGCAGTAATAACAAGTGACATTTGTTTTGTTACCTCCTCTTTCTTCATTAGAGTAGAGAGCTTCACCTTTCCCTCCACCAGATGAATTTGCTGTAAGATGTGTGTCTATGAGCTCCTTAGACACAAGAGCAGTGATTACCTGTTCTGGAGTAATAGTAGTCTTTCCAAAAAGCATTGTTTCACGAAAATTTTTAAAAGAAGTAGGAAGTGAACATAAAAGGAATAAAGCCTTATCTTTCTCTTCAATTTTGACATCCATATTCTCCAGGTCCATGATGATTGTCTGAAAAGTATTGATATGCTCTTTGACCAATGTGCCTTCTGCCATACATAGGAAATAGAGCTTCTGCTTCAAAGTCATCTTACCGGTGAGAGTTTTGTCCTGATACAAGGATGCGAGTTTGTCCCAAATACCTTTAGCTGTCTTTTGGGATGCAATTTCTCGAAGTGCTTCATTTGACAGACTTAGGTACAAAACTGCAATTGTCTTTTGCTTCATTATATTCTTTCTCCTCCTCGGTCCCCTGCATCTTATCCTTACCAAGAATAACATCATGTATTTTCTCCGTAGTTAAGATCGCTTTCATCTTCATTGACCAAAGTGCATAGTTGACATTGCGATCTAACTTCTCAATATCAAATTTGGTGCTCGCCATGGTTGGGGAAGTAGGCTCTGATACCAACCGTTAGGAAATTTGGGGTAATTTCCTGCAGGATCTACAAAACCCGAACCCGACGAGAAAAGCGGAAAACCAAATCTGATAATAATAATGCAAGGAAAAATAAAAGGCGCAAGAGGATTAACGTGGTTCGGACTCGGCGGGGTGCCGATCCTACGTCCATAGGGAGAAGAGGAGACTGCTTTATTAAATCCAGAAATGAACTTTTACAATAAGAGTGCAATAATCTAAATCCCCTTCAGAATACAGCAAACTATCTTAAATTAATTGAACCTGAAACTGGTACGGAGTAGAGGCACTGTCTCTGCAAGATCTGCCTTGAAACTGAACTCCTGCTGCTGTATGTCAGAAACTGAGAAGGGGCACTCCTTAGGAAAAGGGTCGTAGTGGCACTCTTAATTTTCTGGATCTTTGAAACTCTCATATGAGGGATTTTCTCTTGGTGTGGGATTCATTTGAACTGCATATTAGGCCCCTATTTATAATAGAGGGGGAGAGCCGATTCATGCCTACTTTAGTGGAGAAAAAATCTCCAAGGAATTTGCTGCTCCGTCTGATTTAATCGGATGGCTGAAATGCTTCTTTTGACCAAAGAAACTTTCAAAATGCTTGGTGGCTTCATGTGATGCCTCCACCTTTTTCTCCCTTTGACTAGTCAAAAGCAATATTTGATTTTCACATCATCAATTTGAAAACTTCTGAAGTTATCATCAATTTGAAAACTTTTACGTGTGTCGCTGCAATCAATTTACGTGTGCACTATAGGTATCCATCTAACCAGATGCAATCACTGCTCTCCATCTACATGATGCAATCACAGCCTTACATCTAACCAGATGCAATCACAACCCTTCATCTATATGATGCAATCAAAGTCTTCCATCTAATATGATGCAATCATAGCCTTACATCTAACATGTTTCATCCACAACCTTACATCTATTCTAATGCAATCATAGCCTTCCATTTAACAAGATGCAATCACAGCCTTACATCTAACTTGATGCATCCACAACCTTACATCTATCCTGATGCAATCAAAGCCTTCCATTTAACCAAATGCAATCACAGCTCTTCATCTTCATGATGTAATCACAGCCTTACATCTATCCAAATGCGATCACAACCCTTCATCTATATGATACAATCACAGCCTTACATCTAACCAGATGCACTCCCAAATCTTCATCTACACAAGATCAAATCCCTGCCCTTCATATCAACCAATTCAATCCAGCCCTTCAGCTCACCCAAATTAATCTCAGCCCTCCATTCATCTCCTCACCTAGGTCTCTTCATCTCCTCCTCCCATCACCCACCGCCACCGCCGCCGCTCACCGGCAGGCTCCCCGCCGGGTCTCCTGCCGTCCGACGATGACTCGCCACCACCTGGCTCTTGGCGGCAGCCACCTAGCCCAGCAGCGGGCCGCGCCCGATGGCTCCCACCTCGGCAGGCGATATCCTAACCGGTGACGCCGTCGCTGGCCTGACCCACCGCCGCCTGGCAACAACCGCTCCTAGCGGTGGTCGTGCCGACAGCGGCTGCTCAAGGCCATTGTTTTTTATTAATCTATATATATATATATTTAAATCAATAAGAGGCTCGACCTTGTAAAGCTTTCTTCACTTAAGGGTTTCGTAAATATATCCGCAAGTTGCTTGTCGGTGGATACAAATTTTACAGATATATTTCCCTTAGCTAAATTATCCCTAAGAAAGTGGTGCCTTAGATCAATGTGCTTGGTCCCAAATTGTAAAATTGGATTTTTTGTTAAATTGATTGCACTATAGGTATACATGGTCCCAAGTAGACTGTGATTGCATCATATAGATGAAGGGTTGTGATTGCATCTGGTTAGATGTAAGGCTGTGATTGCATCATGTAGATGGAGAGCAGTGATTGCATCTGGTTAGATGGAGGGCTATGATTGCATCTGATTAGATGTAAGGTTATGATTTCGTCATGTAGATAGATGACGGTGATTGCATCTGGTTAGATGTAAGGCTGGGATTGCATCATGTTAAATAGAGGGTTGTGATTGCATCATATTAGATGGCAGGCTGTGATGTGATCATGTTTAGATGAAGGTTTGAGATTTCATTACTGATTTATTGATTGTAACACCGTTATATTCATTCATAACGATAATTTATTAAATAAATTAAGACATTTCTTCCATTATTCTAAATAATTATTTAGAGGCTTTAAAGTTAGAAAAAATATTCAGGTTATACATCAATTTTCACCTGATTGATGTTCTGGATTTATTGGTGAGGTCTGTTTTGCCATCAGACCTTTGGGTTTTGAAAACAATAGCCGGATGTCATCTCATTTTGCGTGCCAAGCTGAAAAATTATATTTTATATATTTTTATGATTCGATCTGAGATGATTCATGGATATAGTATTTAATGAGGTGAATTTTATCTTAGATCAGTGGTTTCTTTGACAAGTTATTTTATCATGTTCCAGTCCATAGATTTATAGTTGAAGTTTCTTTTTGCATTGCTTTCATGATATACATGCATCCCTTCGTGCAGTGCTATAATTCTATTTTATGGTTGTTTATGTTAGGAAATTTGGGGTAATTTCCTGCAGGATCTACAAAACCCGAACCCGGCGAGAAAAGTGGAAAACCAAATCTGATAATAATAATGCAAGGAAAAATAAAAGGCGCAAGAGGATTAACGTGGTTCGGACTCGGCGGGGTGCCGATCCTACGTCCACAGGGAGAAGAGGAGACTGCTTTATTAAATCCAAAAATGAACTTTTACAATAAGAGTGCAATAATCTAAATCCCCTTCAGAATACAACAAACTATCTTAAATTAATTGAACCTGAACTCGTACGGAGTAGAGGCACTGTCTCTGCAAGATCTGCCTCGAAACTGGACTCCTGCTGATGTATGTCAGAAACTGAGAAGGGGCACTCCTTAGGAAAAGGGTCGTAGCGGCACTCTTAATTTTCTGGATCTTTGAAACTCTCATATGAGGGATTTTCTCTTGGTTTGGGATTCCTTTGAACTGCATATAAGGCCCTTATTTATAATAGAGGGGGAGAGCCGATACATGCCTACTTTAGTGGAGAAAAAATCTCCAAGGAATTTGCTGCTCCGTCTGATTTAATCGGATGGCTGAAATGCTTCTTTTGACCAAAGAAACTTTCAAAATGCTTGGTGGCTTCACGTGATGCCTCCACCTTTTTCTCCCTTTGACTAGTCAAAAGCAATATTTGATTTTCACATCATCAATTTGAAAACTTCTGAAGTTATCATCAATTTGAAAACTTTTACGTGTGTCGCTGCAACATTGACATGGGTATCTTGAGAAGATGGTGGGCTGGGCTCCCAGGCCCATGATTATAAAATCATAGTTTATTTTGATCGAGTCCGGTTCAACATGGTTCAATCAAATTGGCAAATTGGTTCAAGCATATCTTGATCGAATCAACTCCGATTTGGATCTGGTCGAACTCGTTGGATTCGGTTTGGACTCAATTTGATTCAATTTCTAACAATTCCTCCTTTGATGAAAATTGGGGCCGATGCAATCCTCAAAAAATTGTCCTCCTCTCCCACAAGGCCCGTACAGGGCCTACGTCGAATCAGTGTTCAAGTGGGCCGAGTCAGCTTCCTGCTTGACCTTAGGAACCCACATAGTCCTCCGAGTCTCCTCCTTCAATGTGTATCTCTGAGAAGGGATTTTCCTGAAAGAAAAATTTATACCTTACCTGGTGTCTGATTTTGCTGTATTTTGCCTCGGAATCTGAACTGTTTCACGAAAGATGGATCCATCCACCTTGTACAAATTATTCGACGTCCTTAGTGCCTTCAGTACTACCGTGGCTCCATCCTGTACCTCCAAGACTCCTCCTGCAGAGGATGTCGTATAGCCCCTAGTGTCAAGAACTCCAAGAGACACTAGATTCCTTCCTAGCTTCGGGACATGGCGAACATTTGCTAGGATCTTTGTCGAGCCATCAAGCAATTTTAATTTCACTGTTCCGAATCCGACAACTTTGCAAGGAACGTTGTTGCCGACACGAACTACTCCACCATTGGTGTGCCGATAATCCACAAAGGCCGTCCGGTGTGGAGTCATGTGATAGGAACACCCAGAATCCAGGAACCACTCATTAATGCTACTGGTGGTTGATCTGTTCGCCTGTTGACCTGGATTGCATGTTGTATGATCAGACATATCAGAAGAAGATGAAGAGGAATTTTGACTTAAGGTGTGTTGTCGCCGACGAGACCGTCGTTGCCCACGGCGTGTCTTAGCAGTGCGTGTGCCATCTGTCACGACCAGTACCTCAACTTTTTCAAAATCTGCATAAGAGGCCTCCACATGTGCGTCTTGACCATTATTTTGCTGCTGTAACTTTTTCTTAAGACTGCGACATTCTGACTTGATGTGACCTTGTTTCTTGCAGTAATAACAAGTGACATTTGTTTTGTTACCTCCTCTTTCTTCATTAGAGTAGAGAGCTTTACCTTTCCCTCCACCAGATGAATTTGCTGTAAGATGTGTGTCTATGAGCTCCTTAGACACAAGAGCAGTGATTACCTGTTCTGGAGTAATAGTAGTCTTTCCAAAAAGCATTGTTTCACGAAAATTTTTAAAAGAAGTAGGAAGTGAACATAAAAGGAATAAAGCCTTATCTTTCTCTTCAATTTTGACATCCATATTCTCCAGGTCCATGATGATTGTCTGAAAAGTATTGATATGCTCTTTGACCGATGTGCCTTCTGCCATACATAGGAAATAGAGCTTCTGCTTCAAAGTCATCTTACCGGTGAGAGTTTTGTCCTGATACAAGGATGCGAGTTTGTCCCAAATACCTTTAGCTGTCTTTTGGGATGCAATTTCTCGAAGTGCTTCATTTGACAGACTTAGGTACAAAACTGCAATTGTCTTTTGCTTCATTATATTCTTTCTCCTCCTCGGTCCCCTGCATCTTATCCTTACCAAGAATAACATCATGTATTTTCTCCGTAGTTAAGATCGCTTTCATCTTCATTGACCAAAGTGCATAGTTGACATTGCGATCTAACTTCTCAATATCAAATTTGGTGCTCGCCATGGTTGGGGAAGTAGGCTCTGATACCAACCGTTAGGAAATTTGGGGTAATTTCCTGCAGGATCTACAAAACCCGAACCCGACGAGAAAAGCGGAAAACCAAATCTGATAATAATAATGCAAGGAAAAATAAAAGGCGCAAGAGGATTAACGTGGTTCGGACTCGGCGGGGTGCCGATCCTACGTCCATAGGGAGAAGAGGAGTCTGCTTTATTAAATCCAGAAATGAACTTTTACAATAAGAGTGCAATAATCTAAATCCCCTTCAGAATACAGCAAACTATCTTAAATTAATTGAACCTGAAACTGGTACGGAGTAGAGGCACTGTCTCTGCAAGATCTGCCTTGAAACTGAACTCCTGCTGCTGTATGTCAGAAACTGAGAAGGGGCACTCCTTAGGAAAAGGGTCGTAGTGGCACTCTTAATTTTCTGGATCTTTGAAACTCTCATATGAGGGATTTTCTCTTGGTGTGGGATTCATTTGAACTGCATATTAGGGCCCTATTTATAAAAGAGGGGGAGAACCGATTCATGCCTACTTTAGTGGAGAAAAAATCTCCAAGGAATTTGCTGCTCCGTCTGATTTAATCGGATGGCTGAAATGCTTCTTTTGACCAAAGAAACTTTCAAAATGCTTGGTGGCTTCACGTGATGCCTCCACCTTTTTCTCCCTTTGACTAGTCAAAAGAAATATTTGATTTTCACATCATCAATTTGAAAACTTCTGAAGTTATCATCAATTTGAAAACTTTTACGTGTGTCGCTGCAACATTGACATGGGTATCTTGAGAGGATGGTGGGCTGGGCTCCCAGGCCCATGATTATAAAATCATAGTTTATTTTGATCGAGTCCGGTTCAACATGGTTCAATCAAATTGGCAAATTGGTTCAAGCATATCTTGATCAAATCAACTCCGATTTGGATCTGGTCGAACTCGTTGGATTCGGTTCGGACCCAATTTGAGTCAATCTCTAACAGTTTATTTGTGCTGAGCATTCATGATTTATGAGCATTATTTCTACATATATATCTGTATGTAGTTGTGATGTATGACAGGACGAGGCGGAGGATGAGATATGCACTTGACATACCATTTATTACATGTTGATAGCACATCTTGTTTATACTTATATACTTGTGTGTGTGGTGTTGTGATGTGCTTGTTGCATTTCCTGAAAGTCTAGATGGTGAGGGGAGGGTATGCCCTAAAGAGACAGCGTTGGCCTTATTCTGGAAGTCCGACTGGTGAGGGGAGATCATACCCCAAAGAGACAGTCCAGAGACTTGAGCGGGTGAGGGGAACGTATGCCCCAACAGGCTAGCTCGGAAGAGCCAGTTCCGGTGAGGGGAGGGCATGCACCAAAGAGACGGCACTGAGCTGGATGGTAGTTCGGCGGCCACCCGTCTACCTACCTTATGTGGCTATGTGGGACCGACGGGTTCGGGGAGCATGCATATGATTGAGGTGTTGTATTGCATGCATTTGATTGAGGTGTTGCATTCATCCTATTTTTGTTGTTGTGGATTTGTTTATATTTATTGATGGATGCTTATATTTATTGTAGTGGATATGAGTAGGGTAGTGGATGTGTTACTGATGCTTGTTCCGTCATTTTTTAAAGATATTTTATACTTGTTGACGGATGTTGATTTCATGCGTAGAGCTATTGATATATATTATTGCTGATTTCTTCTGACGTTACTGTTACATTATTTATATCGGCTATTTGTGGTTTTATGCATGATGATTGATTTGATGAATTGAGGACTGATCTGCTCACAAAGTCCTAGTTGTACTTACCCCCTCATTACTGTTGTTTTGCAGCACCTGAGCTAGATCAGAGAGGTACCGAGGTGTGGTAGCGCGGCTGGTGGTGGCAGGGCAATGGGTCTCGTGACATGTTGTCATCGAGGAGGATACCTGAGTCATTTTAGTCTCTTTTTGAGTTGTTGAGTCACGTTGACTCGGGTTGTGGTTTCCGCATTTTATTTTTATTTGGGGAGTCTTGTTTATTTATATGAACTCTTTTTTTAATAACTTATTCAGTGTGTTCATATTGAGTTTTGGTTTGATTTGGTTCGTGATGTCATGTCTATTTTTTTCAAAAAAAAATCTCCCACTGTTCAGGTTATTGTTGTTGTGTTTGAGTTGGGTTAGGCTTCGGGATACGTGGCGTATCCTGGCCAGTCACACCGGATTTGGGGTGTGACAGATATTAGAATTTACAATAATAAATCATGAAATGAATTATGCTGGCAAAAATATGATAATAAATCAATTGTATTGTGTCAATTCTACAGTACTATAATAAAATTTGGGTGAAAAATAAGCCAGACCCAAACATGGCAAAAAATAAGCATATTTATAGTGTGGGGAACATTTATTAGTAATGAGCTAAAAATTGGAGATGGTTCACTAATAGCATTGAGCCCATATATAAGATCCAATAACCCAGTTCAGTTCTGACACAAGATATAAATGTTTATGTAGCAATATTGAAATTTGAATACTACAATAAAGACGAGATAATATTGACAGTAATAAATCATGTGATCAATTATAACAAGATATTTAATATGATAAATCACATGGGTCATATTGGGATCAAAATCATGATCCATAAATACACAGGGCTCCCAAAAAATTAAATACAATGAGAATAGGGCCCTGTTAAAATTTAAATATTTCAACAATTATTGAGGCTATAAAAAAAATGCTTTCATCAATAGTGGACTCAATTAGTAGAAACAATCCACAAGCATTATTAGGCTCAAATACATCCACATGTATTAAAACAAGCAATAATTTTATCATGTATCAACATTATATGAGCTATGGATGAAGCAAAATATAACATAGCATGAATTACAATGACAAAATAACAAATCAATCATAAATCAATATTTTATGACCCCACGTGAGGCAAAATATGTCATGATGTACAATAATAAATTGACATTCATAAAATTTGCTTGAATTAAAAAAACAAATAATTATGCCAACATGTAGAAAAATAGCAAAAAATAATTAGCTACATTTCTACATACAATAGATGTAGCATGACAATAAAATTGACAATAATAAATTAAAATCAATTATGACATGTGAGCAAAATTAGCATGATAAATTAATCTATGCTATGTCTATATAGGCCCATGAGGGGCAGACAATAATGTTGTATTCAAAATTTCATGATATGATCAAATTTTAAAGTAATGATCAAACATATAGTGAACCAATAAAAATTTCACTAAACCAAAATTGAACCAATCATAAAAAGACCAATTAAGCATGAACCAAATGCAATTGAGCTGAATTTACAATTTAGACTGAATCGGTAAAAATTAAAATGAACTAGTCAAGAAATCCGGTGAATCAATTAATAATTAAATTGAACCGGTGAAAAATAACGCTTGAACCAAATTAATTAAACCCAAAACCGGTTTAAAAATCAAAATGAACTGGAATAATTGGAAAAATTAAATTGAACTAGCTGAATAAAATATGCTGAATCGGTTGAATTTAAGTGAAATTGGACCGATTAATCAAAATAAACTGGATTGAACTGGTTTGAATAAAAATGTACTGAACTAACATTTGATGGACCCACTCGGCTTGCTCGGCAGGGTCCGCCCGAGCCTTGTGCCCGTTAGGGCATAGCGCAAGAAGCGTGGGACGCGCCTACTGATCTCACGCGGAGCGCCTACTCAAGCTCGCGTCGCGAGGCAGCGCTGCACGTGCCGCGCGACAAGACGCAAGCGCTGCATTGCCTCGTGAGTCACGCCGTGGTCACGGACTGTAATATCCTAGATATTTAAATTTTTTTTTTCTTTTTATGGTTTGTGTTTGCCAGGCTAACGGGCTAGTTCGAGGTCGAGCCGAGTCGACTCAAGGTCCGGTGCGAGCTCGGGTAAGTAGGAATATAAGTTATGTAAATTTTGCTTCCGTAGATAAATTTATTTAATTTTATATTATGTATGCATGATTGTTTAATTATGTCGCATATAGGTGTGCATGTATTGGATGTTTATGTGAAGCTTGGGATCAATTTGGGTTTATTTAAGCTTAGTGGGTTTGCGGGTCAAGAAGTTAGTGGGTATGGATCCGGGTTGAGGCGGATGCGGGTTAAAGTTGTGGGAAGGGTTACAAATTCTCCCCCTAGGGCTTGCGGCTCCCTATTGGAGCCGCACAAGCCATTGAGGGAAAGAGAGGAGCCGCCAGCCCCCCCCCCCCCTTCCTCTCTCTTGCAACCACCGAGCCAAGCCTATCAGTCGTCGAGCCAAACCCCTTCTCTCTCTCTCTCTCTCTCTCTCTCTCCCTTAGAAGCCAAGCTATTGGCTTGAGGAGGAGCCGCCGCCCCCTTCCTCCTTGTGGAGCCGAGCCACCGCCCCCTTCCTCCTTGTGGAGCCGAGCCACCGCCGCCACCTTTGAGTCTGAATTCGGAGGCTGCCGATTGGGATTTTTCCCGATTTCTTTTTCCTGATCAAGTGGATGGTTTTATCTTCAGGTTTCTTCGAATTCTTGAAGCCGTTCTTGAAGGCTAGGATGTGTTGATTTATTTTCTGTTGATCTATCGAATTTTCACCATTCCTTTTGATTGCCGTGTTTGGAGGAGGCCCTAAATTCTCCCCTATGGGGTTCGGCAGCCCTAGGATGATCCTAGGGGTGCTCGGCCAAGGAGGAGATGAGGGTACCCTCAAGGTGTTCGGTTAAATGCCTAAGTGAGGATATTTTTGGTGTTCTTGAGATGCATGCCTTAAAATTTCTTATTATATTGAGTTCCTACAAATTCAAGCATGCCTTGTAATTAATATGTGATTTTTGAATGACACCATATTTATAAAATTAAGATCTTGATATTGATGTCATGAAGGTTCTTGAAGAAGGGTTTTTGATCATGATGCTTGTTTCTTGATTAAGGTGTTGTTGATACTTGTTAGTCTTGCTTAATAAGCATAAAATTTGAGAAATTTATCTCAAGATTAGTATTCTATATTAATGATAATTAAGGATCTAATTTCTGTTAATTTTGGATTTATTTTCATGCTATGCTGAAAATTTAATGTTGCTAGAATTTCATGCTGAGATGATGAATATGTGCTTGTTGTGGTGTTTGTAATTTGCTGAACATAGTCGTGTTTTTATTTTCATGTTATACTTGTTGTGGTTTGAATGATATGTATTTACTGTTCGTATGAATTTCTCATTATTTTTCTCTATGTTTAGGGCTGGCAACATGAAGGAGAAAGGGGGAAGGTCATGCCGAATTTTCCCTCAATTTCCTAGAGTGGTCGAAAGCCCTCAGATTAAGTTTTCCTCGCGATTGACGACTCGATTCTTCACAATCAAGGCCAAGACCTTATCCTCCTATCCTGCTTGCTCTCAGCTGAGTATGATCAGCCTTGGGTAGGCTCGTCCGAGTGGTCATTGGGGGGAGAAAAGCTTTTGATGTGTCTTATGCTTACATGTAGGGTACCAAGTCATACTTTTATGTTGTAAATCATTCGTATGATATATGAAATTTGGTAGTGATGGATCGAGATTTGAGCATTATAAGGAAATGTTCTTGATGGTGCATACTTGGTAGGATCTTAGTATGGCATATGAATCATGGTAATGTTTCATTTACTTGTAATATCCTCTTGAATGCACATATATAGATAAGATTATGTATGGTATATGATTTGTAGAATTTCCTTCATCAAATTATTAATGCTAGTATTGAAACTACCATGATATATTAAATGTTACCTTGCTGGAATTTATTGATTAAATGCAGAATTTAATCATTTTATTGTTGCAATTATGCGGTTATTCATGGTAGTAGATGTAGGTTAAATTCCTTATAACTTATGGGTTGTGACATGTATGTATTTAGACATTTCGACACTTATGACATGTAGTTCACACTTGAAATGTGGCATATGATGCTAGAGGACTATTAGGAAACTCTAGGGTGCTTGTTAATTAGAGAAACTCGAATGTAGACAAGTTAGGTCTCACACCTAGGGAACAACCAATGAGCAATAGTGTGCGAATGGTAAGGTCCGGAGAAAAGGGCTGAGCACGGGTGAATGCACGAGATATTAGTTAAGGAAACTTTAGGACATTTTGCTTGTGTGATGTGATTGGGATGGTTAGCTGAGAAGCATGGATAGTCGGAATGACTAATGCTTGACTCGGCCATTGATTTGGGTCTTGAGATTGCACCAGCGGGCCCGCTAGGTGTTAGACCCCAGTTGGATGGGACTAGCTATCCCTAACTCGGTAGGTGTCCAGAGACTAGCAGACCATCCTAGTTGACGACCCGGTGTTTGCTCTGATTTACTCATGTTTTATGTAGGCCGTGAGGCCAGAATATTACTATGATTGTGTGGTAAGGCTGGTTAGAGCCGAACCATTAGTTCATGAGTAGGCCCTTGTGGTCGGGTGCTATTATGCTTAGTTGGGCTGTTATGGCTGGTTATATGACTGTATGGTCTATACAGGACAACTCTTTGGGTCGGTTGTCATATCAGGACTAGATTAGATCCCTAACTTCATATTTTTCTGACATTATATATATGTGATTATTAGGGATTTATGTGAAGGTTCGGAAGAACCGCTCACTGAGTCCCATGTGGACTCACAGTTTATTTCTCTTGTTTTGCAGAGCCCGACCAGTGAGGTGAGGCTTGGAGTCATGGTGCAGCTGAAGGGCAGGCAATGGCGTCGATCTCATAGCAGCATCCAATAGTCGTAGTCGTGATGTCTAGGATTGTTTTCTTTACATACACTGGGAGATGTTTATTTGAAAACATGTATTCGACTTTAACTCGAGATGTTTTATTTTGTAGTTGATGTTTCACAACTCTTTTTAAAATTGTGAACCTTCTTTAAAAATTAAATAAAAGCTGCATCGTTGTTTTTATTTACATGCTTCTGGTTTCTTGTCAGTCAGTGTATGTGGTAGGCTTCAAGGTTGGACATAGACCCTGGCCTGTCACGCGATCCTAAGTTGGGGCGTGACAATCTCAGGTCGGGGTACCCAGTTCACAGCTCGATTGTGGCATTCTTTCCGGGAGTCATTGGGGACTCAGGTTTGGTTCAGTACCGCATTTCACCCTCAGACAGATGGTCAGTCAGAGCGGACTATTCAGATGCTGGAGGATAGGCTGAGAGCATGTGTCCTGGATCTGGAGGTTAGTTGGGAGAGACACTTACCCCTGATTGAATTTGCCTACAATAATAGTTATCACAGCAGCATCAGGATGTCCCCATTTGAGGCATTTTATGGGCGGAGATGCAGATCGCCTGTGGGTTGGTTTGAGGTAGGGGACTCCCTTATGATGGGACCTGACCTGATGGAGGAGGCAGTAGAAAAGGTGAAGCTAATCAAAGAGAGGCTGTTGGCAGCTCAGAGTCGCTAGAAGATGTACGCTGATGGAAAGGCCAGGGAGGTAGAGTTTGGTGAGGGGGCTATGATGTTCCTCAAAGTGTCCCCTATGAAAGGGGTGGTGAGATTTGGTAAGAAAGGAAAGCTAAGCCCTAGGTTCATTGGGCCATTTCCTATTCTCAGGTGCAGGGGAGCTGTGGTCTATGAGTTGGCCTTACCTCCTAGTATGGACCGAGTGGATCTAGTGTTCCATGTGTCTATGCTGAAGAAGTACATTCGGGATGAGTCCCATGTGATTGAGTCTACCGTAGTGGAGGTGGATTCAATAGTCGCATATGAGGAGCGACCAGTGGAGGTGCTAGACCGGTGGATCAAAAAATTGAGGTCCAAGAAAATTCCATTGGTTAAGGTCAGGTGAGAGTACCACTCCGGGCAGGAGGCCACCTGGGAGGTGGAGCAGGATATAAGGGAGTGTTATCCTTCATTGTTTGATGATTTGTTGAGTCCCTAATTTTCTTTTTCTGAAATTCGAGAACAAATTTTCTTTTAGGAGGAAGGATTGTAATATCCTAGATATTTTAATTTTTTTTTCTTTTTATGGTTTGTGTTTGCCAGCCTAGTGGGCTAGTTTGAGGTCGAGCCGAGTCGACTCATGGTCCTGTGCGAGTTTGCGAGCTCGGGTAAGTAAGAATATGAGTTATGTAAATTTTGCTTGCGTAGATAAAATTAGTTAATTTTATGTTGTGTATGCATGGTTGTTTAATTATGTCGCTTATGGGTGTGCATGTATTGGATGTTTATGTGGAGCATGAGATTAATTTAGGTTTATTTAAGCTTAGTGGATTAGCGGGTCAAGAAGTTATTGGGTATGGATCCGGGTTGAGGCGGATGCGGGTTAAAGTAGTGGGAAAGGTTATAAATTCTCCCCCTAGGGCTTGTGGCTCCCTGTTGGAGCCGCACAAGCCATTTAGGGAAAGAGAGGAGCCGCCAGCTGCAGGAGCCCCAGCCCCCCCTTCCTCTCTCTTGTAGCCGCCGAGCCAAGCTCCACCCCCCCCTCTCTCTCTCCCTTTCTTCTCCCTTGGAAGCCAAGCTGTTGGCTTGAGGAGGAGCCGCCGCCCCTCCTTGTATTCTTCTTGGAGTCGACGGCTTGAGGAGGAGCCTCCACCCCCTTCCTCCTTGTGGAGCCGAGCCGCCGCCGCCACCTTTGAGGCCGGACTCGAAGGCCGCCGATTGGGAATTTCTCCGATTTCTTTTTCCTAATCAAGTGAGTGGTTTACCCTCCTTCTTTTCTGGTTTCTTCGAATTCTTAAAGCCGTTCTTGAAGGCTAGGATGTGTTGATTTGTTTTTCGTCGATCTATCAAATTTTCACCGTTCTTTTTGGTTGCCGTGTTTGTAGGAGACCCTAAACTCTCCCGTATGGGGTTCGACACCCCTAGGATGACCCTATGGGTGCTCGGCCAAGGAGGAGACGAGGGTGCCCTCAAGGTGTTCGGTTAAATGCCTAAGTGAGGATTTTTTTTGGTGTTCTTGAGATCGATGTCTTAAAATTTCTTATTAAAATGAGTTCCTACATGTTCAAGCATGCCTTGTAATTAATCTAGGATTTTTGGATGAAACCATGTTTATAAAATTAAGATATTGGTATTGATGCCATGAAGGTTCTTGAAGAAGGGTTCTTGTCTTCTTGATCATGATGCTTGTTTCTTGATTAAGATATTGTTGATACTTGTTAGTCTTGTTTAATAAGCATAAAATTTAATAAATTTATCTCAAGATTAGTATTCTGTATTAATGATAATTAAGGATCTAATTTCTGTTAATTTCGATTTTATTTTCATGCTATGCTGAAAATTTAATGTTGCTGGAATTTCATGCTGAGATGACGAATGTGTGCTGTTTTTTAAATGCTTGTTGTGGTGTTTGTAATTTTCTAAACATAGTTGTGTAACCTATCGTTTCGACCACAAAACATAGTTTGGAAACATAGAACACACTTTGGAAACTAGATTCGGGTTAGACACATCATTATCGGGCACAACATTAAGCTATTACAAAACCCTAATCTTGGTGATCTAAATTTTAATTGCATAATTAAAATTGAGCAATGGGTCAACATAATCTTTTATGACCAACAAATAAAGTTATGCATGAAATAAAACCTCATGGGTTTATGACATTACAGGTCTAGGTGTTGGGATCGGGTATTGGAGTGTTGAGACGCTTCCCGATAAGGTTGACACCCCTAAGACACCGTAGGAGAGACCTGACTTAGGTCATGTTGCACCATACCTTTATGAATGGCGGAGAGGCTTGTTGAGGAGTCGGATTGCAGGCTAGGCCCGAAAGGTTGGATGGCTAATTCCCAACCTGTGGAACAAGTTCGGATGGGCAAATCTCGATTGTTCTGATTAGTCTCGTGGAATGAGTTCGTAGGGCCTACCCAATTATTCCTGAGGTGCTTTTAAGGAATAAGTTCGGATGGCCTACCCAATTAATCATGTGTTATCTTAAAAGGGCAAGTTTGGATGGGCAAGTTTCTTTATATTAGGATAAGTTCAGAGGGCCTTCCCGATTATCCTAGTATGTTTTGTTGCCTTAGGGCATGGTAGGCTTAGGCCGGTTGATCTTCACCATTTGGGTGTTGGATGCCTTTGGGCAGGTAGTGGCCAAATGGCCTGTTAGCTCGTCACTCCCTTGTGACCTCTCCTGCTTGAGTTAGGCGTTTTGCTTTATGCATTATATCAATGTTTGGTTTTTCGTGGGGGTTGGTAGAACCGCTCACTGAGTTCTTTCGAACTCACATGTTGTCGTTTATTTTTATTTTGCAGAGCCTGACCGGTGAGGTGGGCTGGAGCACTTGGCGCGGCTGGAGGACAGAGGAGCTACATTGATCTCATAACAGTCCTATTTAGGGGTCATAGTCGAGTGTGTAGTAGTTTGTCATGCATTGTATTTTGGCATTTCGGAGTTGTAGTCCATTGGGGACGCTTATGTCATTTATTTCGGATTTCATTATTGGTGGTCTATTGGACTTGATTTGTTATTTTTGCACTTGAACTTTTTACTATAAACTTTATTTTTTTATGAAATTTGTTTTTGTTCTCTTTATAATAAAAACTGTTGTTTCTTTCCGCTATATGTTATGATTTGGCATGTGCATGAGTTAGGCTGCGGGGTATAGGCACGTATACCTTGATCGGTCACATGACCCTGAGTTTGGGGCGTGACACGGATGCGAGAGGGCGCCTCTCGCCTCGCGAGTTATGTTGTTGTGCCCACGCGAAGACACCGCATACAAGAGCGTTCGACGCCGTGCAAGGTGCGCCATAGGTACACGTGGTGCATGTAAGAGAAGCATACTATATGAGGCAAGCAAAAATAGAGGTAGGCACAATAAAATTCAAGATAAATCAGAAAACGAAATGGTTTGTATTTTCGTGTTCGACAAGATCCTATAGGCCGAGTATCTTGACAGAAACCAGCACACCGATCAAGAAAATGGTTTGCTTAGCGTGGAAAACAAACACAGATCGAGGCAATCACAATTTGAGAAGTAGATGCACACGATCCTATAGGCACAGTAGGAAAATTCCAAACAAACATATATGACCCATAAAAATAAGATCGAGAAAAATAAATTAATATTTCAATCAAAATAAATATGAATTATAATCATATTATATTGAGAAGATTGGATTCTTAATTTATGTAAAAAGGCTCTAATACCAATTGTAAGAAAAATTAATGCCATAATAAATTACATGAATTTAAGAACACCAAAAATAAATCGAGAAATAAGGGAAGATCTTACTTGACATAGACAAAATTAAGGCGGAAGCAATTTTCAGGGTCTATAGGAAAAACTAGATCTTCCTCTATATCACTTTCTTAAATAACTTTGCTTTGATGGGAAAAACAACTATGAGCTAGAGTTTCTAATCCCTGATAATTTCATCTCATTATATGTGTAGAGGGGACCTACCCTCTATTTATAATTGATCAAATGAGCCCATCCATCATGAGCTTCATTAATTGGACCTACACTTGACTAATCACACCGATCAATGTTAAGTGTTTCAAGCTCAAGTCACATGGATCAAATTAAATGAGCTAATATGCATCTCAAATAGGATCATAAGATTAACCCGTTTAAATCAAAAACCACAATTGACCGTAGCCCACAAAAAATATATTTAAAAATCAAAAAAATATTTTTTAATTAAAAAATATTCTAACAAATAAGTCGTATAATCATAATTTTCAGAATCAGACCCAACCTCACCAAGTGACCAAATTATTAGTTCACTAATTAAATCACATATTTATTAAATAATATTTTTAAAATTATAAGATATTAAGCATAAAAAATATTAATTTGAAATATATTTAATCAAAACTAAGGCAATCATATATATGTCAAATAAGACAACCATATAACAAATAATATCAGTTTTAAATAATTCTAAGTCTAATTTATTATGGTTATAGTGAAAGTTAAATATTTAAATTAATTATAGGATAATTTAACTACACATTCTCCCTACATTAACTAACTATTTGTACATTTCTCGTCTATATATAAAAGCAACATTAAAAAAATGTGAGTTTGGCTGAACAATTTGATTTTTTTTCACATTTATTTATTTTAAATTAGTTAAATGCTTATGTCTCTTTTAATTAAAGTCCATCTATTCTATCTCTTAATTAAATCCCACTTTCTCTCTGTCCTCTCTCTCTCTCTCTCTTAATTTAGAAATAATTTTATTTTATCAAAACCAATTTTCATTTTAATATTATAATTTATTTATCAGCATTTTCTCAAAACTGAATTTTGAGAGAGAGAAATTTCCAGATCTGGATTTTGGGATCAAAATTTCCAAAATCGGAACCTAGTGGATTGGATACCCATTTTACCCCTGGGCCAAAGTCTCCAAAAATTTTAAAAATTAAATAAAGACCTAGATATTTTGTTGGCACCAAAAGTGCCGGTAATTATTCCTTAGGTAAAAACTAGAAAACAAGATACTTTTAAGGATTTTTTGGAAGACTTTAGCCTACCCATATTTGACCCGGCAGATTAAAAAATTTATATTTTTCGGAAATTTGTACTTGACCTCAAAAGTTAGACTTTGATTCTTAAGGATTTTGATTTTTTAGATATTTTTATTGAATCCAAATGGGGGGTAATCCTTATATAATATTTATGTTTCAAAGTTATTAACTTAAAGTTAAGAAATGATATATAAGTGGACCTAGCAAAGACCGAACCCAGAAACGAACAAACGAGCAGAAAAATTAGCCAAACCAAGTAGTCTGCCTAGTTTCGGTCGACCGAATGTTGGCAGAAATTGGCA
Source organism: Canna indica (assembly GCA_034359265.1). Classification (NCBI taxonomy): domain Eukaryota; kingdom Viridiplantae; phylum Streptophyta; class Magnoliopsida; order Zingiberales; family Cannaceae; genus Canna; species Canna indica. Next base: position 41,394,480 of record CP136892.1, read on the forward strand.
ATAGGCATGCGGTTGATCGGTCGCTCGACCGACGATCGATCAGACCTGCGACCGAGCGGCGAAAACGGCTAGTTTTCCAACCGCTGAGTTGGTTGTTTCATGCCAACTCTTCATGGCTTATAAATAGAGACACTCCTTACACCATCTAAGCTGTGATTGATCCATCATTTGCAAAAACCCTAGCCTTGAACCTTCTTTCTTGAGTTTGCCTTCAAGCTTCATTTGATTCATCGTTAAGGCATCAAGAGGAGCTAGGGTTCATTTTGTTGGAGCTAAGTTTTGTGTTGTTGTATTTTGCTCCATTACTTGTATTTTGGTGTTTATTTCATTTTATTTGAACTTGTGTAAACCTAGGTTGCTAGGTTTGATAGATTGGGTGGTTGCCTTTGTGTTTGAGGTTTAATTCCACTAGTGTAAATATAGTTTACTAAGATTAGATGAGTTGTCCCTCATGGTTGAGGTGGAAGAGTGCTCTCGATAAGAAGGCGGAGACTTTCGGGTGTGGAAGTGCCTTAGGTTGAGAGTGAGACTCTTCGGGTCAAAGTCCTCATTGTAAGGGAAATAAGATTAATCTAGTAAAGTTTAGTTTATAAATCGTAAGCGGAGTGCTTAGGTAATGGAGTAGGCATTGGGGGAACCACTATAAATAATTGTGTTAGCATTGATATATTATTTTGTGTTAATTACTTTATCATTAGTCGCTTCCACATTTAGTCGTTAAATTATGATTTGCCTAAGTAGTTTAAGAAAACGAGTAAAATTTAATTTAGGCGACAAGATTAGTTAACACACTATTCACCCCCCCTCTAGTGTGGCCATTTCACCAACATAGAGTATAGAAAATATTTTTTCAAACTCTTTAATGCATTAAAGACTTTTGCATAAAGTATATAAATTTAAATTTAAATTAAAAATTATGAAATATTTTGATGTAAAATATTTTTTTTGGATCATATTACCTCTTTTGTATCATTAAAAAATTATTTCATGAATTCAAATATTTTTTTTAAAGAAATATGAAGTTATTATAGACTTTACACAAAAGTCTCTATTGAGTTATTTTTATTTATAATAATTTTATAATTATAAAAAATAAAATTTGATTAAAAAAAAAATGTGATATAAAAGATGTGCTAGAGTCTATCAAAATATTTTGAACAAAAAATACTTAACTATTTTAATTAAAAATTAGTTTTATTGGCTTTGAATAAAAGTCTCTAATAAATTATAGAATTTGTTTATAATAATTTTATAATTATATATTTATTTAATTTAATTCATATAAAATATACATAAAAAAATATTTTGGATAAAAAATATTTTAATATTTTTATTTTAAATTTAATTTTATAGACTTTGGGTAAAAGTCTCTAATGTATTATAGACTTTTGTCCAAAGTGTATAATAGCTTTATAATTAAAAAAATAATAATTTTAATTGATGAAATATTTTTTTAAAATACAAAAGATGTGTGTGGTTCAAAAAAATATTTTTCATCAAAATATTTCATAATTTTTAATTTAAATTTAGTTTTATAGACTTTGTGCAAATGTCTTTATTGAATTTGAGAGTTTGAAAATATATTTTTTATACTATAACACCCCATCTTTATTATAAATTTTTTTTTATAAACTAAATTTATTTTTTAAATATATATATATATATATATATATGTCACGCCCCAACTCAGGGTCACGTGACCGGCCAAGGTATACGTGCCTATACCCCGCAGCCTAAACCATGCACATGCCAACTCATAACAATAAAACATAGTGGAAAGAGCGAAACGGTTTTTATTTTAAATGAAAAACCAAACCAGATTTCATTAGAAGTAATTTTATAAAATAGTAAAGTGCAGAAAGAATAAATCAAAGTTTAATAGTGTACTTTAACAAATAAAATCTGAATAAAAGACATAAATATTCCCACGGGACTACAACTCCAAAACACCATATCACAAGTGCATGACCAAAAGTACTACAGACTCAACTACGAACCCTAACTAGGACTACTATGAGATCAATGTGGCTCCTCTGCCCTTCAGCCGCGCCAAGTGCTCCAGCCCACCTCACTAGTTAGGCTCTGCAAAACAAAAACAAAACGACAACGGATGAGTTCAAAAGAACTCGGTGAGCGATTCTACCGACACACACGAGAAATCAACATAGAATAAATAGTATAAAAGCAAACACTTGACTCAAGCAGGAAAGGTCACAAAAGAGTGACTAGCTAACGGGCCATCTGGCCACCACATGGTCGAAGGCATCCAACACCCTAACGGTGAAGACAATAGGCCTAAGCCTACCATTCCCTAAGGCAATATAACATACTAGGATAATCGGGATTGGCCCATCCGAACTTATCCTAACATAAAGAAACTCGTGAGTAACGGGATTGGCCCGTCTGAACTTGCTCCACAAGACGCGAAGGAACAATCGAGATTCGCCTGTCCGAACTTGCTCCACGAGACGCGAAGGAACAATCGGGATTCCCCCGTCCGAACTTGCCCTTTAAGATATCGCAGGGATAATCGGGATTTGCCCGTTCGAACTTACCCATTTAAGATATCACAGGAATAATTGGGATTTGCCCATCCGAACTTATTCCTTAAAAGCACATCGGGAATAATTGGGATTTGCCCGTCCGAATTTATTACACGAGGCCATTCCGGAACAATCAGGATTTGCCCATTCGAACTTGTTCCACAAGATACGCAGGAACAATCGGGATTTTGCCCATCTGAACTTGTTCCACAGGTTGGGAATTAGCCATCCAACCTTCCAGGCCTAGCCTACAATCCGGCTCCTAACTGAGCCTCTCTGCCATTAAATAAGAGATGGCGCAACATGACCTAAGTCAAGTATCTCCTATGGTGTCATAGGGATGTATCAATTGGGAAGACTCCACAATACCCAATACCCGATCCCAACTCCTAGACCCGTCATGTCATAAACCCATGAGGTTTTATTTCATGCATAAACTTTACATGTTAGTTCATAACAGACTTTTCTGCCCCTTCTCTAAATTTTAATTTTTGCAATTAAAATTATAGTTACCAAGATTAGGGTTTTGTTTTAGCTTACTGTTGTGCCCGAAATTGATGTGTCTAATCCGAATCTAGTCTCCAGAGTATGTCCGATGTTTCCAAAATATATGTTCTGGTAAAAACGATAGGTTACATGACTTTCTTCAGAAAACTACACACTCCACAATAAGTATTTCAAAAACAACACAGATTCATCATTTCAGCATGAATTTTCAGCAAACTTGATTTTTCAGCATGACATGGAAATAAATCCGAAATTTACAAAAAAATTAGATCTAACAATTATTCTATGCATTAAACAAGGCAAACAAGCATCAATCATCATCTTTAAACAAGAATCAAGTATCATTATCAAGAACTTATCTCAAGATCACACATGGCATCAACATCAAGATCTTAACTTGTAACACATGAGTTCATCCCAAAAATCATAGATTTATTGCAAGGCATGCTTTGGCATATAAGAACCTAAATTAACAAGCGATTTAAGGTATAGGTCTCAAGAACACACAAAAACCTTTTCTTAAGTATTTTATCAAACACTTAGAGGGCACCCTCATCTCCACCTTGGCCGAGCTCCCCTAGGATCATCCTAGGGCTGCCGAGCCCCATAGGGGAGGGTTTAGGGCATCCTCAAGTATGGCAAACAAAATAACGGCAAAAATTCGAGAGATCGTCAGAAAACCAATCAAGAATATCTTGCCTTCAAGAACGGCTTCAAGAATTCGAAGAAACCGGAAAAGGAGGGAAAAACCACTCACATAGATTAGGAAAAAGAATTGGAGAAGATCTTCCAAGCAACGTTCTCCAAATCTGGCCTCAAAGAAAGCGGCTCGGCTCCACCAAGGGGGAAAAAGGGGGCGGCGGCTCCTCCTGAAGCCACCGGCTCCAAGAAGAGGAAGAAGAGGTGCAGCGGCTTCTCCTCAAGCCACGACTTGCCTTCCAAGGGAGAGGAAAAGGAAGAAGAAGAAGAGGAAGGCGCCTGGCCTTTAGCGGCTTGCTCGGCGGCTCCAAGACGGGGAAAGGAGAGGGGCAGCTGGGCTTGGTGACTGGCGGCTGCTCCTCTCATCAATAGGCTTGTGCGGCTCCATTGGGGAACTGCAAAACAAAGGAGAGGGGGTTTTATACTCTCTCGTCAACCCTAACTCCACTAAATCCCTTAGCAAACCCGTATCCGCCTCAAGCCGAACCCGAACCCGCTAACCCGATTAAACTTAATTAAACCCATTCTAACCCCATGCTAAATACAAGCATCACATATATGCACACCCACATGCAATATAATTTAATAATTCAAGCACACACAATAAAATAATAAAATAAATTATCTACGCAGGAAAATAAATCACATGACTCATATTCCTACTTGCTCGAGCCCGCTAGCTCGCACCGAACCATGAGTCGACTCGGCTCGACCTTGGACTGGCCCGCTAGGCTGACAAACACAAACAATAATGGGAAGTTAATAATAATATCTAGAATATTACAATATATATACCAAAGTCTCTAACTGATTAGAGACTTTGGTCCAGTGGTAAAATGAATATCTAATCTACTAGGTTTCGGTTTTAAAAATTTTGACCCCTAAAATCCAGATCTGGAAATTTCCCTTTTCAGATTTTGGGAAATATCTGTTTATTTATTTTAAATTTGATTAATCCCTCTCTCTCTCTCTCTCTCTTAATTAAAGGGCTCTCTATACTTGGGTTGATATTAACTCTCTATTTTTTAATTTAAAAACTATCTTATTTTATCAAAACCAATTTTAATTTTAACATTACAAAATAAAAACCAATTTTGGTTTTAACATTAAATATTTTGATCATAGTTATTAGCTTATTTAGTATTTTAAATTTAATAGACAAAGAAGTTCATAATATTTAGTGTTTTTTTACAATAATGCATGGTCATATACTAAATTCATTGGTGAATCTTAGTGAATTAATGATAAAATAATTTTATAATAGTAATTTGATATGAAGTTTTTTATTTTTTATAGTATCTTTTACTTTTACTTATAAATAGTTCAAAATTGTCTCATAATATGATTTTTAGCACATATCAATATTCCATTATGCACAATATGATATAATTTCAAGATAAATCTATTATTCAATTCACAAGATAAACATTAATATTGTAATCAAAAGGTGAACTTGATTATATATTTTTGAAAGATAAATTCTGTTATTCGTGTATTATACTATTATATAGATACTTTGCAAATGATATATTTGATATTTATACATAGATTTAGTTCAATATGAATTAATTTTAAGATACATCTATTCTTCAATTCACAATATGAACACTAATATTATATTGAAAAGTGAACTTTATTATAATTTTTGAAAGATCTATTATGTTATTCATGTATTATACTATTATATAGATAATTTGCATCTCATATAGTTGATATTTATACTTATATATATACTACAAGAAAAGAGTATTTTAATGACATAATTTTGAGGACGCTTTTATTAGCATTCCCGAATTTTTAAAAAACCCATTATTTGAGAATGCTTTAAAAAGGTGTCATTTTTTCGGCTACGATTAAGGAAGCATTTTTTCGTAGCATCACAAAATTTTCCAATTAGATGCTTTATTTTGAGCATCTAAAAAATAAGGGACATATTTTTGTGGCGTCTCAATTTTTTCAATTAGGAACACTTTATTATGAGCACCTAAAAAATTATGGATGCATTTTCCCGTGGCGTCTTGATTTTCCCGATTAGGGACGCTTTATTACGAGTGCCTCAAAAATTAATTGTTAATACTTGTTCTTGCTTGAGAGTCGGGGTCTTCTGGTCTGGTCTGGTTCATCTCTGTGTCTGGTTCAACGCCGACAAGGGAGAGGGGGGAGGGGGGAGGGGGGAGGGACCTACAAAAGACACTTCGACACCCAAGTTAGGGTGACTCCAAGATGGAGGTTACGAAAATTGGAACTTAGGTTACTTGGGTGCGCCGCGTCAGTATATATTGCAGGTGGAGGTGATCATGCTGCCTGGTAATCTTGACAAGATGGAGGATTATTACCTAGAATGGGTCGAGGCCAATCCTGGAGATGACAAGTTTATGATGGTATGTCCCTCGTGATAAGGGAGGACGTAGGAGTTCATATTTGGCCGGGTGGGTCCCACGAATGGAGCCGCTTCACTTAGCTTGAGTCTGGCTCAAAGGTGTTGCTTGGGTGGAGCCCCCTAGGCGGGGCCACGTGATTTGGTTCGAGGTGAATGACAGGGCACTGCTGGGTCTAGTCCGATCAGGCCCAATAGTTCTAGTCTTGTCCAATACTATTGCTAATATTCAAAACATGATTAATTAATTAATAATATATGCAATTTAAATTAATTAAGTTCATTTAGAAAATCTAAAATAAATATATTTGTGGATTAGACTAGCATTTTTGGGCCCATCTGGATTAGGCCCACATTCATGAACCAGACTCAAGTCAATCCAGCCACTACTCAGCCTGGGGGCTCCATCTGACCTTATAAGGACATATACATCCCCATTAAATACAAGGAATTCGTCAATTATGTACTTGACATCTCCGGGATTAGCCTCAATCCACTATGAGCATATCCCTACGAGATTTCGGATGCATTATCACTAGCGATCCCTTAATCGTGAACTATATACAGACACAACGCACACCATATATATCTAGATTCCAATTTCATATACCCACAGTTAGAATTCTCTCTTACTTGAACGTCACAGTGTCTTTGCAGGTCCCCTATTGGAGCTGCACCGGACCAAGAGACGAGCCGGACCGCATCACCCCAACTTTGGGCAAGAACATTTGGCGTCCACCGTGGGATCGAGTAAATCTTACTTGCTGCGTAATGGTTAGTACCCAGAGTCAGGTGAACGCCGCCGCAGATAGGCAACACCCTAGTAGCAACGTTCCTCGGCTACCTAGAGACGTTGACACAGTGAGGAGTGACGCTTCGGTACCCGCCAACCTTTCACCAGAAAAATCCTGACATCTGATCAACAATCTTCGGGCAAAGAACCAATAGTTAACAACCCAAGTCGAGCCGCCAAGGCGGTCCCGAGAACAACACCCGATCGAGCACGAGCGCCACCTCTCAGAATGTGATGAAGACAACCACTTGGAGAGATCTAAGAGCTTGGCCTCTGTCTTTCTGGATGATGTCTCCCGCGCACACCATTATAGAGAAAAGAAGAAACTGAAGGACATCATGGCCATAGAGACCGCTCCTCCCCCCACCGTCAACTCGGGACCCTTCGTCGAGCACATCATGGCAGTCCCACTCCTTAACAACTTCAAGCTGCCGACCATGCTCCAACCCTACGATGACATAGGCAATCCGACCACTCACGGGACGATGTTTAGGTCAATGATGCTCCTCAATGGCACAACCGACCCCATGGCAAAGCCTTTCCAACCTTCCTGAAGAAGGATGTGCTACTCTGGTTTTCTACCTCCCCGCCAGGGTCTATACATACCTTCCAGGAGCTCTCCTGAGCCTTCACCAATTAGTTCTATTCGTCATGGATGTACTCCAAAATTGAAGACTCCCTTCATTACATCAAGCATGGATAACATGAGTCACTGAGAAACTACCTGAAGAGATTCCATGCCGTAGCCATGGAGATCCCAAACCTCAACCTGCATGTCGAGTTATACTCTATCAAAGATGGTCTAAAGCCCGGGCCATTTGCTAAATAGATCGCTCTGGCAAAGCCCAAGAATATGGATAAGTTCCGAGAAAAGGGCCCTATGCTACATGGAGATGGAGGAACTCCGAGGGGCTAGGAAGGCCGACAAGCAGATTGCCAAAGACACCATCCAGGATAAGAAGTCCAAAAAACCCAATAAGAAGGGTGAAGACTGAGATCGCCATGATTGAGATAAAAATAAGAGGGCAAAATTGCCACCCCAACCGACGCCCGATATGAAAAGTACACTCCGCTCAACACGTAGAAGGATTTGATTCTCCGGGAGATTTATGTCCAGTAGTTTCTCAGACACCCCATCAACGTCGGAAAACAAAAACTGTCACCCAACCCTGATAAAAGAAAAAGGTATGTGTTTCACGACACCTATGGACACACCACAAAAGACAGTGTGATACTAGGACATCAACTCGAAGACCTGGTCTGAGCTGGACAACTCGACTGAAACGTCAATCAGGAAGAGAACATGGTCCAACCAGGAATGACCACGACCACCAATGCCAAAGTCGAAATCGTACACCCTCGGGCCACTTCGGAAGTCAAAGAGACAACCACTGAACCTACCGCCCTACCATAATTTTTTGTAATCACAGGAAATTTCATTGTCGGGAAAGTTCTGGTGGATCAAGGCAGTTCAACCGACAATCCTTCCTCACTCTTGAGAAAATGCAACTAAATGAGGCATAGATCTTGTCCTATAACGGAGATTTGGTGGGTTTCTTGAAAGAGCGAGTCAACATTTGAAGCTCCATATGGTAGAGGACGACATTCCATTCTCAACAGAAGGCAAAGACGATTGATGTACATTACATGGTCATCGACGTCCCCAGCCTCTACCACATGATCTTGGGACGACCTTCACTGAACAACTTAGGATCCATTGTATCAACCCCCCACCTGGCATTGAAAATACATGTCTCCGAGAAAGAAGGTGTACTCCATGCTGACCAGAAAGAAGCCCATCGGTGCTATAACAAATGCCCCACTAGATGCTCTCGGTATACCTCGACAAAAAACTGACATGGACCTCCAAGTCGGACCCAATCGGAAGTGCTCAGAAGCGGCGTCGACCCAAGAGCAACTCGAAAACCGAGTACCACTTGGAGTAAATGATATGAAACAGAGCTCGGCTAAGCTTGAAGCGGCCTACCCTCCTTTATCCACTAATGGATGACGATCGAGTTCCTCTTCTACCCTCTTTTAACCTTAGCAAAGCATAATCGTGCTCGAGTTGAGCACCTCGCTCGGGAAAACCGTATTATATCACCATTTTCTCTTCTATATTAATAAAGATTATTTCTTTCACATCTCTGTATGTGTATCCAGAAAATCTATGCCATCTCGTCGTTCATTACGAACAGATGTCCCGCGACCCATGATAGGAACGCGACTGCTCTCAACGACCCCAAGCACGATCCTACCTTACGCTCCTCGGCGAGATCGGCTTGATCCCAAGCGCGGTCCTCGGGCTCAGTGCCAATCTCGAGCTCCGACATTCACAATGACCCCAAGCGTGGTCCTGCCATACGCTCCTCAGTGAGCTCAGCTTGAACCCAAACGTGATCCTCGGCCTCAATGCCATTCTCGAGCTCCCACACTCTCAATGACCCAAAGTGTGGTCCTTTCTTACGCTCCTCGGCAAGCTCGGCTTGACCTCAAGCACAGTTCTCGGCCTCATCGCCACTCTTGAGCTCCCACGCTCTCAACGAACCCAACTATGGTCATGCCTCGACAAGCTCGGCTTGACCCCAAGCGCAGTCCTCAGACTTAGCGCCACTATCGAGCTACCATGATCTCAACGTCCCAAAGCACGGTCCTACCTTACAATCCCCAGCGAGCTCGGCTCGACCCCAAGCGTGGTCCTCGACATAAGCATCACTCTCGAGCTCACATGCTCTCAATGACCCCAAGCGTGGTCCTGCCTTACTCTCATCGGTGATCTCGTCTTGACCCCAAACGTGTTCCTCAGCGTTAGCACCACTCTTGAGCTACCACGCTCTCAATGCCCCCAAGCGCAGTCCTGCTTTATGCTCCTCGGCGAGCTCGTCTTGGCTCCAAGCGCGGTCCTCAGCCTCAGTGCCACTCTCGAGCTACCACGCTCTCAACGACCCCTCAGGTCGGCTTGACCCCAAGCGCGGTCCTTGGCCTAAGCATCACTCTCGAGTTCCCATGCTCTCAACAACCCTAATCACGGCCCTACCATACGCTCCTCAGCGAGCTCAGCTTGACCCCAAGGCGTAGTCCTCCACCTCAGCGCCAATCTTGAGCTCCCACACTCTCAATAACCCCAAGAGCGGTTCTGCCTTATGCTCCTCGGCGAGCTCGGCATGACCTCAAGCGCAGTCCTCGGCCTTAGCACCACTCTCGAGCTACCACGCTCTCAACGACCCCAAGCACCCTACGTACGCTCCTCGACAAGCTCGGCTTGACCCCAAGTGTGGTCCTCGGTCTCATTGCCACTCTCAAGCTACCATGCTCTCAACGGCCCCCAAGCGTGGTACTATCTTACGCTCCTTGGCGAGCTTAGCTTAACCCCAACCGCAATCCTTGGCCTCAACGCCACTCTCGAGCTCCCACGCTCTCAACAACCCCAAGCGTGGTCCAGCCTTATGCTCCTCGGTGTGCATAGCTTGACCCCAAGCGTGGCCATCGGCCTCAGGCTCCTGCGTCCTCAACACTCTCAGCGTGGTCCTTGGCCTCAATCGATGCCCTTGAGCTCCCACGCTCCCAATAGGCATCATACCTTATGCTCTCAGCCGCCGTCCTTTGGCTCTCACACTAAAGTTTTGGCCTTCGTCGCCCTCTTCATTCCGGCAATCGCCAACAACTATCAGAAAGGTACACTTAATCCTATTCTACTTGTGACAGGAGCTCGTCCTTTGTTCAGGGATAAACTATTGCTCCCAAAAATGATCACGAACCGACCAAGAAACATCGGGGTATCTTGTAACTCTATTGAACAAAGGATGACATCACTCCCCTAGACAGAAAGAAACAAAACCATGCAGCAAGAAAATAAAATACCCAAAGGCGCATTAACAACCCACGAATGGGGAACCATGTCAGATGCCCTCAATAAGAAGTAGGGGTGAGCATGGACCGATTAACCGGTCGATTAGCAATTTTATTAACCGGTCCATTAACTTTAGTTAACCGTCAATTCGGTTTCGATTTTTTCTGTTTAATTAACCGATAGTTTCCGATTAACCAATAAAATTTTTTAAACTACAAACATACAAATCACATATGGAGAAAAGTCCAAACAAATATCAAATCCCAATTGGAAAAAAAGAAAAAAAAAGTGAAATCACTTGAGCCAAGATAATTTGATGCAAAAATTAATAATTTATAATATATATATATTTATATATATATTATAATTTTCACAATTCGTTTATAATTTTTTTATAATTTTTATAACTTTTATAATTTTTATAATAATTTTAATAATTTTAATAATTTTTAATAATTTTTAAATAATTTTCTATAATTTTTAAAATAATTTTTAAAATAATTTTTAATAATTTATGAATCATTATTTAATATATATATATATATAATTAAAAATTAATAAATTATATTAAACCGGTCGATTAACCGAAACCAGTGGACTTTTTAAATCGTGAACCGAACCCGAACCCCAAAACTAATTTTTTCAAAAATATAACCCGAAATAGGAAAAATCGGTTCGATTTCGGACCAATTTTCTAGTTAACCGGTTTTTTTTTGCTCACCCCTAATAGGAGCGAGTCAAAGAGCCCTAAAGGGCGGAAGTCCATAAAAACAATTATAGTACTATACACGACCAACATGCGGGCAATTTCGAAGACATTTTATTGTTGAAGAGTTGAAACAACCTTGACATGCATAGGCGGGGCGTCATTCCCCAAGCCCCCTAGGGTAACTTGGGGATAGCAATTGAAGACTCCCCCTTAGTTGACACGAGAGCCTCTTTCGCCACTCTAGGGTCAACCAAGATGCCGTCCCTGACCACCTTGAACCATCTGATATCAGAGAAGTCGACCTCAAGGGCAAGGATCTTGGTTGCACCATTGCTCTTTCGAAACTATCGATACATAGATTGACAACTACATCCCGGTAGCAGTCAACCTCACCTTCAAGTTCTTTGACCTTTGCCTCGAGTTCTTGCTCCTCCGCCTTGGATCTCTTCGCCCTGGCCTGGGTGGCCACAGTCTCAGCCCTCAAGCGAGACCCCTCTGCAGCAACCACAAGAAGATCATGATGGAGTTTCTCCAACTCCGCCCTTAGGCTACCAAACATATCCTCGGCCTCCCTCGCCCGAGCGGTGGATTCAGAAATAGTAATGTTCAGAAGTTTGACCTTGCGAACCTTCGTTTCAAGGGCCCTCTTCCTCTTTGCCAGCTTGGCTCTTAGTGACTCGATCTCCCAAGCCTGAGCCTCAAACATCTTCAATGTGAACACCCTGTCTCTCACCAGCCTATCCACCAGGCCCGACAAATGGAGACAACCAGTCTTGGCGAGCTCTCCCACATTTGCCTCTCACGACAAATCTATTTGATTGCCAAGTAGGAAGTACTGACTATCACGAGGAGCCTCGACTGGATGCTACTCTAGCTATCAATGGAGCCTCCTCCACCATCACCACCTCCAGCGTAGCAACCATGACCGCCGCTGAAAGGATGGCATTGTGAGGTGGCAAACCCTCGCCAACACACGAGCCCCTGACCCTCTTCCTCCACCTCAAAGGAGAACTAGGAGGGGTTGGGAAATTAGATGGCACCGGTGACCTAATCGCCCCCAGAGCCCGGGACCCTAAGGCTCCCGAAGCTCGAGAGCCCGAGGCTTGTGCCAGCCTTGGCAAAAGTGGAGGAGGACAATCATCCACCAATGACCTCTTTCCTTTATCAACTATATGGACACCACCATTCATCTTATCCAGTCGAGCACACAGGACCGGTTCACCCAATAGGGAAGACACCCCATCCGCAACAAAGGAACTTTCTATCATCACACCCAGGAAAGTCAAGGTAACAATCTCCCCAAACTTACTTATATATCCTGAGACCGAGGACCCATCCAGATCCTGTCTCAGTAGTTCCCTATAGGAAAAGGGATCGGACGGGCAACATCGATACAAGAATTCAATCATGCACTTATCCTCGGGTGCCCCGTTCCTCTAGAAATAGGATAGGCATTGGGTCCTTCTTCCAGGATAGCAAGAACCTCCCCGATTGGGCCTCCCCATACAAGAAAAATTGCAATATATCTTGCCTCGACCTAACCATGAAGAAGTGCACCTTCAAGTTCTTATAAGAACTCCTGAACATGCCAAAGAGGCTCCTACCTGGAGCACTACTGAAAGACACCCATAAACCCTTCTAGGTCCCTTTTGCTTGGAAGAAAGAGAAGAACATACTAAGGCTCGACTCGATCCCAAGACACTTCATCACAATCTCGAAACAACATACATACTCCCAACTATTTAGATACAATTGCGTCGGGGCGACGTTCGCCTGATTCAACACCCTGTGCTCAAATTGAGTGAATGACAATCAAACCCCGAGGTCCTCGAACAAAGTCTAATACATAAAAACAAACTCGGACTCTCCTCTATGGAAAACCCTACCCACCAGAGAATAGGGGAGGCAATCAAAAGCTTTGTCATCGTCCCTACGGGAGATCGACACGCTCTCACGAAAAGATAGAATATTGCTTGTTCCTGCCTGAGAGCCGGGGCCTTTCGATCATGTTCGTTGTCTCTCCTTGTCTTGTTCAATGCCGGTGGGGGGGGGGCTATGCTGCCCGATAATCTCAGAGATGGCGTGTTTATGATGGTATATCCCTTGTGATAAGGAAGGACATGGGAATCCATGTATGGCCGGGTTGTTGGGATGGGAATATGAAACACAACCGAAATAGCGATTTAAAAAATTCAAAACATCCCAAAACATCGATCTACTTTAGCAACAATTAAGTGATTCAATGTACGAGTAGAAGGGAGAATGTATACATTATACGCGGTTGGATAGGGTGATCCTATTCCTGTATCAAGAGACACACATGCATGTCCTCGAATGATAGTCTACACCAGGCGCCTCGCAACAAAGGGGCAGCGAACAATCGGACTCGTTGTGGCTCAATCGAGACGCTTTCTCAAACCCCGAAACGTCAAGAACTAGGCCGACCCTTCCACCAAGAACCGGGCTTCAAAATGAGAGGAAGAGGAGATGAGAAAACAACGGAACAAGAAGGTAGATCAAAGAATACCTCGCTATCCTTTTTAGGAATCCTCCAAGTGGATAAAGTAGGCCGCACACCCTAGTTAGAGACACCTCCAATTTGGCTTCATAAAAGGGGGAAGGAGGAAGTAGATGGCCGGCCTCCTAAAAAAACTAATTCCCTAAACAAGAGGAAAGAGATTTATCTAAATAATTCAATTTCTTATTAATTAATAGAATTATGATTTACCCTCATAAATCATATATCTATTAATTTTATGATTTATCTCCATAAATCTAATTCTTATTAATTAGGATTTATCCAAATAAATTAATTCTCAATTAATCGGTTAGGCTCATGGTTAGAAATTAATTTTCTCACCATGTATATTTGATTCAAAATCAAATTATATTTAATTCATAATTAAATATATTCCGGGTCAAGTAGTTAATTAAATATTTAATTCATAATTAAATTTAATCAACTACATAAAATATTATCATGTGCCAATCCCTACAATTTAGGGATGCCCTACAAATTAGGGTTGCCGAGGAACTCCTTCATCGCATATTCGTTCCTATAGGAAACAACTTTCCTATCATGTCTGTAAATGAGATCTCTGATTGAGTTGCAGCATGTCCATGCTAGTAGACATATAGGGTCACATTCAAACTTTATCTCATAAGGTCCGTTACGAGGTTAGCATGTTGTGTGTGACCCATTATGCCCCACACTAAGCCAGTAGTGAGTTGTGCATAACAGAGAGTCGGATCTGAAAGAATAACCTCTAGTAGAATCTTACGAGCCACCAATAAACCCCTTTAGTGTGCTCGGGAGAGTATCCACTTACAAGTTAAGATTGACGTCTAGTAATGTGTCATGGCTACCCAGGTAGTGTAAGGTTCAATCTACAAGGATCGTACGCCCTACGGTGATTAGTTACCATGCAACTAAGTCCCTCAGTCACAATGTATTGAATACGGCTAGGGTACGAGAAAAGTGTTAAACCCTAATATCAATTCATATGTATTCTGCCTAGGGGTGAGCATGGACCGGTTAACCGGTCCATTAGCACAAAAAAAAACCGGTCCATTAACTTCGGTTTTTCAAAATCATTAACCGTAAACCGGTCCATTAACTTCGGTTAACCGCTATTTCGGTTTCGGTTTTTTCGGTTCGGTTAACCGATAATTTTCGGTTAACCAATAAATTTTTTTAACCTACAAACATAATAATATTATGCAAATCATGGAGAAAAATCTAAATAAATAGCAAATTTTCATTGAGAAAAAAGAAAAAAAGTGAAACCATTGAACCAAGATAATGTTCTACAAAAACTAATATTTTTATTTTTATTTTTTAAAATATTTTTTGATTTTTTTAAATATTTTTAATATTTTTTGATTTTTTTTTAATATTTTTAATATTTTTTTTGATTTTTTTAATTTTTTTTAAAAATTTTTAATTTTTTTTTAAAATTTTCTATATTTTTTTATAATTTTTCATAATTTATAAATTATTATTATTATTATTATTATTATATATATATAAATAAAATTAATAAATTATATCCAACCGGTCGGTTAACCGAAACCGGTGGACTTTTTACCTCTCGGACCGAAACCGAAACCGAAAACCGATTTTTCAAAAAAAAAAAAACGAAACCAAAAAAACCGGTTCGGTTAACCGGAAAAACCGGTTTTTTTTGCTCACCCCTAATTCTGCCTACCAAGTTGTTGTCTCACTAATGACATGTCAGAAAATCTTTTTCAGACTTTCATATCTACTCTAGCCAAAGATTCCCGAGTCGACACTTGCAGGGACAGATAGGAAATTATCTCCTCTTACTAGGAGTAACTGATTCCTTATTGGTTGCTCACATACCTCTATGGGTGCTTTCCCATGCCCAGAGGTATCCGACATGTGACATTGAAGGCCACGTAAGGATAAGTCCAAAGCAATGGGTCGGCACTCACAAGGTAACCATGCCAATCTCAGGTCCAAGGACTGCTTGCACCTACTATCACCCGAGGAACATCCTATTGACACTCATGTAAGGATTCCATTATGTGCTCCTCATATAGGTCCGTTCCGTGAACTCATTCGCTAATGAGCACCTGCACTTATACATTAAATGACGGCTTATAGGTAACTGTGAGATCAGCTACCCCTTATCGTATAAGGCATGTACCAAGAGCACTTGCATGTACCAATCCCCTAATTTGTGATCCTACGATTGGGAACATTTAGAATAGGGGCATTTGGATTCTAAGTCTCACTGGCACGACCACATCATGTCCTTGTAATCAATTGCCCGGGTCTATGGGGTTCACCATAATCTAATATATACAAAATATAGATGGAGCATATGATGAAAAGTTGCCTCATATTATTCATTAATCAAAAATAGTTCCTTACACATGAACAGGTGATTGGTTCAAGGGCACTATTTCTTTCAATCTTCCACTTGCACTTGTAGCCAATTATTACGTTATTTAATACTCATATAACTAAAGTGGCGATCGAACTGCTGCTGTGGTAATGGCTTTGTGTTGACACAGGTGTTGTCTTTTTTGTTGACAAGGGTGTTGTCTTTTGTGTTGACACGTTCGACATTTATATCACCACGTCCAACGATCTCTCTAATTAGGTGATACCGCCTTAGGATATGTTTTGATTTGTGGTGAGATGTAGGTTCCTTTGCTTGAGCAACAACTCCAGTATTATCACAATAAATAGGGACTAGACCGACAAGCTCAGGAACAACACCCAGCTCAGAGATGAACTTCTTTATCCACACTCCTCCTTTAAAGGCTTCGCTTGCAGCAATGTACTCAGCTTGTGTGACTGAGTCGGCCACAGTACATTGCTTGGAACTTTTCCAGCATACTTCACCACAATTTAGAGTAAATACATACCCAGAAATGGATTTACTATCATCCGGGTTCGATTGGAAGCTATCAACAATTGAAGCAAAAGCAATAAATAAAAGCATAAAGCAAATAAGGATGATTATGGGCATTCTAAGGGTTCCACCTAAGCCACCAGGCGAACCAAGGCCATCATCCTAGGGTTTTTAAGGAGCTCCGTCTCATCAAGGGGCTGCCCAAAACCATCTTGTAGGTTGCCAATTCCATTAGTGCCTTCCCAGGGTTCTAGTCGTCATTAATATGGCGTCGAATACCTCCTCTCAGCGTGTGCACCAAAACGGGACAGCAAGCGTGCTCGTCGTTGATCTGCCCCTAAACTTCTAATTTTACAAAACTAAAAGAAGAAGACCCCAAAAAACCCTTGGGTAAAAGTTTAAGGAGAGGGAGAAGTTAATTACAATCAGAATTCTCAAGGAGAAGGCAGGCGTACGTAGACCCTATTTAAAAATTACAAAGTTGAAATTTCATAAATTTACAAGCAATCATCACAACCACGTTTTACACATAGTCACATGCACATAGGGCTCATCCATAATCATCCTTTCACGCATCACATCATATATGAAAAAGAAAAGAAAAAGCAGAATCCGAAATCACGCAAATCCTTTTTCGGAATCCTCCAAGTGGATGAAGTAGGCGGCAAACCCAAGTAGAAGACACCTCCAATTTGGCTTCGTAAAACACCGGGAAGGAGGAAGTAGATGATCGGCCAGCAATGGAGAGGTGGAGGAAGAACTAATTCACCAACACCTCCTATGGGGTGTTCGGCCATAATTTATAGAGAGGGGGGGGAGGGGGGCTACAAAGGTAGACCCAACCCCCCTAAAAAACTCTTCCCGGAATTTAAAATTTCGGAGTTTATCTCCAAAAATAATTTATATTTTAATGGTTTCATAGTTAATTCAAAATTAATTAAATTCAATAAAATATAAATTTTAATTTATCTCCATAAATTAAGAGCCTATAAACAAGAATGACAATTATCTAAATAAACCAATTACCTAAACAATAGGAAAGAGATTTATCTAAATAATTCAATTTCTTATTAATTAATAGAATTATTGTTGGCCTAAGGTTTTCTATCTTGGTTTTAATCTTGTTTTTGATGATAAAACATGGAACTAATGTTTCATTGATAAATCTTTCAAGTTCCAAGTCGGATAGCGCTCGACGTCTCCGATAGAAAAAATCGAAGAAATCGGAGAAATCGACAAGGATGCTCGTCGACGCTCGGGATTCTTTAGAAAGTTAGAATTTAGGTTTAGGGTATCTAGAATGTGATGTAATCTTCTTTATGATGCAAAGAACCCAAAAACCAAACCCGAACTCCAAAACATGAAAAATCTTAAACCGCCCTGAAATTCACTAAGCCTAGAGAGCTCCTTGGAGGGCTATATGACCTATACATTTTCTTGACACAGAAAATGGCGGTAATTATTCCTTGGGTAAAAACTAGATAACGAGGTATTTTAAAGGAATTTTTGGAAGTCTTTAGTATACCCATATTTGACCCGGGAGATTAGAAAATTTTCATTTTCCGGAAATTTGTACTAGACCCCAAAAACTAGATTTTGATTCCTAAGGATTTTGATTTTTTAGATATTTTTATTGAATCCAAATGGGGGGTAATCCATATATAACATTTATGTTTTAAAGTTGTTAACTTAAAAGTTAAGAAATGTTATATAAGTAGCGAAGACGAAAACATAAACGAGCAAACAATCAAAAAAACCAACAACATTTTGGTCGATCGACTGGTCGATTGAACGTTGCCCAAAAGCGGCAGATTGCCTTCGGTTGCTCGGTCGGTCGACTGGACAAGTGACCGGCGGGCTGTAATGGGTAAAAAATCGCTCATTGAGAAGAGGGAGCTCTCTCTTCTCTTCATGGCTTATAAATAGGAAGCCATGAGAACCTTTCTTTACACTTTTAATCACTCCTAACCTTCTTGAGCCATCTTGTGATCATTCCCATGCTTTATTGAGCCAATTATTGTGGAAACCCTAGTTTTGATCTCTAATTTCTTTGATTGAGCCTTACCTTTATTGTTTCATAATCAAAGGCATCAAGAGGAAGCTAGGAATCTTGTTGTGGAGCTAGAGGAGCCTTACCTTCATTGTTTCATAAACCCTACTTTATTGTTTGATTTATTGCTCCATTTATTATTGTATTTTGTTGTTTATTTCATTATAATTGAACTTGTGTAAACCTAGAGTGCTAGGTTGATTGAGATGGTGGTTTCATTGGTGTTAAGGCTTAAATCCACCATTGTAAACTTAGTTTACTAGAATTAGTTAAGTTGTCCCTTAGGTTGAGGTGGGAGAGTGCTCTCGGTAGGAAGGCGGGATACTTTCGGGTGTGGAAGTGCCTTCGGTTTGAGAGCGGAGACTTTCTGGTGTAAAGTCCTCTTTGTAAGGGAAATGATATTATCTAGTAAAGCTAAGTTTGGAAATCCTAAGCGGGGGTGCTTAGGTAGTAGAGTAGGCATTGGGGCCGAACCACTATAAATAGTTGTGTTAGCATTATTTTCTTTGTGTATCGCACTGGAAATGATATTACTCGCTTCCACATTTTGTTGTCAATATTGTGAATTGCCTAAGTAACTTAAGAAACTATTAAAATTGGATTTAAGTGATAAGATTTAGTTAACACACTATTCACCCTCGTCTAGTTTGGCTATTTCATCCAACAATTATGATTTATCCTCATAAATCATATATCTATTAATTTTATGATTTATCTCCATAAATCAAATTCTTATTAATTAGGATTTATCCAAATAAATTAATTAGCAATTAATCGGTTAGGCTCATGGTTAGAAATTAATTTTCCCATCATGTTTATTTGATTCAAAATCAAATTATATTTAATTCATATTTAAATATATTCCCGGTCAAGTAGTTAATTAATTAAATATTTAATTCATAATTAAATTTAATCAACTACATGAAATATTATCATGTGCTAATCCCTACAATTTAGCTATGCCCTACAAATTAGGGTTGCCGATGGACTCCTTCCTCGCGCATTCGTTCCTATAGGAAAAACTTCCCTATCATGTCCGTAAACGAGATCCGTGATCGAGTTGCAGCATGTCCATGCTTGTAGATATATAGGGCCGTATTCGAACTTTATCTCTTATGGTATCTTACGAAGTTAGCTTATTGTGTGTGACCCATTGGGCCCCACACTAAGCCAGCTATGAGTTGTGCATAACGAAGAGTCGGATCTAATAGAATGACTTCTATTCGAATCTTACGAGCCACCACTAAAACCCTTTAGTGTGGTCGTGAGAGACTCCACTCACAAGTCAAGATTGGCATCTAGCAACATGTCATGACTACCCGGTATTGTGAGATTAAAATTATATCCTGAATAGTTACCATGCAACTAAGTCCCTCCGTTACAATATCTTGAATACGGCTCGGGTACGGAAAAAGTGTCAATCCCTAATACCGATTCATTTGTATTGTGCCTGCCAAGTCGTCTTCTCAATAATGACATGTCAGAAAACTTTTTTTCATCATTCATATCTACTCTAACCAGAGATTCCTGAGTCGACATAGGACATTATCTTCTCTTACTAGGAGTAACTGATTATATATTGGTTGCTCACATACCTCCATGGGTGCTTGACACATGACACTGAAGGCCATGTAAGGATAAGTCCAACGCAATGGGTCGACACTCACAAGGTAACCATGACAACCTTAGGTCCAAGGACTGCTTGCACCTACTACACCCGAGGAACATCCTATCGACACTCATGTAAGGATTACATTATGTGTTACTCATGATCGTTCATTGAGCTCATACCCTAATGAACACCTGCACTTGTACATTGAATGACGACTCATAGGTACCTATGAGATCAGCTACCCCTTATCGTATACGGCATGTACCAAGTGTACCTGTCTATCCGAAATCACCAATCCTCTAATTGGTGATCCTACGACTGGGAACATTTAGAATAGAGGCATCTGGATTCCAAGTCTCACTAGCATGATCTCATCATGGCCTTAGAATCGATTGCCCGAGTCCATGGGTTCATCACAATATAATATATACAAAATATAGATGCAGCATATAATGAAAAGTTGCCTCATATTATTCATTAACCAAAAATAGTTCCCTACACATCAACATGTGATTGGCTCAAGGGCACTATTTCTTTCACAGGTAGGTTCGCCGGATAGAGCCGTATGGCCTGGCTTGAATCTGGCTGTAGGGTTTAATTGAGCAGAGCCCCCTGGGCGGGGCCGCGTGGTTTGGTTCAGGGTGAATGATGGATGATGTTGGGTCTAGTTCGATTGGGTCTAATTGTTCTAGTGCCATCCACAGCCGCTGAGCTTGGTCGGAGTCTAGAAGACTGTGTATTGAGCTCTTTAATTAAGTGAGTCTCCTTCTTGGTGTTGGGCATCTTTGGGGAAACCTCGGATAAGCCACACTGGGCGACCAGGGAGAAAATGTTGAGGTTAGTGACTGTTAGGGTTGATCTAAAAAAATGGTTAGTGGGGGCTGAGTTGGAGAAGATGGCTGAGATCTATCGTAATGATATGAACGAGTTGTGAGTAACCGGGCTGTGTTTAGCGAACATGCGTTGCTTCAAGTTTGTACATGGCGGGTCTTCATGTTACTTCAAAGTAAGTCAAATCGATATTTTTGTCATGTTTAACATATGTCTTCTCGGCTTCCACGCTCAGTATGGCGATTTAGCTAGTGGAGATCTTCTCATTTTGTGTGGCGGAAATTATTTCTATTACTAATAAAGAATTTTTGTTGTTAGAGCAAGAATTTAGTTTAACATATTTTTACGTTCTAGTTCTAATAAAGAATATTATTTCTATTACTTTGTTGCTAGAGCAAGGCTATGAAATGTCTTTAAAAGGAAATTATTGCCACATATATCATTCTGATGAATTATATGGAACTGGACATATTTCAAATGGTTTGATGGTCTTAGATGTAAATGATAATGTTTTTCATATCGAACAAATGCACAAGAGGAAACGAGATAATCTAAACCTCACATATCTTTGGCACTTGAGACTGGGTGATATTAATGAGAATTGGATTAACAAGTTGTACAAAGAAGGGTTGTTTGACCCATTCGATTTTGAATTAATGCCAACTTGTGAATCCTGTCTCAAAGGAAAAATGACAAAGTCCCCCTTCACTGGGCGTAGTGAAAGGGATACTAAGTTGTTAGTGCTAGTCCACACAGATGTTTGCGGGCTAATGACAACTCAAGCCAGAGGTGGGTATTCCTACTTCATCACGATTACAGACGATAGATCAAGGTATGTCTACCTGTTGAGATATAAGTCTAATACTTTTGAAAAGTTCAAAGAGTATAAGGATAAGGTTGAGAAACAAGTAGGGAAAAATATTAAAACCCTTCGATCAGATCAGGGTGGGGAGTACTTATCCATTGAGTTTCTAAATTATCTAAAAGACAATGGGATTCCCATAATGGATTGTCTCCGAATGGACCCCTCTAGGCACACCACAATATAATGGAGTATCTGAAAGGAGAAATCACACGTTGTTAGACATGATGCGGTCCATGCTTTGTTTTACTCATCTCCCAATTTCTTTTTGGGAATATGCGCTTGAAACAACTATCTACCTTTTGAATAGGGCTCCCACAAAGTCTGTCTCTGGTACACCATATGAAATATGGAGTGGCAAGAAACTTATTCTAAGGCATCTCAAGATTTGGGGTTGCCCCGTGCACGTCAAGAAATTAGAGTCAGATAAGCTTTATGCTAAATCAACCAGGTGCAGGTTTATGGGGTATCCTAATGAAAGTTTAGGGTATTATTGCTACTCGTCGACTGAACAAAAGGTGTTTGTCCGTAGGCATGCCACTTTCTTAGAAAAAGAGTTTATCGAGGAGAGCGGGAGAGATGTTGAGCTTGATGAAGTTTAACAACCACAAGCAAAATTGCAACCACCCGTGGAAGGTCCACAGGCAGAACCAATCACAAAAAACCTATCTCCCACCACTCTTCAAAGATTAGGGAGATTGCGTAGACAACCTAAAAGATTATTCCTGACCATTGAGAATGACCAAGAATTCGTTGATCCGCAATCCTATGATCAAGCAATCAAAGATGTCGATCGTAAACAATGGCAGGAAGCAATGCAAACCGAAAAGGACTCCATGTTCACAAACAAAGTATGGACTTTGGTTGACTTACCCGAAGGAGTTACTCCTATAGGGTGTAAGTGGATCTTTAAAAGAAAGATTAGAGCTGATGGCCAAGTGGAGACCTATAAGGCCAGGCTAGTAGCAAATGGTTTCACTCAAAGGAAAGGTCTTGATTATGATGAAACTTTTTCTCCTGTAGCCATGCTCAAGTCCATTAGGATAATGCTAGTCATTGCTGCATATCATGACTACGAGATCTGACAGATGGATGTCAAGACTGCATTCCTCAATGGTGAACTTGAGGAAGAGGTCTATATGACCCAGCCAGAAGGATTCGTGTCTCCGGTAGGAC
Source organism: Canna indica (assembly GCA_034359265.1). Classification (NCBI taxonomy): domain Eukaryota; kingdom Viridiplantae; phylum Streptophyta; class Magnoliopsida; order Zingiberales; family Cannaceae; genus Canna; species Canna indica. Next base: position 41,417,873 of record CP136892.1, read on the forward strand.
CGAAGAAGGTATGTAAATTGCAAAGGTCTATTTATGGACTGAACCAAGCCTCGAGAAGTTGGAACATCTATTTTGATGAGACAGTCAAAGAGTTTGGCTTCATCAAAAATGTAGATGAACCTTGTGTCTATAAAAAGGTTAGTGGGAGTGCTGTTATGTTAATTGTGTTGTATGTCGATGACATAGTGCTCACGGGGAATGATGTTCCTCTGCTCCAGTCAATGAAGGCATGGTTATCAAAAAACTTCTCTATGAAAGACTTGGGTGAAGCATCCTACGTACTTGGTATTAAGATCTATAGGGATAGGTCTAGAAATATGCTTGGTTTGTCCCAGTCTCGGTATATTGACACCGTGCTAAAAAGGTTTAGCATGGAAGGTAGTAAAAGAGGTTACTTGCCTATGAGTCATGGCATCACTCTTTCCAAGAAGATGTCTCCTAAGACACCTGAGGAGAGAAAAAGGATGAGCGAGATCCCTTATGCATCGGTAGTAGGATCCATCATGTATTCTATGCTCTATACTCGGTCTGATGTCGCATAAGGGTAACTAGCAGATTTCAGACAGATCTTGGAGAGGAACATTGGAAAGTCGTAAAGAACATTCTTAAGTACTTGAGAAGGACTAAAGATGTTCTCCTGATTTATGGTGGGTCAGATTTTAAACTGGATGACTACACAAATTCTAGTTTCTAATCGTCGGACTCGAATGACAGTAAATCCATTTCTGGGTATGTATTTATTCTGAATGGTGGCGCAGTATGCTGGAAAACTTCCAAGCAAGGAATTATAGCCAACTCGGTGATAGAAGCTGAGTACATCGCTACATGCGAAGCTGCAAAAGGAGTGTGGATAAAGAAATTTATCTTTGAGTTGGGAGTTGTTCCTGAGGTTGTCGGTCCGGTTCCCGTTTATTGTGATAACACTGGGGCTATTGCACAAGCAAAGGAACCTAGATCCCATCACAAATCAAAACACATCCTAAGGCAATATCACCTGATCAGAGAGATCGTTGGATGTGGTAATATAAATGTCGAACTTGTCAACACGAAAGACAATATAGCAGATCCATTCACAAAGCCATTACCGCAGCAGCAGTTCGATCTCCACTTAAGTTGTACGAGTATTAAATACTGCAATGATTGGTTACAAGTGCAAGTGGGAGATTGAAAGAAATAGTGCCCTTGAGCCAATCACATGTTCATGTGTAGGAAACTATTTTTTGGTTAATGAATAATATGAGGCATCTTTTCATCATATGCTGCATCTATATTTTGTATATATTAGATTGTGAAGAACCCTATAAACTGGGGCAATTGATTCCAATGCCATGATGAGATCATGTCAGTGAGACTTGGAATCCAGATGCCCCTGTTCTAAATGTTCCCTATTGTAGGATCACCAATTAGGGGATTGATGATTCCGGATAGACTGATGCACTTGGTACATGCCTTACACGATAAGGGGTAGTTGATCTCACAGTTACTTATGAGCCGTCATTAATGTACAAGTGCAGGTGGTCATTAGGGAATGAGTTCACTGAACGGACCTGCACGAGGAACACATAATGAAATCCTTACATGAGTGTCGATAGGATGTTCCTCGGATGATAGTAGGTGCAAGAAGTCCTTAGACCTTAGGTTGTCATGGTTATGTTGTGAGTGACAACCCATTGCTTTGGTTTTATCCCTACGTGGCCCTAGCGTCATGTGCCGAGTATTACTAGGCATGGGGAAGCATTCATGAAGGCAGGTGAGCAACCAATATGGAATCGGTTACTCATAGTTAGAGGAGATAATGTCCTATGTGTCTCTGCAAGTGTCGACTCGGGAATCTCTGACCTGAGCAGACATGAAAGTCAGGAAGATATTTTTGACGTTTCTTTATTGAGACGCCATCTTGGCGGGTGGAATACATATGAATCAGTATGAGGGTTTGACACTTCTTCTGTACCCTAGCCGACTTCTGGACGTTGTAACTGAGAGACTTAGTTGCACGGTAACTAATCGCCGAAGGGCATTCGATCCCCTGTAGATTGAACCTCATACTATCCGGGTAGTCACGACACGTTGCTAGATGTCAATCTTGACTTGTGAGTGGAGTCTCTCATGACCACACTAAAGGGGTTTTAGTGGTGGCTTGTAAGATTCGAATAGAAATCGTTCTATCGGATTCGACTCTCCATTATGCATAACTCACTGCTGGCTTAGTGTGGGGCCCAATGGGTCACACACAATAGACTAACCTTGTAACGGACCTTATGAGATAAAGTCTGTATGCGACACTATATGTCTACTAACGTGGACATGCTGCAACACGATCATCGATCTCATTTAGGACATGATAGGAAAGATATTTCCTATAGGAATGAATACACAGGAAAGGAAATACGAAAGGAATTCCTCGGTAATGCTAATTTGTAGGGCATCCCTAAATTATGGGGATTGGCACATGATAAATTCTAATCAATAAGAGTTTAATTTAAATAGATAAATTAGTTGGATTTAATTAATTTTGAATTAATTATAAATTCATTATATATAAATTATTGTTTTGGAGGTTAACCCCAGAATTTTAAATTCTGGGGAGAAGATTTAAAAAGGGGGGGGGGGGGGGGGTCCACCTAGGTGGCAACCTATGCCCCTTATAACCTCTTTGAAGGGGGTTAACCAAATTGGTTACTCATCTTGGAGAAAGTTTAGGATTGCATTCTTGAGAGGTTTCTTGAAGAGAAAAGCTCCAAGAACTCATCCTCATCTCCTTGGGTGGCCGGCCATCTAAAGCTTCCTTCCCCGATTTTGTGAAAACGATTGAAGGTCTCTTCCTCTTGGGTGTGTCATATACTTCATCTTCTTAGAGGACTCCAAGAAGGACAGCGAGGTATTCCTTCATCTTCCTCCTCGTTCCGTGGTTTTCTCATCCCCTCTTCCTCCCGTTTGGTGCTAAGTTCTTGGTCAAAGTGCCGACTTCACCTTGGTGCATTTCGAGGTTGAGATTGCCTCTCCGTTGAGCCACAACGAGTCTCCATGTTCGCTGCCCCCTTATTGCAAGGCGCTTGGTGTGGACCTTCCTTGGAGGACATGCACATGAGCTTCTTGAAACGGGGATAGGAGCAGCCATACCATCCGTAGTATAAGGTAAATCTTCTCTTTCTACTCGTGGATTGAATTCCTTAAGGATTAGTAAAGTTGATAGCTGGTTTAGGGATGTTTTGAATTTTTAAATTGCATTTTTCGCTGTGCTTCTTCTTCCCATCCCAACACCGGTAACCAGTTGGTCTTTGTTGAGGGAGTAGATCCCTGGGAACATGTCCAGCTTTTGCTGGATATGTTGAAGGAGGCTTCACAAATGGAGTGCGGAGCGCAGTCTCAAGAGCTGGTGATCTCCAGGCTTAGGATGATGGAGATGGAGAGAGCTTTGGTGGCAAAGGTCGAAGAGGTCGCTCGTTTGAGCGTAGTTGTTTTCGGTTCCACCACCCGGATAGCAGAGTTGGAAGCAAGGCCAGGGCGGAGCTGGAAATGGTTTACTTGGACCTCTCTATGGCAGTGACGGAAAAATCTCGTTTAAAGGCCGAGATTGAGGAAGCTAGGGCCGAGGCTGTGAGGTGCAAGTTGGCCAAGGAATCCCTCGAGGAAGGGGTGAAATGCCTCCGAGATTATGCTCTTGCCATGTATATGGAGTGTTTTTAGAGGGCCTTAGAGCAGGCTAAGCTCCTGGCTCCCAATACTGACCTTTTGGGAATGGATCTTCTAAAAGAAGTCAAGGATGATGTCCTCATGAATCCTGAGGCTGAGGATGACTTTTCTTGGCCGCTCAGAGGGGACCCTTCGGCTGTAACCCTGGGCCAATGCTCATTCTCTATGCATTCCCGAATCCGGAGAGGGATGCTCCTACTGAGCGCACCAAGGCGGGTGCAGTTTCTTCCCAGCAATTCCTTTAGATTTTTCTTCTGCTGACTCTAGGAACTTCTTCGGGGGGTTGGCTGTTTGCCCTCCTCTCCTTTTTAATTGACAATTGCCCCTGCGTAGGTCCATTTTGTTGATTCTATGACAATTATTGCTCCCTCATGTGTTGGCCGAGGGTTTTTTCCTTCATGTTATCTCTCTTCATGATTATTTTGATGATAACAACCCAAGTCTATCTAACCAAGTTCTTGAAGCATGATGGTCGCAGGTTCGATTAAAGGCGGAAGTTGGTTTCGTAGTTTGCGATATTTGTCTCGATACGACGAACATTTACGACGACCTATAGAAGTTTGATGTGTGCACCAAAGACGTCATGGGCGAGATTAGAGAATAGATGAAAAACTCTTCAAATTAACGCACGCTGAAGGCCGGAACCTGAAAATGAAGCGCGCAAGAAGAAAGTTGGAAAATAAAAGCTCAGCCCAGGTTCGGTCGACCGAATGTGGTGAAAAATTGGCACTAGTCAATTCGGTCGACCGGTCGGTCGATCGAAGTGTGCCCAAAAGTTGTAGATTGCCGCAGTCGCTTGGACGGTCGATTAGTCGGTTGACCGACGATCGATCGAAAAGCGACCGGGCGTCGCCAACTAGTAGAAAAATGCTCGTTGACGACTCCTTGAGTTTTGGAGGTTATAAATACCCACCCAAAACTCTCTCCCACATGGTTGTTGATGCCTCTAAGCCTCAAAGAGTGATCCTAAGCATCTTCTAAGCTCTCTCTTGATCAAATCTTCAAAACCTAGCCCTTGATCCCTCAATATGAAGTGTTCATCATTGGAGGGTCCTTCAAGTTTGCTAGGCTCAACAAGAAAAGGTGATCCTATTGTGATAAGTCCTCATATCTCTCTTCTTGTGATTAAAGTGTTTTTAATTTGTTCTTCATTGTATTGACTTGATTGCATAATGGACCTTGTGTAGGGTCTAGCGAGTTTGTGGTAACCTTGGTGTTTATGGTGTAAAGCCACTTGTGTAAAAATAGATTAGGAGTTGTTCTTAGGAATTGAGGTGGAAAAGCTCGCTCGGTGTGAAGGTGGATACTTCCGGGTGTGGAAGTGCCTTCGAAGGGAGTGTAGGGTCTTTCCGGTGTAAAGTCCTCAATTGTAAGCCACTCTTAATTTAGTGTATTTGTGTGTGAAATCTATGCACGAGTCTTAGGTAGTGGAGTAGGTGGTTAGCCGAACCATTATAAATTCCTTTGTATTGGCATTGTTCTTAGTGCGTTTCCTTAACTACTTTATTTTATCGCTTCCATATTTAATCATCTAATTGTGAATTGCCTAAGTTAAAAGAAAATGATGAAAATCGAAAAACTGGAATTAGGCCAAATGACTTAGATAACACACTATTCACTCCCCCCTCTAGTATGGCCATTTCTCCAACGTTTGGTATCAGAGTAGATCGTAGATTGAGATTTCACCGTCTCCTCTACATCTAGTCTCGATCCAAAAAATGGCACTAGAGTTGGTAGCGTTTGTACCATCTAGGTTTGATGAGTCAAATTTTTGTCTTTGGAAAGGAAGAATGTATACATTCTTAAAGAGTCAAGGTATAGGTGTATTTAATATGTAAAGTCAAAATACATAGAACCTAAGGAAAATATGGATGCATGGACCCAAGAATAAATTAATTGGTTTGAGTTAAATACTAAGGCAACAAATTGCATATATTGTTCTTTGGAAAATAATATTTTGAAAAAGTCATGCATTGTACTTCGGCATAAGATATTTGGGCTACTTTGAACATGCTTTATGATTAAGCTAAAACTGAAGAACTTGTTACCCTAAGTGAAGGAGACGATGATAATTGTCATACTCCTATATCTAATGAAGTTCTTGAAGCTAATAGTGTATCTAGCCAAAGAAGTACAAAGAGTCGGAAGAGAAAAGTGATATATCACCTATTCAATGAGAAGTGGCATGTGAAAAGAATTGCCTATGAAGAACAAGGCAAAATGGAGGTCAAATGCTTCCACTCACTCACGTGCATCAAGTGAAGCATCCTCACACCATGATCACAAAGCTAACATCGTGAACGTCTATGAGGAGGTATGCTCTTCTTCTAGCCATGATAACCATAATCATAGATCTAATTCATCTAGTTCCTCGGATCTTCTTTATGATGAATTATTAGATGAATGTAGGAGTATGTATGCCTTGATCGTTAAAAAGGATAAAGAAAATAAAAAATTATAAGAAGAAAATTTGACACTTAGTCTCATTTACATGAAATAAAACTAGAAAATGAGAAACTAAAAATTCGTGTCACTAATTCATGTCATGATATCTTAGACATTAACACTGAGGATTTGAAAAACAAAAATGATATTTTGAAAAAGGAAAATAGCTTGTTAAAAACTCAATTGCATGCATTGCATAAATCTATGAATAATTTAAAAAATGAGATGTTGATTTTAAATAGGAAGATTAATGCTTTCTCTCTTAAAAGTTCTCGAAATCGAAATGATTCATCTAGGAAACCCCAAAATAAAAATGTGTTTTCTAAGAATGCTCATGTTCATCATAACTCACATGTTGAGCATTCCAATGCTAGATCCCATGTCCATAGTATAAATAAAAAGAAATTTACTGGACATTGTTTTTGTTGTGGTATTTTTGGCCAAGCCATTAATGATTGTGCTTTCAAGAAAAATCCAAGTATAGCTAGGGCAGTTTGGATTCCTAGACCATCTAACCCCCAAGAACCTAAAGCCATTGGAGTTCCAAAAGTTTCTTGTTCCTTTGTAGGGGGAGTTACTACACAAGGATGAATGACAAATGAAATATTGAAGTTGACCTTGGATTCAGATGAAAAAAATCTTCATAAGATTGCACCATCAAGTCATCATGATGCCTTACTAAGGTTGGCATCAAAAAAATGCATCGGTATCATTCCTATCACTTAATTCCTATATTATAGTTGGAATTTTCATACTTAAATAACTTTGGTTGATTTTTGTGCTCTTGTTATATTTCTCAAAAACATTTTTTATTTTGGATTTCCCGGTCTCTTTGGAGACCTTAGTAGCCTATAAATGGCTAATGCAACCTTGCGGTTTTAAATCAGAGGCTAATTGTGGCCTTTCGGTTTTCAACCAATAGGAAGGGTTGAAGATCATGTTTTCACTTATATTTCACATGTGATCTCTCTAAATTCGTTTTGATATCACTCGATTTTATTTTGAAATGAATTTCAAACTATTTAGCAAAGTAGACTTTGATATCGATAATTGATCCCTCTCTTTGCTACTTAGTTTGATAACTTGCTAGTAATTACATTTTCATTATCCTACTAATGAATATTACTTGCAAGCTATTGAAAATAAAAGGCTATCGTGAAGAAAATGGAGAAAAGTAAATAAATGTATGAAATTCTTCACGAAATGAGGTATGAGCTTCAATTGGGCAAAAATTTTTGCATGACACCTCTCTTCTCTTAATTAAATGAATTCCATGTGCTTATGAATGATCTTGCATGTTGTTTGAGTAAAATAGCACAAGTAAGAAATTTATAATGAAAAGAAACTCCAATATCTTGACTCCCTTTATGATTACATATTATAGATAGATTTTAAATTTGGAACCTTGTATCTTGATTGACAAATTTGTCATAAGCTTAAATTGCAAAATAATCACACTTAAACAAGTATCTTGATAGATACTTAAAATTTCATATTTCAGGTAAATAAAAATGTGATGAGTGAATGTATTGAAAAATTGGTATATATGATTAAAATTGCATAAAATTTTTAGTAAAACTCTATATGCTCAAAAACATCATTATAAGTGATCTAAACAATATCTTACCAGATCATTATAAGTCCTAATATTTATGAAAACACCACTGTGAACTTGAGGATTTTCTAGAAAATTATAGAGAGGTCAATTTTGAGTGATTCTTGTTTCTATGGAATCCTCATAAAGTCTAGTTCATGTGGAAAAAGTTTCATAAAATTCTAATATTTAGATCTCTCAAAATAATTTTCTTTGTAAGCACTAGAAAACACACTTCAGCTTGATCGGTCACACGACATGCGACCGCCCAATCGTCCGGCGGACAGAAAATGATCCTGTCCACCCATTTGGCCTAGTATTTTAATTTGGGCCCTTCAACATAAGCTTTTAAGCCCGATACTAGGGCTCCTCTCTTCATTCCAATCGGCCACACACTCCCATTTCTTGGATCTTAAGGGTTCTTTTCCACTTCTAAGGTAAAAATTCAACTCTTAGCCCTAATACATAAGTTAGTACATCATGTTGAGTAGATCTTTCATCCTTGTTCATTTCTAAGTCTAGGGTTACTCATAAAATCATGGTTCATGCTTCTCTACTCTAAGCATGGTGGTCTTTCTTTGACACTTTTGGCTCAAAACAAGTTTTAGGGAAGAAAAATCAATCTTCTTGTGTCTTTTGTGTGTCTAAAAGCCTTCTCTTCATGAAATCTCATATTTTTTATTTTTGTTGTCTTGTTCATTGTTGTTAAAAAGGATCTTCATGATGATTCAAATTTCTCATTTCCATTTTTCCAATTTTTTTAAAAAGAAAAAATGCCAAAACAAAACAGTGTTCTTGTTGGTTTTATTTTTTTATTTTAAAAAAAAGGGAATAAAAATAAATTTTGGACTCATACATTGATATTTAATTATAATGCTTATCTCTCAAGAAGAAACATAGGAAAAAGATTCTTGTAAAAATTCATGCTAATCTTAAAAGTGTCCCTTCTTTTTGGTTTAGGTGCATACATTACCCATCAAAGCTAATTATATGCACATTATCCTAGTTGTCGTGTAGATGACAGCCAAGACAAAGCTTCCAAGTTAGCCCGATAATCTCCTAACCTCCATAGGCAAAACTCAAGCCCCTAGGTTCGTTGATAGAACCATCTTACAAACTCATCCAGTGAACCTAGGAGACCTAGAAAAGTATGACATTAGAAGCAGACTTGCAGCCCTAGGATGGGTAGAATACATAGGGAGATAGGTACCAGTGTGTCCCATATTGGTAAAGGCATTCTTCTCTAACCTAGTTATAGATAAGGCTAGACTAGGTGACTCACTAGTCCTTAGATCTAAAATCCTAGGTAAATCCATAGTCATCACTGAAACGGCTATTAGGGATGCCATTGGGTTCCCTCTGCTAGGAAGATCAATATATAACATGTCCACACACCACTTTCATGAGGATTTTCCTAGTTCTGAGGTTGTGTCAGCCATTTGTCCTGAAGGTTACTTGGGGATGCTTCCTACTCAAAGCATCAAATTATCAACTACTGCTAGGATTATGCATCTTATCATTGCTTATAATATACTTCATAGGGCAGGACATTATGATGAGGTAACCAGCACGAGCACCATAGTGCTCTTTTGTGCTATGACCCGTAGACCGATAAACGTTCCTGATCTTATGCTTCGTTACATAGCGGATGTTCATGCCTCTAAAAAGCAAGCCCTACCCTATGCCACAGTAATCTCCCATTTCATCTATGTTGTTGGGGTAAACAGGTCCAAATTTGAGATAGAGTTCGTGCCCAAAGCAATAGAAATCGATACCCTAAACCGTATGAAAATACTTGAAAACCAACACGGTAATAGGGTACGGGGGGCACTTGAGGCGCACAATGAGGATGATGAAGATAGGGATGAATCGGATGTTGGTGGAAGCTCGTCAGCTGCTACTCATATTGAGCGTTCGGGAGAGTTGGAGCATCGATTTGCTCAGTTTCATATTGACCAGTTGGAATGAAAATGAGGTCGGATAGGGCGTCTAGATGAGTATGACCGACACATCGATCAGTATGGTCAGATAATCAATGAATAGGGTCAGCGCATAGATGAGTACGGTCAACGCATCGATCAGTACGGTCAGAGAGTTGATGAGTACGATCATCATGTGGATGAGATGTATGGTCGGGTGGATGAGATGGGGCAATACTATCAGACGCATCTACCACCTCCACCATCAGATGATGATTAGTCCCACTGTTGCATGATGTCATTCATTCTATGGACTTGTATTAATACTGTACTTTGCTTAAACTATTTTGTTGAGATGTATGGTAAGAGACTACTTGCCTTTATATTTATGTGGTTACGTTGAACTTATTTTTGTTGCACTTAATTATGTGAGGATTGCATGATGTTGCACTTAATCATATGACTCATCATTAACATGCATGACTCTTATTTTTCCTTATCTTTTTTGTACCTTTTTCATTGATGACAAAAGGGGGAGAAGAGTGTTCATCATGATTAGGAGTTAACATGTTTCAAATTATGACATGATGATAGGGGGAGAGTTAAAGATATGTATATTGAAAGGGAGAGTCTTCATCATTTTATGATGCTCTCATATATTCACTTATAAACTCATGCTTCGAACTCTAGAAAATTGATTAATACGTTACATATAGATTTTTTTTTATCATTGATGGTTTGTCATCATCAAAAAAGGGGTGATTGTTGGCCGAGGTTTTTTCCTTCATGCTCTACTCTCTTCATGATTATTTTGATGATAACAAACCATGTATATCTAACCAAGTTCTTGAAGCATGAAGGTCGCATGTTCGATAAAAGGTGGAATCCGGTTTCGTAGTTTGTCACATCTGTCTCGATACGACAAACATATACGATGACCTATAGAAGTTTGATATGTCCACCAAAGACGTAATGGGCGAGTTTATAGAACACAGGGAAAGCTCTTCAAATTAACGCACGCTGAACGCCGAAACCTGAAAATGAATCGTGCAAGAAGAAAGCTGGAAAATAAAAGCTCAGCCCAGGTTCGGTCGACCGAATGTGGTCAAAAATTGGCAGTAGCCAATTTGGTTGACCGAATGTGGTGAGAAATTCGTAGTAGCCAATTTGGTCGACCGAATGTGGTGAGAAATTGGCAGTAGCCAATTTGTTCGGCCGGAGTGTGCCCAAAAGCGGCAGATAGCCACGGTCTCTTCGGCGATCAATAGGTCGGTCGACTAATGATCTACCGGTAAGCGACCGGGCGACGCCAACGGGCAGAAAAATGCCCATCGACAACACCTTGAGTTTGAGGGGTTATAAATACCCAACCAAAACTCTCTCTCATATGTTTGTTGATGCCTCTAAGCCTCAAAGAGTAATCCTAAGCATCTTCTAAGCTCTCTCTTGATCAAATCTTCAAAACCTAGCCCTTGATCCCTCAATCTCAAGTGTTCATCATTGGAGGGTCCTTCAAGTTTGTTAGGCTCAACAAGAAGAGGTATTGTGATAAGTCCTCATTTCTCTCTTCTTATGATTAAAGTGTTTTTAGCTTATTTTTCATTGTATTTACTTGATTGCATAATAGACCTTGTGTAGGGTTTAGCGAGTTTGTGGTAACCTTGGTGTTTAAGGTGTAAAGCCACTTGTGTAAAACTAGATTAGGAGTTGTTCTTAGGAATTGAGATGGGAAAGCTCACTCGATGTGAAGGTGGATACTTTCGGGTGTGGAAGTGCCTTCGAAGGGAGTGTAGGGTCTTTCGGGTGTAAAGTACTCAATTGTAAATTACACTTAATTTAGTGCATTTATGTGTGAAATCCTAAGCACAGGTCTTAGGTAGTGGAGTAGGCAGTTAGCCAAACCACTATAAATTCCTTTGTGTTAGCATTGTTCTTTTTGTGTTTCCTTAACTGCTTTATTTTATCGCTTTTGTATTTAATCATCTAATTGTGAATTGCCAAAGTTGTAAGAAAACGATTGAAATCGAAAAACCAAAATTAGGCAAAACGATTTAGATAACATACTATTCACCCCCCCTCTAGTGTGGCAATTTCTCCAACATTGTGAGCCTGTTTTGTTTTGTATACATAAGTTTCTTTTGCTTGATTTTTCATGGAGGGAATGATCGATCCTCTGGGATTTGGCTCAAAGTTAAACCATCTGGTTCAGGGTTGAGCCAGCTGGTTGAACCGTCTGAAATTCTATTCAAGTCTGAATCTGATGAAATCTGGTATGTGGTTGAACTTTTTAAAATTTGGTTCATGGTTGAACCGTCTGAAGTCTGGTTCGATGTTGAACCATTTGTATTCTGATTCATGATTGCACCTTCTGAAATTCGGTTCATGGTTGAACTGTTTGAAGTCTGGTTCGAGGTTGAACCATCTGGTTTGAACCAAGCTCTATTAATGGAAAATCACGTATGAGTAATGGTGTGGTTGTTTAATGGTTTTTACTTGGGATTTTTAGGCCAAGCTAGCCAAAAGGCGCATGTGGGGACCATGGGTGAGGAGTCAAATAAGTGCTCTGAGGTCGAAAATAATGGTTTTGGGGGCCAAAGACCGAACTCAGGGTTTCAAGCCGAGCTTGTTGGGGAGCATAAGGCAAAACTGCGCTCGAGGAGTTATGTAAAGGCGTTGAGGCTGGAAGTAGCGGCGTGGTAGCCGAGAACTATACTCCGGGGTTCAAGCCGAGTTCGCCGAGGAGCGTAAGGAAGAACCACGCGTGAGGGGTTATGCAAAGGCGCTGAGGCCTGAAGTAGCGGCGTGGTAGCCGAGAACTGTACTCGAGGGTTATACTGAGGTCGTCGAGGAGCGTAAGGCGGAACCACGAGCGGGGAGTTATACAAAGGCGTTGAGGCCGGAAGTAGCAGTGTGGTAGCCAAGAACTGTACTCGAGGGTTAGGCCAAGCTTACCGAGGAGCGTAAGGAGGAACCAAGCGCGAGGAGTTATGCAAAGGCATTGAGGCCGGAAGTAGCGGCGTGGTAGCCAAGGACTAAGACTTGGTGAAAACTGAGCTCGTTAGGAGCGCGCTTGGGGTCGTTCAGGGCGTGAGAGTCCGAATTAGGCACTGAGGCCGGCGAGCCAGACCGGTGAAGGCTGGGTCCTGTTCGCTACGTGAGGTGTTTAAGTTTCTGGAGCCAAGAACCATGGGCCCGAAGGTGGAAATCGGTGCTTAGGGTTTTGGGTCGAGTTTGTATGTGGAGACTCGAGCAATTCTCAAGTAGAGTATTTGTTAAATCAGCGAGATTGTTTAATTGTTCCCTAATCATTTATAAAGAGAAATGTGAGAAATATAACTTTTTTGAGTAATAAAGAAATTGTGCGTACAAGGAAAGTGCTTTTTTTTGGGCTTTATTAATGGTCTGATCTCGCCTAGAGTTCTTTTCAAGGGTTGAGCCAGGGTTGCTTCCGCATGTCTCGTCCTCAGCTTGGTTTGGGATTTTCGGTTGGTTGTTTGTTCTTGTCCCTGGGAAGTGCTTGTGGGCCGATAAGTGCATTCTGTGATTCAACTACTTTTGGTTTGAGGCATTCGTTATAGCACCATCGGGCTTCCTTCTGATCAGCATTCAACACTAATACCTCTGTCTCTGAGACCGGAAATTTTACTACTAGGTGAGGAGTAGATACGATAGCCCTTAGAGTGTTTAAGGACGGCCGTCCCAAGATCATATGATATGGACTAGGAATGTTGATGACAAGATACTGTACATCGATTGTCTTTGCTTTTGGCTGCGAGAAGAATGTCGTCCACAACCATATGGCTCCACGGACATCAACCCTGAATCCCTGATGAGCTTCGAATAAGAAGGTAAGCTCTGATCTAGGAAATGGAGAAGGAAGAAGGGTGAGAGGTGGTAGCAACCAGATTCACTTGATAAGATAAATCACCACAAGTGAGAACCGATTGTGTTGATTCGCCAAGCTCAAGGATGAACGATAAGAATCGAGGGGTTTTTTCACCACTAAACAATTGGATTGTTCAGATAAGAAAGATAGGAAAATGCATAAGAGCATATTTCATTTTTAATAATCTGATCTTCACAAACTTATCGAAGAAAAGCTTATATAATGCTCTTTACAACTTGCAGAACACTCTTAGTAACATTAAATTTAAGCTAGCTATTTCCTAGGCATAGGAAAGAGAACTTTCTAGGAAAATGGAAAAGTACTTAATGATAGCTATTTCCTAGGCATAGGAAAGAGAACTATCTAGGAAAATAGAAAAATACTTAATGATAGCTATTTTCTTAGGAGAGGAAAGAGTACTATCTACGAAAATGCAAAAATACTTAGGGGGCGTTTGGTTGCCTGCAAATGCGAATACTGCAAAGTCTATTTGCATGCAAAAGCAAATGCCTACAAATAGATTTTGCAGCCTAGCGTTTGGTTGCCCTCAAGTAGAGCTGCAACTTCTATTTGCGGGCGTTTGGTTGGCTGCAAATGGAAGTTGCAACTGCACTTGCAACTTGAAACTTCTATTTGTGAGCGTTTGGTTGGCTGCAAATAGAAATTGCAACTTGCATTAATATTTTGGAAAATAATAAATTAATATTAAAATCATTACCTACAAAGGACTACATCTAAACATTAAAGTAACATTTTGAATAAAAAAATAAAATATGCACATAAACACAAAAGAAGTCGTTAACAATAAATTCACATAAACAAGTTCATAAAAGTCTAACAACGAGTTCATATCAAAGTCTTTAACAGAATAAATCCCAAAGTTCATATCAAAGTCTTTAACAACATAAATCCCAAAGTTCATATCAAAGTTTTACAAGTTCTTATCAAAGTCACATATGAAAGTCTTACAAGTTTATATCAAAGTCACATGTTTAACATGTCATGAATCCATAAGTAACGGTGATGAGCAGATGCAACCATGAAAGCTCTCGCCTCTCTTGTTGATGAACCAACAAGCATACGATAGGCACAACAAATCTGACTCATCAAATCCAGATATTGACATAACAACTTCATACAACCCATCTATGGAAATCTCTGGCTCATTGTATTCTTTAATCGCCACAGCAAGCTCCTTAATATTATTTGCTACCATCATCATAATATCATCTGCATATTCCCTATGTCGCTTTGATGATTTCTTTTTTCTTTTTTCTGAACTCGAAGAAGCTCCTTGAGTTGAATGCGCTTGTGCATGAATTGCATCAATTGAAACATCATTAGTATGAACATTAACTTCAGGATTTACAAATTCAACATTATCTTCAGATTCCGGCGCTCCCAAACTATCATTATCATCTTTGCTCCATTTTCATATTGCTAGAGACCGTCCAAAGATGATAGACATTTGATCGTAGAAATCAATAGGCTTGTTGATTAATGCAGCATCTTTAGGATGATTCTGTTTCAACAAAAATACACAAAATTTTATTAGTAAATAACTAAAACAATATAACATCCCATAAATATAACAAGATAATATAACTTTCTTTTATATTGCTGAGATACTCATCTCTACCCATGACTATCCTTTTTTCATTTTCATCCCAACTCATTCCGCTCTTCTCTTTCAATTTAACAATTTGCGACCATTTGTTCCTCCATCCTCGTAAATGATGGTAGATATTATGGTTTGTAACTTGAATGCCCACCTTCTCATTAAGAGTCTTCACAACTTCAGATATTTGTGAGTATTTGTAACCTTTTTCAAATCGATCTCCTGATTGTACTTGCTCTACCAAACAATCCAACAATACTGTAGATTCTGTTGATTTCCACTTAAAATTGCATGCCTTTTTACCATGGGAACTACAAGCTTGATTGTTTTGACTATTTTCCATTGACTAATTTGATTGAATAATAAACAAGAAATAAACAACACAATTATTAGTAATCATTCCAATGATTCCAAATAAGTAGAGAAAGTAAACAAATCATTTCAAATGAACAAACAAGTAGATATCATTTCAAATGGACAAAAAAGTAGATATCCTTTCAAATGATTCCAATTACATATTTAGTAGTTTCATTTCAAACAAGTAAATATCATTCCAAATACATGGTAGTAATAATTTCAATTGAACAAACCAAAGTAAATCTAACAACTAACTAAACTTATAGAATATGATCATCCCACATTTGAGTTGCAATATTATCTCGTATCGCCATCCACTCTTTAGATTCTTCGCATGGTACACGTTGGCTCGTACTTATAATGATATTATTTGCAATCCATTGTTCTTCATCAGGAACCAAATCATCGCCACCATTTGACATAATCCAATTATGCAAAATACATTAAGCGATGACAAGGTCCACTTGGGTTGGATATGGAAAGAAAGGCCTTGACGTTAGAATCTTGAAGCGATATTTAGTAAACCAAACGCACGCTCGACAGAAGTCCGAAGAGAAGAATGTCGAAGGTTGAATAATTCCTTGGCATTTGAAGGACTACGGGAGGACCATTCTTTAAGGTGATATTTTACACCGCGATATGGTGCAATAAAGCCTGGTCAAGTGGCATATCCCGCATCCACCAAATAAAAATTCCCTATATTAAAAGAAAAAATATTAATTTTGACTTAACATAAATAATTAAATGTATTATATAAAAACATAAGAGCAAATACCCAAAACCATATCTTCATCCTCTCTTTTTCCCAAATCCATAACATTGAACTGGATATTCCCAGATCCATAAGTTAAAGCCAAAATTTCTAATTTTGCCCTCATAAGTATGGGCGGGTTGCTTTGGACGCTGGTTGACCGGGTTAATAGAAATAACAGGGTTTTAGCAAAAAACTATGTATTTTTCCCGCTCATCTCTACTTTTTACCGCTCGACCGACCGTACCTTTTTACATTTTTACCGATCACCCTTTTGTCTTTCTTTGTCGCCGTTGTCGCCGTTGTCGCCACTTGAATCACCGGAAGGAAACTGTCGTCCTCTATTGTCTTCCCCGCCCGAATCTCCGAAAGGAAACCGCCACCCTGTGTTCTCACGTCCCGCACAAAGCCCCTGAAGGAAACCGCCCCCTCATACCCTGTGTTTCCTCCCAAATCGCTCCAATCACCACCTCATACCCCACAAGTGTTGCCGCCCCATTCTCCGACCCAATCAAAGTTCTTTAAAGCTCCTAACCCCACAGGTAAGCTCCTCACTACAGTTTTGATGGTGTGCCCTAATTTTCCAAATCCAAGTACTACAAATTTCAACTTTTATTAACTGCTTCCTTAGTTCTTATTACCTTGAATTGTTACACATTTTGTTGTTTACTGTTTAAGAATAGCTCATCAAAAGTATAATTTCAATGCAATTCCATACTTCTGCAAAAGTATGGAATACTATTTGGTTTTATTTGAGTCCTTTATTTTGAGCTTGTGCCATAATTTCAAAATTTCAAGATTTCTACAAATTAATCCAAGTTATGAAATAGTATCATTTTAATGTGATTCCATACTTTTGCAAAAGTATGGAATTGTCAAAAATTAGGGTAATATTGCATTAATTAGCTTTATATAGACTTATATATGCATGTATATATTGATTCCATATTTTGAATGAAATCTATTTTTTTTGTTAGTTATAGACTTTTAAAGAAGTATGGAATACTGTTTTATTGAGTACTATTTGGTTTTATTTGAGTCTAAGTACAGTGTTTACATGTTAAAACCCTATGACCCTATTACAGACATATATGTTGATAAACATATGGAATAGTATAATGTCAATGGAATTTCATACTTTTGCAAAAGTATGGAATTGTCATAAATTAGGTTAATATTGCATTAATTAGCTTAATGTTGACTTGTATATATCGTTTGGCAAATTTATTGAAATATTTTTGAAATAATATAAATTCAGTTCACTTCCATACTTTTGGAAAAGTATGGAATTGTCCTAAATAGGATCAATCATGATTTAATAAGCTTTATGTAGACTTTTTTGTATATTTTCATACTCTTCTTTTGCATATTAGTTCACTTTCATACTTTCGCAAAAGTATGGCATGGTCATATATGGGTCATAAATTAGTCCAATATTGAAACATTAAGGCTTATATAGACTTCTATATGTCATTTATCCAATGATTCATTTATTTTCAATGAAATGTGGTGCTTAGTTTTTTTAGAATTACATTTGGAATATGAGGACCCAACAAAGCACTCGCAATGTTATGTTTGCAGGCATGAGTCTGTTGTTTTCTTTGTTTATTAACAATTAGATCTTATCTATTTTTTTAAATAACAAACTATTTATGTTGCAGTCCCAATTGATGATAGATGTGAGCAAGCTCCAAATGAACAAGATGAAGATCGTAGAACACAGGTAGCAGAACCCTCTTATGCACCACCCTCAAGAGTGGTAAAAGGACATGCACATGTCCTTCAATGGACTTGCTACGTAGATAGATTTAGAAGGTTCCTCGGATTGGGTTCAGAGCATAATTGGGGCAACCTCCAAAGCATTCACATAAGTCTACAGGAGTAAGCTCTGATATAGACCACCCCATTTGGAATATTCTTGGACATAGGAGAATTCCCAATGTCCAAGAATTTGCTTTTATTAATTATGAAGCAGTGGGTGAAAGAAGTAGTTTTTAACTTCAAAAGGAAAGAAGGTGAGATTTTTGGAATCTGACATGGATCTCCTCTTAGGCCTGCCTAATCAAGGAGAAATAATTCGAACTCCAGAGGAGGCAAGAGAAACCACTTCCGAGGGCTATATGAAGGATAAATTTTTTCCTGATGGAGCAAAACCTAGTAGGACCCAAATTGAAGACCTAAAGACTCAAGTGCATGGTTCTAACAATCCTGAAGATATTGAGGATTTTTGTCGTTTGTACATTTTATATGTATTTTCTTGTATATAGTTTTGTACGCCCGGATATCGTGTACCGGGTTATTTATTGGGTTATGTAGATAATCTGAATGACATTAGTAAGTATAGTTGGTCTAATTGTATATATTCATTCGTAGCCGGACAAGTTCCCTCCATTGGGGAAAGAATTAGATTAGTAGTTGAACAACTGCAAGCTAACCCAGCTGCCACCTACTTGCGTGGTTGTGTTATTCTTTTGCTTGTTAGTATGATATTTTTTATATGTCAATATTTTGTTTTATATTGTTAATAACTTGTTTTATGGATTATATTTTCTTTGACAGGGTTGGTTTTTTGAACATGTTCCTATTTTGGTACCCAGAGCCATACCAGATAAGCCCAGATTGTAGAAATGAGTTATTATAAATTGGCAAACAAGGATCCTCGATTCGAAATGTGAGTCTGTGACCCATGATGGAGTTGTTGAAAATCTTAATCCTTCACCCGAAGAACAACTTCTATTCCGGCCACGCACTAGGGTATAAAGTTACATATTGAAGTTACATATCTATTCTAGTTCAATACTTTCACCAAAGTATGGAATGATTTATTCTGACATCAAGTTGACTATTTTGGAATTCAGTATACTCTTTAAAAATGAAATCCAAAAAATGATACATGTACTTGTATCCAATAAATTGAGTTCCAAAATAGTATGTTCTCTAATTCCATACTTTCACCAAACTATGGAATGACTTTTTATTATTTAATTTTTTTTCAGACGGCAGAAGATCTCTTGATTGATTTTGTAACAGAATACTGCCAAGAGCACATCAATAGATATTTGTGAAGGCAAATGAGGGAAAAAAGAAGGCAGAAGAAGAGATCCACCCCTGACGTATGCCCTCTGACACCAAGCATTGTTTATTGGAATATTGTTAGGAGGGCATCGATTCAAAAAAATACATATAATCTAAGGGAAAGGAGGGGAACCGCCCTCATGGCAGAAGATAGATGGCAAAAAAACCAAAAAAATTCAGAAGAAGGTTGAAGAATTTGTTGTTCCCAGCCCGAAACAAACCATAACTGTTGTTGCAAGCCCGGAGCCAACGAAAAGAGAAAAAAAACTGTTGCAAAGAGATACTGTAAGAGGTCAAAACATGAGAAAAAAGATATCACAACAATTTTTCCATTGAATTTAAGTCTGCGTGATGAAGATCACGAGAAAAAAGATGAGAAAACTGAAGTTATCATTAAAAAGCATGCAGACAAAAAAGGAAAAATTCTTTGAAAGGTAATGTCACACCCAAACTTAGGATCGTGTGACTGGCCAGGGTCTATGTCCTTCCGGAAGCCTACTACATACACTGAATAACAGAAACAGAAAGACATAATGAAAACAACGATGCAGCTTTATTCTAATCTATAAAGAAGGTTCACAATTTTGTTTTAAAATATGAAAAGTTTCGAAACATCAATCACCAAATGAAACAACTCCAGTTTAAAAACAAGTACATGTTTTCTAATAGACAATCTCAGTGTATTAAAAGAAACAACTACCCTAGACCTCTAGACTATGACTAGTATACGCTGCTACGAGATCTACGTCACCGCCTGCCCTCCAGCTGCACCATGACTCCAAGCCTCATCTCACTGATCGGTCTCTACAAAACAAGGAAATAAACCGTGAATCCACATGGGATTCAGTGAGCGGTTCTTCCGAACCACCACATAAATCCCCAAGAATCATATATATATATAGCAGCAAAATATTAAGTTAGGGATATAAGTTGCTTATATTATAACAACCAACCCCAGGGGTCGTCCTCTATAGGCCATATATTCATGTAAGCAGCCATAACTGCCTAACTACGCCATATGGAACCCGGCCCCTAGGCCTACTCATGGTCTAGTGATTCGGCTATAACTAGCCCTACCACACACAGATAGTAACATACTGGCCGTTCGGGCCACATAGCACATAAGTGAGTCGAAGCAAACTCCGGGCCGTCGACTAGGATGGTATGCTAGTCTTCGGACACAGACTGGGGTAGGGATAGCTAGTCCCATCCAACTGGGGTCTGACACCTAACGGGCCCGCTGGTGCAATCTCAATACCCAATCACTAGCCGAGTCAAACATTAGTCATTCCGACTACCCATGCTTCTTGGCAGACCACCACAATCACAACACACAAACAAGGTGTCCTAAAGTTTTCTTATTTAAAGTCCCGAGCGTTCGCCCGTTCTCAACCTTTTAATTTTGGCCGTATCATGCGTACACTATTATTCGTAAAAATTTTCTTTGGTGTGAGATCTAACTCATCTACTTTTGAGTTTCCATCACTAACATACACTTTATAATTTCATGCATATCATCTAACATCACATGATAACTTGGCTAATGAAAAACCACATGTCATAGACTTGGTAATGCACCCAATAACAATATTTCACAGCATATAATTTATAATTAAATAAATTACTTCACATCACCTACTATGCACAACCACATGATTCAACAATAAGGAATTTAAATCCTACATTAAATAATAATTTTCAGCAAGGAAAGAATTTGTTTAGCATGGTAATAACATAACCAAATTTCTGAATTTAAATAGGCAAGATTAAGAAAGATTACCACCCTAAAATACCGCTAAATGCATGCACCAACTTCTAGTCCTCCTTAATTAGTCTCTTACCTAAATGTTATCTTGATTCTACTTGTCAATATAGGCGACCCTTGTTTCCTATTGCTTTGGGTATTTCCTAACGAAGATGACTAGCTTCTTGAGGCCACCATTCCCTTCATCCTCTCAGCCAAGACTTGAGCAATGCAAGCCTTGCTCGGCCGCACTCCAAGGGTGGGGACAAGGAGAAAATCCAGCCCCAAACCTTAGTACCTTGTTTCTAACCTACCCTAACGAAGCCGAAGAAAACTGCGGTATATCCGATGGAACAACAATTAAAATAGTGATACAAGATCAATCTTCCATGAAATGACAAAAACTTGCGAGTAAAACTTCTCCGAACAGTCCTAGGGGTTTGGCCACACGCCTCCCCCAATCCACAAGGGGAAAACAACCACTCACCTTGCTTAAGGAAGAAGGGATGGTCGTTGGCGATCTCGAACCTTTGGACGATGACATAATCTCCAGCGCCGACCAAGATCTCCTCCTCCCTTTCTCTTGCTCGGGCTGCGTGTGGCTCCAAGATGAGCCGCGCGGCTCAAGATGAGGGATTTTATTCCCTCTTCCGCCAATGACCCATATGCCCCTCTAAATGACTTAGCCTCTACTCGACTCGATACGAGTCCGATTCAGGCTCCGATTCGATCCGCATACACGATTTAAAGTCGACTAAAATAGGACATCTAATGCTTAATAAGGAAATATCCATCTAACCAATTCAAACTTCATAATCCGAGTTATACCTTTTTACTCGAGGCGATTCCGTGGCTCGGCTCGATTAACCCCTGATTCCTGTGCGCAGCACCAAAAATAGATTTTTATATTAGGAAAGTTTCGGGTCTTACAACCTTCCCCCCTTAAAGGAAATTCATCCTCGAATTTAGATGAATTATAAAGACTTGCCGGTTCTCCGAACAAGGAAGGGTAGCGCTCTCTCATGTCTCGCTCTACCTCCCAAGTGGCTTCTTGTCCGCAGTGGTGCTCCCATCTAACTTTCACCAAGGAAATTTCCTTGGTCCTCAACTTCTTGATCTGTCGGTCAAGTATCTCTACTGGCTTCTCCTCATACGAGACCGTCATGCCCACCTCAACTGCAGTCGGCTCGATCACGTGGGACTCATCCCTCATATATCTCTGGAGCATGGATATATGAAAAACTGGGTGAACTCTGCTCAGGCTAGGAGGCAAAGCCAATTCGTAAGCCACGGCGCCTCTCCGCTTGAGAATTGGGAAAGACTCAATGAACCTAGGGCTCAACTTCCCCTTCTTCCCAAACCAGACTACCCCTTTAATATGGGAAACCTTTAGGAACACCAAGTCGCCCTCAATGAACTCTAACTCCCTGGCCTTTTTATCGGCATACATTTTATGACAACTCTGGGCCGCCAGCAATCTTTCCTTTATAATTTTCACCTTCTCTTCCGCTTCCTCAACCAGATCAGGACCCACCATTAGTGACTCTCTGCCCTCAAACCAGCCCACAGGAGACCTGCACTGCCGCCCATAAAAGGCCTCGAAAGGAGCCATGCCAATGCTACTGTGATAGCTATTGTTGTAGGCGAACTCGATCAATGGCAGGTGCTTCTCCCAACCACCAGCCATATCCAGGACACACGCCCTCAGCATATCCTCCAAGGTTTGGATGGTCCTCTCTGACTTTCCATCTATCTGCGGATGGAAAGTCGTGCTGAAACGCACTTGAGTACCCAAGGCCTCTTGGAAGGACTGCCAGATTTGGGCTGTGAACTGGGTACCTCGTTCTGATATGATCATCATTGGGGTACCATGATAAGCCACTATCCTATCTAAAAATAGTTTGGCATACTGCTCCACAGAAAAGGTCGTTCTTACTATCACTGCGGTCTTGGTTAATCGATCCACCACCACCCAAATAGAGTCAAAGTCGCTTTTTGACTTAGGCAACCCGGTCACCGGATCCATGGTGATTTTCTCCCACTTCCACTCGGGCACCTAGAGGTTCTGCAGCAGCCCCGTGGGCTTCAGGTGTTCGGCCTTCACCTGCTGGCACACCAGACATTTGGATACAAACTCTGCTACCTCTCTTTTCAAGACCCTCCACCAATAGTGTTGCCTTAAATCTCGGTATATTTTGGTGGCTCCCGGATGCATCGTATAAGTGGAACGATGACCCAGCTCTAGGACTTGCCTGCTCACCTCTGCCATATCCGGCACCACGATTTGGTCTTTGAATCTCAGCACCCCCTCTGAATCCAACCTGAATCCATTCTCTGCATCACCTCTCTGTACCAAGTCGTTCGTCAGCGCACAAAAGGCATCCTCTCCCTGCGCGGTATGCAACATATCCACCAGTATGGATGGTACCCGCAAGTGTGCCACCAAGGTACCTGAAGCTGACACAATCAGGGTTGCACTCCCATCTAGGCACAGCGCCAGCTCTCGAGCTAGAGGCCTTCACTTGATTTCCAAATGAGCCAGACTACCCATGGATTTTCTACTTAAAGCATCTGCTACCACATTGGTTTTCCCCGGATGGTACATAATGGTACTGTCATAATCCTTTAGGAGCTCCAGCCACCTCCTCTGCTTGAGGTTCAACTCCTTTTGGGTAAGGCAGTACTGGAGGCTCTTGTGATCCGTATAGATCTCGCAAGTCTCCCCGTACAGATAGTGCCGCCAGAACTTTAGTGCAAAAACTACCGCCGCTAGCTCTATATCGTGCGTCGAGTAGTTCTTTTCATGAACTTTCAGCTTGCGGGACGCATAGGCTCTGACTCTGCCAAACTGCATCAGAACGCAGCCTAGGCAAACCCGAGAGGCATCACAAAAGACTACAAATCCTCATGAGCCGGAAGGTAAGGCCAACACGGGTGCCGACGTCAAACATTCCTTGAGCTTCTGAAAGCTCACCTCACACTTGTCGTCCCAATCAAATTTGACCTTTTTCTGAGTGAACCGAGTCAAAGGGGCTGCAATCCTGGAGAAGTTTTCTACAAACTTTCGGTAGTACCCGGCCAATCCAAGAAAGTTGCGGATCTCAAACACGCTGGTTGGCCGTCTCCAGTTCTGCACAACCTCCACCTTTGAGGGATCCACCCATATCCCTTCCTTGGACACTACATGGCCCAGGAACCCTACGATTTCTAACCAGAATTCACATTTGGAAAATTTAGCGAACAACCGGTGTTCTCTGAGGGTTTCTATGACCACCCTCAAATGTTCCGGGTGCTCCTCCTCACTCTTGGAGTATTCCAAGATGTTGTCAATGAAGAAGATCACAAAATTGTGTAGGTACTCCTTAAACACCCTGTTCCTCAGATTCATGAAAGCAGCAGGTGCATTGGTTAGACCAAAGGACATCACTAGAAACTTGTAGAGACCGTAGCGAGTCTTGAAGGTCGTCTTAGGCACATCGCAGTCTCGGATTCTCAGCTGATGATATCCTGACCTCAAGTCTATCTTAGAAAACCATCGTGCCCCCTGCAGCTGGTCAAACAAATCATCTATCCTCGGCAATGTGTAACGATTCTTGATTGTCACTTTATTCAGCTGCCTATAATCGATGAACATGCTCATAGACCCATTCTTCTTTTTCACAAAGAGCATCGGAGCACCCCATGGTGACACGCTCGGTCGGATGAAGCCCAAGTCCAGAATTTCTTGCAGTTGCACCTTTAACTCCCTGAGTTCGGCCGGCGCTATCCTATAGGGCAGAATGGAGATCGGCTTCACCCCGGGCTGCAGATCAATGCATAAATCAACCTCTCTTTTGGGCGACAATCCCGACAACTCCTCGGGAAACACATCAGAGAACTCATAGACTACTTGAGTTCCACTGACATCCCTTGCCGCACCTCCTTCTTCCTTGGCCACAGATACGAAGGCCAGGAAAGACTGGCAGCCGCCCTGAACCAGCTTACGAGCTTTTGGGGCTGAGATGATCCCAATCGGCTCGCTTCTTCCTTCTCCTTGGAAGGTAAACTGTGGCAATCCAGGCTTGTTGAACACGACTATCTTAGCCCTACAATCTTGCATCGCAAAGTGCTCTGTCAGCCAATCCATGCTGAGAATGACGTCGAGTTCAAGCATGGGCAGGAGTGTCAAATCTGCCCTCAATACATGGCCGCAGATGAGCACTTCGCAGCCTTGGAAAATTGATTTGGCTACGATTGCATCGCCCGTAGGCGTTGATACTACTAATGGCTCGTTGAGTAAGGAAGGTGCCATTGGTAACTCAGCAGCAAATTTGGCAGATACAAACGAGTGTGTGGCACCCAGATCAAACAGAACATAAACAGTAGTTGAACATACTAAAATAGTACCTGCTACTACTGCCTTAGATGCCTGTGGCCCATCACAGTTTATAGCAAACACCCTGGCAGACGGTCTCTCTGAATGACTAGTCTGCGGCCCCATGTTCTGCGTCTGACCTCTCTAAGCCAGATCCTTGCGGCCAAAATTTCTTCTTGGTCGGCCCGTCATTCCTCTCGAACGACACCAAGGCTTCCTTCCTAAGGGCTTCATCCACTAGAGTGGAATCCTTGGTATAGTGAATGAGCCTGCCAATTTGAGGCCTCAAGCCTCCAACGAACCTCTTAATGCTGGCGGTCTCAGTTGCCACTAGAGTTGGATGATATTTGGAAAGATGGTTGAACTCCATCTCATATTCTAACACTGACATGCCCCCAGTCTGACGCAGCATCTCAAAGACTTGGGCTCGCTTGTCGCGAACACTCATCGGCAAGTACTACTCTTCCACAGCCGCCCTGAATTCCTCGCAGGTGGGAGGCGGCGCGCCTGCTGCCCTGCGAGCCCTCCAAGTGTGCAGCCAGACCTTTGTCAATCCCCTCATCTGAAGTCCGACCATTTGGGCCGCTGCCTCCGATAAGCACCCCAACTCCATGCAGAGTTCGTAGCAGTCCCCCAGAAACTCAGTCACTTCCACTTGCCGATCTGTTCCGATTAATTCTGGCAGCTTCAGCATGATGAAGTATGCATATGTTGGGGCCCCCGAAGCTTGAACCACTGGTGTTATAGCCTTGACTACCTTCGGTACCGCCGAAACTACTAGTACTGATTGCGGTTGTTGCTGCTGCTGTTGCATCTGTTGTCTCAATTCCTGCACCCTAAGGAGCGCCTCCGTTAGCTGAGCTACCTGAGCCTGCAATCTAACAACTATGGACTCTTGCACCTGATCCTCATACTGCTCTTTGTCTCTTCCCCGGGCCCGGCCTCGGCCTCGCCCCCGGCCTCGACATTCTGTCGAGTTACTACCGCTGCCGCTCAGTGCAGCATTATGAGCCTCCAATACACTATCACAGAGAAAACAAAAAATTTCCTATCATATAATTTTTTTTTTACAGAAGCTTTTAAAATTTACTAACCGCATGGTGCGCTGAGTGCAGTCGTGGTTGCCAAATCTCGTAGCATAACTATACCGTATGTCGACACGCTAGAATATGTCTCATACGGTACCCAACTCCTAGTCATAGTCAATACCTAACCAAAAGCTCTGATACCAACTTTGTCACACCCCAACTTAGGGTCATGTGACCGGCTAGGGTCTATGTCCTACCCTGAAGCTACTACATACACTGAATATCTGAAATAGAAACACATAATGAAAACAACGATGCAACTTTATTCAAATCTTTAAAGAAGGTTCACAATTTTGCTTTAAAACATGAAAAGTTCCGAAACATCAATCACCATAGGAAACAACTCAAGTTTAAAAATAAGTACATGTTTTCGAATAGACAATCTCAGTGTATTAAAAAAACAACTGCCCTAGACCTCTAGACTATGACTAGTAGACGCTGCTACGAGATCTACGCCATCGCCTGCCCTCCATCTACACCATGACTCCAAGCCTCATCAAACTGATCGAGCTCTACAAAACAAAGAAATAAACTGTGATTCCACATGGGACTCAGTGAGCGATTCTTCCGAACCACCACATAAATCCCCAAAATTCACACACACATATATATATATGGCAGCAAAATATAAAGTTAGGGATATAAGTTGCTTTTGTTATGACAACCGACCCCAGGGGTCGTCCTGTATAGGCCATACATTCATGTAAGCAGCCATAACAGCCTAACTACGCCACATGGCACCCGACCCCTAGGGCCTACTCATGGTCTAGTGATTCGGCTATAACCAGCCCTACCACACACAGATAGTAACATACTGGCCGTTCGGGCCACATAACACATAAGTGAATCCAAGCAAACTCCGGGCTGTCGACTAGGATAGTCTGCTAGTCTCCAAACACTGGCTGGGGAAGGGATAGCTTGTCCCACCCAATTGGGGTCTGACACCTAGCGAGCCCGCTGGTGCAATCTCAAGACCCAATCATTGACCGAGTCAAGCATTAGTCATTCTGACTACCCATGTTTCTCGGCAGATCACCACAATCACAACACACCAACAAGGTGTCCTAAAGTTTCCTTATTTAAAGTCCCGGGCGTCCGCCCGTTCTCAGCCTTTTAATTTTGCCATATAATGCGTACACTATTGTTCGCAAAATGTTTCTTAGGTGTGAGATCTAACTCGTATACTTTTGAGTTTCCATCACTAACATACACTTTATAATTTCATGCATATCATCTAATGTCACATGATAACTTGGCTAATGAAAAACCACATGTCATAGACTTGTTAATGCACCCAATAACAATATTTCACAGCATATAATTTATAATTAAATAAATTACTTCACATCACCTACTATGCATAACCATATGATTCAACAATAAGGTATTTAAATCCTGCAATAAATAATAATTTTTAGCATGGAAAGAATTTGTTTAGCATGGTAATAACATAACCAAATTTCTGAATTTAAATAGGGAAGATTAAGAAAGATTACCACCCTACAATACTACTAAATGCATGCACCAACTTGTAGTCTTCCTTAATTAGTCTCTTACCTAAATGTTATCTTGATTCTACTTGTCAGTATAGGCGACCCTTGTTTCCTATTGCTTCGGGTATTTCCTAACAAAAATGACTAGCTTCTCGAGGCCACCATTCCCTTCATCGTCTCAGCCAAGACTTGAGGAAGGCAAGCCTTGCTCGGCCGAATTCCATGGGTGGGGACAAGGAGAAAATCCAGCCTCAAACTTTAGTACCTTGTTTCTAACCTACCCTAACCAAGCCATTGATCAATTCACACAACCCTTGCTCGGCCGAACCATGGACAAGAGGTTCCCTTTTGTTTGGTCGAGCCTACAAAGCTTAAAGAAGAATTCAATCATCAATTTCAGCAATTATATACATCCACTTGACTTAGGTTCAAAATTGATCAAAAAGGGGTTTACTTCCATTGAGGGAATTGGGAAATTTTTTGGCATGACCTTTGCCCTTTTCCCTCTACTCGGCAGGCCCTAAAACCTCAAGATCCGAAGAAAACTGCGGTAGATCCGACGGAACAACAATTAAAATAGCAATACAAGATCAATCTACCATGAAAAGATGAAAACTCGCGAGTAAAACTTCTCCGAACAGTCCTAGGGGTTCGGCCACACGCCTCCCCCAATCCACAAGGGGAACAACCACTCACCTTGCTTAAGGAAGAAGAAGGGATGGTCGTTGGCGATCTCTAACCTTCGGACGACAACATGATCTCTGGCCCCGACCAAAATCTCCTCCTCCCTCTCTCTTGCTCGGGCTACGTGCGGCTCCAAGATGAGCCGCATGGCTCATGATCAGGGATTTTATTCCCTCATCCGCCAATGACCCATATGCCTCTCTAAACGACTTAGCCTCTACTCGACTCGATCCGAGTCCGATTCAGGCTCCGATTTGATCCGCATACATGATTTAAACTCGACTCAAATAGGACATCTAATGCTTAATTAGTAAATATCTATCTAACCAACTTAAACTTCATAAGCTGAGTTATACCTTTTTATTCGAGGCGATTCCATGGCTCGGCTCGACTAACCCCTAATTCTGGTGTGCTGCACCAAAAATAGATTTTTATATTAGGAAAGTTTCGAGTCTTCCAGGTAAAAATTGAATTCTTCAAAGTTATCATTAAAAAGCATGCAGCCAAATAACTATAATGACAATAACTCTCTTCTTATTTTTGGTGCAGATAAGAACTGAATTCAAAGATGTGAATGATAACATTGCCAATTTACTTATATCTTTGAATAAATTAGAGTGAGTGTTATTATAATTTAGTTTGTTATTGCGGGTTAATAATTGTATTTGTGAGTGGACTAAATATGTTGGAATGGTGTAGTAGATTGAATACTTATTAGTATTTTTTATTTGATTTAGGTTGACCAATGAATATATTTGGAGATATGGCCACTACTATTTAAATTTGGATAGTTTATGGAGTATATTATACTTTGATGAGCTCATCGACAACGACACGATTGATGGCTTCAGTTCAATCTTATTAAGGAATGCTCGTAACAGCCCATCTAATCATATATATTTGGGTGAAATTTTTGAAGTTAATTTTCATAAACTGGTTTATGGTAATATACTGTTGTTTTTTATGAAATTCCAGAATTTTGATAAAGTATGAAATCATTACTTTTGCACTTCTAGAGTATGAAAGTTGGCTTCTTTTGTGTATTTATGAAATTCTACTATTATCTCAAAGTATGGAATTTGGTTAATGGATTATTTCATGAAATTCCAGAGTTTCGATAAAGTATGGATTTATTAATTTTGCACTTCAAGAGTATGGAAGTTGGCTTCTTTTGTGTATTTATGACATTCTAGTTATCTCAAAGTATGGAATTTGGTTAATGGTTTATTTCATGAAATTCCATAGTTTTGATAAAGTATGGATTCATTAATTTTGCACCTCCAGAGTATGGAAGTTGGCTTCTTTTGTGTATTTATGACATTCTATAGTTGTCTCAAAGTATGGAATTTGGTTAATGGTTTATTTCATGAAATTCCATAGTTTTGATAAAGTATGGATTCATTAATTTTGCACTTCAAGAGTATGGAAATTGGCTTAGTTTGTGTATTTATGACATTCTATAGTTATCTCAAAGTATGAAACTTGGTTAAGGGTTAATTAATGTATCTAGCCCAAACTATGACAATTTTCATAAATCTAGCCCGATCTTTAATTTGTATCAATTATATTCCGAACTATCAAATTGATATCAATTCTAGTCCGACGTCAGATGCCCGTCAATGCAACCGTTAGGTGTAGACGTGACATCTGACTCGGTAAATTAAAAAAAAAAAATTATTCATTTGTGCCACATTAGCATGTAATAAAAAATATTACAATATTATATAAATAGAGAATTTAATGTAATCACAAACTTTGGTCATTCTAACAAATCTATCCCAACATTTAATCTTTCTCCCTAATTTATCCCAAACTTTAGGATTGACAATAATTATAATCCTTGAAGACAAATATTTTTTTAAAATACATCAAAACTCTCAGTTTATCCGATAATTCCGTATCCGATTTCATCAAATTCTTTTTCTTATAAAAAAATTACATGAAAAATCTTTTAACAACTCGAAGAATCTCACGTCTAATTTCACCAAAATTAATTTATAGTTATTATATGTAAATTTTATTTTAGATTTTATATTTTTTAAAAATAAAAATTTGTAGTGAAATAAAAAAAAGTATGAAGAAAATTAAATACTAAAACAAATTAAATACAATATAAGTAATGTTAAATGTATGATTTATAATAATATTACCAGTAAAATATATTGATTTGGTTTAAATTTTTATTTTTTTCTAAAATACTATAATCGAATTGAATAAATAAAATTAATACAAAACTTAAAAAATCAAATTAAAATGCCAAATTTTGTTAGACACTAAATAAAATATAATCATAATGTTAAATATTTAATAAATAATAATATAAGCAAAATAGTCTTGGTTTGATTGAAAGTTTTGATTTTTTTTATAAAATGTAAAAGTCGAATTGAATAAAAAAAATAAAATTTTGGTAAATAATAATACTATATAGAAAGTTATTAGCTTAATTTGGGCATTTCAATGGTTCAATGTAATAATATAATTAAATAACAAATCAAATTTGGAATCAAACTTTTTAAAATACAATTTCAATAGATAATTATAAAATTATTTTCAAAATTTTAAATATTTAATAAATAATAAAAATATATGAAATATATAAGAGTTTTATTTCAAGTTTTAATTTTTTTAATGTAATAGCCGAATTTAATAAAAAAAAAGTGGAGAAATGTAATTCAAACTTTTAGATTGATTATAATTGTAATATAATTTAAATTTCAGTTCAATTTCAAATGAGATAATTGTTGTCAATCTCAATATTTGGGATAGATTTGAGAGAAACATTAAAGGTTGTGATAGATTTATTACAAGGACCAACGTTTGGGATAGATTAGGAAGAAACATTAAAGATTGTGAAAGATTTGTTACAAGGGTCAAAGTTTGGGATAAATACATTAATTTTCCCAAGTTATATAATATTATAATATGTTTTATTAAATGCTGACGTGGCACAAGTGATAATAAAAATGTAATACCCGGGATTTCCTAACATATAAGTTTTATGTGGTGCAGCGCACGGGATCGGGAAGGTATAACTTAATTTGTGGATTCGTGAAGCATGTCGTATGACTTATGTGTTAGATTGACTCAAGTTGGGTTGAGATCAGGTTTGCGGATCGAGTCGGGGCTCGATCCGGTTTGGGTGGAGTCGAATGAGGGGCTATAAGTAAATCGGGGGCATTCTCATCAAAAAGAAAAGTTAAAGAAAGATAAAACCCCTCACCCCAAGCCGCCGTGCGGCTCAAGGCAAGTTGAGCCGCACGCTGCCCGAGAGAGGAAGGGGGAGGAGAAGAGAACTTTGGGGCGACGCTGGATCTGCGTCGTGTTCGGAAGAATCGAGATCGTCTTCATTCCATCCATCATCTTCTCTCGATCAAGGTGAGTGATCGGGTTTGTCAAAAAGGGGAGGCGGGTGGCCGGACTTTGGAAGTTTTCATGGATCGGGTTTTTAAGCGATGATTCTTGCTGATCGTTGTAGTTCTTGTATTTAGAGTTCGAATGATTCATCTCATTGTGCTTTATGTGTTTTATTGATGATGATTTTTGAGATCTAGGGGTTGGCAAAATTTTCCCTGATTTCCTCGAGCGGCTTAAAACTCTTAGATTCTCTTCGTCTAGTTAAAGAATAGATCACTGCATCGATATGTAGGGATGGTAGTCGAGAGCATGCCCTTCTAGTCTAGAAGGCTCGGCCGAGCAAGGGATTACCCTGCTCAAGATCCGACCGAGCAAGGGAGAGGATGACACAGAAAGAAAAATCAATTTCTTTATGCTAGATTTCATATTCGATAACTTGAATGTAGATCTTGGTGCTTGCCAAGTCGTTCATGGTCATCTTAGGTGATTTTGAAATATTAGGAAAGTTCACACTATAAGGTTGCATACTGATAGAGAAATTCATGAGGTATCATATAATTCATTAATTTTCCTTTACCGCACTATTGATGTTTGTTTGAGATTTACATGCTAGTACATTATTACCTTGCAGAAATTTCTCTATAAATGCAGAATTTAATTGCTTTAAATGTTGCTATCGCGTGTAGTTTATGCAATTTGCTGTAAAATAAAGTCAATATAATTAGTACGATGTGATACACTTGTATTTGAACATATTCATGTTCATGACATGTGGTTCACTCTTATGGAATGTGGCTAAGGATGTTAGATGAATTTAATAACACCATCAGGTGTTTAGCTATCGAGAAAACTTGGATGTGGATGAGCTAGGTGTCACACCTAGGGAATAATCAGCGAGCACTGATGTGCGGCTGATGGAGCCCGGTATGAGGGGGGCCGAGTAGGGTGAAGGCCCGAGGTTTAAATAGGAAAACTGTAGAGTACTTTGCTTGTGCACTGTGATTTAGATGGTCGACTGAGGAGTGTTATTAGCCACACAGCTACCCCACTACTCAGCGGTGATTAGAGTCTTGAGATTGCACCAGCGCACCCACTAGGTGTTAGACCCGAGTGGTGGAGGGTCTTGAGATTTTGTTAGTGGGCCACGCTGACGGTAGACCCGAGTTGGGTGGGACTAGCTATCCCTAACCCGGAGGATTCCAGAGACTAGTGGTCATCCTAGTCGATGGACCTAGTAATTTGATTGTTTACATTATGTGTGCCTCATTGGGCTAATTGTGGGGGCCAGTCTGGCCTGGTTTATGTAGAGAGGGGGAGCCCGGTAGGGCTGAACCTCCCTTACATATGTTAAGGCCTATAGCGGCCGAATGACACCGAGTTGATAAGGGTCAAAGAGGCTAATTTACTTACTCTCATGACATGGCAAACCGGTGGGACTAGCAATCCCTAACCTGGAGGATTCCTGAGACTAGTGGCTGTGGGCGAAATGGCAACACTAGAGGGGGGGTGAATAGTATGTTCACTAAACCGATTAGCCTAAATCTAATTTTAATCGTTTTCTTAGATTGTTTTAGGCAATTCACAATTGAATGCGGAAGCAAGATAAATGATAAAGCAATTGAGCACGAAATAAAAAATCAATGCAAACACTGAGATTTTATAGTGGTTCGGCCCCAATGCCTACTCCACTACCTAAGCACCTCGCTTAGGATTTCCAAACTAGTTTTACTAGATTAATTAGAGTTTCCCTTACAACGAGGACTTTTTCTCGAAAAGACTCCGCACTCCAACCGAAGGCACTTCCACACCCGGAAGTATCTTGCCTTCCTACCGAGAGCTCTTTCCCACCTCAACCTAAGGGACAACTAAACTAATCATAGTAAACACTACGTTTAATTACTCGAGTGGCTTTACTCCTTTTTCACCAAGGATACCACTTCACCCGACAAGACCAAACACCTGGTCTTACAAACTCAAATCCAAATAAAAGTAGTTCAAATAAAGATATAAAATACAATCAAAAGAGCTACAATATAAAACAAGATTAAAAGCTCTTTTTAATCATTCAAAAACCTCCAACTCGCCAAGTGGTAGAGCTTGAGTTGAAGCCCGAGTTCAGAAGCAGGCATCGCTTGATGATGAACTCAACAGAGGAATGGAGCGCGCTGCGATTACTCCTTGGAAGGCTTTGATCTCTCTTTTGGATGCTCAATAATTTCTATAAACGTTAGTTTATTTATACCACCAGCTAAAATGGGGCGTCAATAGGATTATTTTCGACCGTTACAGACGCCCGGTCGATGGTCCGGTCGAATCGTCGATCGATCGGTCATTCGACCGCTGTAATTTTCTCTCTGGTCGGTCGAACGACGAGTCGACCACTAGACGCAAATCGTGCGATCTGCGATCTTCGGTCGATCTGTTGGTCAACCGACGTGATTTGTGTCTTCGGCTATTCGCAGGTTGGTCGACTGATTGGTCAACCGCCAAGCCTACTGCCCTTTTTGGGGTTTGGTCGGTCGACCACTAGGGCTACTGCCCATTTCTTACCCTATTCGGTCGACCGCCCGATCGACTGAATTTAGGCTAAGATTATTTTCTTCAGCCTTTTTCTTCCGTGCTTTGTTTCCGGGTTCCGTCTTTCAACGAGCATCATGTCGGAGAGCTTTCCCTGTGATCTTTGAGCTCGTCCGATGTGACTTTGGTGCACTCGTCGATCTTCGATGAACTTCCACGACAAACCCGAGCGCGACGATCAATGTCCTTCCAATTTCTGATTTGTTCAATTTTTCTGATCGAGGACATCGAACGCTAATTGATATTGAACGTGAAACATAATCTCAATGAAATCATTAGTTCCATGTTTGTTATCATCAAAACCACCAAAATCGAGATTAAGGCTAAGGTTGAAAACCTAAAGCCTAGAATCTCCCTCTTTTTGATGATGACGAACATCCTTACGAAAATATATCATTAAAGCATTATGGATATCAACTAAGGGATTTCTCCCCCTATCAACATGCATATGTATATAATTAAACTCCCTCTATCTATATGCATGGATATCCTATATTTTCCTCCCCTTTCTTATACTTTTCTCCCCATTTTAACTATGCATTTCTCCTCCTTTTGACTATGTATTTCTCCCCCTTTTGACATATTTTCTCTATAGACTTTTCCTAATTTTCTCCCCCTTTTGACATCAATAAAAAAGGGCAAGAAATATCTATCTATTCAAAGGGATGAAACACAAATAAGTTTTCATGAAGTTGAGACTCTAAGGATTTTTCATGAAACTTGACAATCTCAATCTTAGGGATGGAAAACAAGTAATTAACATGATACCAACTTAAATCATACATGATATCAAGAAGTAATAGATAGAATTCAAGCCTAAATCATGTATGCACTCAAGTCTCATACCAATGTTGTAGTTTATTTTTTTCATGATATTTTTTATTTCATTCAAACTTTCAAAATATCAAGATATGGTCATTCAAATCATGTATATCAAGTTTGAAGTGAAACTAATGTCATTTAATCAAATTTTGAACTTAGCATGTTTTCATTTGACATAAGCATGAAAACCATGAAAATGCTAAGTCTCAAGTTTTGCTATCTACTCATGTTTTCACATATTTAGGCATCTAGACATCAAACATGAGGAAATCTAAGTCCATGAATCAAGTTTGGGCTTAAGGTGAAATTTTCAATTCACTTTGTTGACTTAGGTCAACCTATACTTCAATATTTGAAATACTAATTTGTTGGATGAAATTTTTTTGATACCAATTATTGAATGAAATTTTTTGATACCAATTGTTGAATGAAAATTTTGATACCAATTGTTGAATGATCATTTGAAATGCATGTATCAAAATTCAACTCAAAATGAATTTAAAAATCAAAGTCTATTTTTCATCCTATATTGATTCCAATGAAACAAATGGATTTTTCTATCTATCATCCAAGATATCAAAATCATTTCTAGGAATGATTTTACTCAAGAAATTATGTGAATGATATTAGAAATGGAATCCAAATGGTGTACACAAGGTTTCATTTGAAGTTTTTGAAGAAAATTCAAAGTATCGAAAAGATTGATGTTTCAAAAAGAATGATAGTTTACATTTTTAAAGACCAACTTCAAAATTTCATTATAAATTAGATTCTTGATGAAATGTTTTGAAATTTTTATTTAAGAAACTAGATTTTTCAATGAAGGTGTTGCTTCAAGAATCATCTCAAAATTAATTTTCAATATTTTCCTAGAAATAACTGAAATTTATACCAATTGAAGTTTGAAATTGTATTTTTGAAATTTTTAGTTAATCTTAAAACATCATCAATTTTCATTCAAACTTTCATGACACCACATGATGGTCATGTAAAGAGTATATGTCACGTTTGAAATGAAAATTAAGTCCTTAAGTCAAGATATCAACCTAGCATGGTTTCATTCAAAACTAACTAGTTTTCATGAAACTTGCTAAGTTTCAATGTTAACATTTACTCATGATTTTTCAATTTTAAACCTATGGATACCTTGCATAAATAAATCTAAACATGTTCCCCAAATATGAATTGAAAATGAGATCATTAGGTCAACTTGTTGACTTGGGTCAACATAGTTCAAGAGAGGTAAACATGAATTGACCTCTATTGTCATTTTATCCATATCCATATGAATTTTCCATTCTAAGAGCATGGAAACATGTCATACCTACTTCTAGACATGTTTATGAAGTTTTGGACTTAAAATCAAATGACCAAGTCAATTGATACCAATTGTGGTTTGTTGACTTGGGCCAAGCTTTTCAAGCTTAAGTCCCCTAACGTGAATTAGTTGTCACTTTCTTCATCTAGACATGAATTTTCAATCTTGAGCACATGAAAACTAATCATTAACACACCTAAACATGTTCATCCAATTTTTAACTTAAATTGAAGTCTCTAAAGAAGAATTTAACCTAGTTCAATTTCATAGATTTCATGATATCATGAATGAGCTAAGTTATCAAGATTTTACCTACTCATGAAAATTCAAACATGTATCGTGCATAATCAATCATGAGCAAATAGAGACATCATTAAAGCATACATATTTAAATATTATATTAAAAAAATTTCAAAATAAAAAACATACCTTTTTTCTTGAAAATTTGCCCAACTTTTTCATTTACTTCTAGATAGCATAGATTTCCAATTCTTAACTTGCAAGTAGACTTCATTAGTATCATAATGAAATAATAAGACTACTAGCAAGCTAATTTACTAAATAGCATGGGTTCAATACAAAGTTCTATTTAAAACCTTAACCTATGATAGATAGTTAAGATTCATTTAAAGAAAGTTTTCATGATATCTAAATGAATCTAAGAGATCCTAAGCTAAGATTCTATCTACTCATGAAACTTCAAGGGTTTGACATGCAAATCTAATCATGAGTATAGAGACATAGTTTAAGCCTAAGTAGTGAGGTATAACACTAAGATTTTGAAATACTAGAAGTTATACCTAATTCATGAAAGTTTAGCCAAACTAATCTATTCTATTTAGTTATTAGCCTTCCTAAAAACTTATAACTTGCAAGTATACTTTATGAATGGTAATTAAATCATATATACTAGCAAGTTATCATACTAGATAGCAAAAATGAGGATCAAATATCAATATCAAAATCTACTTTGCTAAATAGTTTCAAATTTGTTTCAATATATATTATCATGAATCCAAAACGAATTAATTAAGAGATCTCAAAATATGATATTTTGAAACATAAGATCTCGAACATTTCCTATTGGTTGAAAACCGAAAGGCCACAATGTGCCTACGATTTAGAACCGCAAGGTCGCTTAGGTCCATTACAGGCCACCGAGGTCTCCGAGGAGACCGAGAAATCAAAATTAAAAAAGTTTTTTTTAAAATTATCAAGAGCGGCCAAAATTAATCAATTTTAAGTATGTATCATAACTCCAACTTAGATAAAGCAAAGGGACATAGGAGATGATACCGGAATAGTTTTGATGCCAACTTTACCTAAGGCACCAATGTGATTTGAAGTTGCGACCTCTTGGAGATTTGTCATTAAGATCTAAGGTCAACTTTAATCCTTCAATTTCTTTACCCTTGTGTGGTTCCCCCCCCTACAAAAGAGCATGATACCTTTGGTACCCAAGTAGCTTTGGGTCCTTGGGGGTTAGAGGACTTAGGAATCCAAAGTGTTCTAGCAACACTTTGATTTCTCTTTAATGCGCAATCATGGATGGCATGCCCAAATATACCACAACAAAAGCAATGTCCATTAAATTTCTTTTTGTTTTTGTTATGGACATGAGATTTATCTTTAGAATGCTTGTCATTTGAACTAGATTGAGCATGAGCATTCTTAAAAGATACATTCTTCTTTTGAATATGAGGTTTAGGTGTAGAATGCTTAGTATGAGAATAATGATGAACCTTAGCATTCTTTACATGAGCATTTTTATTTTTTGAGTTCTTAAATGAGACATTTTGATTCTTATAATTATAAGAGGAAGTGTTAACTTTCCTACTCAAGGTCAACATCTCATTTTTCATATCATTCATGGATTTATGAATAGCATGCAATTGAGTTTTCAACATGCTATTTTCATTCTTCAATATGTCATTTCTATTTTTCAACTCCTTAGTGTCAATATTTAAAGTATCATGACATGGATTGGGGACACTAATTCTTAGCTTCTCATTTTCTAATTTTACATCATGTAATTCAGAGCTAAGAGTTGAATTTTCTTTCTTCAATTTTTTGTTTTCCTTGTTCTTTTTCATAAGCAAGGCATTCAATTTTTTACATTCCTCAACTAGTTCTTCATATGACATATTGAATGAACTAGAAGAGCTAGTACTATTATTATCATTATTATGACTAGAAGCGAAAGAGTGTACCTCATCAATAGCAATTTTGAGGCTCACTTTGGAAGCAGCTTCGTAGTCATGAATAGAGGATGCTTCGAATGAATGAGACGTGGAGGTGGAAGCACTTGACCTCTTCCTTGCTTTGTTCATCATGCTTGGGCAATTTTTCTTCACATGCCCCTTTTCTTTGCAAGCATGACAGATTACTTTTCTTTTTCGGCTCTTGGTTCTACTTCTTTGACTAGAAGAGCTATGGACATTAAAACCAATATTAGTAGTAGGTGAGTGACCATTGTCATCACCACCTTCATTAAAAGTGCCAATCTCTTCGGTTTTGGCATGATCGTATAAAATAATTAAACTAACCCAAAAATCATGAGCCGAAGAACAATGCATGACTTTTTTTAGTATGCCATTTGGTAATGTGCAAAGTATGAAATTCATGGCATCTCCATTATACTTAAATATTTTCTTATCCATTTCACTACATGCATGCATATCAACCTTAGGTTCAATAAATTTCCAATGTAACATGTTAAATACACCAAAACCTTTAGTCTTCAGAAATATGTACATCCTAGATTTCCATAGACCAAAGTTTGATTCATCGAACCTAGGGGGTGAAGACACTACACTCTCTAGAGCCATTTCTAGATCGAGACGAATTGTAGAAGGGATGGTGAAATCACAATCTACGACCCGCTCTGATACCAATTGTGGGCGAAATGGCAACACTAGAGGGGGGGTGAATAGTGTGTTTACTAAATCGATTAGCCTAAATCCAATTTTAATCGTTTTCTTAGATTGTTTTAGGCAATTCACAATTCAATGCGAAAGCAAGATAAATGATAAAGCAATTGAGCACGAAATAAAAAATCAATGCAAACACTGAGATTTTATAGTTGTTCGGCCCCAGTGCCTACTCCATTACCTAAGCAACCGCGCTTAGGATTTCCAAACTAGTTTTACTAGATTAATTTGAGTTTCCCTTACAATGAGGACTTTTCCTCGGAAAGACTCCGCTCTCCAACCGAAGGCACTTCCACACCCGGAAGTATCCCGCCTTCCTACCGAGAGCTCTTTCCTACCTCAACCTAAGGGACAACTAAACTAATCCTAGTAAACACTACGTTTAATTACTCGAGTGGCTTTACTTCTTTTTCACCAAGGATACCACTTCACCCGACAAGACCAAACACCTGGTCTTACAAACTCAAAACCAAATAAAAACTGTTCAAACAAAGATATAAAATACAATCAAAAGAGCTACAATATAAAACAAGATTAAAAGCTCTTTTTAATCCTTCAAAACCCTCCAACTCGCCAAGTGGTAGAGATTGAGTTGAAGCCCGAGTTGAGGAGCAGGTATCGCTTGATGAAGAACTCAACAGAGGAACGGAGCGCGCTGTGATTACTCCTTGGAAGGCTTTGATCTCTTTTTTGGATCCTCAATAATTTCTATAAACATTAGAGAGTGAGATTAAAAGATGTGTACGAGGTGTATTTATACCCCCAACTGAAATGGGGCGTCAACGGTATTATTTTCGATCGTTACAGACGCC
This sequence comes from Canna indica, assembly GCA_034359265.1. NCBI lineage: Eukaryota > Viridiplantae > Streptophyta > Magnoliopsida > Zingiberales > Cannaceae > Canna > Canna indica. The sequence goes on from CP136892.1 coordinate 41,458,387, forward strand.
CGGTCGATGGTCCGGTCGAATCATCGGTCGATCGGTCATTCGACCGCTGTAATTTTCTCTCTGGTCGGTCGACCCACGGGTCGACCGCCAGACGTAAAAATCATGCGATCCGCGATCTGCGTCTTCGGCTATTCGCAGGTCGGTCGACCGACTGATGGACCGAATTTAGGCTGAGATTGTTTTCTTTAGCCTTTTTCTTCCGCGATTCATTTTCGGGTTCTGGCTTTCAACGAGCATCATGTCGAAGAGCTTTCCATGTGATCTTTGAGCTCATCCGATGCGACTTTGGTGCACTCGTCGATCTTCGATAAACTTCCGCGATGAACCCAAGCGCGACGATCAATCTCCTTCCGATTTTCGATTTCTTCGATTTTTTCGACCAAGGACATCGAACACTAATTGATATGGAACCTGAAACATATTCTCAATGAAATCATTAGTTCCATGTTTGTTATCATCAAAACCATCAAAACCGAGATTAAGGCTAAGGTTGAAAACCTGGGGCCATCCTAGTCGACGGACCCGGTAATTTGATTATTTACATTATGTGTGCCTCATTGGGCTGATTGTGTGGGCCGATCTGGCCTGGTTTATGTAGAGAGGAGGAGCCCGGTAGGGTCAAACCCCCCTTACATATGTTAAGGCCTATAGCGGCAGAATGACACCGAGTTGATAAGGGTCAAAGAGGCTGATTTACTTACTCTCATGACATGGCAAATCGGTGGGTTATCATGGTGTGATTAGCTTAAATTCCTCGTGAACTCATGATTTTATTTGTTGTTCGGAAGAACAGCTCACTGAGTTTCTCTTGAACTCATGATTTTATTTGTTGTTGTTTTGCAGAGCCCGACCAGTGAGGTACGACTTGGTGGTATGGCGCAGTTGGAGTGCAGGTGGAGGTACAGATCTCATAGCAGGCATCCATAGAGTCGTAGTCGTGTTATTTACTATTTAAAACTTGAACTGTTATTTGAAAAGATGAGTTGTTCTTTAAACTTAAAATTGTTTTGAAATTAATAAAGTTTGGTCGCCGTTTATTTCTTGGCTTTTTCGTTGATTCAGTGTTGTTCTTTTATGATTGGTTAAGTGCGGGTGGTAGGTTCCGGGGTATCAACACTTACCCTCGCTGATTACGCGACCCTGAGTTGGGGCGTGACAAAAAAAAATATTTTTTAATTTGCTAAGTCAGATGCCACGTCAGCACCTAAAGCTTGCATTGACGAGCATTTGACGTCAGGCTAGAATTGATATCAATTTGATAGTTCGGGATATAATTGATACAAATTAAAGATCGGGCTAGATTTGTGAAAAGGGTCATAGTTTGGGCTAGATACATTAATTAACCCTTTGGTTAATGGTTTATTTCATGAAATTCCATAGTTTTGATAAAGTATGGATTCATTAATTTTGCACTTCCAAATTATTGAAGTTGGCTTCTTTTGTGTATTTATGACATTCTATAGTTATCTCAAAGTATGAAATTTGGTTAATGGTTTATTTTATGAAATTCCATAGTTTTGATAAAGTATGGATTCATTAATTTTGCATTTCCAGAGTATGGAAGTTGGCTTCTTTTGTGTATTTATGACATTCTATAGTTATCTCAAAGTATGGAATTTGGTTAATGGTTTATTTTATGAAATTTCATAGTTTTGATAAAGTATGAAATCATTACTTTTGCAATTCCAAAGTATGAAAGTTGGCTTCTTTTGTGTATTTATGACATTCTACCGTTATCTCAAAGTATGAAATTTGATTAATGGTTTATTTCATGAAATTTCATAGTTTTGATAAAATATGGATTAATTAATTTTGCACTTCTAGACTAAACAAAGTTGTTTTTTTTTCCAAAGATATTATAGAAGTCATGGAGCGCATTGAATGGAATTCAAAGGTCATCAGTTGTGTCTTGTAATCCTAAATATATTTTTATGCCCATTAATAGTAGCCACCTCCGCCATTCCTATAAAGCAAATGATACGGGAGTGGATTGGCATCTTCTTGTGGTGGACGTTGAGCAAAAGTTATTCTTGCATCTAAATTCAATGTCGTCCTACCATGGCTCGCTACAAGATTTTGAGGACAATGTGAGTGTTTTGTACATGTTATCGTACAACTTTAAACATCTATGATAACTGCTTCCAACCATTACTTATGTGACATGCAGGTTTTAATGCTTCAAACAATGCCATATAAGCATCTGGATGCAATATGCCCCAACCTTAGCACCCACATCAAATCGGAATGTTGGAGGAAAGAAATTTATGAATGTCCTCAACATGATTTCAGTGTTGACTGTGGTATCTTTTTTATGAAGTACATTGAATATTTTATCGAATCAAATCTAATGGAATGGAATCAACACAAGATGAAAAGGTTTCGGCTGGAGCTTGTAATTACTTTCTTCCATGACACATATTCAAATGTCAAGTTGTATCGATACTGAAAATGTTGTACGCCAAACTATTTATGATCCCCTATTTGATAGAGGATTATCACAGTGTAATCATATTATTGTACAAGGTTTAATTTGGCTAGTTGTATGTCTATATTTTATCCAATTTCATATTTTCACAAACTTCTTCTGAGTTGTATGTCAAAAACTAGTTGGCTAATTAGCATTCTTAGTTGTTAATTTGGCTAGTTGGCATTCTCTATGTCAAAAACTAGTATTTTCATCAGTTCCATAGTTTCACCAGTATGTGGAAAAAGCATAATATGAAATCAACTCATTAACAGAATTCATATTTACTCATTACAGATATATTGACTATACTCATAGTTCAATACAATCATACATGCACAGATACTAATAGGCATGACAGTCAAAAACTAGTATTTATTCCGGTTCCATACTTTCACGAAAGTATGGAATGACTTTTTCTGAGTTTAACTCATACAGAATTCAACTTATAGTAATTAGAAATGATATCCAATCATATATTAACAGATAGTAATTATGATACAGAGTCAAAAACTAGTATTTTCAGCAGTTCCATACTTTCACCAACGTGTGGAAAAAGAATAATATGATATCTACTCATTAACAGAATTCACATTTACTCATTATAGATATATTGACTATATTCATAGTTCCATACAATCATACATGCACAGATACTAATAGGCATGACAGTCAAAAACTAGTATTTATTCTAGTTTCATACTTTCACAAAAGCATGGAATGACTTCTTCTGAGTTTAACTCATACAGAATTCAACTTATAGTAATTAAAAAGGATATAGTAATTGTGATACAAAGTCAAAAAATAGTATTTTCACCAGTTCTATACTTTCACCAAAGTGTGGAAAAAACATAATATGATATCAAATCATTACAGATATATTGACTATACTCATAGCCATTACGCAATCTAATAAATTATGGGTATACATCAAATGGAATCTAAAATATGATATATACCCTCAAAATTTTATCCAACAAAAATATTATAAAAAATGAAGTGTGTTGTCAGCTGGGTGGGGGAGCTCTCTACATGAACGTTTGTTGTGCCCTACTTGCTTGCATCTTGAGCACTTCCTCTGAAGTCTGCCACTATGTCTTGATTCTCTTCTATTTTTTCTTTTTCTACCAGGTTGTGCTAAAGATTGGGGTGGTTTCACTTGGGTATCATAAGGTTCTCTATGCCAATATTGCTTGCTTCTTGTCGGATGAATTTTATCCTTATATATTTTTTTATAAGTCTTAACAGTGAAATAAAGCTCACAATATTGATAAGGGTCAAGACTACAATAACCGATAACAGCCATGGCATGTGAGCAAGGAATACCATAAAGTTGAAACTTCCTACAAGAGCATGATCTATTAGCTAAATCAACAATAATTGTTTGGTATGATATTTGTACCTGGTAGCAATGGTCCCAATGTGGATGCACAGCATATCAACAACATTTGTGGCGATTCTCTGCTAAAACTGTTTCCATTTTTTCAGTCAAAGTAAGAGAAACTTTACGTCTCTTGAAGAAACACTCCGAGACCTTGCGTCTTGTCATCTCAATCAATGTTGTGATTGGCAACCCACGAACTTCCCTAAATAATGCAATCAAGCAATCCACATAATTAGTTGTTGTGATATCATACCTCCTACCGGGGAAAAAGAAATTAGCCCATTTCTCCTTCTCCAATTCAGATATCCATTGGTAACTTTGCTCATGAATAGCCAATATCTTTTGCATACATTCATTAAATGAATGTTCCGTGGTTGATCTTGCAGCTTCCCAAAACAAGGGCACAACATCTTTTGAACGAACATCATGTACTAAATTTTTTGCAAGATGAACCATACAATATCCATGCGCAGCATCCGAAAAGACATTTCTCATAGCAGCTATAATACCTAGGTTTCGATCACTCATAATACGTAATCCCCTATAACTGGGATACATCTAAAAGGTCCATCCAAAAACCACTCCCATGTTTTTGTTTTTTCAATTTCAGTCACAACAAATGCCACGGGAAAAAGCTTATTTTTTGTATCAATAGAAGTTGCAATCATAATAACCCCTCGGTATTTAGCTCTCAGATGTGTTGCATCATTACATAATATAAGATGCATATATTCTCCAAATCCATGCAAGTTTGCTCCGAAAGCCCAGAAGACACGTCGGAAACGGTGGATCGACGAACAACTCATCAATTTAACTTTTGATTCAAAGTCATGAATCCTTAATTCCCTAAGATATGCTGGCAAATCTTAGTAGCATTGATCATAGTCACCACGATCGAAAACAAGAGCAATTTGGAGTGGATTGTAGGCTTTCTTATAAGATATACACACTCCAAATACCTTTCTTATCTCAGAGATAACAAAACTACAATTGATTTTCTCATTGCCCAAAAGATGCTCCTTTATGTGATTCGCAACAAAAGTGGCAGTGCATTGTCGATGGTCCAAGTTCAGTCTTGCAACAATACAATTATGCTCATTGACAAAAGTCACTATTTGAAATTTACGCCTGTCGGTTACTGACAACGTCCAACAATAATTGGGCTCTTTGCATCCGACTTTAATATAGTGACTATTTCTTTGGATACGTCTCAATTCAAAATTTCGCTTGATGCAATAATTGGTAAGAGCTCTCTTGAAACTATCTCTATCAGAAAATACCTGAAATTAATACAGGACTAGTATTTATTAGACTAATATCCAAGAAATGATAACTGGGCTGATATTTTCTATAATTCCATACTTTCACTAAAGTATGAAATGCCTTGATATGGTATGACTATTATATGGACTCATATAGAATTCGAATATAGTCATTAAAAATGGTATCTATTAGACTGTTATCGAAGAAAAGATAACTGGACTGATATTTTCTCTATTTCTATACTTTTGTGAAAGTATGTAATGTCTATAAACGAATATGACTATTATATGGACTCATACAGAATTTAAATATAATCATTACAAGTGGTATCTATTAGATTAGTATCAAAAAAGTGATACCTGGACTAGGTATTTTCTCTAATTCTATACTTTCACCAAAGTATGGAATGCCTTATACTTGTATGATTATTGTAGTTTTACAGAGGGTAACATATACAAGTATACATTACAGACAACAAAACTAGTATTTGCTCTATTTCAATACTTTCAGAAAAGTATGGAACACACATTATACTATTAGGATTATTTTCAAATGAATTACCTGATGTAGATACAATTCTGAAGTTTGTGAATCATCATCAATTGGATAAACATTCATGGAGTTTACCAGAGTGTCATCTTCTTCTTCGACTTGAAACTCATGATCCCCTATGTCATACTGACCGTCAGTGAAGTCAAAATCAATGCAATTGGCATCTTCATAAGTGAAAACGTCATAGGATTCTGAAGGAATGACATCTTCATCATTGTTCACATATGTTTCAGTCTTTTCATCGCTTGTGTGGATATTCTCCACACCCTCACCTACTCCATTATTCTCATACATATGTTCCTCCAATGGAAAATATCTTTCAATGACATCACTAGAAGTAAAAATTGAATTAGAGAAATCCTCAATTGCCTCCACTTCTTCTCTTATCCTCTCCTTAGCAAGCTCTTCCTCAATGTAGTCATACTCATCATCATCAAATGTCAAAGGGAAGTTCAGATCTAAAAATGGCTGACTTATATTTTCTTGAGCCTATTGAGCTACAATGACAGTGGCAGCTATAGTTTCAACCTGGTTTGATGCTTGTTGTGTAGAAGTTTGTACATAGGCATATGTATCAAGCACAATAAAGTCATCATCATCAAGATGCTGCGACCGCAATGATATAAGTTGATCATTATTTTTTTATCCGTAGTTTACAATAAGTGAGGATGAATGACATATATTTCAATAACTCACAGGATATTGTCAGCATCAGAATCTTGCACCACAAAACTATGTGCACCAGCCATCACACATACACCTATAACCAAATGAAATCAGAATGAGTATGGAATAGACTATAGAATTCCATAATTTCACAAAAGTATGGAATTGAATAAAAAAGATAATATCATCATTTTTATCATTACTAATAAAGAATGCTTCTACTAAATTAAACAAAAAACCAAGGACACTGATGATACAAACCTGGACGGATATACTTATAGACTTTTTTGAAAGTCTTGAAACAACTCCCAAGTTACAACTACGGCAAGTAAATTTCAAATCAAAGTCAACAACCGCAAGTACATTCTGAGTTGGATAAGACTTTCTCCCTCTAAAGCTCGCTACATGTTCTATTGGTACAAAAGCATGAACATGAGTGCCATCTAAAGCGCTAATAAAATCCTACATGTTAAACACAAAACACCAGTAACTATATAGTTTCACTTAATTATAAAACTAACAAAACAATTTGACTAATTTGTTCACCTTAAAGTATGGCATGAATCTACTACTCGATGTGATCCGAGAATGGGTATTGAGTGAAGGGCGCCTAATGAGTTCCCAACAAAGTTCGTCAATAGCACGTAGTACTCCATTGAAATATCGACTAACTGTCTCTCCACAACATATAAAATTATGTCCCACCACCCTATTTCTTACATTATGTCCGACGGTATGCAAAAACATTGCCACTTGTTCCTCTAATGTAACATTAAGAGTGGCATGCAATAAATGTCTTTCCCTTAAGCAATCACATAACTTGAAAAATGTAGCTCTTTTCATTCGTATCATGCTAATGTTGCTAGTATCAGAACCATAGTATAATTAACCTCGATAGATATTCATGTCTTTGTAAGTTTCTATGAATATGTGGAGTATATGAATCCCTAGAAATCCTTCTTCTTTTGTATCATTGTAATATCAAATATGCATATAGTCCTAGCAACCCAGCAAGCTTCACAATATCCAAGGGTAGAGAATTTTCATTCGTCATCTAATACACAAAATAAAATAAATAGCATACTCAAATCAGTATGATATACTTAAACATGAATAACAAAGAATATGAGACCAAATGGAATAAAATAACAAAGAATTTGAGTATGAATAACAAAATAGGCAGTAAGAATAACAAAGAATAAAGAATATGAGATAGTATTTCAGGGCAATAAACTATGAATTGATACATAGACAACACCAAACAATTTCGGTGACAGCCACAGGTATTTAGTATTTTGTTATGACCAGTGATAGATACCAATGACTATAAATCTGGCATCAGTTTATATGGTAATTGTTAAAGTCCCACATTGGTTAAAATATGGCCAAGATAGCCTTTAAATAGTTTGAGCAATCCTCTCCCCACGAGTTAGCTTTTGGGATGAGTTAGGCCTATTAATTTCTTAACATGGTATCAGAGTCTATCCTGTGGTTGATATTGTGTCACCCGCAGATGTCCAGTCCTGCATAACTCCGCTCCAGATGTCCAATCCTAGGCGTGAGGGGGGTGTTAAAGTCCCACATTGGTTAAAATATGGCCAAGATCGTCTTTAAATAGTTTGGGCAATCCTCTCCCCACGAGCTAGCTTTTGGGATGAGTTAGGCCTACTAATTTCTTAACAATAATCGAATAACATTCACAAGATGATAAGTTCAATAAAGATGACCAAAACAAAAGAAATATTGTAAGAGGGTGCCCAAAAGTCTTCAATCAACATATACATCAAAGAAATATGCTGAAAAAATCATCAAAGAAATATGAGCCAGAAAAAAATATATACATCAAAAGGAAAGAGACTCGAGAAATAAACCAAGATAAATAGAAAAAGGAAAAAATGGAACTACTCTTAATACATATTAAAGTTCAGGAATAAATAGAAGTGGACTTATGAATTTATGATGTTTGATATGTCTAAGTCTAGTATAAAACTTTTTGTCTTATCTGCTATAACATGTTGCTAAAGTGAGAACCACAAGTTCTGCAAGTCCCCCAATAAAAGACCTAAACAAAATCCTTGTACTTGGCTACAGATATTGCCAAGTATCATAGGATATAAAAAGCAAAAGTGGATAGACAAATCTCAATTTTCATGTGCCATCACCTTTGCAACTAAAAAAAGAAGAGAAAACTTCAGTAAAGTTATTCCACCAAAAGTGAAGAAATGCAGGTTCCACTAGCAGGCATTGAGAGTGGCTACTCGCTTTAGAAAAGCACTACCAAAGAGTAAGTCATGCAGTATCTTGAATACAACCAGGAAGGTAGAGGTGAATCAGAAGGACCATTGCCCAAATTGATCATGTTCTGTTCTCAGTTCTTATCACCAGCACTGAATATTGCAAATATTACTCAAGGACTAGTTTTAAGAAGGATACAAAGAAACCATTCATCACTGTAAACAATAATAAAAGACTCAAATAATAACTCTCTTCCATAATATATGGTTCACTAGATTCAAGCATGAATAAGAGTATGCCTGTGTAAACTAAAGTGAAACTAAACATATAGGAGCATCAGCGGATGGAGCTGATATGACTACTTTTTAGTGAGGTACTTAAATCTAAAAAGTTGAAGTTCTACCTAATATTTCAAATAAAACAATAATTTAACATTTAAGTTAAAGAAACTGAGCCTCAAATTAAAGCAATAAGATTCTGGTCAAGCAAAATAAATAAAGAAGAAAAATCAGATCATTCTAGTGCATGCAACAGAGTATGATGAACATAGATTTTGGAAAAATTTTAAGATATAAGCTAATAAGAAAGTACATGTTCCAAAACTATCATACTGGTAGCTACCATATTGGCTTGTTCAAAATACAGAAACCATTCTCCACAAGCAAATTTCTGAAAGCAACATTATATCAGAGTTTGACATAGACATATTTCATCCACATTATATCAGAGTTTGGCATAGACATATCTCATCCACATAAAACCAAATATCTCATCCACATTATATCAGAGTTTGGCATAGACATATCAGGATCACAGTCCTTGGTCTTTATTACTACAATGCATCCCTTTGGATGTATGTCAAAATTAATTTGAACATGAACTAATCCTCGAAAGATGAAGATGTTGGGGTATTTTTGATCCACCAAAAACTAAAAAAGTATTCTTTCATTGATGGAACATATTTGGAAGTCTATGCACCACTTTACCATTTTCCTCTTTGTCCTTCTCAAGCATATTAATACCTGAACATAGAGGTGAAAAAGAAATGAGCCAAACTCCATTTTGGAGCACCAATTGATTAACTTAGGCCAAACCAAATTGAGAACATAGTTGAGATTATTAGTTAGCTAAAACATAGCATGAAGAAGAATATACTCTAAGCTGGTCTCCTCCCGAAGGTAAAATAGAAAAGAATGCAAGTCCACGTATCATTGGTGCGTTTACTTTCGTGCATTAATATGAATATTTGGACACCAAACAAGTACATCAAAAATCTCCATGTCAAAACAAGTACATGGAGCTTACCTGAGTGCGTTTTCGGGGGGAAGAAGTCGCAGCTCGGGAAGAAATGAGGGCTGAGAAGTCGGGAAGAACTGGCAGCTCGGGGGGAAGAAGTCGAGGGCTGAGAAGTTGGGAAGAAGTGGCAGCTCCTGGGAAGAAGTTGTAGCTCGAGGGGAAGAAGTTGCAGCTCCGGAAGAAATCAAGGGCTGAGAAGTCGGGAAGAAGTGGCAACTCGGGGGGAAGAAGTCGCAGATTGGGAAGAAGTCGAGGGCTGAGAAGTCGGGAAGAAATGGCAGCTTGGGCAGAAGAAGTCACAACTAGGGAAGAAATTGATGGCTGGGAAGTCGGGAAGAAGTGGCAGCTCGGGGGGAAGAAGTCGAGGGCTGAGAAGTCGGGGGCTGAGAGTGGAGAGTCGAGAGTCGATGCCCTTGCAAGCTGTAAGTGAGTGATGCATGCATTTGGGTCTGCAACCCATTTTGCAGGCTGCAAATACAAAATGTTGCAAATGGCTAAATTACAAGCAACCAAACAAGGGGGTATAAATGCTGTAAACTAGTTGCCTACAAGTCCAATTGCATGCAACCAAACAACCCCTTAATGAAAGGCACAAAGGTCTTCAAACATTAATTACTTGCCTTCTTTATTGATTTTTAGCGCATCACATAGGAAATTCGGCCAAAACACGGCTGGTCTTCATTGGGATGTCCAATTAACTCGTTACAGGTGTTTCACCACCTAAACCTGTGCACTCATGTATGGTAGCAAGTTCGGAACTCGTTGCACCTGGTTTCTTGGCCATAGAACACGTAACTGAACTTGAATTGGACTCGGTTAATTCTTAGGCAGCATCTTGAAGCACATCATCCCCTCCCAGTTGGCAAGGATTTGTCCTCAAATCCAGATCTTCACTATCCTCCAAGTACGATGTGAAGTCCCTCACATTGAACGTAGCAGAAACTTGATAATTATTGGGCAATTCAATCTTGTAGTCGTTGTCATTCACCTTCTCTTGATAATTATCGGACACGAAATGGACCTTCAGCTTGGGGCATTAACTTATTCTTCCGCTTACTTGGGAATCTCTCCTTCCGAAGGTGAATCCACACAAGATCACCAAGCTTGAATTGCATTTGCTTTCTTCCCTTAATCGCAGCTTGAGCATAGGCCTCATTCTTCTTCGCAATTTGCCTCTTCACTTGCTCATGCAAGGCTTTGACCTACTCAGCTCGCTTCTTACCATCCAAACACACTCGATCTCTAGCTGGTAATGGTGCAAAATCAACGGGTGTGACTGGATTAAAGCCATAAACCACTTCAAAAGGAGTCCTCCTGGTTGAATTATGCACACTCCGATTGTAAGAGAATTCAACAAGAGCTAAGCAATCATCCCAATTCTTCAAATTCTTATTGACAATAGTTCTAAGTAAATAAGAAAGAGTACGGTTTACCACTTCAGTTTGCCCATCTATTTGTGGATGACAAGCTGTGTTGAGGAGCAACTTAGTACCAAGCTTCGCCAACAAAGTCATCCAAAAGTAGCTCAACAACTTGGGATCTTGATCAGATACAACGCTCTTCGGTATGCCATGCATTCTCATGACTTCTTTGAAGAACAAATCAGCAACATAGGAAGCATCGTCACTCTTGTGGCACGGAATGAAATGGGTCATCTTCGAAATTCAATGAACTACCACCAGAATAGGGTCCTTTCCCCTTAAAGTTCTCGGTACGTAGACCAAGCACAAAGTCCATGCTCACATCAGTCCAGGGCTGGTCTAGTATGGGTAGAGGAATATAAAGGCCATGCGAAGCTTCTTTGCTGTTGGCCTTCCTACAAGTAATACATCGCTCAACAATTCAGTGTACATCTCGAATCATCTTAGGCTAAAAGAAGTGCTCCTTCACCATCTCAAGTGCCTTCTTTTCGTCGAAATGACTAGCTAGGCCACCAGCATGAGACTCTCTCACTAAGAGTTCCGAACATATCCGCTAATATAGGGGTCTTCTACATACTGACCCTTAATCAATTCAAACCCCAACAATTTTGCATTCATAAGCGATGTCAGCGCATACCTTCGAGATAATTCATCAGCCACAACATTCACATTCCCTTGCTTGTACATAATGACATAAGTAAAAGTCTCCAAGTACTCCACCCATTTGGCATGTCGTCGGTTCAACTTGCTTTGTCCTTACAAATACTTCAAGGACTCATGATTAGTGTGAATCACAAACTCCTTGGGATGTAGATTGTGTTTCCACGTCTCAAGGTCTCGAATCAAAGCATAGAATTCCTTGTCCTATGTTGAGTAGTTCAGACTTGCACCGCTTAGCTTCTCACTGAAATAAGCTATTGGGCACCTGTCTTGCATAAGGACAGCTCCAATTCCCACTCCAAAGGTATCACAATCAATCTCAAATATCTTTGACAAGTCGGGCAAAGCTATGATAGGGGCATCACATAGTTTCTCCACGACGAGCTCAAAACTAGGTTGTGCCACCTCATTCCACTTGAACTGAGGTCCCTTCTTCATGCATTCAGTTAAAGGAGCAAGAATAATGCTAAACCATGAAAACTCCTCACCTCAGAGATTGTGGAAGGGGTAGGCCAATCTCGGATAGCTTTGATTTTCTTGTCATCAACTTCAATGGCAAGGTGAGAAATATCAAAGCCAAGGAGCACGACTTTGTCTTGGCAAAATCGATATTTCTTCAGATTGCCAAATAACATCTCCCTTCGAAGAACTTCAAATAAACCTTTAAGATGCCCAACATGCTCTTCAAGATTCCTGCTATAGATCAAAATGTCGTCAAAGTAAACAACAACAAAATGACCAATGATATTTCGCAGCACATGGTTCATCAATCTCATGAAGGTGCTTGGGGCATTGGACAATCCGAATGGCATAACCATCCACTCATAAAGACCATGCTTGGTCTTGAAAGTTGTCTTCCACTCGTCACCTTCTTTCATGCGGATTTGATGATATCCACTCTTCAGGACAATCTTTGAAAACACCTTGGAACCATTCAATTCATCAAGCATATCATCCAACCGAGGTATAGGATAACGATATTTAACCTTAATCTTATTGATGGCTCGACTGTCAACACACATCCTCATCGATCCATCCTTCTTCGGCACAAATAGAGTTGGTATAGAACATGGGCTCATGGATTCCTGCACATAGCCCCTTTCAATCAACTCATTTACGTGCCGTTGCAACTCCTTAGCCTCTTCGGGATTGCATCTATACGCCGGTCGATTAGGTAAAGAAGCACCAGGAATGAGATCAATTTGATGCTCAATCCCTCTAATCGGAGGTAGCCCCTTGGGTATTTCTTCTGGAAAAACATCAATGAACTCTTGGCCGAGGGTTTGTCATCATTGATGGTTTGCCATCGTTAAAAAGGGAGAGATTGTTGGCCGAGGGTTTTTGACTTCGTGCTCTACTCTCTTCATGATTATTTTGATGATAATAAACCAAGTCTATCTAACCAAGTTCTTGAAGCATGAAGGTCACATGTTCGATAAAAGACGGAAGCTAGTTTCGTAGTTTGCAACATTTGTCTTGATACGACAAACATTTATGATGCCCTATAGAAGTTTGATGTGTGCATCAAAGACGTCAAGGGCGAGTTTAGAGAACACATGAAAAGATCTTCAAATTAACGCACGCTGAAGGCCGAAACCTAGAAACGAAGTGCGCAAGAAGAAAGCTGGAAAATAAAAGGTCAGCCTAGGTTCTACGACCGGTCAGTCGATCAAATTTGGTCAAAAATTGGTAGTAGCCAATTCAATCAATCGAAGTGTGCCTAAAAGTGGCAGATTGTTGCAATCGCTTGGGCGATCGATTAGTCGGTCGACCGACGATCGACCAACAAGCGACCGGGTGTCGCCAACGGGCAGAAAAATGCCCGTTGACGACACCTTGAGTTTGGAGGGTTATAAATACCCACCCAAAACTCTCTCCCACATGGTTGTTGATGCCTCTAAGTCTTAAAGAGTGATCCTAAGCATCTTCTAAGCTCTCTCTTGATCAAATCTTGAAAACTTAGCCCTTGATCCCTCAATCTCAAGTGTTCATCATTGGAGGGTCCTTCAAGTTTGCTAGGCTCAACAAGAGAGGTGATCATATTGTGATAAGTAATCATTTCTCACTTCTTGTGATTAAAGTATTTTTAGTTTGGTTTTCATTGTTTTAACTTGATTGCATATTACACCTTGTGTTGGGTCTAGCGAGTTTGTGGTAGCCTTGGTGTTTAAGGTGTAAAGCCACTTGTGTAAAACTAGATTAGGAGTTGTTCTTAGGAATTAAGGTGGGAAAGCTCACTCGGTGTGATGGTGGATACTTCCGGGAGTGGAAGTGCCTTCGAAGGGAGTGTGGGGTCTTTCCCATTTAAAGTCCTCAATTGTAAGTCAGTCTTAGTTTAGTGCATTTGTGTGTGAAATCCTAAGCACGGATCTTAGGTAGTGGAGTAGACAGTTAGCTGAACCACTATAAATTACTTTGTGTTAGCATTGTTCTTCTTGTGTTTCCTTAACTACTTTATTTTATCGCTTTTGTATTTAATCACCTAATTGTGAATTGCGTAAGTTGTAAGAAAATGATTAAAATCGAAAAACCGGAATTAGGCAAAATGATTTAGATAACACACTATTCACCCCCCCTAGTGTGACCATTTCTCCAACATCATGAGCCTATTTTGTTTTATATACATAAGTTTCCTTTGGTTGATTTTTCATGTCCGGTCCTCTGGGATTTGGCTCAAAGTTAAACCATCTGGTTCAGGGTTGAGCCAGCTGGTTGAACCGTTTGAAATTTGATTCAAGGATGAATCTTTTGAAATATGGTTCATGGTTAAACCTTCTGAAATCTGATTCAAGGTTGAACCGTATGAAGTTTGGTTCGGGGTTGAACCATCTGAAATCTGATTCATGATTGAACCTTCTAAAATGCAATTCATGGTTGAACTATTTGAAGTCTCGTTCGAGGTTGAACCATCTGGTTTAAACCGAGCTCTATTAATGGAAAATCACGCATGAGTAATGGAGTCGTAGTTTAATGATTTATACTTGGGATTTTTACGCTAAGCTAGTCAAAAGGCGCATGTGGGGACCATGCGTGATGAGTTGAATAAGGGCTCTGAGGTCGAAAATAATTGTTTTAGGGGCCGAAGACCGAACTCGCGATTTCAAGCCAAGCTTGTTGCGGAGCATAACGCGGAACTGCGCTCGAGGAGTGGTGTTGAGGCTGGAAGTTGCAGCATGATAGCCAAGAACTGCACTCCGGGGTTCAGGCCGAGCTCGCCGAGGAGCGTAAGGCAGAACTCAGAACCACGCGCGAGGGGTTATGCAAAGGCACTCAAGATAATGCATCAGCCCCTTGCTTGTACTTGATGACATAAGGAAAAGTCTCGAAGTACTCTACCAATTTGGCATGTCATTGGTTCAGCTTGCTTTGTCCTTTCAAATACTTCAAGGACTCATGATCAATTTGAATCACAAACTCCTTGGGAAGTAGATAGTGTTGCCACGTCTCAAGGTCTCGAATCAAAGCATAGAATTCATTGTCATATGTTGAGTGGTCAGACTTGCACGCTTAGCTTCTCACTGAAACAAGCTATTGGGTGCCTGTCTTGCTTAAGGACAGCTCCAATTCCCACTCCAGAGGTATCCCAATCAATCTCAAATATCTTTGAGAAGTTGGGAAAAGATAAGATAGGGGCATCACATAATTTCTCATTGATGAGATCAAAACTACGTTGTGCCGCCTCATTCCACTTGAACTCAGGTCCCTTCTTCATGCATTCAGTTAAAGGAGCAAGAATAGTGCTGAAATTCTTCACAAATCTCCTATAAAATGATGTTAAACCATGAAAACTCGTCACCTCAAAGATTGTGGAAGGGGTAGGCCAATCTCGGATAGCTTTGATTTTCTCGACAACTTCAATGCCAAGGTGAGAAATAACAAAGCTAAGGAGCACGACTTTGTCTTGGCAAAATCGACATTTCTTCATATTGCCAAATAACTTCTCTCTTCGAAGAACTTCAAATAAACCCTTAAGATGCCCAGTATGCTCTTCAAGATTCCTGCTATAGATCAAAATGTCGTCAAAGTAAACAACAACAAAATGACCAATGAAATTTCGCAGCACATGGTTCATCAATCTCATGAAGGTGCTTGGGGCATTGGACAATCCGAATGGCATAACCATCCACTCATAAAGACCATGCTTGGTCTTGAAAGTTGTCTTCCACTCGTCTCTTTCTTTCATGCGGATTTGATGATATCCACTCTTCAGGTCAATCTTTGAAAACACCTTGGAACCATTCAATTCATCAAGCATATCATCCAACCGAGGTATAACATAACGATATTTAACCATAATCTTATTGATGGCTCGCCTGTCAACACGCATCATCATTGATCCATCCTTCTTTGGCACCAATAGAGTTGGTATAGAACATGGGCTCATGGACTCCTGCACATAGCCCCTTTCAATCAACTCATTTACTTGCCGCTGCAACTCCTTGGCCTCCTCGGGATTGCATCTATACGTTGGTCGATTAGGTAAAGCAGCACCAGGAATGAGATCAATTTGATGCTCAATCCCTCTAATCAGAGGCAGCCCCTTGGGTAATTCTTCTGGAAATACATCAATGAACTCTTGGATCAGAGCAATGAACTGAGGAAGAAGATATAGCTCCTCTTCCGATGTTGCTTCCTTCATGAACAAAATGAGAACTAAGTTGAAGTTCAACAAGGTCTTCTCTAGCTCTCCAAGAGTCATCTCCAAGTTCTCCTTCTTTGGGCCATTCAAGCTCATATTCTGGTCCTTTCGCACTCGTTGAGGACTGAGTGGAGCTAGAACAATGTTCTTCACCTCTTTGCTGAATGAATAAGTGTTCTTGAATCCGTCATGCAATGCCTTCCTATCATACTACCACGGTCTTCCCAAGAGAAGATGACTTGCACTCATAGGAACCACAACACATATATAACACTTCATCTTTATATGTCTTCCCAATTGAAAATGGAACACGAACTTGCTGAGTGACACGCACCGATCCTTGGTTATTCAACCATCTCAGGTTATAGGGGAATGAGTGCTTAGTTGTGGTTAGATTCAACTTCTCCACCACGGAAGTAGAAGCCACATTTGTGCATCTCCCACTATCAATAATAACTCCACACACCTTGTTGTGGATGGTGCACCTTGTTCGGAAGAGATTCTCCCGCTGTTCTTCTTCCATCTTTACTTTAGAACTTAAGATTTGCCAAATCATGAGCATCTCACCTTCATCAGCAAATTCCACATTCTCTTCATGGACAACTCTAGGATCCTCTTCAATCACCTCTTCATCTTCACTTTCAACATAATGAGTGTTTTGGATGGTCATCACCCCTCGATTGGGACACTCGGCAGCAATATGGTCGTAACCAAAACATTTGAAGCACTTGGTGTCTCGGCTCCGAAGAGGGAGTTGTGGATCAGCCTTCTTCTCCTTTCCCTTGGTCGAATCAACTTGAGGCTTATGAGAGCCCCAAACTTCCTTTCGTTGTTCACTTCCTTTTGAGAAAGACCCTTGGGACGTAGAACTAGCAACCACGGGTTTTGAGCTGAACACCGGTGTCGAGGTCACTTTGCTGTGTTTGTGCTACTGTTCCACCTTGATTGTTATCTTAATCACATCCTCCAGAAACACATAGGGTTGCAATTCCACGGTATCTGCAATCTCCTTGTTCAAGCCTCCGAGGAAATGAGCAATGGTCTGCTCTTCGGCCTCTTTTAGTTCACATCTCATGGACAACATCTCAAACTCCTAGACATAATCTTCCACCGACATACCACCTTGCTCGATACTCTACATTCGAGGTACAATTCTTGCTTATAGTAATTAGGTACAAATCTTCTATGCATAAGTCGCTTAATCTCCCGCCAACTACGAATCTCATTCTCCCCATCTCTCCTTCGTTGTGCTTTCAAACTTTCCCACTAGAGATTAGCATAACCAGTGAACTCAAGAGCAGCAAGTTTACACTTTTGAACTTCAAGTACTCAAATACCTTCTCGACACGGTATACCCATTCAAGGTACTCTTCCGGGGAAGTAGTGCCTTTGAATGGTGAAATCTTCAACTTGAGATTGTTCCTCAGGCCCCTCTGTTGCCGTTGTCGTGCCGGCTGATCATCTTCATCAGAGAGTCCTTCATTCATGACTTCATTCTCTACAAGAACATTCCTTCTTGGGGCAGGTTACGCTCGTGGTGGTGGTGGTGGCGGCGGCAGCAACGCCAACCTTTCAAGCGCCTGGGTGACTCGATCCAGCCGATCAAATAGCTCTTCTTGTCTTAGTTGGAAACACATGAACTAGGCTTGTTCAAGAGTAAGACCTCTTGGAACCTGATTGGGATTGTCTTCAATCATTTTGGAATTTTTTTTCTCACAAACTCTTGGGTTTACACTCAACACTCGAAGGAAGGGAACCTTCGCCCTGATACCAAATGATGAGCTTCAAACCAAAAGGTATGCTCTTATCAACGAAATGGAGAAGGAAGGAGGGTGAGATGTGGTAGCAACCTGATTCACTTGATAAGATAAATCGCCACAAGTTAGAACCGGTTGTGTTGATTCGCCACGCTCAAGGATGAACAATTAAGAATTGAGGGGTTTTTTCGCCACTAAACAATTTGATTGTTTAGATAAGAAAGATAGGAAAATGCATAAGAGCATATTTCTTTTTATAATCTGGTCTTTATACTTATTAAACAAGAGCTTATATAATGCTCTTTACAACTTACAAAACACTCTTAGTAACATTAAAGTTAAGCTAGCTATTTCCTAGGCATAGGAAAGAGAACTTTCCAGGAAAATAGAAAAGTACTTAATGATAGCTATTTGCTAGGCACATGAAAGACAACTATCTAGGAAAATAGAAAATACTTAATGATAGCTATTTCCTAGGCATAGGAAAGAGGACTATCTAGGAAAATGTAAAAATACTTAATGAAAGGCACAAAGGTCTTCAAACATTATTTAATAGCCTCCTTTCCTGATTTTTAGCGCATCACATAGGAAATTTGGCCAAAACACGGCTGGTCTTTATTGGGATGTCCAATTAGATTGTTTCGGGTGTTTCACCACCTAAACCTGTCCACTCAAGTATGCTAACAAGTCTAGAACTTATTGCACCAGGTTTCTTGGCCATAGAACACGTGACTGAACCTGAATTGGACTTGGTGAATTCTTGGCCATCATCTGGAAGCACATCAAATCCTCTCTCTTGAGAAGCCCACTAGGTCTCCTTTGCACGGTGTGAGCGAGGCTTCTGTCAATTGCATCTTCTCAAAAGTAGAGTAGAAAAGAATGTCGACCGAGCTCCCTTGGTCGGCAAGAACCTTTTTAACGATAAAATTTCTTGCAATCATAGAAATAACAACTGATGTGTATTGGTTCTGATCAGTGCCTTGGAAGTCGGATTCATAGAATGATATTATCGGAGTTTTGGGAATAGGTCAGCGCGGGTGAACAGTGTGGTCGACAATCATGATTGCCCGAAGAGACCTTTTCTTGGTCGAGCTTGACTCTCCACCACCAGCGATGTAGTCGATTACCCCTCAGGGTTCTTTAGCTTGGCTTCTTCTGGGATCTTGGGGTTGTTCGGCTTCATCGTCGAGGGTCGCGACTCCTACTCCAACCTCTTTCCCTCCTTGGTGGAGATATTTGTCAAAGTGTCCTGTGCGGACTAAGTCTTCAAGTTGATCTCCGAGCATTACACACTCCTCGGTAATATGTCCTTAAGTGTCATGGGATGCACACTTCTTGCTCATGTTAGCATTGGGTGGCAACTTTTCTTTTCTTGCATTGGCGGGGTATTTGATAAGCTTCAAGTGATAGATATCCCGGATGATAGTTTCTTTCTTGGTGTTGAGGGGGTTGTGCCTCTCGAAACAGGTGCTTGGACGAGGTGATGACCTCGGTCCTCTACCAATTCCTCATTCGTACCGGCTGCAATCTTTAGTTCTTCTATCTTTCTTTTTGGACTTTTTGGACTTTTGGTCCTTGATCGCGGCTTTGAGATTTTTCCAGTCGGTGTTCTTTCCTTCTCTTTGATCTTCCATTTTTATAAAATCCCTCGCTTTTTCTTAGAATTCGATCATGTCTTTAGGCTCAATTAAGGCTATCAGGTTAGCAAAAGGTTCGGGTTTTAGCCTATGTTGGATGCAGAAGAGCTCAACCGCTGGATCGAGATTGGGGATGTCGGATGCTATAGCCTGAAACATGTTCAGGTATTCTCTTAGAGGCTCATGTTGCCCCTACCTAATATAGTGTAGGGTTGCTCCTGTCTTGTGATATACCCGCAATGTGGTGAATCGATGGAGGAAGACACGGGAAAGGTCGTCGAAAAAGTGAATTGATCCCGGTGGGGCAGAGGCAAACCATATTAGGGAGATTTTCCCCACAAAGATCGGAAACACTCTAGAAAGCGTGGAGTCAATTGCTCCGTGATAGAGCATCACAGTGCGGAACACCGTTAGGTGTAGCAAAGGGTCACCCGTGCCATCTTCGGGTGTCAAGGTGGTGGGTAGCTCATTTTTCGGAGGGAGATGAGTTGTCATGATGTGGTTGGCAAAGGGCCCTGCGTCAAGGTGGGAAGTGGCCCCAATCCCTTGAGCCTTTGGAGCTTGACTTTTTCCGGTCGAGGGGTGCCAGATACCTCATCTCAAAGGACAAAGACTGGTCTTCTTTTTTCTGAGTAATTGGTCTCTCCATGCTTTGAGTGGCAACGTTTGTGTCCAACCGGGGGTTGCCCTTGAGGCCGCACTAGTGTCTCGACTTGTGCTGTCGGTTGCTGTTTTGTCCTTCTAATTTGTTTACCTACTGTTGGGGCTCTTCAAGGGGAAGGGGGCCTTCCAATCTGGTTCGGTGTCTCTCCTTGTCTGGTTCAATGCAAGTGGGGGGGACCTACAAAAGACACTCCGACGCCGAAGTTAGGGGGACTGTGATCCACGGTGGAGGTTTATGGAATTGGAACTTAGGTTACATGATGTGCGCCATGTCTGTATATATTGCAGGTGGAGGTGATCATACTGCCTAGAATGGGTCGAGGCCAATCCCGAAGATGTCGAGTTTTTGATGGTATATCCTTTGTGATAAGGAAGGACGTGGGAGTCCATATATGGCCAAGTGGGTTCCCCGGATAGAGCCGTATGACCTGGCTTGAGTCTGGCTCAAGGGTGTAATTTGAGCAGAGGCCCCTTAGTGCGGCCGCGTGATTTGGTTCCAAGTGAATGATGGGGCGTTGCTAGGTCTAGTTCGATCGGGCCCAATAGTTCCAGTTAGCTCATGTCGGTCATCACTAAACTCTATTGTCGTATCTCATTATGGACCCATGAATATGTGTCTGGAGTTCTGCATCACGACCCTACCTCCGACTTAACTCCACCACCTCTCCTCGACATCAACCCGACGAAGATTTCAAAACCCTAACAAATGACGACAAGTCAGTGGGGCCTATCAACCGAAGGCTGACCACGACAATGCGAAAGCTAAAGAGCATAACCAAAAGACTCATCAAAAGTAAAGCAACAATGATCAAGAGAAATGATTGGAGCAACATTAGTGAAAGCCTCCAGAAAACAAGCACCAAATGATGAGAACATGAGAAGAGTTTGAAATAAAGAGAGAAAAGCCACTTTAAAGGCTGAGTGGCAGCAGCCTGCCCATCAAATGACTAATAATGGCACCATGATTAAATCCCAACCGACCAACTCGCCAGCATCAGTTCCCTAGAACACCCCAAAGGTATGAATGAGCGGCTCTCCTCAAAATGATTACTCTCCGAGAAGGAGTTAATGCCAAAAAGGGCAGACGTCCATCAGTGGCTGCCACATGGAGGAAATACTCCAGCACACAGCCACCACGCCAAGAGTGAAAATTAAAGGTACACAAAATGACACAGCAAAGATACACCGACGTGATTTACCTCGACCAATCATGAACATGAGACAACATGCACACACTCCCCACGATCGGCCCGAGGGCAGACCTCGGCACCTGCAGAAGCTCAACATGCATACCGAAGTTGACACACTCTTGGAGTGTGACAGGTAGGTAAAAGCCGACACACCATTAGAGCTAGGCAAGAAGTCCTCGGACTCCGACCAAGCTCGAGGATTGTGGACTGCTCTAGCATTTCGGGCCTTGCTGGATTAAGCCCAAAAGTGCCCACACTCATAAACCAAACTCAAGTCAAGTCAGCCACTACTCGGTCCAGGGGCTCCACACAGCCTTACAAGGACATTTATATCCCCATTAATAACAAGGAATTCATCAATTATGAATCCAACTTCTCTAGTATTAGCCTCGACCCACTCTGAGCACATCCCTATGAGATCCAGAGGCATTATCGCTAGACATCCCTTAATCGTGCACTATATACAGACACGACGAACACCAGGTACATCTAGATTCCAATTTTATATACCCACATCTAGAATTCTCTCTTATCGTTAGAGTGTCTTTGCAGGTCCCCCGCCGGAGCCGCAATGGACTAGGAGACGAGCCAAACCGCATCATCCCGACTTCAGGCAAGAACAATATGTATTATATTACTAATACTATTGTACTAATTAAAAAAAATCAAAACACATGTATAACTCCTAAGACAAGTGCATGTTATGCAACTACATGTCCCCCACATTAGAAACTTTTCAAAAAAGACTTACCATTTGGTTATATGGGATGCAACAATAGTCCCACATTAGAAACTTCTCAAAAAGGACCTGACCATTTGATTATAAATATGGATGTATGCATATGCATAACTCTAAGCACATATAATATCCAAACCTAGTTGGTTCTAGTAAGTTGAACCAATTAATACTTTTGATTTTTTGTTTTAATTAAATTGAACTTGTCCTGTTTGATTTATAAAGTTATTCATTTCAAGTTGGCTCATGAGCTTGTCTTTTTAATAGTAGGTAAATAAAAATATCAATCAAATATTGTAATAAGTTCTGATTAATAAATAAACTAATAGTTCACTAATATATATAATAAAAAATAGACATGTTTAGTTGAAAATACTGAAATTAAAAAATAATTTGATTACTAATATTAGAATTATTAATATATTTGATTAATTTTTGGTTTCAAATTTAAAGTAAAAAATGTAAATCATACTTAAAAAGACATATAAATTTTGATTTTATAATTATAATTAAACTAAATATTTATTGTTTTTGTCTACACTTATAAATTTTCATGTATATGATATTTATTATTATTATTAATTATTTAGGTATTAATATTACTATTCAAAGTATAATTTAACCTAAATAATTTAATAATCCATTATCATAATTTTATAATTATTTCAATTTAAATTTATAATTACGCAACGCGTGGACTTTCGACTAGTATTATGGAAATACCCTATGCACACTCCATTATGCACTATTCCAATATGAATTATTTTTAAGTGAAGAGAAAGTGTGAAATGCTCGTGTTGATTATAATTTAATTTTGAAATTTCAATGAGAAACTCGGGATGCACGTCAGAGTCTGTTGAGTGGATCACCGGAGGTCACTATTAAAGTTAGGGCCCTTGCGCATGAAAATTTATCTTAATCAGTACGAAAATTGAATTTGGGTTCGATTTCGGTCCGAGGATCAATTTGGATGTGGTTTGGTTGAGTCTTTAGGCAAAATTAAGTATAGATCTAAGCTTAGGGTATATTGGGTAGTTCCACTTTAAGTTAAAAGAATAAAAAGGAAAAGAGGGGCTAATCGTACGACTCCAAGGAGAGGAGGAGAGGTGTTGCACGACAATCGAGGTCGGGGATCCATCATTGCGGGATTTTGTCGTGCGCTCGCTCAGCGGGACTATTGGCCTAAAGTTTTCAACCTTTGTCTTAGTCTTGGTTTTGATGATAATAAACATGGAACTAATGTTTCATTGAGAAATACTTTCAGGTTCCAAGTTGGTTAGTGCACGACGTCCACGATCGAAAAAATTAGAGAAATCGGAGAAATCGGCATGGACGCTCGTTGATGCTCGAGATTCTTCGGAAAGTTAGAGTTTAGGTTTAGGGTGTCTAGAATGTGTTGTAAATCCTCATGATGATGCAAAGAAACCCAAAACCAATCCTGAACCCCAAAACACGAAAACCCAAAAAATTAGAAAATGCCCTAAAATTCACTAAGCCAAGGGCGCTCCTTGGAGGGCTATATGACCTAGACATTTTCTTGGCACCAAAACTGCAAGTAATTATTCCTTAAGTAAAAACTAGATAACAAGGTATTTTTAAGGAATTCTTGAAAGCCTTTAGCCTACCCATATTTGGCCCGGGAGATTATAAAATTTCTATTTTTCGAAAATTTGTACTAGACCCCAAAAATTATATTTTGATTCTTAAGGATTTTGATTTTTTAGATATTTTTATTGAATCCAAATTAGGGTAATCCTTATATAACATTTATGTTTTAAAGTTATTTTCGGTCGATCGAATGTTGCCAGAAATTGGTAGTAGGCATGCGGTCGCTCGACCGATGATCGACCGGACCTGCGATCGAATGGCGGAAACGACTAGTTTTTCAGCCGTTGAGTTGGCTGTTTGAGGCCAACTCTTCATGGCTTATAAATACCAAGCCACAAGTGTCTTTCCTCCATGATCAATGATTCTATTGAGTCATTCTTGATCATTCTCAAAACTTTTCTTGAGCCATCCCATTGATAACCCTAGTTTCCATGATGCATCCTTGATCTTGTCTTCAAGCTTTGAACGATTCATCATTGAGGCATCAAGAGGAACTAGGACTCTGTTTGGAGCTAAGTATTTGTTGTTTTATTTATTTGCCCCATTATTTGTGTATTTTTGGTGTTTATTTCATTGTATTTGAACTTGTGTAAACCTAGCTTGCTAGGTTTGATAGATTGGGTGGTTGCCTTTGTGTTTGAGGCTTAATTCGATCGGTGTGAACGTAGTTTACTAGGATTAGTTGAGCTGTCCCTTACGGTTGGGGTGGAAGAGTGCTCTTGGTAAGAAGGCGGTGACTTCCGGGTGTGGAAGTGCCTTAGGTTGAAAGCGAGACTCTTCAGGTCAATATCTTCGTTGTAAGGAAAACAAGATTAATCTAGTAAAGTTTAGTTTGGAAATCCTAAGCGGGGTGCTTAGGTAGTGGAGTAGGCATTGGGGCCAAACCACTATAAATAATTGTGTTTACTTCATTATCGTATTTACTTCATTTCACCAACAGGGACTTTCTTCTCTGGCGTGGCGTCTTCAACCAAAGGTGAGTGGCTTGGGGCTATTTATTTCCTATAGATGTGACCCAACATGATTCAGAAGCAATCTGAAATTTTCCGATGAATCTATTTTTCGATGAATTGTTGGTTCAAAAATTGTCGTTGTTCGACCTTTTTGGTGTTCGGATTGTGTAGCGAAGTGGTAGGATGCTTTAGGGTTGTTTTCCTTTGATTTGGTGTCACCGAATTTTGGTGGCTTTGAAACGTTGATTATAAAAATAAATTCGGAGTTCATGTTTCCAAGGTGATGTTGTCGCGAACAGAGGTGTTTTGATGGATGTATGGTTCGGCTATGAACCCTAGGGCTAGGGAGGGATTAGGGTTTGACTTTCCCCTCATTTTGTGTGCGGTGAAGTTAGTATCCATTCGCTGAAAATTTCAGCCTGGTGCGTTTAGTGAGTTGATTACAATTTCAACTTGTTAACTAAGTGTACATTCTGAAAAGTTTAGTATTGGTTGGGGCCCTTATGGTCAGAAGTCCCAAGGTATTTAGGATTGTACAATTTTTGCTTCTATGTTGATTTGTATCGGGCCGATTAAGATATTTGAAGGCTGGATTTGGGGTATACTTGTGTTGAAATTTTTAGGTTTGAAAGGCTTAGTGTATTGTTGAAATTTCTAGGTTTGGAGAGCATATTGTAGTACTAAAATCCAGGTTTGAAGGTCTTATCGTATTACTGAAGTTTCCAGTTTGAAAGGTCTCTAGTGTTGCTGAAATTTCAGCCTGAGATACTATCGTTAATGCTAAAATTTTAGATTTATTATGCAACCTGTGTAGCTGAAATTTTAAGGTTGTTATGGCTGCAGTGAGTTTGATTTCATATTGTCTATCGTGTGTTAGGACCAAGGTACTTGTGGTCGAGTTGTTGGGTGTTTTGGTTGCTGAAATGTTTCACTAAGGGTGGGATTTTCATGATAGAGGAAGCGTAACTAAGCTGCTGAAAATTTTGGTTTGCTAAAATTTTTGGCTTGGCAATGTGTGCTCCCAAACCTTGGGTTGTTTGTAGGCCGCAAGTGGCTGATTATACTTCAGCATCGTAGGTCGTATTGCACTCATTTTAGGGCTGCCACTTGGCCTTGGTTGGGCAAGGTTTGGGGTGTCAACCAAGTGCTCGGTGAAATGTCTCAATGAATCAGGGGTGCTCGAATTAATTTCATGATCGTTACTGATCTTTGTTAATTGTGTCAAATCTAAAAATTATTTTATTTGGTATGGGGTAGTGTGGTGTATGGCCAGGTGGTCGGGGCTCGAGGAAGGGCCGGGTTGGGTGTATCAACATATGCACTCGGAGTGTTCGGTAGAATACCACACCCACTTGAGTTGGTTTCATTGTTAACATGCATACATAAATGTTTCTTCTTTAACATGATTGTGATTGTGATTGTGATTTGATTGATAGCTGGACCGAGAAGCCCTTTACTAAGCTAAGCTAATGCCCAACTCGGCGAGTATGGATTTTGGGCCGGGAAACTCGTTAGAGAGCCACACCGATGATCGACCCGGAGTGGCATTGGTTGGAGGGATATTCCCAACCAAAGGGGGCACAGAGACTAGTCGGCCATCCTAGCTTGTGAGGCCTAGGGCGGGAAGCTCGCTAAAGGGCCATTCTAGCGACCGGGCCGTGTGATAGTTTACTTTGTGCTTACTTTGTTATTGTGTACATTGGCATTGAATGCATGTTGGATCGTTTACTTAGCTTATTGACATGTATGCTCTTTATATTTTCTCAGCTCTATTTAAAGTATGACTTGCTTAGTGGGGGCTTGGCTCGAGCTGCTCATTGAGTTCCTTTGAACTCATGTCACTTTATTTTATTTGTTGCAAGCTTTGATCAGTAAAGGTACGCTAGTACTCGACGAGTGTGGTTGGAGGTGCAAGCTCGTCAAACCATCCTCGTGTCGTAGTCGTAGGAGAGCTAGTTATTATGTTAGCATCTTGTATAAGAGAGTGATGAAATATCTTATTGTTGTCATGTTACCTATACTTGACATGTTGAACATATTTTACATATTGCATCCTTTATGGTATGTTACATGAATGATGTAGGGTAGGCTTCGGGGTACAAGTCAGTATTCTCGGTCGATCACGTGACCTTGAGTTGGGGCGTGACGAAGTGGGTGTTTGGTCCCAGCAAATGCAATTGCTGAAAATGCAATAGAAGTTGCAATCTATTGTCTGGTAGCCCGTAAACAGATTTAGAAACTTGT
The DNA here is from genome assembly GCA_034359265.1 of Canna indica. NCBI lineage: Eukaryota > Viridiplantae > Streptophyta > Magnoliopsida > Zingiberales > Cannaceae > Canna > Canna indica. The sequence goes on from CP136892.1 coordinate 41,485,755, forward strand.
ATTTGCAAACATTTGGAGAGGGAGGTTGTTGCAGGCCACAGATTTGTCGCAAGCAAGAGGTACAGGGAGGTTGTCCCGAATCAGAGGAGGCTTCCGTGAATGAGAGGAAGTGGGAGGTTGTCGCGAGCAAGAGGTGGTTGTCGCGAGAGTCGCAAGTGAAGAGGGAGATTGTCATGAGTGAGAGGAAGAAAGGAAACCCCATCATTTATAAGATGCGAACTAGACTTGCATGCTTTTTTGACAACAATCCAATTTGCAGCCTATAATTAACTTGATTGCATCAATCCAAACAATTTAATTGATCAAATATTGCAAATATAAATGTTGGAAGCCTATTTGCAGGCAAGCAAACAACCTCAAAGTAAAAATTATTTAATCTTTTGCCACATATTGTTATAATTCGCTTGATGAGATAACTAGGCCAAAACTATTGGTCTAATTAAAATATTTAAGTGGAAGTTGAAACTTTTTTAAAATGCTTAATTTTTTTTTATTGAAATCATGCTAAGTTGATATCTTTGCTAAATGACATTATCTTCATCTCAAACTTGACATACATGTTATACATAAATGTCTTAAAAGTTTGAATGGAAACTGAACATGATTTAAAAAATAACTAAAAATTATAAAAATGCTATTGAATTTCAACATATTCAATTATTTTTAGAAAAATTAAAAAACTGATTTTTGAATGATTCTTGAAACCACATCTAGTTTCCCAAGTAAAAATTAAAAAAATCTTGAGTAATAATATGATTTGATATGGATTTCAAAATTGAATTTCGAAGCTTTAATGTACCATTCTTCCTAGGTGCTCAGTTTTCAATACTTTGGATATTTGTCCAAATCCTCGAATGAGACTTCAAGTATCATATTATGATTCTATTTTTTATATTGTTCTCAGAAGTCGAAAAATCATTTCTAAAATAATTTTTAATATTTTGACCGACACTTGAAAATATCAATACTTTGGTTAATATATGATTTCTAGATTTGGATTTTATTTATCATTCCTCGCAATCATGTATTATTTAGTCTCATATTCAGTATTAGGTTTTCATCCCATAGGCTAAGACTTTCGTGGTTTTGAAAAATCTTTTAGAGTTTCAACTACTCGACTGACCTTTTCATCATTTTTCCAATCGCAAACGTCGTTCGCTACTTGACTTAGAACCTGAAAATATTTCTCCATGAAACCATTAGTTCTATATATGTTATCATCAAAATCGAGATTAATACATAGGTTGAAAACTTTAGACCAACAATGTCCCCCTTTTTTATGATGAAAAACATCCTTAAGAAAATATTTTCAATAAAGCACAAATGATATCAATCATGGAATTTCTCCTCTTATCATCATGCATATCTAAGTAAATGTACTCCCCCTATCTATATGCATAATTTTTTTATATTTTCTCCACTTTTCACCTAAATTTTTCTCCCCATTTTCACCTAGACACTACTCCCCATTTTGAGACTTGAAAATATTTTTTATGAAACCCAAGTCAACCAACTCAAGGGAAGAGAATACAACATCGAATGTGTGATTACGTAATACATGATATCAATGATTGATAAACATAATCCAAGTCTAGTAATTATGTATCAACTCAAGTAATGACATTTTCAAGTATTAGTCAAAGAGTCAAATCATTTTTAGAAATGATTTTCCTCAATAAAAAATGAGAACGGCACCAAAAGTTAAATCAAAATATCATACTTGAAGTCTCATTCAAAAATTTTCAAGAAAATTCAAAATATCGAAAAAGGAAGAACAATACTTTAAAGTTTCGAAATCCAACTTAAAAAATACATATCAAATCACATTCTTGATGAAAATTTTTGAATTTTTTACTGGACAAGCTATTTTCTTTTATAAAAACTGAAGGTTCAAGAATCAACCAAAAATTAATTTTCTACATTTTTACAAACTTCACTAAATTTTAGTGGCATTTTCATAAATAACTAAAAATTTTAATGATATTTTGAGATTTTATTCAAACTTTCATAACACCAAGATATGATCATGAAAGGAATGTATATCAAGTTGAGATGAAAATAATGTCATTTAATCAAGATATCAACCTAGCACAATTTCATTCCAAAATCAACTATATATCATGAAATTTGCTAAGTGTCAACTTTATCATTTACCCGTGGTTTTTCAAACGTATCAACATGGATCCATCACCTGAGAAAATCTAAACATATTTATGATGTTTGAACTCAAAATGAAATTTCTAGTCAATTTGTTGACTTAGGTCAAATTCATTAAAACCTAAGTACTATTGAGTGAACTAAGTATCACTTTGTCCACCTACACATGAATTTTCAACTTTGAATATATATAGAATCATGTCATGTGTGTATCTAAACATGTTTATTGAGTTTGGACTTAAAAGGAATTTTCTAATGACAAATTTTAACCTAGAGCAATTTTCATTGAATGAAAATTGCTTAAGTACTAAAACTCTTCCTACTCATGAGATTTCAAACATTTATCATGCATTTTCAATCATGAGTATAGAGACACCATGAAAGCATAAATATTGAAGTATTATGCTAAGATTTTAGCAAAAATAAAAACCATACCCATTCACGAGAATTTTGCCCAACTTTTTATTATTTTTTTCCATTTTCTTCATAATAGTCTTCTATATAAATTTTAATAACTTGCAAGTAATTTTCATTAGTATCATATTGAAAAGACAAATACTAGCAAGTTAATCAACTAAATAGCAAAGTTAAAGTTAAAGTATCATTTTCATAAACCTATTTTGCTAAATAGTAAAGATTCATTTTAAAAATGAACCAACATGATACCAAAATGAATCAAAAAGTTATCTAAATATAAAATTTTGAAAAATAAGATATCCAACCATTCCCATTGATCGAAAACCGAAAGATCACAACTAGCCAAGGGTTTACAAGCGCAAGGTCACGCAGACCAATTATAGGTCACTAAGGTCTTTAAAGAGACCGAAAAATAAAAAAATAAAAAATTATTTCATAAAATGATATTGAGAGCGGGGAAATCAACTAAGATCAAGTATGTATCAAAAACTCCAATTAAAAGGAAAAGACGAACAAGGAGGCGATACCAAGATAGTTTAGATGCCAATATACCATACCAAATGTACCTAGGTGATTCAAAGTTGCAACTTTGACTTGTGCAAAATTTGAATCCTCATGCAAATTCCATCAACCAACTCCTCATCCTTGTGTTGTGGCTCCTCCTACAATAGAGCATGAAATCTTTGGTACCCAAATGGTTATGGATCCTTGGGGGTTAATAAGCTTAGGTACCCGAAGTGTCTTAACAACACTATGGTTTATTTTAAAAGCGCAATAATAAATAGCATGTCCATAAATACCGCAACAAAAATAATGTCTATGCAAATTTTTATTTTCATGGACAGGTTTAAAGTTAGAATGCTTAACATGGGAACATATATTCTAAAAAAGTTTGTAATCATGCATAAGAATGTTAATTTTGAACTCCTTAGCTTGAGAAGTCACCTCATGCTCATGAGTAGTTTCAAAACCATGCTAAATTTCAAATGCGGATTTAGATATAAAAATTTTATCAAGTTCATTTATGGACAATCTACAATGTAAAACATTCATGACTGTAGCATTAGTATTAAACATTTTAATCTCTTCTTGGGAACATCCATCCATGCTCTTAGAAGGTTGTCCAAATTCTAGTTGAACCATTCTTCAAACTTCTAAACCTAGAGATTGCAAGAAAATATTCATTCTTATTTTTCTATATGTGTTGTTGTTCCCATCAATTAGTGGAGGTGCATGAATGAAAGTCCCTTGAGCTAGTATGAAATCGGATGTCATTTGCGCATGGCAGGTGATTAAATCTTAGCTTACAACATTGCTATGATACCAATTATTAGAGAAATATCACACTAGAGGGGTGGGGTGAATGGTGTGATCCTATGTTTTTAACCAACTTGACAAATGATTATTTCTAATTGAACTATTTAGCTTAGACACTAGAATGACAATGATCAATTAGCAAAATAAGAATAGGATAAGTAAAAAAAAGCTAATCATGAAATAATACACAATGCTAATGTTAAGCCCTGCCTAGGGATATCCTCGGGAAGTCACCTAGGAATGATGCAGTAGACAACCAAACCAACAAGATTCACCATAAATCAGGAACATGTTTCAACAATAAACATAAGAGTTCCAAGAAAGAGAGTCAACTAAATCAACCAAGAACAATGAGTGTAACAAGGTTCTCAAAATAACAATCAGCAACTAATCTAAATATAGCTAAGAATACAACTAAGCAACATATGACGTCTCTTCCTTAAGGACTCAAGCTACCCGTGTTACACCCCGCCTAGGTTTATCCCTAAGTAAGGGACCTCACCTAAGTGAAGTGCAACTAGCAACAAAACAACAAATATAAAGTGAGCGGAATCTAAATTACAACCAGATTCACAACTCCAATTCAAATCAAAAGTTTAACATAATAATAAACAGCGAAAGTCCAACAGTCCATCTAGGAAGATGGGAATCAAAGTCAATCCAAATGTCTAAACAAAGTCCAATGATCAATAGAAAAAGTTCAACTAGTGGGATAAGAAACTAAGGGAATAAGTGGAAGACGTCTCCTCCTCCGATACTCTAGCTACCCCATAATGAAACGCCATCATACCCGAGGATCTGAGGCAAAAACAACAACAATATGCTATGATGTCGTTGAATGCAACGGTAGTTATGACTCATCAACTGTTCAATGCTTCTACACTAAGAATTTATGTCAACTATTATCTATATGTGTGCATGGACCCAATAAAGAGCATAGTGGACATTGGGTTTCTCCCACACTCTCACTACGTCAAGAGTGGCACCTCGAGCTTGCTCAAGCAGGAGGTACGACTATCCAAGGATAGCCCACCGACGTCGAACAACGCAACACCGCACACGCAACTCGTGTGATAATGTGGTGATCACCGGTGTCACTGCCCATACAACTCGGGCAATAAATAAATAGCATCCGGGCTTGTTCCAAATGAAGGTTATAATGCAACATGTCAATAATTTAAACTAGTACAACTCAACATGGGAAGGATGCTAGTAACTATGACATCAACATATAAATTAAATATATCAACAACTGCATAATGATGCTATCAACGGATAATAAATGCAACATATCTCTACTAGCATCCTAAAATATTAAGCATATGCATTTTCATGCTTTCGACATGTATCAACAAATATGCATAAGGAACTTCAAAGGTAGTAGATATCAATTTCAACAGAATTGAACAACAAGATAATACTTTGACATAGGGTAACCACTGATCTAGGATGAGATTCAACCTTATAAATAATTCACTATAAGAAAATTGGTTTTTAGTGACGAGATTCAATGGTGTAAGACCCGATGTTTCCTAAAATAAAAATCTTTTTTGGTGCAGTGCACCGGAACAGGAGTTAGTCGAGTCGAGCCACGGAATCGCCATGAATAGAAGGTATAATTCAGCTTATGGAATTTAATTGGTTAAATGTTCCTTCCTTCTTAAGCATTAGATGCCTTTGTGGAGTCAAGTTCAAATCGTGCGTGCGGATTGAATCGTGGCTCGAATCGGACTCGGATCGAGTCGAGTAGGGGCTAAGTGAATAGGAGGGGCATATTGGTCAAATAAAGATGAGGAAATAAAATTCCTCATCCCCAGCTGTGCGGCTCACTTTTGGAGCCGCACGCAGCCCGAGAGAAGAGAGAGAGAGGAGGGGAAGCCTTGGAGTTGGCACCGGATTCATGCCACCGTTGAAAAGATCAAGATCACCATCGCTCGTCCTTTCTTCTTCCTTGATCAAGGTGAGTGGAACGAACCTTGTTGTGAAGGGTAGGCAGGTAGCCGACCCAACCTTTAGGGGTTTTCTCCGATTTTCTTGTAAGACCCAAAAAAAATTCCTAATATAAAAATCTATTTTGGTGCAGCGAGCCGGACCCGGGGATAGTCGAGTCGAGCCTCAGGATCGCCTCGAGTGAAAAGGTATGACTCGACCATTGGAATATGAAATTTAATTGGGTGATTGACTTTCCTTTTATGCAATCATACCTTAAATCAAGTTTAAATCGACTCATGTTGTGGGTTGAGTCAGAACCCAAGTCGAGTTCGGGTTTAGTCGAGTCTTGAGTAGGAGTCAAGTGAGTCAAGAGCCTATATGGAAGGCTAGATGAGGGATTAAAATCCATCATCCTTGTGCCGTGCGACTCATCTTTGAGTTGCACAAGGCAGCGCCTAAGAGAGGGGGAGAAGAAGCAAGGGGAAAGGGTATTTGGTCAATTCAGGATTTCGTGCCATCGCCGGAAGATTCGAAGTTGTCGTCATCCGATCTTTCATCCTCCTCAATCAAGGTGAGTGGTTGGATAGATGTTGAGGGGAGGCGGGTGGCCGGCCCCATAGATTTTGAAATCGGGATTCTTCTTCGCGAGTTTTGCCAATCGAGTTGTTTCTCCATGTTAGATTCTTAGATCATTGTATATGTTGTGATTTCGTGGTTTTATACGTGTCGATTTCTTATTTTAAGGGGCTGGCCGAGTCGAGGAAAAGGGGAAAGGTCATGCCAAAATTTTCCCCAATTTCCTCGCTTGTCTCGCAACTTGCGCATCGACTTGTATTCTCTTGTTTTTGCTTTTGGATTGACAATCATGTGGACATCGCAGCCATGTCCACCACCCCTGGATGTTTGGCCGAGCATGGTTATCATCCTGCTCGAGTTGGCCGAGCAGTAGAAGGGGGAAAAGTAGGACTGTTTGTATTGGATTGTTGGATCTCGTATTTTATCGTCTTAACCCGCACCGTCACGTTTAAATGTTAGATTCAATTTGAAGTTTATGTTTACTGTTCCATTGGTTAAAATGCATAGATTCTAGCCCCTTCCCACATGGATTGATCGGCCGAGCATGGGTGACCTTGCTCAAGCTTCGGCCGATCAAGGAAAAGGGGGAGGAAGCGAACGATTTTGTGTAGTTGTTCATCTCCCTCCGTTTAATGTTTATTCATATTCACGTTAATGTTAATCCATATTCATATTGTGAATTGTTGGGAAAGATTTATATTATCAAATTGGAAATGTTCTTGCTAATGCTTATATAGTATATGTAGACAAGAAAGGTTTCATTTAATTTCTCATATCATGTTTAATTATTGCTATGCTTAGTGTACGTTCCATATGGGTTTAACCTCTACATTACTTAAACTTTTTTATTTCGGTTCTTCATGATGTTACTATCAGAAATTAATTTGGTAAGTGATGTACACATGCTGTCTTGAAATATTCGTGGGTGAAATTCTGAGATCAGTTCATAGAATTCCTCACCCAAGGTAGCGTATAATGCTAGGCAACGTGTAGGATGCTGTGAGATGCTCATCATATATGGAAACTTAGCTATGAGATGGCATAACTTCTAGGACTGCTAGTAAACATTTTTGGAAACCTAGAACCATTAGGTGTGCACAATTTGAAAGGGCAGCATTAATTTGCTGACCCTGCAGATCGGCTTAGGGCCAGATACGAGCAATGGCCCGAAATGTATATAAGGAAACCCTACGACACTTGATTGTGTGATGTGCTTGAGATGGTCCGCCAAGAAGCGTGGAGGTCAGGACTGACCAATGCTTCGCTCGGCCAGTGATTGGGTCTTGAGATGCACGAGTGGGCCCGCTAGGTGTCAGACCCCAGTTGGGTGGGATTATCTATCCCTACCCCAGACGGTGTCCGGAGACTAGTAGACCATCCTAATCGATGGCCCGAGATTTGTTGTTTACATATTGATATGATGTGGCCGAACGGCCAGTGTGATTCCACCTTGTATGGTAGGACCGGCTGTAGCCGGGATTTTTAAACCATAAGTAGGCCCAAGGGCCGGAGGCTTGACAGGCCAAGATGGTAGGTTTTCACATATACTGTGTATACAGAATGACCCATGGGGTTAGTAGTCACATTAAAAATAGCTTACCTCCCTGAATATACATTATGTTGCCTTATATGTTTTGCATGAGTAATTGAGGATTATGTGGAGGTTCTCAAGAACCGCTCACTGAGTCCCAAGTGGACTCACAGTTTGTTTATTTGTTTTTTTTGCAAAGCAGGAGCAGTGATTTTGGCTTATCGGCACGGCGCAGGTGGAGGGTAGGTGGTGGTGTCGTATCTCGTAGCGGCGTCCTTGGGTCATAGTCCAAAGTCTTATAGTAGTTGTTTTCTTTTCTGCACTGACATTGTGTTTTGGAAAAGTTTATAAAACTTTGATATTTGAGATGTTCTATTTGTTACGATGTTTGTTTTCTTCTTTGGTTTGAAAACATATATTGTGAACTTTGAAAACTTTAGATAAAGATTTCATTGTGGTTTCTTTTTATCGATATGTTCTGGTTTCTTATATGTCAGTGTAGACAGTAGGCTACAGGGTAGGATGTAGGCCTTGGCCGGTCACACTCCCCTCGGTTGGGGTGTGACATTTCTCATGAGATTTTGTCGATCCATCGATGTTCTTTCAAGATTTGGTTTGGATGATATGTATTTACTATTCGTATGAATTTCTTGTCATTTTTCTTGATGTTTAGGGCCGGCCACATGAAAGAGAAAGGGGGAAGGTCATGCCGAATTTTTCCCCAATTTCCTAGAGTGGTCAAAAGCCCTCGGATTAAGTTTTCCACGCGATTGACGACTCGATTCTTCACAATCATCGCCCAAACCTTATCCTCCTATCCTGTTTGCTCTCGGCTGAGTATGATCAGCCTTCGGTAGGCTCGGCCGAGTGGTCATTGGGGGGAGAAAATCTTTTGATGTGTCTTATGCTTACATGTAAGGTACCAAGTCATACTTTTATATTGTAAATCATTCGCATGATATATGAAACTTGGTAGTGATTGATCGAGATTAGATCATTATAAGGAAATGTTCTTGATGGTGCATACATGGTAGGATCTTAGTATGGCATGTGAATCATGGTAATGTTTCATTTACTTGTAATATCCTCTTGAATGTGCATATATGGCTAAGATTATGTATGGTATATGATTTGTAGAATTTCCTTCGTCAAATTATTAATGCTAGTATTGAAACTACCATGATAGATAAAATGTTACCTTGCTAGAATTTATTGATTAAATGCATAATTTAATTATTTTATTGTTGCAATTATATGGTTATTCATGGTAGTAGATGTAGGTTAATTTCCTTATAACTTATGGGTTGTGACATATATGTATTTAGACATTTCGACACTTTTGACATGTAGTTCACACTTGAAATGTGGCATATGATGCTAGAGGACTATTAGGAAACTCTAGGGTGCTTTTTAATTAGAGAAACTCGAATGTAGACAAGCTAGGTCTCACACCTAGGGAACAACCAATGAGCAATAGTGTGCGAATGGTAAGGTTCGAAGAAAAGGGCTGAGCACGGTGAATGCCCGGGATTTTTAAATAAGAAAATTTTAGGACACTTTGCTTGTGTGATGTGATTGTGATGGTCAGTCGAGAAGAATGGATAGTCGGAATGACTAATGCTTGATTCGGCCAGTGATTTCGGTCTTGAGATTGCACTAGCGGGCCCGCTAGGTGTTAGACCCCAGATGGGTGGGACTAGCTATCCCTAACCCGGTAGGTGTTCGGAGACTAGCAGACCATCCTAGTCGACGGCCCTGTGTTTGCTCTGATTTACTCATGTGTTATGTAGGCTGTGTGGCCAGAATATTACTATCATTGTGTCGTAAGGCTGGTTAGAGTTGTACCATTGGTTCATGAGCAGGCCCTAGTGGTCGGGTGCTATTATGTTTAGTTGGGCTGTTATGGCTGGTTATATGACGATATGGTCTATACAGGACGGCTCTTGGGGTCGGTTGTCATATCAGGACTAGATCATATCCCTAACTTTATATTTTTTTTACTTATATACATGTGATTATCGGGGATTTATGTGGAGGTTCGGAAGAATCGCTCATTGAGTCGCATGTGGACTCACGGTTTATTTCTCTTATTTTGCAGAGCGCGACCAGTGAGGTGAGGCTTGGAGTCATGGTGCAGCTAGAGGGAAGGGAGTGGCATAGATCTGGTAGCAGCGTCCAGTAGTCGTAGTCGTGATGTCTAGGATTGTTTTCTTTAAATACACTGGGAGTTGTTTATTTGAAAACATATGTTCGACTTTAACTCGAGTTGTTTTATTTTGTAGTTGATGTTTCGCAACTCTTTTTAAAATTGTGAACCTTCTTTAAAAATTAAATAAAAGCTGCATCGTTGTTTTTATTTACATGCTTCTGTTTTCTTGTCAGTCAGTGTATGTGGTAGGCTTCATGGTAGGACATAAACCCTGGCTGGTCATGCGACCCTAAGTTGGGGCGTGACAAAGTTGGTATTAGAGCTTTTGGTTAGGTCTTGACTACGACTAGGAGTTGGGTACCGTATGAGACATATGCTAGCGTGTTGACGTATGGTATAGTTTTGCTACGAGATCTGGCAACCACGACTGCACTCAGCGCACCATGCGGTTTGTAAATTTAAAAGGATTCTGTTGAATAATTAATTATGTGAAGACAAAATTGTACTTTCTTTTCTCTATGATAGTGTGATGGAGACTCACAATGCTGCACTGAGCGGCAATGGCAGTAATTCGGCAGAGCGCCGAGGTCGAGGTCGAGGCCGGGGTCGGGGCCGAGGCTGGGGCGCTGGGCAGGGAAAGAGAGCAGTCCAAAGAATAGGGACAAGACTCTGTGGTTGCTCGACTGCAAGCTCAGGTAGCTTAGTTATCAGAGGCTCTCCTCAGAGAGCAGGAGTTGAGACATCAAATGCAGCAGCAGCTGCTGCCGCTGCTGCAGCATGTACCTGTGATTCTGGTTGTACCGAAGGTAGCCGAGACAATAGTGCCGGTGACCAGGGTTCCAGGAGCCCCATCCTATGCAAACTTCGTCACGCTGAAGCCGCCAGAATTCACCGAAACAGACCGATAGGTGGAAGTCACCGAGTTTCTAGGAGACTGCTATGAATTGTTCGTGGAACTAGGGTGCTCATTGGAAGCAACGGCTCGTATGGTCGGGCTACAGATGAGGGGACCGGGAAAGATCTGGCTGCACACTTGGAGGGCTCGCAGGGCAACAGGTGCGCCGCCTCCCACCTAGGAAGAATTTAAGGAAGCTGTGGAAGAACAATACTTGCCAATGAGTGTTCGCAACAAGTGGGCACGGGACTTTGAGATGTTGCGCCAGTCTGGTGGCATGTAAGTGTTAGAGTATGAGATGGAATTCAACCGTCTTTCCAAATATCATCCGACCCTAGTGACATTTGAGACCGCCAGGGTCAAGAGATTCGTTGGGGCTTGAGGCCTCAAATTGGCAGGCTCATCCACTACACCGAGGATTCCACTCTTGCCCGGGTGGTGGATGAAGCCCTGCGGAAGGAAGCTTTGGTGTCGTTCGAGAGGAACGACAGGCTGGCCAAGAAGAAATTTTGGCTGCAATGATCTGGGAGGTCGATCGTGGCATCCAGAGGGGGCAGTGACCACCGTAGACCACCAGCAGAACCGAGGCCAGAGTGGTAGCCGGGGCCGTGGGAGCCTAGGGTCTAGAATAGTAAGGCCGACAGGGTCAGGAGGTACTCCTCAGAAGTTTGAGGTGCTGCAGTGTGACAGCTGCAGTTGGAGGCACTGGGGGGCTTGTCTTGGCCGCACGGATGGGGCAGCCGACAGGGTCTGGAACAGTAAGGCCGACAGGGTCAGGAGGTACTTCAAGAAGGACTGCCGAAGAGAGGACATATGCAAAACAAGGGGCTTTAGGCTAGCCATTCAAGGAGACCATCTACCAGGGTGTTCTCTATGAACCGTGATGGGGCAGAGGCGTCTAAGGCAGTGGTAATAGTTACTATTTTAGTAAATTCATCTGTTGCTTATGTTCTGTTTGATCCGGGTGCCATGCACTCGTTTGTGTCTATCGAGTTTGCTGCTAGGATTACAATGGCACCTTTCTTGCTTGACGTGTCGTATGTGGTGTCAACACCCACGGGCGATACCATAATAGCCAAATCAATCTTCCGAGACTACGAGGTGATCATCTGCAGTCATGCATTGAGAGAAGAATTGACACTCTTGCCAATGCTTGAACTCGAGGTCATACTCAGCATGGACTAGTTGGAGGAGCACTTTGCGTCAGTAGATTTTCGGGCTAAGATCATCACATTCAGTAAGCCCGGGTTGCCGCAGTTCACCTTCCAAGGAAATGGAAGGGGTGAGCCCATGGGAATCATTTCAGCCCTTAAGGCTCACAAACTGCTATCGGGCGGTTGCCAGTCCTTCTTGGCCTTCATATCTGTGGCCAAGGAAAATGGGGGCACGACTTAGGAGGTTAGTGGAGCTCTAATGATCCGTGAGTTCCCTGATGTCTTCCTAGAGGAATTGCCAGGATTGTCGCCTAGAAGAGAAATCGAATTATGCATTGAATTGCAGCCCGGGGCAACACTGATCTCCATCCCACCTTACAGGATGGCGCTGGCCGAACTTCATGAGTTAAAGGCACAGTTGCAAGAATTGTTGGACCTGGGCTTCATTCGCCCAAGTGTGTCCCCGTGGGGTGCTCCGGTCCTATTTGTGAAGATAAAGGACGGGTCCATGCGCATGTGCATCGACTATAGACAGCTCAATAAGGTGACAATCAAAAATCATTACCCGCTGCCTAGAATCGACGATCTGTTCGACCAGTTACAGGGGGCACAGTGGTTTTCGAAGATTGATTTGAGATCTGGATATCATCAGTTGAGAATCCGAGACTATGATGTGCCGAAGACTGCTTTCAGGACTCGCTATGGACATTATGAGTTCTTGGTGATGTCGTTTGGATTGACTAATGCACATGCGGCCTTTATGGACCTCATGAATAGAGTGTTCAAAGAATACCTGGACAGATTTGTGATCGTCTTTATTGATGACATCCTAGTGTATTCCAAAAATAAGGAGGAGCACTCCGAGCATTTGAAGATGGTCGTGGAAACCCTCAGAAAACATCAGTTGTATGTCAAATTCACCAAGTGTGAGTTTTGATTAGAAAGTGTGGGATTCCTAGGTCATATAGTGTCCAAGGATGAATCAGTGTGGATCCCGCCAAGATAGAGGCGGTAAAGGACTGGAAGCGGCCAACCAATGTGACTGAAGTCTACAGTTTCTTGGGGTTAGCAGGGTATTACATAAAGTTTGTAGAAAATTTCTCAAAAATTACAGCTCCTCTGACTCGGTTAATCCAGAAAAGGTCAAATTTGAGTGGGACAGGAAGTGTGAGGAGAGCTTCCTGGAGCTCAAAGAATGCCTGACGTTAGCACCAATTCTGGTCGTACCTTCTGGCTCGAGGGGATTTGTGGTATACTGTGACGCCTCTCGGGTTGGCCTGGGCTGTGTTCTGATACAGTATGACAGGGTGATCGCCTATGCGTCTCGTTAGTTGAATGTGCATGAAAAGAATTGCCCGGCTCATGATTTGGAACTGGCGGCGGTAGTGTTTGCTCTCAAGCTATGGCGCCACTACTTGTACGATGAGGCTTGTAAGATTATACCGACCACAAGAGCCTCCAGTACTTGCTCACCCAAAAGGAGCTCAATTTAAGGCAAAAAAGATGGCTCGAACTTCTGAAAGATTATGATTGTACCATCTTGTACCACCCCGGGAAGGCCAATGTGGTCGCAGACGCGTTGAGCAGGAAGTCCATAGGCAGCCTGGCCCATTTGGCTGCTGGGAGAAGGTCGCTAGCGCGAGACTTGGCACTATGCTTGGATGGGGGAACAATTTTAGTAGTGTCAGCATCGGGTGCCCTAGTGGCGCACCTGCGAGTACAATCTGCACTAGTGGATATGTTGCGTACCGCACAGGGAGAGGACGCCTTCTGTGCCCTGACGAAGGAGTTAGTGCAGAGAGGCGATGCAGAGAATGGGTTCAGGTTGGACTCAGAGGCTGTACTAAGGTTTAGAGATCGAATCGTGGTGCTTGATATGGCTGCGCAGGCAGGTCCTGGAGCTGAGTCATTGTTCCACTTATACGATGCATCCGAAAGCCACTAAAATGTACCGAGACCTAAGGCAGCATTACTGGTGGAAGGGCATGAAAATGGAGGTTGCGGAATTCATATCCAAGTGTTTGGTCTGCCAACAAGTAAAGGCCGAACACCTGAAGTCTGCGGGGCTATTGCAAAATCTAGAGGTTCCCGAGTGGAAGTGGGAGAAAATCACCATGGATCTAGCGATAGGGCTTCCTAAGTCAAGAGGTGGATTTGATTCTATCTGGATGGAGGTTGATAGATTGACAAAGATCGCCCATTTCATACCCATCAAGACAACATTTTTTGCGGAGCAGTACGCCAGACAATTCTTGGACAAGATTGTGGCATACCATGGTTCCCCAATGATGATCATATCAGATTGTGGTACCCAGTTCACAGTCCGGTTCTGGCAGTCCTTCCAGAAAGCCTTGGGTAGTCAGATGCGCTTCAGCACAGCTTTCCATCTACAGACGGACGAACAGTCAAAGAGGACCATCCAAACCTTGGAAGATATGCTGAGGGCATGCGTTCTGAATATGGCCAGCGGTTGGGAGAAACACCTACCATTGATCGAGTTCGCCTACAACAATAGCTACCACAGTAGCATTGGCATGGCTCCTTTCGAGGCCTTGTATGGTTGGCAGTGTAGGTCTCCAGTGGACTGGTTTCAAGCCGGAGAATCACTCATGGTGGGTCTTGATCTGATTTAGGAAGCGGTAGAGAAGGTGAAAATTATAAAGGAAAGATTGTTGGCAGCTCAGAGTCGTCAGAAAATGTATGCTGACAAGAAGGCCAGGGAGCTGGAGTTTACAGAAGGCGGCCTTGTGTTTCTAAAAGTCTCCCCCATAAAGGGGGTAGTTTGATTTGGGAAGAAAGGAAAGCTGAGCCCCATGTTTGTTGGGCCTTTCCCCATCCTCCGGCGGAGGGGTGTCGTATCTTATGAGCGGGCCTTGCCTCCGAGCATGAGCAGAGTACACCCAATTTTTCATGTATCCATGCTCAGGCGATATGTAAGAGATGATTCGCATGTGATCGAACCTTCTGCTATTGAGGTGGATTCGGCTGTCTCATTCGAGGAAAGGCCGGTGGAGATCCTCGACCGCCAAATTAGAAAGTTCAGGTCCAAAGAAATTCCCCTCGTAAAGGTTAGATGGGAGCACCACTCCGGACAGGAAGCCATTTGGGAGGTAGAGCGAGACATGAGAGAGCGCTACCCTTCCTTGTTTGAATAACCGATAAGTCCTTATAATTCGACAAAAAAAAAATGAGGATGAATTTTTCTTAAGGGGGGAAGGTTGTAAGACCCGAGGTTTCCTAATATAAAAATATATTTTGGTGCAGCGCACCGGATTAGGAGTTAGTCGGGTCGAGCCGCGGAATCGCCACGAATAGAAGGTATGATTCAACTTATGAAATTTAATTGGTTAAATGTTCCTTCCTTCTTAAGCATTAGATGTCTTAGTAGAGCCGAGTTCAAATCGTGTGTGTGGACTGAATCGGGGCTCGAATTGGACTCAGATTGAGTCGAGTAGGGGCTAAGTAAATAGGAGGGGCATATTGGTCAAATGAAGATGAGGGAATAAAATCCCTCATCCCCAGCCGTGCGGCTCACTTTTGGAGCCGCACGCGGCCTGATAGAAGAGAGAGAGAGAGGAGGGGAAGCCTTGGAGTCAGCGCCGCATTCGTGCCGCCGTTGGAAAGATCGAGATCACCATCGCTCGTCCTTTCTTCTTCCTTAATCAAGGTGAGTGGAACGAACCTTGTTGTGAAGGGTAGGCGGGTAGCTGACCCAAGCTTTAGGGGTTTTCTCCGATTTTCCCATGAGATTTCGTCGATCCACTGATGTTTTTCCAAGATTTGGTTTGGGTGATATGTATTTAGTGTTCGTATGAATTTCTCGTCATTTTTCTCGATGTTTAGGGCCGGCCACATGAAGGAGAAAGGGGGAAGGTCATGCCGAATTTTTCCTCAATTTCCTAGAGTGGTAGAATGCCCTCGGATTAAGTTTTCCTCACGATTGACGACTCGATTCTTCACAATCATGGCTGAGACCTTATCCTCCTATCCTGCTTGCTCTCGGCTGAGTATGATCAGCCTTGGGTAGGCTCGGTCGAGTGGTCATTGGGGGGAGAAAATCTTTTGATGTGTCTTATGCTTACATGTAAGGTACAAAGTCATACTTTTATGTTGTAAATCATTCGCATGATATATGAAACTTGGTAGTGATGGATCGAGATTAGAGCATTATAAGGAAATGTTCTTGATGGTGCATACATGGTAGGATCTTAGTATGGCATGTGAATCATGGTAATATTTCATTTACTTGTAATATCCTCTTGAATGTGCATATATGGCTAAGATTATGTATGATATATGATTTGTAGAATTTCCTTCATCAAATTATTAATGCTAGTATTGAAACTACCATGATAGGTTAGATGTTACCTTGCTGGAATTTATTGATTAAATGCAAAATTTAATCATTTTATTGTTGCAATTATGCGGTTATTCATGGTAGTAGATGTAGGTTAATTTCCTTATAACTTATGGGTTGTGACATGTATGTATTTAGACATTTCGACACTTATGACATGTAGTTCACACTTGAAATGTGGCATATGATACTAGAGGACTATTAGGAAACTCTAGGGTGCTTTTTAATTAGAGAAACTCGAATGTAGACAAGCTAGGTCTCACACCTAGGGACAACCAATGAGCAATAGTGTGCAAATGGTAAGGTCCATAGAAAAGGGCTGAGCACGGGTGAATGCTCGGGATTTTTAAATAAGGAAACTTTAGGACACTTTGCTTGTGTGATGTAATTGTGATGGTCAGCCAAGAAGCATAGATAATCGGAATGACTAATGCTTGACTCGGTCAGTGATTTGGGTCTTGAGATTGCACCAACGGGCCCGCTAGGTGTTAGACCCCAGATGGGTGGGACTAGCTATCCCTAACCCGATAGGTGTCCGGAGACTAGCAAACCATCCTAGTCGACGGCCCAGTGTTTGCTTTGATTTACTCATGTGTTATGTAGGCCGTGGGAGGTGATGAAACCTTGTTTTTCTCGCGTCGGACCTTGTGGATCTGAAGTTTCTCAAGATTTATAGTTTCCTTATGCAAATTGTATCGTGCGATGAATGTTTCCGAATCATTTTCTTGATTTTAGGGGCCAACCAATTGACAGAAAAAGGGGAAAGGTCATGCCAAAATTTTCCCCAAATCCCTCGAGTGGTTTAAACCCCTTGGATCGATCCCTTTTCATGTGTAGACAACTTGCGAAATTAGATCTTACGATTTCATGGTCAAATTTTTCTTCCTTTCCCCTTTAAGAAGGTTCGGCCGAACATGTTACCCTTGTTTGGGGTTCGACCGAGTGGAGATGAGGGTGGATTTGATCCAATGTGTTGATTTCATCTCTGGGGAAATATGTTTGTCGGTTGAAATTATTGATTAAACAGTTGATGAATGGATTGTTGAGGCTAGTAGATAAGATTTAAATTTTTAGATGGATATCCTCTTGAATGTGCATATATGGCTGAGATCATGTATGGTATAATGGTATATGATTTGTAAAATTTCCTTCATCAAATTACTAATGCTAGTATTGAAATTACCATGATAGATTAAATGTTACCTTGCTGGAATTTATTAATTTAATGCAGGATTTAATTACTTTATTGTTGCAATCATGCGGTTGTTCATGGTAGTAGTTGTAGGTTAATTTCCTTATAACTTATGGGTTGTGGCATGTATGTATTCGGACATTCTACACTTACGAGATGTAGTTCACACTTGAAATGTGGCATATGACGCTAGATGACTATTTGGAAACTCTAGGGTGCCTATTATTTAGAAAAACTCGAATGTAAACAAGTTAGGTCTCTCACCTAGGAAACAACCAATGAGCAATAGTGTGTGATTTCATAACCACTTGTGTTTTGAATTGCTTAGCTATCTTACTTGCTCTCATTCTTGTTATATAAGCATATTTGAATCATACACTCATTGTAGCATATTGACCTAGGTTGAAACTTTGAATTAGTTAAGCTTAAACTTGAATTGAACTAAGTCACCTTAGACTCATACTATTCACCTTTCATATTTGAAGAGCAAGTTGAGAACTATACCAACTTTGAAGACGCCGATTAGTTGTGGCTTGAATCATCCCCTAGAATTGCGAAACAAGCCAAACATAAGGAGACAATAAAAGGGTACAACCCAAAATCAAATAAGAGGATGCTTACCATAGGGAAGATTTTTCGACCGTATCGAACAATTCAATCAAACCCATATTGCAAATAGGAGCATAAACAAACCAATACACTTGATGAATGACCTTGTAAACATACTTGATTTCAATTCATTTATGTTAATTTATTTATTAAACAACCAAGCTCAACTCGAGTGTTTATTTAATATTTGTTAGCAAACTCATTTAAGTAGTCATTAGATATTTATTAATAGCTCATCTCTTACATATTTATACTTGACTAACTTTAATCCCTTTTTTATGAACGGGGTGAATACTCATCCAAAACTCGTTTAAGAGCTTGATTAGGCTTATCGAATCGAGCTTGAGTCAAACTTGAATAACCTAAAACTTAAATGCCTACTTTGAACATAGAAATTAAGGCTTGAATCGAACTCGAGAGAAGCTCGAATAAACTCATAAATAAATAAATTAAGCTCAAATAGCCAGCTCAGCTCGCCTCATTTACACCACTTGTTATAGAAGTGCTTCGTCAAAAGCAAGAGAAGGCTTCAACGGTTATGTTCCATGACATTAGACACCATGGAAGCTAGTGGGCAATTGTTCATGTATTTAGTCAACAATTGAAGGCCTTAACCTTTAGCTTCTAGAAGGCCAAGGGGATCAATATCTCATTCGGTATGTATGCCAAGACGCCAAAGGTTGCCAAGGTGCTCATGGATTGGACTTCTATCTCCTCCTCATTCCCTCTTATAAGGGTGCAAGTGAGCCTAGCAGCTCGTGAGCTACTCGAGATTGACTTGATGAAAACTCGAACTCGACTCGATCTTATCGAGCTCGAGTCGAGCTTTACATATGAGCGAGCCGAGCTCGAGCTAACCAATACTTAGCTCGAGCAACTCGCGAGCCTAATCAAGCTTCATATATTTATATTATTATATATAATTATATTAATATTAATATTTCAAATCAGGTCGGACATAAATCCGAGTCAAGCTGAGCTTAATTGAGCTTAAACGAGCCGAGCTCGGGCCTAGAGATTGAAGCTCAATCTAGCTCAACATTTCTTAAATTAGCCACGCTCGAGCACGTGCAAGCTCGGCTCGGCTCGATTACACCCCTATCCTCTTAGACCTCCTTTTCGAGTCGTTGTGCTGGACCTACCTCCACTCACTCGGCAATTAAGGTTCTCGCAAATTGGGTTAGCTCCGGGCTATGAGTGTGGTGGCTTAACTCGAAGCCAAGTAGTTGGAGGACGATATTTGAACTAAGCGCACCAAGATTCATCGTGCAAGCTTCATGGACAAAGCAAATAGATTAATGGTTAGTCATTTTTGGCCAAGGGACTGCCAAATAGTCAACAACTTCAAATTTTCTAGGCAACCCAATCGAGCATCGGTAACAAGAAAAAAATGTCATCCATCCTCAATTATTACTAGGGTTTCCACTCTCCACTGAATTGTTTGCCCCTCTGCCCATTAATGATGTATCATGTTTTCTGTCAAAAAAAAAAATTTAAAAAAAATATGTATCATATTTTCTTTGAAATGTTGAAAATGAACTGAAATAGAGAGGTGCTAGGTCGAATGCCATGTAAACAAGACAGACATGTTAAGGCGAATGCCATGTAAACAAGACAGACATGTTAAGGCTAAAGAGGTGGCGTCAAATGTTCAACACCAATTGACCTAGCAGGATGCAAAGGAAGAAAAGGTCAAATCAATAGGTGGAAAAGGTCAAATCAATAGAAAAATAACACCCTATCTTGATGCAATAAATGCTAACCACTGGTAGGGGTGTAAACGAGCCAAGCCGCTCGCGAGCTACTCGAGATCGATTCGGTAAAAACTCGAACTCGACTCGAACTTATTGAGCTCGAGCCGAGCCGAGCCGAGCCGAGCCAGACATTCGAGCGAGCCGAGTTCGAGCTAACCTATACTCGGCTCGAGCGGCTCGCGAGCCTAATCGAGCCTAATCGAGCCTAATCGAGCCTTCTATATATATTATATACCGGGTTTGATTTTTAAATTTTATGAACCCGTTACCCTCTAAAATGAACCCGAGCTTAGTCGAGCTCGAGCTCGATCGAGCTCGCGAACGAGCTCGGCTCGTGCGGCTCGACTCATGAGCCTTGATTTTTTTCCCGAGCCGAGCCGAGCCGAGCTCGAGTTGCTTGAATGTAACTCGAGCCGAGCTTGAGCCGATAGACTAAAGCTCGATCGAGCTCGAGCCGAGCTCGAGCTCATTATTTTCCAAACGAGCCAAGCTCGGCTCGGCTCGATTACACCCGTCCACTGGGAGTGAGCACCGATCGAACCATCACGCCCGGTCCGACACGATCCAAAAATTCAAGAAAAATCTTATCCCAATTTAAAATCAAAATGGGACCGAAACAAATATGTTCATCCCGATTAAAAACCGAGACGAGACCTAAACGGCATAAAAAAAATTGAGATTGTCCCAACCCGATTTATGCTATAAGTAATATTAATTTTTTGAGATGTCGTAATACAATGATTTATTAAGTATTTAATGTAAATATATTATTTTCATTTTATAGAAAAAAATAATATTAACAAATTCAGAACGTCCCGATCCCGTCCTGAAAAATTCGGAACATCTCGATCCCGTCCCAAAAAATTTGGGACGGACCAAAATCAAAATGCTTAATATTCAAGACCGGGACTGAACACATTTGCGTCCCGACTCAAAATTAGGACGAGGACGAGACCGAGACATAAAATCCCAATCCATCCCGGCCCAAACTCACCCTTGCTAACCAGTAACCACCAAGTGGCCAAGTCGATGATGAAACAATCAAAAACAACCCGAGGACAGCTCTAGAAACTACGTCAAAAAGCTATATTTGCCTCAAGATTTCCACCTCATCCGAGGTGGTTGAGGATAAACAAGGATATTTGAGTATTGTTTGAACGATTTTCTCCCACGTTAACCGATTAACCCAACATCAATCACAACATCAATTATCTCACCACCCAAAATAACCACTAAGAGTTGCTCTAACAATCAAACACAAGAGACTGAAAGTGTGGGCAAATAAGGAAAAAGTTCCTACCAGATTAAGCAATCTAACAATTTGTTGCAATAATTCTACCTACACTCTAACTTAATCATGAACTCTTCTCATAAAGGCATTTTCCAAGCCAAGAACAGCAGCAGAAAGACCAAATGATTTCGATGGACAATCTGCTCAAGAAAAGATCAAGAATAGGACGAGTATGACTTACAGTTCAATCCTCACCCGACCGATCGTAAAATGCACCATTAAAAGCGCACATTGTCATTTAATATAGGCTGACAGGATATACAAGTGCAGATAAGACAAACATACACTAGCACAATAGCATTTTGAAGCTTTATGTTATGAAGAAATATCCAATAGAATGTTCCATTTTCTAAAATCTCGCATATCTGAAGCTTGCATATTGCAAGGTGCAAAAGTCTGATTCCACTAAGCATATACTCTTCCAACGTTCTTTTGCTATGCACCCAAACGAAAATTTCAATATATACCAACAAAGTTTACATAAACCCAAACATAAATGAAACTCAACTATAGCGCTTATTTTCGCTGTCCAAAGTCCAATTAACTAATAGACAAACTAGATATAAGCAACATTCATGCAACCTGAAAGTTGGTAATGTGTTATGGCCTGTGTGAAACATCAATGTACTACCTTCAGTACATGGAATACATTTGGCTATGCCAAATAATATATTTAAATGTAATTGATAATCAAAACAAAATGATATGATGCTGCAAATATTGCACAATATTTATAGAAAAAAATATGAGATTTTGCATCCAATACAAATGTTCTTGGAACCAATTAATATTAGGAACACACTTCATAAAAAACAATGAAAGGAACATATCTACAAATAATAATTAATCTTGCATCAAAAAGTGTTACCAGCAAATTCAAGAAAATAAACAAAGAATCAAATAGCCGCATCAAGTATGGTCCTCGATATATGATTATACTCTCATTTTGACAATGCTATCTACTATATCACAAAATATCTATTTTTAAAAGCAAAGACTTGGCATTTATATGAATATCTAGTCAGAATAGACTGAATAAATGCAAATTTTAAAATGAAATTATCCTTGGTGGACCATATAAAAATGAAAATGAGGATGAAAAGAGAAACAAAAGGAAGAAAGAGATTCACTTGATTGAACATAAAAAGGAAGTTCAAGTTCATTTCAGTCCATTTCCTTCAGGGTTGGGGAAAAAATTGTTGACACTAAGGAAAATAAGATGCCTATCTATTCTATTCTCTCCTTATTTCTTTTTCCAAAGAAAAGAAATTCAACTTTCTTTCTTCTACGAAACCAAAGCAGAGAAAGCAACCCTTGTCCCCGCCTCCCCCTCTCTATGCAAACATAGCCTTCCAATTTTTGGGGAACATGCCTAAGTAAAAACATTTTGAATCAACAAACTCTATATAACAATGGCTCAAGCTTCATCTTTACAAAGAACATAAGGAACCTACAAGATTCCCAGGAACTTATGCTTCTCCCAAACAATATTCAGCTTGGGATTATCTGAGGTAGATAAAGACATTGTTTCATAGCTTCGATTAATAATAACCAAGAATTTATCAATAGGAAGAATATTTTTTTATCAATACTCTTAGTCCATAAAAAATTACAAAAAGGATCACTAAAATTAAATAAATGTGCATGTAGCACATCTGCATAAACCTTTAGTCTTAGAATAGCAATTCAAATGGATTCTGGCTACAAAGTGGATTCTCATAGTGAAGGTATAATCACATATGACAGCACATTTCAAATGATTGGCTCATGATACAACACATATACAATAGCAAGTGCATATAGCCATATACAGATGCATGTGAGAATTTTATCTAAAAAATCATTTTATTTTTAAAGATGTTATATGAATAGATTTATATACAACCCAACCAAATGGAATAACTAACATATTACTTAAAGGCTTGAACAATAGCTCATAATCAGGACAACCATCAAACTATTTAAGCTAGTGCACATTTTCATGACCTCACAATGAGTGAATAAATTGAGTGTCACACCCTCTTCTACGTTAAGTCTAACATTCTCATCGAGGTTCAAGTTTAATTCATACCCTAAAACCAAGTTCACCATCAAACTAAAACAACTTGTATGACTCCATGTAATGGCTACTCCAACTATCCCAAGCAACCCTTTGATAAAATGATTTCCACATGAGGTACCCTCTTTTACCATTTGTTACGACCCAACTTGATGAGATTAATGACCCATCTTGATAAGCCTGAACCACTATCCTAAGATGATAAGCAATAGTTAAGAGTAATACAATCTTCAAACCTTATAAGCTAGCACATTTTATGAATGTTCGATGTGCGACTAAATTATTGTAACAAATTTTAGGAACTTTATTAAACACAAAAAGATGGGCAGTAAAAGATAGAAAAAAGAATTTGAATAATGAGTTGGCAAACCAATTAAAAGCCTTAATAGTCTAATAAATCGTGCAAGAATAATAGTTAGTTCAAATTAATGCTGAGGTTGAAATGCACTTGTAACCATATAAGCAGTGAACGTCTGCTTGGATGACTTACTGGCAAATACCCTATGTACATCACACATTTGTCATGCTGAATCTACTTAATCAACACTGTGTTTATTAACATCAATAATTTGTTGGATTGGAGTACCAATCTGGTAAGGTGAAATTACTATCCACATCATCAATTACTTTAATCAAAATAGAGCAAATGGAGCAGCGTGAAAGAATCATAAAGAATAATCACAACTTAAAAGAGATAATGAATGAAAAATGTTTAGACAATTTCATAAATTCAAGTTGAAAATAGAACCTAGCCACAAAATGGTAATAGCACCTATTCCAATCCATCATTAACAACATAAAGTTCAAAACTTCTGTTTGATAAATTAATATCCCAAAATTAAGAACGGCTCTTAGCTAACAAAGAGAAGAGCGCTAGTGCATACTGATGAGATAAAACTATTAGGTTGGTGAAGAGGGGCGGACCGATCAGGTCAACTGTTGATCGGATCAACGAGATCAATCGATCTCCTGGAGGGACGGCGCACCAGCGGCGGCAACCTCCTCAGCCGAGAACTTGCCCTTGGCCTTGTCGGCAGCACGACCGCGGGCCTTGCGGTCAAGCAGAGCCTTTCGGTCCTTGTCAAGCTTAAGCTTGGTAACGACGACCTTTGATGGGTTGATGCCGACGTTGACAGTGGTTCCGTTCACCTTCTCGCGCGTGATGCGCTCCACGTGAATGACCCACTTCCGTCGGTACACCTGCACGACCTTTCCCTCGCGGCCCTTGTACGTGCCGCGCACAACCTGAACCTCGTCGTCCTTGCGGACGGGAATGGATCGCACGTTGTACTTGTTTCGGAGTTCAGAGGAGAGCGGCGCGCTCATCAGCACGCGACGAACGCTAGATGGAGCCGTGAAGTGCGCCTTCCGGGACTTCCTCCGGGAGCTCGAAACGCGAGGGTTGAACTTCATTGTGCCGGCGGTGCGACGGCGTTGGGAGAGGCGGCTGCACCAAAGGAGGAAGGCGGCAGCAAAAGTTAGGGTTATGACAAATGGGATAGGAAGAGAGGTTATATAGCTTGTGTGAAGCACGTGAACTACACGTGCCTTTATTTTGTAAAGTTGGAATATTCGAATGAGTTAATTTTGACTTGATAATATGACGTCACTATTATGTTATATGGTAAGTAATATTAATAAGCAAATAGTAGAGAAATTTAAATGAGAATAAATATCAACTTAAAATTTTACTTATTTTTTTAAGTTTTGATTATTAATTTGTGTATATGAGTATTAAAAAATTAATATATTAATTATTATCTAGAATATCACGTTAATAATTAATAGTTGCAAAATTAATGACTTGATATAGGATATAATTAGTGCTAATTCGAAATTTCATATTAGATGAATTTTTAAAATACAAAAAATAAATTAGGAAGGAAAAACGTAAAAGTTTTATATTTTTATTTACACGCAATTAAATGATAATTTTATTTTTTGTTAGTAAAATGTGCTTATAGTTGCCCCTTTGTGGGCTTGCGCCTTTGAGCGTTTTGTTTGGATGTGTTGTTTTGCTCTATATTCTTGCTGGTTGTGAGTTGCATGTCTTTGTGGGTGTCGCCGGATTCTATTTTGGCCAAGCTGAAGAGTGTTTCGGCACTTTGTGGCTAGTGTTGTTTGGTGACTACGGAGGTTGAACTCCTGTCACAGATAGATTTAGTTCTAAGAGTATATTTTTGGTAATTCCCAGCGATTTGCCGGACCAAAGAGGGTGGCGAGGGTCGGATTTTGATGTGAGAGCTAGATGATGGCGGTTGAGAATGTAAGGTTGGGCGCCTATCGGGAGTGTGGGAGCTTCGAGATTGGTGATTGAGGGCGAGGATCGTGCTTGGGGTCAAGCCAAGCTCACCGAAGAGAGTAAGGCAAGACCGCATTTGGGGTCAAGCCAAGCTTGCGGTGGAGCGTAAGGCAGGACCACACATGGAGTACTTGAGGGCGTGGCAACCCGAGAGTAGCGCTAATGCTAAGGACCACGCTTGGGATCAAGCCGAACTCACCGAGGAGCGTAAGGTATGATCGCGCTTGGGGTCATTGAGGGCGTGGGAGCCCGAGAGTTGCGCTGAAGCCGAGGACCGCGCTTGAAGTCAAGCTGAGCTCGCCAAGGAGTGTAAGGCAGAATTGCGCTTGGGGTTGTTGAGCGAGTGGGAGCCTAAGAGTGGCGCTGGGGCCGAGGATCGCGCTTGGGGTCAAGCCGAGCTCGTCCAGGAGCCTAAGGCAGGATTGCGCTTGGGGTCGTTGAGGGCATGGGAGCTTGAGAGTGGCATTAAGGCCGAGGACCACGCTTGGGGTCAAGTCGAGCTCGCAGAAGAGCGTAAGGTAGGACCGTACTTGGGGTTGTTGAGGGCATGAGAGCCCAAGAGTGGTTATAGTGGTTCGGCCAACTGCCTACTCCACTATCTTGGCTCCACAGCAAGGATTTCTAACCAACACTTTATAGACTATGTGTTTCCCTTTGAATACAATCGAGGCCTTCCTTCTCACCCCTTTGATTATGTCTCGAACCTATTCACCTAGGTAAAACATAATTCTACAAAGTAAGTTCTAAATGTTTACACTAGCACACCTATCAAGCTTATCAAAGAAGAACAAGTTCAAATTACAAGTAAAATTAAGAGTAAATCACAACGAAAAGCTCTTTTCCAAGCCTTCAACGCCTCCAACTCCACGAGATGTTGAGGTTGAATCGAAGCTGGAGTCGAGGGAAGATGAGCGCTTGAGAGAAATCGTCGATCGGAGAAGTAAGCGCGAGCAAATCAAGCTTAGAATGCAGAAATCTCACTTAGGAATGTTTTATGAACAGTTAATAAGGGTAAATGAAGGTTGATGAGGGGTATTTATAACACCTCACTTAGAACAGCTCTCCAACGGGCAATTTTTTGCCCGTTGGACACCGACCGATCGCTTGATGGTCGATCGTTGATCGACCGATCGATCGATCGCCCAGCGACCGCTAGGCTACTACCCTCTCTCGACCACATTCGATCGACGGAATGGTCGACCAAATTGGCTACTGCCAATTTCCTTTGTTGTTCGGTCGACTGTTCGATCGACCGAATTTGCCACTGCCAGTTTTTGTTACATGCTTTTTCATGGGTTTTGGTATCAAGTTTTGACTTGGATAACTTTACAAATAAGCTTGGGATGAGATCCTAGGGATATTTTACATAGAATCTATTCGATAATCTATGAATTCTACTTAATCTACATCTGAGCTTTTTTTAACGAGTTTTGCATTTTGTCGAACGAAGTTCGCGTGAGTATCGCAACATCAACCTGAACTCAAAACTTCACACATAAATTAAATACATATTTGTTATCATCAAAATAGAGATCGAAGCCAATGGGGAACCCTTCACTACTACAATAACCATCATTAATAGCAGGTCGTCAACGCTATCATAAGTAGTTTATAGCATTAAACAAAACGCTGTCAAATCGCACACTATCTTATGTAGGGGGGATACAATAGCGTTTTGAAAATGCAATAATTAATGCTATATGAATATTATTTTATAATATTTTTTATCTATTATTATTAGTTTTTCATTAGTTTTATTTCATAACATTTTTTATATGTTATTATTTATTTTTTATCGCAATTATTATCTGTCATTGCTTCTCTCTACAATAGCATTACTAGTTTGTTATCGTATATATTTATACAGCATTTGATAACCGCTATTATATATTTTTTATAGCATTCTTCAGTTGCTATTACTTGTTTTTATAGCAGTATTATTTAGTTATCATATAAACCATCAACTGGAGAGAGAGCAATTTAAAGCTCATGCAAACTACTAAAGCTGTCATATTAATATACTAAAATCAAGAACATTTCATAAAACAGTAGCTCACAGATTGAATTCCATTATAAACACAAGTTAATATAAATTCAAACTAAATATAACATTATCCAACATGTTTAGTTATCATATGTTCCAACCAAAACTAGTAGTATTTATGTTTCCACAACACATTGAATTTCAGAAGATCATAAAACCAAAGTATTTTCTTCTAAAACCAAAGTATCTTATTTTTTACAAAATCTTCCAACAAATGTGCTCCAAGTGCTCTCACTCTTTAAGCTCTAATTCCAGAACTGCATAAGATAAAAAAATATTTTATTAGTAAATTTATAAAACTATCTTGAACTTGGATGCATGCTTGGTTTGATCATTATAGATATTAGACAATGGGCACATAATCTTAATTAAGGTGATAAGATAGCAATAAAGAGAGGAAACAGATAAATAGGTAAGAGCTTCTAAAAGATTGTCTTGTGCTATGGGCTGCTGTTATGGTGGTTGATAGAAAACTGTGCATGCTTGGTTTGATCAATCTTGCAATGGTTGATCCCAAGGTTGTTAAACTCGAGAGTTTAAGTAAACTCGTGGAGCCTCCGTAAACTCGACTCGTAAACTCGTAAGAGTTTACCTGATATCAAAACAATATTAAAAAATATTATACTACAAAAATATAATCTGAAAATCATAATTAAGACGCAGTTCAACTCCCTAATAAAGCACAGATAAAGATAAAATATAAGAGTACAAGTCTAATACATACATAATGAAGCATTCAAGTCCATAATAAAGCACACACAATGACTCAAAGATAAAATATAAAAGTACAAGTTCAATCCATAATAATTATCATCAAATCAAGTTCATCCGAGTTTACCACGAGTTTGACCGAGTTTACTCGCGAGTTTGACCGAGTTTGTGCGAGTTTACCGAGTTTACCTCGAGTTTACCCGAGTTTACCTAGAAACGAGTTTGAGTGCGAGTTAGCTTGATTTTGATACCTGGAATCGTAAACTCGTCCGAGTTTACGAGTTAACTCGCGAGTTTAACAACACTGGTTGGTCCATTTCATGAAGTTGCAGTCTTGTGCTATGGGTTGCTGTTATGGTGGTTGATAGAAAACTGCATGCACATGTTGATCCATTTGCAAGATAAGCCACTACTACAATGCTAAATTACTCCTTTTGAACTATCTTCTATAAGCTACAATCTTGCAATGGTTGATCCATTTCATGAAGTTGCACTAAATAAATAAAAGTGTCAGCTTTAGAACACAACTATTCATGTAAAGTGTCATGCAGAAACAATGGAAATTCTAAGAAGAGAGCATGCAATCATAAAAACATACCATTTTGATGCAACCATAACAACTTTGTCTGAAGGCCATGCAACGGTAGTTCCTATAGCATCTTCAAGGAAGCTCATATCGGATGTAGGTCTCCATAAAAATATTTCAGGCTTTTTTACTACGTCCACCCAAACTCTCATAGCATTTGGTCATAAAGGAACATGATGAACCAAGACTTTTGGATCATTTGAAGACCAACGACCTTCAGCCACTACTTCTCCTGAACCAAGCCAATCTAACAATTTGCACGCACGGCTAGATATCCTAGTATTGACACTCTCCAAAAGACAAAAAAAATAGAAAAAAATACATTAGAAAAGATTCATATACTTGAAAAGATAAAGTAAATATATATTTACCATAGGGGAAGGCAGATGTTGATTTAAACTATCTTGATTTTGCTGATTTTGTCCCTAAGAATTTAAAATATCGTTAAACTAATAATGCATTAGAAAATACAAGGTTTGCTGATTTTTTATTATGTTATTAATTACCTGGTTTCTCATTAAAGTCTCGACCAAGTGATGTAGCTGCATCACTTTATCTTCTAAATTCTTTACATTTTTTTGGAGTTGATTTGAATGGTCTTCACTTTGCGATAAAATTTATAGCTTGATAAGAGTAACTCCTTTTCCAAGTGCTCTCACTCTTCCAGGTTTTTCAGGATCAAGTATTTTAGACAAAGCATCACTTTTTATGCTTGTTCCAATACCCACTGATTCATCTTCTTCAACTTGAATTCATCTTAGCCTAAACAAAATAGAAAATTTGTGAAAGTATAAGCAGACATGGAAAATAAATTCTTCAACATTTCAGAGCAAAAATTAAATAAACTTACTATTGTTTCACCAACTGAAGTGTTTACAGGTTCTCCATTCTTTTTCGTATGTGCTTTAACCCAAATTTTCTTTCTTATAACCAAAGATGGATCGCTACTTTCTTTTTCTATATAAGAACAAGGAAAGAGAAAAAAAATTATGTGGTAACTAATAGATTAACTTTCCTTTCCTAATAATGAGGGTCAACCAAGGTCTTATGTGTTGGGTGAATGACCTACACTAGGGGTGTGAATAGTGTGTTACACTCATTTTTAACCTAATTTCAATTTTAAGCATTTACTTAATTACTTAAATTAATTCTCAATTAACGTCAATAAATGCGAAAGCGAATATAAATGGCAAGTAATCAAACACAATAGACAAACAAACACTAGGATTTATAGTGGTTTGGGCATACCACCTACTCTACTACTTAAGCACCCCTCTAATTTACTAGTTTAAAGTGTATCATATAAGAGAATTTACAAGCTAAGGCTCCGACCCTCACACCCGAGGGTTACTCTAACATTTCTTCTCCTAAGGATTACACAACTAACCCTAGCAAACTAAGTTTACACCAGTGGACTTATGCCTCTACACCAAGGCAACCACCAAACTTTTGACCTAACACACTAGGTCAATCTCAAACACTTGAAATATGATAATAAACCAAGAAAACTACAATTGAATAGAGCAATAATAAAACCAAACAAGTACTTACACTACTAGAATAATGATTTTCAGCAACGGCCGCCCAAGCCGTTGCAATCACTAACGGCTTACCAATGGCCGATGCGGCCATTGCAGATATATCACATTTGCAACGCCCTACGTACGATCGCTCGGGCCGTTGCCAACAAGTAGATGACGCGAACACGGTGCGCAAATGAAATAATTCATTAGCAACGGCTTACGTAAGGCCGTGTCGGCTGTTGCTAATGATATTATTACATTAGCAATGACTTACTTACGGTTTTTATATATGTTGCTCTTTAGTCGATGGGGTTCTCGCAGCACAAAAATAAAATACTTATCAGGAATGGCTTTGCAATGGATTAGTGAGCTGTTGGTGATGTGTTGTATTTATTAGCAACGACTTTGCAACGGCTAAGTGAGCCGTTGCTAATGAGTTTATTTAACTCGCGATCGCGCCCGCCCCCTTTCTTCCCTGCTACTATTTTCTTCTCCGTCGACGCCCTGCTGCTGCTGTCGAGCTTCGCTCGCCGACCCTGTCGCTCCTACACCCGATTTCAGCCGCTGCTTCCGCCTCCAAGCAACATCTTTGTCGCCTCCTCTTTACCCCTTTTGTGCAGCATGATTAGGGCCGGCCGAAACATTAAGGTTTCGGTCGACCTCCGGCCGCCGAACACCCGGTGTTTTCTAACAGTGGGCACCTGAGTCCATTGTTAGCATTTTTTTAAAAGATTAGGGTTTGATTAAATATTAATCAAATGTGATTAGGGTTTAAACCCTAATCACATCTGATTAGGGTTTAACCAAACCCTAATATATATATTTTTATTTTTGTTCATGCTATCTAATTAGGGTTTAATCAATTTATTTATTTGTTGTTCATATTATCTAATTAGGATTAATTTAATTTATTTATTTTTAATGTTAATATGTTAATTAGAGTTTAAATATTAAAGTTAGCATTATTTAGTGTTAATACTCGAGTCGATAAAATTAAACCATTGTGGACGATGTCGTCGACGTTGGAGCCGAAACCTAAGGACTCGCGCCGACGTTCACTGTGTACTCGCTCCACTGTGGACTCATGATGAGATCCATAAATTTACAAAAAAATCATCCATCCGACGAGTTGATACGTTTCACGTACACATCGACGATCGAATATGATTTAGCAAAGTCATAGATCCGTTCGGGGGTTGTATGTTCGTGTAAAAGAAGTAGATGATCTTTTATACGACGTACAACCCTTGAATTGTTCATAATTGGATAATTTGGGAACATAGTTATTTGTATTGCACTTAGTTTTTTTTTTAACTGTTGACTCATTCTTAAATTTTGGCTATTGTATCTCTCTTGCTATCTGATACATGTCCAAATGATATGCGTATTCGAAAAATTGTAGGGAGATGTTGCCGAAATTTAGAATGAAGTTAGCGGTTAAAAAAAATATTTAGTGCAATATGAATAACATGAATCCCGAATGGAATAGGACCATCTCACCAATAAAGACATTGACTGGAGCTATTGTCATTGATTGACAGAATCATGTTGGGCGATCGAAGTTGGATGTACCGACGTTTTGATCGTGGAGCTTTAATGAATGAGTTTCGCTTAGGCGTAACTTACTTCCTAAATTTTGCCAATTCGAATCGGAAATTTGTTAGCTACGGTGATAAAATCCTATGTTCATGCCGCATTTGCATGAATGCATGATTTCTGGATCGAGAAACTATCACTCTGCATCTGTAGAGCAAAGGATTTGCACCAAGATATTTTATATGGACTTGTCACGGGGAGTCATGTGAAGTCGGGACGTCGAGCAATCCTGTCATTCAGACACATGGTGAATCTTCCTCTACTAGCGTTTCTTTATCCAGTCCATCTAATTCGTATAGAATTATGATACTTGATAGTCTTGAGGGTCAATTCCAACTGAATGATAATGTCCATCAGCTAATTACTGAGATGTCAGTGCCATCAGAAGTACAACCTACGGTAGAGATTGAATTACCGAATAAAGAAGCCGCAGAATTTTACAAGATGTTGAAATTAAGCTGCCGATGAACCTTTGTATGAGAATTATTCTAAATACGCTAGGTTTTTGGTAATAATGCAACTCCTGAACATCAAGGCCGCTTGTAATATCAGCAGGGTTGCGTTTGATCGGATTGCAGGATTGATTAATGGAATGTTGTCTACTGATAACAACTTTGAGCCAACTTTTTATAAGACTAAAAAGTTGATGAGAAAATTAGGGCTTGGGTACGAAAAAATACACGCGTGCCAAAATAACTGTATTTTATATTATAAAGAAAATGCGTAGTTGGATGAATGCCCTGTATGTGAACATCCTCGTTATAAGGAGACGAAATCGTCCGGACAGAAAAATATCTAGTTTAAGATGCTTCGGTATTTTCCACTGACACCAAGGCTTCAAAGATTATTCATGTCGGAAAAGATGGCCCCCTACATGAGTTGGCATGCAAGAAGTCGTGACGATACAATAATGACTCATTCATCCGACAGTGAAGCATGAAAACATTTGGATAGATGTTATCCTTCATTTGGTAGGGATATTAGAAATATCAGATTGGGATTATGCACGGATGGTTTCAATCTGTTTGGTCATTCTGAAACTCCTTATTCAGTTTGGCTAGTGTTGCTAACGGTTTATAATTTGCCACCGTCAATGTGTATCAAAGATGAATTTATTTATCTTTCGATGATTATTCCGGGTCCCAAGGGTCCGCGAAAAAAAATTGACGTGTTTCTCAGACCCTTGATAGATGAATTGAAAACTTTGTGGATTGAGGGAGCTGTCACTTATTATTGTCACTAGAAGCAAAATTTTAATTTAAAGGCTATGGTCTCGTGGACAATCAATGATTTCTCGGCCTACGACAAGTTGTCTGGTTGGAGCACTCACGGCCGACTCTCTTGTCTGTATTTTATGGAACACTCTAAATCACTCAGTCTTCAGAACGGACTGAAAATCTCATTCTTTGATTATCATCGTCGATTCCTACCGGCTAACCATCAATATCGAAGGAATCGTAATAAATTTACTAAGGGCAAAGTCGAAAGAGATGAGGAACCACCGATGTTGTCTGGTGAACAAATGTTAGCACGTGTTTCAGCACTTCCAGAGATAGTGTTTCGTCGGAATGAAATGTAGGCGAAAGGGCGACACTAGAGGGGGGGTGAATAGTATGTTTACTAAATAATTAGCCTAAATCCCAATTTAATCGTTTACTTAGATTAGTTAGGCAATTTGCAATTTAACGATTGGATGCGGAAGCAATAAATGATTAAGCAATCGAAGCAATCAATCAATCAATGCAAACACAATAATTTATAGTGGTTCGGCCCCAATGCCTACTCCACTACCTAAGCACCCCGCTTAGGAATTCCAAACTAGTTTTACTAGATTAATTCAGTTTCTCTTACACAGAGGACTTTTCACCAAAGAGACGCACTCTCGACCTAAGGCACTTTCATACCCGGAAGTCACCGTCTTCTTATCGAGAGTCCTCTTCCACCTCAACCCTAAGCGACAACTAAACTAATCCTAGTAAATACTACGTTTACACAAGTGGCTTTACACCTTTTCACTAAGGTAACCACTTTCACACACAGTAAGACCTAACAACCTAGGTCTTCACAAAAACCCAAATCAAATAGAACGTTCAAATAACAGGTAAAATTATAATCAAAAGAGCTAAGAATAAAACCAATATTAAACGCTCTTTTGCAAGCCTTTGGCGCCTTCAACTCGTTAAGTGGTAGCGCTTGATCAACACCCGAGTTGAGCGAAGCTTGTGCGCTTGAAAAAGATTGCCGCAGAAAGAAACAGGGTGCACTGCAATTGATCGATTGGAAGGCTTAGATCTTCCCTTTGAATACTCAACAATTTCTGTAAGAATCAAGGAAGAAGTTAAATGATGTATATGAGGGTGTATTTATACCCTCGTGAAGAAACGACTGCTCAACTAGTAGAAAACTATTCGTTGCAGACCGCCGATCGAATGGTCGATCGATCGATCATTCGACCACTTCCTTTTTATATGTGATCGGTCGACCGACCAGACGCAAAAAATTGATCCCGATCTTTGGTCGACCCGTCGGTTGACCGACGCGATTTGCGTCTTCGAGTATCAGCAGGTCGATCGATCGACAGGTCGACCGCCTGAGCTACTACGTCTTCATTTTCGGGTTCTGGCTTTCAACGACCATCAACTTGTAGAGCTTTTAAGTGATCTTTGAGCCCATCCAATACGTCTTTGGGGCACGCGTCGCTCTTCGAGAAGTTTCCGCGATGAACCCGAGTGCGACGATCAATGTCATTCCGATTTCTGATTTCTTCAATTTTTTCGATCGAGGACATCGAACGCTAATTGATATGAAACCTGAAAGATATTCCCAATGAAATCATTAGTCCCATGTTTGTTATCATCAAAACCATCAAAACCGAGATTAAGGCTAAGGTTGAAAACCTAAAGCCAACAATCTCCCCCTTTTTGATGATGACAAACATCCTTAATAAAATATATAATCATTAAAGCACAAGAATATCAACTAAGGAATTTCTCCCCCTATCAACATGCATATTTATATAATTAAACTCTCCATATCTATATGCATGAATTTCCTATATTTTTTTCCCCTTTACCTATACGTTTCTCCTCATTTTAACTATACATTTCTCCCCATTTTAACTATACATTTCCTCCCTTTTACCTATACGTTTCTCCCCATTTTAACTATACATAAAAATATATAATCATTAACGTACAAGGATATCAACTAAGGGATTTCTCCCCCTATCAACATGTATATTTATATAATTAAACTCCCCCTATCTATATGCATGGATTTCCTATATTTTTCTCCCCTTTACCTATACGTTTCTCCCCATTTTAACTATACATTTCTCCTCATTTTAACTATACATTTCCTCCCCTTTACCTATATGTTTCTCCGCATTTTAACTATACATAAAAATATATAATCATTAACGCACAAGGATATCAACTAAGGGATTTCTCCCCTATCAACATGCATATTTATATAATTAAACTCCTCCTATCTATATGCATCGATTTCCTATATTTTTCTCCCCTTTACCTATATGTTTCTCCCCATTTTAACTATACATTCTCCCCATTTTGACTACACATTTCTCCCCCTTTTGAAATCAATCAAAAAGGGCAATAAAAAGGGCAATCTAATCAAAGGGATGAAACACATTTTTTTTTTTTTTAAAATAATGTTGGAAAACAAATGGATGGAAAACATGAAAATCTCAACCAAAGATTATTTTCATGAAACATGAAAATCTCAACCAAAGGGATGGAAAACAAATGTTTAACTTAGCATGGTTTCATTTGACATATGCATGAAAACATGAAAATGTTAAGTATCATTTGAAATGAAAATGAAATCATTTGATCCAAATATAAACTTAGCACATGGTTTCATTTGAAATAAGCATGAAAACTATGAACATGCTAAGTCTCAATTTTGCTATCTACTCATGTTTTCTCAAACTTAGGCATCGAGACATTAAACATGAGATAATGTAAGTCTATGAATTAAGTTTGGGCTTAAGATGAAATTTTTAAGTTATTTTGTTGACTTAGGTCAACCTATACTTCAAGATTTCAAAAAATCACACTTTTAAGTTTATACAATATCATATTTTTGATGAAAAACTTTTGAAACCAATTTTTGGATGAAAATTTTGATACCAAATATTGAATGGTCATTTGAAATGCATGTATCATGATTGAACTCAAAATGAATTTTCTAAGTTCATTTCTTATCCTATATTGATTTTAATGAAAACACTAGATATTTCTAGCTATCATTCAAGAATTCAAAATCATTCCTAGAAATGATTTTACTTAATCAATGGTGTGAATGATATTAGAAACATAATCAAAATGGTATACACACACTTTCATTTGAAGTTTTTGAAGAAAATTCAAAGTATCGGAAAGATTGATATTTCATATAAGGATACTTTGTGTTTTCGAAATCCAACTTCAAAATTCCATTATAATTTAGATTCTTGATGAAACTTTTTGAAATTTTTACACATAAAACTAGATTTTTCAGTGAATGTGTAGTTTCAAGAATCATCTGAAAATATTTTTTCTATATTTCTCTAGAAATAACTAAAATTGGTGATACCAATTGTTGAACAAATGGCAATTCCATAATTTTTCAGTTATCTTCAAAGAATGCTTAGTTTTCATTCAAACTTTTATGACACCATGTAATGGTCATGTAAAGAGTATATGTCAAGTTTGAAATGAAAGTTATATCCTTAAGTCAAGATATCAATCTAGCATGGTTTCATTCAAAACTAAACTAGTTTTTATGAAACTTGCTAAGTTTCAATCTTAACATTTACTCATGATTTTTTAAATTTAAACCTATGGACACCTAACATGAGTAAATCTAAATATGTTCCATAAATATGGATTGAAAATGAGACCTTTAAGTCAACTTGTTGACTTGGGTCAACATGGTTCAAAGAGAGGTAAATATGAATTAACCTCTATGTCATTTTATCCATATCAATATGAATTTTTCACTCTAAATGTATGGAAACATGTCATACCTGCTCCTAAACATATTTATGAGTTTTGGACTTAAAATGAAGTGACCAAGTCGATTTCTTAACTTGGGTCAAACCTTGTCAAACTTAAGTCCTCTAAAGTGAGATACCAATTGTATTTGTTCATCTAGACATGAATTTTCAAGTTTTAAATATCTAGACTCATGTCATGTGTGTACCTAAACATGTTTGTTTGATGTTTACTCAAAATGATGTCTCTAATATGAGTTTTAACCTAGAGCAAGTTTCATTCAATCAAGATATCATGAAATTGCCTAAGTTATCAAAACATTTTCCTACTCATGAAATTTCATACATATATCATGCAACATCAATCATGAGTATAGATACATCATTAACATTAAAATTCAATTATTTTTCAAAGATTTTTTGCAAAATCAAATTCATACTTTTTTCTTGAAAATTTGCCCAACTTTTCATTTCCTTTTTCATTTTCTTTTAGATAGCATAACTTTCCAATTCTTATCACTTTCTTAACTTGCAAGAAGGCTTCATTAGTAGCATGATGAAATAATATGCCAACTTAGCAAGCTAACTTACTACATATCAAGGTTCAATGCAAAGTTTCATTTAAAAACCTTAACCTATGCTAGATAGTTAAGATTCATTTTAAGATGGATACCATGGTTTCAAAATGAATCTAAGGGATCACGATGTGAACCATTTAAGGCATAAGGTCCCTAAACAAGTTTAACTAGTTTGGTCTTAAAGAAATGTCTCTAATAGCAAGTATCAACCTAGAGCAAGTTTCATTTGATGAAATTTGCCTAAGTGCTAATATTCTACCTACTCATGAGAATTCAATTGTGTTAACATGCAAATCTAATCATGAGTATAGAGACATAGTTTAAACTTAAACATTGAGGTATAACACTTAAGATTTTGAATCTATCAAGATTATACCTTATTCATGAGAATTTAGCCAAACTAATCTTTTTCTTCCTAGTTAGCATTCCTAAAATATTTATAACTTGCAAGTAAGCTACACTAATATTTTAGTGAAAATATAGCTACTTAGCAAGCTAGCTCAACCAAGAAGCAAAGATAGGCATCAAGAATCATTATCAAAGATCACTTTGCTAAATGGTTTGAAATCCGTTTTAAAATTAAATCGAGTGATATCAAAATGAATTTTAAGAGCTCACACGAATAATAAATTAAAACATGATCTCCAACCCTTCATATTGGTTGAGAACTGAAAGCCACAATTGGCCTACGATTTAGAACTGCAAGGTCGCTTAGGCCCATTACAGGCCACTTAGGTCTCCGAGGAGATAGAAAATAAATAAAAAAACATTTTTGAAATATATCAAGAGCGGGGAAAATCAATTAATTTTAAGCATGTATCATAACTCCAACTTAAATAAAGCAAATCAAGGTAAGGAGATGATACCAAGATGTTCGATGCCAATTTTACCTAAGGCATCAAGGTAGCTTGAAGTTGCAACCAAGGAAGGATTCATCATTCAAGTCCATGGTCAACTCCAATACACCACTTCTCATTCATCCTTGTGTGGTAGCTCCCCCTACAAAAGAAGATGAGAATTTTGGTACCCAAATGGCTTTGGGTCCTTGGGGGTGAGTTGGCCTAGGAATCCAAAGTGTCTTAACTACACTTGGATTTTTCTTAAATGCATAATAAAAAATAACATGGCCAAAAATACCACAACAAAAACAATGTCCATTGAATTTCTTTTTTTTTATGCTATGGACATTAGATCTATCATTTGAATGCTTGACATGTGAGACATGATGAGTATGAGCATTCTTAAATGAAACATTCTTATTTTGAATATGAGGTTTAAATGTGGAATGCCTAACATGAGAATGATTATGAACATTGGCATTCTTTACATAGGTATTTTTTATTCTAGTGTTCTTAGTAGATGAAGTATTTTTGAATTCATTTACTTTCTTATTCAATAAGATAACCTCACTTTTCAAATCATTCATTGATCTTTGAATAGCATGCAATTGAATTTTTAGCATGTTATTTTCATTCTTTAAATTTTTATTTTTATGTTTCAACTCATTAACTTCTAGAGTTAATGTATCATGGCAAGGATCAATCATGCTAGTTTTCAATTTTTCATTTTCACTCTTCAACTCATGCACATGATTGACAAGCTTCAAGT
The DNA here is from genome assembly GCA_034359265.1 of Canna indica. Classification (NCBI taxonomy): domain Eukaryota; kingdom Viridiplantae; phylum Streptophyta; class Magnoliopsida; order Zingiberales; family Cannaceae; genus Canna; species Canna indica. The sequence goes on from CP136892.1 coordinate 41,525,089, forward strand.
TTTTTTTCTTCAATTTTTTGTTCTCTTTATTCTTTTTCACAAGCAAGGCATACATTTTTTGATATTCCTCAACTAGTTCCTCATATGGCATGTCAAATGAACTAGAGGAGCTATGACTATCATTATCAATGAAATTTTTATCATGACAAGAGGTGGAGGGATTTACCTCATTTCCTCATTTTTTAATCCTGTGAGGCACAATTGAGAAGTAGCTCTATTGTCATGATGAGAGGATGCTTCGAGGGACTCGGAGGATGATGTAGAAGCATTTGACGTCTTCCTTGCTTTGTTTTTCAATAATGGGCAATTCTTCTTGATATTCCCCTTCTCCTTACACAAATGGCAAATCACCTTCCTTTTTTGATTTCTTGTGCTCTTATGACTAGAGACACCATGGGCTTCAAAAACCATGTTAGTATTGGGTGGATGACAATTGTCATCACTCCTTTCATCAAATGTATTAAGCTCTTCGGTTTTTGCATAATTATAGAGCATATTTAAGGTAGCCCAAATATCAAAAGCGGAAGTGCAATGCATGATCTTTTCAAAAATCTTATCATCCAAAGAACAAAATATACAATTTGTAGCTTTAGCATTTAATTCAAACATATCAATTTGTTCTTGGGTCCATGCAATTATATTTTCCGTAGGTTCAACATATTGGATTTTTACCATCTTAAAAATACCTAAACCTTGGGTCTTTAGAAAGGTGTACATCCTAGATATCCATAGATAAAAGTTCGAGGCATCGAACCTAGGAGGTGCGGAAACAACCGACTCTAGAGCCATTTCAAGGTCGAGATAAGGTGTAGAAGAGATGGTGAAATCTCAATCTACAAACCCGCTCTGATAACAATTGTAGGCGAAATGACGACACTAGAGGGGGGGTCAATAGTGTGTTTACTAAATAATTAGCCTAAATCCCAATTTAATCATTTACTTAGATTAGTTAGGCAATTTGCAATTTAACGATTGGATGCGGAAGCGACAAATGATTAAGCAATCGAAGCAATTAACCAATCAATGCAAACACAATAATTTATAGTGGTTCGGCCCCAATGCCTACTCTACTACCTAAACACCCCGCTTAGGATTTCCAAACTAGTTTTACTAGATTAATTCAGTTTCCCTTACACAGAGGACTTTTCACCGAAGAGACACACTCTCGACCTAAGGCACTTCCACACCCGGAAGTCACCGCCTTCTTATCGAGAGTCCTCTTCCACCTCAACCCTAACGAACAACTAAAATAATCCTAGTAAATATTACGTTTACACAAGTGGCTTTACACCTTTTCACTAAGGTAACCACTTTCACACACAGCAAGACCTAACAACCTAGGTCTTCACACAAACCCAAATCAAATAGAACGTTCAAATAACAGGTAAAATTACAATCAAAAGAGCTAAGAATAAAACCAATATTAAACGCTCTTTTGCAAGCCTTTGGCGCCTTCAACTCGTCAAGTGGTAGCGCTTGATCAACACCCGAGTTGAGCGAAGCTTGCGCACTTGAAAAAGATTACCGCGAAAAGAAACAGGGCGCACTGCAATTGATCGATTGGAAGGCTTAGATCTTCCATTTGAATACTCAACAATTTCTGTAAGAATAAAGGAAGAAGTTAAATGATGTATATGAGGGTGTATTTATACCCTCGTGAAGAAACAGATGCTCAACGGATAGAAAACTATCCATTGCAGACCGCCGATCGAATGGTCGGTCGACCGGTCATTCGACCGCTTCCTTTTTCCCTGTGGTCGATTGACCGACGGGTCGACCGCCCAAACGCAAAAACATCGATCCCGATCTTCGGTCGACTCGTCAATCGACCGACGTGATCTGCGTCTACGGGTATTAGCAGGTCGGTCGACCGATGGGTTGACCGCCCGAGCTACTACCCATTTTGGGCTTCCATCGGTCGATCTCCCGGTTGACCGAAGTAGCTCTGCTACTTTTTACCTTCATTCGGTCGACCTCCTGGTCGACCGAACCAAGGTTGATGTTTATTTCTTCCGCGCTTCGTTTTCGGGTTCCGGCTTTCAACGACCATCAACTTGGAGAGCTTTCAAGTGATCTTTGAGCCCATCCAATACGTATTTGCTGCACGCGTCGCTCTTCGAGAAGTTTCCGCGATGAACCCGAGCGCGACGATCAATGTCCTTCCGATTTCTGATTTTTCCGATCGAGGACATCGAACACTAATTGATATAGAACCTGAAAGATATTCTCAATAAAACCATTAGTACCATATTTGTTATCATCAAAACCATCAAAACCGAGATTAAGGCTAAGGTTGAAAACCTAAAGCCAACATGAAAGAGTTTGGGCTTTGGTCAAACACATAACTGGGTAAAAAAAATATCTTTTGGGAATTATCGTATTGGAGTTAATTACTGATTCAGCATATTCTGGATGTCATGCACATTGAAAAAAATGTGTTCGATAATATTTTCAATACTTTGATGGATGTTTCTGGAAAAACTAAAGATAATGTCAAGGCCCGACATGATATAAAAATACTTTGTAAGAGGCCGGAGTTGGAGTTACAAGAGGTCAATGGACGATATTTGAAGCTGAAGGCCCCGTATGTGTTAAATAAATAACAGATCAAAGATGTTTGTCAATGGATAAAAGAACTCAGATTACTCGATGGATATGCCTCAAACTTATCTCGATGTGTGAACGTCGATGATTGCAAAATATCAGGGATGAAGAGCCACGATTGCCATGTATTCATGCAGAGATTGCTTTCAATCGCATTACGAGATCTTCTACCTTATAATATTTGGGGTCCATTGACTGAATTAAGTATGTTTTTTAGAAACATTTGTGCAAATATCCTTCGAGTTGAAGATATATCAGCACTTGAAAGTAATATTGTTAAAATTATATGCAAGCTGGAGTAGTTTTTCCCTTGTGCCTTCTTTGACTCGATGGAGCATCTACCGATACACTTGGTATACGAGGCACGAGTTGGTGGCCCCGTTCAATACCGGTGGATGTACTTATTTGAATAATACATGAATCGTCTGAAGAAAAAAGTAAAGAACACCGCAGCTGTTGAAGGATCAATATTTGAATCGTATATCACCCAAGAAATTTCAACAATTTGCTCATTTTACTTTGAGTCGACAGTACAGACAAGATTTGATCATTTTTCACGTAACGATGACGGGGGAGTTCGACATTCGAATGGACGTTTAAATATATTTTGTCACTCTGGTCGTGCTTTTGGTTCTCGTCCATCTATTTGGCACAATTGTACGTATTACTCAATTGTCCAGAGATTGAACAATTCATTGAAATATTTGACATTGAGATGGTGCAAAAATACTCTATTCACAATGATGAAGAATTGGAGAGATTACGGAATCATAATTTCACTACTTGGATTAGGGCTTACAGAAAAGATCACAGAGCTGAAATAGATGAAAGAATATTTAAGTTTGTTAGTGGACCGTCGCGACTAGTGTCGTGTTATAGCAGATATTTTGTTAATGGGTAGAAATTTCACACGATTGAATATGAATTTACAAAGAAGACGATGAATGTCGGGCTCTGCATGAAAGGGACAACGTATGTTGAATGTGATATGGATTTTTATGGACTGGTGGAAGAAGTGATAGAATTGCACTACTTCGGCTTGAAATCAGTTATCATATTTAGATGTAATTGGTTTGATATAACAAAAAGGGGCTTCAAAGTTCATCCAAAATACAAACTTGTTGAGGTTAATTATAAATTGAAATTGGTAGCAAATGAGCCTTTTATATTGGCATCACAAGCCGAACAAGTATATTACGCGAAGTATCCAACTAGAAATAAGGATACAGCAAATTGGCGTGTTGTCTGTAAGACTAAAGCTAGAGGGAGAATTAATGAGCTGATACCTGATGTGATAGATGATTTCTATCAAGAAGAGGATCCTCCCGCAGTAGAGCATATTATTCCAATACCTGATGATGCGGACACAACGTTAGTTCAATTAGAAGATGAATATATTGATGATGATGATCATGAAGTTGAGGAAGTTGGAGATGAAGAAGAAGAATTCAAAGACTATTACTCAGATGATGAGGAATAATTGTAAAGTATATCTTCTATTAAATCTATCTCTACTATATATATAATCTAATGATATGCTTATTCGATAGATATGGTGGGTCGTGGTTATCGTCAGACGAGAGCTTTGGAGTCTCCGATCGATGAAACTCCAGCACTTCCTTTTGTTGCTGATCCTCCTGCCGATGATACCCCTACCGCTGATCCTCATGCCGCCGAGGCTAGTTCATCGAGACGCAGGCGGCCACACGGGCCAAACAGGTGGCAGCCTTCGCCAGCCACAGAGTCACGTCGACTCATTAGTGTGATTGGGGAGCGGTAATGTATCATGAATTATGAATTATTGCAAATTCATTATATCATATTTTTGTTGAGTAGGTTCGAGCAGGAGGATGTACCAAGGATCATATCTTTTACGATCCGACGATACATGCATGGGGCATGGCCCACGTGGTCCCACGTGCCCCATGAGTACGTCGACATGCTATGGTGCGAGTTTGAGACGCGTATTAAAAAAATATATATACATAATGATTAATATTAGTACTGATATTATTATTTTGCAGGCTCGCTATACATGGGCTGAGGACCAGAGGTCCGTCATTTACAATGCTTGGGAGGCTACTTCCCGACAGAGGTACAACGGCCAGCTGGGGCAGGCCCAATCCCAGGCGATGGCCCGAGCTGGGACCACAAACATCGCGGAGACTCGAGGATACATCCCCGATTGGATTACTCCGAATATATGGGACCATCTTGTGGCGTTTTGGTCGATGAATCGATGGCAGGAGGTTTCTAGGACTGCGGCTAGAAACCGCATGTCCAGAGGAGGAGCGCGTCATACTGGCGGCTCAATATCATTTGTAGTGCACAGTCGTTGTATGGTAAGTATTATATCTTAAATTCAAATATATATTTTATTTGTTACTTTGGATAATAAATAATGTATTTATTTTGTAAATGTAGATAACGGTGATGGATGATGGGACTGTCCAACGACCCTCCCCGATGGAGGTGTTTGAGCAGACTCACTGTCGAGGATATGGGGCGAGGGAGTACATGGACACCCGCCATGCAATCATTATGATAAGTATATTTGTTTAAATTATTCCTTATTTATTTATAATTTAAGTTTTAGGAAAAATATGAAACAAAAAATCAAACTCGAGTAGGAAACCTACACTCAGACGGTGATGCAGCGTGGGGGCACCCCCGAGGACTTTGATGTTGGAGCGTGGGTTGAAGGTGCAGGTGGCTGGGACCACGACCTCGTATATGGCTTTGCAGACAGTGGTCGTGCGCGAGCCATGCTCGGGCCAATTGGGGCACCGACCGCTCCGGTCGTTGGTGAGCGGTCGTCCACCTCCAGGACTAATTATGATCAGAGCAGTAGGATAAGGACACTAGAGGAGACAATCACATGCTAGAGTGAGATGATGAAGCATCAGAGTCAGATGATGGCGGAGATGCATGCTATCCTGTGCAACATCTCATCTTATACCAGCGTAGGCATCCCTTCGGCATCATCAGATCCATCGTCCTCGAGCCAGTCCACTCCGGTGTACACCCAAGCACTCCAGACCCCGCCATATTATGATTCAGACCTTCCTCCACCGTCGTCGTGAGGTTTATTGTTTTGTTTGGATATTGACTTAGTTATTTGGATACTACTTGATTGACTTGTTTTGTTTGGATATTGATACGATAGTTTTGAATTTGAATAGGTTTTATATGATTGGGGACAATTATAAACATAAGTATAATTATTTTGATGTATATCTGGGTGTATTAATGTATTAATGGGTGTGTGAGTTATGTATCAGGTTAAATGTATCAATGTATTAATGAAAATTAGAAATTTTAAAACTTTTCAGTTACAAGTTAACATCATCAGCAACAGCTTTCCCACGGTTGTTCGCGGGAAAGCTATTACTGAAAGTGTATTATATTTTTTGGGCCGCAACCTCAAAGTCGTTGCTGATGACCTACAACAACGGCTTAGCAACAAGCTTTCAAAACATTGAGATGTTCTTTGAAAATCCTTTAGATGTTTATTTTAAAACTTGTGGTGTTTCAAACTTGGTTTGGCTAAACTATTTTGAAACAGCTAATACAGTTTGGTACTATTGCTTTATTTATGATTTCACTGTCAATCTGGTTGTGTTTTTATGAGTTGTTGGTTGGTGCATAGTGTAGGCTTCGGGGTACCGACACGTACCCTGGCCGATCACGCGTACCCTGAGTCGGGGCGTGACAAAGTTGGTATCAGAGCCAGGTTAGGTCTTGACTATGACTAGGGATTGAGTACCGAATGAGGCATATGCTAGCATGTCTACGTACGGAATAGTTATGCTACGAGATCAGGCAACCACGACTGCACTCAGCTCACCATTTAGTTAGTAACTTAAATTATAATTGAATGAGTTGGTTAATATTAATGGTGAAATCATTATTTTTTTTATGATAGTTTGATGGAGGCCCGAAATGCTGCTCTGAGTGGTAGTGGTAGCAATTACACCGAACGCCAGGGCCAAGGTCGTGACAGAGAGAAATCTGAGGCAGAGGGCCAGGATTTTGCAGTTGTGCTACTTCAGGCACAAGTAGCTCAACTAACAGAAGCACTCCATAGGGAGCAAGAGTTGAGACAGCAGATGCAGCAGCAGCAACAACCGCCCCAACTGATACCCGCAGCCCCTGTGGTACTGGAGGTGGCTGAACAGGTGGCACTGTAGGTCAGGGGCCCAGGAGCACCTACATACGCATACTTCATCAAGTTCAGGCCGCTAGTATTCACCGATACAAACCGGCAAGTGGAAGTCACCGAGTTTTTGGGGGACTGTTACGAGCTGTGTATAGAGCTGGGGTGTTCGTCAAAGGCGGAAACATGCATGGTCGGCTTGCAGCTAAGAGGACCTGCCAATTATTGGTTGCATACTTGGAAGGGCCGTAGGGCAGCACACGCACCACCTCCCACCTGGGAAGAATTAAGGGCAGCTGTAGAGGAGCAATATTTGCTGATGAGTGTCCGCGATAAGCAGGCACGAGATTTTGAGTTACTGCGCCAGTCTGGGGGTATGACAATAGCAGATTATGAAATGGAGTTCACCCGGCTCTCTTGGTACCACCCAACTCTAGTGGCTAGTGAGATCGCCAAGGTGAAGAGGTTTGTGGAGGGTTTGAGACCTCAGATAGGCAGGCTTATCCATTACACCGAGGAATCCACATTTGCTCGGGTAGTGGATGAGGCCCTCCGGAAGGAAGCACTGGTGCCGTTCGAGAGGAAAGATGGGCCGCCCAAGAAAAAGCTCAAGGGTCAGGAGGTCGGCCGTGGCATTCGGAGGGAGCTGTGACCATCGCTGATCACCAGCAGAGTCGTGGGCACAATAGTAGTCGGGGCTGCAGAGGCTCAGGGTCATGGGCGACGAGACAGGCAGAGTCAGGGGGTGCTGCTCAGAAGTTAGACATGCTGCAGTGAGGTTGTTGTAACCGAAAACACTGGGGAGCTTGTTATGTCCGCACAGATGCATGCTTCAAATGTGGGCAGGTGGGACACTTTATGAAGGATTTCTCGTACAGAGGTGGCCAGAGAACTGAGCTATCAAGAGGAAAGGCGTCGATGTCAGTAGGGTTAGTGGCACAAAAATGTCAGATGAACTGTGATGCAGAGCAGAGGGCCGCAGGCTAGTCACTCTGAGAAACCGTCTACCCGAGTCTACACATTGAACTGTGATGGGGCAGAGGCATCTAGAGCAGTGGTAACATGTACTATTTTAGTATGTTCATCTGCTGCTTATGTTCTGTTTGATTCGGGTGCCACGCACTCGTTTGTATCTGCCAAATTTGCTGCCGAGTTACAAATGACACCTTCTTTGCTCGACGAGCCATTTATAGTATCAACGCCTACGGGCGATGCAATCATAGCCAAATCAATATTTCATGGCTGCGAAGTGCTCATCTTCGGCCATGCATTGAGAGAAGATTTGACACTCCTGCCCACGCTTGAACTCAATGTCATTCTCGGCATGGATTGGTTGGCGGAGGACTTTGCGTTGCTGGATTGTAGGGCTAAGACAGTCATGTTCAGCAAGCCCGGGTTGCCGTAGTTCACCTTCCAAGGAGAAGGAAGAAGCGAGCCGATAGGGGTCATCTCAACCCTTAAGGCCCGTAAAGTGCTACAGGGTGGCTGCCAGTTCTTCCTGGCCTTCTTATATGTAGCAGAGGAAAATGGAGATGCAGCAGGGGATATCGGTGGTATTCAGGTAGTCTGCGAGTTCCCCGATGTATTTCTCGAGGAGTTGCTGGGATTGCCGCCCAGGAGAGAAGTGGATTTCAGCATTGATTTGCAGCCCGGGGTGAAGCCGATCTCCATCCCACCCTATAGGATGGCGCTGGCCGAACTCAGGGAGCTAAAAGTGCAACTACAAGAGATGCTGGACTTGGGCTTCATTCGGCCAATTGTGTCAACATGGGGTGCTCCGGTACTCTTCTTAAAGAAGAAGGATGGGTCGATGCGCATGTGCATCGACTATAGGCAGCTGAATAAAGTGACAGTCAAGAATCGTTACCCACTGTCGAGGATAGACGATTTGTTTGACCAACTGCAAGGGGCACGATGGTTTTCGAAGATAGACTTAAGGTCCCGATACCATCAGCTGAGAATTTGGGACTACGATGTGCCTAAGACTGCCTTCAAGACTCGCTATGGCCACTACGAGTTCTTAGTGATGTCTTTTGGTCTAACCAATGCACCTGCTACTTTCATGGACCTGATGAACCGGGTATTAAGGAGTACTTGGACAGTTTTGTGATTGTCTTCATTGATGACATCTTGGTATACTCCAAGAGTGAGGAGGAGCACTCCGAGCACTTGAGGATGGTCCTAGAAACCCTCAGAGAGCACCGGTTATTTGCCGAATTCTCCAAGTGCGAATTCTAGTTAGAATGTGTAGGGTTCTTGGGCCATGTAGTGTCCAAGGAAGGGATACGAGTAGACCCTGGAAAGTGTTGTTTGAAATCCGACACTAGAAGGGGGGTTGAATAGTGTCTGTCCCCTTTTTATTTTAATCAATTTTTCTTTTTGCTCAATTTAACTTCAATCAAATGCAAGTGTATCTTAACAGTGGATGTGATCAAATATCAGGAACAATAATAAGCAAATATTGAAAGCAATGCAAACACGATCAATTATAGTGGTTCGGCCAACCGCCTACTCCACTACCTTGGTTCCTCACCAACTACTTTATAGAACTTGTGTTTCCCTTTGAATACAACCGAGGACACTCTTCTCACCTCTTTGAGAACTACTCAAACCTATTCACCTAGGCAAAATACAAATCTACAAAGTCTACCCTAAGTGTTTCTCTAGCACACATAGCAGCCTATTATAGATGAAAAACAAGTTTGAAATAAATCTTCAAATACAATGAAAAAGAGCTTAAGAATCGTAAGAAGGAACCACAACTCTTTTCCCAAGCCTTCGAGCCTCCAATTTGCCAGAAGTTGAACTTGAGTTGTAGCATAGTTGAGGGAAGCGGGCGCTTTAAGAAGGATGTTGACGAACGAGTAGGGCGCAGCAAATCAATCTCTTTGAAGGCTCAAATAACTTCTTGAATGCTCAATTAAATTTCTAAGGAGCTTTGAAAAAGTTAGGTGAGGGGTATTTATAACCCCTCAGCTGAACGGGCTATTCAACGGGTAGAAAACTAGCCATTACAACTGTTCGGTCGCTTGTCGGTCGATCGTCGGTCGACCGACCGATCGATCGCTGCCCTTTTTGTGCTTTACTTGAGCTATTCGGTCGACCGACGGGTCGACCGAATGAGTCGTAGCTTCATCAATCCCAGATCCGGTCGACCGATTGGTCGACCGATGCAGTGAAGCCAGAGGCGCGATATGCAATCAACAATCTGGTCGACCGATCGATCGACCGATGCACCTTTTGCCAAATTTTGGCTTCGGTTGACCGACGTAGCCTATTGCCAAATTTTCACCAACTTCGATCGAGCGACAGGTCGATCGAATGGCTACTACCATTTTGCAGCATCATTTGGTCGACCGACCGGTCGACCGAATAGGCTACTGCATGTATTCTTCCTTGTTCGATCAACCAAACTCAGACTGAGGCAGATTTTTACTTAGAATTTGTTACATGCTTTTTCATGGGTTTAGTTACCAAGTTTCAACTTGGATAACTTTACAATTTGGCTTGGGATAAAATCATCCTAGGGTTATATTACATGATTTTCACTTGATCTAAATCCGAGCCTTTCTTTGACGTTTTCTTCTTTCATTTTTTTGACGGTCTTTTTTTTCGTTTCGTTTGAATGAACTTCGCATGCTTATCGCTACCTCAACCTGAACTCAAAACTTCACACAGATTAAATACATGTTTGTTATCATCAAAATGAAGATCGAAGCTTGAGAGAGACCCTTAAGCCAACACAAAGGTGAAGGTGGTGCAAAACTGGAGGCAGCCAACCAGCGTGATCGAGATCTGCAGCTTTCTTGGATTGGCCAGGTACTATCGAAAGTTCATAGAGAACTTCTCTAGGATTGCAGCCCCTCTGACTCGATTGACTCAGAAAAAGGTTAGATTTGTTTGGGACGAGAAGTGTGAGGCGTGCTTTCAGAAGCTCAAGGAATGCTTGACGTCGGCACCCGTGTTGGCCGTACCTTCCAGCTCAGGAGGGTTTGTGGTCTACTGTGATGCCTCTCGGGTTGGCCTAGGCTATGTTCCGATGCAGTTTGGTAGAGTCATTGCCTATGCGTCCCGCCAGTTAAAGGTGCATGAAAAGAACTACCCGACGCACGATTTAGAGCTGATAGCAGTGGTTTTTGCACTAAATCTCTGACGTCATTACCTGTACGAAGAGACTTGTGAGATTTATACAGATCACAAGAGTCTCCAGTACTTGCTTACCCAAAAAGAGTTAAACCTCTAGCAGAGAAGGTGGCTGGAGCTCCTGAAGGACTATGACTGCACTATTATGTATCATCCGGGTAAAGCCAATGTGGTAGTGGATGCTTTAAGCAAAAAATCCATGGGAAGTTTGGCTCATTTGGAAATCAAAAGAAGACCCCTAGCTCAAGAGTTAGCATTGTACCTGGATGGGGGAGCAACCCTGATTGTGTCAGCATCGGGGACCCTGGTGGTGCACCTACGGGTAGAGTCCACCTTGGTGGACATGTTGCGTGCCGCGCAGGAGGAGGACACATTTTATTCTCTAACAAGGGATCTGGTCCGTAGAGGTGATGCTGATGATGGATTCAGGGTCGACTCAGAGAGTGTCCTAAGGTTCAGAGACCGGATCGTAGTGCCTGATATGGCAGAGGTTCGCCAACAGGTTTTGGAAATGGGTCACTGTTCCACTTATACGATGCACCTGGGAGCCACCAAAATGTACCGAGACTTAAGGCAACATTACTGGTGGAAGGGCATGAAGAGAGAGCTAGCAGAGTTTGTATCCAAATGTCTGGTCTGCCAGCAGGTGAAGGCTGAACATCTGAAGCCTACGTGGCTGCTGTAGAACCTCGAGGTCCCCGAGTGGAAGTGGGAGAAGATCAGCATGGACCTAGTGACCGAGTTGCCTAAGTCAAGCGGAGATTTTGATTCCATTTGGATGGTAGTGGAACGGTTAACCAAGACCACATACTTCATTCCAGTAAGAACGACCTTCTCTGCGGAGTAGTACGCCCGACTATTTCTAGACAGGATTGTGGCTTGTCACGGTACCCCAGTGATGATCATATCAGATCGAGGTATCCAGTTCACAACTCGGTTTTGGCAGTCTTTCCAAGAAGCCTTGGGCACTCAAGTGCGTTTCAAAATGACTTTCCATCCGCAGATAGACGAAAAGTCTGAGAGAACCATCCATACCTTGGAAGATAAGCTGAGGGCCTGCGTTTTGGACCTACCAGGCAGTTGGGAGAAACACCCGCCGTTGATTGAGTTCGCTTACAACAATAGCTATCACAGTAGCATTGGCATGCCTCCCTTCGAGGCATTATATGGGCGGCGGTGTAGGTCCCCTGTGGGCTGGTTTGAGACCGGAGAGACTCTCATGGTAGGTCCCGACTTGGTCGAAGAGGCCGTGAGGAAGGTACAACTGATAAAAGAAAGGCTGTTGGCGGCTCAGAGTCACCAGAAAATATATGCCGATAAGAAAGCCAAAAAGTTGGAGTTCGCTGAGGGCGACTTGGTATTCCTAAAAGTTTCCCCCATGAAAGGGGTGGTCCGATTTGGAAAGAAGGGAAAGTTGAGCCCTAGGTTCATTGGGCCTTTTCCTATTCTCAAGCGAAGAGGCGCGGTGGCTTATGAGCTGGCTTTGCCTTCTAGTCTGAGCAAAGTTCACCCAGTTTTCCATGTGTCAATGCTCTGGAGATATGTGAGGGATGAGTCCCATGTAATCGAGCCGACTGCGGTTGAGGTGGACACGACGGTCTCGTATGAGGAGAGGCCAGTGGAGATAATTGACCAACAGATAAGGAAGCTGAGGTCCAGGAAAATTCCCTTGGTAAAAGTTAGGTGAGAGTATCACACCGGGCAGGAAGCTACATGGGAAGTATAACAGAACATGAGGGAACGTTACCCTTCCCTGTTCGAAGAACTGGTAAGTCCGAGGATGAATTTCCCTTAAGGGGGCAAGGTTGTAATACCTGGGGATTCCTAATATAAAATTTTTCGTGGTGCAGCCCATCGAGTCGGGAGCTAACCAGGTCGAGTCCCGTGATCGCCTCGAATAGCAGGTAAAATTAATTTAAATCATAACTAAATGTTGGTGATTGAGTGGATGAGCATATTGGTTGACTCAAGTTTGGTTTGAGTTTTAGTTCGCGGATCGAGTCGGGACTCGATCCGAGTTAGATGGAGTTGGATGAGGAGGTAAGTAAGTGATCGGGGGTAAATGAGTCATTGGATGAGGGAAATAAAATGCCTTACCCAAGCCAGCCGTGCAGCTCAATAGGAGAGCCGCACGCAGCCCAAGAGGAAGGGGGAGCGAGAGGGATCTTGTTAGCACCGAGTTCGCATCGACGCTTGAGGAAATCGGAGCTCATCTTCATCGAGGTCACCTTGGGATCTGATCAAGGTGAGTGGTTAGTGTGTTTATGAAGGGAGGTGGGTGGCCGATCGACATGTTTCCTCATGTTAAAACTTTAGTCGATGTGTATACCAATGATATTATGTTTTAAAACGTATTTATTTTGCATTTTGTGGGCTGGCCGAGTGGAGGAAAAAGGGGAAAGGTGATGCTGAAAATTTCCCCAATTTCCTCGCTCGTCTTGCAACTCGCAGATCGCTTTATGTTCGTTATATTTTAGATCTTGGATTGATGCTTATGTTGTCGTCGCAAACATGTCCATCTTCCTTAGAGGGCTCGGCCGAGAAGGGTGTTACCCTGCTTGAGCCGGCCGAGCAATGGAAAGGGATGGAAAATTTGGGACTGCTCGGATCTATACGCTGGGTTTCATGTTATGTCGTCTTGATTCCTACTTACATGCTTAGTATTAGATTCAAATTTTATTATGTGATTGTTGTTCATCTTAGAAATTGATAACAACTTTAGATCTATATTCTCATGGTTATGGAAATGTTCTTGCTAATGCATACATGGATAGGATGGTTATGGTACATGAATCAAAGGAAATGTTTCATAAATTTTCAGATATTATGTTTAATTGTTGCTATGTTTATTGCATGTTCCTTATCGGTTTAGTTAATGGGATTTAACCTCTTTTATTCGGCTTTCACATGATGATTGTTGCTCATGATTATTTTTGGCAAGTGTCGTTGACAATGGTAAGCTGAGTACTTATCCATAGTCGGTAAGATCTAACAATTTTATAGAGAATGGTTTCGATACCTAGTTGTGACATTTAAATTAGAGACAAGTACACTTACTAGATTTTACACCTAGGGATGGTTAGCGAATATCAGTATCCTCGTAGTGTGACCCGAAGGGAAGGGTCGGACATGGGCAACGCCCGGAAAGCAAAATACAGGAAAACTTGCACAACCTGGTTCTTGTTGTGGTTGAGATGGTCTACTGAGGAGTGATATTAGCCAAACGGCTACCACGCAACTCAGCGGTTTATAGGATCTTGAGATTGCACCAGTAGGGCCGCTAGGTGTTAGACCCGAGTGGCGGAGGGTCTTGAGATTCCGTCAGTGCGCCACGCTGACGGTAGACCCGAGATTGGTGGGACTAGCTACACCTGACCCGGAGGATTCCTGAGGCTAGTGGCTATCCTAATCGACGGATCCGAATCATGAAAGTTCATATTTGAGATGCCTTTATGGGCTGGTTTTGGGTAGGCCAACTGGCCTGGTTACGTAGAGGGAAGAACCGAACCTTCTATATATATTTTTAGGCCATTAGTGGCCGAGCTTGTGAAATGGACAAGGGCCCGAGAGGCCGGTTCATCCATTCTTCTATCTTGGCAAACTGATTAACTTCTGTGGTGTGATCTTATTTAATCCCTATTTATGTCATACCTTATATATGTTATCTTGCCGAGGTTTTAAGTGGAGGTTCGAAAGAACCACTCACTGAGTTCCTCATGAACTCACGATTTCATTATTGTTGTTTTGCAGAGCCCGACCAGTGAGGTACGACTTGGTGGCATGGTGCGATTGGATGGCGGACGTGGGTGCAGATCTCGTAGCTATCAGTTATTAGTCATAGTCGTGTCTCAGTAGAGTCGTGTGTATGCACTGTGTTGTTTTGTAAAACATTGAGATGTTCTTTGAAAAACCTTCAGATGTTTATTTTAAAACTTGTGGTGTTTTGAACTTGGTTTGGTTAAACTATTTTGAGACAGCTAATACAGTTTGGTACTATTGCTTTATTTACGATTTCACTGTCAGTCTGGTTGTGTTTTTATGAGTTGTTGGTTAGTGCATAGTGTAGGCTTCGGGGTACCGACTTGTACCCTGGCCGATCACGCGTACCCTGAGTCGGGGCGTGACAGGCCGCTCTGGCCGTTTCTGATACATTGCTAAGTTATCAGCAACGCAATTTTCTGCCATGGCTGCATTGCAACGGGCCGGGCCATTGCACGCCGTTGCTGATGGCTTTCAGCAATGGCTCAACAATGGTTGGAGTTGTTGATGATGCTTGTTATTCCAGTAGTGTTAGCTCAAAGTAATGAATCCTAATTCCTCTTGATGTCTTAATGGTGAATCAAGTAAAGTAGTGTTAGATCAAGTAAAAGGAACTTCAAGCTTGGATTTTCAAGAATGGTGGTTCAAGGAAGGTTCACAAGATATCATATGATGACTCAATGGCTTCGTGAGAGTCAAAGGAAGGCTGCGGATGCCTTTAAATAAGCAAAACACCAAGCAAACTTCGGGCTCAACAGTTTGAAACAACTAAAACAAGAGGAGTTGGGCCCGCCAATTGAGCTTCGATCGATGGTTGATCAACCGGACATCGACCGAAGTGGTCATTGGAATATTTTAGAAAAGCTGATTTCTAGTTTCTCGCTTCAGAAAAGATGATTTATAGTGGTTATTGGAACATTTCAAAAGGTTGCGGATCCTTTAAATAGGTAGAATACCAAGCAATCTTCGGGCTCAATAGTTTGAAATGGCTATAAAAAGAGCCGTTGGGCTCGCCGGTCAAGCTTCGCTTGATGGTCGATCAACTAGACATCGACCGAAGTGGTCATCAGAATATTTCAGAAAAGCTAATTTCTAGTTACTCGCTTCTGGTTCGGATTTTGAGTTTAAGGTTCAATTTTTTTGGGTTGTTTGCATCATAAAGAGGGTTTATACAATCATTCTAAACACCCTAAACCTAAACTCTAACTTCTCGACGAATTTCGAGTGTCGAAGAGCATCCTTCTGATAATTGCGATTTCTTTGATTTTTTCGGTCGCAAACGTCGCACAGTACTCGACTTGGAACCTAAAAATATTTCTCCCTGAAATCATTAATCCTATGTTTGTTATTAGGGGTGAGCAAAACCCGAACCAACCCAAATAACCCAAAAAAATCGACCTAAAAATTCAAATCGACTTGGAGTAGAATTCAGGTTTTCACGAAACCCATCCGGAACAGGTGGTGGCATACTTGTAATTAAATCAAATTTTTCACCCGTTTCACAAAAAATGATCAAAACCCGTGTTTACTCATATTAGGGCATCCCACCCCCGAGTTCGAGTGAGCCATCTTTCTTCGGCGACAACAGGCGACATGTTGTCGCCGATCCCATTTCGCCGACGGATCACCGAGATTCCACTTTGCCGATGGATCGCCAACCTCACCTTCACATCTACCGAACACAACACGAAGCGAGGTATGATTTTTTGCTTAGATTATTGGTTATTTCACCGTTCACTTGATCTAAGGTTTCTTCTTGGTGCTGTGTTCGAGTCATGTTCTTTTCGTTCCATGTTCCTCTTTGTTCATCTTCGAGTTCTCGGCTCGATCTTGGGTTTACCATTGAATGGTTTTCGTCGCCTCTAGTTCTCGGATATAGGTTTTCGGCATCATCTATTTTTGGTTTTCATCCGCTGTTACAGTTGTCAAATCTAGGGTTTCTTCTTTGATCTAGGTTTTCTTATTCGATCTTGGGTTTCTGCTTCGATCTAGGGTTTTTATATGTGTTGTTTTACTCTGCTGTGGTTCTAGTCAGTGTTGTTTTAATCTACAGTGTTGTCTATTCTCGGCATATCCTTGCAATGTTATCTTGTTCCTCGGATCTAGGGTTTCGTCCTAAGTATACTTGTTATTGTTCCTCGGTTCTAGGGTTTCACCCTAAGTATACTTGCTATTGTTATATTGTTCTTCGATCAAAGTTATGGTGTTCTCCAATATATCTGATTATAGGAACACTGCATTCTAATATCTAGTTTTTTGTTACTGCATTCAAAGTGATTTTATCAATTCACTCACCCTACTAGACTTATGATGTTTTGTTAATTACTACAACTTGGATCTGTTAATTACTTTGATGTAATGATGTTTTGTTACTTTGATGTTATGTTACTTTGATCTCAATTATCAGTTTGTATGTGTATAATCTTGTTATTAGTTTTAAAAAATTAACTGTATTTGTTATCAGTTTTTGTTATATGCTATAAGTTTCCATGTGTTGATAGTGTATCAGTTATCAGTGTATCAATAATCAGTGTATAATTAGTTTGCATGTTTATCCTTACCAAAATGCATGAATTTATGTAATCTTTTATCAGTTTCTTTTATCTATTATTTGTTATCAGTTTTTGTTATATGTTATAAGTTTGTATGTGTATCAATAGATCAGTTATGAGTGAATCAATTATTAGTGTATTAATTATCAGTGTATTAGTTATCAATGTATCAGTTTGCATGTTTATCCTTATCCAAATGCAGAATCAGTTATGTGTATCCAAATGCATGAAGTTTCTGTAATATGTTGCTTGACTTCGGTTATTGCTTGTTCACTGTTAATCATGTTGCTTCCAGTTATTCTTATCATCTAATATCTTTTGCGCAAGATAATTCATGTACCAATTACCTAGTGAATTATTCTAGTTAGTTCAAGTTATCAATTACTATCAGTTATATGTTATATCAATGTTATATCAATGTTATATCAGTTCTGTGTTATATTAGTGTTATATCAGCTCTGTTCAGTGTTATAAACAGTTCATATTGTTGTTATGTGTTGGTCACTGTTATTTGTTATCAGTTTCTACAATATGTTATCAGTTTCTTTTGCTGTTCATATTGTTGTTGTTCATATTGTTGCCTTTCAGCTTGTTATTTTTGTTGTAATTTGTTACCACTATTCATATTGCAATATGTTATCACTGTTATATTGTTTAGACTGTTATCAGTAGCTCAAAAAAAAAAAAATTAGTAGATATAATAAGTTGAACATATGGGTGGCCATCGAAATACGAGGGAAAAGTTGGAGTTCTAGCCAAAAAATGCCACAAAAGAATTTTTGTACCTCTTGCATAATAGACAAGCTGAATTAGGCAATCTCAATTTTGATAAGACTGTATGGGAAGATATTAGTAAAAAACTGGAGAAGTGTGGGACTAATTACGGGATGGAGAAATGTAAGTCCAAAAAAACACGACTTCTTCGTTTATATCAGCATTTTCAAGAGTTGATTAACCACATTAGGGTCACATGGAATCCTAACTGTTGGATTAAGGGTCTCTCTTAAGCCTCGATTTTTATTTTGATGATAACAAACATGTATTTAATTCAAGTGTGAAGTTTTGAGTTCAGGTTGAGATTGCGATAAGCATGCCAAGTCCGTTCAAATGAGACGAAAGAAAAGATCGTCAAAGAAACAGAAAAAGAAAACGTCGAAGAAAGGCTCGGGATTAGATCAAGTAGTATTCATGTAATATACTCCTAGGACAATATTATCCCAAGCCTAATTGTATAGTTATCCAAGTTAGAACTTGGTAACTAAATCTACAAAAAGGCATGTAAAAATTTCAAGAAGAAATCAGCCTCAGTCTGCATTCGGTCGACCGGTCGATCGATCGAACAAGGAAGTATTCTGCCAAGCAGCCTATTCGGTCGACCGAAAGACGGTAAAAACTGGTAGTAGCCATTCGGTCGACCAGTCGATCGACCGAAGTAAGCGAAGCAATCTGCGCAAGGCTGCGTCGGTCGACCGGTCGGTCGACCGACCGAAGCTAAAAACGGGCAGAATGGTCATCAGTTGACCAGATTGGAGATCGCTTGACGCGCAACCCTGGCTCCATTGATTTGGTCGACCGACTGGTCGACCGAATGAAGGATCGACACTCTTCTGTCAGCCGGTCGACCCATCGGTTGACCGATCTCTCTCATCCTGCCAGCGGTAGCAGTGGCGGTCGATCTGTCAATCGACCAATCGATCTACCGGCCAGCGATCGAACGGCTTCAACGGCTATTTTTTTGCCCATTGAACGGTTCGTTCGGGTGCGGGGTTATAAATACCCCTCAGCCAACTTCTTTAAAGCATCTTAGAACTTTTATTGAGCAATTAAAGAAGTTTTTGAGCCTTCATAAAGATTGAATTCATGTGTGCCCTCTGCTTTCGTCGACAACTCATTTCGAGCACTACTTCCCTACTTCCTTCAATCTTGCTGCAACACAAAAAGTCATCTTCTTGCAAGTTGGAGATGTGAAGGTGGTGGAAAGGAGCCTTCGTTCATTTTACATTCTTAAAGCTTTTTCCTCTGTATTTAATTTTTATTGTAAACTTGTTTTAAGTCTGAGGTAGCTGCTAGGTGTGCTAGAAAACACTTAGGGATAGCTTTATAGAATTGTGTTTTGCCTAGGTGAATAGGATTGAATTCATGTGTGCCCTCTGCTTTCGTCGACAACTCATTTCGAGCACTACTTCCCTGCTTCCTTCAATCTTGCTGCAACACAAAAAGTCATCTTCTTGCAAGTTGGAGATGTGAAGGTGGTGGAAAGGAGCCTTCGTTCATTTTACATTCTTAAAGCTTTTTCCTCTGTATTTAATTTTTATTGTAAACTTGTTTTAAGTCTGAGGTAGCTGCTAGGTGTGCTAGAAAACACTTAGGGATAGCTTTATAGAATTGTGTTTTGCCTAGGTGAATAGGATTGAGGTGTTCTCAGAGTGGTGAGAAGGGTGTCCTCATTGTATTCAAAGGAAAACATAGATTCTATAAAGTAGTGGTTAGAAATCCTTGGTGAGGAGCCAAGGTAGTGGAGTAGGCAGTTGGCCGAACCACTATAAGTATTCTTGTTTGCATTGCTTCCTTACTTGCTTTTGTCATTGCTATTGAAATTTGATCACATTAACTATTAAGAAACAATTGCATTAAGTGAAGCTAAAATTGAGTAAGAAGAAAATACAGAGAAAGGGGACAGACACTATTCAACCCCCCTTCTAGTGTCGGGTTTCACACAACACTAACACGGGGAAGATTGATGTCGATGAAACAGTGTGGAACTCATCGGTATGTCTTTTTGTATTTAATCAATGGGGTTGAGTTAGTTGGTTTTAGAAAAAAAAATTTCGTTTGCAGAAAGGAACGACAAAAAGTTATTTCAAACCCTTTAAGAACGGGCCACCACCACACTATAATTTGATGGAATTGATATTTCAAAATCATTCAACAACTGGTGGGATGGCCCGATCATCAACACAGCCCCTATTGGATTCGGACGAAGAGTGTATGGTAGAGAAGGAATATTTGGATCCGGATGTACGTGGGAAGGAACCCTTAGTGGAGGAAGATGATGATGCTGATAGTGTTGAGGCGGTAGATAGACGTCCATCTATTTCCTCATGCGGCAAGAAAAGAGGTAAATTATCGGTGAGATCAATTGTAGAACAGGAGAGGAAAAAGCTGTATTAACTTATTTCAAATCACTATGCAGCCCGTCGAAGTGATGCAGCTTCAGTGTACACATCACCCCCGGATCCATATAGTATCCCAAATTGTGTTGGGCGCATTACTTGTGTGGAAGGGCTACCCGAAGCTCACTTGTTTAAGACAATGACTTACTTGGTTGAGCATCCAGATGCTCGACCACTTGTTATGTCATTAAATGATGAACAACTCAAGAAATAGATGGAAAGTTTACATGGGTGACACATTACTTTATTTTTTATGATGCCGGATTGAACTATGTGTGTAACAATACTTTTTTCATTTTCATGCTTCGGTTATGAACTGAATAATGTATTTCTAGTTTGTTTACTTTCATGCATTATGTTTTACTTATTTTTTAATTATCGTAGAATGAGTCATCAGCCTCCACATACATCTTAAAGCGATGAAGAAATTTTCGATGACTTGGTATTATTACTCATGTTGGATATATTGGATAAGTTGGATGAATAAGAAAATCCAACCCCAAGAAGAGTAGTGCGTACTTCAATTTTGAGAGGTACGGACTATGTGAAGGAGTTAATACATAGTCCTGTACGATGCTACGAGAACTTGCGTATGGATCCAAGTCTATTCCTTAGATTATGCACCGATCTTAGGAGACTTGGCTTGGAAGACCAAAATAAACATGTAATAGAATTCTATGCCTTGCACTTGTAATAGACTTAATTGTTACTTTGATTTATTTTTGATAGTGTATGTTACCAACAATATACTAATTTTAGTTTCACTAAATAGTATGGCAGCTTCTTCATCCCGAATAAGTGAAACGTATTTGAGATATCAAAATAGAGAATATTTTTGCGATTTGCGAGCCGCAGTAAGGATAAGTGAAAATGAGAAAAATGCCAGCCGATTATATGCGGCTTGCATAAATAGAGACAAAATTGACATTCCCGATTGTCAATTCTTTCGATGGATCACTCTCATTGCAACGACAATACGCGATGAGGAAGAAGAAATGAACCAAAGAAGTAGGGACCTCTTTTCACTTGAGGCAAAAATGGACAAGATCCTTGACATGGGTTGCAAGGGGTTCATTGTACTTGTTTTCATTGCAATTGTTTTTTTTTTAAAATGGTTAGATAACTTTAATGATGTAAACCTAAATACTTTATTGGACTACTAATATAATTTGACAACTTTATCTTATTATTGAATTAACTTGCTTTTATATCGACGGGCAATTGGAGGCGATAATCAATCAATGGTTATGCGCACTTTCCTCCTAAGGTCGTAAAGTAATGTTGCCCATTATCAGTTATGGTTTTATATAAATGTGTGGTTGTGCGTATATATTTCATTGTTTGGTTGTGCTTATATAAATGAGTGGTTGTGCTTATATAAATGTGTGGTTGATTTTATAATGGTTGTTTTGAGATAATGGGCAAACTATATTTTGGAGGACTATGAATTGAAGACGATCACCAACTAATGGTGATACGCATTTTCCTTCATTGTCCTACATTCATAAGATGGATTTTTTACTGTCATAATTGATGTCGTGAGGATTGTTGATGGACAAGGTAAAAAATCAAACATACTTGATTTTTTCATCCTATTACATCAACGGTCCTCACTAACAACAGTAATGACTGTAATGTGATATGTGATGATGCTGTGATGGTTCTTGGCTGCTGTAATATAGCTACTGAATAATTGAAGAACATGTTGAAGTGTTGAATTGAACTACTGAAGTGCTGTAATATAGCTACTGTAATATAGGTAGTGTAATAATGTAATGTTGCTAAGGCTACTGTAATATGCATATCTACTTTAATGTTACATATCTACTGAGGCTACTATAATGTTGCTGAGTTGAATTGAACTACACACTTCATCAATAAATATTTTATTTTATTTTGCATATCTATTGTATTGAAAAAGTGTTTTTACTTCACCATCTTTCACGTAGCACAAATTATCAAACCGGAAAAAATATTTGTAACATAATTTAAATAAAATTGAGTTAGGTAAAAATCAATAATTTCAACCATTATTAAGTTGGATTAGTTAAAGAAGTAAAAAAGAACGAGTTCATACTTAGTTGATACGTAGCTCATACTTAGTTGATATTTAATTGATAATTAGTTCATGATGATATTCATACTTAGCTTCTATTTTTATTTACAAATTTTTTTATTTTGAATTATTTATAAATTAATAAAATATAATAAAATATATTTTAATAATTTTTAATGATTTTTATACCCTAATTAAATAATATTCACAATTTTTTTATTAACTAATTAATATTATTCATATATTTTTTAAATTTGAGTTAATGATATCAAATTAAATAAATTATAATAAATAAAATAATATAAATTAATAAACTGAAACTAAAACTATGTTTGATAAACAAACATAGTTTCAGTTTTCGTCCCAAAAACTGTCATCAAAATTAACACAAAATAAATAAGTTTTCATTGGTTTCATTTCGTGAAACATGAAATTTGGACATGCCAAACAAACGCATTTTCGTCAAACAAAAAAATCAAAACCAAAATTCTGAATTTTGAAAATCCATTTCAGTTTTCATGAAACGAAAAGTCAAAAAATATTTTCGCAAACCAATGCGCCTTCAGCCATTTAAAATTGGGTTGATGCTATAATTATTTTGTGAAATGGCAAACAATAGTAATTGGGAAGAGAAACATATTTCTAGAGAGATGGTTCACATTGGATGTCATAATAATAGATCTATGATTTCATTGGAAAATCCCTCTCTTCATATCAGTCCTGTGAAATTAGATGGATCATCTACGTATTTAATGTGATCTCGAAGTGTGCGACTATTTATTAGAGCCCGTGGTCTTGAGGGGTATCTCACCGGGAGTAAAGTACAGTCAGCAAATGGAGACAATGCACAATGGGAGTCAGAGAACTTTCTTGTTATGTCTTGGCTTCTAAACTCTATGACTTTGGAGATTGGTCAGGGATTCACAATTCTTAGTACAACCAACAAAATTTGGGAAGTTGTTTAATAGACGTACTCTCAGATAGGGAATTCTGTGCAAGCTTATGAGATTCACTGTAAAATTCGTCAAGTAAGACAAGGTGATATGTCAGTGACTGCTTATGTGACTGAGCTTAGACGATTGTGGTATGTGATAGACTTTAATCATCCATTCAAGGCCTTACATGCTGAGAATGAGATTCTACACAAAAAGTATATCGTAGAAGAATGCTTATTTGATTTTTTGGCAGGGCTTAATTCAGAATTTGACTCCATTAGAACACAAATTCTTGGGAGAGGAGATACATTGCCTGCACTTCAGTAAGTTTTTTCTATTGTTCAAAGTGAGGAGACTCGAAGAAGAATTGTGGTGGAGCCTAGTAACTCACCAGTACCATCATATCGATATGCACTGTCAAAGGACTAAGGGAGAACAAATGAAGTGTGATAATCGTCATAGGCCTAGTCACATTAAAGACACATGTTGGCAGTTACATGGTAGACCTCGAGGAGGTGGACGTCGTGGTGGAAGATTTGGGTAGTCGAACTCACGGACAAGCTTACTATTATGAACACAATGAAAATACTAATCAGTCCACTGATAACTCCTCAGTGTCAACTGAAGTGTTACAAACTCTCAGACAACTCATGGCAAAGCTTGATCCTACCTCTACTGGAGAGACCTCCTCTACAGGCTCAGCTAGTCAACCTTCTCCTTCCAGACACCACTCTCATTTTGCACAATCAACTACTCTACATAGTGCATTAAATGGTACTACCGACGGATTTTTGTGTCCGTTGGTATTACCAACGAATATCATTATCCGTTAGTAATACCAACACAGTGTTTGTTGTTGGTATTACCAACGAATATTTGTCCGTCGATATTAGAAACAAATACATCTGTTGGTATATAACTTTGTTGATATTACCAACAGATATACTTCTGTTGGTATGTCTGTCGGTTTTACCAACGGAATGTATCCATCGGTAATACATCTTTTGATTATTTATACCTAAATCCATTCCCAAATACCATGATATCACATTTGTACACATGAAATTCCTGAAACCACATGAATCATCATATTTACAACTAATTTCTTTAAATTAAACCACAATTGATTTAAAGAAACCATTGTATACATTAAATTAAATTAATTAACTGATTTCAAAATACATTTTGCTTGTTTCAAAATTAAATACATGTCAATAATGTCTTTGATAAAGATCTCGCCTCCATCAACAAATTCAAAATTTTGTCAAAGATCTCTTCGTCATCAACAAATTCAAGAACAAGTATATCTTTGTCTTGCTCTAGCTATCACCTGGAAAGAAAAGGTGTCACGATTGTAAGGCATGACATGCTACTTATATCAAACTTAAACAAATAATGCATATCTATTAGTATAAATAGATAATATGAACAAGAAAATAATCCAACTTTGTAAATATGTGAAATAACTTCTTTAAAGTCAATAATCAATGGAACAAATGCCTAATAGTCTCTTATGAGAAGAGGTAATATCACAAGTTGAGCTTAATAGGAAATTATCCCACCCAGGAGCTAATCTTATGGTTGACAATTCCCCCAAAATATCAGGTACATATTAGTATTCCTGTCATGTTCCCAGTAGAAAATTGCTCAACCTCACACCAAAAATGCAAAAAATGAAGATGGATATGCCTTTATCTAAGCATGCCAACTACCATACCAGGGTACCTTCAAGTACAAATATTAGAAGTGCAATCACCTATTATTCACGATAAATTCTAAATGCAAAAAACTTATAGGGCCACCAAAAACTTCAAGCTATGTGCCAAATTACCAACAATATATTCAGTAAACCCATAAAATTATATTTCAGATACCTCATAGATTTGGACAGCATTTGGATGCTTGATCAACTTCATGGTAAAAATCTCTCTTTTTATCTGCAAAGAAGAACCAATTTAGTTTTTGATTGCGAATCATTCAAAGTTCTATTTCATGCTAATATTAAATTGAGCAAGCAAGTATAATTGAAAATATTTGTTAGACTTTGCTTCTACATCTGCACTTGTCAACATCTTAGTCTAGGTCCTTAAAATAGAGTGAACAGGAAAACAGTCAGCAATTTAGGAGCAGAACAATAGGCCACCAAAAGATCTCAAAAAAATATCAGACAATCATATGACAAACCTGTCATTAGATATTTAATAGGTCATTTAATTTAACATCTTAAATATTCCTTCTTAGTTAGTCATGATCATATACTTTATGCAGGCTAATTTGAGATGATCTAGTTCTCTTGCCCATCCTTCTCTACCAAGTAAATTATGACCTTGAAGATATACTTTAGTCATGAAATATTGAATCATGCAATATAAAAGATTTTATTTAGGATCTTGAACATATAAATTATGACCGTTAATAGTTTGATTAATTTGTAACAGATTTTATTTATAACTCCAGAAGCTACATGAAAAATTATTATTTTAAAGGATAGAATGTCTCAAAGTTGCAATTTATAACATGACAAGCTAAGTTCAAATCTATGCGTAGATGAAGATGCATGTTATAACTCCAGAATTTGCTGAACGATATGTAAGATGCAAAACACTCAATAAACGACTACAAAAAAATAGGGCATCTATAGTTATAAAATTTAGCAATAAAATAATAAAACAATAATTCTAAAAAATAGTGAAGATTAAATCAGTTCAGCTATAATTTTGGAAACTAGTGAAGATTAAACCAGTTCAACTATAATTCTGAAATCAGTTACAAGATTGATCAAAGCATAAGCATACTAAACTTTATATAATTAGACTCTATAACAACAACTAAATTTATAATTAATTGACATTGGAGGAATTCAACTTACTAGAAGGTTGTGACGATAACTAAGCCTGCAATTGAGACCAACTTGTCCTTCTTAACACTTAGTAACCCTACTATTTTTTTTAAAACAATTATGCATGCCTTGATTGACAGTATCGCTTCAACTAAAGCTAAAGCACCATTTAGTTAATAAATAGTTGTCTTTTCAACATATACATTAATCTCTAAATGGTTGGCATGATTATTTAAACCTACATCATTGAAGTTTACGAGGGTGATGGGAGCATGCATATGTGTATAATTAATTAACATGAAATGCTAGAAATCAACTATATGGTTACCAAACTGTATATAATAGCTAGAAATCAACTTAAGCTTTAGTAATAGAGCCAATCATAAGTATATTATCAAACTTAAAATAACAGGTATCATGCTTTAGTTGAATGCTATGGCATAAAAGATTAAAAAGTAACAAAAGCTGGAATATGTCAACCTTGAGCAAAATGCCAAGCAAGTACTTGAAAAATCTTTGTGCAGAAGTACCACCACCTACAATAATCTTAGAATCAAAAGACCATTTAAACTATAGAGAAAAGGAAAATTTAACTATAGAGAACAGACCATTTTGAAGCCACATGCCTAATTGGGACTTAAAATCATATCCCTGTGAATGAATCTACACGAGATACTTGTGGCCCACAAATTAGAAGCATAAGCATTATAAGCCATAACTTGTTCCTTGGTTCCTGGGTTAGAAAGTTCTCATTGTTTTATATTATATGGTAGAACATCAGTACAAGGAGGGAGTACAAAGAGTGCTAGGTTTCTTTCCTTTGCTCCCTACCATATGCTATTCTAAGCTCTAACACTATCAGTCTTGATGGCATAAGCGGGTGAAATCCAGAATTGTGAGAACAGACCAGCCTACACTTTTATGCATACCAATCTAATTAGCTACAAAAATTTTAAACAACCAGGGAAAAAAACAAAAATGCAGCAAACCAAGAAAAGCATAAGAACCCAAATCTGAACACAATAGCAACAATATGGGAAAAAAAGTTTGTTTTCTCATTAGAAGTATGGTAAACTACCAATAAACCAAGATCTAAACTTCTCTAATAAACCGTAACAAGTAATCACGACCAGACAGCTACAAAATCCGAAATATGTGAATCTCGTAGAAGAACTCGAAAAAATAACTGGCATCACGGAATGGGCACCGGCTCAATCGCCTAATTAAGAAATAAAGCAGACAATAAAGGAACAGAGGTGGTGATGGGAGACCTTGGAGGAGGAGCTTTTGAGTTGTTTCGTTCGGATCTATAGAGCACTCCTTGAGCATTGCATACACATCCTCATCGTTGTGGTGGTCGGCGATCTCCTTCATGTTTTGAATCATCCTCTGAGATTGAAACCCTAGCTCTGCCTCCGCTAATCGTCCACCAGGATCGAAACCCTAGCTCTGCCGCTGCTCATCTCCGGAGCCGAGAGAGAGAGACCTAGTAAGATGGGTGGCAGATCAACGAGTAGAGGATACCAGCAAGGGTTTTTTTGCTTGAGGATACTAGTAAGGCTTTTTGTCTGCTGAGGGAAAAGAAGGGAGCAATCGCAGGCTTTTTGTCGGACGATGAAAAAAAGAGAGGGAGATTATTACGATCGGCTAAAATAGAAGTGGGAAGAAAAAAATAAGAATTTGATAAATTGGTAGGCTAAATTACCAATAAATTATATATCTGTTGGTAATTTTGTTGATAATACCAACAAAATATATCCGTCAGCAGGGTTGTCAAGATCGCTAGCAAGATCGTAGGATTGTCCTACGATCCTACACCATGCTAGCAATCCCGATCTCACCAAAAGATCGGAAAATGTGGGATCGGTCCGGGATCGCTAGCAGGATCGTAGGATCGGTAGGATCGTATATAGACAATCGATCCTATACTAGTACTTTTTCATCTATGAATTAAACAAATTTGGGCCAAAGCCCAGCCCACTCTGTAGTCAACTCCGGGTTTGAAACCAATCTGAGACCTGCCCGATCCAATACCTGCCCAATTTTGACATTTCCATGTTTGAAGCCCTTCTCTTCATCGTTCACTCACCCGATTCCTCATACTCTTGAGTCACTGTCGCTGCTCTCAAATCGACTCCTCAGTTCCAAGCTTTCAGCGTTCCTCACTTCCTCGGTTCCTCCCTTTACCTTCATAGAAATATTCATAGAAAAATATACATTTATGGTATAGATATTTTTTTTAAAATTATTGGTGGGATCTTACGATCCTCGATCCGATCCTACTATCCTCGATCCTACGGGAGCCTTACGATCTTGCGTAGGAAAGCGATCTTGACAACCTTGTCCGTCGATAATCAATCCGTCGGTGAAGGTCTGTTTTCTTGTAGTGTTCCCTGTTCAGGTAGAGATAAAGTTCATATTACTGATGGTTCTTTTGCCCCTATTTCTCATAAATGTGTTATAACTATTACTCCATCTCTACATTTATCGTCAATCTTATATGTTCCTCATTTTCCTAACAACCTCTTATCAATTAGTTCAATAACCAAGGCTCTCAATTGTAAAGTAACATTCTTCCTTACTCATTGCTTGTTTCAAAAGCTCGTGGCGGGAGAGACGATTGGATCTGGTAGAATGCATGATGGTCTCTATCAATGGATAACCTTGGTAGTCCAAACAAAGTCAAATATATGTGTTGGCCTAAGGTTTTCAACCTTGGTCTTAATCTCAATTTTGATGATAACAAACATTGAACTAATGATTTCATGGAGATTTATTTTCAAGTTCCAAGTCGGTTAGCACTCGACGTCCGTGATCAGAAATATCAAAAAAATCAAAAAATCGAATGGACGTTGGTCGACGCGCTCGGATTCGTCGGGAAAATAGAGTCTAGGTTTAGGGTGTTTAGATAAATTATAAAGTAACATCCTTCCTTACTCATTGCTTGTTTCAGAAGCTCGTGACAGGAGAGACGATTGGATCTGGTAGAATGCATGATGGTCTCTATCACATGGATAACCTTGGTAGTCCGAACAAAGTCAAATATATGTGTTAGCCTAAAGTTTTCAACCTTGGTCTTAATCTCAATTTTGATGATAACAAACATTGAACTAATGATTTCATGGAGACTTATTTTTAGGTTTCAAGTCAGTTAGTGCTCGATGTCCGTGATCGAAAATATCAAAGAAATCAAAAAATCGGATGGACGTTGGTCGACACGCTCGGATTCGTTGGGAAGATAGACTCCAGGTTTAGGGTGTTTAGATAAATTGAAAATCCTCATTATGATGCAAAGATCCTTAACGAACCAAACCCATAATCCGAAACCAGAACCGAAGAAAGAAACCGGTTGAAACTCAATGTAGAGTACAAGTACAATAGGTAGAGTACCGGTACTCTCCGGCCGGTCAATAGGTCGATCGACCAAAAGGAGCCGATCGCTTGGTCGGTCGATGGGCCTTCGACCGGACCTGCAATCGAGCGGTGCCAACGGGCAAAAATTAGCGCGTTGGATGAGCTATTTTGGCTCTCTCCTCTTGTGGCTTATAAATACCAGCCCTTGAGTGCCTTCCCCATGGATCTTGACCTTCATTGAGTCATCCTTAATCATCTCTAAATATTTCATTGAGCCATCTTAATTTTCAAGAACCCTAGTTTTGATCTCAACTCCTTGATCTTGCCTTCAAGCTTTGATCGATTCATCATTGAGGCATCAAGAGGAACTAGGACTCGTGTTTGGAGCTAAGTATTTCTTGTACTATTTATTTTCTTCATTGTTTGTGTATTTTATCGTTTATTTCGTTGTATTCTCAAGTGTGTAAACCTAGAGTGCTAGGTTGATTGAGTTTGTTGTTTTCTTAGTGTTAAGGCTTAAATCCACCGGTGTAAACTTAGTTTGCTATGATTAGTTCTTGTTGTCCTTAGATTTGAGATGTGAGAGTGCTCTCGGTAGGAAGGCGGAGACTTCCGAGTGTGGAAGTGTCTTTGGTGTGAGAGCGGAGACTCTCTGGTGAAAACGTCATCATTGTAAAGGAAACAAGATAATCTAGTAAGGCTAGTTTGGAAATCCTAAGCGAGGTGCTTAGGTAGTGGAGTAGGCATTGGGGCCGAACAACTATAAATTATTGTATTTGCATTACTCTATTATCTGTGCTTGCTTATATTGCTTACCATTTGCTTCCGCACATAATTAACTCATATTGTGTTTTGCCTAAGAATACGATTAAAATCAATAAACCGAAATTAGGCAAAATGTTTTAATAACACACTATTCACCCCCCCCCCCCCCTCTAGTGTAGGACATTTCACCAATATTTTGTATCAGAGTGGGTCGTGGATTCAGATTTCACCATCTCGTCCACATCTTGCCTCGATTCGGAAAATGGCACTAGAGAGTATAGCGTTTGCACCACCTAGGTTTGATGATGTAATTTTTTGTGTTTGGAAGAGTAGGATGTATACCTTTCTTAAAACACAAAGTTTAGATATATGGTGCATGCTAAAGAATGAATATGTTGAGCACACCATTGACATTAATGATTGGACTCAAGAATAAGTTAAATTATTTGAATTGAATGATATACTTGAAAATGTTATGCATTGTTCTTCCGCATTTGATATTTGGGCCACATTAAATATGCTTTATGATTATACCAAAACCAAAGAGATTGACACTTTTGATGAAGGTGGTGATGACAATGATCATCCCCCTAGTACTAACCTTGGTTTGATGCCCAAATCACTTCTAGGCGAAGGAGCACAAGTAAGAATCGGAAACGGAAACTTAGGTGCTTCCTTTGCCAAGAGACGGGACACAAGAAAATGAATTGTCCTCTCTTGAAGAAGAAATCCAAAAAGAAGAAGTGTGCTTCTCCATCCACATCTCAATCAAGTGAAGCCTCTTCTAGACATGACGATGAAGTTACATCGAACTTTTGCCTCATGGGTCTTCGGAATGAGGTATATTTACCATCTTCTATCATGATCAAAAATAGTGATTCTAGTAGCTCTAAATCCCTTGACATGTATTATGAGGAACTATTAGAAGAATCTTAAAAAATATATGCCTTGCTTATGAAAAAAAGGCATATGAAAAAGAACAAGGAAAATAAAAAATTAAAGAAGGAAAATTTAAGGCTTAGTTCTCATGTGCATAACCTAGAAAATGAAATATTGAATACAAGTACACTTGTTTCTTACCATGATGATTTTAAGAATTTAAAAAGTGAGGTAAAAGATTTGAGTAATGAAAATGAAGATTTGAAATAAAAAATAAAAATTAGGAGTAATGATTTGAAAAATAATTTCAAACTTGAGAATGAAAAATTGAGAGTTGAGAATTGCATGTTAAAATCTCAACTACATGCATTGCATAAATCTATGAATGAGTTGAAAAATGAGATGTTGATTTTGAGTAGGAAAGTTAATGCTTCATCTTTTAAGAATTCTAGAAATCAAAATGTCTTATTTAGGAAACCTCAAAACAAGAATGCTTCTTTTAAGAATGCTCATGCTCATCATAGTTCACATGTTAAGCATTATAATGATAGATCCCATGTCCATAGAAAGAAGTTTAATGGACATTGCTTTAGTTGTGGTATTTTTGGCCATGCTATCCATGAATGTGCATTGAAGAGAAATCCAAGTGTTGCTAGGACACTTTGGATTCCTAGGTCATTTAACCCCCAAGGATCCAAAGTCATTTGAGTACCAAAAATTTCTTGCTCTTTTGTAGGGAGAGCTACCACACAAGGGTAAAGGGAATTGAAGAATTGAAGTTGATCATGGACTTGAATGAAGAACCCATCCTTGGTTGCAACTTTAAGTCATTATGATGCCTAAGGTATGAAAAATGACATCTTAAGTAATCCGGTATCATCTTCTTACTTTACTTTGGTTCATTCAAGTTGGAGTATATATGATACTTGTTTAATTTGAGTTGATTCTATCCGGTCTTGATATGGTTTTATCAAATGATTTTTTTGATTTTTGATTTCCGGTCTCTTCGAAGACCTAAGTAGCCTATAACGGGCTTACCTTGAGATTATGAATCGTAGGCTCATTGTGGCCTTTTGGTTTTCAACCAATATAAAGGGTTGAAGATCTTAATTTTCAAATATTTCATATTTTGATATCTCTTGATTCGTTTCGGATTCATGATAATATATTTCGAAATAGATTTCAAACTATTTAGCAAAGTAGATTTTGAAAATGATACTTGATTCTTCTCTTTACTATTTGATTTGGGTTGCTTGCTAGTAGATTTAGTTTCATTAAATCTACTAATGAAGTCTACTTGCAAGTTGAGAATGTTAATGGAAGGCTATGCTATAATAAAAAAAATTGAAAAGGAAATGAAAAGTTTGGGAAAATTTTCAAGAATGAGTTATGAGTTTGATTTTGCAAAAATCTTAGTATAAT
This sequence comes from Canna indica, assembly GCA_034359265.1. NCBI lineage: Eukaryota > Viridiplantae > Streptophyta > Magnoliopsida > Zingiberales > Cannaceae > Canna > Canna indica. Next base: position 41,557,726 of record CP136892.1, read on the forward strand.
ACTTGAATACTTGTGCTATAATGACGTCTCTATACTCATGATTGGTTTTGCATGCTAAATATATAAAATTTCATGAGTAGGTAAAATTTTGATAACTTAGACAATTTCATGATATCTTGATTGAATGAAACTTATCTTAGGTTGAAATTTTTCTTTAGAGATTTCATTTTAAGTTAAAAATTGGATGAACATGTTTAGGTGTATTAATGATTAGTACGTTGCCATGTGCTTAAAACTGAGATTTCATCATTGAGGCATCAAGAGGAAATAAGACTCGTGTTTGGAGCTAAGTATTTGTTGTACTATTTATTTGCTCCATTGTTTGTGTATTTTATCGTTTATTTCGTTGTATTCTCAAGTGTGTAAACTTAAAGTGCTAGGTTGATTGAGTTGGTGGTTGCCTTGGTGTTAAGGGCTTAAATCTATCGGTGTAAACTTAGTTTGCTAGAATTAATCCTTGTTGTCATTAGGTTTGAGGTGGAAGAGTGCTCTCGGTAGGAAGATAGAGACTTCCGAGTGTGGAAGTGCCTTCGGTGTGAGAGCAGAGACTCTCCAATGAAAACGTCCTCGTTGTAAAGGAAACAAGATAATCTAGTAAAACTAGTTTGAAAATCCTAAGCGAGGTGCTTAGGTAGTGGAGTAGGCATTGGGGCCGAACGACTATAAATCACTGTGTTTGCATTGCTCTATTATCTGTGCTTGCTTATATTGCTTACCATTTGCTTCCGCATGTAATTAACTCATATTGTGTTTTGCCTAATAAAATGATTAAAATCGATAAATCGAAATTAAGCGAAAAGTTTAGATAACACACTATTCACCCCCCCTCTTTAGTGTAGGCTATTTCACCAACAATATGGTCTCTTCTGCAACGAGCACACTAGAGGAATTACAGTTACATCATCGTCAATTTGGTCATTTATCTTTTTCAATTTTAGCTAGACCTTCTCTTTACAAATTATGCAATGGCCATTTGATTTGTGATGCTTGTGAATATGCCATACATACAGGAAGTATCTTTTCTGCTACTGAAAATCGTAGTCAATCTCCATTTGATGTTATTCACACTGATGTTTGGGGACCCTGCCGTGTTACTTCTCTTTCTGGGCATAAATGGTTCGTTACCTTTATTGATTGTTTTAGTCGAACAACTTGGGTTTAATTGTTAAAGAGTAAAGATGAAGTGTTATGATGTTTTAAAAAAATTCACAGGATGATATAAACTCAATTTAGTACCAAGATCAAAATCCTTCGCTCAGATCATGGTACTGAATACACCATTAAGGAGTTTCAGGACAACTTATTAGCTAATGGGATTCTTCATCAAACTACTTGTGTTGATACACCTGCTCAGAATGGTGTGGTAAAAAGAAAGGATTGCCACTTATTGGAAATCACTCGATCTTTACTCTTTACCATGAACATGCCAAAAAAAATTTGGGGAGAAGTTATTTTGATAGTTGCTTATTTAATTAATCGCATGCCGCTTCAGACTTTGGAGTTCAAATCACCACTTGAATGTCTTATTGGAGATACGACTTTCATTGTACCTCCTAAGATATTTGGGTGTGTTTATTTTGTAAAATGTTATTTTCCTCCTGAACAGAAGATGTTTGTGACTATGGATGTAACCTTCAGAGAGACAGACAGAGGCATACTATTTATCTGATCATAATTCGATAAATATTATCCCTCCATCTCCTTTGACAGTATCAGATGAATTTATCTACTCACTATATTCTAGTCCTGAGATACCACATCGTGAGGGGGAGTCATCTAGAGTTCAAGAAGAGCATCACACAACTGCAAATGATAGAGGAAATGACAATGAAGTACCTATTCAGGGGGAGCAATCTGTACCCCTATTCAGGGGGAGCAATCTATAATTCCTACTTCATATGGTGATACTGAGATCACTATACATTCTCCTAGAGTCCAAGAATCTCCTTATGTTACAGCTGCAGATGCTCCTAACCTTGGTAATATCTCTTCTCCTGCTTCTTCTTTAGATTTACCTATTGACATTCGTAAAGGTTCTTGCCACCATGTCCTTCCTTCTTGCTACCGTTATGACATCTCTCATTATGTTTCCTATGAGTCTTTGTCCTCTAGGTATAAATGCTTGATTACATCATTATCCGCTGTTACCATTCCCTCAAATTGGAAGGTTGCCATAGCGAACCCGAGATGGAAAGAAGCTATGTTAGAGGAGATGAAAGCCTTAGCCAAGAACCAAACTTGGGAGCTTGTACCACTGCCAAAAGGAAAACAATCTGTGGGGTGCAAATGGATGTATACCGTGAAACAAACACTAGAAGGAAAGGTCGATCATTTTAAAGCTCATTTGGTTGCAAAGGGGTACACTCAGACATACAATATTGATTATGATGAAATATTTGCTCATGTTGCCAAGATGAATACTATTCGGACTCTCATTTCACGTGCTGCGAATCTTGGGTGAAAACTACATCAGTTGAATGTGAAAAATGTTTTTTTGCATGGTGATCTACAAGAGGAAGTTTATATTGAGATCCCACCTGGGTTCGATAGCATAGATATTGTTGGGAAAGTTTGTCGACTACGACAATCACTCTATGGATTGAAACAGTCACCTCGTGCCTGGTTTGACAGATTTCGTCAAGTAATTCTTAGTATGGGGTATAAACAGAGCAACAATGATCATACTTTATTTTTCAAGCATAAGCAAGAAAAAGTGGTCATCCTCTTTGTTTATGTTGATGACATAATTGTTAGGGGGGGAGATGATATTGATGAAACTATAGGCTTGAAAGCTCAGCTTGCACAAGTATTTGAAGTTAAAGACCTAGGAGAACTAAGATACTTCCTAGGGATTGACGTAACACACTCATCACATAGTATTTTTTTATCTCAAAGAAAGTATGTGCTAGACTTGTTGACTGAAATAGGAATGCTGGGTAGTAAGCCTACTTCAACCCTAGAAGTTTCAACTTGTTAACAATGATGGTAATTCTGTTGATCATGGGAGATATTAGAGACTAGTGGGAAAATTGATATATCTTTCACACACCAAACATTGTATTTGCGGTGAGTGTTGTAACTCGATACATGCACGATTCACGTGAGCAGCACATAGAAGTTGTGTGTAAATTCTGAGATATCTTAAAGATTGTCTTGGTCTAGGCTTATTGTTTTCTCCACAAGGTAACTTAAAGATAAAAGGTTACACAAATGTTGATCGGGCTGGATGTCTAGATGATCGTCGATCCACTTCTGAATATTGTACATTCGTTGGTGACAATTTAGTCACCAGGAGAAGTAAGAAGCAAACGATGGTTGCTCATTCTAGTGCAAAGACTGAATATCGAGCTATCTCAAGGTGTTTGTGAGTTGCTATGGTTGAAAAATCTCATGCTAGAGTTATATCCTAATTCACAAGAACCGATTCATCTTTTCTATGATAATAAAGTTGCTATTGAAATTGTCAATAATTCTATGCAGCATGATAGAATAGAGCTTGATCGTCACTTCATCAAGGAGAAATTAGAGAAATGTGAAATTTGTATTCCATTTGTTAGATCCTTTGAACAGTTAGATGATATCTTTACCAAGGGATTGAATAATATTTCTTTTTCTTCAATTGTACGCAAGATGTATTTAAATGATATATTTATACCATCTTGAGGGGGAGTATTGTAATGTAGGAGTATATTTGTAATTTACTCTTACTAGAGGACCTTTGTGTAAATTATTATAGAATTAATAAAAGCAAGATTAATAGAGAGGTGACCTAACCCTAGAGATTAATCACTCTCTTTTTATCTCCCACAAAACAACTCTATTCAATGAGGCAACCAAATTATTAGGTTCAACAAGATCTGCATATAAATTCTCTGTTTTACCTTCTTTCAACTTGACAATTTTATCTGGGAAGGAAAGAGCTAGCAGTTAGTCATTTCACAATGCGCTCACAATGCCACGGATACGTTGAGCCTCTCGTTTGAAACCAGGAAATATGGGATGGTGGTACAAGCTATGGCGGTTCTCAGGAGCACATGTCTAACTAGTATGCAAGGACAATTCGACAAGGACTCATTTACAAGATACAATTTCATACAGAATTCAACACGATCATCTTCCATGTAATGCAAATCTGCACTGGAAACTGCCTTAACACTCTCCCATATTCTGGGTTATTCATCGACGACCTGTTACTGTGCATCCCAGATAACCCAATTCAACGACACCACTTCCTTGAACTCGCTGGTTCACCATCGATGTGGTATTGCTTCTACTTGGATGCGCCTCTAATGCCTGGAAGTAAGCATATGGCCCCCAACCTTGACAGCAAGCAACAATCATACTAGTTAAACACCTCATCAAATCATAAGTCTAAAAGAGTAGTGCATTTGATGTTAATTATAATTTTTCTTTGCCAAAATTTTGTGAAGCCTTTGAGTTACATAGTCATTTTAGAACTTCATAGCCTCAGCCAAATCAGATAGAATTATGTTCAACATATGGATGGACTGTCAAAAAGAACTTAAGCACTGGAGAAGATAGTTTTAAAACCAGACCGAGTTGTGACCTGGCTAGGTCCAAACAAATAATTGTACAGCAATTTATAAATTGGTGGAAATTTCATAATTTTTTTACCATAATTAGGATTCAAACCTATGTCTCTTAAAGAATGAAGTAGGTCCTTACCACCAAGTTACAATCATTGTGCTAGCATTATTTAAACATAAAGGTATCTATTAATATATAACAGATTAGAAATTTAGAACACTGCTTTTGGGGTTAAAGGTAAGCATATATTAATGTTATCTCATCATTCCTATGCTCCTAAGTAGCATCTGAGACACAAACTGATCCAAATCTCGCAAGATAAGGTGATCCTACGATTTAATCTCAATCTTCACAACCATGATTGTATTATTTGAGAAGCATTATATTGCCATAATTTTTTATTTTAAATAATTATTTTATTTTTCGTTATCTTTTACATACTTATATATTGCTAAACGTTATTTAATATATATGCGGTATGACCAGACCCCAAGCTTATCAGAATTGTGAGGTCGGACTATAGACTCATTTGGTTCTGTGACTTCAGCAATCACTTGCTCCTCCTCCGAATGTGTGCTCTCTTCTCTATCCATCTTCTCTCCTTCCCTTATGTCGCCAATTTAGATAACTAAGTTACTTATCATTTTATTGTTTAGTTAATTTTACAGATTTAGTTAACAGATCTAAAACTAACATTTGTTTGTTTAATAAATAATTTACAAATTTAGTTATTGTTTAGATAATTTTTAATTACTTAAATTTAGTTCATTAAGTAATTGAATAATTGAATGGTTGTTTAACTTGTTTAGTTAATTTTAGTTATTGTTCTGTTTAGTTAGTTTTAGTTTACTAGTTATGACAATTTACTAGTTATTTTGTACATATTTGTTTTATTAAATACTTTTTTAATTAATTCGTAGACTTTTACAAGTTTATTTTCCGAGTCTATTGAGTCAAGGTAGACTCTTGAGTCTAACAACCTTACTAGACTCAACTGCTCGGCCGGATCGATGCTTGGTCCAGTTATAAATGTTAGATAAGGTACTTTTAAATGGTTATTCATGTGCATGGATAAGAGCATATATAAGCCAAATGTTTACAAATTATATCAAGCAAAGCATGTAAGAATTAATAGAAATATTTGTCAATAATCTAATAGAAAAAGGTTGGTAATTGAAAGAATCAGACCAGTTGTAAAAGGCTTTCTGCTTTAGAGAGAATGATGATGACACAAGAATATTGCAGATTAGTTAAATTAAAACTGTCAGATGACACAAGAATCAGACCAGTTTGATTGATATTGAAAACAATGAGAAAAAAGGAATTACCATCTGAATGATGAGGAGCAGGAAAAAACTGAAGGTAGCAAGATGTGGCTACTGTGAGACCTGTAATTAAAGTGCAAATCATGAGTCAATGGAAGTCTTTAAGAAATATTTTTTTGCTGACTTTCTTAGAAAGTCAATACATACTAAAATGTGAATGAAGTATGTAAACTTACCAATGATACCACCAACAAAGACATCATCCCAGTGGTGTTTATAATCATCAACACGGGAGACCCCGATAAGTGATGACACAAGTAGTGGAAGAAATACAAAACAAAGTTTTCCCACATGCCCCTTGCGATCAAATGCTTTGACTTTTCCAGACAAATAAAGAGCCAGATAACCCAGACCCGCAAATGACACTGCTTAAAGAAACTATAAGATCCATTATCTAATGCTCAGGTAGAAATTATTTGAGCTAAGTTTCTATAAGGTATAGATAATAAATGCTAGATGAATGGATCAAACAACAACAATAATAAACTATATAAATCCAAATTATTTGGGGCCGGCTACATATATGCTTTCCTGCCATTAAGTTCCGTGCCAAGTATTCCAATGTCTATATTTTAAAATATCAATGAAATAGTAAAAAGACAAGCTTTCTGTGCTAATGGTCTTCCATATAATATACTTTTCAATAACTGAATTATGTAGAACTAAACTTGATAAAACAATTAGTATACACAGATCAGTTGACCATATATAATAGACTTAATCTTGGGCTGCATGAAAGAGAACATATACAAGACACTAAAAATAGTCATTTTAAAATATCTTGTCTGGCCACTGGGAAGAAAATATTGTATCTTAAGAAAGAATTAAAAGAGGAAGAATTCAAGAACAGCTTACATGAAGTGTGACCACTGGGAAAACCCTTGTGACCATCATCCATTACTTTTTTCTCCCCGTGACAAATAACATTGCCTGTTACCTTATCATATAACTGAATTAAATGAAAAGAATAGAAGATTAAACTAATAAGCTACCAAAAGTGGTATTGAAACCTAACAACCATTATTGACAAATCCAAACAGGTATGAAAACTAGAAAGCAAACCTCTGTTCCATTCGGAAAGCAACGCCAAAAAAAGTCTGGTCGAGGTCGACCAACAGCATCTTTTAGTGCATCAGTTATAATTGCCGTTATCAGCACAGAAAACAAGAGGCCTTTGCAAGGAAGAAAACACCAAAAGTTAAAGTTCAGGCAACATCTTTCATCTGAGTAATCAGCAATAGTATGCAAGACTATAAGAGATCTGCTCAATACATGGATGATAGAGGAGAGTACCTAGGATAGCATGGTGTAGATCATAAACCTCCCTCCTATGAACATAGAAGGCAACAATAACTGCAGCAGGCAACACTATTGCAATTATCTACAATCATAAAGCAACATGTAAATAGATAGTCTTTTCAGCAAGCTGAAGAAGGCCATGTGATATTCCAAAAAGGTCTGAAAAAAAACTCAAAATATCGTACATAAAGAGCCCATGGGGGTACGGTGTTTGTCTTGAATGGATATCTTAGGTAAGACATCATATCCTTTCCAACAAAACGGTAAAAAGGATGTACAACTCTTATAGCCATCAGAAGTGCCACAAGAAGAATGAGGATAAGCCAATCAAACTTGTGTGCTTTGACCACTTCAATTCCATGGGATTGCACTGTATATGAGCCCAAACGAACCTCTCTCATGTTATCCTGTCAGCTCATAGCAATATAAAAGCAAATCATCATTGAACTCTGTAAGTTTGCTCTAAAAAGAAATAAAATAATGAAAACTACACGCAACTACGAGTAGGCAAGACATCGATTCAAACTAAAGAACCACATTTAGCCAAATGAATATTTTCAGTTTGGTTTCACTTTTTTCCTGACTTTCAGCTTGGTTATCTTAATTACAATCCAAAAACCAAAGCTGAATTATGTCATTATTCTTAAAATATTTATTAAGTTTGTTCACTTTTCCTTTTACAAATAACTAAATATGATATTAGTTATCTTTATGATTATCAGGCTCCTGATGGATTCCTTATTGTTTCAATTAAAATTATGTTTGTTATGTTTTTTAAAATTCTTTGGAAAGAAATTTTTTGGATTATACCTGTTTCAGTTTGGTGCTTCTAAAATGTGTGATATCAAGCATCTCTTATATCAGGAGCAAAAATGTTTATCTGGTGCAAAATAAATAAACAAATCACATGTTCATGCAGCACAGTATTCCAATCTTTAAAGAGACCAAACAATAAATCGCTGGTGATTAGGGTTCTAAAGCACAGTACTCCAAACTTTAAAGTCTTGCAATTTGCAAACAAGGATGAAAAGTTTCATGCGCCAAACTTGAACCAACCCCGAAAAGGAGCAGGCAATTCAGAAACCTATTGTACGAACTGAAGAAAACCCTACTACAATATATAATAACAACAACAACAAATATGATGATGAAGGTATGCATTTGGACATTAAATCCAACAAGTGAAGAAGCATATATGAGATGAAAAGGAACAAGCCTGAGGCTTCAGAACAGCATGAGAGATCAAGACAAGAAGAAACTTACCTTTTGGCGATAGTTCAGCAACCAAGAAGGGAGCTTACTTCCTGCCTCTTTCAGCAAGCCAACCAAAAAGCAAGTGATAAGAAACCGTACTTTCCCTTTTTCACTCCACTCAATAGGTAAAGAACAAAACCACACAAAAAGTAAAGGAGAAAACTTGGATAGTAGTAGAGGGGAATATCAACATTACATAATCTTGTAATGGAAGGGAGATCGCAGCAAGAGCAAGTGAGGTTTGGAAGTGATCTTGGATAGTTTTCGATCGGAATAAAGGACAAACGGCGACGGGCATGAAGGAAAAAAAGAAGCTTTATTAGACTTCTCTCGGCGTGCGATTCCAAAACCGAGGCAGGGAAGCAACCGCAGATAACGTGGAAACAAAAAGAGGGGGAGGTTTCAATTTCAGCAAACGGTAGGAGTAGCACGTTTATTTCAAATGGGTAGTTTTGTAAATTGCTTTTTGATGATATAATTTTAATTTTGAAATATAATATCTTTTGTGGAATTTCATTATTTCATTTTTAAATTTATAAAAATTTAAATATTTTTAAATATAAATTTAGTGACAAATATTGAACGTAAAAAGATCAAGGATTCATTTTGATGATGAGAATTTTTTTTCAGTAGCAGTGGATTGTAGTTTATGGATATATGATATTTTTTAATTTAAAATTTACACATATTTTATAATATAATGATTATAAGACGTATAAAAATATAAAAATTATACACATAATATGAATTTTACAAAAGTAAAAATTGAATCTAAAACATTATTTAACGAAAACAAGTGTAGAAGTATTTGTACCAACCACGGCTAGTGGTATATGATGTTTTGATTTTGTCTTAGCTTTTATGTTATTTTATACTCTTTTTAATTTATGAATTATTTTTTAAGCCAAAGTAGTACATGATGCTATTTATGATATTTTGTTTACTGATTAAAAAACAAGACAGACTTGAAGTTGAATAAGCTCTTCTGTTGGGCTTCTAATTTAGGGGCTCAAATTATTGTGATTATTATTCACTTTGATAAATTTGTAGGTTTCCCAAGGGATTATTCCAATTGAGACAATTAATTATAGAAGATATATACTCTCTCATTTCCTTTCTTTCCATGTCACTAACATGGATTTTTAGACTTCAATTCCCTCATTCCCACATTAATAGGTGTTCTTGCCTGAAGTTGGGGTGGTGCAAGTCTTCGCGTCTCCTAATCCGACGCGGCTCCGGGGGTGACCTGCAAAGACACTCCACGCTCAAGTAAGAAAAAATCTCATATGAATGGTATTGAATTGAAATCAAGAGTATACTAATGTGTGTTGTGTCTTAGGTCAGGGATGTTTTAGCGATGATATATCTTAGAATCTTGCAATGATATGCTCAGAATGGGTCAAAGTGTATCCAAAGATGACAGACTCATTACTGTTGAATCCCTAGTAATTAATGAAGGATGTTAATATCCTTGTTTGGCCGAGTGGAGCCCCCGACTGAGTTGTGGTTGACTCGATCTTAGTCTAGTTCATGAGTGTGGGAGCATCCGGGCTTGGTTCGGCCACGCTCAAAGAACTAGTCCAGTCCACAACTCCTGAGCTTGGTCGAAATACAAGGACTTTGTGCCGAGTTCCAATAGCCGACTTAGCCAAATTGTTGTGTTCTATTGTGTTCTTTTCTTAGCTAGATTGTTGGAGTAAAAGATCTCGGTGTGCTTTAATTTCGTCGCTCCGCAACTCTTCGATTTATGTGATCCTCAACATATCTTGCTAATCATGACTAGCTAAAATCCTTGTTTGCCAAAAAAAAATACAGAAGCTAAGCATCAAGTAATCTTAATGTCACAAGATTTATAAAAGCAATTACATGTTTACACCAGTAGAAAGATTAGACACATTCAAGGTTGTATTTGTAAATGCTTTTTCCATCCTCCAAAATGGCAAACTTAGGAAGCATTACTTAGCCTCATCTTGTATCTTTTCTTTTTGCTAAGCCTATTTTTACTTAAATTAGGTTAGCCAAGTATGGATAGGAATAATATGAGAAAGCCGCACAAAAAATCGCATATAATGGTAAACTTAGAAAGCATATGTGAATATTTACCCTTTCATGATATTCTTCTTGCTTAGCTTTCCAAGTGATATATATTTCAAGAAATACTCATTTGATTTGTTTACTTAAATGGTAACCTGTGCAAGTAATAATGTGCATGTCCTTTCTACTTGATTATTTTGGTGAGATAGGTGCTAGAAAAGTTAACAACAGAAGATAATATGTTAGGATCTTTTGTTGGTATGAGATACATCTTTTAGGCATATGTACTATTTCCTAGAACATTTGGTAACTCTTATGATGTTTGTAATATTTTATCATCCAAGCTCCTTCGATGTTTTTTTTATTGATAAGAAATTGATAATTGTTACTTATGAGACTACATTTTTACTTTAAAATTTTTAAGAAATGACATATGAAGTATTATTATATTTTAGTTTTATTGTTGTTGCGGCTGCAGAATGTCCATCATTAACCACGAATTGTGATGGTTACTGCTTATGTATCGTTTATTATGATTTAGTTCATCAGAAAAGCATACAAATATTATAGACAAATTTATCATGATAGGTTTCTTTCCACAATATCTATTTCGTGGTTATTAATGTTTCTTTTCCCATAAACTTTTGTACTATTATAGTGGCAAAAGTCAAGATATAATTGTAAGAATTAACTTAACATTTGCCATAATCTATGCTATTATTCACAAAATTACTATACCATAGTAACGAACATACTTGTCGCTACTTTAACTTAAATTATAAATAGTCACGAACGCATTATTATCCACGAACCTATATCACCAATATTCACGATCGTGTTGTAAATAGTATTTGTCGTACGATGTACTATTCATGATATTTTTGTGGGTAAAATATTTTAATGTTGAATTGTACATGTAGTAATTACCACAAAAAATGGTATTATCCACATTTATATACGACAAATAAGAACAAAATCATTCGTGGCAACTAGTGTATATTATTTCCACGAGCACCAATGTTTGCAGCTATTGATCAGTTGTCATGCCATCAATAACCACGAGTAAGTAACGACAATTGTTTCATAACTAAAACACGATAGCCACAATAGTTGAACAACTAGCCATGAAAATTATTGCGGCAAATGATCGTATCTATTGTAGTGACAGCCAAATGATAGAGGTGGGTTTGCACTGCGGGGCTTATGAAGCGGATGTCGCTCTCATCCCATCCTAGAGAGGGGTGTTGTGCGCTCACCTCGCTTCTTGAAGTCCGAACCGTGAGGCATGTCCTGCTTCGATGGTTTCGTCGGTGCCTTCTTATGACTCAACGTATCATCCCTCCTTGATTTTGTCGACCATGTTTCTTGGCTAATTCAACCAGGTAGTACAATGCAAGGGGGAGAAGGTAACCCACCCCTTTTGGTGGTTGAGCTTCAATCCTTCTCCTACAATGGCATCATAAATGGTAGGACTAGAGAGGTGTCATGAACACTATTGCATGAATGAAGTGTTTTCTCTCCAATAGTCTTCCTCGGTTGTATTCCCTCCCCTCGCGAGTCTGTTATGTATGTCTACCCCTTGCGGGTATATAAATATATATATGCATATTCCTTTTCTATGATGCTTCTGCTTTGGTTCTTTTGCATGCTGTGAGTCAAGTGTTTGGAGTCGATCGATGTTATTTGATCGGCCAAGGTCTGATTGTGGTGCTTGGGGTCGTCTGATGCTGTCTGGCCGATAGTAGTTTGGGTCAAAGAGTGACGTTTCTTTGGCTGATGTCAGCTAGTCGACAGCAATCAAAGTCACAGATCGTGTTTAGGTTGAGATCAGGTCCCTATCAAAGGTAGATTTATGATCGAGGTTACCAATTCGGTAGTTGCTCATAAGGCTGGTAGTCCTTTAAGCTTGTCCTCCCTTGAAGTTGTTCGAGTCCTGAGTTATAGGTGGAGGCTCTATGGCCGAGAGTAAGGGTACTCATGCAAAGGACTACGCTTAGGGTCAAGCCGAGCTCGCGAGGGAGGGTGTGGTAGGACCGCGCTTGGGGCCGTTTAGGCCTTCAAGGGCGCTAAGGCTGGAAGTAATGACGCTGAGGCTGAGCACTAGACTCGGTGTCAAATCGAGCTCGCGAGAAGTGTGCTTGGGGCCGTTGAGGTCTTAAAGGGCACTGAGGCCGAAAGTAATGACGCTAAGGCCGACGACCATGCTCAGTGTCAAACTGAGCTCGCGAGAAGTGTGCTTGGGGTCATTAAGGTCTCAAGGGTGTTGAGGTTGGAAGTAATGGTGCTATGGCCGAGCACTAGACACAGTGTCAAACCGAGCTCGCGAGAAGCGCACTTGGTGTCATGCTCATTTAGAGTGAGTCAGTCTCATTCAATAATATAATATTAAACTTTATTTTTATTGTGCAGATTCGAGCAGGAGGATGTGCCGAGGACCATATCTTCTACAATCTAACAATACATGTATGGTGCATGGCCCACGTGGTCTAACGTGCCCAGTGAGCATGTCGACATGCTATGGCGCGAGTTTGAGGCACGTATTAAAATATTTTTTTATACATGATGATTAATATTGGTACTGATATTATTATTTTGCAAGCTCGTTATACATGGGCTGAGGACCAGAGGTCCTTCATTTACACTGCATGAGAGGCTATTTCCCGGCAGAGGTACAACGACCAGCTAGGGCAGGCCCGGTCCTAGGCGATGGCCCAAGCTAGAACCACAAACATAGCAGAAACTTGGGGATACGACCCCGATTGGATTACTTCGGATATATGGGACCAGCTCGTGGTGTTATAGTCAACGGATCGATGGTAGAAGGTTTCTAGGACTGCGGCTAGAAACCGCATGTCCGGGGGAGGAGCGCGTCACACTAGTAGCTCAATATCATTTGTAGTGCACGCTCGTCATATGGTAAGTATTATACCTTAAATTTAATTATATATTTTATTTGTTACTCTGTGTAATAAATAATGTATTTGTTTTGTAAATGTAGACGACAGTGATGGATGACGGGACTGTCCAGCGACCCTCCTCGATGGAGGAAAGTACATCGACACCCGCGCTGCAATCATTATGGTAAGTATATTTATTTAAATTATTCATTATTTATTTATAATTTAAGTTTTAGGAAAAATATGAAATAAAAAATCAAACTCGAGTAGGAGACCTATACTCAGACGGTGACGCAGAGCGGGGGCACCCCCGAGGACTTTGACGCCAGAGCGTGGGTTGAGGCTGTAGGTGGCTGGGACCACGACCGCGTATATGGCTTTGCAGACAGTGGTCATGCGCGAGCTGTGCTCGGGCCACTTGGGGCACCGACCCCTCCGGTCGCTGGTGAGCGATCGTCCACCTCCACGACTAATTATGATCAGAGCAGCAGGATAAGGACACTAGAGAAGACGGTCGCACGTCAGAGTGAGATGATGAAGCATCAGAGTCAGATGATGGCAGAGATGCATGCTATGCTACGCAACATCTCATCTCATACTGGAGTAGGCATCCCTTCAGCATCATCAGATCCATCGTCCTCAAGCCAGTCCACGCCGGTGTACACCCAAGCACTCTAGACCTCGCCATATTATGATCCAGACCTTCCTCCACCGTCGTCGTGAGGTTTATTGTTTTATTTGGAATATTGACTTTGTTATTTGGATACTATTTGATTGACTTATTTTGTTTGGATATTGATACGATAGTTTTGAATTTGAATAGTTTTGATATGACCGTGGATACTTATAAATATAAGTATAATTGTTTTGATGTATATTTGGGTGTATCTGTGATGTGTATGTGAATGGATGTGTGTATAGGTGTATGAGTTATGTACCAGGTTAAATGTATCAATGTATTAATAGAAATTAGAAATTTTAAAACTTTTCAGTTACAGGTTAACATCATCAGCAACGGCTTTCCCACGGCTGTCCGTGGGAAAGCCGTTACTGAAAGTGTATTGTATTTTCTGGGCCACAACTTCAAAGTCATTTTTGATGACCTATAACAACGGCTTAACAACAGGTTTTCACTAACGACATTGCCACGACAACCTGGCAGTTGTTGATGTATATATCTACAATGGCCCTGCAACCATGGTAGAGCTGTTGCTGATACTAATATCAGCAACAGTTGTGCGTCGTTGCACAGCTGTTGTTGATAAGCATAGCAACAACGACGCGGGCCCGTAGTAGAACAATTGGTGATAATGTTATTAGCAACGACCGCTCTGACTGTTGCTGATCCTTTGCTAAGTTATCAACAACACGATTTTTTGCCATGGCTGCATTGCAATGGGTCGGGCCGTTGCACGCCGTTGCTGATGGCTTTTAACAACGGCGCGGCAATGATTGGAGCCATTGTTGATGCTTGTTATTCCAGTAGTGGAAGGCCACATTTAAGGCTGAGGACCAGACTCGGTGTCAAACCGAGCTTGCAAGAAGCACACTTGTGATCATGCTTATTAGGAGCTAGTTGGTCATATTTAGAGCCAAAGTCTACATTTAAGGCCGAGGATCAGACTTAGTGTCAAACCGAGGACTAGACTAGATCGTAGATTGAGATTTTACTATCTCCTCTATATCTAGCCTCGATCCGAAGAATGACACTAGAGAGTTTAGTATCTACACCTCCTAGGTTTGATAGTTCAAATTTTGGTGTTTGGAAAAATAGAATGTACACCATCATGAAAACCCTAGGGATTGATATTTGGTGCATGGTAGAACAAGAATATATTCAACCCACCAATGATATGACTTCTTGGACTCAAGGAGAAACTAGAATGTTTAATTTAAATGCTAAAGCAATGAATTGCTTATATTGCTCATTTCCAAAAGAGATTTTTGATAAAATTATGCATTGTCAATCGACATTCGATATATGGGCTACATTGAATATTTTGTATGACTTTGCTAAAATCGAAGAGCTTTATACTTTTGATGAGGATGGTGATGACAATCACTAGTAGAAATATTGTATTTTGCAACGACAATTTGCGATGGCTTTTACAGCGGTCGTAGATGCGATGGCTCGACGACTACTGTAAATTGCCGTCGTAGTGTATGAAATATTGCGACCGCGCGACAACTGCTGTGATTGCCATCGCAGAGTAAAGTAGTCAATGACGGTAGGGCGACCACGTAGCGGTCGCCTTTTACGACCGCTGATTTCTGTCGTAAACCCATTAGAATGTGATTATTTTATCCCCGATCCCGCTCAAATCTCTCTCTCTCTCTCTCTCTCTCAAATCTCCATCACATGCCCAAAGGCAAATCTATTCACTTAGCAGTGAAGTACAATAGGCCTCAGCCTACATGTGCCATAAGACATCACTTCACACTCAAGGGTTATGAGGATAATCGGGATTGACTCATCCAAGCTTATCCTATAATCACACCCTTAAAGATAACGCAGGAATAATCAGGATTCGCCCATCCGAACTTATTCCATAAGAAATGCGGGAACAATCGGGATTCGCTCATCCGAACTTATTCCTTAAATAATCGCAAGAACAATCGGGATTTGCCCATCCAAAATTGTTCCATAAATAATCGCAGAAATAATCGAGATTCGCCCATTTGAACTATTCCTTAAACACGGGTTGGGAATTAACCATCCAACCTTCCGGGCCAAGCTCGCAATCCGGCTCCTATCCGAGCCTCTCCGCCATTCATGAAGATACGCTAACAAGACCTAAGTCAAGTGTCTCCTACGGTGTCTTAGGGGTGTATTAACGGGAAAATGTTGTAACACTCTATGTTCGATCTCGACGCCTAGACCTGTAATATCATCAACCCATGAGATTTTATTTCATGCATATAATTTATTTTGTTGGCTCTTAACAGATTATGCTACCCCTTGAATTTTAATTATACAATTAAAATTTCCATTTGCCGAAATTAGGGTTTTATTTTCAGTTTATTGTTGAACCCAAAACTAGTGCACCTAAACCGAATCTGATTTCCAAAGTGTATCCTATGATTCCAAAATATATTTTCTGGTTAAAATGATAGGTTACACGAGTATATTCAGTAAACCATACGCATCACAACAAAGATTACAAAATCAGCCATGAACTAACAATTTCAGCATGTGAAGGTAAACAATCCAAAAATCACAGTAACTAATCCTAAATTACCACCACAATAGATTTATAACATCAAGATAAATCATACAAAAATTTAATCATGATTTCTAACTAAGATTTAGCATGCATCCATATCACCCTTAAATGTAGACTTAAGCTTCAAACCAAAAACCCCATCATGAATATACATGGCATCAAGATTTAACCTTTTCACATGCAAAACATAGATTCATATGCTGAAATTTTGTATCTAGGTACCAATCATGCAAAGGCGTCATAGAACTTAATTAAAATAATTAATCCAAAGCCTAGATCTCAAAAAAGACTTCAAGAATCTCTCTTAGGCATTTTAACGAACACCTTGAGGGCAACCCATCTCCCACCTTGGCCGAGCCTTCCTAGGGTAGTCCTAGGGCTACCGCACCACAAAGGGGGGTCCTCAGACTCCTCTTTCATGGCAATACGTGAAATCAATGACAAAACTTCAAGAAACAACAGAGAATTCAACAAAAATTTCTAAATTCCAACAACGGCTCAATAACACAAGAAATCCAAGAAAAATGGGGAGGGAAGATCCACTCACTTGATTGGGAAGAAGGAAAGAGAGAAATCTTCCCGATCGGCGGCTTCTGAATCCGGCCACAAGAAAGTGGCCGTAGCTCGGCTTGCAGCGGCTCCAAGAATCAAGGAAAGGGGAGGCAGCTCCTATCAAGCCGGCGGCTTGGCTTCCAAGGGAAAGGAAGGAAGAGAGGGGGGAGGAAGAAGGCTCGGCTTGGCTCCTTCCCTTGGCGGCTGACTCCAAGAAAGGGGGAGAGGGGCGGCGGCTCAGCGACTTGTGCGGCTCCAACAAGGAGCCGGCTAGTCCTAGGGGGGATTTTATAATCCCTTCCCCACCTCATCCAAACTCTAACCCCTTTCTAACCCACATCCGCCTCAAACCCGGATCCAAACCGGCTAACTCCTCAACCCAAACTAACCTCATTCTAAATACACGCATCAATCACATGCACACCCATGCAATACAATTTAATAAATCAAGCACACTCATTAAAACAATTAAATAAATTTATCTAAGCAAGAGAAGAAATTACATAATTCATATTCCTACTTACCCAAGCTTTCAAGCTCGCACCGGATCATGACTCGACTCAGCTCGACCTCGAATCAGCCCGCTAGACTGGCAAAGATAAATAATAAAAATTATCATAATATCTCAGATATTACAATCCTCCCTCCTTAGGGAAAATTCATCCATGAATTTTAACAAAGCTTAAGGACTTACCAAATTCTCAAACAGCAAAGGATATCGCTCCCTCATATCATGCTCCACCTCCCAGGTGGCCTCCTGCCCGGAATGGTGCTCCCACTTGACCTTTACCAAAGGAATCTCTTTGGACCTCAATTTTCTGATCTGACGGTCTAGCACCTCAACCAGTCGTTCCTCATAGGAGACTGCTGAATCCACCTCCACCGCAGTCGGCTCAATCACATGGGACTCATTCCGAAGATACTTATTCAGTATGGATACATGAAACACTGGGTGCACTCGGTCCATACTGGGAGGTAAGGCCAACTCATATGCCACAACTCCCCTACGCTTGAGAATAGGAAATGGCCCAATGAACCTAGGGCTTAGCTTCCCTTTCTTGTCAAACCTCACCACCCCTTTCATAGGGGATACCTTAAGGAACACCATATCCCCCTCCGCAAACTCTACCTCACTGGTCTTTCCATCCGCATACATCTTCTGGCGACTCTGGGCTGCCAACAACCTCTCCCTGATTAGTTTCACCTTTTCACTGTCTCCTCAACCAGGTCGGGTTCCATCATAAGAGAATCCCCTATCTCAAACTAGCCTATAGGCGACTTGCATCGCCGCCCATACAATGCCTCAAAAGGGGCCATCCCGATGCTTCTATGATAGCTGTTATTGTAGACAAACTCAATCAGGGACAAGTGCCTCTCCCAACTGCCCTCCAAATCTAGGACACATGCTCTCAGCATATCCTTAATTGTCTGAATGGTCTGCTCCGACTGACCATCTGTCTGAGGGTGAAATGCAATGTTGAATCAGACTTGAGTGCCCAACGCCTCCAGGAAAGATTGCCATAATCGAGCTATGAACTGAGTACCCCGATCTGAGATGATCATAATAGGGACACCATGATATGCGACGATCCAATCCAAAAATAACCTCGCGTACTGCTCAGCTGAAAAGGTCATTCTAACTGGTATGAAATGTGTCATCTTGGTTAGGCGATCCACCACCACCCAGATGGAATCATTGCTCTTCCCAAACTTCGGCAACCCTGTCACAAAATCCATGATTATCTTTTCTCATTTCCATTATGGTACCTCTAAGTTCTGGAGCAATCCTGCCGGCTTAAGATGTTCGACCTTCACCTACTGACATACCAGATACTTAGACATAAATTCGGCTACCTCTCTCTTCATGTCTTTCCATCAATAGTTTTGCCTTAGGTCACGGTACATTTTCGTGGCTCCCGGATGCATGGTATATGTAGATCGATGAGCCATCTCTAGTACCTGCATGCGAACCTCAGCCATGTCTGGCACTACTATCCTGTTCTTAAACCTCAGAACGCCCTCTGAGTCAATACCAAAACCATTATTAGCATCACCCCTCCTGGCCAGATCCTTAGTGAGTGTACAAAAAGCATCCTCTTCCTGCGCTGCCCGCAGCATGTCTACCAACGTGGACTGCACCCTCAGGTGAGCCACCAACGCACCAGAGGCTGACACTGTCAAGATTGCCCCGCCATCCAAACACATAGCCAAATCCTGAGCCAACGGCCTCCTCCTAACTGCCAAATGCGCTAGACTGCCCATAGACTTCCTGCTCAAGGTATCTGCCACCACATTAGCCTTCCCAGGATGGTACATGATCGTGCAGCCACAGTCCTTCAAGAGTTCAAGCCACCTTCTTTGCCTCAGGTTCAATTCCTTCTGGGTAAGCAAATACTGGAGGCTCTTATGATCAGTGTATATCTCACAAGCCTCGCCATAAAGGTAGTGACGCCACAGCTTCAATGTGAACACCACTGCTGCTAGCTCAAGATCATAAGTCAGGTAATTCTTCTCGTGGACCTTCGACTATCGGGAGACATAAGCTATCACCCTACCAGGATTTGTGCTTTTCCAAGTGTTTGAAAATTGCAAATTTACTTGTCTGTTGAAAAAATTACATTTTATATAGTATCATCACACTTATGTATTGT
Organism: Canna indica; assembly: GCA_034359265.1. Lineage (NCBI taxonomy): Eukaryota > Viridiplantae > Streptophyta > Magnoliopsida > Zingiberales > Cannaceae > Canna > Canna indica. The sequence continues at coordinate 41,577,510 of CP136892.1, forward strand.
CTTATAATGGGGCTTTGTGACTTATCGATGTTTGCCTTCTATAGGTTTTATATTTTTCTCGATTTTATTGATGAAACTCATTAATAGTACCTTAGTTCTTGCCCTTTTTGATTGATGTCAAAAGGGGGAGAATAAGCAAGGTCACATGTGTTTTATGATGCATATAGATAGGGGAGTTATAAGCATGATATGCATATTGATAGCGGAAGCATATGTCACGTTGCAAAATAAGTTGTGCATGCCTTAACTCAAACTCACTAATGGTACTTAGAGTTTTATAAAATTTCATGTTTTCTAATATATTTGTGAAGTTTTGAGTTCAGGTTGGGGTTACGATACGTGCGCGAACTTCGCTCGGATAAATACAAAAAATTGGCAAAAGGCTCCAATATAAATTAAGTAGAACACTTATATCACCAAATAGATTTTATGTAATATATCCCTAGGAACATATCCCAAGCCTATTTGTAATGTTATCCAAGTCAAAACGTGGTAACGAAACCCAGGAACAAAGCGCGAAACAAAACAAATGTAAAAAACAACCTCAGCCCAGGTTCAGTTGATCGAATGAGGCAAAATATTGGCAGTAGCCAATTCAGTCGACCGGTCGGTTGACCGAACGAAGCCAAAAATTGGCAGTGGCTATTCGGTCAATCGGTCGACCGGACAAAGGCGAAAACTGGCATTAGCCATTTCGGTCGACCAGTCGATCGACCGAATGTGGCCGAGAAAGGGCAGTAGCCCAGCGGTTGCTGGGAGGTCGATTGGTCGATCAACTGACAATCGACCGATAAGCGATCGGGCGACGTTCAACGGGCAGAAAAATGCCCGTTGGAGTGATGTGCTGAGTGAGGGGTTATAAATACCCCTCACCAACCTCTCTTAGACACTTCTAATGATCATTAGTGCACTGAAAGAGAGATTTAAGCCTTCAAGGATTGATTTGTGCTCGCTTGCTTCACTGATAGCTTCATCCTCCACACCAACTTGAAGTCGCTGCAAGTGTAAGAAGGAGGCGCATAGAAGCAATGCTAATTGTTATAATGATTATTGTTTAGTCTGTTGTGATGATTTTTTTCCTTTTAGCTGAACACCTACTTTTCATTGTCTTCTTCTATGTTATAATGATTATTGTTTAGTCTGTTACCTACTTTTCTTCATTTTTTTTCCTTTTAGCTGAACACCTAATTGTTATAATGATTATTGTTTACAGTTTCCCCAATTAAATATTTAGATGCATGAGAAGGAACCTTCATCTGCCTAATTATCTGCTGCAACATCACCTTCTTCAGTCCTATCACCTCCATCTCCTGTATTTTCCCCTTCAATCAAGCCTATCCGCCCATGTTCTTGATCATAAACATCATAAGGATGTCATGGACTCTGGAACCTGAATCATCTGCTAGTAGTCTCCTAGAAAAGTAGTTCAAGATTATTTAGTTGAAGTTTACTGTTATAATGATTATTGTTAGTATAATTTTAGGATTAAAATTGAAATAATATTATGATTCGCGAATTGATAAAGTGACATGAATTTATCGACCGTTGAATCATAATTTTTATTTACAAATACCTTAGATTCGTTCGGAGATCGTATCGTTGTCTATAAGAAGTACAAAACTTACACTACAACACAAATGACCTATTGAGACTATGTTATATGTCTCTATAAGTCAATTATTTATCCCTAAAAGCTTTAGAGTCAGATCAATTAAGTGACTCTGTTGGTGTTGTTTCTATAGATCTTTAGAGACTAATTAGGAATAAATTTTTATTTGACTCTAAAACATATAAATAGAGACAAAAGATATTGACTCTAATCTAATTGTCTCTATATACTATTTAGAAACATATACAAATAATTCCATATGTTATAAGTGAAGATTCTTATTAGTCTCTATTTATTTTTTAGAAACAAATTTAATTAACCAAAAGTATTTAATCTAATTGTCTCTATATACTTTTTAAAAGCATATACAAACAATTGTATATGTTATAAATGGAGCATTCTTATTAGTTTCTAATTATTTTTTAAAAACAAATTTAATTGCCTTAGTTTTCAAGAAACAAATATATTAGTCACTAAAATGTGTATTTAGAGGCACATTTATTTTTCATTTAAATATATTATATTATATATTTAAATATACAATAAATTAATTAATATTAATTATATGAATATAATTCATTTAAATATATTATATAAACAATTAAACAATACTAGAATTAGAACACATAATTAAACTACGTATTGCATGGTTAAGAATGAAACCAAAAGTAACTCTGGGTAACAACTTTTGTACAATTCAATATCTCGTAATGCAATTTTCCAAACATTTGAAACTTACATTCCAAATGTTTCAAATGAGCCACACTAGACAATTAAATTGATCAAAATAGTTAAATATAAGTTGACGTGATAGTTAAATACATAAAGGCACTTCAATTCAATTGTAATATTCAAGATATTTTTTTTAAATTACTGTTATCTATTTTGTGTTGCCAGCCTAGCGAGCTAGTTCGAGGTCGAGCCGAGTCAGCTCGTGGTCCGGTGCGAGCTTGAGAGCTCGGGTAAGTAAATCATGGATTGTATATTTTATTTGCTCGAATTATTTAATTGTATTGCATGGGTGTGATTGTGATTTGATGCTTGTGTGGTGCATGAGTTAAATTAAGCCAAGGCGGGTTAGCGGGTTGGATTCGTGCTCGAGGCGGATGCGGGTTTGATAAGGGTTGAGGGTTTGGGGAGGGAATTATAAACCTCCCCCCCCATAGGCATGCGGCTCCCTATTGGAACCACACCAAATTTTTGAAGAGAGGAGCAGCCGAGCCGCCCCTCTGCCCCTCTTGGAGCCATCGCCTTCGAAGGTCAGCTGCCGAGGAGAAGAGCCAAGCCAAGCCGAGCCCTTCTCCCCCTCTCTCTTTTCCTTTCCTTTGGAAGCTAAGCCACCAGTTTGGGGGAGTCGCAGCCCCTTCCCCCTTGTGGAGCCGAGCCACCGCCGCACTCTTTGAGGCTGGATTCGAAGGCCGCCGATTGGGAATTTACTCCGATTTCTTGTTCCTAATCAAGTGAGTGGTTTTACCCCTCATTTTCTTGAAATTCTTCTTGTGTTCTTGAGCCGATTTGGATGTTGAGACATGCCGAGATTCCCCTTTGTGGTTCGGTGGCCCTAGGACTACCCTAGGGGTGCTCGGCCAAGGTGAAAATAGGGGTACCCTCGAGTTGTTTGATGAAATGCCTAAGAGAATATTCTTGCTCGTTTTGGGATCTATGTCTTGGATTGCTTACCTTATTAGGCTCCTATGACGTTAATGCATATCTTGTAATTAAATATGTGATTTCAGCGTATTAATCATGTTTTACTTATGAAAGTTTTTAATCTTGATGCTATGTATGTTCTTGATTTGGGTTCTTGATTATGAAGCTTGAGTCTTGTTTAAAGATGATGTTGATGCTTGCTAGATCTTGTTTAGCAAATATGATTTAATCCTTGTGTGATTTATCTCAATAGTATAAATCTATTTTGGTAGTAATTAAGGATTTAATTACTGTAAATTTCGGATTAATTACCTTGATATGCTGAAAACTCAACATGCTGGAATTTCATGCTGAATTGTCAATAGGGAGGCTGATTTGATAATCTCTATTTTGATGAGTATAGTTCATTAAATATAATTGTGTAACCTATCATTTTAACCAGAAAACATAGTCCGGATCCTGAGGACACACTTTGAAAATCAGATTCGATCTGGGTGCACCAGTTCTGGGCTCAACAGTAAATTGAAAATAAAACCCTAAAACAAAACCCGAATTTTGGCAAATGAAGATTTTAATTGTATAATTAAAATTCAAGGGGCACCATAATCTGTCAAGAACCAACAAAATGGATTTTATGTATGAAATAAAATCTCATGGGTTGATTATATTACGAGTCTAGGTGCTGGGATCGGGTATACCGTGTTGCGGCGTTTCCTAGAAAGGACACCCCTAAGGCACCGTAGGAGACACTTGACTTAGGTCTTGTTAGCGCCATATTTTTATGAATGGCGGATAGGCTCAGATAGGAGCTGCTTTGCGGGTTTGGCCCGGTAGGTTGGATGGTTAATTCCCAACCTGGATTTAAGGAATAAGTTCGGACGTGCAAATCCTAATTATTCCTATGATTGTTTTAAGGAACAAGGTTGGATGGACGAATCCCGATTATTCCTGCGATATCTTTAAGGAACAAGTTCGGATGGACGAATCTCGATTGTTCCTACGTTTCTCGTTGAACAAGTTCGAATGAGCAAATCCTGATTGTTGCCGAGTTTCTCTATTTAAGGAATAAGTTCAGATGGGCGAATCCCAATTATTTTTGGGTTTTATCTAAGGGTTCTATTTTAGGATAAGCTCGGATGGGTCAATCCCGATTATCCTCATAACCCTTGAGTGTGATTAATTTGTTATCTTAGAGCATGGATAGGCTGAGGCCTGTTGTTCTTCACTACTAAGTGAATGGGTTAGCCTTTGAGCATGTGATGGCCGGATGGCCTGCTAGCTAGTTATACCATTTATTGCATTAACCCTATATGAGACAGGTGTATTATTGTATGCTTTATCTCTGTGATTGGTTTTATGGCGGGGAATGGCAGAATCGCTCACCGAGTTCCTTTTGGACTCACCCTTGTTTATTATTTATTTTTTTTGCAGAGCCTGACCAGTGAGGTAGGCTGGAGCACTTGGCGCGGCTAGAGGGCAGAGGAGTCATCTTGATCTTATAGCAGTCCTAGTTAGGGGTCGTAGTCGAGTCTTTGGTAGTTTGTGATGCACTTATATTTGGTATTTTGGAATTGTAGTCCCTTGGGGACATTTATGTCTTTCCTCCAGATTTCATTTGTTAAGAGCAAACTGTTGAACTTTGATTTATTTATTTCCGCACTTTAAATACTTTGCTAAAAACTTTACTTCTTAAATGAAATCTGTTTTGTTTTCTTGTTCACACTACTAGAAAAATGGGCATCAGCAACGGCTGATGCCGTTGCTGAGCCATTGCTGAGCCGTTGCTGAAGTGCATCAGCAACGGCCGAGCCGTTACAATAGCGCCGTGACAGAAAGTCGCGTTGCTGATGACTTAGCAACGGATCAGCAACGGCCGCTCGGGCCGTCGCTCAAAACATTATCAGCAACGGCCGCTCGGGCCGTCGCTAAAAATATTATCAGCAACGGTTTTGCCACAGACCCGGAGCCGTTGCTGATAACATTAATAGCAACGGCCGCTGAGTCCGTAGCAACGCCGTTAGTAAAACCCCGTCGCTAAGCCGTGGCTGTAGGTCATCAGCAACGACTTTCGATACACTTTTAGCAACGGCTTTCCCACGGACGGCCGTGGGAAAGCCGTTGCAGATGATGTTCACCTGCAAGCAGAAAAATTTACAATTTCTAATTTCCATTGATACATTGATACATTATCTGATACATAACTCACACACCCATACCCTCATACACACATTCATTCACACATCACAAACACACCAAGATATACATCAAAACAATTATATTTATATTGATAATTGTCCACGATAGTATAAAAATAATTCAAATGCAAAATTGAAGTATCAATATCCAAACAAAATAAGTTAAACAAGTTCAATATCCAAACAAAAAATCTCACGATCACGATGGAGGATGGTCTGGATCATATGGCGGGGTCTGGAGTGCTTGAGTGTACACCGGCGTGGACTGAGTCGAGGACGATGGATTAGATGATGCCGAAGAGATGCCTGCTGCGGGATGACCTGACATGTTGCGTAGCATAGCATGCATCTCCTCTATCATCTGACTCTGACGCGCGACCGTCTCCTTTAGAGTCCTTATTCTTCTACTATGATCATAACTGGATCTAGAGGTGGACGGCCGCTCACCAGCGACCGGAGGGGTCGGTGCCCCAAGTGGCCCTAGCACGGCTCGCGCATGACCACTATCTGCGAAGCCATATACGCGGTCATGGTCCCAGCCACCTGCGGCCTCGACCCACGATGCTGCGTCAAAGTCCTCGGGGGTACCCCCGCGCTGCACCACCGTCTGGCTGTAGGTCTCCTACTCGAGTTTGATTTTTTGTTTAATATTTATCATAAAACTTAAATTATAAATATATAATGAATAACTTAAACAAATATATAATTACCATAATGTATGCAGCGCGGTTGTGGATGTACTCCCCCGTCCCATGTGCTCGACGGTGAGTCCGCTCAAACACCGCCATCGGGGAGGGTCGCTGGACACTCCCGTCATCCGACACCGTCGTCTACATTTACAAAACAAATACATTAATTAGTACACATAATAACAAATAAAATATATAATTAAACGATATACTTACCATACGGTTTGCGTGCACTGCAAATGCAACAGAGCCGCCGGTGTGACGCGCTGCTCCCCCCGACATGCGATTTCTAGCCGCATTCCGAGAAACTTCCTGCCATCGATCCGTCGACCATATCCCCACGAGCTGGTCCCATATATCCGGAGTAATCCAACCGGGGCCGTATCCCCGAGTCTCCGCGATGTTAGTGGTCCCAGCTCGGGCCATCGCTTGGGACCGAGCCTGCCCCAGCTGCCCGTTGTACCTTGCCCGGGAAATAGACTCCCAGGCAGCGTAAATGAAAGGCCTCTGGTCCTCGGCCCATGTATAGCGAGCCTGCAAAATAATAATATCAGTACCAATATTAATATATCATCATGCATGTAAAAAATAATAATAATACGTGCCTCAAACTCGCGCCATAACATGTCGACGTGCTCGCTAGGCACGTGAGACCACGTAGGCCATGCCCCGTGCATGTATCGTCGAATAGTAGAAGAAATGCTCCTCGGCACTTCTTCTTGCTTGAACCTGCACAACAAAAATAAATTTTAATATTATATTGTGATATAATGAATTTGTAATGATTCATAATTCATGATATATTACCGCTCCCCAATCACGCTAATCAATCTACGTGACTCTGTGGCTGGTGGAGGCTGCCACCTGTTCGGCCCGCGTGGCCGCCTGCGTCTGGATGTACTAGCCTCGACAGTATCATCCTCATGAGGATCAGCAACAGGAGGATCAGCAGCATGAGTAAGTGCTGGAGTCTCACCGATCGGAGACTCCGAAGCTCTCCTGCGTCGATAACCACGACCAGACATATCTGTCGAACATACATATAATCAGATTATTGTATAAATAGTAGAGATATATTTAATAAAATATATACTTTACAATTATTCCTCATCATCTGAATAATAGTCTTCGAATTCTTCTTCTTCTTCCTCTTCTTCCTCTTCTTCATCTTCTTCATCTCCAGCTTCCTCAATTTCATGATCGTCATCATCAGCATATTCAACTTCTAATTGAATGGATGTTGTGTCTGCATCCTCGAGTATTGGAATAATACGATCCACAACAAGAAGATCATCTTCTTGATAGAAACCAGGAGGATCATTTTCTCCTACTATCGGATCAATTTTTCCTCTACCTTTTGTCTTACAGACTACACGTCAATCTGCTCTATCTTTATTTCGAGCCGGATACTTCGCGTAATATACTTGTTCGGCTTGTGATGCCAATATAAAAGGCTCATTTGCTGCCAATTTCGATTTGTAATTAACCTCAACAAGTTTATATTTTGGATGAACTTTCATGCCCCTTTCTGTTGTATCGAACCAATGACATCTAAATATAATAACTAATTTCAAGCCGAAGTAGTGCAACTCTATCACTTCTTCCACAAGTCCATAAAAATCCATATCACATTCAACATAGGTTGTCCCTTTCACGCAGACCCCAGCATTCATCGTCTTCTTTGCAAATGAATATTCAACCGTGTGAAATTTATACCCGTTAACAAAATATCCGCTATAGCACGACACAAGTCGCGACGGTCCACTAACAAACTCAAATATTCTTTCATCTATTTCAGCTCTGTGATCTTTGCTGTAAGTTTGAATCCAAGTAGGGAAATCACGATTCCGTAATCTCTCCAATTCTTGATCGTTGTGAATAGAGTATTTTTGCACCATCTCAATGTCAAATATTTCAATGAATTGTTCAATCTCTGGACAATTGAGTAATACATACAAGTGTGCCAAATGATACTCTTCATCGCTTAAGTGTCGAGATGGACGAGAACCAAAAGCACGACCAGAGTGACAAAATATATTTAAACGTCCATTTGAATGTCGAACACCCCCGTCGTCGTTACGTGGAAGACGATCAAATCTTGTCTGTACTGTCGATTCAAAGTAAAATGAGCAGAATGTTGAAATTTCTTGGATGATATACGATTCAGATATTGATCCTTCAACAGCTGCGGTGTTCTTTACTTTTTTCTTCAGACGATTCATGTATCTTTCAAATAAGTACATCCAACGATATTGAACGGGGCCACCAACTCGTGCCTCGTATGCCAAGTGTATCGGTAGATGCTCCGTCGAGTCAAAAAATGCAGGAGGGAAAAACTGCTCCAGCTTGCATATGATTTCAACAATATTATTTTCAAGTGTTGACATATCTTCGACTCGAAGGACATTTGCACAGATGCTTCTAAAAAACATACTTAATTCAGTCAACGGACCCCAAATATTATCAGGTAGAAGATCTCGAAATGCGATCGGAAGTAATCTCTGCATGAATACATGACATCATGGCTCTTCATCCCTGATATTTTGCAATCATCGACGTTCACACATCGAGATAAGTTTGAAGCATATCCATCGGGTAATCTGAGTTCTTTTACCCATTGACAAACATCTTTGATCTGTTGTTTATTTAACACATATAGGGCCTTCGGTTTCAGATATCGTCCGTTGACCTCTTGTAACTCCAACTCTGGTCTTTTACAAAGTATTTTCAGATCATGTCGGGCTTTGACATTATCTTTAGTTTTTCCAGAAATATCCATCACAGTGTTGAAAATATTATCAAACACATTTTTTTCAATGTGCATGACATCTAAATTATGTCGAATCAATAATGAACTCCAATAGGGCAATTCCCAAAAGATACTTTTTTTCACCCAGTTGTGTGTTTGGCCAAAACCTGACACTCTTTCATTGCGACCAAATACTATATCTGGAAGTGCTGAAACACGTGCTAACATTTGTTCACCAGACAACATCGGTGGTGGCCCATCTCTTTCGACTCTGCCCTTAGTAAATTTATTACGATTCCTTCGATACTGGTGATGAACCGGTAGGAATCGACGATGACAATCAAAGAATGAGATTTTTCGTCCGTTCTGAAGACCGATTGATTTAGAGTGTTCCATACAATACGGGCAAGAGAGTCGGCCGTGAGTGCTCCAACCCGACAACATGCCGTACGCGGGGAAATCATTGATTGTCCACAAGACCGCGGCCTTTAAATTGAAGTTTTGCTTCCGATGACAATCATAAGTGACAGCTCCCTCAGTCCACAATGTTTTCAATTCATCTATCAAGGGTCTGAGAAATATGTCAATTTCTTTTCGCGGACCCTTAGGACCCGGAATAATCATCGAAAGATAAATAAATTCATCTTTCATGCACATTGACGGTGGCAAATTATAAACTGTCAGCAGCACTGGCCAAACTGAATAAGGAGTTGCAGAATGTCCAAACGGATTAAAACCATCTGTGCACAATCCCAATCTGATATTTCTAGTATCCCTAGCAAATGAAGGATAACATGTATCCAAATGTTTCCATGCTTCACTGTCAGATGGATGAGTCATTACTGTATCATCACGACTTCTTGCATGCCAACTCATGTAGGGGGCTGTCTTTTCCGACATGAATAATCTTTGAAGCCTCGGTGTTAGTGGAAAATACCGAAGCACCTTAAACGGGATATTTTTCTGTCGGACCGATTTCTTCTCCTTGTAACGAGGGTGTTGACATACAGGGCATTTATCCAACTGCACATTTTCTTTATAATATAAAATGCAGTTATTTTGGCACGCGTGTATTTTTTCGTACCCAAGCCCCAATTTTCTCATTAGCTTTTTAGTCTTATAAAAAGTAGGCTCAAACTTGTTATCAGTAGGCAGCATTCCATTAATCAATCCAGCAATCCGATCATACGCAACTCCGCTGATATTACAATCGGCCTTGATGTTTAAGAGCTGTGTCATTGTTGAAAACCTAGTGTATTTAGGACAATTCTCATACAAAGGTTCATCGGCAGCTTTCAACATCTCGTAAAATTCTGCAGCTTCTTTATTCGGTAATTTAATCTCTACCGCAGCCCCTACTTCTGTGATATCAACCGCTGTAGTATCTGGTGGGACTGATGTCTGAAGAACTGGCCGATCAACATTATCATTCAGGCGGAATTGACCCCCAAGACTATCAAGTATCATAGTTCTATAGGGATTACATTGACCGGATGAAGAAGCACCAACAGAGGAAGATTCACCATATGTCTGAACGACAGGATTGCTCGACGTCCCAACTTCGCGTGACTCCCCGTGACAAGTCCATAGAAAATATCTTGGTGCAAATCCTTTGATATATAGATGCAGAGTGACAGTCTCCCGATCCAAAAATCGTCCATTTGAACAAATGCGGCACGGACATCGAATTTGATCACCCATGCTAACGAAATTCCGATTCGAATAGGCGAAATTTAGGAAGTACGTTACGCCTAATCGAAACTCATTCGTTAAAGCTCCACGATCAAGACGTAGGTACATCCAACTTCGATCAGCCGACATGATTCTGTCAATCAATGACAATTTCTTTGGTTAATGTCTTTAGGTGAGATTGTCCTATTCCATTCGGGATTTATGTTATTCGTACTGCACTTACGTTTTTATTTTAACTGTTAACTAATTATTCTAAATTTCGACAGCATCTCCCTACAGTTCTCCGAATACGCATATCATCTGGGCGCGTATCGGAGAACAAGAGAGATGTTGCCGAATTTTAGAATAATTAGTTAACAGTTAAAATAAAAACGTAAGTGCAGTACAAATAACTATATTCCCAAATTGTCCAATCAGGGACAATTCAAGAATTGTACGTCGTATAAAAGATCATCTACTTCTTTTACACGAACATACAATTCCCGAACGGATCTAAGGTTTTGCTAAATCATATCTGATTCGTCGATGCGTACGTGAAACATATCAACTCGTCGGATGGATGATTATTTTCTAAATGTTTCGAGACAGTTCGAGTCCATATTGGACGATTTCGGCGCGCGTCCGAAGTGGACGATTCCGGCGCGAGTCCGAATTGGACGATTCCGGCGCGCGTCCGAAGTGGACGATTCCGGCGCGAGTCCGAATTGGACAATTCTGGCGCGCGTCCGAAGTGGACGATTCTGGCGCGAGTCCGAATTGGACGATTCCGGTGCGCGTCCGAAGTGGACGATTCCGGCGCGAGTCCAAATTGGACGATTCCGGCGCGCGTCCGAAGTGGACGATTCCAAATTAAACAATTAATTAACAATTATAAAATAATTAATCTAAACCCTAATAATTAATCTAACAAATTAAACAATTAATTAACAATTATAAAATAATTAATTAACAATTTCAAAACAATAAAGTATATATATTTATATATAAATTCCGGCGCCGGAGTCCACCCTCCGGCGCCGGCGTACAGTGGCCGGACACACTGTCCGGCCACTGTAGAAGGTCCGGCGGCAGCCATAGGCCGACCGCCGCCAGCCGAAACCCTAGAAATAGGGTTTCGGTCGGATTTTAACCTCTCCGGCCGAATCATAGTGAGAGCCGGCCGACCGATCAACATACCGGCAGCAGCGGCAGCGGCGGCGAGAGGCGTCGGTGTCGGCAGCAGCGGCGAGAGGCGTCGGCAGGAGCGGCGAGAGGCGTCGGCAGGAGCGGCGAGAGGCGTCGGCAGGAGCGGCGGCGGCAGCAGCGGGAGGAAGAAGGGTCGGGCGCGAGAGCGTGCCCTATATAAACTTATCAGCAACGGCTCACTCGCCCGTTAGAACGCCGTTGCTGATAAGTTATCATCAGCAACGGCTCACTTATCCGTTAGCAAGCCGTTGCTGACGATTAAAAAATCCGCAACGGCTCGCCTTTCCGTCAGAAAGCCGTTGCTGATAATTAAAATAATCCGCAATGGCTCGGTTTTCCGTTAGAACGCCGTTGCAGATACAGATATCTTCAACGGCTCGGGCGGCCGTAAGAATGCCGTTGCAAATAGCAACGGCTTGAGCGGCCGTTGCTGATAGCCGTTGCTGAAGATCAAGTTTCTAGTAGTGTCATAATGAAAATTGCTATTCTTTTCACTATGTTTATTTATTAGTTGCCATGTGCATGGGTTAGGCTGCGGGGTATAGGCACGTATATCCTGGCCGGTCACGTGACCCTGAGTTGGGGCGTGACAATGTGGTATAAGAGCATGTGGTTTGGTTTGACTACAACCTAGAGTTGTTTACCGTATAGGGCATTGCTAGCGTGTCAGTATGATAGGATTGTGTTATGAGATCAATGGGCTAAGTCTGCACCTCAGCGCGACTTGTGGTTAAGTTGAGTTAAAAACTTAGGGTGAATTAAATTATCTAATTATGATGTTTTCTTCCTAGTGATTCCAGATTGATAGAGGTCTTTAATGCCGCATGGAGCGATAGTGGCAGCAACTCCACAGAGCACCGAGGTCGGAGCCGGGGTCGTGGGAGATCACCGTAGGCTCGGGAGGATATGGGACAGGATCCCATGGTTGTGCAATTGCAGGCTCGAGTGGCTGAGCTCACCGAGGCACTCTGCAGGGAGCAAGAATTGAGGCAATAGCCACAACCGTTGCCAGCAGTACCCATAGTACTGGAGTTGGTTGAGCTAGTGGCATATGTGATTAGAGTTCCCAGAGCATTTATATATGTAGATGTTTTCGCATTCAGGCCACCGGAGTTTACAAGGATAGATCAGCGGGTGGAGATCACTAGTTTCCTAGAGGATTGTTATGAGTTATGTAGGGAGCTCGGTTGTTATTCTGAGACGACCGCTCAACTGATCGGGTTACAGCTGAAAGGACCAGCCAAGGATTGGCTTCACACCAGGAGGGACCACAGAGCAGCAGATGCACCATCCCCTACTTGGGAGGAGTTCAGGGCTGCTATGGTGGAGAAGTACCTGCCATTGAGCGTCTGAGATAGGTGGGCGAAAGAATTCAAGCTACTGCGTCAGACCGGCAGTATGTTAGTAATGGACTATGATATGGAGTTCACCCGACTCTCGAAGTACCATCCCACTTTGGTAGCCATAGAGATCGCCAGGGTACTCTCACGACCGCAGATCCACAGTAGGGCAGAGGACATAACAGTTCCAGAGGCCATATGGGCTCAGGATCGGGGGCGTCATCAGGAGGCTCGCAGCGGAGGCCTAGGCCGCAGCCGTGTAACCGATGTCATAGGAAGCACTGGGGAGCTTGCCAGGGGCGTTCAGAGGTTTGTTTTAGCTTTGGGCAGGCTGGGCACTACAAAAAGAATTATCCTGGCAAAGGCAGTCAGTAACCTGATTAGACCAGAGGAAAGACACCGATGTTAGTAGGTTCATGGCTCAGAGGGGTCAGACTCAAGGAGGAGGCCAGTGAGCTGGTGGTTCAGAGAGGCTCGCTGCACGGGTGTTTGCTTTGAACCAAGAGGGCGCCGAGGCATCAAGGGTAGTAGTGTCAGGTAACCTTTTTGTTGGTTCTGCTATTGCTTATGTATTGTTTAAACCAGGTGCTACGCATTCTTTTGTATCTATATTATTTGCTGCTAAGTTGTTAGGAAAACCCTCTATTCTTGATTTGCCTCTTATGGTGTCTATGACTCTACGCCTACGGGCAATTCTATGCTAGTAGAGATAGTCTTTCGGGGCTGCGAGGTGGTCATTTGTGTGTAGGTGCTGATGGCCGAATTGACACTCCTGCCGATGCTGGAGCTTGATGTGATTTGGGCATGGACTGGTTGGCGGACCATTTCGCCTTAGTCGACTGCATGGCTAAGACTGTAACCTTCAGTAAGCCCGAATTGCCCCAGTTTACCTTCCAGGGTGAGGGAAGGGGGGGGGTCGTTCGTGACCATTTCAGTTCTCAAGGTTCGGAAGCTACTTCTAGGTGGTTGCCAATCCTTTTTGGCCTTTGTGTTTGTGGCAGAGAGGAGCAGAGGTGTGGCTCGGGGCATTGAGGGAACGCCCGTGGTATGCGGGTTCTCTGATGTGTTTCCAGAAGAGTTGTCAGGTTTGCCCCCAGAGAGGGAGATTGGGTCCTGTATTGATTTGCAGCCTAGGGTGAAGCCAATCACCATTCCTCCATATCGGATGGCCCCGGCTGAGTTGAGGGAGTTGAAGTCCCAGTTGCAGGAGTTGCTTGAGTTGGGCTTCATTCGCCCAAGTGTTTCACCTTGGGGTGCTCCAGTGCTCTTCGTGAAAAAGAAAGATGGGTCCTTGCGGATGTGCATTGATTACCGGCAACTCAACAAGGTGACGGTAAATAATCGTTATCCGCTGCCCAGGATCGATGATTTGTTGGATCAACTTCAGGGGGCTCAGTGGTTTTCCAAGATTAACCTACGAACAGGGTACCATCAGTTGAGAATCCGGGATAGTGACATCCCGAAGATAGATTTCAGGTCGAGGTATGGTCACTATGAGTTCTTGGTTATGTCATTCGGGCTGACTAATGCACCTGCAGCATTTATGGATCTGATGAACCGAGTGTTCAGGGAATACTTGGATAAATTGGTGATAGTATTTATTGATGACATTTTGATATATTCCAAGAGTAGGGAGGAGCATGCTGAGCACTTGAGGGTAGTTCTGGAGACTCTTAGGGAGCACAGATTATATGTCAAATTCTCCAAGTACGAGTTCTGTCTGGAGAGTGTAGGGTTCCTTGGCCATGTGGTGTCCAGGGAAGGGGTAAAGGTGGATCCCGCAAAGATAGAAGCAATTCAGAATTGGAAGAGGCCGACTAATGTCACAAAGATTCACTGCTTCCTAGGGTTGGCAGATTATTACAGGAAATTTGTGGAGAATTTCTCTAGGATTGCAGCACCATTAACCCGCCTGACTCAGAAGAAGGTCAAGTTCATTTGGGACAGTAAGTATGAGAAGAGCTTTAAGAAGCTCAATGACCGTTTGACGTCGGCACCAGTTCTAGCTGTACCCTCAAGCTCGAGAGGATTTGTTGTTTATTATGATGCCTCCTGAGTCGGCTTGGGTTGTGTTTTAATGCAGAATGGCAGGGAGATAGCTTATGCCTCTGAGTAGTTGAAGGTCCACGAGAAGAATCACCCGACTCATGATCTTGAGCTTGCAACGGTGTTGTTCGCATTGAAGCTATGGTGTCACTACCTTTATGGCGAGACTTGTGAGATATACACTGATCATAAGAGCCTCCAGTATTTTCTCACCCAGAAGGAGTTGAACCTGAGGCAGAGAAGATGGCTTAAACTTTTGAAGGACTATGACTACAGGATCATGTACCATCTGGGGAAGGCTAATGTGGTGGTCGATGCTTTGAGCGAGAAGTCTATGGGCAGTCTAGCACATTTGGTAGTTAGGAGGAGGTGGTTGGCTCAGGATTTGGCCACGTGTTTGGATGGCGGGGCAGTCTTGTCAGTATTAGCCTCTGGTGAGTTGGTGGCTCACCTGAGGGTGCAGTCCACGTTGGTAGACATGCTGCGGGCAGCGCAGGAAGAGGATACTTTTTGTGCACTCACTAAGGATCTGGCCAGGATAGGTGATGCCGATAATGATTTTGGTATTGACTCAGAGGGTGTTATGAGGTTTAAGAATAGAATAGTGGTGCCAGACATGGATGATGTTCGCAGGCAGGTGCTAGAGATGGCTCATCGATCTACATATACCATGCATTCGGGAGCCACAAAAATGTACCATGATCTAACGTAGAATTATTGGTGGAAAGGCATGAAGACAGAGGTGGCCGAGTTTGTGTCTAAGTGTCTAGTATGTCAGCAGGTGAATGCCAAACATCTTAAGCCGGCAGGATTGCTCCAGAAGTTAGAGGTACTAGAGTGGAAATGGGAAAAGATAATCATGGATTTTATGAAAGGGTTGTCATAGTCTGGGAAGGGCAATGATTCCATCTGGGTGGTGGTGGATCGCCTAACCAAGACGACACATTTCATACCAATTAGAATGACCTTTTCAACTGAGCAGTACGCGAGGTTATTTTTGGATCGGATCGTCGCATATCATGGTGTCCCTATTATGATCATCTTAGATCGGGGTACTTAGTTCATAGCTCGATTCTGGCAATCTTTCCAGGAGGCGTTGGGCACTCAGGTCTGATTTAGTACTGCATTTCACCCTCAGACAGATGGTCAGTCGGAGCGGACCATTCAAATATTGGAGGACATGCTGAGAGCATGTGTCCTAGATTTGGAGGGCAGTTGGGAGAGGCACTTGCCCTTGATTGAGTTTGCCTATAATAACAGCTATCATAGCAGCATCGGGATGACCCCTTTTGGGGCATTGAATGGGCGGCGATGTAGGTCACTTGTAGGCTGGTTTGAGGTAGGGGATTCCCTTATGATGGAACCCGACCTGGTTGAGGAGGCAGTGGAAAAGGTAAAACTAATCAGGGAGAGGTTGTTGGCAGCCCAGAGTCGTCAGAAGATGTATGCTAATGGAAAGACCAGTGAGGTAGAGTTTGCGAAAGGGGACATGGTGTTCCTCAAGGTATCCCCTATGAAAGGGGTGGTTAGGTTTGGCAAGTGAGGGAAGTTAAGCCCTAGGTTCATTGGGCCGTTTCCTATTCTTAGGCGTAGGGGAGCTGTGGCATATGAGTTGGCCTTATCTCCCAGTATGGACTGAGTTTACCCGGTGTTTCATGTATTCATGCTGAAGAAGTATGTTCGGGATGAGTCCCATGTGATTGAGCCGACCGCGATGGAGATGGATTCAACAGTCTCTTATGAGGAGAGGCCAATAGAGGTGCTAGACTGTTAGATTAGAAAATTGAGATCCAAGGCGATTCCTTTGCTAAAGGTCAGGTGGGAGCACCATTCCGGGCAGGAGGCCCCCTCCCCTGGAAGGTGGAGCAGGATTTGAGGGAGCGATATCCCTCGTTGTTTGATAAATCTGGTAAGTCCTTAAGTCTTTCTAAAAATTCGAGGATGAATTTTCCCTGAGGAGGGAATATTGTAATATCCAAGATCGAGTCGAGTTGAGTTGCCAACCTAGTGGGCTAGTTCAAGGTCGAGTCGAGTCGACTCGTGGTCCGATGCGAGCTTCAGAGCTCGGGTGAGTAAATCATGGATTTTATATTTTATTTGCTTGATTTATTTAATTGTATTGCATGGGTGTGCTTGTGATTTGATGTTTGTGTGGAGCATGAGTTAGCTTAAGCCAAGGAGGGTTAATGGGTTGGATTCGGGCTCGAGACGGATGCGGGTTTGATAAGGGTTGAGGGTTTGGGGAGGGAATTATAACCCCCCCTCCCCACCACCCCCATAGGCATGCGGCTCCCTATTGGAGCCATACAGAATTTTTGGAGAGAGGAGCAGCCTCCCCTCCCCTCTTCTCCTCTTGGAGCCGCCGCCTTCGAAGGTCAGCCACCGAGGAGAAGAGCCAAGCCAAGCCGAGCCCTTCCCTCTCTATTTTTATGTCCTTTGGAAGCCAAGCTGCCGGCTTGGTGGAGTCGCCGCCGCCCCTTCCCCCTTGTGGAGCCGAGCCACCGCCGCACTCTTTGAGGCCGGACTCGGAGGCCACCAATTGGGAATTTTCTCCGATTTCGTCTTCCTAATCAAGTGAGTGGTTTTACCCTTCCTTTTCTTGAAATTCTTCTTGTGTTCTTGAGCCGATTTGGATGTTGAGACATTCTTGTTGATTTCCGTCAATTCTTGAGTTTTTACCGTCGAATTCATGTGTCAATATGATGGAGGGGGCCCGAGATTCCCCTTTGTGGTTTGGTGGCCCTAGGACTACCCTAGGGGTGCTCGGCCAAGGTGAAAATAGGGGTACCCTCGAGTTGTTTGATGAAATGCCTAAGAGAATATTCTTGCTCGTTTTGGGATCTATGTCTTGGATTGCTTACCTTATTAGGCTCCTATGACGTTAATGCATATCTTGTAATTAAATATGTGACTTCAGCGTATTAATCATGTTTTACTTGTGAAAGGATTTAATCTTGAAGCCATGTATGTTCGTGATTTGGGTTCTTTATTACGAAGCTTGAGTCTTGTTTAAAGATGATATTAATGCTTGCTAGATCTTGTTTAGCAAATATGATTTAATCCTTGTGTGATTTATCTCAATAGTATAAATATGTTTTGGTAGTAATTAAAGATTTAATTACTGTAAATTTTGGATTAATTACCTTGATATGCTAAAAACTCAACATGCTGGAATTTCATGCTGAATTATCATTAGGGAGGCTAATTTGATAATCTCTGTTGTGATGAGTATAGTTCACTAAATATAGTTGTGTAACCTATCATTTTAATCATAAAACATAGTCTGGATCCATAGGACACACTTTGGAAATCAGATTCAATCTGGGTACACTTGTTCTGGGCTCAATAGTAAACTAAAAATAAAACCCTAAAACAAAACCCTAATTTTTGCAAATAGAAATTTTAATTATATAATTAAAATTCAAAGGGCAACATAATCTATAAAGAGCTAACAAAATAGATTTTATGTATGAAATAAAACCTCATTGGTTGATGATATTATGGGTCTAGGCGTTGGGATCGGGCATACCGTGTTGCGGCGTTTCCTATAAAGGACACCCCTAAGACATCGTATGAGATGCTTGATTTAGGTCTTGTTAGCGCTATATTTTTATGAATGGTGGAGAGGCTCAAATAGGAGCCAGTTTGCTGCCTTGGCCCGGAAGGTTGGATGGTTAATTCCCAGCCTAGGTATAAGGAATAAGTTTGGACGAACAAATTTCGATTATTCCTGCGAATGTTTTAAGGAATAAGTTAGGATGTGCGAATCCCGATTATTCCTGCGATATCTTTAAGGAACAAGTTCGGATGTGTGAATCCCGATTGTTTCTGCGTTTCTCGTGGAACAAGTTCGGACGGACAAATCCTGATTGTTCCCAAGTTTCTCTATTTACAGAATATGTTCGGATGAGCGAATCCCGGTTATTCCTGCGCTTTATCTAAGAGTTCTATTACAGGATAAGCTCGGATGGGTAAATCTCGATTATCCTCATAACCCTTGACCGTGATTTGTTGCCTTAGGGCACGGATAGGCTGAGGCCTGTTGTTCTTCACTGCTAAGTGAATGGGTTAGCCTTTGGGCATGTGATGGCCGGATGACCTGCTATCCAGTTGTACCATTTGTTGCATTAACCCTATATGAGACAGGTGTATTATTGTATGCTTTATCTCTGTGATTGATTTTGTGGCAGGGTATGGTAGAACCACTCACTGAATTCCTTTTGGACTCACCGTTGTTCTTTTACTTTTTTTTTTGCAGAGCCTAACCAGTGAGGTAGGCTGAAGTACTTGGCGCAATTGGAGGGACAGAGGAGTCACATTGATTTCATAGCAGTCCTAGTTAGGGGTCGTAGTCGAGTCTTTGGTAGTTTGTCATGCACTTGTATTTGGTATTTTGGAACTGTAGTCCCTTGGGGACATTAATGTCTTTCCTTCATATTTTATTTGTTAAGAGCAAACTGTTGAACTTTGATTTATTTATTTATGCACTTTAAATACTTTGTTAAAAACTTTACTTCTTTAATGGAAATCTGTTTTGTTTTCTCTTTCATAATGAAAACTGCTATTCTTTTCGCTATGTTTATCTATGAGTTGGCATGTGTATGGGTTAGGTTGCGGGGTATAGGCACATATACCCTGGTCGGTTATGTGACCTTGAGTTGGGGCGTGACATCAATGTACATGTGAAAAAATATCTAATTTCAAAATTATTGGATGTAGTTATCACCAAGGAATCATACACATCTATTACTTCATGAAGAAGCTCAAATGCATCTTGAACGCCTTGCTCATCTCCTGGATTTCCACTTTCCAACTAAGAAGAAAAAATATATCTCTGCAAGCGAAGTAACATATGAGCATGCAGATGTCAATTTTACGAGCTTGTTTCTAGCAAAATTAAAGTAGTAGCAGAAAGAGTACTAACTCTAACAATACTAATTAAAGTAGAAGCCATTGGAAGTTCGCAAATGTAAAATTATAGGAATTTGCAATTGTGAAATGAACAATAATTCTCATGAACCAAAGTATAAGTTGATTAGGGTTGCTGCAAGATAAAAACATAAGTCGATTAGGCTTGGGTTCCTAAAACTGGAATAATATAAATGCATGGTTTACATTTAATTACTATTCTATTTGTGCAGTAATAAAGAAACAAAATAGCAAGAACAGGATAACAACTATGCACAAGAATAGGAGAACATAACACTATTGTATTAGTTAAAAATATTTAAACTACTATACACACTATTGATCTAGATAAAAAATGTATATTTAAACTACTTTACATTAGTTTTTGAGTTCATTAGTTTAAGAATAGACGTTACCTAATTTAATAATGTGAACAATTAAATGCATAATATACCCCATCCTTCGAGTGGAACCACTCTTATTGATTTCAAAAGGTTGAGAAGGAGAAAGAGGTCCATCTTTTTGGTATTTTTCTCTCTCTAGTGGTGAAGAATTTTATGATACATTTATATTATAAAAAATATATGAAATACTCTTTATGGAATTTGGAGAATACTCTTTTATTTTATAATATAAAATATTATAAAACACTTCCTATGAATGTACTCTTTAATTTATAATATAAAGAGAGGTATAAAAACACTTCGTGTGCTTATAAGCTTGTAACTAAAACTATTGTTTCCTTAACATGTGAAGCAGTTCACAACTACAACAAACATGCAGAGAGAGAGAAGTACTAATATTTCAAATGGTAGCAATGAAAATTTTGATTGAGTTTGTAAAATGGTGGATAATTGTTTGTTTGAGTGCATATGAAACACATAAAAAAGTTTGTAAAACTGGTGAATTTGCACTATCATGTCTCACCTTGCGTGAACCTGGACAATTTGAACACCTCTCTGTCCGAGGTGTGGATAAAGGCTGATTAATTACCACCATTAACCATGGCAACATGCTCAATTAGAAGAAGAGTTTCAGTGCTTGAACATCAAGCATAAGCAAGATATCCTGCATATGATGACTTCATCGTGCTTAACTCATCAAGCTTTTTTAGCCTACATAAAGAATAAAAATAAGAGTAAGTCTTATCTACTATTTAGCCAAAACTGAAGATAAAAATCGAAGAAACAAACCCCAAGCAAACACAAGTCAAGAAATCTATAGCCGAATAGCCAAAATAATATCGGAATATAAAAAAAATTCTAAATGATTATTTATGCTGAACTTTCAAAATCAAGAAGATCATCAAGTATTCCATATGCTTGACATAAATTAAGTTTTCTGAAGCTTAATAAATGTTAGGCAATGATAGAAGGGATGGTATTAAAAGACATCAACAGAGTTAAATCAACTAACATGATTGAAATATTATCAAAATATAAAGAAAAACACTACATTCACTACAACAAAATGAAACAAAACCGACGCTTTATGTAGGGAATTTTGGCCTTTTTTTAGGGCTAAAATTCAATTTTAGGTGCTTCTAAAAGTGTTGGTTGCATAGTCAAAAAGGGTGAAGGAATAAACTTCAATAACTAGCACATAATGAATAAACTGTATAGTTCATACCATCATGTTATATTAGATCACCAATATCTACATTAGGTTTCCTAATTATCTAGTACTCTTGAATAATTATTTTAAGGTTCTAAATTAAGTTTCCTTGTTGTAGACTTCTATTCAATGGTCAAAATATCATTATTAGGATGGATGTAACTCTTCCATGGCGTATAATGATAACATGGTTCAAAAAGTATATAGATGAATTAAAATTTACTAAAGTTGCCATGCTAGTGTTAAAAAAAATTGAAACTAAGAAAAAAAAGAACTTGACCTGTATAAACTCATGAAGTATGTCTCTGTACCTTGCAAGTTTTTGGTTTATTGAAGTTGTAGGGGATGCTACTACTGCATAGTGGCTCATAGCCTGATCGACATCGAGCCTCTAAACAATCATAATCAATCAAATTTCAAGAACATATAATCAACAAAATAATGTCTATTACATATAATCAAATTTAGCATATTGAGCTAAGACTTGTTAATGTTATGGTAGTTCTCGTGGCAATTCTGAGACTGTTACCTTCGCAAAATGGACTTGCAAAGGAAAACAAATGCACGGTAATTAAAAAAGCCAGCACTTGGATAGTTTCATCTCTTGGAACATAAAGCAAGTGGAATGACGGTTTAAAACTCACATATTCATTAAGATATGCAACATCATTTAGTGTCTATATGACTAATAAGAATCAGACAAACGTAAATGGTCTAAAATAATGCAGAAACTTTTGCAGGCCTAGTGGTAAAAAAAGACAATCCTGGTCTACACAAGTATATCAGCACCGATGCAGTGCATGCGAAAACAGAGCAATTGTGCAACTCTTATATTAATGCTGCTAATGGTTAACATGCTATAGTGTAGAATGTAGGATATTTATTTTACAGGAAAAGAATGTAGGATATATAGCCTAATAAAACTCCAGATAAGATAATGGTGAATCTTCTATCTTCCGGTAGCTAATAAGATGGATTTTCTCTATCTTCCAACACTCGACATCCTTCTTGGAGCAAAGAGTTGAGATTTGGACCAAGAAGAGACACAAAATGGTCTTTTAAATAGCATCGGTAGAAGTGCCAGTGGTGTCATCCAACTTCCATGCTTACCTTTGCCAATAAGATAGTGTCTCACAAAGAAAATGATAGAACATGATGAAGGATTCTGCAAAGTTTCATCTAATTCGTCATGAAAAATATCGAAATAGAAATTGGAAGTATGTCCTTCACTGTCACATTCACAAATCAATTACTTTGGAGTATGTCCTTAAACCAAAGTATAGACAAATATGCACAAAGGACGCATCTGCCACAATCTAGCAACTATTTTAGGAAGAATTATACTTTAATAGCATACCAAGGCAATAAAAACTACATCAAGTCTCAATTGGAAGACTGGGGATCCACTTAGAGACACGAAATAAGACACGACGACAATTTGGGCAATCTTGGGGCGATTCAAACGCCGGCGAAGATGAGTGCGGCCGGAGGGGAGGACATTCCTGGTGTACTTCTCACTGGCATGATCCTCAAAGGTGTTCAGCGAGGAGAGGAGAGAATGACAGAACCCAGTGAGCGGGCATGGCCGAAGAAACCTCCAGATTCAGGCGATCGAAGAATGCCAAGTCCCAGGCGATTGGATATGGAGATCATGGACACTATTCCTCTGAAACCAGTACTGAAGTTGGGAAGTGATGATTCGAGCGCATCAAGTATGAAGAAGTTGAATATGGATTTAAATTCGAAGATATGTAGCATGTTTGGTGATGATTATGGAATTTCTATATTTGTGAATCCTTTGTTTGATTCAAATTCGTTTGATTTGAATGCTGTGAATCTGGTGGGGAATAAGGTGAGTGAAGAAGTAATGGAAAGGGAAAAGAGGGCTCGGGATTGCATGTTTCTGAGAAGCATCCTGGGTCATGGGCAGCGCAGTTGAGAGAAGCACAGTTGGCTGAGGATACTCCTGTGAGAGAGGAATTGAATCAAAAGTGAAATGTATTCAGAACAAATCAAACAACGAGGTGATAATTGAGGACTGATTGATGTCAATGGCAAGATCAGAATGGGCCAATAGTTTGTATGGGAAATTTTATGGGAGAACACCTTCATTGATGGTTGTTCAACAAGTGATGCTAAGAATATGGAAGATAAGGTGTAGTGTTCAAGTACTGTATTTAGCAGCAGGTTTTTTTTGCTTCAAGTTTGCTAGTGCAGAGGATTTGAATGTTGTTATGATAGGAGGTCCTTGGTTCTTAGGTGGTCAAGCATTGCTGCTGATTCCATGGAGGATCAATTTCCTACCAATGATGGAAAGGATAGACTCAATCCCAGTATGGATAATTGCCCGGTCTCCCAATCGAATTCATTCAGAAAGAAGTTCTAACAGAGATAGCTAAGTCTATAGGACAATTGATAAAAATTGATACTGTGACATTGAAAGGGCAGAGGGCCAAATTTGCAAGGATGTGCATTTTGTGGGAGCTGAACAAGAGGGTGCCTTCAGGTGTGTGGATAAATGCTGGGGGTATAAGATTTTGGCAAGCCATAGCTTTTGAGAACATATCTAGATTGTGTTTTCAGTGTGGGAAGATGGATCACTTGGCTGAGAATTGCATTAACAGTATGGTTGAGGGAAGAACTATTATAAACAAGGATCAGAAGGTGGCACAGGATAAGCAGGGAAGGACATTAATGGAGAAGGATGCAGGTGAAAGTACAGGGGTTTTTGGCCCTTGGCAGGTGGTGAATAGGAGAAAGAGAGGTCAAGGTAGAAAAAATGAAGAACCTGATGGTAGAAGCAAAAATAGTTTTGAAATATTACAAAATACTGAGGATCATTCAATGAAGGTGGACAATGGAAAAAATATTGTTAGTGATGCAAGTGTTGAGGTGAGGGACAAGAAAATTCTGAGAAACAAGATGGAGGATACTAGTTATGGGAAAGGCAAGAAGGCTATGGTCCAGGAAAATCAGAAGGGTAGTATTTCAGAAATGAAGGGCAAGGAGATTGTTATGAAGAAAGGGAATGATGAAGGGTTGGTGTTTACTGCAAGTAGAAAAGATCCTGTAAGTGTCCAAGTGGATATGAAAAAGGAGTTGGGGCTGTTTCATAAGAAGCTGACAGATAGTTTCTCAATAGCTGTAACAAGAGTTAAGGAGGGGGAGATGGGAACTCAGGATGATATGGAGTTGGACTTGACTTGTGACAGTTCAGATAAAGTGGGGAAAATCAGGAAACCAATATCTCAAAATATCTATCAGGAAAAGTTTTCTTTGAATTTGAGACTAAGTAGGGAAAAAAAGAAGAAATTCTCTAAGGAAGATGGCTTAATAGCCTCGGATGGTGATCCTGGCGAGGGGAGGAGTGGGGTAAAAGGTGATAATGTACCTGAATGAAGTGTCTAGTATGGAATATTAGAGGGGGGTTGAAAACAACAGGGTGGGACTTCCTCAATCTGTTATTAAAAGAGCATAGACCTGAAATGGTGTTGCTTGTTGAAACTCACTTAGATGGTGAGCACTCTGAAGTATGTATCAGAAAGTTTGGGAATAACTGGGAGGGGATTTTTGAGCCAGGGGATGGAAGGTCTAGAGGAATGGTGTTACTTTGGAAGAAAAATACTATGAAGGTGGAACTGATCTATAAATGCAGTCAAATCGTTCATGTAGCTGTTGGCAAGAGTGGAAGAAAACCTTGGTTATTGATAGGTATATATGCAAGTAATGTCCCTAAAGAAAGAAGAATGCTTTGGGTGTTCCTAAAAGAACTGAACATCAGCAATTATCCTTGGCTCTTGGTGGGAGATTATAACTGTGTGGAAAGTGATGATGATAAGAAGGGGGGTCAGAGAGTTATCAAGGGAAGATCTCTTAGACCTTTCAATGACCTAAAATATGATGCAGGGCTTGTGGATTTGAAGTTTAAAGGAAACAGGTTTACTTGGTGTAATAATAGACAAGGTGAAAGGAGAATAATGTCCAGGCTGGACAGGGCTTATGCAAATGGTGAATGACTTGCAAGGTTCAACAAGGTAGAAGTAAAACACTTGAGGAGATTGGCTTCTGACCACAGGCCCATCCTTGTTGATACTAGGAAGGATGAAAAGGTGGGTAGAGGTCCTAGGGGTTTTGTGTTTGAACTATATTGGCTTGAATACCAGGGACTGCATCAGAATATTAAAGATTGCTGGGGATCAAATGATATCGAGGGGAATCAGATTGAGTGTTTTGAAAGGAAGCTTGAGCTGTTGGATGTGGAATTGAAAAAATGGAGTAAGGATACTATGGGATCAGTAGAAAACAATTTGAAATAGACTATGGATGAACTTGAGGTCTTAGAAAGCATTGATGAAAAGGGTTGTCTCAGTGATGAGGAAGTGCCTTACGAATAAAGCTATGGATTTGAGTAGACAGATACATATTAAGTGGTGGTCAAGAGCAAGAACTAGCTGGGTTGAAATGAATGACAAAAATACAAGATACTTTCATAAACTGGTGAAGTACAAACAAAGGCTGAATACTATTTTTGAAGTGGTAATTGATGGTAATGTCTTTAATGATACTAAGGATATTTTGAATGGGTTTGTGGAATGGTGGTACAAAGAGTTATGCGGAGTAGAGGAAAGAGATGAGGTGAACTGGGAAAGCCTGAAGGGCCTAAAGTGGAAGAAGATTCCAAAGCAAGAACATAAAGGTTTAACTAAAATGTTTACTGAAGAAGAAGTGAAGCAGGCAATGCAAAGTATGGGGAAAGGGAAAGCACCAGGACCAGATGGGTTTAGTGTGGAATGGTACAAAGAGTTATGCGGAGTAGAGGAAAGAGATGAGGTGAACTGGGAAAGCCTGAAGGGCCTAAAGTGGAAGAAGATTCCAAAGCAAGAACATAAAGGTTTAACTAAAATATTTACTGAAGAAGAAGTGAAGCAGGCAATGCAAAGTATGGGGAAAGGGAAAGCACCAGGACCAGATGGGTTTAGTGTGGAATTCTTCTTAAATTTCTGGGAAGAAATAAGGGATTCCTACATGAATGCAATCAAAGTATTTTGGCATAGTGAATGTTTACCAGAAGCATGGGGGCAAACAAATCTAGTGTTTATACCGAAAGTTGATAACCCAAGGATGGTTAAAGATTATAGGCCAATTGCACTTTGCAATGTGACCTATAAGATACTCTCTAAAGTAATAGTGAATAGACTGAAAGTATGGATTAGGAGGCTGATATCTTTTGAACAAGTTGCATTTGTTGAGAAAAGAAGATTGCATGACAACATTTTGATTCTATCAGAAGTTGTGGAGGTTATTGGTAGATCAAAAAGGAAGAACCCTTATTTTATAATGAAATTAGACCTGAAAAAGGCATACGATAGGGTGGATTGGGTGGCTTTGGAAGAAGTATGCAAAATGATGAATTTTCCAACGAAAGTAATTGATTGGGTGATGGCAGGGTTGAAAGCTTCCAACTTTAGATGTATTTTAAATGAAGAAAAATCTGAGGTATTTAAGAGCAATAGGGGGGTGAGACAAGAAGATCCCCTCTCCCCATATTTGTTAATTCTTCGAACGGGAAGTGGAAAATGGTTACATTAAAGCATTCAAATATAAGGGATTAAGGGTGAGCCATTTATTTTTTGCTGATGACATAATAATATTGATCAAGTGCTGTGAAGGGTCCTGCAGATTATGAAGGAGATGTTGAGTCACTATTGTCTAATTACAAATCAAAGAGTCAATTATGAGAAATCAGAGGACAAAGATTAGTAGGCTGCTTAGGATTAAGGAGGGTGGCTTACCTATCAATTACCTGGGTGCGCAGATAACTAAAGGCAAGATACCAATCAATATTCAAAGGTAGATGATAGAAAAAGTTGAATGCAAGTTGGATAGCTGGGCTAGCAAAGAAATTTCTCAAGTAGGGAAAGTTACTTTAATCAATTCTGTGATAAATTCAATGTCTATCCATACATTAGCAATGACGTGGATAAATGAGAAAGTTATCAAGGAGCATGGTAAGTTGGTAAGAAACTACTTGTGGAAAGTAGGTAAAAACAAGGTTGGTTTTCATCTGATAAAGTGGAAGAAAGTGGTTCTCAGTAAAGCTGATGGGGGATTAGGGGTGAAAGATTTAAGTATCTTCAGAATTGCTATCCTAGCAAAGAGAATCTTACCTGTTCTGAATAAAAAAAATATGTTATGGAGTAATCTAATAAATGCTAAATACCAAGGACTTCATCCTTGGAAATCCAAAAAAGGCAAAAGGAACAATTGGTCTATAAAGGGTTTATTGGTAGTTATGGAAAAATTGAGAGAGGGGTTGAAGATTATAATTGGTGATGGTGGGAGTACCAATATTTGGGATGATCCTTGGGTGGATTGTTTGCCTTTCAATAGGTGGCCTACCACCTTGAATATGAACAGAATCCAAGAGATATTTGTGGTGAAAGATCTCATAAAAGATGGAGAATGGGATTTAAGTTTAATAAAAGATGTTTTGAGTGAAGACCATATGAGAAAGATAAGTCAAATCTACTTATCTAGAACTGGTGCAAGGGATAAATGGGTTTGGGTTCATAATGAGAAGGGGAAGCTAAATAGCAAGGTGGCTTATGACTTCTTGAAGAGCAAGGACAGTGTAGTGGCTGAGGAGAAAAGAGACTGGATGTGTATATTGATTATGAAGGTCATTCCAAGAATTAAAATCTTCATTTGGAAATTCATGCAAGGTAAATTGCCAACTACATAACTATTGGCAAAAAGAAGTAAAGTGGTAATGAGTAGCTGCTTTGTGTGTAAGGAAGAGGAGGATAGTTTGCAACACATATTTTTCAGGTGTAAATTTACTGAAACATTTTGGGATGTGATGGAAAAAGCTGAGTATAAATTTGAGTACAAGGTGGATTGGTGCAGGGGGCAAATGGCTAGAGGAAGGGCAGAAGTTAGATGAAACAACAAGGAATGGTCTGGTTGAAACATTGGCTACAAGATTCTGGTACTTATGGAAGAACGGGAACGATGCTTGTTTCAGGAAAAAACTGGGAGGAGTTAATTCCTTAGTATACAAAACTTTAGCTAAGTTGAAAAATAATGAATTCAATTTTTCAGGAAGGATGGGGGAGAAAGGTACTGATATCATAGCGAAAAAGATGGATTCTCGAAACAATACTGAAAATGACAAATGTTATGCATGTTTTAGTGTTTTTTGTGATGCTGTCTGGGAAAAGGAATCAAGCAAAATTGGTGTTGAGTTTGTGGTGAGAAAAGAGGGGAGGGAAGTAATCCTAATGGGGAATGGCAATGCTTGCTCTATGAATGTCTTATCAGCTGAAGTGGAAGCCATTTGGCTATGCTTGGTAGAGCTGAAACAGTGGAACATTAAGCATTTTAAGATGTCCTCAGATTGTAAAAGATTGATAGACATTCTGAATGGTGTTTTGAAAGCTCCTTGGTACATAAAGAGAATGATAAATGATTGTTTAGCTATTGGACAAGAGTTAGAGGTCTGTAACTGGGTTCATATTAAAAGGGAGTTGAATGGGACTGCACATAATCTAGCTAAGCAAGGCCTAAGGGAAGAAGGTATTCAGATTGAAGATGGAGTTAATTGGATCACTTTAGAGGAATGTTCAGAAGATGGGCTTTTCAAGAAGTTCTTGGCAATGAAACAGGATCATTTTTCTAGTTATTGTAATCTCCCGAAGAACATTGAGAATATTGTTAGTAGGGAGTTTATGATAGGAGTTTTATAGAGAGTTTTGTTTCAGTGAAATATGTGTTTGTAAGAATTTTGGATGATATTAATAAAGTTAGTGATGCTCAGAAGGGAATATATCTCTGCCTGATTCAAGGCAAGGAATATACGGCCGGTGGCCCAATGCATCCTTCACCCTTTAGTTGAGTGGGGAGTGACTCTGTTTTGAGCTCCTTTTTTTAAATAAAAAATAAAAAATAAAAACTACATCAACATAGCCACAAAGACCTAGGTATTTGCACACCAGCTAATGCAGACTCTTCAGCAGCCACAGACTTGGCTATTATAAGCCTTCCAACATTTTCAGCCTGAGATAGGTCCAAGCGTCCATTAAGAAAAGCCCCAAGGATGAACTCCCCTAAGTATAATTATACTCCGATTAGCAAAACATATCATCGTAAATAAGTTAATTGGTAAATGGAGAGAAAAGAGAGTACAAATATAAAGAGAGCACAATCATATAAATAATTTTGAAAAACTATTCAAAACAAGAAACCAACCGGGTTCAGAAAACCCAAGTTCTTAAATCATATAAATAAGTTTTCAGAAGTTAAAACCAAAAAGATACAATATATACACTAGTAAATTCTTTAAAATGTCATCTAGATAAAATTAAATATTTATTAGAGAGCAAAGGAAATAATGATTATATCGCAATAATATGCGATAAATTATTTGAAAATAGAATACAAAACTAATACATACTTCATGTTCCAACTTGG
This sequence comes from Canna indica, assembly GCA_034359265.1. Taxonomy (NCBI): domain Eukaryota; kingdom Viridiplantae; phylum Streptophyta; class Magnoliopsida; order Zingiberales; family Cannaceae; genus Canna; species Canna indica. The sequence goes on from CP136892.1 coordinate 41,607,656, forward strand.
TAATCTTGTAGCATAAGAATACAAATTTGCAGAACACATATAGTTGGCTTTCTAAATGGTCATTTTATCTTATCCCTCCCACACTATTATTTCCTACAAGAATGAAGTAAATTGTCGCTTTGACAGTACATGAGAGAGTTTATACAACTAACATGCCTAATCAACATACATATATGTACAAGAATAAGGATTCTCATAAAGCGCCTATTGATATGAATGCACTATAAACGTTGAATATAAGATGAAGGAAGTAACGGGATCACCAGATATCAATAAATAAATAGGAAAAAAAAGGCTAAGTTTAGCAGTGACGCACTCCTCCCATTTCAAACATAATTAGAAAAAGAGTATAATTTAGAAGTAATTCTGAGAATGACTAGTACCTCATCAATAACATCGCCTTTTTGGTCCACGACGAACCCATACTCCACAAAGTTGCTTATAGGCTTCTAGGAGAACACACAAGACCCCTCCTTAGACCTCGCTGGCCGGAACACTCTTGTTTCTATGTCCACCGTCGTTGGACTCGACAGTCGAATGATTCCAAGAGCCACCGGATCACTGCCCATGGAGGTGGCAATTGTCACGATAGTCCCCCACCGAACAGAGGTTGCATCCTTATCTACGTCCCCTGCGGACCCGAGGCGCTTGTCTTTGGTGAAAATTAGGCTTTTATCTGATACAAACACAAAAGTGGGACAAATTTAGATTTTTGAAACCTGAGGTGGAGAGGCAAGAAACTAAGGTTTTGGAATGGGGATTTAGAGTTTTGTTGGAAAGAGGGACGGAAGGACTACCCAAAGAGAGGGAGAGCACGTCGAGGCCATTGGAAACTATATTGTCGATATATGCAAGTAGATTAGTGGAGCTGCATCCTGTTTCGTTGCACACCTTGTTGGCCTAAGGTTTTCTACTTTGGTCTTAATCTCGGTTTTGATGATAACAAACATGGAACTAATGTTTCATGGAGAATTACTTTCTGGTTCCAAGTCGGTTAGCGCTCGACGTTCTCGATTGGAGAAATCGGAGAAATCGGAAAGGACGCTCGTTGACGCTCGAGATTCTTCAAAAAGTTAAAGTTTAGGTCTAGGGTGTCTAGCCTGTGTTGTAAATCCTCATGACGATGCATAAGAACCTAAAAAACCAATCTCGAACCCCTAAACACAATAGCCCGCAAAATTAAAAAAGACTCTGAAATTCACTAAGCCTAGGGAGCTCCTTGGAGGGCTATATAACCTAGACATTTTCTTGGCACCAAAAGTGCCGATAATTGTTCCTTAGGTAAAAACTAGATAACAATATATTTTTAAGGATTTTTTGGAAGACTTTAGCCTTTAGCCTTCAGCCTTAAGCCCAAACTTGATTGATATATTTAGATTCACTCACGTTAGATGTCTAGATGCATGAGTTAAATAAAACATGAGTAGATAGCAAAATTTGATACTTAGCATTTTCATGTTTTGATGCCTACTTTGAATGAAACTGTGCTAAGTTCATAATTTGATCAAATGACATTAGTTTCACTTCAAACTTGATATACATGCTTTACATGACCATATCTTGGTATTTTGAAAGTTCGAATAATTTTTTGAAATTTAAAAATCTCACTTATTTATGAAAATGCCACTAACGTATCACTATTTACAAATTGCTCATTTTTTTGATACTTTGGATTTTCGTTGAAATCTTTGAATGAGACTTCAAGTATGATATTAGATTCATATTTTTGGTATCGATCTCATTTTGACTCATGAAAAATCATTTCTAAAATGGTTTTTGATATTTTGACCGATACTTGATAATATCGATGCTTGAGTTTATACATGATTTCTGATTTTAGATTTTAGTTATCATTCCTTGATATCATGTATTGATTAGTCTCACTTGTATGTTTTCATCCCTTGAGTTGGTTGACTTCGTTTTCATGAAAACTAGCTTACAAGTCCCAACTTTGACCATAGTTGATATTTCTCGTCCTTTTTGATTGATGTCAAAAGGGAGAGAAAATATATAAATAAAAGGGAAGAAAATATAGGAAAACAATGCATATAGATAGGGAGAGTTCTATTATATAGATATGCATGTTGATAGGGGAGAAATCTCATGTTTGATATCCTCTATTCTTAATTGTAGATATTTTTCTTAAGGATGTTTGTCATCACCAAAAAGGGGGAGATTGTTAGCCTAAGGTTTTATACTTTCGTGTTAATCTTAGTTTTGATGATAAAAAACACAGAACTAATGTTTCAAGGATAATTACTTTTAGGTTCCAAGTCGATTAGTGCTCGACGTCCCCGATCAAAAAAATCGGAGAAATCAAAGAAATCGGCAAGGACGCTCGTCGACGCTCGGGATTCTTTGAAAAGTTAAAGTTTAGGTCTAGGGTGTCTAGCTTATGTTGTAAATCCTCATGACGATGCATAAGAACCCAAAAAACCAATCCCGAACCCTAACCACAAAAACCCGAAAAATTAGAAAATGCCTTGAAATTCACTAAGCCTAGGGAGCTCCTTGGAGGGCTATATAGCCTAGATATTTTCTTGGCACCAAAAGTGCTGGTAATTGTTCCTTAAGTAAAAACTAGATAACGAGATATTTTTAAGGATTTTTTGGAAGTATTTAGCCTACCCATATTTGAACCAGAAGATTATAAATTTCTATTTTTCAGAAATGTTATATAACTATACTTAGCGAAGACAGAACCTAGAAATGAATAAATAAGTAGAAAAAATCAGCCAAACCAAGCAGTCTACCCGGGTTCGGTCGACCGATTGGTCGATCGACAGAAGGAGAAGGCATTTCGGTCGATCGATCGGTCGACCGACCAATGCCCAGAATGGGCAGAATGCCTTTGGTCGCTCGGTCGGTCGACCGACGATCGACGGGCAAGCGATCGGGCATCGACAATGGGCAAAAAAATTTGATTCATCTTCAAGTCATCAAGAGGAGCTAGGACATCTTGTTTGAGATCTAAGTTTATGTTGTTTATTATTTGCTCTCATTATTGTGTATTTTATTATTTATTTCATTGTATTTTCAATTGTGTAAACCTAGGTTGCTAGGTTAGATTGAGTTGGTGGTTGTCTTGGTGTTAAGGCTAAAATCCACCATTGTAAACTTAGTTTACTAGGATTAGTTGAGTTGTCCCATAGGTTGAGTTGGGACAGTGCTCTCGGTAGGAAGGCGTGATACTTCTGGGTGTGGAAGTGCCTTCGGTTTAAGAGCGGAGACTTTCCGATGTAAAGTCCTCTTTCTAAGGGAAACAATATAATCTAGTAAACCTAGTTTGGTAATCCTAAGCATGGTGCTTAGATAGTGGAGTAGGCATTGGGCCGAACCACCATAAATAATTAGGTTAGCATTGTTTACCTTGCGTTTCTTATTGCTTATCATTTATATCTTGCTTTCGCTTACTACTCGATTCATTAATTGCCTAAGTAATCAAGTAAACGATTAAAACCAAAATTAGGCAAAAAGTTTAGATAACATACTATTCACCCCCCTCTAGTGTGGCTATTTCACCAACATTTGGTATTAGAATAGGTCGTAGATTGAGATTTCACCATCTCCTCTACATCATCTCTTGATCCGGAAAATGACACTAGAGAGTTTAGCGTCTTCACCTCCTAGGTTCGATGCCTCGAACTTTGGTCTTTGGAAATGTAGGCCGGATTTACACATATTTAAAGAATAAATGTTTTGGTGTCTTTAACATGTTAAATTTAGAATTCATTGAACCTAAGGTTGACATGCATGCTTGGAGTGAATTAGATAAGAAAATGTTTAAGTATAATGGAGATGCCATGAATTGTATTCTTTGCACATTACCAAATGGCATCCTAGATAAAGTCATGCATTGCTCTCCGGCTTATGATTTATGGGCCACTTTAAATGTTTTATATGATTATGCCAAAATCGAAGAGATTTGGACTTTTGATGAAGGTGGTGATGACAATGGTCATTCACCTACTACTAATCTCGATTTTGATGCCTATAGTGCTTCTAGTCAAAGGAGCAATTCTAAGAGCCGAAAACGAAAGGTGATTTGTCATGCTTGCAAGGAAAAGGGGCATGTGAAGAAAAATTACCCTACCATGGTGAACAAAGCAAGGAAGAGGTCAAGTGCTTCCACCTCCACATCTTACTCGAGTGAAGCATCATCTTTTCTTGACTATGAAGCCACTTGAAAAGTTTGCCTCATGCATGTTAATGATGAGGTACACTCTTCTCCTTCTAGTCATGCTAATGATAATGATAATGCTAGGTCTACTAGTTCTCTCGACATATCATATAATGAGTTAGTAGATGAATACAAGAAAATATATGTCTTGCTTGTTAAAAAGATAATGAAAATAAAAGATTGAAGAAAGATAATATAAGGCTTACTCTCATGTGGTTGAATTAAAATTAGAAAATGAGAGAATGAAATCTAGTTCTTTTAATTCTTCCCATGATAGGTTGAAACTTGAGTTTAAGGACTTAAAGCTTGAGAATGAAAATTTGAAAATTGAGAATTCAAAAATTATAAGTGAAAATAATAATTTGAAATCTCAATCTAATGCCTTATATCAATCTCTTGATTCATTGAAAAATGAGGTTGTGTCTTTAAATAAGAAAGTAAACGAATTGAAAAATATTTCATTTCTTAAGAACACTAGAAATGGTTATGTAAAGAATGCCAATATTCATCATCATTCCCATGCTATGCATTCTACCATTAGACCCCATGATCATAAGAAGAAGAATGATATTTCTAAGAATGCTCAAACTCATCATGTTTCACATGTCAAGCATTCTAATGATAGATCTAATGTCCGTAGCAAAAATGAAAAGAAATTCGATGGACATTGTTTTTGTTGTGCTATTTTTGGTCAGACCATATATGATTGTGCATTTAAAAGAAACCCACGTGTGGCTAGGACACTTTGGATTCCTAGGCCTACTAATATGGATTGAAAATGTTCCACAAATATGGATTAAAAATGAAACCTTTAAGTCAACTTGTTGACTTGGGTCAACTTGGTTCAAAAGAGGTAAGCATGAATTGACCTCTATATCATTTTATCCATATCCATATGAATTTTCCATTCTAAGTGCATGGAAATATGTCATACCTATTCCTAAACATGTTTATGAAGTTTGGACTTAAAATGAAGTGTCCAAGTCGATTTGTTGACTTGGTCAAACTTTTTTTAAGTTTAAGTCCCCTAAAGTTATATAGTTATCACATTGTTCATCTAGACATGAATTTTCAGTTTTAAATACCTAAACTTATGTGATATGTGTTTCTAAACATGTTCATTAAGTGTTTACTCAAAATGAGGTCTCTAATAAGAATTTTAACCTAGAGCAAATTTTATTCAATCAAGATATCATGAAATTGCCTAAGTTATCAAAATTTTATCTACTTATGAAACATCAAACATTTATCATGCAAAATTAATCATGAGTATAGAGACATTATTAAACATGAATATTCAATTATTATACAAAGATTTTTGCAAAATTAAATTCATACCTTAGTCTTTAGAGAGTTTTGCCAAACTTGTCATTTACTTTTCAATTATCTTCATGATAGCATATCCTTCCAATGTTTACCACTTTCTTAACTTGCAAGTAGGCTTCATTAGTATCAAAATGAAATTATATGCCAACTAGCAAGCTAACATACTAAATAGCAAAGGTTCAATGCAAAGTTTCATTTAAACACCTTAACCTATGCTAGATAGTAAAGATTCATTTTAAGGAGGTTAACATGATATCAAAATGAATCTAAGGGATCTTAAGATGTGAAGCATTTGAAGAATAAGGTCCCTAATCATGTTTAACTTGTTTGGACTTAAAGGAATGTCTCTAATAGTAAGTATCAACCTAGAGCAAGTTTCATTCAATAAAATTTGTCTAAGTACTAAGATTTTACCTACTCATGAAAATTCAAGGGTTTTAACATGCAATTCTAATCATGAGTATTGAGACATTTTTTAAGCTTAAGCATTGAGGTATAACCCTAAGATTTTGAATTTATCAAAGTTATACCTTATTCATGATCATTTGCCAAACTAATCTTTTTCTTCCTAATTAGCCTTCCATTTTCAATAACTTTCAAGTATACTTTATTAATGTTAATCAAATCTTATCTACTAGCAAGTTATCATACTAAATAGCAAGGTGAAATAGAAATCTTCATTTGGGTATTTCAACCTAAGCTAGATAGTGAACAAATTCGCTTTAAGTAAAATCGTCATGAAACCAAAACGAATCAAGAGATCTCAAAATGAAAAATTTTGAAACATAGATCTCCAACCCTTCCTATTGGTTGAAAACCGAAAGGCCACAATGAGCCTACAATTTAAAAACCGCAAGGTCGCATGAGCCTATTACAGGCTACATAGGTCTCCGAAGAGACCGGAAATAAAAAAAAATCAAAAATGTTTTTGAAACATATTAAGAGCGGGGAAAATCAATCATTTTTAAGCATGTATCATAAACACCAACTTCAAACATAAAGTAGAGAAAATGTGATGATACCAAATGATTTAGATGCCAATTCTTAAACCTAAGGCATCTAGGTGAAAGCTTGAAGTTGCGACCATAAAAGGATTCTTCATTCAACTCTTTGGTCAACTTCAACACGTCATCAATCTTTCACCCTTGTGTGGTAGCTCCTCCTACAGTAGAAGATGAGATCTTTGGTACCCAAATGGCTTTGGATCCTTGGGGGTTAGATGGCCTAGGAATCCAAAGTGTCTTACCAACACTTGGATTTCTTTTGAATGCACAATCATGAATAGCATGACCATATATACCACAACAAAAACAATGTCCATGAAACTTTTTCTTTTCATTTTTAACATGGACATGAGATTTAATGTTAGAATGCTTGATATAGGAAGGATGATGGACATGAGCATTCTTAAGTGAAACATTCTTCTTTTGAACATGAGGTTTAAATGTGGAATGCCTAACATGAGAATGATGATGAACATTGACATTCTTTACATAGGCATTTTTATTCCTAGGATTTCTAAAAGATGAAGCATGTGATAAATTACTAGTTTTCTTACTCAAGAAAATAATCTCATTTTTTAACTCATTAATGGATTTGTGCAAAGCTTGTATTTGAGATTTCAACAAGCTATTTTCAACTTTCAATTTTTCATTCTCAAGTTTGAAATCATTTTTCAAATCATTATTCCTAAGTTTCGTTTTTGATTTCAAACCTTCATTTTCATTTTTCAAGTCTTTTACCTCACTTTTTAAATTTTCAATTTCAAGCTTAAGATCATCATGGCAAAAAACAATTGTACTTGTATTAAATTTTTCATTCTCTAGTTCATGCACATGAGAACTAAGCCTTAAATTTTCTTTCTTTAATTTTCTATTTTCCTAGTTCTTTTTTACAAGGATGGCATATTTTTTTTTGCATTCTTCTAGTAGTTCTTAGGAGATGCATTGTTTTAGCATTCAATTCAAATAATCTAACTTGTTCTTGAGTCCAATCATTTATGTCAATGGTGGGCTCAACATACTCATTCTTTAGCATGCACAATAGATCTAAACTTTCTATTTTAAGAAAAGTATACATCCTACTCTTCCAAACACCAAAGTTTTCTTCATCAAACCTAGGTAGTGCAAATGCTATACTCTCTAGTGCCATTTTTCGGATCGAGGAAAGATGTAGACGAGATGGTGAAATCTTAATCCACGACCCGCTCTAATACCAAATGTAGTCGAAATGGCAACACTAGAGGGGGGATGAATAGTGTGTTAACTAAATTAATTAGCCTAAATTCAATTTTAGTCGTTTCTCAAATCGTTTAGGCAATTTACGATTGAATGATTTGATGCGGAAGCGATATAAACATTTAAGCACAAACAACAATAAATAACAATGCTAACACAATGATTTATAGTGGTTCGGCCCCAATTCCTACTCCACTACCTAAGCACCCCGCTTAGGATTTCCAAATTAGTTTAACGAGATTAAATCAGTTTCCCTTACACAGAGGACTTTGACTCAAAGAGTCTCACTCTTGACCTAAGGCACTTCCACACCTGGAAGTCTCCGCCTTCTTACCGAGAGCACTCTTCCACCTCAACCATAAGGGACAACTCAACTAATCCTAGTAAAACTACGTTTACACAAGTGGCTTTACTCCTTGTACACTGAGGATACCACTTCACACAACAAGACCTAACACCCGGTCTTCGCAGACACAAATCCAAGAAAAGTAAAAGTTAAAATTACAATGAAAAAGAGCTTAGAATGTAACCAAAAATCAATGCTCTTTTCACGCCTTCAACGCCTTCAACTCGCCAAGGAGATAGACTCGAATCAGATCCCGAGTTGAGACAGAGTGCGCTTGAAGCGGATTTTGACGGAAGATTAGGGCGCCATGATTCAATCTCTAGAAGGCTCAATTCTCCATTTTGAGTACTCCATAAAGTCTATAAAAATCAAGGAAAGAAGCTTAAAAGGAGTTAGATGAGGTATATTTATACCCTCACGAAGAAACGACAGATCAATGGATAGAAAACTATCTATTGTAGACGCTCGGTCGATTGGTCGGTCGACCGACCGATCGACCGCCAATGCGATCGATGCCCTCTTCTCTCTATGCGGTCGACCGGCGGGTCGACAGCCAGATGCAAAACGGTGTTCCTGCAATCCGATCGACCGATGCAAGGGAAGCAGGGGCGCGATCGTGCGACCGCGCGATCCTCAATCCGGTCGGTCGATCGCTCGAGCTATTGCCTATATTTTGCCTCTGTCGGACCATAGCCCGGTCGATCAAAGTAGCTACTGCCGCTTTACGGCATCCTTCGGTCGATCGACCGAGATGGCTACTGCCATTTTACAAACCCTATTCGATCGACCGGGCGGTCGACCGAACCTAGGCTGAAATTGATATTTTAGCCCTTTCTCTTCCGCCTTCATTTCCGAGTTCCGGCTTTCAACGAGCATAAACTTGGAGAGCTTTTCATTTGATCTTTGGACTCGTCCAATGCGACTTTGGTGCACTCGTCGATCTTCAAGAATTTTCCGCGACGAAAAAGAGCTCGACGATCAATGTCCTTCTGATTTTTTTATTTCTACCGATTTTTCGATCGAGGACATCAAACACAAATCGATATGGAACCTGAAAGATTTCTTGACGAAGTATTAGTTTCATATTTGTTATCATCAAAACCGAGATTAAGACATTAAGACCAAGGTTGAAAACCTAAAGCCAACAAAGATACCCAACGACCACCAAGAACCCTCAACAACCATCAAGATTTCACATAGAATCCATCAAGAATTCAAAGAAAAGGGGGTGGCACAACAAGGAAAAGGGGCGGCCATGTTTCCCCAAAAATCACTCCGATAGAATCTTTGCGATCACGATAAAAACCTTAACGCGAATATCTGATTCAATCGACGAAAAACCTAACAAAAATCGACAAAACCCCGTGACATAGGGGCGGCATGGCTGATGAAGAAAAGAGGAGAAAGAAGGCTAATCCACTCACCTCTTTTGGAGAAATTGGGAAGGAAGAAGAAACTAAGAGTCCTCCTACGTTGAACGCTGACGATCTTGCGAAATCCGACACCGAAATTCCACCTCCTCCTCTCGGCGATGCCTCTCCTTCTCCTCCTCTTGAGCCTTGGGTGGCGTGTGGCAAAACCCCTGGCCACACGCCCCAGGTTCAATTATATAGGCTTTTGTTTGGTCCAAATGACCAAAATGCCCCCGCTTAACTTAATCGACTAAACTAGCCCGTATTTAACCCGTTCTAACTCCGATTCGAGTTCCAATTGAACCACTGAATTTGTCTTGGAACCCTCTATCATAATATCATGCTAAATCACAGAAACAAAGTAATTATATTTTTCCTAAATTTTTCTTCATTTAAATGCTTACCCGAATTAAGTTCCGCGACTCTATGCCAATCTACGCTAACTCGGCACCACAGTCCCCTGCTAAGGAATAAAATATTATTTGGGATTTTTGGGCATAACAAGGTATTTTTTCCATTTATTAAATATATAAAATATTCTATTTTCAACTAAATATATGCAGTCTTGGTTTTCGATTTTTATTTCAAAATCTAAAAATATACATACATAATATTTAAAGAAACTCACAAAAGAAGAAAACAGAAGTGGTCCCCCTTCTTTTAGAACTTACTTTAGATAGTGTATAATATGTATGCATTTTTTCACGGACTAACTTGCTTGGGCGAAAAATGTCCGTGCGGCTCCCTTGCTCCCGCATGGGATAAGCCTTGGGCAAGGATCGCCTTGCCAATCTTCGAAAGTCGCGGGCTAACGGATCGCCCGTGTTCGAACCTCCGTGTGCTTGGACGCAAAAACGTTTGGGCCAAATGACCGTTTGTAAGGAAAATGCTTACAAATGCTTGAGCGAATGCTAGTGCGAATGCTTGTACGAATGAACTAGAGTGTGCCCAGGCTATACCTGGGTACTATACTTGTGGCCCCTAACCCCCAAGTGCCACCCCCAAGGTTCCTTCTGGCACGAGGAGCATGACAAAATATTCTATGGCCCAACACCCCCACCGGCCATGTAACGGCTAGGAAACGAGGGGTGTTACCTAGTCGTGCGCGAGAACGGTGGAGGGTGCGCGAGCGAATTTACAATGCATAATTACATGATCCGCACACCCCACCGACCCATGCCGCGGCTAGCAAACGAGGGTCGTTACCTAGTCGCGGGCAAGGGCGATGGGTGGTGCGGATGTTTTTACATGCATGCGAAAGATGCAATAATTACAAATATTTACAATGCACGTTAGGGACCGTCATGACACATAACCGGACTTGACCAACCCGAGGGTCCCTAACATTCTCCCCCACTTACGAAGTCGACACCCTCGTCGACCTATTCTTGAATGCTGTGATGACGCCTTCTTCATGTCGCAAGGTGCTCTCCTTCTCCCAGCTAGCTTCTTAGGTAGGGAGTCCCTTCCACTTGACAAGGTACTCCCGCTCTTTGTTGACGTTCGGGAGTTTCACTTTGCGGTCCGCCAGGATTTCTTCTGCTTCACGTTGCACCGCCTTGGTTGTGGCGGGTGGACGTGTTGGAATGTTGCGCTCGTCATCATGCAGGTCGGCGTGGTAGGGCTTCAGGTTGCTCACATGGAAGACGGGGTGTATCTTGCACCATGCTGGCAGTTGGAGTCGATAAGCCACCGGCCCTACCCGTTTGATGATGGGATAGGGCCCATCGTATTTCCGTACGAGGCCCTTGTGTATCTTGCAGCGAAAGATTGCGAGGGATGCCGGGTGGAGTCTTATCAGTACTTGGTCTCCGACCTTGAATTCTCGATGTCTCCTTCCTTCGTCGGCCCACTTCTTCATTTTGCGTGCTGCCGATTCGAGGTAGGCTCGAGTGATCTCTTGATTTTGTTGCCACTCCTTGGCCATTTGATAAGCAGCCGAACTGCTCCCAGTGTAGCCAAGCACCAGTGAGTGGGGTGTGTCTGGTTGTCGTCCCAACAAAATCTCGAAGGGACTCTTGTTGGTTGCGGAGCTCCTTTGCAGATTGTAGGAGAACTGGGCTACGTCTAGCAACTTTGTCCAGTCCCTTTGGTTCGCCGCTACAAAATGTCGGAGGTATTGTTCAAGGAGTGCGTTCATGCGCTCCGTCTGCCCATCCGTTTGAGGGTGTAAGCTTGTGGAGAAGTAGAGTTGGGACCCCAATAATTTGAACACCTCCGTCCAGAATCTACCAAGGAATCGTGGATCTCGATCACTGATGACATTCCTTGGCACGCCCCAAAGTTTGACGACATTCTGCATTACGAGCTTTGCAGCTTCGCTCGCTGTGCAGTGCGAGGGGGATGCCATGAATGTGGCATATTTAGAGAAGCGATCCACGACCACCAGGATGGAACCGAACTCCCCCACTTTGGGTAGACTCGCTATAAAGTCGAGGGAGATGCTTTCCCATGGTCGCTTAGGGACAGGCAGGGGTTCGAGGAGACCCGCAGGCTTCTGTCGCTCGATCTTGTCTTGCTGGCAGATCAAGCATGTCTTCACATACTCCTCGACGTCGTCCGCCATCTTTGGCCAATAGAATGCCCTCTCCAGTAGGGCTACTGTTCTGTGTACGCCAGGGTGCCCTGCCCAGAGAGTATCATGACACTCCTTTAACAAATCTCTGCGCAGGCCGTCTGCCCTAGGCACGTACAACCGATTTCCTTTAGTGAAGATGAGTCCGTCTCGGGCCCAAAACTTCCTTGTCTTCCCATCTTTAATCAGCTTGAACAGTGTCTCCGCTTGGGTGTCTTTGAGCAAGCCCATGCTTATCTTCCCACGGAAGTTGGATTGCACTTGGCTCACGCTGCTCCCCGCTTCTCCCCGCACGGCTGCAACCCGTTCTATCTTGCGGCTCAGTGCGTCTGCCACCACGTTGGAGCGTCCCGTCTTGTACTCCAACGTCATGTTGAACTCCGCTAGGAAATCTTGCCATCGAGCTTGCTTCGGCGAGAGTTTCTTTTGAGTTTGGAAATAACTCAACACTATATTGTCCGTCTTCACAACAAAGCGTGATGCGAGCAAGTAGTGCCTCCAAACACGGAGACAGTGCACTATCGCAGTCATTTCTTTCTCATGTGCAGGATATCGTCGCTCCGTGTCGTTCAACTTACGACTCTCAAAAGCGACGGGGTGTCCCTCTTGCATAAGAACACCTCCAATGGCATAGTCTGAGGCATCGGTGTGGACTTCAAATGGCTGCCCATAGTCAAGAAGCTTGAGAACTGGTTCCTCGACCATCGCTCGCTTTAGATCTTCGAACGCTTCAATGCATGGTTGGGACCAATGTCATGCCTTTTCCTTCTTGAGCAAGTCCGTCAGTGGAGCTGCTCGCCTGGAGTATCCAGCGATGAACCTTCGATAGTAGTTCACAAAACCAAGGAATGACCTGAGTTCTGTGACCTTTGTTGGTGGCTGCCATTCCACTACGACGCGGATCTTTACATTGTACATTCGAATCTTTCCGCCCCCAACCCGGTGTCCCAGAAAGTCGATCTCTTCTTGGGCGAAGTAGCACTTCTCCCGTTTCACGAACAAAGTGTTCTCTCGGAGGATTTTGAAGATGATCTTCAGATGTTGCAAGTGCTCCTCCAAGGTTTGGCTGTAGACCACGATATCATCTAAGTACACCACAACGAATTTGTCTAGGTGCTCATGGAACAGCTGATTCATCATGGTGCTGAAAGTAGCGGGAGCATTCGTGAGGCTGAAAGGCATCACCAAGAATTCATAAGCTCCATAGCGTGTTACGCAAGTGGTCTTTCCTTCGTCCCCTTCGGCAATCCGCACTTGCCAATAGCCCGATCTCAGGTCCAGCTTGGAAAAGTACCTTGCTTGGCCAAGTTGGTCAAACAAGTCCATGATGAGTGGAATGGGGTACTTGTTCTTCACGGTCACTTTGTTCAAGGCTCGGTAGTCCACACAGAGGCGGAGACTCCCGTCCTTCTTCTTCTGGAACAACACAGGGGCTCCGAATGGAGCTTTGGAGCTACGGATCAATCCTCCGTCGAGCAGTTCCTTTAGTTGTTTCCGTAACTCTGCCAACTCTGGTGGCGTCATACGGTAAGGCGGTCGGTATGGGGCCTTAGTCCCCGGCTCCAGCTCGATTCGATGATCCACCCCCCTCTTTGGCGGTAGGGCCTTTGGTAGTTCGGGTGGCATCACGTCTTCAAACTCATCGAGTACTCTAGAGACTACTGTGGGTTCTCGTTCCGCTCCACCGAGTGATCCTTCCAGCTTCATTGCAGCCACCATTGTGAGTTCGCCTCGTCGAACTCCTTTCTTCACTTGTAGGGCAGAGAGGAGTTTATTTCCGCTCCCTGGTGTCGGACGCACCGTGGGAACAATGCTGGGATTGTTCTCCCCCATCAAGCATAAAGTGTCAAGGAAGGGCATGGGTACCACCTTCGCTGACTTGAGGAACTCCATTCCCAAAATAACTTGGTAGTCGTCGAGAGGTATTGCCATCAGGTTGGTTTGACCCTTCCATCTTCCAATCTTCAACGGGACATCCTGAGCGATGTCGTTGATTTCTTGTGCCTCGGAGTTCACCGCCTTGACATGACTCGAGCTCCTTTCTAGCTTGAGCCCTAGTCACTTTGCTTCTCCTTTGGCAATGAAGTTATGAGTTGCTCCCGAGTCGACCATCGCTCGGGTATTCTTGCCGTTGAGCTCGATGTCAATGAACATCAGCTCGTGTGCCGCCTTGGTGGTTCCCTTCTTTGGACCTTGCTCCCCCGCTTGAGTCTTGAGAGCGTTGAGGAGGCGCATTGCTCCGATGTTAGGCCTTCCAGTGTCTTCATCCTCGCTGGAGTAGTTCTCCACGTCGGGGACTGCGGGGGACTTGCCCTTCTCCTTCTTGGCGGTGATGTTGGCTATATTCTCCGCCACAGACTCCGCTATGATGGTGTTTAACGCTTGCCGTTGAGGACATTCTCGGACCACATGGGGTCCTCGGCACAAGAAGCAAATTGGCGCGGATCTCTGTTGGTTCCCCCTCGGAGGATAATCCCTTTGAGGAGGTCCCTTTCGATGGTGTTCTCTTTGTGGTTGATCCCTCCATCTCGTATCACCTGCGGTGCCTTTGCCCTTATAGTAACCGGGCTTCTGGAATTTTGGCTTGTAGGGTGCCGCCTTTGTCGGATTTTCTTCCGAACTATAGTCGGTGAGTCGCTCTACGGCGATCTTCACTTCCGACAAGGACTTCACATTCCTCCTTGCGAGTTCTTGTCGCGCCCACGGCTTTAGCCCTTCAAGGAAGGTGAATAGTTGATCGGTCTCGGCCATGTCTGGAACATCCAACATAATGGTTGAGAACTCCTTCACGTACTCCCGAATTGAATTGTTGTGACGGAGTTGTCGTAACTTCCGTCGAGCAATGAATTCCACATTCTCGGGGAAGAATTGAGCTTTGAGTTCTCGCTTGAGATCGTCCCAAGTGTCGATCTTAGCATGGCCCTTCTGAATTTTGTCATATTTGGTCCGCCACCAGAGTTTTGCATCCTCAGACAGATACATGGTTGCAACGGACAATTTCATATCATCGTCAGTTGTCCTCGTGACCTTGAAGTACTGCTCCAAGTCGAAGAGGAAGTTCTCCACCGCTTTGGCATCTCGAGCCCCATTGTAGGGCTTTGGTTCGGGTGCTTTAAGGTGGTGTTGTGGCATTTCGTGTTGGCGGGAGTTGCCCCCACCCTTGTGGATCTCTCGTACAAGGAATGAGATTGTAGCCCTTAGTTCTTCAATCTCCCCTTGAAGTTGCTTGATCGCTTCTTGCGTGTCGTCCTGGAGTCCATCTATTCTTGCCTCCAGAACTTCTTGCGTGTCGGCTAGCTTGCCGACCTGTGGCCCCATGCCGTTCTCAATGACATTTATGGCTACGTCATGAGCGGCCACCATCGTTTCCAAATCTCCAAGCCGTTGGACGGTGCGACTTCCCGTCTTAGCTTGTTGAGCTTGAGCTTGTGTTGGGTCTTCCCCCAACGGTTCTTCCGGAATGGTCGCCACCGCTTGGGCGACGCCACTCGTTTCGCCGACTCCTTTGCGAACCATGCTTGTGAAAATCTCTCCTGCGAGATTGTCGAGTGCCCCAACGTCGTTTGTCTCCAACGACGAAGGCACGAGCTTGTTGACGATTTGCGTCGGTTGCTTGCGCCAATGCTTTGCGAGCTTGCCTCCCTCTGATACCAACTATCACGGACTAACTTGCTTGGGCGAAAAATGTCCGTGCGGCTCCCTTGCTCCCGCAAGGGATAAGCCTTGGGTAAGGATCGTCTTGCCAATCTTCGAAAGTCGCGGGCTAACGGATCGCCCGTGTTCGAACCTCCGTGTGCTTGGACGCAAAAACGTTTGGGCCAAATGGCCGTTTGTAAGGAAAATGCTTACAAATGCTTGAGCGAATGCTAGTGCGAATGCTTGTACGAATGAACTAGAGTGTGCCCAGGCTATACCTGGGTACTATACTTGTGGCCCCTAACCCCCAAGTGCCACCCCCAAGGTTCCTTCTGGCACGAGGAGCATGACAAAATATTCTATGACCCAACACCCCTACCGGCCATGTAACGGCTAGGAAACGAGGGGTGTTACCAAGTCGTGCGCGAGAACGGTGGAGGGTGCGCGAGCGAATTTACAATGCATAATTACATGATCCGCACACCCCACCGACCCATGTCGCGGCTAGCAAACGAGGGTCGTTACCTAGTCGCGGGCAAGGGCGATGGGTGGTGCGGATGTTTTTACATGAATGCGAAAGATGCAATAATTACAAATATTTACAATGCACGTTAGGGACCGTCATGACACATAACAGGACTTGACCAACCCGAGGGTCCCTAACAGTGAGGTCAAGTAAAATTTACCTACCCCATCATGGTAGAGACTCGAACTCAAGTGAGCGTCGTGGGCAATAGGAAACAGCTCAGTAGTAGTGTATAGCGTTCCACAGCAAGGAGCGACACTCTGGTTGCCAACAACTCAACTCTAGAGGAGTTACGACGCGTGATCGCTGATCTCCAAGCACAAAATCAAAGATTGACAGCCCAGGTCAATGCTCTAACACAATCTAAGGAGCAGAACAAAACTAAGCGCTAGTATTGCAGCTCAGAGTGCGAAGAAGACAACCACCATGAAAGGAATGAGAGATCGGTCTCGGCCTTAATAGATGAGATCACCCACACGCAACAATATAGAGAGGAGACCAAGGCCATGGAGGCCGTTTGTCCCCCCATCGTCGACTCGGGACCATTCGCATAGCACATCATGGCGGCTTCTCTCCCACCGATAATTTCAAGCCGCTTACCACCCTTCAACCATATGACGACACGGATGATCCAACCACCCACCTAACAATGTTCAAGTTGATGATGCTTTTGAATGGCGCTATTGACCATATTCTGTGTCGAGCTTTTCCCACTTTCCTAGAAAAGGCTGCACTGCTATGATTCTCCACCCTCCCGACGGGTTCCGTGAACACTTTCCAAGAACTCTCCAAGGCGTTCATCAACTAGTTCTCCTCATCTCGGATCTACTCCAAGACCAAATACTTCCTCCACTATATCAATCAAAAGCAGGGACAAAACGAACCACTAAGGGAGTACTTGAAGAGGTTCAATGCTGAAGCCATGGAGATCCCAACCTCGAACCCCCCCCCCCCCTCCCTCATGTTGAGTTGTACTCTGTCAATCACGACCCAAAGCCCACATAGTTTGCGGATCAAATAGCCTTATCCAAGCAGAGGACCATGGCCGAGTTCCCAGAGCGAGTACGTAGTGGGGGCCAAAAAGACTAACGATCGACGTTAAGTACCTAGGTAGCGTTTGGTTGAATGGAATAGATGGGGAATGAAACATTATTCCTTATGCCCCACTTACCCCCTTGTTTGGTTGTAACTTATTGACAAGAAATAGGTGGGCCATAAGAATAGATAAGGAATATTATTCCTCATGAATGAGAAATACTATTTCTTACCTCAATCCAATGAATAATATTCTATATTTATTTCTTATGATAATTTTTATATTGTCTTTCAATATTTATAATATTACATAAGAATATATAAAAATTAAATTATTAAATTAAATTTTAAAAATTGCATATCTTAAATAGATAATTATTATTTTATTATTAAATAATAGTTTAATAATTATTTTTTGAAGATTCAATTATTTTTATGAAAATAAAATAAATAATAGTTTTTATTATTTTACATTAATCCATATTTTTATTAATATTGTTATTAATTATAATAAATTATAATATAATTTATTATATTTTTAGAAGGGTATTTTTGTTATTTTCCTCTCAATTCATTGTCTATTCCTTATGATAAGCAAACAAAGTAATACTATTTATTGCCTATTCCATTTCTTATCTATTACTATTCCTTGTCTATTCCTATTGCTTATTATTTCATTTCATCTAACAAAATGCTACCGTAGTCATCGACTATCCTAGCCCCTACCACATGATCCTAAGGTGACCTTCATTAAACAACTTGGGAGTCATCGTTCCGACGCCCCAATTGGCACTCAAGTTCCAATCTTGGAGACAGAAGTAGGCGTGATCCACACCAACCAGAAAGAGGCTCACATATGTTACAATGAATGTTTAAAATAGAAGTTGACGAAAACAAAAGAATCGTCGAGCACTGGATCACAACAAGTAAACTCGGTCTTCCACCTATAACAACTACCGAAGATATCAGAGCTAGACCCAAGAGGAGATGTCCAGGAGCGGCCCCAGCCCATCGATGACTTAGAACTCGGGCAAATTGGAGCATCACCCGAGCAGGTAACTTTTATTGGAGCTCTCCTCCTAGCCAAGCTCAAGACTCAACTCGACACTCTACTTCTAACCTGTTTGCATGGACACCTGCCAACATGTTGGGAATAGATCCTAGAGTTATATGCCATAAGTTCACCATCGGCCCTCGAGTTAAACCTGTAGCTCAGAAGAAAGGAAGCTCGGAGCCAAGCATCAACAAGCCTCTTTGGAAGAAACAAAGAAATTACTAAAAGCAAGTTTTATTAGAGAAATCTGATTCACGAGATGGCTTGCAAATGTCGTGATGGTAAAGAAAATTTCATAAAAGTAGCAGATGTGTATAGACTTCACCGACCTAAACAAAGCATGTCCAAAAAACTCATATCCTCTTCCGAGCATAGATGTAAGTCGAATGACCTACACTAGGGGGTGAATATTGTGTTATATAAAATCTTAGCCTAAATCCGATTTTAATCGATCCTTTCGCTTCCAAAGGTACTCTTAACCCTCACAGACCTTCCTATTTGCTAGGTTTGATTTGGAAATTTGATTACTGCATATGAAAAGGGGAGTCTCTATTTTGTGGAGCTCCATTACTTTGATGCATTGTTAGTATTTTAGAAGTGTGGAAAAAAATGCTTTGATCTTATGGGGATGAATCTCTAAAAGAAACTGTGTAACGGTAGCTGACATTAGCCCTGGTGCACCTTGGTTCGACCCCAACCTAGTAGGGGAGTTAATAGCCCGACATGTGGGCCCATGTCCGACTTGGACTAACTATTATGACTAACCTCTTTGACTATGGTAATGGCTATGGATATGAGATCCCCCACTTTGATATTATGTTATAATGGTTTTGGCATTGCATATTATATTTGAAAGGGAATTGAAAAATCTGTTCATTTCTTCTTCGCTTTAAAAGCATGTCTTTAAGTGATATTTGATAAAAAAAGATTATGTTTTGAGCTTGTCCAATTCATGTTATATTTATATTATCTCTCAGTGGGTCCTTGTGACTCTCCGATGCTACTCTTTTGATTTAAGATTCTTGTGCTAATCCGAGTCCGGGTCGTCCAATCCTGTGGAGACTTAGATGGTGAGCCATCACACATCGTGTGGGCCTTTTGGTTATGCTTTCGCACTTGATGTATTCTATCATTTGATCTTGTAAACTTTAGAGTGCTCCATTAGCTACAGTCACGACCTTGCTTTCGCGTCTTTTCAATTATGTTATGGATATTATTGTATGGTTTGTGCATTTTGAGAATGCTTTGGTTGGTTAGCTTTGATTTTAGTATATCTATAACTATTTCAGGATTCATGTATATGCTTGGAAATGTTCAATTTTAGGGGAAACCTTGTCCAATTTCTTACTTGGATCCTCGCTAGGCTTGCTAGGTGGCTAGTCCACCTATGTGCCGGTCACGGCCCCCTATGTGACACTTGGTGTCTTGGTGTTTGGATTGAGTTGAGCTATTTTCCTGCTCGATATCATTTTATACCATAATTAGCTCATCTTGTGAAGTAATTACGAACACTTGTGAAGTTTCGGTTCCTAGTTCACTTAGCAAGAAAAGACTTGAAAATTGAGCTTGAAAATTATTGATACACACTATTCACACCTCCCTCCCTAGTGTATTGATCCTCCCAACAAATTCTTCCATATTGAGACATTCTTCTAGTCTTGTTTGAGAGTTATATGAGCCATCCTTCACTTTTAACCTAGCTTGAGCCTTCACTTCTCGATGCTAGCCTTGTTCTTGAATGATTCATCATCAAAGGCATATAGAGGATCTAGGTGTTTGTTTATTATTTGAGAGCTAAGTTGAGATTGTTTATTATTTACCGCAGTTTAATTGTAATTTTTGTCTTTAAAGGTTAAGTGTAGACCTAGGTGTTTAGGTCTTGGATGAGTGGTTGCCTTGGTGCAGAGGCATAAATCCACTTGTGTAAATATGTTTTAGAGTTCCCTTGGTGCTTGAGGTGGGAAGGTGCCTTTCCGGAGGAGGTTCTATGTTTCCAATGTAAATCCTCTTGTAGGATCATTAATAATCTAGAAATTTAGTTGAAATCCTCAATAAGGAGCTTAGTTAGTAAATGTAGGCTTGGTTAGTAGCAGAATCACTATCAATGATTGTGTTAGCATTGCATAATTGTATTTGTGTTTAATCGATTCATATTTGCTTTCGCTTACTTAACTTTGCTTGTCATTTACCTAATATTTCAAGAACGGTTAATTTAGGCTTAATTATTTAATAACATGTCAAATGTAAGATTTCCTTTATACTAAAATACATATAAGAGTATTTAGAAATTTTTGATCAAAGTCCCTAACAACTAATATAACTGCAATTAATACCTAACTTTAGATTTTTTATGTTTATAGATTTTATGAACATGTCAAATGTGAGGTTTTCTATGTACTAAAATGATTATATGAGTACTTAATAACATATGATAGTTTGATTTTTTTTGTTTGATAAATAGTTCTTTTTTATTGATTAATTTTACTTATTAAAAATATGCTTATCATTATTTTGATTTTTGACATTAATATACCTCAACATAACATACAAATGACTTACTTAAGAGTTTTTCACTAAAGTCTCTAAATCCAATTCGAGAAAAATGGGTCAAACTAGTGAATTAATTTGAATTTTAGGATAATTTGGTAATTATCAATAGAAGTTATGGTTTTACCAAATATTTTTTTTTAAAAAAGAAAAACCTACATTTCTATTGAAGAGGTATGAAAATAATACACGTGTAGAGGTAAGGAAAGAAATGAAAAAGTTCAAATACAAGCAAAGTTAAATAAAAAGCAACATTTAGTAACTATCCCTCCACAAAGCACCTCATGAACACGATTTGAGGAAAGCTGCAGCAGAGCTTGCTCTAGACTGAGAGGAGGAGAAAGAAGTGTCATCTTGAAAAACGTGTGAGTTTCTCTCAAACCATACAGATCAAAACCAAATGAGAATCAAACAAGCTCTATTCCTCTTGGTAGATAAAGATTTCAAGCTCCTCTCCCCCCAAGGCTGGCATGGAAGTGGGAAAAATGTGATACTAGCAGCCGAGAGGAAGAAGATCAAGCCCTTTAGTGTGTAAGAACACTCGCCAAACAAGTGTTGGTGTGATTCCAACTCGGTAGAACAGAGAGGGCAAGCAAGGTCTGCGGTAACACCCCACCTATTCAGCCTATTCCGAGTCAAGAGACGTCTACAGCTCCATAGCCACCCGAAGATAGAGACCTTCGGGGTAAATTAAGCTGCCA
Organism: Canna indica; assembly: GCA_034359265.1. Lineage (NCBI taxonomy): Eukaryota > Viridiplantae > Streptophyta > Magnoliopsida > Zingiberales > Cannaceae > Canna > Canna indica. Next base: position 41,629,231 of record CP136892.1, read on the forward strand.
CAAGAACCGAGCAAAATGATCTTCCACCCCCCGAAAAATCAACATCCTGTAAAGACTTTGAGTATTGAAGATGCCATTATTTGACCAGCTCCAGAGCAGAGAGTCGTCCCCGGAGGTATTTTGTACCTCCTCCAAATCCGAAGCAAGACGCTGTAGGCTGTCCTCTTCCACACAAGAGGAGAAACTCACATTCCAACCAACAGAAAAGCCATCAGAGTTTGTAATTCAGGCATCACAGATAGTAATTTCAGGTTGAACCACAAATCTCAATAGGTTGGGATACTTTGCTGAGTTGCATTTCCATTTATTAGTCCAAAGCTTGCAACGATCACCTCTCCCCACTTGGTGTCGAAGACAAGCAAAGAACATATCCGAAAGCCGGTAGAGGTCCTTCCAAGTAGGAGAGACCTTGTGCAAGATGCCACCATGGCTCCAAGATCTGATGTCTCCATAAACTTGCCACAAAAATTGCACCCAAGGAATATCAAGCTTTTGAAAAATTTCCACATCTAGGAGCAAAGTCTAGTAGTGTTGTGCGATTTAAGATCTAGGATCCCAAGTCCACCGTCCCTTTTAGGACATGTAAGGTAGCTTCAACCAACTAAGTACTTGCCCCTCGTCTCCGATTAATCAGCTCCACACCAAAAGAAATTTCGTCTTCTACGATCAATCAACATAATAACCCAAGCGGGAGCCTTGAAAATAGAGAGCAAGTAGGCAACTGAGCTAGTCAAGGTGCTATTGATAAGCGTGACCTACCCGGCGCAGGAGAGCAACCAACCTTGTCACGAACCAAGTCTAGCATCCACCTGAGTAATCAAATGTAGCCAGTCATCTTTCTTCAATCGTCCAATCCAGAGTGGCAACCCCAAATACTTCAAAGGGAACTCGGCAGCTTGACATTGTGCCTCTTGAGCCAACATCCTAGACACCTCCGGATCACCATTCAAGTAAAGAATGTTAGTTTTAGTGAGATTGATTTGAAGACCAGTTGCAAGCTTGAAGCAATGAAGGAGAAGAAGAAGATTCCTCAGGCAACATCCATCACGCTACTGGAATAACGAGCATCAGCAGGGCTGGATCCATTGCTACGCCTTTGCTGAAGACCATCAGCAACGGCCAGCAACGACTGCTCCCGTTGCAATGCAGTCATTGTAGTAGATCATGTACTTGATAACTTAACAACGGATCTGCAATGGCCGCTCATGTCGTTGTTAATTATATTATCAGCAACGGTTCCACAACGGGTTATATCTGTTGTTGATACATCATCAACCATGGCTCGGCAACGAGGCACGATTTTTGCTACTACTTTTATCAGCAACAGTTCCGCAATGGCGCGTCGACTGTTGTGGATATTGCCATCAGTAACGGCCATCATGCTGTTGCAAAGCCTTTGCTGAAATGTTGTTGCTAAGCCTTTGCTGTTGTTCATCAGCAACGGCTTTAAGTTTGCAGCCCAGGTATTACGATACACTTTCAGCAACGGCTTTCACACGGATGATCGTGGAAAGGCCGTTGCTAATGATATTAAACTATAACTGAGAAATTTCAAAATTAAAAATTTATATTGATACATTTATAACCTGATACATAACTCACACACCCATAAACATATTCATTCAAATGCACATACATTCACACACACATCATAGATACAACTAGATATACATCAAAATAATTATACTTATAATTATAATTATCCACAATCGTATAGAAAATATACAAAATCAAAAGTATCGTATCAACAAGATACGAATCAATATATCAAGTCACAGAACAAGTAACTCTATCCAAGTAACAAGTATATAACAAGTCAATATCCAAGTCAATCAAGTCATAAAATAATAAAAGCTCACTACGACGGTGGAGGAAGGTCGGGATCTGGAGTGCTTGAGTGTACACCGACGTGGACAGAGTCGATGACGATGGATCTGAGTGTACACCGCTGGACTGACCTGTCATCTGTCTCAGCATGGCAGGCATCTCAGCCATCATCTGACTTTGATGAGCCATCATCTCACTCTGTCGTGCGATTGTCTCCTCCAGTGTCAATATCCTCATGTTCTGATCATTAATTTTGGAGGTGGAGGGCCGCTCACCGACTGCCGGAGGGTGTGCCCCAAGTGGCCCAAGCACGGCTCGCGCATGGCCACTATCAGTAAAGCCATAGACGCGGTCGTGGTCCCAGCCACCTACAGCCTCGACCTATGCTCCCGCGTCAAAGTCCTCAGGGGTGACCCCGCATTGTGTCACTATATGAGTGTAGGTGTCCTACACGAGTTTGGTTTTTGTTTCATATTTTTTCTAAATATTAAATTATAAATAAATAATGCATAATTGAAACAAATATAATTACTATGATGACTGCAGCGCTGGTGTCGATGTACTCCCCCGCCCCATGTCCTCTACGGTGAGTCCACTCAAACACCTCCATCAGGGAGGGTCGCTGGATAGCCGCGTCATCAATCACTGTCGTCTATATTTACAAAATAAATACATTAATTAGTATACAGAGTAACAAATAAAATATATAATTCAAAACAAGGTATAATACTTACCATGCGTCTCGCGTGCATGATAAATGAAATAGAGTCGCTAGTGTGACACGCTCCTCCCCCCGACATGCGGTTTCTAGCTGCAGTCCTAGATACCTCCTGCCACCACTCGATCAACCACATCGACACGAGCTGATCCCAAATATCTAGAGTAATCCAATCGGGGCTGTATCTCCGAGTGTTTAATCCTAGCTCGGGCCATCGCTTGTGCTCGAGCCTTCCCCAGCTGGCAGTTGTACCTCTACCAGGAAATGACCTCCCACACATTGTAAATAAATGGCCTTTGCTCCTCTGGCCAAGTATAACAAGCTTGCAAAACAATAATATCAATACTAATAATAATCAAGCTGATTAAATTTTTTTAATTACATGTATATAAAAATTTTAGATACGTACCTCAAACTCGCGCTAGAGCATGTCCTTGTGCTCATGGGGCACATGAGACTAAGTGGGCCAGGCCCCATGCATATATCTTCAGATTATCCCCGATATAGTCCTGGGAACATCCTCTTGCTCAAACCTGCACAACAAAAATAAAGTACAATATTATATTATGATATAATGAATTATATATAATTCATAATACATTACAGTTCGCCAATCACAGAAATAAGTAGGCGTTGTTCCGCGGCTGGCGGAGGCTGAATCCTATTCGGCCCGTGTAGCCGCATGCATCTCGATGAACTAGCCTCGGTGGCAGGAGGATCAACGGTAGGAGCAAGTGCGGCTGAATCTGGAGTCTGACCGATTGGAGACTCTGTAGCACTCGTCCGACGATAACCTCGACCCACCATAGCTGTCGAATAAGAATATAATTAGAATATATATATATAGTAGAGATAGATTTAATAGAAGATATACTTTACAATTATTTCTCATCATCTAAGTAATAGTCTTTGAATTCTTCTTCTTCATCTTCTTCATCTTCTTCATCATCTTTAAATTCTACTTCTTCATCTCCACCTTCCTCAACTTCATGATCATCATAATCAACATATTCAACTTCTAATTGAACTAACGCTGTGTCTGCATCCTCGAGTATTGGAATAATACGGTCTACTGTGGGAGGATCCTCTTCTTGATAGAAATCATCTGTCACATCAAGTGTCGGCTCATTTTCTCCCGCTATCGGATCAATTCTTTCTCTAACTTTAGTCTTACAAACTACACGCCAATCTGCTCTATCTTTATTTCGAGCCGGATACTTCACGTAATATACTTGTTCGGCTTGTGATGCCAATATAAAAGGCTCATTTGCTACCAATTCCGATTTGTAATTAACCTCAACAAGTTTGTATTTTGGATGAACTCTCATGCCCCTATCTGTTGTATCGTACCAATGACATTTAAATAGGATAACTGATTTCGAGCCAAAGTTGTGCAATTTTAGCACTTCTTCCAACAGTCCATAAAAATCCATATCACATTCAACATATGTTGTCCCTTTCACACAGTGACCCCGACATTCATCGTATTCTTTGTAAATGCATATTCAACCGTGTGAAATTTATACTCATTAACAAAATATCCGCTATAACATGACACTAGTCGCGACAGTCCACTAACAAATTCAAATATTTTTTCATCTATTTCCGCTATGTGATCTTTGCTGTAAGCCTGGATCCTAGTAGGGAAATCACGATTCTGTAATCTCTCCAATTCCTGATTGCTTTGAATAGAGTATTTTTACACCATCTCAATGTCAAATATTTGATTGAATTGTTCAATCTATGGGCAATTGAGCGAGAACCAATTATGCCAAATGATACTCTTCGTCGCATAAGTGTCGAGACGGACGAGAACCAAAAGCACGACCAGAGTGACATAATATATTTAAACGTCCATCTGAATGTCTAACTCCCCCGTCGTCGTTACGTGGAAGATGATCAAATCTTGTCGGCACTGTCGATTCAAATTAAAATGAGTAAAATGTTGAAATTTCTTGGATGATATACAATTTAGATATTGATCCTTCAACAGCTGTGGTGTTATTTACTTTTTTCTTCAAATGATTCATGTATCTTTCAAATAAATACATCCATCCGTATTGAATGGGGCCACCAACTCGTGCCTCGTATGCCAAATATGTCAGTAGATGCTCCAGCGAGTCAAAAAAGGCAGGAGGAAAAAACTGCTCCAGCTTGCATACAATTTCAACAATATTACTTTCAAGTGCTGACATTACTTTCAAGTCCCAAATATTATCAGATAGAAGATTAGTAATACGATTGGAAGCAATCTCTGCATGAATACATGACAATCATGGCTCTTCATCCCTAATATTTTAGAATCATCGACTTTCACACATCAAGATAAGTTTGAGGCATATCGATCGGGTAAGTTGAGTTCTTTGATCCATTGACAAACATCTTTCATCTCTTGTTTATTTAACACATACGGGGCCTTCGGCTTTAGATATCGTCTGTTGACCTCTTGTAACTCGAACTTCGGCCTCTTACAAAGTATTTTCAGATCATCTCGGATCTTGACATTATCTTTAGTTTTCTTGGGAACATCCATCAAAGTGTTAAAAATATTATCAAACACATTTTTCTTGATGTGCATGACGCCTAAATTATGCCGAATCAGTAATGAACTCCAATACGACAATCCCAAAAGATTTTTTTTTTTCATCCAGTTATGTGTTTGACCAAAGCCCGACATTCTTTCATTCCGACCAGACACTATCTCTGGAAGTGCTAAAACACGTGCTAATATTTGTTCACCAGACAACATCGGTGGTGGCTCATCTCTTTCGACTCTGCCCTTAGTAAATTTGTTATGATTCCTATGATAGTGATGGTTAGTCGGTAGGAATCGACGATGACAATCCAAGAATGAGATTTTCTGTCCATTCTAAAGACTGAATGATTTAGAGTGTTCCATACAATACGGACAAGAGAGTCGGCTGTGAGTGCTCCAACCAGACAACATGTCATAGGCCGAAAAATCATTGACTGTCCATAACACTGCGGCCTTTAAATTGAAGTTTGCTTCCGATGACTATTATAAGTGGCAGCTCCCTCAGTCCATAATATTTTCAATTCATCTATTAGGGGTTTGAGAAACACGTCAATTTCTTTTTTGGGACCCCTAGGACCCAAAATAATCATCGAAAGATAAATAAATTCACCCTTCATACACATTGATGGCGGCAAATTATAAACTGTTAGCAGCACTGGCCAAACTGAATAAGGAGTTGCAGAATGACCAAACAAAATAAAACCATCCGTGCACAATCACAATAAGATATTTCTAGTATCCCTAGCAAATGAAGGATAACATCTATCCAAATGTTTTCATGCTTCACTATCGTATGGATGAGTCATTACTGTATCATTATGACTTCTTGCATGCCAACTCATTTACGGGGCCATCTTTTTCCACATGAATAATCTTTGAAGCCTCGGTGTCAATGGAAAATAACGAAGCACCTGATATTTTTCTGTCAGACTGATTTCTTCTCCTTGTAACGAGGATGTTCACATATACAGGGCATTTATCCAACTGCACATTTTCTTTATAATATAAAATACAGTAATTTTAGCACGCGTGTATTTTTTCGTACCCAAGCCCTAATATTCTCATCAACTTTTTAGTCTTATAAAAACTTAGCTCAAACTTGTTATTAGTAGGCAACATTCCATTGATTAATCCTGCAATTCGATCAAACGCAACCCCGCTGATATTATAATCGGCCTTGATATTCAGGAGTTGCGTCAATACCGAAAATCTAGTGTATTTAGGATAATTCTCATACAAAGGTTCATCGACAACTTTCAACATCTCGTAAAATTTTGCGACTTCTTTATTCGACAATTCAATCTCTACCACATGTTGTACTTCTGTGACATCAACACCCGTAGTATCTGGTGGCACTGACGTCTCAGTAATTGGCCAATCGACATTATTATTCAGTTGGAATTGACCCCCAAGACTATAAAGTATCCTAGTTCTATAGGGATTAGATGGATTGGATGAAGAAACACCAGCATAGGAAGATTCACCATGTGTTTGAACGACAAGATTGCTCGACGTCTCGACTTCATGTGACTCCCCATGACAAGTCCATAGAAAATATCTTAGTACAAATCCTTTGCTATACAGATGCGGAGTGACAGTTTTTCGATCCGAAAATCGTCCATTCAAGCAAATGCAGCACAAACATCGAATTTTATCATCGGTGCTAACGAATTTCCGATTCGAATAGGCAAAATTAATGAAGTAAGTTACGCCTAATCGAAACTCATTCGTTAAAGCTCCACGATCAAGACGTTGGTACATCCAACTTCGATCGCCCGACATGATTCTGTCAATCAATGATAATTTTTTCAGTTAATGTCTTTAGGAGAGATGGTCTTGTACCATTCAGGATTCATGTTATTCATATTGCACTAAGTATTTCTTTTAACTGCTAACTTCATTCTAAATTTCAGCAGCATCTCCCTACAGTTCTCCGAATACGCATACAATCTGGGCGCGTATCGGAGAAAAAGAAAGATACAATAGCCAAAATTTAAGAATTAATGAGTTAACGGTTAAAATAAAAAACTAAGTACAATACAAATAACTATGTTCCCAAATTATCCAATCAGGGACAATTCAAGGGTTGTACGTCGTATAAAAAATCATCTACTTCTTTTAAACGAACATACAACCCCCGAAAGTATCTAAGGTTTTGCTAAATCATATCCGACTCATCGATTTGTACATGAAACGTATCAACTTGTCAGACAAATGATTATTTTCTAAATTCTTGGATGTCGATTCGAGTCCAAAGTGGACGATTCCGGCGTGAGTCCAAAGTGGACAATTCCAGCGCGAGTCCAAAGTGGATGATTCTAATTAATCTAATTAATATAATTAATATAATTAATCTAAACTAAAATTAATTATTAATTAACAGATATATATAACCTAAAACGAAATTTAAATCTAATTAATATTAAAAAACATTTAAAAATAGATTAATTAAACATTAACAAATTAACCATTAACATTAACCATGATTAATTAACATTTAACCTAGATTTAATTAAACATTTTACCTAGATTAATTAAACATTAATCAAAATATTAATCTAATTAACCCTAAATCAAAACATTAATCTAATTAAACATTAATCCAAACATTAATCAAAACATTTAACCCTAAATTAAAATATTAATCTAATTAATCAAAATATTAAACCCTAAATCAAAATCCTAAAATAATATTCCAGCACCGAAGTTCAATGGACTCCGGTATCGGTGTCCATTGGCCAATGTCGGACATTGGACATAGGTCCGGCGGTCGACGATCGGCCAAAACACTAAAATTTAGGTTTTCGATCGATCAGTCCTAGTAAAGAGAAGAAAATGGGTCGGGAAGCTTTGAGAATACGTGGAGGTGGAGGGCGTAGCGGTGGCGTCGGCGAGAGGCGTTGGCGGGCAAGCTCGACAGCGAATGGTGTCGGCGACGTCGACAGCGTCGAAGAAATAGTAGCAGCAGGGAAGAAAGGAGGCATCAGTCACGATCGCGAGTTATATAAACTTATTAGCAATGGCTCACCTAACCGTTGCAAAGCCGTTGCTAATAAGTAATATCATCAACAACGGCTTAGTGATCTTTGCAATGCCGTTGCAGATAAGAATTTATTTTTGCGCTGCGAGCATGCCATCTACTTGTTAACAAAGGGTGCAAACGTCGTAAGTACGTTGATGCTAATGTTATAATACCATTAGCAATGGTCCACGCGGCCTTTGTAACATCGTTCCTAATAAGTTATTTCATTTTCGCGCCGCGTTCGTGCCATCTACTTGTTAACAACTGCCCTAGCGGCCGTAAGGAAGCCATTGCAGATATATCAGATCTACAACCGCCCGAGCGGCCGTAAGAAAGCCATTAGTCATTGCAATGGCTTGGGTGACCGTTGCTAATTAACACATTTCTAGTAGTGTCATTCCTGCAGAACAAGATTAAATCATCTGTATAGAGAAAGTTTGTGATACCATCAGTCGCCGCATGCTCCAAGACTCCCCAAATGTGTCCATCTCAAGCAGTCGAAGTGATCAATCTAGAGAGACAATCAATAGCTAAGTTAAAGATAAACGGCGAGAACGGGTTCCCTTGGCGAACTCCACTTTTGTGATGGAAGAAGGTGCCGGCAATGCCATTAATAAGAAGGGCTGAATCGGTGGAGAACAGATGGGAGATCCAAGAGTACCATTTACTCGAAAAACCTCGAGCAGCAAGCATTTCTAGAATGAAGTCTCAATTGATAGAGTCAAACACTTTGGCAAAGTCAACCTTGAGTAGAATCCCATTCTCTTTAAGATGATGGCACACCAACGATTTCCTGGACCCCAATGAAACTGTCAAGTGTACCTCTACCGGCCATAAAAGCACTTTGATTACTAGATATCAAGTTGTTCATGAAAGGCATAAGCCGGCGAGCCAAGACTTTGGAGAAGATTCGAATGATACTATTTTCAAGGCTTATTGGCCTGAAATCCTGAACACTAGTTGCCCCATCACCTTTTGGTATCAAAATAATGTGCCCCTAGTTGAATCTACGCAGAGTATCCGGATTGGAAAAAAACTCATTAAGGATCTGAAGTAAATCTTGCTGAATGATATCCTAGAAAACTCGGAAAAATTCAGGAGGCAAACCATCTGGACCCGACCCCTTGAAGGAACCCATATCAAAGATTGCAGCTTTAATCTCATCCAAGGTAAAAGGAGAGTCAATACACTAGGAAGTAGGGAGAGAGGGGAGCAGCAAATGATGCAAATTAAGTCGGAGCTGGGGTTTCTTAGAACCCCCAAGGAGCCACATATAAAAACTTAGTAACTGCCTGGCATTATCCTCCTGACTTGAGAAAGACCCCTGCTCGGTATTAATAAAATGAATGAAATTAGATCTTCTACAGATGGAAGCCCATTGGTGGAAGAAATGGGTGTTTTGGTCCTCCTTTTTCACCCATCTACGCTTAGCTCTCTATTGCCAAAAAGTAGCCTCATCCTTGTAGAAAGAATCTAGACCAACCTTCATATCTCGAAGCGAGCTCAACTCAGAAGCACTTAAAACATCAGATTCAGCCTTGCCATTCAAGACATCAATTCCTCACTCCAAGGGTCTGCCTCTTTTCATTGTGACTTCTCTTAAGCTAGTGAGCCCAAGCTAGGATAATTTTTCGAAGACCTTTACACCGTTGGTTCCAATTAGCAGCTAGAGAACCAGTAGCCACCAAGTTCATCCAAGCTTCACGGATGATATTACCAAAACTCTCAAATCTGAGCCAAAAAATCTCCATCCTAAATCTTTGTTCATGAGAAACTTGGGGTTGGCGTGAAATGAAGATTAGGGCATTGTGGTCGGATAGTTTACTATCTTCACCCAAGGCCATCGCAAAAGGAAGTAAAGTTGCGGAGGTAGTAGAAATAAGGATTCGATCGAGTTTTACTGTCACGCCCCAACTTGGGGTCACATGATCGGCCAAGGTATATGTGCCTATACCCCACAGCCTAAACCATGCACATGCCAACTCAACAAATAAATATAGCGGGAAAGAAATAACAAGTTTTATTTCAATGAAAAGCGAACCAAAAAAGAGTTTATTTCAAGTAGCTCCAATGAAACGAAAAATGCAGAAATAGCATTTTAAGTTCAACAATTCAAAAGTTTAGATACAATAAAGTCTGAAATAAATGACATAAATGCCCTCAGGGCTACAACTCTAAATCAAACTAATACAAGTGCATGACTACTATCAAAAGACTCAACTACGACCCCTAACTAGGACTGCTATGAGATCATGTGGCTCCTCTGTCCTACAGCTGCGTCAAGTGCTCCTGCCCACCTCATCGGTCAGGCTCTGCAAAATAAAATGACGACAACGGGTGTGTTCAAAGAACTCAGTGAACGATTCTACCGACCCCCATAATAAAAATAGCACAGGGATAAACAATAGCATAACATCCAACTCTACAGGAATAAGGTCACGAAAGTGTGACTAGCTATCAGGCCATCTGGCCACTACCTGCCCGAAGGCAGCCAACACCCATATGGTGAAGATCAACAAACTTAAGCCTACCATGCCCTAAGGCAACAACACATACTAGGATAATCGGGAAGGCCCTCCGGACTTATCCTAGCATACAAAAACTCAAGAGCAATCGGGAAAGGCCCTCCGAACTTGCTCGACGAGACGCGTAGGGACAATCGAGATTCACCCATCCGAACTTGCACCTTTAAAGAGGAGTTTATAATTTATCTAAACACTCTAAATCTAAACTCTATCTTCCTGACGAAATCGAGCGTGTTGACCAATGATTTTCTGATTTTCCAATTTTTTTATTTCTCCGATATTTTTGATTGTGGACGTCATGCGCTAACCGATATGGAACCTGAAAAATATTTCACAATGAAACGTTAGTTCCATATTTGTTATCATCAAAATCAAGATTAAGACCAAGGTATAAAACCTTAGGCCAACACTCTCCTTGAATTGAAATGTCAAGGAGCTCACGATCAACTATCAACCTAGAGAGCCGAGCTAAATCGATCTCGTGCCGAACCTGAACAATTCAACCTCTCTGAAACAAAGTGGGTGATGTTAAATCCCCGCCCACAATGAAGTTATCCAACAGGTCATCCAATAGCTGATCTAGTTCACGAAGGAAATCACATCGACGACCTCGTCGAGGGGGGCCATGGACACATATAAAGGTGAACTTGAGCTTAGGGGTGGCAATTCATGCCGGGCCGGCCCGAAAAATTTTGTGCAAGGCCCCACCTGGCCCGATAAAAATTTGCGTCTATAATCTCCGGCCCGGCACGAAAAAATAACGGGATGACACGACACGGCCCGTTTAGCTCGATAACACAAAAATGAGAAATGGGTTATCGAGCCCAAACTATTTATCGATCTCAAATCGTGCTATCGGGCCCGAATCGTGCCGTTATAATCGGGCTATCGGGCTGATTCGGATCCGATAGCCCGATATTTTTGATAATGTGCAAAATCCTTATCGGACCATCGGGCCAGGCCGGGCCTACACCGCCTAGCCCGGCCGGCCCTACTCCGCCTAGCCCGGCCCGACCCGATGATTTTTTGGGCCTTATCGGGCTGGCCCGATAGCGGCCCAAGCATGATAACGACTGGCCCGAACCCAATATTTTTTCGGGCTATCAGACCGGATCATGTATTGCCATCTCTACTTGAGTTTGATCTCTTATGCTCTAACTTAGCCACTAGGAGAAAAGCGCCAACTGATTTGTAGATTACATCTCATATATAGTGCATCATTCCAGATCAATGAAAGAAGGAGAAGAGAAGCCACAAATATACTTGGTGCAAGTTTTAGAAACAAAATAGAGCTTGGTCTCCTGAAGTGCCATGACCGAGCAGTTGTTATCCTTGATCGTCTTATTTACCATATATCTTTTAGATAATCTGCACAAACCACACACATTCCAAAAAAGGGAAGCAAAGTTTTGATCAAACATAAGAAAATATGACAGCTCCACCATCAATTGCACCTAACCACCATCCCTGCTACAACCGCTCAAGCCGCCGAGCGACGATATCTGTAGGACCCACATAATAGAATCCAAAAGCTTGAACCTGCTCATCAATTGGCAGTGAGGAAAGTGATCGAGTGGCCCCGGAAAATGAAGAGCCAAACTGTAAGGAACATCCATCGGCATAGAACTAGACGCTTTGGCCGAAGTATGCACCCCATCTCCGTTGAGCAATGCCTTCCTGGCCGAAGCTCGCTAGATGCAGCTATCCCCAGACACTCCAGAGCCAAGAAGACGATAGCTTCGTCAAACCAAGATGGGGGAATACTATTGTGTGAAACCCGATACTAGAAGGGGTGGTTGAATAGTATCCGTCTCATTTTTTAATTTTCTTCTTACACAATTTTAATTTTTACTTAATACAATTATTACTTACTGATTAATGTGATCAAAATTCAATAACAATGATAAAAGCAAGTAAGAAAGCAATGCAAACAAGAATGCTTATAGTGGTTCGGCCAACCGCCTACTCCACTATCTTGACTCCTCACTAAGGATTTCTAACTACTACTTTATAGAATTTATGTTTTTCTTTAAATACAATGAGGACACCATTCTCACCACTCGGAGAACACCTCAATCATATTCATCTCGGCAAAACACAATTCTATAAAGCTATCCCTAAGTGTTTCCAAGCACACCTAACAGCTACCTCAACTTGAAAATAAGTTTACAATAAAAGTCAAATACAAAGGAAAGAGCTTGAGAATATGAAATGAACCAACGCTTCTTTCCACCGCCTTCAGGTCTCCAACTTGCAAGAAGATGGCTCTTGAGTTGCAGCACAGTTGAAAAAATAGGAAATCAACGCCTGAAATTATCGTAGATGGAAGCAGAGGGCGCGCGCAGATTTCGCTCTTTTGAAGGCTTAAGAAAACTTCTTTATGCTCAATAAAATTTCTAAGAGTTGTAAAGAAGTTAGGTGATGGGTATTTATAACCCCTCACCGGAACGGCCCGTTCAACGGGTGAAAAATCGATTGTTGGAGTTGTTTGGTCGCAGGCCGGTCGACCGATGGATCGATCGCCAGTGCGACCGCTGGCTGTTTATGAGAGCTCGGTCGACCGACTAACGCTAATCTATTTCTTATGACATTCGATCGATCCGTCAATCGATCGAATGGCTGGAGCCTGGGTCGCGATTAGGCTATCTCCAGTTCGGTTGACCGATTGGTCGACCGCTACCATGCATTCTGCCTCTTTTTCGCATCTGTCAGTCGACCGACGCAGCCATGTAATTTTACCTTCACCAATTTCGATCGACCGAATGGTCGACCGACAGGCTACTATCTGTTTTTATCGATATTCGGTCGACCGAACGGATTGCTCACCATTGCCATGTTCTGTTGACCGATCGGTCGACCGAACCTAGGCTGAGGATGGCTTCTTCCTTGGATTTTTACATGTCTTTTCTATGAGTTTGGTTACCAAGTTTATATTTGGATAACTTTACAATTTTGGTTTGGGATAAACTATCCTAGGAACATATTACATTAATTCTACTTAATTTAATTCCAAGCCTTTCTTCAGTGATTTCTTTTTTCGTTTGAACGAATTTGGCATGCATATTGCAATTTCAACATGAACTCAAAACTTCATACTTAGATTAAATATATATTTATTATTATTAAAATAAAGATCGAATATGAGGAGAGACTCTTAAGTCAACAAATACGCTTGTCGACTGCGTCCCTCGTAAGTTCGTTCAGATTTTCGAGTGGGCGAAGAAGGCAGAGAGTCCACGTAAGAAGCATCAGGCGGGATAGATGCGGTTGTTGAGATCCGCAGAGCATCCGCAAAAGAAGAGAACTGAGCCGCTTCAATGTCCCGTCTCAACATATCCACCACAGCATTAAGTGCAGGACCCAAAAATGAGGTCCCAATATTAAAGGACCCAAATATAATACAACACCATAGCCGCCGACACAATACAAGTTCCCAATCGTTTAACACAATAAAGGAAGAAGTCAGAAGATAAGAGCGGGGGAGGAGAGCGAACAACCCCAAAAAGGAAACCTGCGGAAGGTCGTGGCGACTGGCCATCATGCCGAATCAGTATGGAAAGTTAAACCCCATCTTCAGGCACAGAGTCCACATCCCAAGGATCCGTACATCTTCTTCCCTCATCGCCGGCGGAGCACAAGGCAAACGCCGCAGGAGATTCCTCAACCGGTGGCGGAGGAAGGTCGTGAAGTAACCGGGAGAGGACCACCGAGACAGGAACAGGTCACAAGGAGCTCGCCTCAGAAGCCCTCCCAGGCAAACAACGGGACCGAGCCGGAGTTACAAGGGGCTCCATCGTCGAGGGAGACGCAGAAACATCTCCCACAGAAGCCGTGTGTCCAGCATCGGAGGAAGCCTCAACATCAGGATCGAATTCCAAAGGGTCATGGTCCGCATCAGGTGAGGGATCACCAAACTCGCCGTTAGCACCAGATGAAGCGGGCGAGTCACCGAAGATCCAGCGGTGCCAAGTGATGTTCACATGGATCTTGTATCTGCAGCGTTCGGAAATCGCAAAAACATAGTGAGGTATAAACCGAAGATCCCAGACCCTAATCCGAATTCGACAAGTCGACAAGTCGACAACTCCTGCCAGCGGAGCGAATGAAAATCAATGGTGTCGACTGTCGAAGGCACCAATATTGCCATCAAGCACCGACAGTGCCGCCTCATTCTAGAAGACCATCGGCAACCCCACCAGGTCCAGCCGAATAGAGAACGCTAGAGGTTGAATATGAACTCAAGGACGCCCTCTTCAATCCAGTCATCCACTCGGAAGGAACTGCGGCGAAGCAAGGTGCGCTTGTACAAAGAGTCATTGCCGGCTGGGGTTGTGATCAGCAGTCGACCATCAAGCAGTCGACGTTGTCTCCATAATCTCCGGTGGGCCGCTTCATCTTTAAAACAGGAGGCCAAGAAGCCGGCCACATTTGCATCCTCCTTCAACGAACCAACGACAGAAACCACCACGCATCTTTCGGCAAGATATCCCACCCGGTTTAGTGTAGAGTCAGAGGGAGGGAGAAAAAGATCCATCGAAACAGGTCGATCCCTCATAGCACAACTATCATTAAGAAGTTGAGGAGCCTCATCAGAATCAGCAGTAACAACAGGATACATAACAGAAGATGAGTCAAGTTGAGGAGCATTAGCACGCCAGCTGCAACAACAGGATTCAGGATTCAAAACACGAGAAGCGCCAAGATCACATTGTTGGAATCCTGAATCTGGCGCTCCCCTTATGCCCAAGAGATAGCCTTATGCCCACTCCCCTTGCACAGGTAGCAAATCGATCGAATCCGACATTGGTAGCTCCGATGTCCGCGACCCCAACAATTGAAGCATAGCCCAAGCTTCCGCAGCTTATCTAGATGTGCAGCAACCTCCGAAGCCATTGCAGAAGGAGTCACCACGTACAGCAGCCGAGGAGGAGGAGGACACACGAGCAGCTGAGGAAAGCCTCGGCGGGGGGGCAGAAGCTTTTCACCACCTCCGCAAAGGACAAGGAAGGAACCCAGCAGGACGTCGATCGAGGTGGTGCACCTCCAAAAGAGACCCGCCGCTGACCACGCTTGTGGGAAATCGTCTGCCACTCATCAGCGTCACGTGAAGAGGAATAAGCTTGAACCTGTCGTCGATGAAACAGAGTCCCCTCACCCGAACTCCTCCTTCCAGATGGCGTCATGATTGTTGGCTTCACCGTCGTTCCTCTTGTCGTACTCGTTCGTCCGTCGCGTCGCACCCACCCCGTCGCCATGACCTTGGGCTTTGTTTGACGGTTTTACCAAATATTTGATCTTATTTATCGTTCAATTTCTTTTGAAGTATTTATGGTTTTATCAAATTTCTCTTTACTCTAAGGTAACATAACTAACTATTCTGACTCTATTATCCTTGTGGTAATACAAATATGCTACTGTAGAATTGACAATTAATTCCGATGGTTACGTTTATTTTAGATTTTATTGCATAGTGAAATCATCGTCTTACCCTTATCTAATAATCTAAACATATTAGTTATTTTAGTAAGTTAAATATAAAAATAGTTAGATCAAAGATGGGTAACTTGTATTATACCCAAATATATGTAATTAATTTGGAACGAGTGAGAAATGGGTATTGATTTCTTGATATATTTTATTGCATGGTATCCTTGATTTTGGTGTTAAATGGGTATTGATTTCTTGATATATTTTATTGAAAACGAGGTTCTTTTCTTTTTAGTATAATTTTAGGCATTCTTCTGGTACATGATAATTTAAAAAATTCATATACTAACTTTTAAATCAAGTGGAATATAGACAATTTCTAAATGCTAATTTTACCTTCGATTATTAATTCATTATAACGATTTCTAAATGCTAAATTTTCATTCGGATTATTAATTCAGTATAATGTTAATATGGCGATAAAAATAATGACAGCATATATAGTATGGAAGGTCGTATTTTGATAAATAACAAAAGGTAAAAGGTAAAGGAGACGCTAATGTTAAAAAAATGAAAGTATGAATTCTTTCATACAATAACATCATTCAAAAATGCAAATTAGAAAGTGAAAATATTAAATTTCTTGTTCATACCTTGTTTTGTTACCTATTTACATAGCTAGTTGCTATCTATCCTCCTTACTTTATCTAGATTTGTTTGATCTTGGGCTTGAGCTTCCCCTGGTCAAGGCTCAAATCTAACAAAATCAAGCAGGTACCTACCTTGACCTCTAATTACTAAAGCGTAGAGTTAATTACTACATAACTACAACGGGACCACTACTATTATTATCTACTAGTAGAGGTGACAATGAGTTGGGGCCGCCCGTAAACGGCACAAGCCCGGCCCTGATTGGGGCCATGCTAGGGCTAAGCCCTGATCCAGCCCGAAATATTTTGGGTAGGGCCAGGCACGATCCGCGTGTCGAGATCGGCACGACTAAGGCCTACAGTGGCGCAGGCCTAGGCCTAGCGCTAGGTTGGCGCCATGCCTAACTTGGCGCAGGCACTGCCAACGATAGGTTAGGCTTGGCGCCGGACCGAGCCGAGGGTCGGACTAGACCTCCCATTTGAGCAACTAGGTCGTGCCAAGCACGACTCGAAGTTTTCTCGGGCTGTGTCAGGCACGGCCTGAGCACGGCCATTGCCACCTCTACTATCTAGGGACATTTGACAATATCTGATAAGTGTGGATATGTGCTTAACTGGATGGGTATGTCTAAAATTTAAAAAATATTATTGAGGAGAAACCAATAAAATTGGAAGGAGACCGAGGAAATTAGTGTCAGGGAAGTCCTTGTCATCCTCAAACTGCCTGATTCCTGAGCACATGTTGACACATAAAATAACACAACATGTATCTCCTTCATTTAACGTGTATTAACGACACATCATATTTTGCATCCCCTATTTAAAAGCAAAGCCTAATAAAAATTAACTTTCCTAGAAATAATCCCCACCACCAAAACACCTTATAAAACTCGCATTCCTGCGCATCCCTCTCGTGCTCGCAAAGAAGGATAATTAATATTTCTTTATTGATTCTTTTTCATCTCAATTGAGATGGCAATGGAGATGAAGAAGATCGCCTGTGTTGTCCTAGTCGTGGCTGCCTCGGCCACTGCTACTTTAGCCGTCGATGCACCGGCGCCTTCCCCCACCAGTGCCTCCTTTGCCATCACCCCAACTGTTGGATCCGTCATCGGGGTTTCCGTCTTTTCCTTCTTTGCCTTCTTCCTGCAGTAATGATGTTGGGAAAGAATAACCGGTGTAATTGCTTGTGATATTCTGTGATATAAGTACATCTATTCTTTCTTTCACATATATATTTGGATTAATTGGCGTTATATTATCTACAGCATTTGTTCCTTGCTTTATTTTCAATTTTCTAGCGTTTGGGTTTGAAAGGAAAAACCTACGGTTAAATTATTCAGCTAATTACCTTTTTATACCATCATTGAAATTTTTCATCCAGTTCAAGTTGTCTTGTAAAACACTTGAAGAAATATAATTAATTAACACAATCCAGTTATAGTTTTAGAATAAATGACACCAAATAATTAATATAATTAACTTAGCGGCTGAATTGTAAAAAATGTCAAATTTATCTCCGAAGTATTGAAAAAGATATAAATTTGTCCCTTAACTATGTTTTTGACCAAAATCCCTCCTGCTTTTATATAATTGAATTAATTTTATTCTTTTTTTAATGAAGGTCCACGTCAGCAAATGGAAGCCATCGTGGCAAGTGAAGCTCGGCCACATAAGATTCCATGGTGAAAAATAACATGTGGCAACGTCGATATTTTACCCACGAACTGTCCATTTGTGACAATAAATATATTTTGTAGTCACAGTTTAAACCATCGTGATAATTGAGTAAATCTTCTAAAACCTTCTTTGACTACCCTCCAACATCTAAATAGAAGAAAAACTATCAATTTAGCCCGGTCATTCTTTTATCAAAATATTCCTTTCATTTTTCTCCAAGTTTCATATTAAATGGTATGATTTGGAGAAGTTTCATTTTAAGCCATTTGATATCAAAATGCTACAATTAAAGAAAAGTTTTAGTAAGATTTTCCACCGTCAGCTTGTCATGTGCTACTTTAACAACCAAAATAATTACAAATCTAATTCCTCAAAAGAGCTAAAAAGGCAAAACCAAAAGAGAAGAAAGAAAAAGGGATAAAATTTTTAATAGGGTTAAATTATACATCATGTAGCATAACTTATATATATCAACTATGTTTTAACATCACATTTGACTTAGAAAAGTTTGAACTCTACCAAATCCTCAGACTACACCAACCTAAACCATATATTTGATAAATTGAAGTATACATAAGAAAAATAACCCAGATAAATATATGTAAGAAGCAAATTATATAACCAAAAGTAACAGGCATGTCGATTGTGCATGTATGATGATTGGCTAGGAATCTACAAGTAGGGAGTATAGGCAGGCACTTCCACCCACGTAATGGAATTATACAACAGTTTCTGCTCTGTAATGAAAAAATGTACACCCATATAATCTAGACATACTATGAATATGCCCAAAGGATTAGGAATTAGATAAAGATGACTTGCTAAAAACATAGAGCAAAACTCTTGCTCTAAAACTAGAAAGAGACCTAATTCCTAGTTTGACTACCAAAACTCTCATTACAGATCTGCGAAAACATAGCTGAACTGAAATTGTTGGATACTAAAGCTATTATCAATGTTTGAACACAATATGCAAGGTAATTGATGACTTAAAACACCTACACAAGTTAGGTGTTTTGGCATATTAGAATAGGTAAATAGTGTATCAGATTATAATTGACAAGACCACCATACAAACAAGACCTTTACTCATGTACCAAACAACTCAATTTAGGGTTTCTTCAAAGATTACTCAATGAAAGTTCACAAGGAAAGCTCAACGCACTTGGAAGACGCTCATAGTTAAGCAAGAAACCTATTTGAACTTGAACTACATACCTCGAACTCATTCCATAATAAATTTTGATAATGGTCCGACACCCTGGTCCATGAAGTTCACGGCTCATGAAAGAAATTCTTAAGCATAACGGTCATGGTGCGGGCGACATCATCCTGCTGAAATCTACAACTCAAGTATAATAACATTATAAGTAAAAATTAATTGTTAACAATTCTAACAAATAAATTAGTTTACTTTAAACCATTCAGCGATATCCGTCGACGCTGGTCGGACGATGAAGGTGCATCAACCCCCCCCCCCCCCACACACACCCCCACCGATTAGGCCCACGAGGCCTACGACGACCTCGAGCTGGTGGTGGTACAACATCTACTACGACTGGTGCAGGTGGTGGTGGTGGTGGTGGTGCTGTCGCGGGGGGGGGGGGAGGGGGGGGCGAGATAAACCTGTACGATGAACCCTAGAACGGGCACGCGACATCTACAGATATAAATGTTGATTAGTGATATCAACCAATAATATAATATAAATTAATAGAAAAAAGATGAAATATATATATATATATATATATTACACATTAATCATCGATATCATCTGAATAATAATCAATTGAGTCATTTTCTTCTTCACTTGTCTCTTCATCTTCACGACTATTCTTAGTTTCTGCATCATCTGGTTCAACATCAACACTTTCTTTAGCCGAACCTTGTGCAACGACTAAATTTTCATATTCATGTGTTTGACCCACAACTTCAACTACTGGAGGATCATCATCCTAATAAAAATCACCTAATACAAATCTTGTAGTATCATTATCCTTTGCCATTGGATCAATCCTCAATCGTGCCTTAGTCTTACACACTGTCCACCATTCCGATCTATCTCTTCGTATGCCTGGATATTTTGCGTAATATACTAGTTGCGCTTGTGATGCCAAAATAAAAGGCTCGTTCGACGCTAACTTTGATTTGAAATTAACGTCAACAAGCTTATACTTTGGATGAATTTGACTCCCTCGAGATGATATGTCAAACCAGTGACATTTGAATATCACTATTTTTTTGCACCCAACATATTGAAGCTCAAGTAGTTTCTCAAGCAGCGCGTAGAAATCACAATCACAATCATTCCAAGTGGAGCCTTTGACACAAACACCAGCATTCATTGTCTTCTTTGTGGTTGAGTACTCCTTTGTATGAAATTTATATCCATCTGTTATAGCATAAGACTAGTCGTGATGGTCCACATGCTAACTCGAGTAATTTGTTGTCTATTTCTTGAATATGTTCACTCGACCAAGTTTTGAACCAATTTGGAAATTCTGTGCTACGTTTATCTTGTAATTCTTCCTTGGATATATTCGGTGTCTATGTACGAACTTCCGTGTCAAATTTTTGAATGAAAGGATTAACCTCGGGGCAATTCATCAGTACGTATAATTGTGCAAGATGGTACTCATCTTCAGTTAAATATCTCGACATCTACAGATGAACCTGTACGATGAACCCTAGAACGGGCACGCGACATCTACAGATATAAATGTTGATTAGTGATATCAACCAATAATATAATATAAATTAATAGAAAAAATATGAAATATATATATATATATATATATATATATTACACATTAATCATCGATATCATCTGAATAATAATCAATTGAGTCGTTTTCTTCTTCACTTGTCTCTTCATCTTCACGACTATTCTTAGCTTCTGCATCATCTGGTTCAACATCAACACTTTCTTTAGCCGAACCTTGTGCAACGACTAAATTTTCATCTTCATGTGTTTGACCCACAACTTCAACTACTGGAGGATCATCATCCTAATAAAAATCACCTAATACAAATCTTGTAGTATCATTATCCTTTGCCATTGGATCAATCCTCAATCGTGCCTTAGTCTTACACACTGTCCGCCATTCTGATCTATCTCTTCGTATGCCTGGATAATTTGCGTAATATACTAGTTGCGCTTGTGATGCCAAAATAAAAGGCTCGTTCGACGCTAACTTTGATTTGAAATTAACGTCAACAAGCTTATACTTTGGATGAATTTGACTCCCTCGAGATGATATGTCAAACCAGTGACATTTGAATATCACTATTTTTTTGCACCCAACATATTGAAGCTCAAGTAGTTTCTCAAGCAGCGCGTAGAAATCACAATCACAATCATTCCAAGTGGAGCCTTTGACACAAACACCAGCATTCATTGTCTTCTTTGTGGTTGAGTACTCCTTTGTATGAAATTTATATCCATCTGTTATAGCATAAGACTAGTCGTGATGGTCCACATGCTAACTCGAGTAATTTGTTGTCTATTTCTTGAATATGTTCACTCGACCAAGTTTTGAACCAATTTGGAAATTCTGTGCTACGTTTATCTTGTAATTCTTCCTTGGATATATTCGGTGTCTATGTACGAATTTCCGTGTCAAATTTTTGAATGAAAGGATTAACCTCGGGGCAATTCATCAGTACGTATAATTGTGCAAGATGGTACTCATCTTCAGTTAAATATCTCGACATCTACAGATGAACCTGTACGATGAACCCTAGAACGGGCACGCGACATCTACAGATATAAATGTTGATTAGTGATATCAACCAATAATATAATATAAATTAATAGAAAAAATATGAAATATATATATATATATATTACACATTAATCATCGATATCATCTGAATAATAATCAATTGAGTCGTTTTCTTCTTCACTTGTCTCTTCATCTTCACGACTATTCTTAGCTTCTGCATCATCTGGTTCAACATCAACACTTTCTTTAGCCGAACCTTGTGCAACGACTAAATTTTCATCTTCATGTGTTTGACCCACAACTTCAACTACTGGAGGATCATCATCCTAATAAAAATCACCTAATACAAATCTTGTAGTATCATTATCCTTTGCCATTGGATCAATCCTCAATCGTGCCTTAGTCTTACACACTGTCCGCCATTCTAATCTATGTCTTCGTATGCCTGGATATTTTGCGTAATATACTAGTTGCGCTTGTGATGCCAAAATAAAAGGCTCGTTCGACGCTAACTTTGATTTAAAATTAACGTCAACAAGCTTATACTTTGGATGAATTTGACTCCCTCGAGATGATATGTCAAACCAGTGACATTTGAATATCACTATTTTTTTGCACCCAACATATTGAAGCTCAAGTAGTTTCTCAAGCAGCGCGTAGAAATCACAATCACAATCAATCCAAGTGGAGCCTTTAACACAAACACCAGCATTCATTGTCTTCTTTGTGGTTGAGTACTCCTTTGTATGAAATTTATATCCATCTGTTATAGCATAAGACTAGTCGTGATGGTCCACATGCTAACTCGAGTAATTTATTGTCTATTTCTTGAATATGTTCACTCGACCAAGTTTTGAACCAATTTGGAAATTCTGTGCTACGTTTATCTTGTAATTCTTCCTTGGATATATTCGGTGTCTATGTACGAACTTCCGTGTCAAATTTTTGAATGAAAGGATTAACCTCGGGGCAATTCATCAGTACGTATAATTGTGCAAGATGGTACTCATCTTCAGTTAAATATCTCGGAGGACGTGTGCCCAAATCACGATCAGGAAAACAAAATATTGGTAGAAAACCTATAGTGTTCACATTTCCCCATCATCATTTCGGGGAAGACGAGTCAACCTTGTGTGCACATTGGACTCGAAATAGAAAGAACAGAAAGTTGATATCTCTTGAATTATATAAGCTTGAACCTTCCACCGCAACTGTATTTTTTATTTTCCTTTTTAACCTCTGCATATACCTCTCGAATAAATACATCCACCGATATTGAACCGGACCACCAACTCTTGCCTCTTATGCTAAGTGAACCGGTAGATGCTCCATCGAAACAAAAAATCTAGGTGGAAATATCTGCTCTAATTTGCAAAGAATTTCTACAATGTTTTTTTCTAGCTTTTCCATATCTTCGATATGGAGGGCATTGGCGCAGATATCTCTGAAGAACAAACTAAGCTCGGTTAACAGACCCCGAATTTTGTCTAATAAAATATCGTGGAATGCAATAAGGAGTAGTCTCTACATGAACACATGACTTTTCATTCTTGGTATTTTACCTTCGTCTACATTGACGCATCGAGCTAAATTAGATGCATAACCATCTGATAATTTGAGATCTTTTGCGGTCGCAATGCCGTCGCCACCCTGGCCAGTCCACGACCCCAATGGACGGCGATCGCAGACCCGTCGCATCTGCGATCGCATCCTGTGCCGTCGCAAAAAGCCATTTTTTTAGTAGTGCCTGCATATGGGTTCATTGGATGGATTTATGAATTTCCAAACATTCACTACTTCGGGCCAGTTACCGCCACTTACCTCACTTCAGCAAAGTGGAGTTATTGGTAGAGCAAATACAAGTGGCATGGGACTTTGTCGTCATAGTTCTTCTGAATTAGTTCAAGCTGGACATCTAAACAACACAAGAATTCCTACCAATGATCTAATTAGGTCTGAAGGGGTAAATCTTCATAGGAATCAACATGGGAGTTTGTTGCCGGGGATTCCTACATCATTGGAGCTTGAGCACTTGCAACCTAAAAGAGTTTAGGAAGCAAACTGTGAATTACTTGGTTTCCCTGGCAATCGACTTCCTAATGGTAATCCCCATAGCTCTTATGTCAATGACTAGTAATGCTCTTATGTTACAAACACTTCAACACAAGACACATTCCAGTGGATTTGTCAATCACTCATCAACTACAACACTGCCAATAAGCACAGATTCTTTCCATGTGAATGCAGGAAGTTCTTCCCAGATACTTGATCTTGCTAGATGCAATAACACTTAGCAATGTGCTCCACTAAATGGATATACATCAAATAATTCATCAGCAAGTTCCCTCACTAATGATTATTTGGTGAAGTCCACACTACAACGCAATCGACCTATAGAGACACATAATTAGAGACAAATTAGATTTTTGTTTCTAAATCTTCACATTTAGAGACTAATAGACACAAAATTTATCCCTAATTAACCTCTAAAAATAGCTTTAGAGTCAGATCAATTAAGTGACTCCGTTGCTGGTGTTTCTATAGCTTAGAATCAAATCAATTAAGTGACTCTGTTGTTGTTGTTTCTATAGATCTTTGGAGACTAATTAGGAGCAACTTTTGTGTCTATTAGTCTCTAAATGTGAAGATTTAGAAGAAAAAATGTAATTTGTCTCTAATTTTGTGTTTCTATAGGTCAATTGTGTTGTAGTGGGCCACCAACAAATTTCCTGTTTCACAAAGAAGCAACAATTATCCAAATGTTTCTTCTGCTATAAGACCACCTCTACAGGATTCTTTCATAGCTAGAGATGGGCAAAATCAAGCTTGCTCTTCTAGTGGCCATGATGTCATGTTTACTTCGTTCTCGAGTTCTACCTTGTTCAATAATTTTAATATTAGCATTTTGTATTTCACTAGAGAGAGGATGAGTTCATAAATCTCCACAATTTGTAGCATTAGTTGAGACATAATTTGTGGCCTTAATTGTTAGCATTAGTTGAAACATAATTTGTGGCCTTAATTGTTAGCATTAGTTAGTATTATTGCAAGAAAGCATATTTAGGTTCATGAGAATAGATCACGTTGCTTGTTTTGAAAGAGTTCTTAGACATCTACTAATATTTAAATTTTTTTTTTTTATAAAAAAAAGTGATATCTACTATAGTTTTGCTACCGCGGTAGCCGTAGCAGAAGACCATTTTCTGCTACGGTTTTGCAACCACGGTAGCCGTAGCAGAAGATCATCTTCTGCTACGGTTTTGCTACCGCACTAGCCATAGCATAAGATGGTCTTCTAGTATGGCCCTACAAAGCGGTTGCAAACTTTTTGCGACTCGATCTTCCGCGACGGACATTTGCGACAGTCGCTCGTAGTCGCAGAAGGTCTTATGCGACAGTTTTGCTACCACCTTAGCCGTCGCAAAAGAGCATTTTTTTGGTAGTGCCGGACACTCCCCATCCTGCCTCATCCTCCCCGTCCCCTCCTCCGCCTTCCTCTACGGCACCTCCATCCTTAACCCCGCCACCGTCGCCAGAAAGCTCTTTCGTTTCTCCACCCTAGTCCATGGATACCCCATTGACGTCACCACCACCGTCACCACAAAACTCTTCGGCTTCTTCCCCTCCAACACCCCAGTCAAGTGGCGCCTTATCGAGACCACCATCGCCACTGTCACCACCTCAATCCAGCTCGGGGGCATTTTCACCGCCATCGACAACAAATTCATCGAAGTCACTGCCTTCAGGGAAGACTCCCCGATCGACCAAGAATTCTAATAATTTGAATGCACCTTCTCACAGTTCCAACTCTAATCTGCCTATCGTATTGGATATCAGCCTAGGTGTTGGGTTACTCCTAGTTCTGTTGATTGTGTCACTAGTGCTGTGCGTTAAGAAGACGAAGAAGAAGAAGAAGCCCAACCATGGCATGCCGTGTTATAATGGACTGGCTCCCCAAGGTAATAGCTTTTTTTCTGAGAATGATCCATTGAACTTGATTTTGCATTTAAAAATGTTATAACCTGAAATGTTTCATTCCATTCTATAGAAAACATGAGTAATTTTGTCACCAAGTTCAAAGCTTTTCTTGTCACCAAGTACTCTTTATGGAAAAGATGAAGAAGAACGGGTTTGTCTTCCGTGCATCTTAGCTCAAAAAGGGGATGGCCACAGTAAGGTGGTTGTTCATCAACGAGCCAGGAATGATAACTAATGTTGGTGACATTTCCACAACTCATAGGCTCACAGCCTTCCATAACGTCCTCACTTACAACAGCACAAATCTTTATTTGGCATGAGATATAGTGGATCGACAACACAAGGATTGGAAGCAGGCAAGCAAACACACTCTTTTGCACAGTACATGTTCTCCCTCTTCCTCACTAGGCTTCATGATACTTTCACTCTTTTGCGCAGTACATGTTCACACTAAACCATGTAAATAACCCACTCCTTCATTTGTTCAAACTAGGAGCCTTGCAGCATGCGTGCTTGTAGTTCTCATAGGTCTATGATGTATCCAAAATGTATTAGTTGAATTTTTATAGGAATTAGGCTGCGTAAATATTTTAGAAATGTACTCAGCATTTGATTAAGGAAAGCTGTGAGTGATTTGTATTGTACCTGAAGTTTGATTGAAAATAATGCAGAATAATGGTTTCTAAATGCAGGACTTGAGGATTGAAGGATACACTATGGTTGCTTGTTTTATGCAGAATAATGATTTGTAAGTCCTTTCCTCTTTCTTGTGCTCTATGGTTGCTTGTTTTATTTTTTTAAAATTTATTAAGGAGTTATGCAGTTATGCATTGTTTTATTTG
Source organism: Canna indica (assembly GCA_034359265.1). Classification (NCBI taxonomy): domain Eukaryota; kingdom Viridiplantae; phylum Streptophyta; class Magnoliopsida; order Zingiberales; family Cannaceae; genus Canna; species Canna indica. Next base: position 41,656,161 of record CP136892.1, read on the forward strand.
TTTGAGAAATTCTTGAGTTATGCTTCCAATTTTAGTCCAAACTTCCAATTAGCATTAATGTTTTGGATTTGAAAAGGAAGAGAAATCAACTATGGTTGGAAGCCCCTGTCAAGTTAGGCTTCATTAACCCACACAACATCTCTATTTTATCAGGCCATGTCCTTCTTCCTTTGAGGTTTTAGGCACCATGCATTTGTGTCTATGGAAACTAACTGAACTTATTAGAAAAAGTCAAAGAGAATCAGAATAAATAATTTTGAGGTTTGGTGCTTAAGAGTTGTTCAACGAAGAAAAAGATGATGGAAAGAGAACAAGATGCCTTTAGCAAGTGAACAAACTATAGTGCTCTAGTATTGCAACTGATAGCATTTAGGCACTATGGATATGAACCGCAGCTTTACTTGCTGCATTGTGTATTATTCAATTTTTCTTCCTTTGTCTTCTGTGTTCATATCTGGAGAAGCAGCCAAAGAGGAGGGCAAGGATGAGAGGCAGAAAAAGAAGAAGGCCAAGTTAGAAAGCACCGATTCACAAGCATATGTTGAAATGGCAGAAGAGCCAACAAAAACGAAGAAAAAGAAAAAGAAGGATGGTACTCAAGCAGCAGAGTTGGCTAATGAAGATAGTAATGCTACTGCAGAGTTGGAAGAAGAGCCTAACAAAAAGGAGGAAAAAAAGAAGAGAAAGCCGGCAGAAGAAGAGCAATCATTAGCTATTGTAACTTAAATTCCTTTCTATCCTCCGTGTGTAATCTTTAATATTTCGAATTTTCGATCCTCCCAATGGTCATTGTTACTATTCAATAAAGGCTCATTTTTCTCTAAAAAAATGTTTCAAATGAGTTTAGAATTAATATTGTGGGCAGTGATCAGCGTTTATTTCTCTCTCTTCTTTTTGATTCCAGTAATTGGTCTTCTTTTAAATATCCGATAATTTCAATACTAATTGTATACTTGAACATTATTGTTTCATATGTATTTTAATTAAATATTGAAACAAAAATTTATATTTTTATTATTATTTTTTTAAAAAATAAAATACCAATTTGCGACGGCTTTGCAATCGCCAAGCCGTCGCAGATGTTTAGCGACTTGGTCGCGTGAAGCGGTCGCAAATAACATGCGACAGCCTTGCGACGAAACAAGGCGGTTGTAATATCTAATTATTTGCGATGGTGACATGACAGTCGTAGAATATCTGCGACCAGCCTAAAAGCGACGAACGGTTTGCGACCGCGCTTGCGGTCGCAATTTCCAATCTGCAATGGCACTGCAACCGCAGTGGCCATCACAGATGACAATGTTTTGTGTAGTGGTAGTTGTAAAATCCATGGTCGTGAACCTATGAAGCATCGACACCAACACGGACACGGGACACAGAACAGACACGGACACGGGGAAACACCAATTTTAAAAATTTACAGGACACGGACACGACATATATAGCATATATATGTATAAATTAAAAAAAAATTAAAAAATCCACAATTCATATATATATATATATATCAAGATTTATAATAATATTATGATATTTTCATTGATATCAAATTTCCAACTATTAGTTTTTCCTAGGCCCCTTTGAAAATATATAAAGCATTCTAGATAATTTTTTGTGTCAATACTTACTATTTCCAAACCTCTTCCAAAAGCATGGGGCACAATATCTATTGACATCTCCCAAAAAATTCCTAAATTAGCATGTCTGAATAGAACTAGTCATCTACAACCATATGTAAATAAAAAGTTAAGTAGAGTCCTACTATTTTCTTCATCAATCATTGTTATTATCTGTCACGCCCCAACTCAGGGTCACGTGACCGGCCAGGGTATACGTGCCTATGCCCCGAAACCTAATCCATGCACATGCCAACATCATAAATAACAAGTAAATAATAGCTTTTAATAATAAAAGAACCAAAACAGATTTTCATTTCAAAACAACAAGGTTTTAAATACATATCTCAAGTGCGAAAATAAATCGAATAGCAACAGTTCTTTTAATAAATAAAACTGAATAAAACGAGAATGTCCCCACGGAACTACAACTCCAAATACCAAAACAAAAGTGCATGACAACCTAGTACAGACTCGACTACGACCCATAACTAGGACTGCTATGAGATTATGTGGCTCCTCTACCCTCCAGCTGCGCCAAGTGCTCCAGCCCACCTCACCGGTCAGGCTCTGCAAAAAAAAATAAAACAACAACGGGTGAGTTCAAAGAACTCAACGAGTGGCTTTATCCGCCCTCACAAATAAACACATAGATAACATAAATAAATTCTCTCTCTAAAAAGGCCACATCACCAAAAATATGACTAGCTACCAGGCCCGAAGACCATCCATGCCCACGGCATGTAACTCTTCAAAGAGGTGCATCAGGCCGAAGCCCTACCATGCCCGAAGGCAACATCACCTAAAGATGTGCATCAGGTCGAGCCCTACCATGCCCAAAGGCAACATCACCATCAATGACGTACATCAGGTCGAAGCCCTACCATGCCCAAAGGCAACATCACCATCAATGAGGTGCATCGGGTCGAATCCCTACCATACCTAGAGGCAACATCACCGTCAAGAGGTGCATCAGGTCGAAGCCCTACCATGCCCAAAGGCAACATCACCATCAAGAGATGCATCGGGTCGAATCCCTACCATGCCTTAAGGTAACCGCGCACATATTAGGATAATCGGGAAATGCCCTCCGAACTTATCCTGTAGGTAGGGAATTGACATCCAACCACACGGGCGTAGCTCGTAACCCGGCTCCTAAATGAGCCTCTCCATCATTCCCAAGGATATGACGCATTAAGACTTAAGTCAAGATTCTCCTTCAGTGTCCTAAGGGTGTCCTCACTATGAAGCGTCTCAACACTTCAAACTCGACCTTTACCCCTTAGACCCGCAACATCATGAACCCGTGTGGTTTTATTTCATGCATACATTGTAAGTTGGTTCATAACAGATTATGCTCACCGTTAGACCCCATTTTAATTATAGAATTAAAATCTAGATCATCTCAATTAGGGTTTTATTTTAGAGTTTTGTTTTAGGTTATTGTTCTGCCCAGAAGTGCTGTGTATGACCCGAATCTAGTCTTCAAAGTGTGTCATACGTTTCCAAACTATGTTTTCTAGTCAAAACGATAGGTTACACGAATATAATCAGAGATCAAATCACATAATAACAGAGAAATAAAAAATCAGTCCAGATTCAATAAACAACACATAAATTTCAGAAAGCTGAAATTTCCAGCACAACATGAAATAAAAATTCGAATTTTGCATAATTAAATTCCTAAATTTCTAACATCACAGATTCATATCATCAAACTAATCATGCATACAATCTCATAATTTTTATTTAATAAAAACTAACATATATATCTCCCTAAACCAAGAATCAAGGAAGTTAAATTAATTCTTTAGCATCAAGAACACCTAGAACTCCAAGATGAGGTTTACACCCAAAATTCTCAATATTTAATTATAAAATCACAGATCTTCCCTTAAACATAAATTCCATGATATGAGATCAAAATTTAGGATTTAAGCATGGCATAGAAACCCAAAATAATCTCAAGAAAACAAAAGGACATTATCAAAATCAAGAATCCTCAAGGCGGCTTCAAGAAAACTCGAAGAAAACCCGAATATGAGGGATAAAACCACTCACCTTGAATAGGAAAATGATTTAAAGAAGAACTTCCAAGCGGCGATATCCAAATCCGGCCTCAAAGGGGGCGGCTCGACTCAACAAGGGAGAAAGAGGGGCGGCGGCTCCTTTCTCAACTTTTTAGGTGGCTCCAAAATAGGACAAGCCATGAGGGGGGGTTTTATACACCCTCCTCAACCCTTACCCCTTAAACCATTAATTCATAACCTGCATCCATCTTAAGCCAAAACCAAAACCCGCTAACCCAATAGACTTAAATAATTTAATTAATCTCATTCTAATAAATCACAAACAATTAATTAAATACTCACATGAACATAATTAGCAATTATGCACACACAACACCAAATTAAACACTCTCAACCACCCAAGCCTAAAAATTCATAAATTCATACATTTATATTCTACTTACCCCGAGCTCGCAAGCTCGCTCCGGACCATGAGTCGACTCGACTCGATTATGAACTAGTCCGCTAAGCTGGCAAATACACATAAAAGAAAAAATAATAAATTTAAATATCTGGGATATTACATTATCTTCTTCATTAGAAAGTATTACTCGCTTCAACTCTGGTTCATCAAGAGAAAGATTGACAACTTCAATGATTTCATTATTTTCATCAATAGGTGAAAACTCATCTCATGCAATATCTCACATCATTATTTCTCCTTTATTGTATTGTGTATTGGTGAGTTTTCCTTGAAATGAGACGAACATTAGTATGGACAAATACTAAATTCTTCGCACGTTTAGATTTCATCTTGATCCTTTTAAGGGAATGGATAAAAGAGTAAGTGCTCCAATTTCTTTCACAATAATAAGAAGATAAAATATAAAATTCCCTTGATTGTTTTATTATTATTATTTTAAAAGATGCATGGATGGCCAAGTCCTGGCCGTGTCCGCGAAAAAAAAAATTTGACTGGTCAAGACACTCTTGGGCACGTGGGACACGTGTGTCGGACGAGTGTCTTCGTGTGTCGGTGTCCGCGTCATGTCGGACACGCGGACACAGTAGTCCCACGGAGTGTCCATTCTTCCTAGTCGTGAACCAAGGTAGTGGAGTAGGGAAGATTCCCGAACCACTCTAAATATCTTGTTAGATTGTTTCATTGATATTTTGAATTGTCTAGCTCATCACTTGTTCTGATTCTCATTATCAAGCATAATCATATCAAACATTCATCGTAACTTATAAACCTACAGTGGAATTTTAGTTAGTTGTGATCAAACTAGAATTGAAGTCAATCACCTTAGACTCACACTATCCCCCCTCCCCTTAGTGTACCTTAACACCTTTCATAACCGTGATAAGTGAGTACGCAACCGCTAATCTCGCAGTTCAGTGCATCTTCTACGACGACATCATCGTCACATAACTTAATTTTGGTTTTTTTATAATTTAAATTTTAAAATATCCTATTTACAACTATATTTAAATGAAATTCAATATATTAGACAACCAAACAACTTATGAAGCATCAAATAACAGTCAAATATATACATCAAAAATAAATATTTACATCAAATGTATCAAAATAATATCCACAATGATGAAATGTATATATGTCAATGTATAAAAAAATATTTAACTGTCAAATAAATATAAAATAAATATAAAATAAATATAAAATAAATATACAAAACTATGGTGCAAGATCAAGCGGCAGCTATGGCAATGCAAGAGACTATACTCACAAGGCGATAAAATAATGACAACATAAATGATTTGGATGGTCATATTTTGATTGAAAACAAAAGGCAAGGAAGATGCTAATGTTAAAATTGTAAGTATGAATATTTCTTTCCTGTGAAAAGAAGTCATTCGAAAATACAAAGAAACTGAACATGTACAAAGTATAAAGCTATTAGGTTTCTTGTTCATACCTTGTTTCCACTACAACAAATTAATGCAATACCGACCCTTTTAATAAAGAAATTGACCCTTTTTTGGAGCCTAAATATGAATCTAGGCGCTCTTAGGGTAAAACGAGGGATCAAGAAAAATATAGAACCAACGCCTTTTTTGGACGTCGGTATTCAAATAATCAGTGCCCCAAAATAAAGGTGCCCTTTTTTGAATACCGGCACCTATCTATAGGCGCATGTATGCAAATTAATTCTTTTATTTTTTGTTACTAATATATATTAATTTTATTTATATTATTAATTTTTATAATATATGTAATATCATAGAAATTATATTTACTCTTGCTATTATTGTTGTGGTTGTCAGCCTAGCGGGCTAGTTCGAGGTCGAGCCGAGTTGACTCATAGTCCGGTGCGAGCTTGAGAGCTCGGGTAAGTTGAATTTGATTATATATAGTTGATTGATTGAATTATGTTGCATTGGTGTGCTTGAGTGGTGTATGGGGTTAGTTGAGCTAAACTGGGTTAGCGGGTTGCGGATCTAGGTTGTGAGAGTGCGGATTTAAGTTGGGTTAGGAGGCAATATGAGGGGGATTATAAATTTCCCCCTAGGGCTAGGTGACTCCCCTTTGGAGCCGCACCAGCCAAGCAAGAGAGAGAGAGGAGCCGCCAGCAGCAAGCCGCCGCCCCTCTCCCTCTTTCCCCCCCACTTGGAGCCGCAAGCCGCCAGTCTCCCTTCCCCTCTTCCCTGGTGAAGCCGAGCCAAGAAAGGGAGAAGAGGAGCCACCACTTCCCCTTCTCTTTTCCCTTGGAGCCGCCTGCGCGGCTTGGAGCTGCCTGAACCGCCAACCCTCTTCCCTTTCCCTTCCCTGTGGAGCCGAGCCGAGAGAGCCGCCAGCAAGCCAGCTGCCCCCTCTTGCTCTCTTTCCTTTTTCCCTTGGAGCTGGCGGCTTGGGAGGAGCCGCTGCCTGCCTTTCCTCTCCTTTGGGTTGAGCCGCCGGATTTCGGAGCCGAAATCGGAGGCCGTCGATTGGATTTTCTTCTCCAATCCCTTCCTTATTTAGGTGAGTAGTTTTACCCCTCCTTCTCAGGATTCTTCATCGTGTTCTAGAGCCGATTCGGCTCATGTTCTTCTTGGATTGTTTTTCCGTTGAAACTCGTGTTTTAGCCACCGAATCTTGTGTGGTTTTGTGAGAAGGAACCCCGGGGACTCCCCTAGGTGGCTCGGCAACCCTAGAACTCTCCTAGGGGTGCTCGGCCAAGGTGGAGATTAGGGTGCCCTCTGTTGGGTGAAATTGCCATACTAGAGGGAGGGTGAATAGTATGTCTACTAATTCTTATTGCCTAAATCCGATTTTAATCGTTTCTTTGGTTACTTAGGCAAATTACAAGTTAAGTGACTAAATGCGGAAGCGATAAATGATAAAGCAATAAAGACAAACAAAATACCAATGCAAACACAAGAACTTATAGTGGTTCGACCCCAATGTCTACTCCACTACCTAAGCACCCCGCTTAGGATTTTCAAACTTAGTTTACTATATTTAAATCGTTTCCCTTACAAAGAGACTTTCACTCGAAGAGTCTCACTCTCAACCTAAGGCACTTCAACACCCGGAAGTCTCTACCTTTTTACCGAGAGCATTTTTCCACCTCAACCTAAGGGACAACTCAACTAATCCTAGTAAACTACGTTTACAAAGGTGGGTTTAAGCCTTAACACCAAGGTAACCACCAACTCAATCAAACCTAGTAACCTAGGTTTACACAAGTTCAAATACAATGAATAAACAATAAAATACAATAACAATTGGAGCAATAAATCAAACAATAAGTACTTAGCACCAAAAGACACTCACTAGTCCTCTTGATGCCTTGAGATGATGAATCGATAAATCCTGAAGGCTAAATCAAGGTGTTATCCTAGAAACTAGGGATTGCAGAGGGATGACTCAAGAAATACTTTAGAATGATCAAGAATTGGCTCAATGGAAGCTTGAAACCATTCTTAAGTTGTTTTAAGGAAGGATGGAGAGGAGTATTTATAACCCCTCAATGAAACGGCAGCTCAACGGGCGGAAAACTAGCCATTTTCGTCGTTCGATCGCTTGCCGGTCGATCAATCGATCGACTGCCTGTGATCGCTGGCCTTTTTGTGCTTTGTACGCATTGTTCAGTCAATCGACGGGTCGATCGAATGAGTCGCGGCTTCAGTGATTCGCGATCCAGTCGACCGATCGGTCGACTGATGCATGCACTGCCATTTTTTCGCCTCTGTTGGTCGATCGAAAATTGGACAGACTGGGCAGTTTTCTATTTTGCTTGGGTTTTTCAACTCGTTTGGATTCCGTTTTCGTTAAGTCTACTTATATAATATTTATTAACATTTATTAACTTATATAACTTAAAGTTAATAACTTTAAAACATAAATATTATATAATAAATATATTTTAATTTTCGATAATATTTTTGAAAATTCCAAAAATCCGCGCCTACAAGCATAAGTTATTTTGAAATTAGCTCCAGCATAGCTAGCGTCGGTTTAAACAGGCGTCTGGCACGAGAAAGGAGGAAATCGATACCTATAGCAGTGGTAGGTGCCGGTTTTGAGACGACGCTTGCGTTAGGTGTCGGTAAAATTCCGACGACTTGTCCATTTTTTTTGTTGTGTTCCCTATTTATTTACCTAGTTGATAGCTATCCTCATTGCTTTACCTAGATTTGTTTGATCCTGTGCTCCAGCTTCCCCCAATCAAGGCTCAAATTAAAAAATCAAGCCTATGGGCCGAGTCCCTCATCCCTCGACCTCTAATTACTATAGCGTTGAGTCGTCACATAGCTTCAGAGCGACCATTAGTATTATAATCAAGGTTCAATTGGCGATATTTGGTAAGTGCATAACTGAGTAACTATTTCTAAATTTTAAAACCATTATTTAGAAGAAACCCATAAAATTCGAAGGTGATAGAGAGGAATTAGTGTGAGAGGAAGTCCATGTCACCCTCGAATTGCCCTATTCACAAGCACATGCTGGCACGTAAAGAACACAACCTACATCCCCTTCATTCACTGCGTATTGGCCACACACCGTAATTTGCATCGTCTTAAAAAAAGCAGAGCCTAATAATAATTGACCTTCCTAAAAGCCATCCCCACCATCGAAACACAATATAAAACTCGCATTCCTGCACATCCCTCTCGTGCGGGCAAAGAAGGAGAACCAATTCTCTGATATCGATTCTTTTTCATCTCAATTGAGATAGCAATGGAGATGAAGAAGATCGCTTGTGTTGTCCTAGTTGCCGCTGCATCGGCCACTGCTACCTTAGCCGCCGATGCACCAGCGCCTTCCTCGACCAGTGCCTCCTTTGCCGTCACCCCTGCTGTTGGATTCATCATCGGGACTTCTGTCCTTTCCTTCTTTGCCTTTTACTTGCAGTAATGAAGTTGGGAAAGAATAAGTGGTGAAATTGCTTATAATACTTTGTGATATATATATTTGGATGATTTGATGTTCTATTATCTCGATCATTTCTTCCTTACTTTATTTCCAATAACCTAGCGTTTGGATTTGAAAGGAATAACCTATCATTAAATTACGCGACTAATTGCCTTTAATTGTATCAATCATTAAAAAACTTTATCCTTTTCAATTGCTCTTGTAAAACACTTCTAGCTAGTATCAGAATAAATGGCACCAAATCATTCATTAACTTAATGCAATACCAAGGAATCTAATGCAGATTTTACATCCTAGCTGCCTCGCTTAATCTTTGTTGCTTCCTCATATCTTTCTTAATTTCTTACGTCTCACTTCGATAATTTTATTAATATATCTACTAACCAATGATTTAACCAAACTTGGTGTCACTCAACATATTTTTATGACAAATAAAATACATATTAACATGAGAATGTGACCTTACGGGATATGGAAAAAAAAAACCGTTGAATATATAATTGATATTAAAATAACACTTTGAATTTGTTCATTTTGCTAACTTTCGAGTGACTAAATTGGACAAGGGTCTATATTGTTTAGTATTTGTTTCTCGAAATACATCACGACACTAGACAAAATAAGTGTAGAGTGAATGCCCACACTAGAGGGGTTTAAATAGTGGATTTACTATATTTTTAAACTTAATTCTGATTTTAATTGATTCTTTCAATCAAGATCAAATCATCAAAGTAATAGTGCCTTCAAGCCAATCATGGCGATGATTCTAGGGCCATGGTGAGATCATGCCACTGAGACCTAGAATGTAGAGGCCCTAGTTCAAAATATTCCTAGTCGTTGGATCACCGAGTAGGGGATCGGTGACTCCGGTAAGACCAATACACTAGGTACATGCTTTATTGTAGGGGGGTGACTGATCTCACAGTTACCTACGAGGGGTCATTAATGTACAAGTGTAGGTGCTCATTGGAGAATCAGTTCACTGAACGGACCTACTCGAGGAATGTCAAATGGAATCCTTACATGAGTGCCATTAGGCTATTCCTTTGGCGGTATAGTAGGTGCAAGTAAGCCTCGTACATGAGGTTGTCACGGTCACCTTGTGACTTACGATCTATCGCTTTGGTGCATTCCTTAGCATGGCTCGTAGAAACGTGCATCTAATACTCTGGGCATAGTGAGGCTTTGGTGGAGGTGGGTCAGCAACCAACGAGGAATCAATTACTCCTAAAAAGAGGAGAGAATGTCTGATGTCTTCTAACGAGTGTCATCTCTAGAAATTTCTAGCCAGAGTGAATATGAAAGTTGGAAAGAGGTTTCCAATCTTTCTTCGTTGAGACAATGACTTGAGTGAGTGGATTACATATGGATTAGTTTTATTTTTGACATGTCTTCCATACCCTAGCTAGCTGCATTTGGGACATTGTGTATTGAAGTATTTGATTACACGAGAACTAATCACTGAAGGACGTTCTATCCCTAGTGATTGAACCTCACCTTACTCGGGTAGTCATGATACGTCTCTAGACGCCAATCTTGAGTTGTGAGTAAAATTATGATCATCAAGTGATCACGCAATTGCATTAAAGGAGTTTAATTAATGGTTGTGAAAAATTCACGTAAAAGGCGTTCTATCGTATTACGAACACTCGCGTGTGCACGACTCACAGCCGACTTAGTGTGGGGCCAAATGGATCACACACAAACAAGCTATCCTAGCTCGTAATGAGCTTTATGAGATAAAACTCGGATGTGGCTATCGATGTCTGCTAGCACGGACATGTCGCGACATGATCATAATTCTCGACTATGGACAAGATGCAGGAAAGGGTTCCCCTTTTAATTAACCATTCCCGAGGAAGCGTTCCTTGTATCCCTAGCTAGAAGGGACCCAACCAAATTTGGATGAGGCCGATTGAGTGAAAGAAGGGAAGTTAGTTATTTTGAATAGCTGACTCCTATATCCTTGATTCAAGGAGTTTGACTCCTTAAATCAAGGAGTTAGGCCGGTTAAGGAAGTTCGCTCCAAGAAAGGAACTGACTCCATAATTTTAGGTGGTGATGAGGCCGACCAATTTTAGAATGGCCAAGCGTCATATTGGCCTAAGGTTTTCTACATTGGTCTTAATCTCGGTTTTGATGATAACAAACATGGAATTAATGTTTCATTGAGAAATCTTTCAGGTTCCAAGTCGGTTAGCGCTCGTTGTCCTCGATTGGAAATATCGGAGAAATCAAAAAATCGAAAAGACGTTAGTCGATGCACTCGGGATTCTTCAGAAAGTTAGAGTTTAGGTTTAGGGTGTCTAGAATGTAATGTAATCCTCTTTATGATGCAAAGAACCCAAAAACTAAATTCGAACCCCAAAATATGAAAACCCGAAAACCGTCCTGAAATTCACTAAGCCTAGGGAGCTCCTTGGAGGGCTATATGACCTAGACATTTTCTTGACAAAAAAAATGGCGATAATTATTTCTTGGGTAAAAAATAGATAACGAGGTATTTTTGAGTAATTTTTGAAAGCCTTTAGCCTACTCATACTTGACCCGGGAGATTATAAAATTTCCGTTTCTCGGAAATTTGTACTAAAACCCAAAAAATTAGATTTTGATTCTTAAGGATTTTAATTTTTTAGATATTTTTATTGAATTCAAATGGGGGGTAATCCATATATAACATTTATATTTTATAACTTAAAGTTAATAACTTTAAAACATAAATGTTATATAAGTAGACTTAGCGAAGATGAAACCAGAAAACGGACAAACAAGGCAAAAAAATCTGCCCTGCCCAGGTTCGGTCGACCGACTAGTTGACCGGCCAATGGAGAAGGCATTTCGGTCAACCGAACGTTGCCCAAAAGTGGCAGATTGCCTTCGGTCGCTCGGTTGGTCGACCGACGATCGACCGGCAATCGACCGAAAGGCGGAAAATGGCTAGTTTTCATGCCGTTGAGCGGTGCTTCACCCGAGCCTTCTTCATAGCTCTATAAATACCTATGTATTAGCCTTCCTTTGATACTTTTGATCACTCCTACACTTCATTGAGCCATCTTTGATCATTTCCAAGCTTTCATTGAGTCATTACTTGGAGAAATCATAGTTTGATCTCTCATTCCTTGAGTTTGCCTTCAAGCTTGATTTGATTCATCATCAAGGCATCAAGAGGAGCTAGGATTCATTGTGTTGGAGCTAAGTATTTGTGTTGTTGTATTTTTTCTCCATTACTTGAATATTTTCTTGTTTAATTCATTGGATTTGAGCTTGTGAAGACCTAGGTTGTTAGGTCTTGAAATTGGGTGGTAACCTTGGTGTTTAAGGTTTAAATCCACCGGTGTAAACTTAGTTTACTAGGATTAGTTGAGTTGTCCCTTAGGTTGAGGTAGAAGAGTGCTCTCGGTAAGAAGGCGGAGACTTCCGGGTGTGGAAGTGCCTTAGGTTGAGAGCGAGACTCTTCGGGTCAAAGTCCTCGTTGTAAGGAAAATAAGATTAATCTAATACAGTTTAGTTTGGAAATCCTAAACGGGGTGCTTAGGTAGTGGAGTAGGCATTGGGGCTGAACCACTATAAATCTCATTGTGTTAGCATTGTTATCTTTGTTTGTGTTTAACTATTTTATTATCGCTTCCGCATTTAGTCGTCAATTGTGAATTGCCTAAGTAACCAAAGAAACGATTAAAACCGGATTTAGGCTAACTGATTAGTTAACATACTATTCACCTCCCTCTAGTGTGGCCATTTCACCAACACCTCATCCTATAAAGATCGGCTAGGGTAGTTGGCCTATTTAATGGGGGATCAAGGCTGGTGCCTCCCCTTGATAATTCCTCTCTTGAACCCCCCAAAATTGGAGCCAACCAACCCTCTCTCTTGTTCTCCTACAGCCGCAAGTTTCAAGGAGAACCACATTGCTTCGCCGGAATTCGCTGCCGAGTTGGAGCTATTGAGGAGGCTAGTAATACCATTGTTCTAATTTTGATTTCAGCTGGAGACTCGGATTGCACATGGGAGCGAGTCAGAGAGATCACCAAAGTACTCTATAAGAGGTCCGACTTTTGCGTGAGGAATATGATTGTAGTAAAGTAGGAAATTTTAATTTCTTGTTTGTGTTGAGTCTGGATCTACCTTGGGTGTGGTTTGGTCGAGCCTGTGGGCTAGATTGGATGCGTACTCGAGTGAGGGGCAAAGAGATCATTTGACATTAAGTGATTAATAAATAAAAAAATAAAAAGAAAAGAGGGGAAGAGAACTCACCTGAATGCATCACCAGAATAGTATTCTCGGCTTGTAGTTCATGCAGTGGTCTGATCTTGCCGAAACTTGGTCAGTAAGTAGTAGACTTCATGTTATGGATTTTGATCGATGGACATTATCTTTTGACGACAGGATATGTGTTTGTGATGGAAAAATTGAAGCCCTCTTCCTGGTTTTGTTCAGCAGATTCCTACAAAAGACTTATTTCATCCAATTGAGCAATCGGGACACCATCCGGGATCTGATCAGATTGATTTTTGGAGAGCATGTCCGAGACTCCTTGTTTCTTAATCCGAACGATGGAGATCTGGTTTGGATGGTTCGTTTTAGGGATGCCCAAGGAGGAGGAAGGTGTGACATTTTGGAGAACGAGATCCGGCACGAGATATCGATGTTCATTGGAGATCGTTGGAATCCTCTCTGCAAGTGTTAGCCGGACTCCGATCCGAGGTGAGTGGTTTGGCCAGTAGTACTTTGGTGGCTTGCCACCTTAGGGAAGACGGGATTTGTCTTTGCTGAATTTTTTTGCAAATCTATGAATCTCCTGTAATTAGGTTGGGACAGGTTGATGTTTGATTTATCTCTTAGGGCTTTGGCCATATAGGACAAAAAAGAGGGGTTTGCTTGGGGCCGGATATGCAGCCTATTGTTGCCTTTTGGTTTCAATGTTCGTTGAGTCACTTTCATGCGGAATTTTCGTTGTTGTCTCCTATTATTGCGTGATATTGCTAGGATGTTGGGACCTGTTTTGGGGCTTTTATGGTCGGGTTTTTCTAAGGTGATTGAGGTTGTTGGATTCTGGTTTTATATGAATTTTATTTCGCATTCGTCAAAATGGTTGTGGGTCAAATTCTCGGCGAACTCTTGCTGAAATTTTCGGATAGACACTACTAGAATTGTCGGCGAACTCTGGTTTTAACTACCGACCAAAAGACCATCGCTGACAACAATCACGGATGGCGTCAGCCGTGGCAAAACGCCGTCACTGATGTGCGCGTCTCAGATAATTTATGACGGCGTCTCTCAACTGTCACAAGTAATCATCAGTGACAGCCGCGGGAGCTGTCGCTGATTTAAACACTTTAGTGATGGCTGTAGGCGGCTATCACTGATACCAACACATCAGCCACGTCCCATGGTCGTCGGTGATACTATTAGCAACCATGATATTTGGTGCTGCCCAGGCCATCAACCATTTATGATAAGCTTTCAGCCATGACGTAGTGATAGTCGACCGTGGGTAAGCCGTGGCTGAAAGTATATGCTGTAACAGAAAAAAATAAAAATTTTATAAATTCTTGTATGCAATAATATTTATAGATTATAATCTATTTTCAATCACATATTACAATCAGAAAACATCATACACATGCATTAGAAACCAAACATACAAGTTTTACATAAATATCATCAATCTAAACCTCTAAACGGAGGCAAACAATTATTAAAATATCATATATATACAACCATAAGTATATAAACAACTATCTATATACAAACAAGTATCAAAATATAAATAAAATACAATAAATCAAAATCTCACGGCTGCGGTGGAGTCAAGAGCGACTGGGTCGCGGAGTACGACGGCTGCGACATCATCGGTAGAAGGCCAGAATGAGACACAATCTAAGTGAGGAGTGCCTACATGTTCTACATCGTCTGTCTCAACTCTTCATTCGTCCATCTCTGCTCCTCCATTTCCAGCCTCTACTGGGTGTGCTCCGACTCCAAGGCTGCTATTCGGCTCAAGTCCAGCACCCGGGATGTCGAGGGCCGCTCACCCGCAGCCGGAGGGGTCGGTGCCCCAGGTGGCCTGAGCACGGCGCGTGCATGGCCACTATCTGCAAAGCCCTAAACACGACCATGCTCCCAGCCACCTGCGGCCTCCACCCAAGCTCTTGCGTCGAACTCCTCCGGTGTGCCTCCATGCTCGATCACAGTCCTCGTGTAAGTTTCCTACACGTGTTTATATTTTAAATATATATAAACTATAAATAAAAATTGTGTAAATCAAATAGACATATATAAATACTTACCATTATGATCGAGGCTCTACTATCAACGTAGTCCCCCGCTCCTTGTCGGCGACGGTGGGTGCGCTCAAACACCTCCATCATCTACGCGCATCTTACATTAGAAAACAAATACATTAGTATCATTATACACAATATATAATTTAATTAAAAATAATTAAATTATACATACCATACGACGCTCATGAGCAGCAAAAGAGATGGAGCCACCAGTGTGGCGCGCCCCCGTGCCGTCCCCCCGGACATGCGGTTTTTCGACGCAGTGCGGGATACCTCTTGCCACTCATGCGTGTCCCACCGCTCAACGAGATGGTCCCACATAGGGCCAGGAATCTACTCGGGGGCGTGTCCCCGAGTCTGCCCTATCTATGTGGCACCCAACCATCTCATCACGATCTGACAGGCCTGTTGAAGCAGCCCGTTATAGCGAGCGCAGGCAACACGCTCTCATACAGCCTCAACAAAAGTGGTTTGGTCGTCCGGCCATGTATAATGAGCCTACAAAAAAAAAAATTATTATTACCGATCAATATTTAACATTAACGTTAATTTAATAAATATACTTACCGAGAACTCTCGCCATAATAAATACATAAGCTCACTGGGCACGTGAGACCATGTAGGCCACGCGCCGTGCATAAACTTCCGGATCGTCCCCACTATCGTGCGGGGGACGTCCTCCTATTCAAATCTGCACCAAATATAAATTCATATTATGATATTTTGAATTATAAATAAATTATAAGAAATAATTAATGCATATACTTACCGTCTTCTGCGCACACTAACTGCTCTGCGCAGTTCTCCCTCGGGTGGCGGAGGGAGAATTCTGTTAGGCCCTCATGGCCTACGTTTGGAAGACGATGATCCTGGATCTGTGGAGGGTGGTGGAGGGATGGTAGCCGGAGGTAAGGGGATGGTGGCCAGATCAGGTGAGGGAACGGTGGCTGGAGGTGGGGGGGATGGTCGTGGAAGGCGAAGGGTCAGTGGGTACAGGTGGGGCGAGTGATAGTCGTCCGAGGGGGGGGGGGGGTCCTACGACTAATACCTTCTCGGGAATTGATATCTCGAACCATAGCTGTAAAAATTTAATATAATTAGATTTTATATAATAGATTAATAGATATATTTAAAATTGAAGAATATATACTTCACATTTACAATTATTCGTCATCGTCATTATCATCATCCGTGTAATACTCTTCTTCTTGTTCTTCTATATCAGAATCTTGAACTTCTTCTTCTTCTCACTCATCATCATTTTGTCCTTCTTCAACTTCATTATCGTCATCATCAACATATTCTATTTCCAATTGAACTAACTCTTTGTCATCATCCTCGAGTATTGGACTAACTCGTTCCACTTCGGAAGGATCTTCTTCTTGATAGAAGTCATCTTCTTGCTCATTCTCTCTAGGTACCGGGTCAATTTTTCCTCTGGCTTTAGTCTTACAGACTACAGGCCAATCTGCCCTATCTTTCTTTCGAGACAGATACTATATATAATATACTGGTTCAGCTTGAGATGCCAATATAAATAGCTCATTTGAAACTAATTCTGATGTAATTGACCTCGACCAGCTGTTTATACTTTGGATGAACTCTCATGCCCCTATCGCTTGTATCGAATCAATGACATTTAAAAAGGGCAACTGATTTACATCCGAAAAATTGCAATTCTATGACTTCTTCCAATAGTCCGTAAAAGTCAACATCACATTTAGCATACGTTGTCCCTTTGACGCAGACACCGACATTCATAGACGTTTTTGTAGATGAATATTCAAGTGTGTGAAATTTATATCCATTAACAAAATAACCATTATAACACTATACAAGTCGTGCCAGTTCGCTAGCAAACTCAAAGATTTGATTATCTATTTCGCCTATGTGTTCTGTGTTGTAAGCTTGAAACGAATTAGGGAACTCACGATTCCATAATCTTTCTGATTCCTCATCGCTGTAAATTGAGTATTTTGTCACCATCTCAATGTCAAATATTTCAATGAGCTTCTCAATCTCTGGACAGTATAGTAAAACATACAAGTAGGCCAAATAGTACTCGTCGTCGTTTAAGAATCGAGACGGACGAGAACCCAAAGCACGACCGGGGTAACAAAAGATATTTAAACAACCATCTGATGGTCGAGCTCCCCCGTAGTCATTCCGTGGAAGATGATTAAGTCTTGTCTTGATGGTTGATTCAAAATAAAATGAGCAGAATGTTGAAATTTCTTGAATTATATATGCTTCTGATATGGAACGTTCAACTACCGCGGTGTTCTTTACTTTTTTCTTCAAACGATTCATGTATCTTTCAAATAAGTACATCCACCGGTATTAAACGGGGCCACCAACTCGTGCCTCGTATGGCAAGTGGATCGGTAGATGCTCCATGGAGTCAAAAAATACAGTAGGGAAAAATTGCTCTAGCTTGCATATGATTTCAACAATATTATTTTCAAGTGCTCACATATCTTCGACTCGAAGTACATTTGCACAAATATTTCTGAAAAACATACTTAATTCTGTCAATGGACCCCAAATCTTATCATGTAGATGATCTCGAAACGCGACCGGAAGCAATATGAGTTCAATGTGCATGACGTCAAAATATTTTGCATTCATCGACGTTTACACATCCATCGGGTAATATGAGTTCTTTGATCCATTGATACACATCTTTCATATGTTGTTTATTTAACACATACGGCGCCTTTGGCTTATGAAGTCATCTGTTGACCTCTTGCAACTCTAACTCAAGCCTCTTACAAATTATTTTCACATCATGTTGGGCTTTCACATTATCTTTAGTTTTGTCGGAAATATCCATCACAGTGTTAAAAATATTATCAAACATATTTTTTTCAATGTGCATGACGTCCAAATTATGCCAAATCAGTAATGAACTCCAATACGGTAATTCCCAAAAGATACTTTTTTTCACCCAGTTATGTGTTTGACCAAAACCTGAAATTCTTACATTCTGACCAAAAGTAATCTATGGAAGAAATTGAACACGTGCTAACATCTGTTCACCAGACAACATCGGTGGTGGCTCATCTCTTTCGACTCTACCCTTGGTAAATTTGTCATGATTCCTTCGATACTGAAGGTTAGACGGTAGGAACCGGCGATGATAATCAAAGAAGGAAATTTTCCGACCGTTCTCAAGACTGAAGGATTTTGAGTGTTCCATGCAATACTGGCAAGAGAGTCACCCATGCGTGCTCCAACCAGACAACATGCCATAGGCCGGGAAATCATTGATTGTCCACAATATAGCAGCTCATAAAGTGAAGTTTTGCTTCCAGTGACAATCATAAGTGACAGATCCCTCAACCCATAATGTTTTCAGTTCACTAATTAGGGGTTGGAGAAACACGTCAATTTCTTTGCGAGGATCCCTAGGACCCGGAATAATCATCGAAAGATAGATAAATTCATCTTTCATACACATTGAGGGTGGTAAATTATAAACTGTTAACATCACTGGTCATACTGAATACTGAATTGCCGAATTACCAAACGGATTAAAATAATCTATGCACAATCCCAACCTGATATTTCTAGTCTCCCTAGCAAATGAATGATAGCACCTATCCAAATGTTTCGATGCATCACTGTCGGATGGATGAGTCATTATTGTATCATCATGACTTCTTGCATGCCAACTCATATAGGGGGCAGTCTTTTACGACATAAATAACTTTTGAAGGCTCGGTGTCAGTGGAAAATACCGAAGCACCTTAAAGGGGGTATTTTTTATCGGACCGATTTCTTCTCCTTGTAACGAGGATGTTCACATACCGGGCATTGCTCTAACTGTGCATTTTCTTTATAATATAAAATGTAGTTATTTGGGCACGCGTGTATCGTTTTGTACCCAAGCCCTAATTTCTTCATCAACTTTTTTGTCTTATAAAAAGTTAGCTCAAACTTGTTATTTGGAGGTAGCATACCATTGATAAAGCATGAAATCTAATCAAACGCAACCCCGCTGATATTACAATCGGACTTGATGTTCAGGAGTGGCGTCATTGTCGAAAATCTTGTATAATTAGGACAATTCTCATACAAAGGTTCATCGGCAACTTTCAACATCTCGTAAAATTCTGCAGCCTCCTTATTCGGCAATTCAATTTGTATCGCAGGTTGTTCTTCAGTGACTTCAATTGTCGTAGTATCTGGTGGCACTACCGTCTCAGTAACTGGCTCAATAATATCATTTAAATGGAATTGTCCTCCAAGACTATCCAGAATCATTGTTCTATAAGGATTAGGTGGATTGTAAGAAGAAACATCAGTAGAAGAATATTCACCATGAGTTTGGACAACAAGATTGCTCGACATCCCGACTTGACGTGACTCCTCGTGACAATTCTATAGAAAATATCTTGGTCTGAATCCTTTTGTATACAGATGCATTGTGATAGTTTCTCGGTCCAAAAATCTTATGTTCGAACATTTTCGGCATGGACATCAGATTTTACCATCACTAAGGAATTTTTGATTCGAGTAGGCAAAATTTAAGAAGTAAGTTACGCCTACTCGAAATTCGTCCGTTATAGCTACAATTTGAATTCGTCGGTACATCCAACTTCGATCGTCCGACATGTTCTGTCAAAAAGTTGGCAATATCTTTAGGTAATATCTTTAGGAGGGATGGTCTTATTTCATTCGGGATTCATGTTATTTATATTGCACTTAGAATTTCTTTTAGTTATTAACTTCATTCTAAATTTCGGCAACATCTTCCTATGGTTCCCCTAATACGCATATCATCTGGGCGTGTATCGGAGAACAAAGGAGATACAAGCCAAAATTTAAAAATAAATAATGACTAAAAGAAATAGACTAAGTGCAATATAAATAACTATGTTTCCAAATTGTCCAATTAGAGACAATTCAAGGGTTGTACGTTATATAAAAGATCATTTACTTCGTTTACACGAACATACAACCCCCGAACGGATCTAAGGTTTTGCAAAATTAAAACTTCACTCGTCAATGTGTACGTGAAATGTATCAACTCGTCTTGATTATTTTCTAAATTTATGGATGCCGATGCGAGTCCACAGTGGACGATTCTGGCATGAGTCCACAATGGCCGATTTCGGTGTGAGTCCATCTATTATGGACGATTCTGGCGCGAGTTCGCTGTGGATAATTTGGGCCGAGTCCACAGTGGACGACTCGCGCCGTAATCTAAATCTTTAGATTAATTTTTATTAATCTAATAAATTTAATTAATAGATATAACCTAAATCTAAATCTAGATCTAATTAACATTAAAAAAACATTAAACTTAATCTAAATCTAATTAGATGAAAACTAATTAACAGATAATAAAAAAAATTAACAGATAAAAAAAAATATGTACTGAAATCTAAATCTAAGTCTAATTTAATCTAATATTAAATGAAAACTAATTAACACATAATAATTTTTTTTTAAAAAAAATAGTTAGCTAATGCCGGTGGTGGCCAAAACCAAGGGTTTCGGTCGCCGCCGCCCAAAGAGGGGAGGAAGAAGGCCTCACCTGAAGTATGTTGGCGATGGCAATCTTCGGCAGGGAAGAAGGCGGCCTCACCTGAAGGATGTTGGTGGAGACTGGACAGCGCAACAACTAAGACTTGTGGGCGGCGATCAGTGGAGACTGGGCTTGAGGACGGCGAAGGCTTGCGGACGACGGCAGCGGTAGGCGACCACTGGCTCGAACTCGATGACGACGGAGAACAGCATAAAAAGAACAGCGGGAGAAGAAGAGGGGTTGGGCGCGAATGCAAATAAAAACCTTTTTCACCGACGACTAGACAGCTGTCGGTAAACAATGGATTATTATTTACTATATCGCCGACGGCCCACCTGGCCCTCTCTAGGCCGTCTGTCATTAGTTTTTTATTTTCGCGCCGAGTGCACGCCATCATTTTATCACCGACGGTCGCTCCTAGTCGCGGCTAATGACTAATTAATATCACTAACGGCCTACCTCGCCCACTCTAAGCCGTGGCTGATAACTTTTTTCATTTTGCGTGCTATGCGCGCCATCGGCTATGAGCGACGGTCTTAGGCGGCCGTATGTGAGCCATGGCTGATGGGGTCACATCAGCTATGGCTTGTGCGGCCATCGCAAAACCGTGGATGAAAGCCACTATCTAGTAGTGAGAACGACGAACTGTTCTAGCTGATCTTGTGACAGTGTACATGGTTAAATTAATTATGTTTTTGTTGTCCATCTTATGTTTACACTGGTTATCATAGTGTCAATTCTCGATTGAGATATTGCTAAAATTTTCAGCCAATAACAGGGACTGCCATGGCCGAAGATGTGCAATAATGTAGCTGCCATTTTTTTTCTTGGTGGTGAGGTGATTTTATTTCCCTTGCTCTTATGTGTTTATTGGGGGCCATAAATGGCCGATTTTACCTGGAGGTTAATTGCTGAAACTTTACCCAATTGGGGGCTGCTATTTGACCTTGGTTGGGTACGGTTTGGACAACCCACCAGGTGTTCGGTGAAATACCCCAACGATGCAAGCATGCTAAAATTCTGTGTAAATTGGCGAGTTTGGTTGATTTGGCCGCCCCTTAGGGTGACGCGTCATAACGTAGAGGCCAAGCTCTCTAACCCTAAATAGGACTTCGGGGAAGAATAGGGGGCTTTGTAGTCGCACCTCGATATCTAGTTCTGACTGAGAATTTAGGTGGTGATCATGCATGTTTGATGTTTGATGGGGTTCGGATGGTATACGGTAGCCCTAGGGTGGGTTTGATCAAATGAAAACCCTAATTGTAGGGATTTTGTGGACTGTTTATTGTAGGGTTGTTCTGTTGGGTCATAGAGGACCAGGCAAATAACAAAATTTTACACACAGCGGAAAGAAACCGACCCCTCTACCCAATCGGATCCATGCGTCTTGGCTAAATCTATACTATGTCAAGGGATATACATTTGAAGATTGAATTTCATCACCTGCTCCGCGAATCCAAGATCACGATCTTGCTCTGGATCCATGGTGCTGCCAAGCGATGAACACCCTCTACGGTGAGCACATGGACAAACATGACGAATAGGGCGGCTTCCGAGTGCTAGCTCAGCTCTACCGGAACACCTTTTGGTCAGGTCAAACACGGAACACCTTTTGCACTCTTCTTTCTCTCTCTCTATTTGGTGGAGGTCGACTGCCACAAAAGGGAGCTCGGCTTCCTAAGAAGAAGTTGGTAGCCTTAGATGGGTATTTATGGACGCGTCAATCATATTGAACGAGCCATCACATCCTTTAATTATTTCAAATCCATATCCGGAATATTAAAACAATTTTAATGTTCGAATAAAATATATCATTTAATAACAATTATCAAGGATGAATTTCCTAAATTCAAGATGCCAAAAATAATGTATCATTTAATAACGATTATCAAAGATACATTACCTAAATCGTAATGAACATAATTCCAATTTTAAATCATATTTAAAATTCAAATAATTAATTCCAATCTTGAAAATACCTTTTCAAATTCGAAATTAATCTTCAAAATTACCAAGAGAGAATTAGCGGGTTAATGGTCATGAAGATGCAATCCGATAAATAATAACCCTAAGCCCACTTCGGTTCGCCCTATGTGTGCGACCATGTAGGTTCACTTAACGTTGGTCGTTGGTTCAAATCACATTTATAACCCACAAGTCATAAGCGGCCTCTAGCAAGATATTATGACTACCCAAGTCAAGTGAAGTTCGGTGATCCGAGCAATCTAACTCACAGTATGATACTCTGTCCTTTTATCACGCGATATCTGGGTCGAGCATAAGGCATGTATTAGATCATCCTTATATTGCTCAATCTGGTTACTTGATTCCTAAGTAGACTGACTTAACAAATGACATTGATATTCCTATCAATTCATTTGATCATGACCATGCATTTGTTCAGTCGCACTCATCAAGAGGCCCAATGATATCTCTCTCATATATGAGAGGGACAAATTCCTTCACGACTACACATATTCTTCTGCATGATTCACTCCTTGTCCAACTGTAGTCCTTATTACCACATGATTTAAGGTGATGTTAGACTATGTCAAAACACAGAATTCCTCATGTAGGAATCCATGGTGACATCAGGTTGGAGGACTAACGTATCACTACCGTGGAGATATACTAATGATATAATTCATGTAGAATACTCACGTGGGTCTATCCAACACTATGTTCCCCAATATGTGTCTATGCTCTGACTTTGATATCACATATCCATGACCATTAAAACATGATCATCGTCAGTTAGACTGCATACTAGTCTTCATTCATTATCGTTCTATGACAATGACCGACTAGGGACTATTTAGAATAAGATTTCAATTGCCTTAGGGTTTTACTAACAAGTCTTGCACTTGATGACCATTAGACAGGAATCAACCATTCACAGAATCTCTATCAAGTTAAATATGCTCAAAATAAATAACAAGATAAAACAAATGTTCTATTAAAAATAAAAGGAAAGTAACAATGTCAATATTGTTCCATTGGCCTAGGGCACACTACTAACATATTCTCCAAAATAAAGTGGCATAAACCACATAATTCTCTTTCTCCTTGATGCATGAAGTAGTGATTAATTGAGATTTGGGGAAGGTAAGTGCCCTTGCTCACTTTAGGGTATTCGGCCCAAGTTTGGAAGGGACAACCTCACTTTCTTGAACCTTAAGGTAAGGGCCATAGATGACATTTAGGAGTGGCCAAAGTTTTCATTTGTTGGCCGAACTTCCCCTTGTAGATGTCCACTTGGAGTAAAGCATGGTGCGGCTTGAGCATGCCCACCAAGTGATTAGTGAAATACCACACCCACATGATTATGCTTAATTCTTAATTTCTTATTAATAGAACTTCATGTCGGTATGAAGTCTGTGTGTGGTATGTAAGAGTAGTTGAACTAGCCGACTTTAAGGTATGGAATCCCATGTTTAAGATGTTATTCAATGGATGGCCTAAGGGTATTCAAATATTTCCATTTCTGTGCATGACAGTCTGAATCCGAGTAGGTAAGTTTGACGCGCCATATGGAGGGCTAAGTTAAACTGTGAAAAATTGCATATGACTATAGAATTTTTGACTAAGTGTTATGAAAACATATTTTGCTCCTACCAAGGGCTATTTTTCTTGAGACTATCATGCAAATTCTTTTTACTATTATCAAACTATAGATATGTATGATTTAGTGATATATATATATGTGCATGAATTGTTAGTGGCCGGTGTGGCCAGATAATATGCTGGGGTATGACAAGACTTTACTTGTGTCGCTACTTATCTGTTATGATGTTTTGTATCTGTTACTCATAATGCGACATTGCTATGATGGTTGGTTTGGTTGGAGGGATACTCCCAACCATTTATGACAGTGGCTAGCATCGGCTAGAGGGGCCATGAGATGACGACTAGAGATGACTAGAGGAACTGTGAGTGTAACATGGTAGAGACTAGTGTCAGCTAGAGAAGCTATGCAGTAGCGGCTAGCGACAACTAGAGGGGTTACGAGCTTGATGTGATAGTTTCTAGTGTCGGCTAGAGGGGCTATGTAGTAGCGGCTAGCAATGACTAGAGGCATTTAATGAATGGTTAAGAGTGGTTAAGAGAGGTTGGTGAGGGGTAATTATAACCCCTCACTCGGTAGATCCACCAAACGGGCATTTTTATGCCCGTGGGGGGACGCCCGGTCGCTTGCAGGTCGATCATCGGTCGACCGAACGATCGACCGCCCAAGCGACTGAAGCGTTCTGCCACTTTTGAGCGTCATTTGGTCGACCAGTCGACAGACTGAATACCCTTCTTCAAATTTTTGGCTTCATTCGATCGATCGAATGGTGGACCGAACCTGGGCTGAGGCTGATTCTTCAATTCTTCTTCTCGCGCGCTTCATTTCCTGGTTTCATTACCAAGTTTTGACTTGGATAACATTACGATTAAGCTTGGGATATATTCCTAGAGTCATATTACATGAAAACTATTGTAACTCTAGTTTTTCTACTCGATCGTCGACGGGGCCATTTTTGCCGATTTTTGGTATTTCTCTGAGCGAAGTTCGCGCACATATCGTAACCTCAACCTGAACTCAAAACTACACAAATGCATTAAATTCATGTTTGTTGTCATCAAAATAGAGATCAAGGCCTAGGGGGGAACCCTTGGGCCAACAATCTCCCACTTATTGATGATGACAAACAAAACATGAAATTCTATAGAAATCTAAGTATCATTTTTGAGTTTTAGTTAAGCCATACATAAGCCATATAGAAATCTAACATATGCTCCCCCTATCAACATACATATTTAGCTTATAGCTCCCCCTATCTATATGCATCATAAAATAAATGCGACAAAGTCTTTTCTCCCCCCTTTGACATCAATCAAAAAGGGCAAGAACCAAGGTACTATTAATAAGTTTCATCGAAGAAAACTGAGAAAACCATAAAACCACGTATCATCTACCACTATATTCCTCCCTATCAATGTGAGCCTATGAAAGACAAACACGGATAAGTTACAAAGCCCCACTACAAGGCATGACATAAGTGTGATGATACCACATAAAACACATTTTTTAAAAGACAAGCAAATTTTGAAAACTTAAGCATTCGACAAAGTACAAATTCCTAATTGTACCCTTAGGTTTGTGAAACTCTCTTCATTCAAGGGTTTTGTGAATATATCCACAAGTTGTTTATTGGTGGATACGAATTCTACGGATATATTTCCTTTAGCTACATTATCTCTAAGAAAATGGTGCCTTAGATCAATGTGTTTGGTCCTACAGTGTAAAATCGGATTTTTGTGTCAAGTTGATTGCACTAGTGTTATCACAATGTATATGTAATATCCTAGATATTTAATTATATTCTTTTCCTTTATGGTTGTGTTTGCCAGCCTAGCGGACTAGTTCAAGGTCGAGCCGAGTCGACTCATGGTCCGGTGCGAGTTTGCGAGCTCGGGTAAGTAAAAATATGAGTCATGTAATTTTTGCTTGTGTAGATTAAGTTATTTAAATTTTATTGTGTTTGCATGATTGTTTAAATTATATCGCATGTGGGTGTGCATATGGTTATGTGGAGAATAGAATTAATTAAGTTAATTTAAGTTAGCGGGTTCGGGTTCGACTTGAGGCGGCTGTGGGTGGGATAAAGGGTCTAGAGGGGTTAGGGTTGAGGAGGGAGTATAAAACCCCCTCCCCTTGGCTTGTGGCTCCCTATTTGGAGCCACCCAAGCAATAAGAGAGAGAGCAGCCGCTAGCCACAGGAGCCAGCCAGTCGCCCCCTTCCTCTCTCCCTCTCTCCAAGCCGACGGCTTGGAGTGAGCCGCCACCCCTCTTGTCCCCTCCCTTGAGTCGAGCCGCCATCTTTTGAAGCCGGATTCGAGGGTCGTCATCCAGGATTTCTCCTTTATTCATCCTTCCTATTTAGGTGAGTGGTTTTACCTCTCCTTTTTCGGGTTCTTTCTTAGTTTTGAGCCATTTTGGGCGTAATCTTGATTCTTATGTTTTCTTGACGAACCGTTGATTTTTAGTGCCGATTTTTCGGGTTCAGTCGCCCCCTTCCTCTCTCCCTCTCTCCAAGCCGACGGCTTGGAGTGAGCCGCCACCCCTCTTGTCCCCTCCCTTGAGTCAAGCCGCCATCTTTTGAAGCCGGATTCGAGGGCCGTCATCCAGGATTTCTCCTTTATTCATCCTTCCTATTTAGGTGAGTGGTTTTACCTCTCCTTTTTCGGGTTCTTTCTTAATTTTGAGCCATTTTGGGCGTAATCTTGATTCTTATGTTTTCTTGACGAACCGTTGATTTTTAGTGCCGATTTCTTGTGCCGAATCGTGGGAGGAAGGCCAAGACCCTCCCTTTGTGGCTCGGCAGCCCTAGGTTTAGCCTAGGAATGCTCGGCCAAGGGTGAATCTAGGGTGCCCTCAAGGTGTTCGGTGAAATACTTAAGCGAAAGTTTTCGGTGTTCTTGAGATCCATGTTTTGTATTGCTTATGAAATCAAGTTCCTATATGTTCAAGCAAGCCTTGTGTTTAATCTGAAATATTTAGATAAAATCATGTTTAATAAAAAAATTGAATCTTCATGTTGATGCCATGAGGGTTCTTGAAAGAGGGGTTCTTAATCATGGTGCTTGTTCTTGTTCATGATATTGTTAGTGCTTGTTAGCCTTGTTGTTAAGCATGGAAGTTGAGAATTTATCTCAAGATTTATATTCTGTTAAAATGATAATTAAGGGCTTAATTTTTGGAAATTTCGGATTTATTTTTAGGCTATGCTGAAATTTGATGTTGCTGAAATTAAATGCTGAAATGATGAATCGATGCTGTTTTTAAATTGCTTACTGTGATGTGTGTATTTATCTGAACATAGTCATGTAACCTATCGTTTCAACTAGAAAATATAGTTTGGAAAAATAGGACACACTCTAGAGACCAGATTCGGATCAGATACATCAGTTTTAGGCAGAACAGTAATCTAAAATAAAACTCTAATTGTGGTAAACTAAATTTTAATTGCATAATTAAAATTAGAAATAATGGTCAGCATAACCTGTTATGAACCAACATGAGATATTTATGCATGAAATAAAACCACACGGGTTTATGACATACGGGTCTAGGAGTTAAGGTCGGGCATTGGAGTGTGAGACACTTTCCAATAGGAACACCCCTAAGACATCGTAGGAAAGACTTGACTTAGATCATGGTGCGCCATATCTTTATGAATGGCAGAGAGGCTCGTCAAGGAGCCGAATTGCGGGCTAGGCCCGGGAGGTTGGATAACTAATTCCTAACCTGCAGAACAAGTTCAGAGGGTCTTTCCTGATTGTTCTGGTTGGCCTCGTGGGATAAGTTCAGAGGGCCTACCCGATTATCCCCGAGGTGGTTTTAAGGAATAAGACATTTTAAGGAAAGACTTGACTTAGATCATGGTGCGTCATATCTTTATGAATGGCAGAGAGGCTCGTCAAGGAGCCGAATTGCGGGCTAGGCCCGGGAGGTTGGATAACTAATTCCTAACCTGCAGAACAAGTTCAGAGGGTCTTTCCCGATTGTTCTGGTTGGCCTCGTGGGATAAGTTCGGAGGGCCTTTCCCGATTATTCCTGTGATATATTTAAAGAGTAAGCTCAGAGGGCCTAACCGATTACTCCTGTGATATCTTAAATGGGCAAATTCAGATGGGCGAATCCCGATTGTCCCTACGCGTCTCGTGGAGTAAGTTTGGAGGGCCTTCCCGATTATCCTAGTATGTGTTGTTGCCTTAGGGCATGGTAGGCTTAGGCTTGTTGTTCTTTACCATATGGGTGTTGGCTGCCTTCGGGCAGGTGGTGGCCGGATGGCCTAATAGCTGGTCACTCCTTTGTGACCCTTTTCCTGCTTGAGTCAAAAGTTCTACCTTATGCATCTTACCTGTTTGTGACCCTTTTCCAGCTTGAGTCAAGGGTTTGTGAGAGTTCTACCTTATGCATCACTGAGTTCTTTGAACTCACCCGTTGTCGTTGTTTTGTTTTGCAGAGCCTGATCGATGAGGTGGGCTGGAGCACTTGGCGCAGCTGGAGGGCAGAGGAGTCGTATGATCTCATAGCAGTCCTAGTTAGGGTCGTAGTCGAGTCTTTTGGTAGTGTGTCATGCACTTTTGTTGGTCTTTTTGAGTTGTAGCCCTTGAGGACATTTATGTCATTTTATTCAGATTTTATTGTATTTGGTCTGTTGGACTTGATGTATTATTTCCGCATTTTATTCGTTTGTTAAAACTTGTTTATGATGAACTCTGTTTTGGTTCGAGATAAAATTACAACTCGTTGATTTCTTTTCGCTATTATTTATTCTTATGATGTTGGCATGTGCATGGGTAAGGCTGCGGGGTACAGACACGTATACCCTGGTCAGTCACGTGACCTTGTATTTGGGGCATGACAGTATCGGTATACATGAATATCTAACTCCATAGTCTAAAAGAGTTTGCTTCATCCAAAGGCTTGTGCACAATAACTAGCCGCAGCGATGTATTCCGCTTCGGTAGTTGAAAGCGCAATCGAATTGTGTTTCTTGGAAAACCAGGAAAAAATACTCATACCTAGGAATTGACAACACCCACTAGTGCTTTCTCAATCTACTTTACACCCGGCAAAATCGGCATTCGAAAAACCAATTAAATTGAAAGATGCATCACATGGATACCATAATCCTAATTCAACCGTGCTTTTCAAATATCTCAATATGCGTTTGACCGCACTTAAGTGGGAAATTTTAGGACATGATTGAAACCTAGCACATGCACAAACACTAAACATGATATCGGGTCTACGTGCGGTTAAATAAAGAAGGCTATCATTCATACCTCAATATCATTTTTCATCTACCTTTACACCATCTTCATCTTTATCAAGCTTGATGGATGTGCTCATTGGTGTAGAAGTTATCTTGGCTTCATTCATCCCAAATCTCTTGATGAGCTCCTTTGTGTACTTAGCTTGATTGATGAAGATTCCTTTATTGGTTTGCTTCATTTGGAGACCAAGCATGAAGGAGAGTTCTCCCACCATGCTCATCTCAAACTCCTCTTGCATGTACTTTGCAAACCACTCACATAACAATTCATTAGTAGCACCAAATATAATGTCATCCACATAAATTTGCACAAGTAAAATATCATTTTCATCATTTTTAATAAAGAGAGAGACATCAGCTTTTCCAATGCTAAAACCTTGATTAATCAAAAATGTGGAAAGCCTTTCATACCAAGCTCTAGGGGCTTGTTTTAAACCACAAAAAGCCTTTTTAAGTTTAAAAACATGATTTGGAAATCCAAAACTTTCAAAACCAGGGGGTTGTTCAACATAAACTTCTTCATCAATAAAATCATTCAAAAATGTAATTTTGACATCCATTTGAAAAAGTTTAAAGCCTTTAAAACTTGCATAAGATAAAAGCATGTGAATTGCTTCTAATCTAGCTACGGGAGTACAGTTTCATTATAATCTATTCCTTCATCTTGATTATACCCTTGGGCCACTAACCTAGCTTTGTTTCTAATGACTAAACCTCCTTCATCTAACTTGTTTCTAAATACCCATTTAGTCCCAATTACGGTTTGTCCACTAGGCCTAGGTACTAAATCCCAAACATCATTCCTAACAAATTGATTTAGTTCCTCTTGCATGGCAATTACCCAAAATTCATCTTCTATGGCTTTCTTAATGTTTTTAGGCTCTACTTGAGATATATAAGCTACATATTGACAAATATTTTTTAGTTTAGAACGCGTTAGCACTCCCGTTGATGGTTCTCCAATGACTTGCTCAATTTGATGGCCTCTTATCAATTGGAGAGGTGGTAGAGCTTCTTCTTCTTCTTCTTCTTCTTCAACTTGAGGTAAAGTTGAGGATGAAGGCTCTTCATGATGAGTTTCCTCATTGTTTTCATCTTCAACCTCCTTGTCATGAAATGTCAATTTCTCAAGTTTCTCACCTACATTCACAATCTTAACATTTCTAGAAGAATCATTAGTTTCACCAAAAGTGACATGCATAGATTCTTCAACTATCACAGTTCTACGATTATAAACTTTATAAGCTTTAGAACTATTAGAGTAACCTAGGAAAATACCCTCAGCATTTAGAATCAAATTTTCCTAGATGTTCCTTAGTATTTAAGATAAAACATTTGCATCCAAAAACTCAAAAATATCCCACACTTGGGATTCTATTATTCCAAAGCTCAAAGGGTATTTTCTTAATTTTAGGTCTTAGCAAAACAGGATTAAGCACATAACAAGAAGTATTTATGACTTCGACCCAAAAATACTTAGGCAAATTATTTTCACAAAGCATGATCCTAGCCATTTCTTGTAAGGTTCTATTCTTCCTCTCAACCATCCCATTTTGTTGAGGGGTTCTAGGGGAAGAAAAGGTATGCTCATTATCCAATTCATCAAAAAATTCAGAAAACTTTGCATTTTCAAATTCTCCTCCATTATCACTTCAAATTTTCAAAATTGAAATTCTTTATTCATTTATAACTCTCCTAGCAAACTTCTTAAAGAGATCAAAAGTTTCATTTTTTCTTAGGTAGGAAGAAAACCCATGTAAATCTCAAAAAATCATCAACCAAGATATAGCAATATAATTTACCACATAGACTAGCAACATCACAAGGACCAAAAAGATCCATGTGCACAAGTTCAAGTGTTCTAAATGTAGTGACTTGATTAATAGAATGAAATGAGGATTTAACTTGTTTTCTATGCTGACATGCATCACAGAGTTTATCTTTTTCAAATTTTATCTTTGGTATTCTTTTAACTAAGTCCTTTTTAGTTATCTATTAGATGAGGCTCATACTAGCATGTCCTAGCCTCCTATGCCACTACCAAGAGTCATTTTCTATGGCAACTAAGCATCTAACATGAGGATTAGGCAAAACATTTAAAACTAGTGTGTAAACATTTTCTTGTCTATTTCCAATATACACAATATCATTAGATGGTGCACTTCTAACGATGCATTTAGATGCTTCAAAAATGACTACATATTTATTATTGCACAATTGAGATATGCTAATCAAATTATGTTTTAATCCATCAACTAGTAAAATATTTTTAATACATGGGTAGGGGAGTATACCTATATCTCCAATGCCAACAATCTTACCTTTGGTATTGTCTCCAAATGTCACATGTCCACCATCCTTACTTGATAGAGTTGCAAAAAGATTAATATCACCCGTCATATGTTTTGAGCAACCGCTATCCAAGATCCATGTGCTCATACTTGCTTAAGGGTGGTTCTCCATCTACAAAAGGAGAAGAGACAACTTTAGGTACCCAAATTTTCTTGGGTCCTTGGGTGTTAGTCATCTTAGGAACCCAAATGAATCTAGCATGGGGGTTCCTCCTAAGAGCACAATCTCTAGTCTTCTTTCTAATGACATTGAATTCATCATGCATTTGATCAAATTCTAATTCTAATTCTTCTTGAGTAAATGAAACTTCACCAAAAATAAATTTGCCTTCTCGCTTTTGGTCTCCTCTTCACTTGATGAGGATTCACTCTCATCCCAAGAAGCCATCGTCGCCTTCTTGTTGTTGTTGTACTTGTCCTTCTTGTTGGGGTAGGAGGTAGAGTCCATCTTGAGGAGTGATCAATCCTTCCTTAGGTGCCCGGTTTTATTGCAATTATAGCATGTGTACTCCTTTGCCTCTTCTCATGCCGCTCCTCATAAAGTTCTTGAATCTCCTTGCTATCATCGACATTTCTTCAAAATCATCCATTTCTTCCTCGGATGATGAAGGTTCTTCAACCCGGTGTGATGCTTTTAAGGCAATGGTATTGCCTTTGGGGGCATCTTCCTCCTTGTATTGCTTCATATGGGTCTCATGTGTCATGAGAGACCCAATGAGCTCGATAAGCTTCAACGTGCCCAAATCCTTGGCTTCCATGATTGCAATGACCTTTGGCTCCCAAGCTTTTGGAAGGGAATGGAGGAGCTTCATTACCTTCTCCTCTTCCTTTATGTCTCGACAAAGGTTAGCTAAACCATGTGTTTGAAATCTAGCATACATGGCATCAATTGATTCATGCGATAATATTTTAAACATTTGATAGTCATGCATGAGGGGGTTGATTTTGGATTCCTTAACTTGTGAAGTCCCTTCATGTGTTGTCTCTAGGACACTCCAAAGTTCATATGCCGACTTACAAGTTGAAATCCTATTAAACTCATTAATAGATAGGCCACAATATAATGCATTGATGGCCTTGGCATTTGCATTAAAGAGTTTAACTTCATCTGATCTCCACTCAACCATGTCCTTAGAAGATCGCTTATACTTGTTGGCCTAAGGTTTTCCACTCATCCAAGTTTAACTTCTCGATTTTGATGATAACAAACATGGAACTAATATTTCATTGAGAAATATTTTCAAGTTCCATATCGGTTAGTGCACGACGTCCACGATCGAAAATATCGGAGAAATTGGAAGGACCTTGGTCGACGCACTCGGTTTCTTCGGAAAGATAGAATTTAGGATTATGGTGTTTAGATAAATTGTAAACTCCTCTTTGTGATGCTAAGACCCTTAAAGAACCAAACCCGTAATCCAAAACCAGAACCAAAGAAAGAAATCAGCTGAAACTCACTGTAGAGTACAAGTACACTACATAGAGTACCGGTACTTTACGGTCGATCGATTGACTGGTCGACTGAAATGAGCCCAAAAAGCACAGTAGGGCTCCGATCCAATGGTCGGTCGCATGGTCGGTCGACCGATGATCGACTGGACCTGCGATCAGCGAGCAGATACAGCTCTATTTCGACCCGTTGAGCAATGTTTCACCCGAGCATACTTCATGGCTCTATAAATACTAATGTCCCAGCCTTCCTTTGACACTTTTGATCACTCCTAAACTCCATTGAGCCATCCTTGATCATTCTCAAGCTTTCATTGAGCCATTACTTGGAGAAACCCTAGCTTTCCACCTTGTTTTTCTTGAGTTTGCCTTCAAGCTTGATTTGATTCATCATCAAGGCATCAAGAGGTGCTCGGATTCATTGTTTGGAGCTAAGTATAAGTTTTTTTATTTATTGCTCCATTAAGTTGTGTATTTTATTATTTATTTTATTGTATTTGACCTTGTGAAGACCTAGGTTGTTTGGTCTTGAAATTGGGTGATAGCCTTGGTGTTTGAGGTTTAAATCCACCAATGTAAACTTAGTTTATTATGATTAGTATTGTTGTCCTTTATGTTTGAGGTGGGAGAGTGCTCTCGGTAGGAAGACGGAGATTTTCGGGTGTGGAAGTGCATTCGGTGTGAGAGCAGAGACTCTCCGATGAAAACGTCCTCGTTATAAAGGAAACAATTAATCTAGTAAAGTTTGGTTTGGAAATCTTAAGTGGGGTGCTTAGGTAGTGGAGTAGGCATTGGGACCGAACCATTATAAATCGACCGTGTCTGCATTGCCTATTATAATTGTGCCTTAATTGCTATACTTACTTGTTTCTGCGCATTGCTTTCTTGGTTGTGTTTAATTATCTTATTTATTGCTTCCGCTTGCTATTTGAAATAGTGTATTGCCTAAGTTATAAGAAACGGTTGAATTCGATAAAACCGAAATTAGGCAAAAAGTTCAGTTAACACACTATTCACCCTCCCCTCCCCCACTCTAGTGTGACCATTTCACCAACAATACTCTACTTGTATCATTCTCCATACATCGATGCCTAGTGATTGTAGGAAGCTATTCATGCGTATCTTCTAATAGGCATAGTTGTTTCCATCGAATAACGATGGAGTATGAGTAGATGACCCTTGAGCTAGTTGGATGTTGTTAGACATTCTAAATTGTAGGGTAGATGGTTAAATCTAATCCTACGATCTAGGCTCTGATACCAAATGTTGTTCAAATACCCACACTAGAAGGGGGGGGTTGAATAGTGTTGGGTTAATTTTAAATTCAATTCAATTTCTTTTAAATCGATTCCAACTTCAACCCAAACTAAGTGTGACTAAATAATATGTGTTAGCACGTATGAAAAGCAATTATAAGCAATCAAACACAGCAATGCAAACACAAGAGATTATAGTGGTTCTTGCCAATCGCCACTACCATAGCTCCACATCAACTATTTCTAACCAATCCTTTATAGACAATTTGTTTCACTTTGAATACAACCGAGGACTCGCTTCTCAACCCTTTGAGAATGCCTCAAACCTATTCACCTAGGCAAAACACAATTCTACAAAGGAAACCCTAAGGTGTTTAATCTAGCACACCTAGCTAGCTAACAATGAGAATCAAGTTTAATAACAAGTAAAACAACAACAAAATGAGCTAAAGATTAAACCACACAAATGAGCTCCTTGCAAAGCCTTCAATGCCTCCAACTCTTCAAGTCGTTGAGTTCGAATCAAGGCCGGAGTCGAGGCAAGAAGAACGCTTGAGAAGGATGAGCGGTCGGTGAAGCGAGCGCGTAGAAATCAAGCTTGGAAGGCACAAAGCTCTCTTAGAAAGCTTTAATGAATGGTTAAAAGGGGTTAAGAGAGGTTGGTGAGGGGTATTTATAACCCCTCACTCGACAGATCCACCCAACGGGCATTTTTCTACCCATTGGGGGACGCCCGATCACTTGCCGGTCGCTTGTCGGTCGATCATTGGTCGACCGCACGATCGATCGCCCAAGCGACCAAAGCATTCTGATGCTTTTGGGCATCGTTCGGTCGACCGAATACCCTTCTGCCAACTTT
This sequence comes from Canna indica, assembly GCA_034359265.1. Taxonomy (NCBI): domain Eukaryota; kingdom Viridiplantae; phylum Streptophyta; class Magnoliopsida; order Zingiberales; family Cannaceae; genus Canna; species Canna indica. Next base: position 41,691,732 of record CP136892.1, read on the forward strand.
TGGCTTTATTCGGTCGACCGAACCAAGGCTAAGGCTGATTCTTCGAGTCTTCTTCTCTCGCGCTTCATTTTCGGGTTCCGGTACCAAGTTTTGACTTGGATAACATTACAATTGGGCCTGGGATATATTTCTAGAGTCATATTACAAGAAAACTATTGTAACTCAAGATTTTCTACTCAATCGTCGACGGAGCCATTTTTGACGTTTTTTGGTATTTTCCCAAACGAAGTTTGCACACGTATCGCAACATCAACCTGAACTCAAAACTATACAAATGCATTAAATTCATGTTTGTTATCATCAAAATAGATATCAAGGCCTAGGGGAAACACTTGGGCCAACACTTGAGGCATCTTGTGACCATCCACTTCTAGTCCAAGTGTGGGGTAACGCGAGGACTCGATTGGATCACGAGAAGGTGCATCTCGGCATTGAAGGATCGTGATCCAAGGATCGTGAGACGAAGCATTCTTCCAGTTTGGGGCAGCGCTACAAGAAGGTATAAATCATTCTCTTACCTTGTAGTTATTTACTTTTGTGTTATCTAGATCTGAAATAAAGTGATACCACGCACATCGAATGAGATTCGATGTGTGATTTGATCTTGTTTGCATATTTAGATCAATAAAAGGTTTTGTTGTTCTTACTTTTCTACTGCGCATCTAGATCTCATGCATATTCCAACAAGATCACCTAGCCTAGCACGACCCATTAATCGTATGTGCCTTAATGGGTCTGCCCCTTAGTGGCCCAACATAAGGCTCGACCCAAGCATGACTTTATCGTGCCAAGCTATCGGGCTAAGCTGATGTCACGCCCCAACTCAAAGTCGCATGACCGGATAGGGTATGTGTAGAAACCCCAAAGCCTACCACATGCACTAACCAACAACATATAATATTGACACAGGACTATCATAAAAATCATGAATAAAATAGCAACACCAACTTTATCAAATGTTTGAAACAATTTTAACAAAGTTTAAAACAACTCAAAGTTTACAGAAAGCACTCAGTGCATGCATAACGACTCTACTCAACACGACTACGACTATACGGCTGCTCGCTATGAGATCCACGTCACCACCTGCCCTCCAGCCGCACCATGCCATCAAGCCATACCTCACTGGTCACGCTCTGCAAACAAAAATAATAAATCGTGAGTTCAGGAGGAACTCAGTGAGCAGTTCTTCTGAACCTCCACTTAAATCCCCGATATAATAACATACATAATAGTAAGACATATATAAGGAATCTATACTAGTCATATCATGGTAACCGGCCAATTGGCCAATTTATGTGAGTAAGTAATACGGCCATTTCGGCTCTTACAAAGCTAGTGTCACTCGACCACTAAGGCCTTACCCTGCATAAATGGTCCGGCCCTGCCCGGCCTCCACCACAATACAGCACTCGGCCACATAGGCCCTTACAACCATTCAGGTAATCTCAACAATAATCACCTGGGCCGTCAACTAGGATGGTCAACTAGTCTCAGGAACCCACCGGGTTAGGGATAGCTAGTCCCACCTAACTCGGGTCTACTGTCAGCGTGGCCCACTAACAGAATCTCAAGAGCCTCCACCACTCGGGTCTAACACCTAGTGTGCCCGTTGGTGCAATCTCAAGACCCTATTCACCCGGTGAGTCGAATATTAGTCGTTTTGACGATCAATGCTCCTCAGCCCGACCATCTCAACCACAATACACAAGCAGAGTGTTTTATAGTTTCCTTATAATCATCTAATGTCATTCGCCACATTCCTTAAGAGTAAACTACATGTCATAAGCACAGATATGTCCGAATACGAATATATCACAGCACATAAATTATAAGGAATTTATTCTACAGCTAATAGCATAAAAATTTGCATTATTGCAATATTAAAGTAATTAAATTCTGCATTTAATCAATAAATTCCAGCAGGATAATATCTAATCTAGCATGGTAAATTTCAACTAGCATCATTAATTTGATAAAGGAAAATTTCAAGAATATATGCTACCTCATAAATTTCGCTACATATGCACAACTAGACTATGATTCTCCTATAATAGTGAAATCACCTAGTTCTACCATAGATTTACTCGTCAATCAAAAATAGACTACGTCTCATTCAATCAACACGTTTCCAAAATATGCTGGAGTCGGTTTCCCGGTCAGCTTCTCTTCCTCCCTGCTCGGCCGAACATTGAGCAAGGGATACCTTGCTCGGTCGAGCCCTTTAAGGTGGGAAAGAGGAATTCCAACCATGTGTTTTAAAGAAAAGAACCACTAATCTACTTCTTCTCGAAAAGAGATCGATCTAAGGGGTTTAAACTACTCGAGGAAATTAGGGAAAATTTCAGCATGACCTCTCCCCTTTTTCCTTTATGCGGTCGACCCCTAAAACCGAGAAAAACATCGTGAAACATTCATCATTCGAGAACATATGCACAAGAGAATCGAATCTCGGAAAAACCTTGAAGAAACGATGAGATTCAACACCAAAAATTGAAAAAATCTCCAATCCATTGGGTCGGCCACCCGCCTACCCGACAAGTCTAGGTTCGACCGCTCACCTTGATCAAAGAGGAAGATGATCTACGCGATGATGACTCCGATCTCCGGCGACAACACCAACTCCTCGCACCACCACTCGAGTCTCCTCCTCTCTCCCTATGCCCCGGGCTGCGTGCGGCCCACCCCTTGAGCCGTACGGCGGCTGAGGTGTTAGGAATTAAGTTTTTTTTTTACTATAATTCCCTCCTCACTTAAGTGGCCCCTACTCAACTCAATCTAACCCTGATTCGAGCCCCCAACTCGATTCGCGAAGACGGTTTCAATTCAGCTAAGTTGACTCAACTCAAGATAATAAAATAGCTCTTATTAACAACTTAAAAGACTAATTTATACCTTCTACTCGTGGCGACTTCACAGCTCGACCTCACTAGCTCCGGATCCGGAGCGCTGTACCACAAATTTTTTTATTAGGAAACCCTGGGTATTATAGCTGAAATTTGTCACCCCTAAGAAGCTCCAAGGATTATAGTCGCAATTACTTCCATCTAATCCTAACTTGCTACTTTACTTCTATGGTATGTTTGCTTCATTGGATAGGATAGGATAGGATTGGATTGGATAATAGATGATGGAGGATTAGATATGAATTTTTTAGGCTTAATTATGTTTTTGGTCCCCCAAAATATCATATTTTTTCCGTTTGGTCCCTCATTTTAAAAATCTTTCCATTTAGTCCCTCAAAAATTATTTTTGTTTTTGTTTGGTCTTTCCTTTAACTTTTGTTGTTAAGTGTCAATGTTGACATGGATTAAAGACAAAATGAGGTGTTGGTGTGTAGGCCTGGTGGGCCGAGTCACGCTCGAACGCCGAGGGCGCTCAGGTATCCTACAGTGTGAGGGAAGGGCGCACCTTCACCTTATACCGTAGCAGAACCGAGCGCCCTCGGCGTTCGAGTGTGACTCGGTCAGCCAGGCCTACACGCCACGAGGCGATTGATGACTCGGCCCGCCAGGCCTAGACGCCAACAATCTCCCCCTCCGCAATCGCCAGTCGAGACTCAAACCCGAGACCCAGGCTCTGATACCAGTTCCCAGTTTTGACTTCATCAGGCGCTGATCTCTTCACTTCAACCTTGCTGCGTTCACTGAAGTCTTCTTCCAGTAGCAAGTTGAAGACAAGAAGGCGATGGAAAGAAGCTTGAGTCTAATTCTTTCTTCACTAGCTCTTTCCCAAAGTTTGTAATTTATTGAATCTTGTTTTCTTGTTAAGATAGCTTGCTAGGTGTGCTAGGAAACACTTAGGGTAAACTTTGTAGAAGTGTGTTTTGCCTAGGTGAATAGGATTGAGGTGTTCTCCAAGTGAGGGAGAAGGGTGTCCTCAAGTGTATTCAAAGGGAAATATACATTCTATAAAGTAGTGTTTAGAAATCCTTGGTAAGGAGCCAATGTAGTGGAGTAGGCAGTTGGCCGAACCACTATAAATTGATTTGTTTGCATTGCTCTTTACTTGCTTTCATTATCGTGATTGAATTGTGATCATATCATTCTTTAAAGAACAATTCCATTAAGCTAAGACAAAATTAAGTTAAAAGAAATTTATAAAGGGGATTGACACTATTCAACCCCCCTTTCTAGTGTCAAGGTCCATCCAACAATTGGTATCAGAGCTAGGTTGTAGACTAAGATTTAACTATCTTCCCTACAAGTCATCATGTCTAGTGAAATTCAACTAGCTCAAAGGTCCTCTACTAACACTCCACCACTATTCAATGGGAACAACTATGCCTATTGGAAGATTCGCATGAATGGCTTCCTTCAATCCTTAGGCATGGATGTAAGGAGGATGATCCTAGTAGAGTATAAACAACCCGATAAGGACATGGATAAATGGGACCAAGAAAAAGTTAGGTTATTTAATGCAAATGCCAAAGCCGTCAATGCTCTATATTGCGGTCTATCAATTAATGAATTCAATAGGATCTCTACATGCAAGTCTGCATACCAAGTATGGAAGGTCCAAGAGACCACCCATGAAGGGACTTCGCAAGTAAAAGAATCCAAAATTAACTTACTCATGTATGACTATGAAATGTTTAAAATACTTTCACATGAGTCTATTGATGCCATGCATGCTAGGTTTCAAAATATTACGAATGACTTAGCTAACCTTGGCAGGGAGATAAGGGAAGAAGAGAAGGTAAGGAAGCTCATTTGTTCTCTTCCAAAATCTTGGGAATCCAAGGTGACGGCGATCATGGAAGCCAAGGACTTGAGCCAATTGAAGATCACTGAGCTCATTGGGTCTCTCATGACACATGAGACCCACATGAAGCAAAAGGCAAGACCATTCCCTTGAAAGCATCCCATCGAGCCGAAGAGACATCGTCATCTGAGGAAGAGACGGATGACCTTGAAGAAATAGCGATGCTTGCAAGAAGGTTCATGGGCTTTATGAAGGGAGGCATGAGAAAAGGAAGAAGTGGCTACACGTGCTACAATTGCAACAAGTCGGGGCACCTAAGGAAAGGTTGCCCGCTTCTAAAGATGGCCACTACCTCCAACCCTCACAAGAGAGAAAAGTACAAAAAGAAGAAGAAGGCAATGATGGCTACATGGGACGAAAGTGAGGCCTCATCAAGTGAAGAAGAGGCAAGGAGTGAAAAAGCCAACCTTTGCTTGATGGCAAAGGAAGATGAGGTAAGATTTAATTTTGGTGAAAATTCATTTACCCAAGAAGAATTACAAATTGAATTTGAGCAAATGCATGATGAGTTTATTGCAATTAGGAGAAAATTTAAGGACCTCAAAAAGGACAATAGGTCCTTGGAAATTAAAAATAGGGGTGAGCAAACTTCACCGATTCACCGAAACCGAACCGAAACCGATTTAACCGAACCGAATTAACCGAATTAATTTCGGTTTGGTTTTCGGTTAAAGAAATTTTTGGGTTCGGTTTTCGGTTCGGTTCGGTAAATTAACCGACGGTTCGGTTAATTTACCGAATTAACCAAATATATATGTATATATATGTATATATAATATCAAATATATTAGATCTTGGCATTTGTCTTGGTGGTTAAGTGTTATGTTTAACATTCGATATATATATAATAGGTGTTAGTTATATATAAATTGATAATAATGTTTGCTAAGATGGTTAGAAGGGTAAAAATTAAAATCTAATTCTCAATTGGCCGAGTTCGAGTCCACATTCATGCTTTGAAATTTTTTTTTTTATCTTTTCGGTTAACCGAACCGAACCGAATTAACCGAATTTTTTCGGTTCGGTAAACGGTTAAAATTTTTTCTTTGGTTCGATTCGGTTAACCGAATTTTCGGTTCGGTTTTTAACCAAACCGAACCGATGCTCACCCCTAATTAAAAATGATAGATTAATACTTTCCTGCAATGAACTTAGGAAAGAGGTAGAAAATCTTAAGGAAGAAAAGTGCACCCTAGAAAGGCTTACAATGACCTAGTACTTATGTGATGCAGTAGAGCATTTAAATGATAGCATGCTAACATTAAAGAAAGAACTTTGCATGCTCAATGAAAAAATGACAACTATTCAAAATGTCATGCCAAAAGTTGTCAATGAAAAGAAATCATCACACTCCCATGCTCACACACACACACAAAGAAAATTTCATGATAATTATTTTTCTTGTGATATTTTTGCCCATATGGCCAAAGATTGTGCATTAAGGAGGAACCCACATGCAAGATTCACATGGGTTCCAAAAGCGACTAACGCTCAAGGACCCAAGGAAATTTGGGTACCTAAGAAAGTGTCTTCTCCTTTTGTAGGTGGAGAAGCATCCTCAACCAAGGAGGAGTACTTAGATCTTGGATAGTGGTTGCTCGAAGCACATGACGGGAGATATCAACTTGTTCGCAACCCTATCAAGTAAAGATGGTGGAAATATCACATTTGGAGACAATGCCAAAGGTAAGATTGTTGGCATTGGTGACATAGGTATACTCCCTTACCCATGTATAAAAAATGTTTTATTAGTTGATGGTTTAAAGTATAATTTAATTAGCATATCTCAACTATGTGATAATGGGTACATAATTATGTTTGAAGCATCTAAATGAATTATTAGAAGTACATCTTCAAACGATATCATGTTCAAAGGAAATAGGCAAGAAAATGTATATATCCTAGAATTAAATGTCTTGCCCAATCCTCACGTTAGATGCTTAGTAGCCATGGAAAATGATTCTTGGTTGTGGCATAGAAGACTAGGACATGCTAGCATGAGTCTAATCCAAGAGATATCTAGAAAAGACTTAGTAAAAGGCTTACCTAAGATAAAGTTTGAAAAAGATAAACTTTGTGATGCATGTCAACTAGGTAAGCAAGTAAAGTCTTCATTCCATAGTATTAATCAAGTTAGTACATCTAGAATTCTAAAGCTTGTACACATGGATCTCTTTGGTCCATGTGATGTAGCTAGTCTAGGTGGAAAGCTTTATTGCTATGTTTTGGTTGATGATTTTTCGAGATTTACATGGGTTTTCTTTTTGGCAAAGAAAAATGAAACATTTGAGTTTTTCAAAAAATTTGCAAAAATGATTTCAAATGAAAAAGAAGTTTCTATTTTGAAAATTAGGAGTGATAATAGAGAGGAGTTTAAAAATAAATTTTTTTCCGAGTTTTGTGATGATTTAGGTATTCAACATACCTTTTCTTCCCCTAGGATCCCTCAATAAAATGGGGTGGTTGAGAGGAAGAATAGAACCCTACAAGAAATGGCTAGGATCATGTTGTGCAAAAATAATTTGCCTAAATATTTTTGGGCCGAAGCCATAAATACTTTTCTTATGTTCTTAATCGTGTTTTATTAAGACCAAAAATCAAGAAAATACCTTTTGAGCTTTGGAATGGTAAAATCCCAAATGTGGGATATTTTCATATTTTCGGATGTAAATGCTTTATTTTAAATACTAAGGAGAATTTACGAAAATTTGATTCTAAATCCGATGAAGGAATTTTCCTAGGCTACTCCACTAGTTCTACGGCTTATAGAGTTTATAACCGTAGAACTATGATAGTTGAAGAATCTATGCATGTGACTTTTAATGAAACTAATGATTTTTCAAGAAATGTCAAGATTGTGAATGTAGGTGAGGAGCTTGAGGATCTCACACTTCATGATAAGGAAGTGGAGGATGAAGATAATGAGGAGACCCAACATGAAGAACCTCCATCCTCAAGTCAACCTCAAGTCGAAGGTGAAGAAGAAGAAACTCTACCACCTCTCCCCAAGGGATACCGATTGGTAAGAGATCATTCAATGGACCAAGTCATTGGAGAGCCTTCAACGGGAGGGTAACACGCTCTAAATTGAAAAATTTATGTCAATATATAGCTTTTGTTTCTCAAGTAGAACCTAAAAATGTTAAGGAAGCTATAGAAGATGAGTTTTGGGTATTAGCCATGTAAGAAGAACTCAACCAATTTGATAGAAATAATGTATGAGACTTAGTGTCTAGACCTAGTGATCAAACTATAACTGGAACCAAGTGGGTATTTAGGAATAAACTAGATGAAGAATGACTAATCATTAGAAACAAAGCTAGGCTAGTGGAACAAGGGTACAACCAACAAGAAGGAATAAACTATAATGAAACCATATGCTCCTGTAGCTAGATTAGAAGCAATTAGGATGCTTTTAGCATTTGCTAGCTTTAAGGGTTTTAAACTCTTTCAAATAGATGTGAAAAGTGCCTTTTTAAATGGTTTTATAAATGAAAAAGTCTATGTTGAACAACCCCCCGGTTTTGAAAGCTTTGAGTTTACTAATCATGTTTTCAAACTTAAAATGGCTTTATATGGTTTAAAACAAGCCCCTAGGGCTTGGTATGAAAGACTTTCTATTTTCCTAATTGAACAAGGTTTTGACATAGGAAAAGCGGATGTCTCACTTTTCATTAAGCACCATGAAAATGACATATTATTAGTTCAAATATATGTTGATGATATAATTTTTTATGCCACTAATGAAATGCTTTGTGAGTGGTTTGCTAAGTGCATGCAGGATGAATTTGAGATGAGTATGATGGGAGAACTCTCCTTCATGCTTGGTCTCCAAGTCAAGCAAACCACCAAAGGGATCTTCATCAATCAAGCTATGTGCACAAAGGAGCTCATCAAAAGATTTCGAATGAATGAAGCCAAGATAGCCTTTACACCTATGAGCTCATCTATCAAGCTTGACAAAGATGAAGAGGGGATTAAAGTGGACAAAAAACGATATCGAGGTATGATCGATAGTCACCTTTATTTAACCGCAAGTAGACCCGATATCATGTTTAGTGTATATTTATGTGTTAGGTTCCAATCGTGTCCTAAGATGTCTCATTTAAGCGCGGTAAAACGTATATTGAGATATCTAAAGGGTACGATTGACTTAGGCTTATGGTATCCATGTCATGCATCATTTGATTTAATCATTTTTTCAGACGCTGATTTTGCCGGATGTAAGGTAGATAGGAAAAGCACTAGTGGGTGTTGTCAATTCTTAGGAGCGAGTCTTGTTTCTTGGTTCTCAAAGAAACAAAATTCGGTTGCGCTTTCAACTACCGAAGCGGAATACATTGCTGTGGCTAGTTGTTGTGCACAAGTCCTTTGGATGAAACAAACCTTTTTAGACTATGGACTTAGGTATTCTTGCATACCTATACATTGTGATAACACTAGTGCAATTAATTTAACAAAAAATCCTATCTTACATTCTAGAACTAAGCATATTGATTTGAGACATCATTTTCTTAGTGATAATGTAGCTAAGGGAAACATATCAGTAGAATTTGTATCCACCGATAAACAACTTGCCGATATATTTACAAAACCCTTAGTTGAAGAGAGTTTCACAAACTTAAGGATGCAACTAGGAATTTGTGCTTTACCTTGTGATTAAAGAAAATTTTACAAGATTTCAAAACTTGCATTCTATAAAAGTGTCATCACACTTATGTATTGCCCTGTAGTGGGGCTTTGCGACCTATTGATGTTTGCCTTCTATAGGCTTGCATTGATGGGAAGGACTATAGTGGTAGATGATACTTGGTTTTTGTGGCATTCTCGATTTTTTTTTTTTGGCTTTATGATGAAATCTCATTAATTATACCTTGATTCTTACCCTTTTTGATTAATGTCAAAAGGGGGAGAAAAAGAAAGGTCACATTTGGTTTTCACGATACATATAGGTAGTGTGAGTTTTATAGTTAAGGGCAAAAGATATAGTTAGAGGGAGTTAAAAATGACATGCACAATGGTAGGGGAAGCATAGGTCAAGTTATAGATAATTTGAACATGCACATTGATAAGGGGAGCATAGGTTGAGTTATAAGAAGTTGGATGTATACACTAAGTTAGAAAGTTGAATGTCTTAACTCAAACTCACAAATGCTAGAAATTTTCTTAAAATTTAATGTTATATTTGTCATCATCAAAATGGGAGAGATTGTTGGCTTAAGGGTCTCTCTTTAGACTCAATCTTTATTTTGATGATAACAAACATGTATTTAATCCAAGTGTGTAGTTTTGAGTTCAGGTTGAGGTTGTGATACGCATGCCTAATCCGTTCAAACGAGATGACGAAAAAGATCGTCAGAGAACGAAAGAAGAAATCATTGAAGAAAGGCTCCGGATTAGTCAAGAAGATTTAATGTAATTTGTCCCTAGAATAGTTTATCCGAAGCCTAAAATGTAAGGTTATCTGAGTTGAAACTTGGTAACCAAACCCTTAGGATTGGCATGTAAAAATACAAGGAACTAATCATCCTCAGCCTGGGATCGGTCAACCGGTCGGTCGACCAATCAAGGCAATAAAATGGCGATGCAGCCCAATCGGTCGACCGACTGGTCGATCGGAGATCGCAAGAAATTGGCAGAAGTCATTCGGTCAACCGAATGTAGAGAAGGGCAAATAGCTGGGCTGCGTCGATCGACCGGTTGGTCGACCGACAGAGGCGAAAATTTGGCAGAAAGGTAGCGGTCAACCAATTGGTCAATCGACCAAAAGATGGCCTCTATCGCGTGATTCGCTGCAGTAATTCGGTCGACCGACGGGTCGACCGAATGTCGAAAGAAATGTTGGCGGTCGACCCGTCGGTCGACCGACCACTCTCTGCTGCAGCGGTCGATCCGTCGGTCGATCGACCAGACTTGCGATCGAACAGCTTCAACGGTCGATTTTTTATCCGTTGAATGGCTGTTCGGCTGAGGGGTTATAAATACCCCTCACCAAACTTCATTAAACACTTTTGCAAAACTTATTTGAGCATTAAAAGTGAGTCTTAAAGCCTCCATACGAGCTACACCTGCGCGCACCTCTCAACTCCCAGTTTCGACTTCATCAGGCAATGATCTCTTCACTTCAACCTTGCTGCGTTCACTGGAGTCTTCTTCCAGTAGCAAGTTGAAGACGAGAAGGCGGTGAAAATAAGCTTGAGTCTAATTCTTTCTTCACTAGCTCTTTCCCAAAGTTTGTAATTTATTGAAACTTGTTTTCTTGTTAAGATAGCTTGCTAGGTGTGCTAGGAAACACTTAGGGTAAACTTTGTAGAAGTGTGTTTTACCTAGGTGAATAGGATTGAGGTGTTCTCCAAGAGAGGGAGAAGGGTGTTCTCAAGTGTATTCAAAGGAAAACATACATTCTATAAAGTAGTGTTTAGAAATCCTTGGTAAGAAGCCAAGGTAGTGGAGTAAGCAGTTGGTCGAACCACTATAAATTGATTTGTTTGCATTGCTCTTTACTTGCTTTCATTATTGTGATTGAATTGTATCATTCTTTAAAGAACAATTCCATTAAGCTAAGATAAAATTAAGTTAAAAAAAAATTATAAAGTGGATTGACACTATTCAACCCCCCCTTCTAGTGTCAAGGTCCATCTAACATGAGAGACCAAACGGAAAAATAGAGATATTTTAAGGGACTACATAGAAAAAATATATATATTAATAATATATATATATATATATAAAGTTTTGTCATCTTATTCACCCCACAAATAAACAATAAATTTACGACTCATGCTCGCGCCGCCCTTGCGTCACCACGACTCACGCTCGTGTCACCCTTGCATCACCACGACTCACAATCGCGCCGTCCTTTTTATGTGTCAGGACATTTTATTCCCTCGATCTTTCTCTGCCACCATGATTTTTTTATTAATTAATTCCAAAAAATCATGGTGGAGGGAGCGAGGTCGTTGTGGTGTTACATGATGGTGGGCAGTCTCATGGCACGAGTAGTAGGGGGTGGTGCAATTCGTGGTGGCGCAAGGGTGAAACAAGCGCGAGTCATTGTGGCACAAGGGGTGGCGTGAGCATGAGTCATGGTAGCACAAGGGTGGTGCGAGCACGAATCATAAATTTATTATAGATTTATGCGGTGAAGATTTTAAAATAATAAAAAATAAATTGATGAGATTTTATATTGGTGAATAAGATAACAAAACTTATATATATATATATATATATATATATATATATATATATGCTTTAGGTTATTAAAATATATATTTTTTCCATGTAGTCCCTAAAAATATCTCTGTTTTTCCATTTAGTCCCTCATTTTATCTTTAATTCATATCAGCATTGGCACTTAACAACAAACGTTAACCGAAAGTAAACGGAGGGACCAAACTGAAACAAAAATAATTTTTGATGGACTAAATGGAAAGTTTTTAAAAATGAGGGACCAAACTGAAAAAATATGATATTTTGGGGGACCAAAAACATAATTAAGCTAATTTTTTAAATTCGATGTACATCGAATATAATATCAATTTTATATTATTTTATTCTCATTTTCTTCTAATCCATGCACTGAACAAATAATGAATATTATTTCATCCCTTATCCTATGAAGCAAACATGTCCTACTGTCATATTACAAGTTCGTTTGATCACCTAGAAAAATGGTTAATCATGTTAGTATGTGCCCTAGGCCAATGGAATAGCATTGACATTGTTACTTTCCTTTTGTTTAATGTAACACTTATTTTATGTTGTTTTATATTATGAACATATTTTAACTTGATAATATATTCCATGAATAGTTGACTCCGCCTAATGGTCATCAAGTAGGAGACTTGGTAGTAAAACCCTAAGGTAGTTGGAATCCTATTCTAAACAGTCCCTAGTCGGTCATTATCATTGATACGATAATAAATGAAGACTAATATACAGTCTGACTGACGATGATCATGTTAGATCGTAGACACATGTTGGAGCATGGTGTTGGACAGACCCACCGTGAGAATACTACATGGATTATATCATTAGTATATCTCACAATGGTAGTGATATGTCAGTCCTCCAACCTAATGTCACCATAGATTCCTACATGAGGAATTTTGTATTTTGACCTAGTTTAACATCATCTTTAACCGGATGGTAAGAAAATACTATAGTTGGACATGGAATGAATCATGCAGAAAAATATGTGTAGTCGTGAAGAAATTTATCTCTCTTATATGAGAGAGATATCTCTAGGCCCCTTGATGAATGTGATTGAAGAAATGTATGACCGTGCTCAGATGAATTGATAGGAGTATCAATGTCATTTGTTAAGTCAGTATACTCAGGAACCAAGAAAACAAATTGAGCAATATAAGGATGATGTAATCGATGCCTTATGCTCGATCCAGATATCGCGTGACAAAAGGACAGAGTATCATACTGTTAGTTAGGTTGCTTGGATCATTGACCTCACTTGACTTGAGTAGTCATAGTGTCTTACTAGAGGTTGTTTATGACTTGTGGGTTACAACTGTGATTTGAACCCACTGCCTAAAGGGTCGCACACATAGGGCGAACCTAATTGGGCTCAGGGTTATGACTCATCATATTGGATCCACATGACTATTAACTTGCAATTCTCTCTTGGTAATTTTGGAAATTATTCTGAACTTTAAATGTGATTTAAAATTTGAATTACGTTAACCACAATTGGTAATGTATCTTTAATATTTAGTATTAAATTATACATTATAATTGGCATCTTAAATTTACGAAATTCATCATTGATAATTGTTATTAAAGATATATTTTATTCGAGCATTAAAATCATTTTAAGATTCCGAATACGGTTTTGAATTGATGAATGATTGAGATGAATCGATCAATATGATTGGCGTGTCTATAAATATCCGCCTATGATTTAGATGGGTTAATGATCGTCTCCTGGTGGTTTCCGATCTCATCAAAAAGGAAGCTGACCTCCTTTTGAAGGAAGTCGAAGCTCCCTTTGTAGCCGTCGACCTCCACATAGAGAGAGAAGAGTCGGAAGAAGTTCCATGCTCTTCTAGATCGGAAGGAGTTCTGATCAGAGAGCCGAGCTAGCACTCGAGAGTAGCCCAGTTCATCACATTCGTTCGTGTGCTAACCATAGAGGGTGTTCGTCGCTAGCAGCACATTGGATCCGAAGCAAGATCACATTCTTGGACTTACAGAGCAAAAGACGGAGTTCGGTCTTCAAATGTATAATCCTTAACATAATATTGATTTAACCGAGATGCATGGATATGATTGGGTAGATGATCGATTTGTTCTTCCGTTGCGTGTAATGATTTTTGTTGCTTATCCGGTCCTCGTTAACCCAACAAATCCAACCAAATATGTTTATATAACTTGATTTTAAATTCACCATTTTGATTATTAGTTTCATCCAAATGTAAGAAATATTAATTTTTACAAAATTAATACTTATCCATTGTAAATTTTTACTTTAGAAAATTTAACCTCATCTTATATGCACCTTAAGTATTACCTATAAGAGGTGGTGACCGAAGGAAGGGAAGGAAGGGCAGTTGGTAGGATAATGGGCAACACCTTGTCATCGATAGTAGGCTAGCTCATGGCATGGTGGAAGCGAATGGTAGGGCTGCGATTGAGTATGTGCAGTAGCATCAATGAGATAAAAAAGAGAAAAGAAGAGAACTAGGACATTATAAGATTTAGATCTCATTTGATCGATATAAGAAGTAACTTCAAGTAGGAAGTTATATATCTTATATAATTTCTAGATAATACCAAAATAAATATTTCATCGGCAAAATGTTAATTCGGGACGTTGCACTTCTCATGAATTAACTTCCTACAATATGTTTGGTTGAATTATATAATCCTAAGAAGTGAACATAAAATGACCAATTCGTCTTTTATTTGTAACATAGATAAATTAAAATATATATTTTAAATATTACTCCAGCGCATATATGAATTTAAAATGATACATTATATTTTTATAATGAAAAATCATAAAATAAATAATATCATATAAACTATTATTATAAATAATATTATAATAGGATGCATTATATTATATAATTAATTTTATAAAATAAAAGGTTAATTAATGAATTTATAATCCAAACTATAGGGGTTTTAACAAATCTATCTCACATTTTAATTTACCACAATTCTAGCCCAAATTATAGAATTTACAACAATTATAACCCGCCATGAGATACTCGTTACATTAATCGTTAGTTGCTGACGTGGCTGCACAGTTAGTTTTTTAAAATATATTTTTTATTCATTTTTCTTTAGTTTTATCATCTCATCATATACTGTTTTAAAAAATAAAATATAAAAAATATTAAAACCCTTTTTCTTCTTCTCCGTCAAGCTTCACGCACCGTCGATCAGCCCCGAGTGACCAGCGCTTCGATCAATCCGTCTGTTCTAGCTATTGCATCGTCGATAAGCCCATAATGACCGGCTGCTGATACACAACTCCCCCAACCGTAGTTGATAGCAAGCATGCCAACCCCACCGTGCTAGCATGCTTATCCCACACCATCACGTTCACGGCCATCGTCAAAAACTTGTTCACCATGTCGGTCACCGTGAACGACGTCTCCGATATCGCCTTCCGCGTGGCGAACCCGAAGATGCAGGAGAGCGACACCGCCATGAAGCACTCAGATTTCACCACCTCGTCGAGTTCATCTTGGCGGCGGCGAAAACTCACATACTCGCCAGTGGCGATCCAAAACATAGGCGACATCTGAAGGAATCACTCTTGATTCACTCGATCACACACAGGAACACAAGCAAGAAGCAGAGGATAAAAAAGGAATGAACTCAGCTTTGATTGAAAACAGGGAAAACAATTACAATGCTCGAAAAAGAGAGAACAGAAATGAGTTACCTGCTTAGCTATTTATACTCAGCTATGAAACAGAAATTGACCTGGGTTTTCTAAATGACCTCACAAGTCGAGGTTGCTTATTGAGCTACAACCAGCTTGTAACTGATCCACTACAAGAGACACAGTAAGGTAACTATACAATTCTATCATCATTAACATCTTCATTATATACTATTTTACACTCCCCCTTAATGAAGAGCTTGAACACCTAAAAGATCTCTGAAATAGGTGAACTTATCAAGTGGCAGTGGTTTTGTAAAGATATCTGCAATCTGATCTCCAGTTCTGCAAAAATCTAAACTAGCAACTTCATCTCTAACAAGGTCTCGAATGAAATGATATCTAATATCAATATGCCTTGTTCTTCCATGCATAACAGGATTTTTGCTGATTGAAATAGCTGAAGAGTTGTCACACATTATTGTAGTTGATGAAGTCTGATTCATACCAAATTCACTTAAGATTCTTCGAGTCCAAACAGCTTGGCAGCTGGCTGCAGTGGCTGCAATGTACTCTGCTTCAGCAGATGACAATGCAGTGATTGCTTGTTTTTTAGAACTCCAACAAACAGCTCCACTTCCAAGTTTAAAAATATAACCTGAAGTGCTCTTGCGATCCTCAATTGATCCTCCCCAATCACTGTCTGTGTATCCCACCATTTCTGGTTTAGATGAACACGAGTAGAAGATACCAAATTGTTGAGTTCCCTTAAGATACCTAATCACTCTCTTTGCAGCCTTCAAATGTGTCATACTTGGTTTGCTCATGAACCTGGATAAAAAACTCACACAAAATGACAAGTCAGGTCTTGAATTTGTTACATACATCAGACTTCCCAGTATCATTCTGTACAGGGTAGCATTAGCAGGACTGTCATCATCTTCCACTTTGAGTATAGTCCCTGAAATCATTGGATTTCCTACTCCATTGCATTGTTCCATTCCAAATCTCTTGAGTAATTCAACTATGTATTTAGCTTGAGAAAGAAAAATGCCTTCTTTCATTTGTTTAACTTCTAAACCCAAAAAGAAACTCATTTCTCCTAGATCAGTCATATCAAAAGTTGCTGCCATTTTGAGTTTGAAGTCTTTGCTTATTGCTTCAGTATCACTGCACACTAGAAGATCATCAACATATATTAAAACAATCAGTAAATGATTCTGATCATCTCTTCTAGTATACAAGGTATGTTCATTTCTGCTTCTAGCAAATCCCTCTTTGCTGAAGTAATCATCAATTCTTTCATACCAAGCACGAGGTGCTTGTTTCAATCCATACAGTGCTCTCTTTAGCTTATAAACCCAGTTTTCTTTACCATGAACAACATAACCTTGTGGCTGGCATACAAAGACCTCTTCTTTAAGCTTTCCATTTAAGAAGGCTGATTTGATATCTAATTGATATATCTTCCATTGTTTAATTGCAGCCACAGAAATCAGCAATCGAATGGTGTCAAATCTGGCCACAGGTGCAAAGGTTTCACTGAAATCCAGGCCTTCTCTTTGCATAAATCCTTGCACCACCAATCTTGCTTTATACTTGTTCAAACTCCCATCAGCATTAAGTTTAGTTTTGTAAATCCACTTTAGACCAATTGGTCTCTTGCCTTCTGGTAAAGTGGTCAATTCCCATGTATCATGCATAAGTATTGCCTGAATCTCAGATTGCATAGCTTCTTCCCATACCTTAATGCCTTTAGCTTCCTCATAACAAGTAGGTTCACCAGTTTTAGTAAAATTGCAAGCATGAGTACTGCCATACAACTCAGTTAAACTTCTGTATCTTCTTGGTGGAGAGCTTGATTCAGATTCACACTGGATCAATTCAGGTATCTCCTCAGAACTTGAATTTTGGTTTTCTTCAAGGTGCACTTCTTTATCATTTTCTATTTGCTCTTCCAAGTTTACATTCTGAATTCTAAAACTCTCCTTCATCTCATCAGTCTCTCCTTCCAACTGATCAATTTGGTTCTAAATTTTTTCTTCATTAAAGTGAACATCACGACTGATAGATACCTCTTTAGTCTCTGGATTGAATAGTCTATATCCTTTTGTTTGACTACTATATCCGATCATTACTAGAGTTTTGCTTTTGCAATCAAGTTTCTTTCTCTTTTCTTTAGGCACATGGCAATAAGCAAGAGAGCCGAATACTCTGAAATGACTGACATTTGGTTTATGTCCAAACCAGGCTTCATAAGGTGTCTTCTCCTCCAATGCCTTAGTAGCAAATCTGTTTAGTAAGTAAGCTGCAGTATTCACTCCTTCAGCCCACATTTCTTTTGACAGCTGACTTTTCTTCAACATGCATCTAGTCATCTCTACTAAGCTTCTATTCTTGCGCTCAGCTACACCATTTTGCTGAGGTGTATAGCTTGCAGTCAACTGATGTTTGATACCATGTAAGTTGCAGAAATCAGTAAACTCTGTTGACATAAACTCACCACCTCTATCAGAACGTATGCATTTAATCAAGTGTCCTGATTCTAATTCTACAGCAGCTTTGAATTGTTTAAACAACTTCAGAGTTTCTGACTTATTTTTAAGAAAAAATACCCACAGAAATCTACTGAAATCATCTACACATACCATGAAATATCTGTAGCCTGAGTTTGATTGCACCTCCATTGGTCCACACAAGTCAGTGTGTACCAGTTCCAAAGGTGAAGTAGTTCGATGTGCTTGACCTTTGGGAAATGGTAGTCTGGTTTGCTTACCAGCTGCACAATCTTCACATATGTCATTAACATTGTCATCTAGATGTGGTAATCCTTCTACAATTTCCTTCATTGCCATCTCTCTGAGCTTAATCAAATTCAAATGACCATATCTGTTATGCCACAATTTGGTATTCACTGTGCTTGCTACCTTCAAGGCAAACTCATAATTCTTCAAGAAAAACAAGTTGTTAGTAGCCATAGTAACAGTGAGTACTGCTTCTTCTTTATCTTTGGTGAAGATTTGACATTCATTTTCAGCAAATTGTATTCTAAAACCATCTCTAAGTAACTGACCAATACTTAGAAGATTAGATTCAAGTTCAGGAACATACAACACATTTTTATGATAACTTCACCTTTATTTGTGATGAACTTAAGATCACCCATTCCCTTTGCCTTTCTAACAGTACCATCACCTAGTCTTACTGAAGTAGATCTTGTCTCATCAATGGATATGAACAAGTCGGCTATTCCAGTCATATGGTTGCTACACCCGGAATCAATGTACCAACCTTCACAATTCTGTTCATCATTTAGTTTAGCCAGCAAAAGAACCTTCTCATCCTCTTCATTATCAGACTGTTCTTCAGCAAAATTAGCTTGCAATTTCTCTTGTTCATGTCTCTGTTTCAGCCGACAGAATCTTTCAATATGCCCATGTCTATTGCAATAGAAACATTGAATACGTTTTTTCTTCTCTCCTTCTTCTGTTTTCGGATCTGACTTCATCTCATTGTCTCTTGATGATTCACCTTTCTTCCATCTATTTGTTTTGTAACTAGAATTTTTTTCAGATCTCATGTAGAATGCTATACCATTTGAATTATTTGATTCAAATCTCTTCATTCTGTCTTCATGTGACAGTAAGGATCCTATCAGATCCTCACTGGTCATTGCTTTTACATTTCTCCCTTCCTCAATTGCCGTAACTACATGATCGAACTTTTGGGGCAGACTTCTCAGAATCTTCTGTACTATTCTGAGTTCTTCCAACTCTTCACCATAATTCCGGATCTGATTTGCTAATTCAATCACACCAAAAGCAAAGGTCATTATATCTTCATCTTCCTTCATGAATGAACTTTCAAACATCCCCCTAAGAGTTTGTAATTTGACTTCCTTCACTCTTGAAGTCCCTTCATATCTACTCTTCAAGGCATCCCAAGCTGACTTGGCGGATGAGATCCTTCCCAAACGAGTACCTATCTTATCTGCGATCCCTTGCTGGATGCAGAAGATAGCTTTAGCATCTCGTTTTCTCAGCTCCTTCAATCGATTTACTGTCATCCCCTCCGGAACATATCCTTCTTCAACGATCTCCCATAGATCTTGTGAAATGAAATAATTCTCCATTTTTTGAGACCAGAGTACATAGCCGGATCCATCGAAGACTGGTACTCCCGGCATCCCGCTTCCTGTGGTGGTCTGGGCCATGATTCCGCAGCGCCACCGCACCAGGCTCTGATACCAACTGAAGGAATCACTCTTGATTCACTCGATCACACACAGGAACACAAGCAAGAAGCAGAGGATAAAAAAGGAATGAACTCAGCTTTGATTGAAAACAGGGAAAACAATTACAATGCTCGAAAAAGAGAGAACAGAAATGAGTTACCTGCTTAGCTATTTATACTCAGCTATGAAACAAAAATTGACCTGGGTTTTCTAAATGACCTCACAAGTCGAGGTTGCTTATTGAGCTACAACCAGCTTGTAACTGATCCACTACAAGAGACACAGTAAGGTAACTATACAATTCTATCATCATTAACATCTTCATTATATACTATTTTACAACATCAACGGGGAGAGAAGGTTGTTGTCGAACACGAAGCCCTAGGTGTTGAAGCCGAGGTTGGTCACCATGTGCTTGATGTAGACCATCTCCGTCGTGATGGTCACCAGGTAGGCGGCCGCCCAAGAGTAGGCGGTGAGGGAGAAGGCGGAGTCATTGGCGACGTAGCCGACGGCGCCACTGAGGATGATGAGGAGGGAGAGGAATGCGAGCTTGGAGGGGCAGGGCTGGCTGCGGAAGACGGTGTCGTCGATGGCGACAAGGAGCGGCGTGAGGGAGCGGAAGACGATGAAGGTGTCGACGTTGGCGTGGCGGAGGAGGTTGGTCTTGGTGAAGATGACAAGGTAGAAGACGAGGGCTGAGGGGAGGAACTTCTTCGCGTTGTCGAGGGTGAAGGGGTTGTGGTAGAGGACGCCGAGCTTGGTGGTGACGTACTGGAGCGCGGTGAGGAGGCCAAGGTAACTGAACTCAGTGATGGCGTACTTGTTGATGATGGTGAGTAGGCTGGACGAGAGGGAGTATCTGATGACCAGCCCGACCGTCGTGTAGTACTACGATGGCGACAGTTTCGGTGCATCTGCTGCAACTCCGGCCATTGTCTCTCTCTCTCTTGCTCTCTAGCAAATTTGCAAGAGAGATCGATGTAGAAGCATGAGGAAGATGTTATATATATGGAAAGTGGTTTGGTCAAAATCTATCGAAAACGTGCAATGATTTTGACATTTGGATTTTAAGTAATTGTTCGAGCAGTTAACTTGATTAATTATCGGATCGGATCCCCCACGCAGTGCGTTGACATCAACACGTCCTTGACGGAGAGAAAGCTGCTTCACATAATCGGAGGATGATCCAGGACTGGTGCGTCGAGAGGATTCCCACGCCAAGGATCTCGAGACCCCCACGCAGGTGTCCGACTTGTTTTCTAACGTCAATCTTATCGCTCGCTGCCGGGACCATGGCCAATGCGGGTAATTGGTTAGAAAGCTCAAGGCTCTCGGGGAAGGGAAAGCGAGCGCAACCGTAGGTGCATCGTCTTCGGTGGTGCCGACCTTGTTCTTTCGACCTATTTCAACGAATTGGGCAGTGAATTGTACGATAGCAACAGAGCCGGGCTCACCGAGGACATCCTCTCAGCATTGGTTGTGTTCCTCCATCTCGATGAGGACTTGTGTCGGCAACCCGCACTGCCCAAGTCGCTCGACGCAATCGTCTCTTCCGTCAAGTCGTCGAATTTGGAAGGCAGGGTGAACATAGCGCTGGTGTTGAAGGAGCTCGTTTCGTCTGTGCCTCCGCCGCGCGCCGATGCGATCGCTAGAACAAGCGGATTGATTGAAGTGTTGATGAAGCTGATCGAGAAGCCCATCTCGCCGCGAGCCACGAAAGCCGCGATGGTGACTGCATTTTACCTGGTCGCCGCCAGCGAGCGCACGGAGAAGAAGCAAAAAGGGTTTTAACAGTTTTTATATTTTATTTTTTAAAACATAATAGGCTATGGGGCAAAACTAAATAAAAAATGAATAAAAAATATTTTTTAAAAAGTTGACTGTGCAACCACGTCAGCAATCAATGATTAATGTATTGAGTATCTCAATGCAGGTTATAATTATTATAAATTCTATAGTTTGAACTAGAATTATGATAAATTAAAAAATTGACTAAATTTTTAAAACTTCTTACGGTTTAGACTAGATTTATTAATTAACTCTAAAATAAATAATATTATATTAACTGCTTATAAATTATAATAGGCAGTTATCATGAAAAACTTTTGAAACATTAAAACATTTTATTAGTGTAAAAGAATAATATCTACCTACAGTGTTGATGTTGAATCATTTAGTCGAAAAGGCAAATTGCAGAAAAATATTATAATTAAAGTGTAAAGGGTAAAACTGTATTTTGAATATAAAGTAATCGTGGAAAATGTAGCTTATCTAGGACGAAAGGTAAGGCACTTCTAACTTTAGCAGAATGAGGAAATGTAACTTCACTGAAGTCAATTTTATAGGGTGTTTATTTTACTAAGAAATTATTTTATTCAATAAAGTAACTTTATTAGGAAGTGCATTCCTTTGAAATTTTATTAATCAGTTTTACTATTTAATCTTTGTCACAACTTTTTGGTGTTATTTAATCTAATCTCCCAACGTTTCTATCACTTTCTTCCCTTATCCCTCGGATGTTATCTCATCTGCCTGTTTATTTGTAGCTTCCTGGGAACCTTAGTCAAACAAAGCCAGAGAAAGGACTCACACAGTCACACGTAAGCTCTCTTGATTTCCGTGCTACTCTTACGTGTTAGAATGCTTGTACCTTGCTAATTAATCAAACATATAATATATACGCATCCATTGAAGATAAGGTTTGAACTTTGAAAAAAAAAAAAATGATACTCATAGTTTGCAAAATTATATCTAAATCATGGCTATATATAGGGGTGTTGTTTAATCAGTTTAATTATTGGATTCATTGAACCCGGCATAAATTGATTTTTTAAGTTAATTGTAAGTTGAATATCTACATTAGAGGAGATGAATAAGTGTATCGCTAGTTTTTAAGTTAGCTGCGAGTCTTAATCAATTTTTCAATTTTAAATAAATTGAACACTTTCTAATTTCAAAAACAAGTAAAATTAACATGAATTCAAACAAATATAAATACATAATAATTAATAATTTATAGTGATTCAACAACACCGCCTATTCTATTAGGTAAGCATCTCGCTTAGTATTTCAAATACAAATCCAATAAGTGTTTAGTTCCTTACAATTTAGGATTTTTCACCGGAAAATCTCCGCTTTCATATCGAAATCATTCTCCGATTCACCATGAGTATGAACAATAGGATTGCTCGACGTCCCGACTTCACGTAACTCTCCGTAATAATTTCGTACAAAATATATTGGTGTGGATCCTTTTGTATATAGATGTATTGTGATAGTTTTCCGATCAAAACATCTTATGTTTAAATATTTTCGGCACGGACATTGGATTTGATCACTGCTAGCGAATTTTCAATTCGAGTAGACAAAATTTAAGAAGTAAGCTACGCCTACTCGAAGTTCATCTGTTATAGCTCCACAATGAATTCGTCGATACATCCAACTTCGATCGTCTGACATGTTCTGTTAAAAAGTTGAAAATATCTTCAGTTAATGTATTTAGGTGTGATGGTCATATTCCATTCGAGATTAATGTTATTCATATTATACTAAATATTTTTTTTAGTCATTAAGTTCATTCTAAATTTGGGCAGCATATTCCTACAATTCTCCGAATACACATATCATCTGGGTACGTGTCGAAGAACAAGGGAGATACAATAGCCAAAATTTAAAAATGAACAATGACTAAAAGAAAAAACTAAGTGCAATATAAATAACTATGTTCCCAAGTTGTTCAATTAGGAACAATTCAAGGGTTGTACGTCGTATAAAAAATCATCTACATCGTTTACACTAACATATAACCCCCGAGCGGATCTAACATTTTGCAAAATTAAAACCTGACTCGTCGATGCGTACGTGAAACGTATCAACTCGTCATGATTAATTTATTTTCTAAATTTGTGGATGTTAGTGCGAGTCCACAGTGGACGATTCCATTAATACTAATTAATTAATATTAAACTAACTCTATTAAACTAATCAACAAAAACATTAAATAACCTAAAAATAATTAAATCCTAATCAACATTAACCCTAATCACAGTAATTAATTAACATTAACCAAACTATAACATTATTAACATTAATCAAATTATAACGTTAATTAACATTAAAAAACTAATAAAAAAAATTTAAATTTTTTTAATAGGGTTTAATTAAACCCTAATCAAAGTTTGATTAGGGTTAAATTAAATCCTAATCGACAGATTGATTGGGTTAATTTAACCCTAATCAACAGTAGCCGGCTTGCATCAGTTGGGGTCGATGTTGGGATGGGAATAAGAAATGCAACGGAAATAGAAATTTAAAACATCCTAAAACTGCGATCTACTTTAACAACAATTAAGGAATTCAATCTACGAGTAGAAGGGGGAAGGTATACCTTATACCGCGGTTGGATAGGGTGCTCCTATTCTCGTATCATGATGCGCACACGCACGTCCTCCAATGATAGTCCACACCAGGCACCTCGCAACAAAAGGGCAGCAAACAATTGGACTCGTCGTGACTCAACAAAGACGCTTTCTCAAACTCCGAAACCTCAAGAGTTATGTCGACTCTTCCACCAAGAATCGGGCTCCAAAACGAGAGAAAGAGGAGATAAGAAAACAACAAGATGAGGAGGTAGATCAAATAATACCTCGCTGTCCTTTTTCGGAATCCTCCAAGTGGATGGAGTAGGCGACACACCCAACTAAAAGACACCTCCAATTTGGCTTCGTAAAAGATCAGGAACGAGGAAGTAGATAGCCGGCCACCAATGGAGAGGATGAGGAAGAACTAATTCACCAACCACTCCCATGGGGTGTTCGGCCACAATTTATAGAGAGGGGGGGCGGCTACAAAGGTAGACCTGGCCCCCTCAAAACTCTATCTACGGAATTTAAAATTTCGGGGTTTGCCTCCAAAAATAATTTATATTTTAATGGCTTCATAATTAATTCAAAATTAATTAAATCCAATAAAATATAAACTTTAATTTATCTCCATAAATTAAGAGCCTATAAATAAGAATGATAATTATCTAAATAAACTAATTCCCTAAATAATAGGAAAGATGTTTATCTAAATAATTCCATTTCTTATTAATTAGTAGAATTATGATTTATCCTTATAAATCATATATCTATTAATTTTATGATTTATATATCACAAATCAAATTCTTATTAATTAGAATTTATCCAAATAAATTAATTCCCAATTAACCAATTAGGCTCATGGTTGGAAACTAATTTTTCCATCATGTATATTTGATTCAAGATCAAATTATATTTAATTCATAATTAAATATAATTCTGGTCAAGTCGTTAATTAAATATTTAATTCATAATTAAATTTAATCAACTCACATGAAATAATATCATGTGCCAATCCCTATAATTTAGGGATACCCTACAAATTAGGATTATCGAAGAACTCCTTCCTCATACATTCCTTCTTATAGGAAATAACTTTCCTATCATATTCGTAAATGAGATTTGTGATCGAGTTGCAGCACGTCTATGCTAGTAGACATATGGCCGTATTCAGACTTTATCTCATAAGGTCCGCTATGAGGTTAGCCTGTTGTGTGTGATCCATTGGAACCCTCACTAAGTCAGTAGTGAGTTGTGCATAACAGAGAGACGGATCTGATAGAATGACTTCTATTCGAATCTTATGGGCCACCACTAAACCCCTTTAGTATGGTCGTGAGAGACTCCACTCACAAGTCAAGATTGACGTCTAGCAGCGTGTCATGACTACCCGGATAGTGTGAGGTTCAATCTACATGGATCGAACGTCATTCGGTGATTAGTTACTATGAAACTAAGTCACTCGGTTACAATGTCCCAAATACGGCTACGGTACGGAAAAAGTGTCAAACCCTAATACCAATTCATATGTATTCTGCCTCCCAAGTTGTCGTCTCAATAATGACATGTCAGAAATCTTTTTCTGACATTCATATCTACTATGGCCAGAGATTCTTGAATCGACACTTGTAGGGACATATATGACATTATCTCTTCTTACTAGGAGTAACTAATTTTATATTGCTTGTTCACGTACCTCCATGGGTGCTTTCCCATGCCCAGAGGTATCCGGCACATGACACTGAAGGCCACGTAAGGATAAGTCTAAAGCAATGGGTCGACACTCACAAAGTAACCATGACAACCTCAAGTCCAATGACTGCTTGCACCTACTATCACCCGAGGAACATCCTATCGATACTCATGTAAGGATTCCATTATGTGTTCCTCGTATAGGTTCGTTCAATGAATTCATTCCCTAATGAGCACCTGCACTTGTACATTAAATGACGGCTCATAGGTAATTATGAGATCAGCTACCCCTTATCATATAAGGCATGTACAAAGTACATCAGTCTATCCAGAATCACCAATCCCCTAATTGGTGATCCTACGATTGGGAACATTTAGAACATGGGCATCTGGATTCCAAGTCTTACTAGCATGATCTCATCATGGCCTTGGAATCAATTGCCTAGGTCTATGGGGTTCATCACAATCTAATATATACAAAATATAGATGCAGCATATGATGAAAAGTTGCCTCATATTATTCATTAGCCAAAAATAATTCCCTACACATCAACATGTGATTGGCTGAAGGGCTCTATTTCTTTCAGCCGAAACATTCGGCCCCAAATCCAACGCCAGAGTCATTGTGCATCGTTGGTGATCAGACGGTCACCGATATTGGACGATGGCAGTGTAGCACGCAGTGGAGGAGAAATAGGGGGAGGCGGAGAGATTAATACCCAGCGGATCAAATCGAGCAGCGGCAATCGGTAGAGAGGAAGGGTCGACCGACGGAGACAACCGGCGGTAGAGGGCGGCAGAGGGCGACAGAGGGAGGCAACAGGTGACAACGGCACGGCGGGAGCAGAGAAGAAGAAGAAAAGGAAGAAAGAGGAAGTGTCGGGCCTAAACGCAAATAAAAATACTTTTCATTGATGGCCCGTTAGCCATCGGTAAATCGTGAATGTTTAATTACAATATCAATGACGACCGTCGTAGCCCTCTCTAAGCCGTCGGTGACAAGTTTTTTATTTTCGCACTGTGTTCGCGCCATCAACTCATAAGCGACGATCGCTGTTAGCCGTGGCTAATGACTTATTTATATCACCGGCGACTTGTGGGCCCTCGCTAAGTCATGACTACTAACTTATTTCATTTCTCGCCCCGTGCGCGCCATCGACTATGAGCGATGGGCTTAGTTTGTTACATCAGCCACGACTGCTGCAAGGGTAGGAAAGTCGTGGATATTTTTGACAGCGCAGGCGGCCGTCGGAAAGTCCTAGATATTTCTGACGGTGCAGGCAACCGTCGGTGAGCCCCGTTGGTGAAAACCATTATTCAAGTATTGTTAAGGACACTCTAAGCTTATATTACACAGGTGGTTTTAAACCTCTGCATCAAGGCGATCACCGAATCACAAACCTAGAATTCTAGGTTTACACAAGTGATATATCTCAAGTAAATAGCAAATAAATACATGTAAATGAGAATAATAATTTAAACGATTACAACTTAACTCTCAGAACAAGTTCCTAGTCTCCTTCTTGATGCCTCAAAGATAAAACGATCGGAGTTCAAAGGCGACATTAAGAAAGATTTGTCGGAAACTAGGGTTTGAAGGAGAAGGCTTAAAAGGGCTCAAATGATGTCTCAAGGTGTTCAACCTTTGTTAAGGAAGGCTGGTACGAGGTTTAAGTGGACATGGAGGTGAAGAAGTTTGGCAGTTTGCGACTTCAAGCACCTTCCTTATAGGCGCAGGGGAGGTGGGTTGCAAGGAGATTAGGAATCTGGCAGGTGTTGTTCACCTGAGCTATGTATTCGCGATAGAAATTGATCGAAATGTCTATCAAAGTCCTTCAATCCAGGATCATCGATGTTGACAAGGTTGCCGAGCTATATCTAGTCGTTGATTGAGATTGAGTGAAGAGCTGGATAGAACCGAAGAGTAGAGAAAGAAGGAGAAGAGGGATCGAGCTGAGTTAGGGAGAAGAGGAGAATTCAAATCATACACTTCTTATTCAATCTTCCAATGCGGGTACATTTATACTCGACATTTACATCACGAAATTTGAAAACCAACGTGGCAATCGCTGATTGCTTATCGCGTGTGGACGCTGTCTCGCTGCCTCGGGCTGATGTGACAGACGTCCATTTTCATGAACCAATACCCCAGTGCCACGTCCGCTACATCCCTCCCAGGCCATGTTCTCAACAACAGTGGCCCTGTCATCGTTGTATCTCACCACGTCATCCACCTATGGATCCCCAAGTGTGACAATGGCCTCGCCTTCAAGAACCTTGTCCTCAAGGTTTAGCTCAGGCGTTTTCTCCAACGACTCTTCTTGCCCATTCCCAGTTGGTTCCACCTGTTTAGGTACTACTCCCGACTCCATCAAGTCCAAGTGAGCCACCTGCACGCTGGGATGCCCCCGCCATCATTTCAGAACTGAAATGTGGAAGACGGGATGTAATTTAGATAACACCGACAACACCAGTTTATAGGCCATCTTTCCCACCCTTTTAATGATCTAGTAAGGTCCAAAGAATCCCAATCCAAGCTTCTGATGCTTTCGCAATCGCAAGGAGAGTTGCCGATATGGCTGCAGCTTGATGAAGACCCGCTCTCCCTCCTCAAACTCCACTTCCCTTCTCTTTTTATTCGCTTGAAACTTCATCCACTCCTGTGCTCTCCTTAAGTTCTCTTTAAGTTTCCGGATAATTTCATCACGGTCGAGTAGCGCACGATCCAGTGCTGTACTCATCGAAGTTCCTCCGACGTACATGATCAACTTCGGGGGGTTCCAGCCATAGAGCGCGCGGAAAGGGGTCATTCCTGCCGATGCATGTAGTAAAGTATTGTAACAGAACTCGGCCCATGCCAAGAATTTTTGCCACCTACTGGGTTCATCTGCCATAAAACTTCTCAAGTACATCTCCAGGCACTTGTTCAAGGCTTCGATTTGCCCATCTATGTGGGGATGGCATGCTGAACTGAGTCCTAGCGATCTGTGCCTTGCCGCTTTGCTCAGTTCTCTCTACAACTCGCTCAAGAATAAGAAATGGGTAGTAGCCCTAGTAGTCGACGGATCAGTCGACCGGACTGAGCCTAGCTATAGACGCAGCTTGCATCGATCGACCGATCGATCGACCGAAAGAGAAATCACAGCTTCTTGCGTCTGTCGGTCAACCGGCCCGATCGATCGACCGAAGCCCAAAAAGGGCAGTAGGCTTGGCGGTCGACCAGTCGATCGACCGACCTGCGAATAGCCGAAGACGCAGATCACGTCGGTCGACTGAAGATTGGGTTCGTAATTTTTGCGTCAAGCGATCGACTTGTCGGTCAATCGACCATAGGGAGAATACAAGAAGTCGAAGGACCGGTCGACCAGTCGGTCGATCGACCATTCGACCGGCGGCCTGTAACGGATAGTTTTCTCTCCATTGGACAGTCGTTTCTTCACGAGGGTATAAATATACCCTCATATGATTCATTTAATTCTTCTTCTCTCATTCCTACAATTATCATTGAGCATCCATAAGAGAGATCAAAGCCTTCCTAAAGATAAAGTGTTTGCGCTCAATTCTTCAGGCGACAAATTCTTGCGCACATTCTGCTCGTCAGCTCGGCTTCTACTCAAAAAATTTCTTCTGACGAGTTGGAGGCTGCAAGGCTTGAAAAGAGCATTCATTATTGGTTTTATCCTTAGCTCTTTTCATTGAAACTTTTATTGTTATTTAAACTGTGTTTAATTTGTGCGTCTGTAGAAGACCGAGTGTTTGGTCTTCTATGTGAACTGGTATCGTTGGTGTACAAGGAGTAAAGCCACTTGTGTAAACTAAGGTTTTACTAGGATTAATTTAGTTGTCCGTTAGGGTTGAGGTGGAAGAGGACTCTCGATAAGTAGGCAGTGACTTCCGGGTGTGGATGTGCCTTAGATCGAGAGTGCGTCTCTTCGGTGAAAAGTCCTCGGGTGTAAGGGAAACGAAAACTAATTTAGTAAAACTAGTTTGGAAATCCTATGCGGGGTGCTTAGGTAGTGGAGTAGGCATTGGGGCCGAACCACTATAAAATCTTTGTGTTTGCATTGATTGATTGTTCATTTTTAATTGATTGATTGTTCATTTTTAATTGATTAATTATTTATCGCTTCCGCAATCAATCATCGAATTGCAAATTGCCTAACAATTTAAGAAAAGATTAAATAGGAAATTAGGCGATTAATATAGTAAACATACTATTCACCCCCCCTCTAGTGTTGCCATTTCGCCCACAATTGGTATCAGAGCGGGTTCGTAGCTTGAGATTTCACCATCTCGTCTACACCTAGTCTCGATCTAGAAATGGCTCTAGAGAGTGTAGCGTCTTCACCCCCTAGGTTCGATGAATCAAACTTTGGTCTATGGAAATCTAGGATGTACACATTTCTGAAGACTAAAGGTTTTGGTGTATTTAACATGTTACATTGGGAATTTATTGAATCTAAGGTTGATATGCATGCATGGAGTGAAATGGACAAGAAAATATTTAAGTATAATGGAGATGCCATGAATTGCATACTTTGCACATTACCAAATGACATACTAGAAAAAGTGATGCATTATTCTTCGGCTTTTGATTTATGGGCCTCGTTAAATGTTTTATATGATTATGCCAAAACTGAAGAAATTGGCACTTTTGATGAAGGTGGTGATGACAATGGTCACTCACCTATTACTAATCTTAGTTTTGATGCCCATAGTGCTTCTAGTCAAAGGAGCAATTCTAAAAGCCGAAAATGAAATGTAAAATGTCATGCTTGCAAAGAAAATTGGCATGTGAAGAAAAATTGTCCAAGCATGAAGAACAAAGCATGGAAGAGGTTAAGTGCTTCCACCTTCACCTCTCACTCATTTGAAGAACCCAGAGGATTGACTATGAAGCTACTTCAAAAGGTTTCCTCATGAGTACCAATGATGAGGTACACTCTTTACCTTCTAGTCATAATAATGAAAATGTTAGTACTAGCTCTTCTAGTTCATTCAATATGCCATATGAAGAACTAGTTGATGAATGTCAAAAAATGCATGTCTTGCTTGTTAGAAAAGATAAAGAAAATGAAAGATTGAAAAAGGAAAATGTGACGCTTAATTCTCATTTGCATGAATCCAAACTAGAAAATGAAAAATTGAAATCTAAGTCATTTGATTCATGCCATGATAATGTAGAACTTGAGCTTAAGGGTTTGAAGCTCAAAAACAACAATTTAGAAAAAGAGAATTGCATGTTAAAATCTCAATTACATGCATTACATAAATCTACGAATGAGTTGAAAAATGAGATGTTGATTTTAAGTAAAAAAGTCAGTGCTTCTTCTTTTAATTTTAAACATCAAAATGTCTCATTTAGGAAATCTCAAAAAGGGAATGCAAATGTTCATCATCATTCTCATGCTAAGCATGTTACCATTAAACCTCATGCTCAAAAGAAAAATAATTTATCTAAGAATGCTCATGCTCATCATGCCTCTCATGCCATGCATTCTACCATTAGACCTCATAATTATAAGAAGATGAATGAGGTTTCTAAGAATGCTCATACTCATCGTGTTTCACATGACAAGCATTCTAAAAATAAATCTCATGTCCATAATAAAAATGAAAATAAGAAATTTAATGGACATTACTTTTGTTATGGTATTTATGGCCATGCAATTCACGATTGTGCATTTAAAAGAAATCCAAGTGTTGCTAAGACACTTTGGATTCCTAGGCCAACTCATCCCCAAGGACCCAAAGCTATTTGGGTACCAAGGATTTCATCTTCTTTTGTAGGGGGAGCTACCACACAAGGATGAATGAGAAGTGGTGTATTGAAGTTGACCTTGGATCTAAATGTGAAATCTCCAAGAAGTTGCAACTTCAAATCTTCATGATGCCTAAAGTATGGAAATTGGCATCTAGGTATATTTTGTATCATCTCCTTCTTTGGTTGTTCTATTCAAGTTGGAGTGTTGATATATGCTTAATTTGAGTTATTTTTCCCCGCTCTTACTAAAGAATTATTTCAAAAACATTTTTGATTTTTGATTTCCCGGTCTCTTCGGAGACCCCGGTGGCCTGTAATGGGCCTAAGCGACCTTGCGATTTTAAATCGTAGGCACATTGTGGCCTTTCGGTTTTCAACCAATAGGAAGGGTTGGAGATCTTATGTTTCAAAATTTTATATTTTGAGATCTCTTGATTCATTTTGTTATCATGAATAATTTCTTTGAAAATGAATCCATGCTACTTAGTGAAGTTGAAGTTGATAAATGATACTTGATTTTTCTCTTTACTATTTAGTTTAATAGCTTGCATGTAGAATTGGTTTCGTTGTCTACTTAAGAAGTATACTTGCAAGTTATAAATATTTTAGGTTGGCTAACTAGGAAGAAAAAGATTAGTTTGGCTAAATCATCATGAATAAGGTATAACCATGGTAAATTCAAAATCTTAGTGTTATACCTCAATGCTTACACTACTGGAAAAATGGGCATCAACAACAGCTCTAGCCGTTGCTGAAAACCATCAGCAACGGCTAGCAACGGCCCTACCCATTGCAACGGAGCCGTGGCATAAAAGCGCGTTGCTGATAACTTAGCAACGACTTAGCAACGGCCGCTCGGGCCGTTGCTAATAATATTATCAGCAACGATTTTGCCACGAACATGGAGCCGTTGCTGAAAACATTAATAGCAACAGCTAGTGAGTCTGTAGCAACGCCGTTAGTAAAAGACCGTTGCTAAGTCGTTGATGTAGGTCATGAGCAACGGCTTTCGATAAACTTTTAGCAACGGCTTTCCCACGAACGGCCGTGGGAAAGCCGTTGCTGATGATGTGAACCTGGAAATGAAAAAATTAAAATTTCAAATTTCCATTGATACATTGATACATTATCTGATACATAACTCACACAACCATACACTCATACACACATTCATTCACACATCACAAATACACCAAGATATACATCAAAACAATTATATTTATATTTATAGTTATCGACAATAGTATAAAAACTATTCAAATGCAAAATTGAAGTATCAATATCCAAACAAAATAAATTAAACAAGTATAATATCTCAGTAACAAAGTCAATATAAAAAAAATCTCATGATGACGATGGAGGATGGCCTGGATCATTTGGCGGGGTCTGGAGTGCTTGAGTGTACACCGGCGTGGACTGAGTCGAGGACGATGGATGAGACGATGCCGAAGAGATGCCTATTTTGGGATGACCCGACATGTTGCGTAGCATAGCATGCATCTCCGCCATCATCTGACTCTGGCGCTCCATCATCTCAGTCTGACGCGCGATCGTGTCCTCTAGAGTCCTTATTCTGCTACTATGATCATAACTGGATCTAGAGATGGACGGCCGCTCACCAGCGATCGAAGGGGTTTGTGCCCCAAGTGGCCCTAGCACGGCTCGCGCATGACCACTATCTGCAAAGCCATATACGTGGCCATTGTCCCAGCCACTTGCGGCCTCGACCCACGTTGCTGCGTCAAAGTCCTCAGGGGTGCCCTCGCGCTGTACCACTGTCTGGCTGTAGGTCTCCTACTCGATTTGATTTTTTGTTTAATATTTATCATAAAACTTAAATTATAAATATATAATGAATAATTTAAACAAATATATAGTTACCATAATGTATGCAATGCAGTTGTCGATGTACTCCCCCGTCCCATGTGCTCGACGATGAGTCCGCTCAAACACCGCCATCGGGGAGGGTCGCTGGACAGTCCCGTCATTCGACATCGTCGTCTACATTTACAAAATATAATACATTAATTAGTACACATAGTAACAAATAAAATATATAATTAAAAGGTATACTTACCATACGGTTCGCGTGCACTGCAAATGCAATAGAGCCGCCGGTGTGACGCGCTGCTCCCCCCGACATGCGATTTCTAGCCGAATTCCTATAAACCTCCTACCATCGATCCATCGACCATATTCCCACGAGCTGGTCCTATATATCCGGAGTAATCCAATCGGGGCCGTATCCCCGAGTCTCCGCGATGTTAGTAGTCTCAGCTCGTGCCATCGCTTGGGACCGGGCCTGCCCCAGCTGCCCGTTGTACCTTGCCCGGGAAATAGCCTCCCAGGCAGCATAAATGAAGGGCCTCTGGTTCTCAACCCATGTATAGCGAGCCTGCAGAATAATAATATCAGTACCAATATTAATCATCATGCATGTATATAAAAAAATAATATGTGCCTCAAACTCGCGTCATAATATGTCGACGTGCTCGCTAGGCACGTGAGACCATTTAGGCCATGCCCCGTGCATGTATCGTCGAATAGTAGAAGAAATGCTCCTCGACACTTCTTCTTGCTCGAACCTGCACAACAAAAATAAATTTTAATATTATATTATGATATAATAAATTTGTAATGATTCATAATTCATGATATATTACCGCTCCCCAATCACGCTAATAAATCTACGTGACTCTGTAGCTGGTGGAGGCTTCCACCTGTTTGGTCCACGTCTCCGCCTGCGTCTGGATGTACTAGCCTCGGCAGTATCATCAGCATGAGGATCAGCAACAGGAGGATCAGCAGCATGAGTAAGTGCTGGAGTCTCACCGATCGGAGACTCTGAAGCTCTCCTGCAACGATAACCACGACCAGACATATCTATCGAATAGACATATATTCAAATTATTGTATAAATAGTAGAGATATATTTAATAAAATATATACTTTACAATTATTCCTCATCATCTGAATAATAGTCTTCGAATTCTTCCTCTTCTTCATCTTCTTCATCTCCAGCTTCCTCAATTTCATGATCGTCATCATCAGTATATTCAACTTCTAATTGAATTGACGTTGTGTCTGTATCCTCGAGTATTGGAATAATACGATCTACAGCAGGAGGATCATCTTCTTGATAGAAACCATCTGTCATATTAGGTATCAGCTCATTTTCTCCTGCTATCGGATCAATTTTTCCTCTACCTTTAGTCTTACAGACTACACGCCAATCTGCTCTATCTTTATTTCGAGCCAGATACTTCGCGTAATATACTTGTTCGGCTTGTGATGCCAATATAAAAGGCTCATTTGTTGCCAATTTACATTTGTAATTAATCTCAACAAGTTTGTATTTTGGATGAACTTTCATGCCCCGTTCTGTTGTATCGAACCAATGACATCTAAATAGGATCACTGATTTCAAGCCGAAATAGTGCAACTCTATCACTTCTTCCACCAGTCTATAAAAATCCATATCATATTCAACATAGGTTGTCCCTTTCACGCAGACCCCGGCATTCATCGTCTTCTTTGTAAAGGCATATTCTACAGTGTGAAATTTGTACCCATTAACAAAATATCCGCTATAGCATGACACTAGTCGCGATGGTCCACTAACAAACTCAAATATTCTTTCATCTATTTCAGCTCTGTGATCTTTGATGTAAGTCTGAATCCAAGTAGGGAAATCACGATTCCGTAATCTCTCCAATTCTTGATCGTTGTGAATAGAGTATTTTTGCACCATCTCAATGACAAATATTTCAATGAATTGTTCAATCTCTGGACAATTGAGTAATACATACAACTGTGCCAAATGATACTCTTCATCGCTTAAGTGTCGAGATGGACAAGAACCAAAAGCACGACCAGAGTGACAAAATATATTTAAACGTCCATCTGAATGTCGAACACCCCCGCCGTCATTACGTGGAAGACGATCAAATCTTATCTGTACTGTCGATTCAAAGTAAAATGAGCAGAATGTTGAAATTTCTTGGATGATATACGATTTAGATATTGATCCTTCAATAGCTGCAGTGTTCTTTACTTTTTTCTTCAAGGATGATAACTATATTCTCAAATTATCCAATCAGGGACAATTCAAGAATTGTACGTCGTATAAAAGGTCATCTACTTCTTTTACACGAATATACAATCCCTGAACGGATCTAAGGTTTTGCTAAATCATATCTGACTCGTCGATACATATGTGAAACATATCAACTCGTTGGATGGATGATTATTTTCTAAATATTTTGAGTCAGTTCGAGTCCATATTGGACAATTCCGACATGAGTCCAAATTAGACAATTCCGGCAGGAGTCCAAAATGAACTATTCCGGCGCGTGTCCGAAGTGGATGATTCAGGCGCGTGTCCGAATTGGACAATTCCGACGCGAGTCCACTGAGGACAACTTTGGACTAATTAACAATATTTTAACTAATTAATTAATATTAATCTACATCATTTTCATTAATTTAAATAATTAACCTACCATTATTAAATATTAATCTAACTAAATTAAACTAAAAATTAATATAAACTCTAAAAATTAATCTAAACCCTAAAAATTAATCTAACAAATTAAACAATTAATTAAATAATTAATTAACAAATAAATAAATAAATAAATAAATCTAAAACTATGATTTCCGGCGCCGGCGTACAGTGTCCGGACACTATACAAGCTCTGGCAGCGGCCATCGATCGTCCGTCGCCGGCCGAAACCCTAAAAATAGGGTATCGGTCGGATTTCACGCCGGCCGCAACGGGAAGAGAAGGTCGGGCAGCGAGGAATAAAATCGGCGATCGAGGACGGACGACAACGTCGGCGTCGGCAGCGGCAGCGGCGGTGAGAGGCGGGAGGCGGCGGCAGCAGCGGGAGGAAGAAGGGGCAGGCGCGATATGCGACCTATATAAAATTATCAGCAATGGCTCACTCACCCGTTAGAAAGCCGTTGCTAATAAGTTATCATCAGCAACGGCTCACTTGTCTGTTAGCAAACCGTTGCTGATAATTAAAATCATCAACAACGGCTCGCATGTCCGTTAGAAAGCCGTTGCAGATACAACATATCTGCAACGGCTTGGGCGGCCGTAAGAATGCCGTTGCAAATAGCAACGGCTTGAGAAACCGTTGCTGATAGCCGTTGCTGAAGACTCAATTTCTAGTAGTGTTGAGATTAAAGTATGTCTCTATACTCATGATTAAAATGACATGTTAAAATCCTTGAATTCTCATGAGTAGGTAGAACTTTAGTACTTAGACAAATTTCATTGAATGAAACTTGTTCTAGGTAAATATCTATTTTTAGAGACCTTCTTGTAAGTCCAAACTAGTTTAACATAGGTAGAGATCTTATTTCTCAAATAGTTCACATCTTAAGATCTCTTAGGTTCATTTTGATATTATAGTAAAATCTTTAACTTAAAAATGAATCTTAACTATCTAGCATATGTTAAGTTATTTTTAATGAAAATCTTGTATTGATCCCTTGCTAGTTAGTATGTTAGGTTGCTAGTTGACATATTATTTCATTATGATACTAATGATGTCTACTTGCAAGTTATGAATGTAAATGAAGACAATGCTATCTAAAAGAAAATGAAAAGGAAATAAAAAAGTTGGGCAAATTTTCAAGAAAAAAGGTATGATTTTAATTTTTGCAAAAATCTTAGTAAAATAATTAAATTTTCATGCTTAAATGATTTCTCTATGCTCATGATTGATGTTGCATGATAAATACTTGAAATTTCATGAGTAGGCAAAATTATGATAACTTAGCTCATTTCATGATATCTTGATATTTATGAAATTGAACTAGGTTAAAATTCTTCTTTAGAGACTTCATGTTAAGTTAAACTTGAAATGAAATTAAATTTCTAAAAATAAGATATGAATTTAACTTTACAAAAATCTTAGTATGATGATTGAATATTATGTCTTAATGATGTCTCTATATACTCATGATTGATTATGCATGATAAATATTTGAATTTTTATGAGTAAGAAAATTTTGGATAACTTGGGCAATTTTATGATATCTTGATTGAATGAAACTTGCTCTAGGTTAAAACTCATATTAGAGACCTCATTTTGAGTAAACTTCAAACAAACATGTTTAGACACACATGATATGACTCTAGGTGTTCAATCTTGAAAATTCATGTGTAGATGAAAATATGATAACTAGATCACATTAGTGGACTTAAGCTTAAAAGGTTTGACCCAAGTCAATAAATTGATTTGGACACTTGATTTTAAGTCCAAACTTAATAAACATGTTTAGAAATAGGTATGACATATTTCCATGCATTTAGAGTGAAAAATTCATATGGATATTGATAAAATGACATAGAGGTTAATTCATATTTACCTCTATTTGAACAATGTTGACCCAAGTCAACAAGTTGACTTAAAGGTCTCATTTTCAATCCATATTTGTGGAACATGTTTAGATTTACTCATATTAAGTATTCATAAGTTTAAATTTAAAAAATCATGAGTAAATAGTATGATTGAAACTTAGCAAGTTTCATAAAAACTAGTTTAGTTTTGAATGAAACCATGTCAGGTTGATATCTTGACTTAAGGATATAATTTTCATCTCAAACTTGACATACACTCTTTACATGACCATTATGTGGTGTCATAAAAGTTTGAATGAAAACTAAGCATTCTTTGAAAATAAATGAAAAATTATGAAATTGCCATTTGGTCAACAATTGGTATCACCAATTTCAGTTATTTCTAGGAAAATATAAAAAAAATCTTTTTTAGATGATTCTTGAAACTACACATTCACTGAAAAATCTAATTTTATCAGTAAAAGTTTCATCAAGAATTGGATTTAAAGTGAATTTATGAAGTTGGATTTCAAAACACAAAGTATCATCATTCTTGAAACGCTAATCTTTTCGATACTTTGATTTTTCTTCAAAATTTCAATGAAAACTCATGTATACCATTTGGATTCCATTTCTAATACATTCACACAATTTCTTTAGTAAAATCATTCCTAAAAATGATTTTGATATATTGGATGTTAGCTAGGATCCATTTATTTATTTGAAAATAATATATGATGAAAAATGAACTTAGAAAATTCATTTTGAGTTCAAACTTGATACATTCATTTCAAATGACCATTCAATATTTGGTATCAAAAAATTTTCACTCAAAAAATTGGTACCAAAATTTTTCATTGAAAATATGATGTTGTATAAACTTAAAAGTGTGATTTTTGAAATCTTAAGGTATAGGTTGACCTAAGTCAACAAAGTGAATTAAAAATATCATCTTAAGCCCAAACTTAATTCATAGACTTTCATCATCTCATGTTTGATGTCTAGATGCCTAAATATAAGAAAATATGAGTAGATAGCAAAACTTGAGACTTAGCACCTTCATGTTTTCATGCTTATTTCAAATGAAAATGTGTTAAGTTCATATTTAGATCAATGACATTATTTTCACTTCAAACTCAATACATGAGTTAATTGACTATATCTTGCTAGTTTGAAAGTTTGAATGAAATTTAAAAATGTCATGAAAAAGAAACAATATTCATTTTGAGAACATACATGGCTTATCTTGAATTCAAAAGTTTAACTTTGAACATATCATGTATGATTTTGTTTCATATTAATCATTTGTTTTCCATCCCTTGGTTGAGATTTTCTTATTTCATGAAAAATCTTTGGAGTCTCAACTTCATGAAAAAAAAAAAAATACTTGTCTTTCATCCCTTTGAATAGATAAACCCTTTTTGCTCTTTTTGATTGATGTCAAAAGAGGGAGAGAAGAGTTTAGGTATAAAGGGGGAGAAATGTATAGTTAAAATGGGGATATAAGTATAGATAAAGGGGAGAAAAATATAGGAAATCCATGCATATAGATAGGGGGAGTTTATTCTTATAGATATGCATGTTGATTTATTCTTATAGATATACATGTTGATATGGGGAGAAATCCCTAAGTTGATATCTATATGCTTTAAATGATATATTTTCTTATGGATGTTTGTCATCATCAAAAAGAGGCAGATTGTTGGCTTTAGGTTTTCAACCTTAGCCTTAATCTCAGTTTTGATAGTATTGATGATAACAAACATGGGACTAATGATTTCATTGAGAATATGTTTCAGGTTTCATATCAATTAGCGTACTATGTCCTCGATCGGAAAAATCAAAGAAATCAAAAATCAGAAGGACATTGATCGTCGTGCTCGGGTTCATCACGGAAGTTTATCAAAGATCGACGAGTGCACCAAATTCGCTTGGATGAGTCCAAAGATTAAGTCAAAAGCTCTCCAAGATGATGCTCGTTGAAAGCCGAAACCCGGAAACCAAGCGTGGAAGAAAAAGGCTGAAGAAAACAATCTCAGCCTAAATTCGATCGTCCGAGTGGTCGACCGAATAGTGTAAGAAATGGGCAGTAGCCCTAACGGTCGACGGATCGGTCGACCGAAAGAGAAATTACAAGCTTCTTGCGTCAGTCGGACAACCGAAGCCCAAAAAGGGCAGTAGGCTTGGCGGTCGACCGACCTGCGAATAGCCGAAGACGTAGATCACGTCGGTCGAACGATGGGTCGATCGATGGGTCGACCGAAGATCGGGATCGTGATTTTTGCGTCAAGTGGTCGACCCATCGGTCGACCACCCACAGGGAGAATACAAGAGGTCGAAGGATCGGTCGACCAGTCGATCAATTGACCATTCCATCGGCGGCCTGTAATGGATAGTTTTCTATCCATTGAACAGCCGTTTCTTAACGAGGGTATAAATATACCATCGTATGATTCATTTAATTCTTCTTCTCTCATTCCTACAGTTATCATTGAGCATCCATAAGAGAGATCAAAGCATTCTAAAAGATAAAGTGCTTGCGCTCGATTCTTCAGGTGACAACTTCTTCAAGCGCACAAGCTGGGCTCAACTCGAGTTTTGATCAAGCTCTACATCTTGACGAGTTGAAGGCTACAAGGATTGAAAAGAGTAGTTATTCTTGTTTTATTATTAGCTCTTTTCATTATAATTTTTATTATTATTTAAACTGTGTTTGATTTGTGCGTCTGTAGAAGACCGAGTGTTTGGTCTAATGTGTGAAGTGGTATCCTTAATGTAGAAGGAGTAAAGTCACTTGTGTAAGCTTAGCTTTTACTATGATTAATTTAGTTGTCCCTTAGGGTTGAGGTGGAAGAGGACTCTCGATAAGAAGACAGTGACTTCCGGGTGTGGAAGTGTCTTAGGTCGAGAGTGCATCTCTTCGGTGAAAAGTCCTCGAGTGTAAGGGAAACGAAAACTAATTTAGTAAAACTAGTTTGAAAATCCTAAGCGGGGTGCTTAGGTAGTGGAGTAGACATTGGGGCCGAACCACTATAAAATCTCTGTGTTTGCATTAATTGATTGTTCATTTTTAATTGATTAATTATTTATCACTTCCGCAATCAATCATCGAATTGCCAATTGCCTAACGATTTAAGAAAACGATTAAATTAGAAATTAGGCGATTAATATAGTAAACACAATATTCACCCCTCCTCTAGTGTTGCCATTTCGCCCACAGGCCGCATGAGCGCCTAGCGGTGGGGAAGCCTATGGACTGGAGTGCGATGAGCTGCCGGGGTGGAGCTTCACGCGGCAGGTGCAGGGGAGGCGGTCCGCGACGAGGACGACAGGGTAGGGTTGCCACCATGGATTGCACGCTCAAGAAAGAAGTTAGGAAGAAGAAAAATATAAGATAGAGAAAAATTTGTGGGACCACACACATATATATATAACAAGCCCACAACTAAATAGGTCAGGTATGAAGCCGTTAGATCACGCAAGCACAATTTTTCTCCACGTCAACTAAGTTGAGACGACGTTTGACGATTTGGTAGATGACATAAATAGATGTAAATATTGTACATTTACAGGCGAATTTTGAAAACGCGGATAGAACATAAAATTTTTGTAAACCTTGTGATTTTTTAGTCTATTATCCTAATATACAAAGAGGTGTCTAATTAACTAACTAGCTAGATATATAACATATATTAATCAATTCCTAATTTTTTTTAGGAATACTGCCCTGAGTCATGATAATATTCATCCAAAATTTCAACAATAATAATAAATTGAGAACACTGAGATCAAATAAAAATATTTAAATACAAGTTAAATTAAATTAACACATTTGAACTAAAAATGTTTTGTTTTTGACATCGGTCAAAAAAAGTTCAAAAATTATAATCCAAAATGATCCTCTACAGTGATTATTAGGAAGTCTGGAGGCCATTCATCCTCCTAACTGAAGTCTTATTGATTAATTGTTGCATAGTTTGCAAGCCAATTTGAATTAAAAAGATTAAAGTGCCATATTTAACGGCTTAAACAGAAGACTAAATTTACTCTAAAATATTTTATCTTATACTTATATATACATAATAATGTTAGCTAGTTGACAATGCATGAGATTAGTAATTGTGAGGCCAAGTGGCACATATGCAATTATAGTTAGCCTTAGCTCATAATTCAAAAGGCTAGCTACCTAGCTAGGTACGTAGTTAGAGCGGGTGCAAATACTATAATTAAGTAGGCAATATATCTCGTTATATACTATATAATAATATAAATATCCTTGTGGTTGCTTAAACTGTGGACTAAAATTGATAGCTAGCAGTGCATATAATTATTGGTGAGCATTAGAGGTGCATTAGTTTAAGTGATACGAATCTTAGGATGATCTATCTTCTCTATTTGTTGCTGTCACCGCGCACACGTTGACAACGTAATATGTAGTCACCAAATTAATTCATTAATAATATTATTTAATAGATAAATTATCTCCTTCGAGATTGCGAAATTACATTATTATTATTATTATTATTTATTTATAATTTTATTTTATAATCTCTCTAAATTTTATAAAAAATTACACAAATTTCTTTTATTACGAAATAAGATTACATAAATCTTCTCCGAGTTTTATAAAATATTACGTAATTTTTTTTTATAAAAATTAATTAAATATTATTTAAGGAAAATGATTATAATTTGAATAAATAAATAAAATCAATATAATTTCATTAAATTTCAGAAAAAATTAACGTAATTTATTCTTATTTAATTTCTTAAATAAAAAGCTGCCACATCTGTCCTCCTCCATATCTACTTTAAATAATTATTACAAAACAAATCAATCATGAAATTTTGTAGTGCGAGGCTGTGCGCGATCACGTGTTACGCGCGCGGTGGTCCAAACACCGCACGAAACGTAGCAGGGTGGACGAGAGCGTGAGTTGGACTACTTGGAACATGTCTCAAGACCCGCTCCCGGTCACGTGACTGCCTGACTCTGACTCGGACAGTCGCGACGTGGCCGACTCGACTCGCTTACTTAGTTAATTATTGGATTAATTATTCATTACGACATTTATCCTTATACATGCACGCTTTATTGTGTTCCCTGTCACCACTTACCACACATCACAGTACTACGATCCCTAATCCTTTTAAACGGAGACGGGTTCGTCCGGTTCGACCCCGAATCGCTGTCCGCCCCTATATCATATCTGGTCTTAAATATATTGTTAGATCTAATTATATAATAATGGAAACGCAAAAAAAAATATTAATAAGAAATATCGCCTAAAAAGCGGAACATACACCATTTTAATTAATTAACCTGATGGAACTAAGAAGAAGAAGATAATTAAGAACAAAAACAAGGAAATCACAGCGTCTCTGATAGAAATATCTCGTATCCGAGTCACGACCCGGCTGGAGCCAAGCGGAGTTTAAGGTCCAATCCGGACGACTCGTTCGAGTCCACGGCCATGGTCACCGGCGCCTTAATAACAGTGAACTTAAACAAACTCGGTCTGGTCGCCATCCGGACCTCCTCGTAGACCGGCGCTGGACCGCCAGCTCCGGCGGCGGTGCGAGAGAAGAAAGAGGGCGATGGCAACGACGAGACGAAGCCGCAACCGTGCGGAACGTGAAAGGGTGGCGATGATCCGGCCGCGGGAGTGGGAGAGAAATAGAGCCAGTCGGCATGGCCAGCCACTCCTGCGGCAGTGGCCGAACCTGGAGAGAAGAGAACAGGCGGCGGCGTGAAGGGGGAGACGATCGGGCTCCGAGGGTAGAGGAGACCTCCGTGGCCGTAGCGGAGATGCTGCATCTGCGCCCGCTTCAGCCGCTGCCTCTCCTTCTTGTGCGCGTTCTGGTGGCCGCCGAGCGCCTGCGAGTTGGCGAACTCGCGGCAGCAGTAGTGGCACTCGTACTTCCTCCCCTCTCCTCCACTACCGGAAGCGGTGGTGGTCGTCGACGAGGGTGAGTCAGAGCCCAGCACTGTCTCCTCTCCGAACAGCTTGATCTCTGACATCCTATATATGCTTTGTTTCTCAGCCTGTAATTATAAGGATCCGCACAAACAACAAGCGAAGAAGAATTCCTAGAACAGGAGACGAAAGATAGAGATGAAGGGTTTGATATGCAAGTATTGAGCTAGTGATGCATCTCTCTCTATATATAGTGGAGTTAAGTATAGACTGTATGCCTGGACAAAGAAAAAATAATCGTATAAGAGTAAAATATTGAGCAAGTGTATAAGTTGAATACAACTTAATATAATTATTCGTAGGATATTTATATATTAGGGCAAAGGAGGCGTACCGGATCGGAAGAAAAGCAAGGAAACCGTAGATTGCGCTCGTCTATGTACTTGTATTAGTATTAATTAATTGTATTATATTGAATATATAGAGCATTAATTGCATTATATATAATAATTTATCTTGTCTATATTCATGTAGCCGGGCTACATATGTAGGTGTAGAAAATAAATCACATATTAATGGTTAATTATTAGAACATGGCAATTTTTTAGTGGTGTCATGTGATATAATTTAGTTATATTTTGTGAAAGAAATAATTAAGTATTCTTTGAGCAACAAAGTGGGTGCCACTGCTATA
Source organism: Canna indica (assembly GCA_034359265.1). Lineage (NCBI taxonomy): Eukaryota > Viridiplantae > Streptophyta > Magnoliopsida > Zingiberales > Cannaceae > Canna > Canna indica. Next base: position 41,736,367 of record CP136892.1, read on the forward strand.
TTAACTTCTTATTTGTATAAAATGATTGTCGTGTCTTGCGTCTATCTAGTGATAGAAGCAAGCATGTGGGGGCCTGTGTTTCTCAATTTATACATATTAGTAGTATATTAAGAGGAAACTCAATACGCTGATTATTACATATTTCTGTTTGAGAGTCGGAGTCATTGGCGGGATCTGCAAAATATCCTAAAGATGATAGGTGTATCTTTTCTTGATAAAGTAGGATGTAGATATCTTTATGTGGTCAGGTGAGGTCCTTGGACAAAGCCGTTTAGTCTGTCTTAAGTCTAACTCAAGGAGGTGGTTATGTGGAGCTCCCTGCATATAATTTTACTAGGAATTGAACTCGAGACCGCTTGAATTTCATTTTTAACCCTCTCTAATCACCAAGCCAACATCAACTTTTATAACTATAACATACATAAATATATATTTAACTTAGATTTCGGGTCGGGTCGGGTCGGGTCGGGTCGGGTATGTTGGTGAAATGACCACACTAGAGGAGGGGGGGAGGGTGAATAGTGTGTTTGCTAATATTAAACTTAATTTTGATTTCAATCATTTTCTTGATTATTTATGTTAATGCACAATTCAACTACTAAATGAATGTGGAAGCGAATAAACAAGTCAAGTAATCTATACGCAAAGTAAGTAATGCGCGAAAACAAGTAAGTATAGCAGCAATTAAGGCACAATCATAATAGGCATGCAAACATGATCGATTTATAGTGGTTCGGCCCCAATGCCTACTCCACTACCTAAGCACCCTACTTAGGATTTACAAACTAAACTTTACTAGATTAATTATTTTCTTTACAATGAGGATATTTTCACCGGAGAGTCACCGCTCTTACACCGAAGGCACTTCCGCACTTGAAAGTCTTTGTCTTCCTATCGAGAGCACTCTCCCACCTCAAACCTAAAGGACAACAATACTAATCCTAGTAAACTAAGTTTACACCGGTGGATTTAAACCTCAAACACCAAGGCTACCACCCAATTTCAAGACCTACACTCTAGGTCTTATACTAACTCAAATACAATGAATAAACCATAAAATTTCAACTAAATGGAGCAAATAAACAATACAATGAATACTTAGCTCCAAACAATGAATTCTAGCTCCTCTTGATGCTTCAATAATGAATTGCTCAAAGCTTTGAAGGCAAAATCAAGTTTGTATCATGAGAACTGGTGTTTGCAAAAGAATGACTTAAGAAAGGCTTTTGCAATGATAAAAAATGGCTCAATGGACTGATGGATCATTGAGGAAAGACTCTCATGGCTTGGTATTTATAAGCCATGAAGAGTTGGCCTCAAATAGCAAACTCAACGGCTAGAAAAATAGCTATTTTCGCCATCCGATCATTTGACGGTTGATCGTCGGTCGATCGACCGAGTGACCAAATGTATTCTGCCACTTTTTGGCACCATTCGGTCGATCGACCGATCGACTGTAATTGGGAAACATGTTTGGTTTGGCTGAGTTTTCTGCTTGTTTGTTCGTTTCTGGGTTCGGTCTTCGCTAAGTCCTCTTATATAACATTTCTTAACTTTAAATTACAAAAATGTTATATAAGGATTACCCCCATTTGGATTCAATAAAAATATCTAAAAAATCAAAATCATTAAGAATCAAAATTTAACATTTGCGGTCTAGTATAAATTTTCGAAAAATGGATATTTTATAATCTTCCAGATCAAATATGGGTAGGCTAAAGGCTTCCAAAAAATCCTTAAAAATATCTCATTATCTAGTTTTTATCTAAGAAATAATTACCGGGACTTTTGGTGCCAAGAAAATATCTAGGTATATAGCCTTCCAAGAAGCTCCCTAGGCTTAGTGAATTTCAAGATCATTTTCTTATTTTCCGACTTTTCATGTTTTGGGATTCGGATTTAGTTTTTGAGTTATTATGCATCATCATGAGGATTTACAACACATGCTAGATACCCTGAACTTAAACAAGAACTTCCTGAAGAATCCCGAGCGTCGATGAGCGTCCTTGCCGATTTCTCTGATTTTTTCGATCGAGGACGTCGAGCGCCAACCAACTTGGAACCTAAAAATAACTCTACATGAAAACATTAGTTCCGTGTTTGTTATTATTAAAATCAAGATTAAGACCAAGCTAGAAAACCTTAGGCCAACAGGGTATATCAAGGTTTTCACCCCATCCGACCCGACCTGACCCGACCCGAGTAACCCGAATAATCCGACCCGAATTGAATTTTTGGGTCAGTTTTTTTAGGTTATTCGGGTAGGTTCGGGTTTTGCTCACCTCTATTAGTAGATATTTCTTTTGGCAGAAAAAGTAATCATGGACAAAGATTCTATAATCAGTTTCCAAAGCATTAAGCGTCAGTTATATTTTGACGGAGAAGATGCCTCGTGGATTTGTCAATTATGGTGACGATTTATGTTTCAGGCCTATAAATAGCCCCCCTGCTTGTTGTGTGCTTATGGAAATCATGGGTTGAGAGGTGTCAACGATTACGATAGAGGATTTGAGCAAGAGAAGGAGTTCCAGATATAGGTATGTACAATCGGGCTTAAGACGGAGGCGAAGCCTACTTCAATGGTTTTCAGGAAACATCGTGCCGGCTTAGAACTAATGTTAGTGGTTCTTAACTTTGCCCGCTGCCATTTTGAATTCCTTCTCTGCCCGTCCTTCCAACTCCTGGGTTGCAAGGGCTTCCCCGACCTAGTTTGCATACACCGTTGTATCCTGGCAGTAGGACTCTGAGTCGGAACTTCGTTTCTTCCCCCGCTTGGTAGGCGGCTATGTTTCCGACATACTTTCCAAGTGAATATTTCTGTTTGAAAGTGTTTCTTTCTTTGAATAGCCCCCTGTAGTCTTGTAAGTGTATCTATTCCCTTTGTGGGGTGTCATGAAATAAAAGACACATCTTCCTTTTTGCTTGTAAGGTTGTTCCCTGCATGCTTTGATTAGTGTAGTATTTGAACTGTAGTTTTACGTGTTTGGTACTTTTATGATGAAGGCGCTAGGATTATTTTGTCTGCTGAGAGTGTGTCGGGTTGAGCCGAATATCACGTTTGGGGTCGAGGACTAGACTCGGTGAAAACTGAGCTCGCAAGAAGCATGACCATGTTGCTTGTTGAGAGCATGCCGGGCTGAGCTGGCGGCCACGTTTGGGGCCGAGGACCAGACTCGATGAAAACCGAGCTCGTGAGGAGCGCGCTTAGGGTCATTGAGGGCGTGGGAGCCCGAATTAAGCACCAAGGCAGGCGAGCCAGACCGATGAGAGCCGAATTCTTGTCGCTCGTGCATTTGTTAGTACCGATGGAGGGTTTTAGTCATGGAGGGACGGTGCGTCACGGGAGTCAAGAGCCGCTTGTGAGACAAAGTTAATTCCTCCTACAAAAATATGTGATGGCTGCAAGGGGTGTTAGACACAAAGATATATGTGTAATAGAGAAAGTAACTTTGTTGTGAAATAAAGATACATTATACCCCACCGATATCTAAGCTCGGCCTACACTTGACTGGGTCTCACTAAAAACCTTCTATGGGGAAAACCTAGTGGGAAAAACCGCCAAGTAAGAAAAAGAGTACCCTAGCCTTGTTGTATTTTAAGGGGGGATCCCTAGCTGTAGTAGGCCCATAGGGAGTCTGTGTTCCAAGATTGTGGGAGATCCCGCTCGGGGAGCTCGACTATTTGGGGCAAGTTCGCGTTCTCTGACTGTTTTGTTTGTGGCTCGATTTCCCGGAGGACAAGATCTCCTTTTGCTAAGTTCCTTGGCCTGATGTGTTTGTCATATTTTTGGGCGATTTTGAGTTTCATTGCCTCTTCTCGGATCTTAGCAAGTTATCGTTCTTCTTCAATGAGATCAAGCTCGGTGACTTGAGCTTCTATTTTACTCTGTTCCTTGAAGGCAATCATGCGAAGGCTGGGCTCTGCGATCTCGATAGGGATCATGGCCTCTGCTCAGAAAACGAGACGGTAAGGAGTTTCCGAGATAGAAGACTGGATGGTTGTGTTAGTAGTGTGCCCTAGGCCAATGAAATAATATTGTCATTGCTACTTTCCTTTTAATAATTAAAATGGAATATTTGCTTTGTCTTGTTATTTACTATGAGCATATTTATCTTGATAATTGACTCCTTGAATGGTTGATTTCGCCTAATGGTCATCAAGTGCGAGACTTGATAGTAAAAAACCCACGAGATTTGAATGGTTGATTTTGCCTAATAACTTGTGGGTTACAAATGAGTTTTGGACCCACTGCTAATGTTAAGTGGACCTATAGGGTTGCACACATAGGATGAACCGATTTGGGCTTAGGGTTATGGTTTATCGGATTGGATCCGCATGACCATTAATCCACTAATTCTCTCTTGGTAATTTTGAAGATTAATTCCAAATTTGAAAAGATGTTTTCAAAATTGGAATTAATAATTCTAAATTTTAAATATGATATAAAATTAGAATTATGTTGATTATAATTTAGGTAATGTATCTCTGATAATCGTTATTAAAGGATACATTATCTTCGACATCTTGAATTTAGAAAATTCATCCTTGATAGTTGTTATTAAGGATATGTATTATTCAGACATTAAAATTGTTTTTAAGATTTCAAATACGACTTTGACTTAATCAACTATTGTGATGATTCGTTCAATATGATTGACACGTCTATAAATACCCGTTTGAGGTTTATATGGGGTGTGCGATCATCTCCTGAGAGGCTGCTAACTTCTTCCTAGGAAGTCGACCTCCTTTTGAAGGAAGCCGAGCTCGCTTTTGTGGTAGTCGACCACCAAATAAAGAGAGAGAGAGAGAGAGAGAGAGAGAGAGAGAGAGAGAGAGAGTGCGGAAGGCGGTCCGCGCTCTTCAAGATCAAAAGGTGTTCCAGTAGAGCCGAGCTAGCACTAGGGAGTCACCCAGTTCATCATGTTTGTCCGTGTGCTCACCGTAGAGGGTGTTCGTCGCTTGGCAATGAAAGGAATAGTTCCCTTGAGCCAATCACATATCGATGTGTTTATGGACTATTCAAGGGTAATTAACTTAATGAGGCAACTTTTTCATCATATGCTGCATCTTTATTCATAAAGATTGTGATGAACCCCATGAACCCGGGCAAATGATTCTGATGCTATGATGAGATCATGCTAGTGAGACTTGAAATCCAGATGCCCATGTTCTAAATGTTCCTAGTCGTAGGATCACCAATTAGGGTATCGATGATTCCAGATAGACTATTGGTACATGCCCTATACGATAAGGGATAGCTGATATCACAATTACCTATGAGCCGTCATTAATGTACAAGTGCATATGCTCATTAGGGAACGAGTTCACCGAACATACCTGCACGAGGAACACAAAATGGAATCCTTACATGAGTGTCAATAGGATGTTCCTCGGGTGATAGTAGGTGCAAGCAGTCCTTGGACCTGAGGTTGTCATGGTTACCTTATGAGTGCCGACCCATTGCTTTGGTTCTATCCCTACGTGGCCCTCAGCGTCATTTGCCAGGTATTACTGGGTGTATGGAAGCATTCATGGAGGTAGGTGAGCAACCAACATGGAATCGATTAATTCTAGTGAGAGGAGATAATGCCCTATGTGTCCCTGCAAGTGTCGACTTGGGAATTTCTAGCCAGATGTTTTCGACGTTTTATTATTGAGACGACATATTGGCGGGTGGAATACATATGAATCGGTATTAGGGTTTGACACTTCTTCCATACCCTAGCCGACTTCGGGGCATTTTAACCAAGGGATTTAGTTGCATGGTAACTAATCACCGAAGGGCATTTGATCTCTGTAGATTGAACCTCACTCTATCCAAGTAGTCATGACACGTTGCTAGCTAGACGTCAATCTTGACTTGTAAGTGGAGACTCTCACGATCACACTAAAGGGGTTTAGTGGAGGCTCGTAAGATTCGAATAGAAGTCGTTCTATCGGATCCGTCTCTCAGTTATGCACAACTCATTGTTGGCTTAGTGTGGGGCCCAATAGGTCACACACAATAGGCTAATCTCGTAACAGACTTTATGACATAGAGTCCGAATGCGACACTATTGTTGGCCTAAGGTTTTCTACCTTGGTTTTAATCTCGATTTTGATGATAACAAACATGGAACTAATGTTTCATTGAGAAATTCTTTCAGGTTCCAAGTCGGTTAGCGCTCGACGTCCGCGATCAAAAATATCAAAGAAATTAGAAAATTGAAAGGACATTGGTCGACACATTCGGGTTCATCGCGGAGATTTCTAAAAGTTTGACGTGTGCACCAAAGACATCTTGGATGAGTCTAGAGAACATATGGAAAGCTCTCCAAGTTGACGCACACTGAAGGTCGAAACCCATAAACAAAGCATATAAGAAAAATAGACAAGAAAATTACCCTGCCCAGATTCGGTCGATCGATCGATCGTCCGACAGAAGAGGAAATCGGGCAAAAGGCAATTCAATCGATCGAATGCTACCAAAAACTGGCTGTAGGCAAGTCGGTCGACCAAAGTATGCCAGAAAGCGCTAGTATGCCCGCGGTCGGTCGGTCGATCGAACGACGATCAACCGGCAAGCGACCGAACGTCGTCAACGGGCAAAAAAATGCCCGTTGATGACATCTTTGTTTGTGTTTAACTATTTTATTATTGTTTCCGCATTTAGTCGATAAATTGCAATTTGCCTAAGTAGTTCAAGAAACGATTAAAACGGAATTTAGGTTAATTGATTAGATAACATACTATTCATCCCCCCTCTAGTGTGACCATTTCACCAACAACTATATGTATACTAGCATGGACATGCTGCAACTCGATCACGGATCTCATTTACGGACATAGTAGGAAAGGTATTTTCCTATAGGAACGAATGCGCGAGGAAGGAGTTCCTCAGTAACCCTAATTTGTAGGGCATCCCTAAATTGTAGGGATTGACACATAATAATATTTTATGTGATTGATTAAATTTAATTATGAATTAAATATTTAATTATCCACTTGACGGGAATTATATTTAATTATGAATTAAATATAATTTGATTTTGAATCAAATATACATAGTGGGAAAATTAGTTTCTAATCATAAGCCTAACCAATTAATTAGGAATTAATTTATTTGGATAAATCCTAATTAATAGGAATTTGATTTATGGAGATAAATCATAAGACTAATAGATATATGATTTATGAGGATAAATCATAATTCTATTAATTAATAGAAATTCAAATTATTTAGATAAACATTTTTCTATTGTTTAGGGGATTGGTTTATTTAGATAATTATTATTCTTGTTAATAGACTATTAATTTATGAAGATAAATTAAAATTTATATTTAATTGGATTTAATTAATTTTGAATTAATTAGGAAGATATTAAATATAAATTATTTTTTGGAGGCAAACTCCAAAATTTTGAATTACGATGAGAGTTTTTAAAGGGGCCCGGGTCTACTCTTGTAGCCTTTAATATCCAAGATATTAATATTTATTTTTATTTGTGTGATTGTCAGTCTAGCGGACTAGTTCGAAGTCGAGCCGAGTCGACTCATGGTCCGGTGCGAGCTGGCGAGCTCGGGTAAGTAGGAATTTGAATTATGTAGTTTCTTTTCTTGGTTCGGTAAATTTATTTAATTGTTATGTTGCGTGTGCATGATTATTAAATTATGTCGTATATGAGTGTGCATGTGTTGGGTGCTTAAGTGGAGCATGGGGTTAGAATGAGTTTAATTATGTTTAGTCGGGTTAGCGGGTTCATATTTGGCTCGAGGCGGATGCGGGTTTGCTAAGTGCCATTGGAGCGGAGTATAAAACCCCCTCCCATTTGGCTTGCGGCTCCAATGAATGAGTTTAATTATGTTTAGTCGGGTTAGCGGGTTCAGATTCAGCTCAAGGGGGATGCGGGTTTGCTAAGTGCCATTGGAGCGGAGTATAAAATCCCCTCCCATTTGGCTTACGGCTCCCCATTGGAGCCGCACAAGTCTTGAGAGAGGAGAGGAGCCGCCGAGCAGGAGCCAAGCCGCCCCTCCCCATCTCTCTCCCTTGGAGCTGCCAAGTTGGAAGCCAGCCGCCGAGCCTCTTTTCCCCCTCTCTTCCTTTCTCTCTCTCTTTCCCCTCTCCTTGGAGCCAAGCCGACGGCTTGGTTGAAGCCGGCGCCCCCCTTGAGCCTTGGAGCCGCCGCCCTTCTTGAAGAGGAGCCGCCGCCCCCCTCTTTCCTTGTCCTTGGAGCAAAGTGTTTGGGGCCGGATCCGAAGGCCGCCGATCGGAGGTTTCTCATCTAATCTTTCTTCCCAATCGGGTGAGTGGTTTTACCCCTCCTTTCTCGGGCTTCTCTCATTTTCTTGAGTCATTCTTGGAGGTTGAGAGTTCTTGTTGAATCTTCTGTTGTTTCTTGAAGTTCCTCGTTGTTTTCACGTGTTGTCTTGAAGGAGGAGGCCCGAAAACTCCGCCTACGGGGCTCGGTAGCCCTAGGATGACCCTATGGGTGCTCGGCCAAGGTGGAGAAAAGGGTGCTCTCCAAGTGTTTGACAAAATGCCTAAGAGAAGTATTTGATATATTCTTTAAATTTTAGGCTTGGATTAATTTTCTTAATTAAATTCCTTTGATACCAATGCATGAGGTGTGTTTAAATATGGAATTTTCAGTTCATGAATCTATGTTTGCATGTGGAAAGGTTAGTCTTGATACCATGGATGAATTCTTGATTTAAATCATGAATCTTGCTCCTACGATGATGTGGATGCATGTTAGTTCTTGATTAGAAAATTATGAAACTTGTTTTGTATGATGGATTGGATGTTATGAATCTGTGATGACAGTAATTAAGGATTTATATTCTGTAAATTTTGAATTTATTTCCATGTCATGTTGAAAAGTCAATCTTGTTGGAATTTCATGCTGAATTGTTGAATCTGGGCTGATTTTGAATTCTCTGTTGATATGAGAATAGTTCTCTGAACATAGTCGTGTAACCTATCGTTTTGACTAGAAAACATAGTTTGGAAATATAGGACACACTCTAGAGACCAGATTCGGGTTAGATACACCAGTGTCGGGCACAACAGTAAGCTTAAAACAAAACCCTAATCTTGGTGGTTATAATTTTAATTGCAAAATTAAAATTCAAAAAGGGGTAGCATAATCTGATATGAACCAAGAAATAAAAGTTTATGCATGTAATAAAATCTCATGGGTTTATGATGTGATAGGTCTAGGGATTGGGATCGGGTATTGGGTGTTGTAGCATTCCCAACTAGGGCATCCCTAAGACACCGTAGGAGACACTTGGCTTAGGTTATGTTGTGCCATATATTTAGGAATGGCGGAGAGGCTCGGTTAGGAGCCAGATTACGGGCTTGGCCCGGAAGGTTGGATGTTTAACTCCCAACCTGTGTTTAAGGAATAAATTCGAATGGACGAATCCCGATTATTCCTACGTTATCTCTTTTGGAATAAGTTCGGATGGGCAAATCCCGATTATTCCTGTGCTTCCTCGTGGAACAAGTTCGGACGGGCAAATCTCGATTGTTCCCGAGTTTCTTTTAAGGAATAAGTTCAGATGGGCAAATCCCGATTATTCCTGTGATATCTTAAAGGGTCAAGTTCGGACGGGTGAATTCCGATTGTTCCTTCGCGTCTCTTGGAGCAAGTTCGGACAGGCCAATCCCGATTGCTCCCGAGTTTCTTTATACTAGGATAAGTTCGGATGGGCCAATCCCGATTATCCTAGTATGTGTTGTTGCCTTAGGGCGTGGTAGGCTTTGGCATGTTGTTCTTCACCGTTTGGGTGTTGGTTGCCTTCGGGCATGTGTGGCCAGATGACCTATTAGCTAGTTACTCCCTTGTGACCTTTCCTGCTTGAGGCAGATGTTTGCATTATGCTATATATCTATGTTTGGTTTCTCGTGGGGGTTGGTTGAACCGCTCACTGAGTTCTTTTGAACTCACCCGTTGTCGTTTGTTTTTATTTTGCAGAGCCTGACCGCTGAGGTGGGCTGGAACACTTGGCACGACTAGATAGTAGAGGAGCTATATTGATCTCATAGCAGTCCTAGTTAGGGGTCGTAGTCGAGTTTGTAGTAGTTTTGTCATGCACTTGTGATTTGATGATTTGGAGTTGTAGTCCCGTAGGGACATTCATGTCTTTGATTCAGATTTTATTTGTTAAAAGAACTGTTGCTCTTTGATTTATTTTTCTTTACGTACTTGAACTTTTGATAAAAAACTTTACTGCTTATATGAAATCTGGTTTGGTTTTTCTTTTGAAATAAAACTCGTTACATTCTTTCTGCTATAGTTATTTATTGAGTTGGCATGTGCATGATTTAGGCTGTAGGATATAGGCATGTATACCCTGGTCAGTCACGTGACCCTGTGTTGGGGCATGACATAGCCGCCCATGCCCCCCATAAATTGGTGGCCGAACCTCCTTCAATGGTGATGAGAAAATTAGTTTTATATCTTGGAGAGGATTAAGAACTTGATTCTTGAGAGGGTTCTTGAGTGGAAAAGTTCCAAAGAATCCCTCCTCCCCCTTGGCGGTTGGCCATCTTCTTCCTCCTTCCCTGGGCTTTTGTGAAGTTGAATCAAAGGTGTCTTCTACTTGGGTGTGCCGCCAAATTCATCTTCTTGGAGGAGTCCAAGAAGGACATCGAGGTATTCCTTTATCTACCTTCTCGTTTTGTGGTTTTCTCATCCTCTCTTCCTCCCTTTTTGGTGCTCAGTTCTTGGTGGAAGGGCCGGCTTCAGCTTGGTGCGATTCGGGGTTGAGATAGCCACTCTGTTGAGCCACTACGAGTCTTGGTGTTCGCTACCCCTTTTGTTGATCAAATACACACACTAGAAGGGGGGGTTTGAATAGTGTTGGGTGAGTTTTTAACTTATATTCAATTTCTAATGCAACCAAATTGATTGTTCAACTAAATTATGATGCTTGACAATTATAAATAGCAATTAATATCAAATAACATCACAATGCAAACACAAGTAATTTGAGTGGCTCGGCCAACCGCCTACTCCACTACCTTGGATCCACACCAAGGATTTCTAATCAACACTTAATAGACTATGTGATTCCCTTTGAATACAACCGAGGACTTGCTTCTCAACCCTTTGAGAATGCCTAGAACCTATTCACCTAGGCAAAACACAATTCTACAAAGCAAACCCTAAGTGTTTGTACTAGCACACGTAACAAGCTAACGATGAGAACTACAATTAAAAATGATGAAAAACAACAAAAAATGAACTAAAAATGAAACCACAAGTGTGAGCTCCTTCCAAAGCCTCCCAAGTCTACAACTCTTCAAGATGGTGAGCTCGAATCGTTGCCGGAGTTGAGACGAGAAGATCGCTTGAGGAAAATGAAGCTATCATTGAAGCAAGCGAGTGCAAATTGATCTTTTGAAGGCTTAAATCTCTCTTAGGAATGCACTAGTCACTATTAAGATCCTTTAAGAGAGGTTGGTGAGGGGTATTTATAACCCCTCACTCGACAGTACACTCCAACGGGTGTTTTTTTGCCAGTTGGACACTGTTCGGTCGCTTGCCGGTCGATTATTGGTCGATCGACTGATCGACCACCCAGCGACCGCGAGGCTACTGCTCTTTTCTGGCCACATTCGGTCGATCGCTTGGTCAACTGAATCTGGGCTGAGGCTATTTTTACACTCATTTTGTTGCACGCTTTGTTTTTAGGTTCTGTTACCAAGTTTTGACTTGGATAACATTACAAATAGGCTTGAGGTTTATTGCTAGAGGTATATTTATGAAATCTACTTAATAATCTATGAATTCTACACGATTTACGTCGGAGCTTTTTTTGCCAATTTTTTGTATTTCTCCGAGCAAAGTTCGTGCGCGTATCGTAACCTCAACCTGAACTCAAAACTCCACAAATATATTAAATACATGTTTGTTATCATCAAAATAGAGATCAAGTCCTAGGGAGAACCCTTGGGCCAACAATCTCCCCATTTTTGATGATGACAAACAAAACATGAAATTCTATAAAACTCTAAGTATCATTTGTGAGTTTGAGTTAAGCCATACATAACCTATATATGCATCATAAAACAAATGTGACATTTCTTTTTCTCCCCCTTTTGACATCAATAAAAAAGGGCAAGAACCAAGGTACTATTAATGAGTTTCATCAATAAAACCGAGTATCATCTATCATTATAGTTCTACCTAGCAATGTAACCCTATAGAAGGAAAACATCGATAAGTCGCAAAGTCCCATTACAAGGCATTATATAAGTGTGATGATACTACATGAAATGCAATTTTTCAAAAGGCATGCAAATTTTGAAAATTTAAACACTTGGCAAAACACAAATCCCTAATTGCATTCTTAGATTTGTAAAGTTTTTTTCATTTAACGGTTTTGTAAATATATCCGCAAGTTTCTTATCGGTGGATACAAATTCCATGGATATATTTCCCTTAGTTACATTATCCCTAAGAAAATGGTGCCTTAGATCAATGTGCTTGGTCCTAGAGTATAAAATTGGATTTTTTGTTAAATTAATTGCACTAGTATTATCACAATGTCTGGGTAGACATGAATATTTAAGTCCATAATTTAAAAGGGTTTGTTTCATCAAAAGGATTTATGAACAACAATTAGCCGTGGCAATGTATTCTGCTTCGGTAGTTGAGAGTGCAACCGAGTTTTGTTTCTTGGAAAATCAAGAAATAAGACTCATTCGTAGGAATTGGCAACACCCACTAGTGCTTTTTCTATCTATTTTACACTCGGCAAAATCGGCATCCATAAAATCAATTAAGCCAAAAGATGCATTGCATGGATATCATAACCCTAAATCAATCGTGTCTTTCAAATATCTCAATATGCGTTTAACGTCACTTAATTGAGACATTTTAGGACACGATTGAAACCTAGCACCTGCACAAACATTAAACATGATATCGGGTCTACTTGCGGTTCAATAAAGAACGCTTCTGATCATACCTCGATATTGTTTTTCATCTACTTTCACACCATCTTCATCTTTGTCAAGCTTGATTGATGTGCTCATTGGTGTAGAAGTCATCTTGGCTTCATTCATCCCGAATTTCTTAATGAGCTCATTTGTGTACTTAGCTTGATTTATGAAGATCCCTTTGTTGGTTTGCTTGATTTGGAGACCAAACATGAAAGAAAGTTCTCCCATCATGCTTATCTCAAATTCTTCTTGCGTGCACTTAGCAAACTACTCACAAAGCAATTCATTAGTAGCACCAAATATTATATCATCAACATAAATTTGCATGAGTAAAATATCATTTTTATTATTTTTTATAAAAAGAGAAATATCGGCTTTTCCAATGCTAAAACTTTGATCAATAAAAAATTTGGACAACCTTTCATACCAAGCCTTAGGGGCTTGTTTTAAACCATACAAAGCCTTTTTAAGTTTAAAAACATGATTTGGAAATTCAAAACTTTTAAATCCGGGGGTTGTTCAACATAAACATTTTCATCGATAAAACCATTTAAACTCTTTAGGCCTTAGAACTATTAGAGTAACCTAGAACTATTAGAGTAACATAGGAAAATACCTTCATCAGATATAGAATCAAATTTTCCTAGATGCTTCTCAATGTTTAAAATAAAACAATTACATTCAAAAACATGAAAATATCCACACTTGGGATTCTATCATTCCAAACCTCAAAAGATGTTTTCTTGATTTTAGGTATTAATAAAACACGATTAAGTACATAACAAGAGGTATTTATGGCTTCAGCCAAAAATACCTTGGCAAATTATTTTCACAAAGCATGGTCCTAGCCATTTCTTGTAAAGTTCTATTCTTCCTCTCAACCACTCCATTTTGTTGGGGGTTCTAGGGGAAGAAAATGTATGCTCAATACCTAAATCATCACAAAAATCAGAAAATTTTTCATTTTTAAATTCCCCACCATTATCACTCCTAATTTTCAAAATTGAAATTCCCTTTTCATTTATAACTCTCCTAGCAAATCTTTTAAAGAAATCAAAAGTTTCAATTTTCTTAGCTAGGAAGAAAACCCATTTGAATCTTGAAAAATCGTCAACTAAAACATAACAATATAGTTTACCACCTAGACTAGCAACATCACAAGGACCAAAAAAATCCATGTGCATAAGTTCAAGTATTCTAGATGTAGTAACTTGATTAATACTATGAAATGAAGATTTAACTGGTTTTCCATGTTGACATACATCACAAAGTTTGTCTTTTTCGAATTTTATTTTTGGTATTCATTTGACTAAATCCTTTTTTGTTATCTCTTGGATGAGGATCATGCTAGCCTGTCCTAGCCTTCTATGCCACAACCAAGAATCATTTTCCATTGCAACTAAACATTTAACATGAGGATTAGGCAAAACATTCAAGACTAAAGTGTAAACATTTTCTTTCCTATTTCCTATGAACACTATATCATTAGATGGTGCACTTCTAATGATATATTTAGATGCTTCAAAAATAACTAAGTAACCATTATCGCATAATTGGGATATGCTAATCAAGTTATGTTCCAACCCATCAACTAGTAAAACATTCTTAATACACGGGTAGGGAAGAATACCTATATCTTCAATGCCAACAATCTTACCTTTGACATTGTCTCCAAACGTTACATATCCACCATCCTTACTTGATAGGGTTGCAAACAAGTTGATGTCTCCCATCATGTGTTTTGAGCAACCAATCTCCAAGATCCATGTGCTCTTACTTGCTTGAGGATGGTTCTCCATCTACAAAAGGAGAGAATGCAACTTTAGGTACCCAAATCTTCTTGGGTCCTTGAATGTTAGTCATCTTAGGAACCCAAGTAAATCTAGCATTGGGGTTCCTCCTAAGAGAAAAATCTCTAGCCATATGACCAAACACACCACATGAAAAGCAACTTCCATTAAACTTTCTAATGCTATGTGTGTGAGCATGAGAGTGTGCATGAGTATGATTTTTTGATGATTTTCTAGCATTTACAACCTTGTCAACATTATGCTATCATTTAAGTGCTCTACTTGATCACTTAAGAATTTGTTCTCGTTTTCTAGGTTATTCTTAGCATCATCCAAAGCATGCTTTTCTTCCTTAAGTCTATCTACCTCTTTCCTTAAGTCATTGCATGAAAGTAGTAGACTCTCATTTTCTTTCCTAAAGATTTGTTATAATTTTTTGGCTCTTTAAATTTCCTCCTAATGGCATTAAATTCACCATGCATTTGTTCAAATTCCAATTCTAATTCATCTTACGTAAAGGAAAGTTCGCCAAATGTAAACCTTACCTCGTTTTCATTTGCCATAAGGCAAAGGTTTGCCTTTTCGCTCTTGGTCTCCTCTTCACTTGATGAGGACTCACTCTCATCCCATGAGGCCATCATCGCCTTCTTCTTCTTCTTATACTTGTCCTTCTTGTTGGGGTGCGAGGTTGAAGCCATCTCGAGGAGTGGGCAATTTTTCTTCAAGTGCTCGGCTTTGTTGCAGTTATAGCATGTGTAGCCTCCTTTTTCCCTTCTCATGCTGCCTCTCATGAAGCTCATGAATCTCCTTGTTAACATTGTTATTTCTTCAAAATCATCCGTCTTCTCCTCGGATGATGAGGGTTCTTCAACCCAGTGAGATGCTTTTGAAGCAATATTCTTGATTTTGGGGGCATCTTCCTCCTTGTATTGCTTCATATGGGTCTCATGTGTCATGAGAGACCCAATGAGCTCAGAGATCTTTAAGATGCTCGTATCCTTTGCTTCCATGATTACGATGACCTTGGGCTCCCAAGATTTTGGAAGGGAATGAAGGAGTTTCCTTACCTTCTTCTCTTCCCTTATGTCTCTACCAAGGTTAGCAAAGCCATTCGTAATATTTTGAAAGCGAGCATACATGGCAACAACATATTCATGCGGTAACATTTTGAATATTTCATAATCATGCATGTGTAGGTTTATCTTAGATTCCTTAACTTGTGAAGTCCCTTCATGTGTAGTCTCTAAGACTTTCCAAAGTTCATATGCCGACTTACAAGTGGAAATCCTATTAAACTCATTAATTGATAGGCCACACAATATAGTGCATTGACGGCCTTTGCATTTGCATTAAAGAGTCTAATTTCTTTTAGATCCCACTCATCCATATCTTTAGTTGGTTGCTTATACTCTACTTGAATCATTCTCCATACATCCATGCCTAGTGATTGAAGGAAGCCATTCATGCGTATCTTCCAATAGGCATAGTTGTTTCCATCAAACAATGGTGGAGTATGAGTTGAGCTAGTTCGATTTCACTAGACATTCTAGACTGTAGGGTAGATGGTTAAGTCTAATCCTATGACCTTGTTTTGATACCAAATGTTGATCAAATACCCACACTAGAGGGAAGGGAGGGGGGGTTGAATAATGTTGGGTGAGTTTTTAACTTCTATTCGATTTCTAATGCAACCAAATTGATCGTTCAACTAAATTATGATGCTTGACAATTATAAATAGCAATTAATATCAAATAAGCATCACAATGTAAACACAAGCAATTTGAGTGGTTAGGCCAACCGCCTACTCCATTACCTTGGATCCACACCAAGGATTTCTAACCAACACTTTATAGACTATGTGTTTCCCTTTGAATACAACCGAGGACTTGCTTCTCAGTCGTTTGAGAATGCCTTGAACCTATTCACCTACGCAAAACACAATTCTACAAAGCAAACCCTAAGTGTTTGCCCTAGCAAACCTAGCAAGCTAACAATAAGAACTACTATTAAAAATGATGAAAAGCAACAAAGAAGGAGCTAAAAATGAAAGAACAAGTGTGAGCTCCTTCCGAAGCCTTCCAAGTCTCCAACTCTTCAAGATGGTGAGCTCGAATTGTTGCCGGAGTTGAGACGAGAGGATCGCTTGAGGAAGATGAAGCTATCGGCGAAGAAAGCGAGCGCAAATCGATCTTTTGAAGGCTTAAATCTCTCTTAGGAATGCACTAATCACTATTATGAGCCTTTAAGAGAGGTTGGTGAGGGGTATTTATAACCCCTCGCTCGGCATTACACTCTAACGGGTGTTTTTTTGCCCATTGGACGTCGTTCGGTCGCTTGCCGGTCGATCGTCGGTCGACCAACTGATCGACCACCCAGCAACAGCGAGGCTAGTGCTCTCTTCTCGCCACATTCGGTCGACTGCCTGGTCGACCAAATTTCCTTTATTCTTCTCAAATTTTGGGCAGTCGACCAACCGATCGACCGAATCTGGGCTGAGGCTATTTTTTACACTCATTTTGTTGTGCGCTTTGTTTTCGGGTTCCGTTACCAAGTTTTGTTTTGGATAATATTACAAATAGGCTTGAGGTTTATTCCTAGAGGTATATTACATGAAATCTACTTAGTAATCTATGAATTCTACATGATTTATGTCAGAGCCTTTTTTTGCTAATTTTTTGCATTTCTCCGACCGAAGTTCACACACGTATTGTAACCTCAACCTGAACTCAAAACTTCACAAATATATTAAATACATGTTTGTTATCATCAAAATAGATATCAAGGCCTGGGGAGAACCCTTGGGCCAACACTTTTGTTGCGAGGTGCTTGGTGTGGACTTTCATTGGAGGACGTGCGTGTGTGCGTCTTAAAACAGGGAAACGAGCAGCGCGATACCAACCGCGGTATAAGGTATATCTTCTCCTTCTACTCGTAGATTGAATTCCTTAAAGATTGCTAAAGCAGATCATTGTTTCGGGGTGGTTTGAATTTTTAAATTTTTAATTATACTGCATTTTTTGAATCCCATCCCAACAGTGGTATCAGATCCACATTTAGCAAATTTTTGGAATTTTTATTTCGCGTTTTAGTCATGTTTACGTACCGTCTACTCCCTAAATGTCACGCTGCCTGATTTTAGTTTTCGGGGGTTTTTGATTCATTTTCATGTCTCCACGGTTCATGTGATGAATCAAGGTGGAAGCCTACTATCCATATTAATTTTGGACATAATATAAATTCAAAAATCCCGTGGGTTCATGGTTGAACAGCCCCGAGAACCGAAAAATTCAGCATGTGTTGTTTGAACCACTTTGGGTGGAAACGTGATCAGATTTGCGCGATTTTGGATTCTATTTTTTCCCTATCTTTTCATATATGATGTCATGCATGAAAGGATGATTATGGATGAGCCCAATGTGCATGTGATTGTGTGTAAAACGTGATTGTGATGATTGGTTTTAAATTTATGAAATTTTACTATTGTAA
This sequence comes from Canna indica, assembly GCA_034359265.1. Classification (NCBI taxonomy): domain Eukaryota; kingdom Viridiplantae; phylum Streptophyta; class Magnoliopsida; order Zingiberales; family Cannaceae; genus Canna; species Canna indica. The sequence continues at coordinate 41,754,578 of CP136892.1, forward strand.
TTTTTAAATAGGGCCTGCGTACTCCTGCCTTCCTCTTGAGAATTCTGATTGTAATTAACTTCTCCCTCTCCTTAAACCTTTTCCCAACGATTGTTTGGGGTCTTCTTTGTTTAGTTTTGTAAAATTAGAAGTTTAGGGGGCAGATTTGTGACGAGCACGCTTGCTGCCCTATTTTGGTGCGTGCATGGAGAGGAGGTGATCGGCGCCATGTTGATGACGGCTTGAACCCCGGCAAGGCACTGATGGAATCGACAACCTACAAGGTGGTTTTGGGCAGCGCATTGGCGAGATAGAGCTCCCTAAAAACCCTAGGATGATGGCCTTGGTTCGCCCGGTGGCTCGGGTGGAACCCTTAGAACATCCATAATCATCCTTATTTCCTTTATGCTTTTATTTGTAGCTCTTGCTTCAATTGTTGATTGCTTAGATAAATTATAATTGCATAAAGAAACTCTCTAATAATATTGAGTTCGAATGGCTAAGGTATTAAGATTATCGGTGATGCCTTCCATCGTTATGAGGGACAAGTGTGTCTATCAGCACAACGAGTTTGTTGTGCACACACATGGCCATTTGTGCTGATAGACACATTGCACCTCATATGACACATATCTCTTTTGTGTCCTCTGCCACCGGCTTGAACATGACTTACCTTGTTGAGCTACACTCAAGTGTGATCATTTTCTCGCTAGGGCATACGAACGATGGGTCTACTCAACTAGGGCTCCTTGGTTTGTTGTGCACATACAAGGCCTTGGTTGCCCTAGAGGCAAAACTTATGGAAGTCACATAGTGATGTGATTGTTAAAGAGTTACCTACCCATGGACCTATTAGGGTTTGTCGTGTTACATGCAAGACCCAAGTAGGAGAAGTGAGATTCCATTTTCCCCTAAGGAAGTCTACCAACGAGGGCTTCCTGCTTTCAAACAGGAGGGTATTATGGAACCGTGAAAATTAGTAGGAGACATGATTAATTAAAAGACCTTAATAAACATGCATGTAGAATATCTGTTCATTCATGCCTTTATTTTCTTTGTAGCATTTCATGTCACCTTTACTGTCATTATATTGCTTCATCAATGAAAATAAATTAACTAGACCAAATTACGCCGGTTAGATGCGAAATTTGAGGATCATCCTTGTTGGCTTAAGGGTTTCTCTTAAACCTCGATCTTTATTTTGATGATAACAAACAAGTATTTAATCCTGAAGTTTTGAGTTCAGGATGAGGTTGCCAAAAGCATGCCAAGTTTGTTCAAATGAATCGGAAGAAAATACCATCAAAGAAACGGAAGAAGAAAATGTTGCATTGGTGGTCGATCAGTTGGTCGCATTGGCAGTCGATCAGTCGATCGACCGACAAAGTGACCGAACGGCTTAAACGGCTATTTTTTTGCCTGTTGAACGTTCCGTTCGGGTGAGGGGTTATAAATACCCCACACCTAACTTCCTTAAAGCTTCTTAGAAATTTTATTGAGCATAAAAGAAGTCATTTGAGCCTTCATAAGAATTGATTTATTGTGCGCCCTTCGCCTTCGTTGAAAACATTCCTCGAGCGCCTGCTTCCCTGCTTCCCTCAACTCTGCTACAACTCAAGGAGTCATCTTCTTGCAAGTTGGAGGCCTGAAGGCTTGGGAAAGGAGCTTTGGTTTATCCTTAAATTCTTAAGCTCTTTCCTCTGTATTTGAAGTTTATTTCAAACTTGTTTTCCATTTGTAATAGCTGCTAGGTGTGCTAGGGAAACACTTAGGGAAAACTTTATGGGATTGTGTTTTGCCTAGGTGAATAGGATTGAGGGGTTCTCAGAGTGGTGAGAAGAGTGTCCTCATTGTATTCAAAGGGAAACACGAACTTTATAAAGTAGTGGTTAGAAATCTTTGGTGAGGAGCCAAGGTAATGGAGTAGGCAGTTGGCTGAACCACTATAATTAATCTTGTCTGCATTGCTTTCTTGATTGCCTTTCAATGTTATTAATATTTGATCACATCTATTGTCAAGAAACACTTGCACCTAAGTGAAGTTAAAATTGAGTAAAAAAGAAAAATATAAGAAATAAAAGGATAGACACTATTTAACCCCCCTTCTTGTGTCAGGTTTCATACAACAATTGGTATTAGAGCAAAGTCGTAGGTCAAGATTTAACCATCTTCCCTACAAATTAAGATGTCTAGTGAAATCCAATTAGCTCAAGGGTCCTCTACTCATACTCTATTGGCTTTAGGTTTTCAACCTTGGTCTTAATCTCTTAATCTCGGTTTTGATGATAACAAACATGGAACTAATAATTCGTCGAGAAATCTTTCAGGTCCTATATCGATTAACTTTCGATGTCCTCGATCGGAAAAATTGGAAGAAATTGGAAAATCGGAAGGACATTGATTGTCGCTCTCGGGTTCATCGCGAAAGTTCTCGAAGATCAACATGAGCACCAAAGTCATCTTGGACAAGCTCAAAGATCACATGAAAGCTCTCCAAGTTGATGGTCGTTGAAAGCCGGAACCCGGAACTCGAAAATGAAGTGCGGAAGAAAAAGGCTGAAGAAATCAAACTCGGCCTAAGTTCAGTCGACTGGGAGGTCGATCGAATAGGGTAAGAAAAAGGTAGTAGCCAATTCGGTCGACCAAACACTGCCGAAAATAGGCTGCCGTTTCTTCGTGAGGGTAGTTTGCAATCGACCGAGCGTCTGCAATGGATAGTTTTCTGTCCGTTGAGATGCCGTTTCTTCGTGAGGGTATAAATATACCTCACCTATCTCATTTAATCTCTCTCTCTGATTTTTTACAGATTTTATTGAGTAATATCAAGAGAGATTTGAGCCTTCCAAAAGATCAACTGCTTGCGCTCTGTTTCTTTCCGCGGACATCTTCTTCAAGCGCACACGCTGGGCTCAACTCGGGAATTGATTCGAGATCTATCTTATGGCGAGTTGGAGGCTCCAAGGCTTGAAAAGAGCACGATTCCTTGATTTTATTTTAAGCTCTTTTCAATTGTAATTTTAACTATTATTTGAACTATTTTTGGATTTGTGTGAAGACCTAGGATTGTTAGGTCTTGAAATTAGGTGGTAGCCTTGGTGTTTGAGGTTTAAATCCACCGGTGTAACTAAATGTAGTTTGCTAGGATTAAGTTGAGTTGTCCTTAGGTTGAGGTGGGAAAATGCTTTCGGTAGGAAGGTGGGATACTTCCGGGTGTGGAAGTGCCTTCGGTTGGAGAGCGAAGACTTTCCAGTGCAAAGTCCTCGTTGTAAGGAATCTCATTAATCTAGTTAAACTAGTTTGGAAATCCTAAGCCGGGTGCTTAGGTAGTGGAGTAGGCATTGGGGTCGAACCAATATAAATCCTGTGTTTGCATTGATTTAATGTTTGTATTTATTGCTTTACTATTTATCACTTCCGCATCTAAGAATTCAATTGTAAATTGCCTAAACGATTTAAGAAAATGACTAGAATTGGAATTTAGGCTAATTGAGTTAGTAAACACACTATGCCCCCCCCCTCTAGTATTGTCATTTCGTCTTCATACTCCACCACTATTCGATGGAAACAACTATGCCTACTGGAAGATCCGCATGAATGGCTTCCTACAATCTTTAGGCATGGATGTATGGAGGATGATTTTAGTAGAGTATAAGCAACCCGATAAGGATATGGATAAATGGGACCAAGAAGAGATTACACTCTTCAATGCAAATGCAAAGGCCCTCAATGCTTTATATTGCGGCCTATTAATTAATGAATTCAATAGGATTTTTACATGCAAGTCGGCATATGAAGTATGGAAGGTCCTAGAGACGACCCTTGAAGGGACTTCACAAGTAAAAGAATCCAAAATAAACTTACTCATGCATGATTATGAAATGTTTAAGATGCTATCACATGAGTCTATTGATGCCATGCATGCTAGATTTCAGAATACTACAAATGGCTTAGCTAACCTTGGCAGAGAAATAAGGGAAGAGGAGAAGATAAGGAAGCTCCTCCGTTCCCTTCCAAAATCTTGGGAGTCCAAAGTCACAGCCATCATGGAAGCCAAGGACTTGAGTACCTTGAAAATCACCGAGCTCATTGGGTTTCTCATGACACATGAGACCCACATGAAGCAATACCAGGAGGAAGATGCCCCCAAAGGCAAAACCATTGCCTTAAAAGCATCATATCGAGCAGAAGAGTCATCGTCATCCAAGGAAGAGACGGATGATCTCGAAGAAATGGCGATGCTAGCAAGAAGATTCATAAACTTCATGAGGGGAGGCATGAGGAAGGGAAGAGGAGGCTACACTTGCTATCATGCAACAAGACCGGGCACCTAAGGAAGGATTGCCCACTTCTCAAGATGGCCACCACCTCTAACCCTCACAAAAAGGAAAAATGCAAGAAGAAGAAGAAGGCAATGATGGCCACGTGGGATGAAAGCGAGGCCTCATCGAGTGAAGAAGAAGCAAAGAGTGAAAAGACAAACCTTTGCTTGATGGCAAAGGATGATGAGGTAAGATTTATTTTTGGTGAAGTTTCATTTACTCATCAAGAGCTATAAAATGAATTTGAGCAAATGCATGATGAAATGTTTATAAAATGAAAATGAGGTAAGATTTAGGGACTTCACAAGTAAAAGAATCTAAAATAAACTTACTCATGCATGATTATGAAATGTTTAAGATGCTATCACATGAGTCCATTGATGCCATGCATGCTAGATTCCAAAATATTGCAAATGGCTTAGCTAACCTTGGCAGAGAAATAAGAGAAGAGGAGAAGGTAAGGAAGCTCCTCCGTTCCCTTCTAAAATCTTGGGAGCCCAAAGTCACAGCCATCATGGAAGCCAAGGACTTGAGCACCTTGAAGATTACCGAGCTCATTGGGTCTCTCATGACACATGAGACCCACATGAAGCAATACCAAGAGGAAGATGACCCCAAAGGCAAGACCATCGCCTTAAAAGCATCACATCGAGCAGAAGAGTCGTCATCATCCAAGGAAGAGACGGATGATCTTGAAGAAATGGCGATACTAGCAAGAAGATTCACGAGTTTCATGAGGGGAGGCATGAGGAAGGGAAGAGGAGGCTACACATGCTACAATTGCAACAAGACCGGGCATCTAAGGAGAGATTGCCCACTTCTCAAGATGGCCTCCACCTCCAACCCTCACAAAAAGGAAAAGTACAAGAAGAAGAAGAAGGCAATGATGGCCACGTGGGATGAAAGCGATGCCTCATCGAGTGAAGATGAAGCAAAGAGTGAAAAAGCAAATCTTTGCTTGATGGCAAATGATGATGAGGTAAGGTTTACTTTCGGTGAAGTTTCTTTTACTCAAGAAGAACTAGAAAGTGAATTTGAACAAATGCATGATGAATTTAATGCCACTAGGATAAAATTTAGAGACCTTAAAAAGGATAATAAATCCTTAGAAATTGAGAATGATAGTTTATTACTTTCATGTAATGCCTTAAGAAAAGAAGTAGACACCCTTAAGGAAGAAAAATGCACCCTAGAGAAAGCTAAGAAGGACTTAGCAATTGACAACCAAAAATTAAAAAATGAAAACAAGTATTTAAGTGATCAAGTAGAGCATTTGAATAATAGCATGCTAACATTGAAAAAGGAACTTTGCATGCTTAATGAAAAGATAACAATCATACAAAACGCCATGTCTAAGGTTGTCCATAAAAAGAAATCATCACACTCCCATGCTCACACACATACTAGAAGAAAATTTAATGGAAATTGCTTTTCTTGTGGCATATTTGACTGTATGGCCGAGGAGTGTGCTTTGATGAGGAACCCACATGCAAGATTCACATGGGTTCCCAAAATGAATAACACTCAAGGACCCAAGAAAATTTGGATACCTAAGATGGTTTCTTCTCCTTTTGTAGATGGAGATGAATCCTCAAGCAAATAGAAGCACTTGGATATTGGATAGTGGTTGCTCAAAGCACATGACAGGTGACATCAACTATTTGCAACCCTATCAAGCAAAGATGATGGACATGTCACATTTGGGGACAATGCCAAAGGTAAGATTGTTGGCATTGGTGACATAGGTATACTCCCTTACCCGTGCATTAAGAATGTTTTATTAGTTGATGGGTTAAAACATAACTTGATTAGCATATCACAATTATGTGACAATGGATACATGATTATTTTTGAAGCATCAACATGTATCATTAGAAGTGCACCTTCAAATGATATCATGTTCATTTGAAATAGGCAAGAAAATGTCTACACTTTAGAATTAAATGTCTTGTCAAATCCCCATGTTAGATGCTTAGTTGCCTTGGAGAATGACTCTTGGTTCTGGCATAGAAGGCTAGGACATGCTAGCATGAGCCTCATCCAAGAAATATATTGGAAAGAATTAGTTAAAGGCTTACCCAAGATAAAATTTGAAAAAGATAAACTTTGTGATGCATGTCAACTTAGTAAGCAAGTCAAATCTTCATTTCATAGTATTAATCAAGTTTGTACATCTAGAATTCTTGAGCTTGTGCACATGGATCTATTTGGTCCATGTGATGTAGCTAGCCTAGGTGGAAAGCTATATTGTTATGTATTACTTGATGATTTTTCTAGATTTACATGGGTTTTCTTTTTAGCTAAGAAAAATGAAACTTTTGAGTTTTTCAAAAGATTTTCAAAGAAAGTTACAAATGAAAAAGGAGTTTCAATTCTAAAGACTAGAAGTGATAATGGAGGGGAGTTTAAAAATGAAGTTTTTTTTTAGTTTTGTGATGATTTGGGTATTGAACATACCTTTTCTTCCCCTAGGACCCCTCAACAAAATGGGGTGATTGAGAGGAAGAATAGAACCTTACAAGAGATGGCTAGGACCATGTTATGTGAAAACGATTTGCCTAAGTATTTTTGGGTCGAAGCTATAAATACCTCTTGCTATGTTCTTAATCGAGTTTTATTAAGACCCAAAATTAAGAAAACACCTTTTGAACTTTGGAATGGTAAAATCCCAAATGTGGGATATTTTCGTGTTTTTGGATGCTAATGTTTCATATTGAATACTAAGGAGAATTTAGGAAAATTTGATTCTAAATCCGATGAAGGGATTTTCCTAGGTTACTCCACGAATTCTAAGGCATGTAGAGTTTATAATCGTAGAACCATGATTGTTGAAGAATCTATGCATGTTATGTTTAATGAAACTAATGATTCTTCTAGAAATGTGAAGATTGTAAATGTAGGTGAGGAACTTGAGGATCTCACACTTCATGACAAAGAGGTGGAGGATGAAGATAATGAGGAAACCCAACATGAAGAACCGCCATCCTCGAATCTCCCTCAAGTTGAAGAAGAAGAAGAAGAAGAAGCTCTACCACCTCTCCCTAAAGGATATCGATTGGTAAAGGATCATCCAATGGACCAAGTCATTGGAGAACCTTCAACGGGAGTGGTAACACGTTCTAAACTCAAGAATATTTGTCAATATGTAGCTTTTGTATCTCAAGTAGAGCCTAAAAACATTAAGGAAGCAATAGAAGATGAGTTTTGGGTACTAGCTATGCAAGAAGAACTCAACCAATTTGGTAGAAATGATGTATGGGACTTAGTGCCTAGTCCTAGTGAACAAACTATAATTGGAACTAAATGGGTATTTAGAAATAAGCTAGATGAAGAAGGATTAGTTATTAGAAACAAAGCTAGGTTAGTGGCACAAGGGTATAATCAACAAGAACGGATAGATTATAATCAAACGTATGCTCCCGTAGCTAGAGTAGAAGCAATTAGAATGCTTTTGGCATATGCTAGCTTTAAGGGTTTTAAACTTTTCCAAATGGATGTAAAATGTGCATTTTTGAATGGTTTTATTAATGAAGAAGTCTATGTTGAACAACCCTCCGGTTTTGAAAGTTTTGAGTTTCCAAACCATGTTTTCAAACTCAAAAAGGTTTTATATGGTTTGAAACAAGCCCCTAGGGCTTGGTATGAAAGACTTTCAATTTTTTTAATTGAACAAGGTTTTAATGTTGGAAAAGCCGATGTTTCACTTTTCATTAAGCATCATGAAAATGATATGTTATTAGTTCAAGTTCATGTTGATGATACAATCTTTGGTGCTACTAATGAAATGCTTTGTAAGTGGTTTGTTAAATGTATGCAAGATGAGTTTGAGATGAGCATGATGGGAGAGCTCTCCTTCATGCTTGGTCTCCAAATCAAGCAAACTAACAAAGGAATCTTCATCAATCAAGCCAAGTACACAAAGGAGCTCATCAAAAGGTTTGGGATGAATGAAGCCAAGATAGCTTCTAAACCTATGAGCGCATACATCAAGCTTGACAAAGATGAAGAGGGCATTAAAGTTAACAAAAAATGATATCGAGGTATGATTGATAGTCTTCTTTACTTAACCGCAAGTAGACCCGATATCATGTTTAGTGTATGTGTGTGTTCTAGGTTTCAATCTTGCCCTAAAATGTCTCATTTAAGTGCGGTAAAATACTTATTGAGATATTTAAAGGGCACGGTTGACTTAGGATTATGGTATCCATGTCATACATGATTTGATTTAATCGGTTTTTCGAATGCGGATTTTACCGGGTGTAAAGTAGATAAAAAAAGCACTAGTGGGTGTTGTCAATTCTTAGGAGCGAGTCTTGTTTCTTGGTTTTCAAAGAAACAAAACTCAGTTGCACTTTCAACTACCGAAGCGGAATACATCACTGCGGCTAATTGTTGTGCACAAGTCATTTGGATGAAACCCTTTTAGACTATGGACTTGAGTATTCTTGCATACCTATTCATTGTGATAACACTAGTGCAATAAACTTAACAAAGAATCCTATTTTACACTCTAGAACCAAGCATATTGACTTAAGGCATCATTTTCTTAGGGATAATGTGACTAAGGGAAATATATCAGTAGAATTTGTTTCCACCAATAAACAACTTGCCGATATATTTACAAAACCCTTGGTTGAAGAAAGCTTTACATATTTAAGGATGCAATTAGGAATTTGTGCTTTTCCTAGTAATTAATTTTTTTTTTTTCAAAATGTATATGTTTTTCGAAATTTGCATTCTAGAAAGTATCATCACACTTATGTATTGCTCTGTAGTGGGGCTTTGCGACCTATTGGTGTTCGCCTTCTATAGGCTTACATTAATGGGGAGGACTATAGTGGTAGATGATACTTGGTTTTATGGCTTTCTTAGTTTTCATGATGAAACTCATTAATTGTACCTTAATTCTTACCCTTTTTGATTGATGTGAAAAAGGGGAGAAAAAGTAAGGTCACACTTGTTTTTTATGATGCATATAGTTAGGGTGAGTTATATAGTTAGGGGTAGTTAAAAATGATATGCACATTGATAGAGGTAGCATAAGTTGAGTTATAAGTATTTGAATGAATGATAGGTTGAGTTATAAGTAGTTAAATGCATATGCTAAAGTTACATATCTTGCATGCCCTTAATTCATGTATGCCTTAACTCAAGCTCATAAAAAATATATGCATATGTTTATTAAAATTCCATATTATGTTTGTCATCATCAAAAAGGGGGAGATTGTTGGCTTAAGGGTTTCTCTTAAACCTCAATCTTCATTTTGATGATAACAAACAAGTATTTAATCCATATGTGAAGTTTTGAGTTCAGGATGAGGTTGCCAAAAGCATGCCAAGTTCGTTCAAACGAATCGGAAGAAAAGACCGTCAAAGAAACGGAAGAAGAAAATGTCAAAGAAAGGCTTGGGCATAAATCAAATAGATATCTTGTAATATACCCCTAGGACGATCTTATCCCAAGCCTAATTGTATAGTTATCCAAGTTAGAACTTGGTAACTAAATCCATAAAAAAGGCATGTAAAAATTTAAAGTAGAAATCAGCCTCAGCCTGCATTCGATCGATCGGTCGACTGAACAAGGCAGTATCGTTGGCAGCAGCCAATTCGGTCGATTGGTCGGTCAATCGAATGATGCAAAAAAGTGGTAGTAGTCGTAGAAGGCTGCGTCGGTCGACCGATCGAAGCCAAAAATGGGCAAAATCTTCATCGATCGACCAATCGGTCGATCGAATTGAAGATCATAAGTCGCGCGACCCTGGCTCCACTGATTTGATCGATCGATTGGTAGACCGAATATGGGATCGGTAGATTTGTGACAAGTCGGTCGACCCATCGGTCGACTGAGCACTCACATAAGCCAATGGTCGCATTGGCGGTCGATCAGTCGGTCGACCGACGATCGATCAGCAAAGTGACCGAACGGCTTCAACGACTATTTTTTCGCCCGTCGAACGTTCCGTTCGGGTGAGGGGTTATAAATACCCCACACCTAACTTCTTTAAAGCTTCTTAGAAATTTTATTGAGCATAAAGAAGTCATTTGAGCCTTCATAAGAATTGATTTGCTGCGCGCCCTTCGCCTTCGTTGACAACATTCCTCGAGCACCTGCTTCCCTGCTTCCCTCAACTCTACTGCAACTCAAAGAGTCATCTGCTTGCAAGTTGGAGGCCTGAAGGCATGGGAAAGGAGCTTTGGCTCATCCTTAAATTCTTAAGCTCTTTCCACTATATTTGAAGTTTATTTCAAACTTGTTTTCCATTTATAATAGCTGCTAGGTGTGCTAGGGAAAACTTTATAGGATTGTGTTTTGCTTAGGTGAATAGGATTGAGGGGTTCTTAGAATGGTGAGAAGAGTGTCCTCATTGTATTCAAAGGGAAACACAAACTCTATAAAATAGTGGTTAGAAATCCTTGGTTAGGAGCCAAGGTAGTGGAGTAGGCAGTTGGCCGAACCACTATAATTAATCTTGTCTGCATTGCTTTCTTGATTGTCTTTCATTGTTATTAATATTTGATCACATCTATTGTCAAGAAACACTTGCACCTAAGTGAAGTTAAAATTGAGTAAAAAGGAAAAATATAAGAAATAAGGGGACAGACACTATTCAACCCTCCCTTCTACTGTCGGGTTTCACACAACAGTCCTCATTTATGAGAATCTATCTGCTTGAAGTAAATAAACTCAGCAAGGAAAGAAATTATCTAGCATGGTAAAAATTAAACTAACTTCAGAAATTTGATAAGGAAAATTTAGGAATAATTGTTACCTCATAATGTCGCTAAATATATGCACCAAGGTTATAGTTTCTCTTAATTGGCGTCTTACCTAATTCTCATCGTAGCTCTACTTGTCAATCTTGGTGATCTTCATTTCCTAATGTCACTAAAATTTCTAAGTATGAAGGTTAATTCCTTTCGGTCACCATCCCCTCCTTCTTTGCTCGGCCAGACCTTGAGTAGGGCATGCCTTGCTCGGCCGAGCCTATAAGGGTACAAGGAGAGGGGGTTTTTGACCATGAACCCTAACAAATTAGGTTTGTGATCTACCCTAGTTGAATTCTTGATCAAGTTCCTCCCTCTTTACTCGGCCGGACCTTGAACAAGGCTGCCCCTTGCTCGGCCGAGCCCTTGAAACGGGATCTCGATCATCAACTTTAGCGATTGAACCATAAATCTACACGGTTTTAAATTGAAACCGATCTAAAGGGGTTTAAATCAATCGAGGGAATTGGGGAAAATTTTGGCATGACCTTTCCCCTTTTCCCTCTACTCGGCCAGCCCCTAGATCATCAAATTCGGACATCTAAAGTAAATATAATACATCAGCGATTTAAAACAGCGAAGAGATTGAAGAAAAATACTACGTATCGAATAGAACTCGCGAGAAAACCCTCGATCTAGCATTTCTAGTAGGTTCAACCACCCGCCTCACCATATAACCAAAAATCCAACCACTCACCTTGATTAGATGAAGGAGATGGACTAGATGAAGATGATACCGACTTCTCCGACGGCGACACGAGACCGGCGCCATCCACAAGCTTCTTCCCCTCCTCTTCACCTCGGGTTGCGTGCGGCTCTCTCTTGCTTTTAGCCGCACGACGGCTTGGGGTGAGAGGGTTTTAATATTCTTTTTTTGACAAAAATGCCTTCATGACTTAAGTTCCCTCACTCAACTCAACCCGAGCCCGAATTAAGCCCCGACTCGACCCACGAACCCGATTTCAACCTGACTTGAATCGATCTAACAAATTGAATTATACCTTCAATTCGCGCTGATTTTCGTGACTCAACCCGGCTATTCCCCGATCCCGGGCCCTGCACCAAAATAAAATTTTTATATTAGGAAATCTCAGGTATTAGAATCTTCCCCCCTTAAGGAAAATTCATTATCGGATTTGGTAGAGCATAGAAACTCACCATATCCTCGAACAAGGAGGGGTAGCGCTCCCTCATGTCCTGCTCTACTTCCCAAGGATATGGTATTTTTGTAACTGAAACTGATACCAATTGTAGGTCGAAATGGTATTTTTGTAATTTCCAGTTATTTTTTAAAAACTTGTTCAATTTTCATTCAAACTTTCATGACACTACATGATGGTCATGTAAAGAGTATATGTCAAGTTTCAAATGAAAATTATGTCCTTAAGTCAAGATATCAACCTAGCATGGTTTCATTCAAAACTAACTAGTTTTTATGAAACTCGCTAAGTTTCAATCTTAACATTTACTCATGATTTTTCAAACTTAAACCTATGGATACCTAACATGAGTAAATCTAAACATGTTCCCCAAATATGGATTGAAAATGAGACCTTTAAATCAACTTATTGACTTGGGTCAACTTGGTTCAAAAGAGGTTTTCATGAAACCACCTCTATGTCATTTTATCCATATCCATATGAATTTTTCAATCTAAGTGCATGGAAATATGTCATACCTATTCCTAAATATGTTTATGAAGTTTTGGACTTAAAATGAAATGACCAAGTCGATTTGTTGACTTGGGTCAAACTATTCAAGTTCAAGTCCCCTAAAGTGAGATACCAATTGTATTTGATTATCTAGACATGAATTTTCAAGTTTTAAATATCTAGACTCATGTGATATGTGTATATAAACATGTTCATTTGGTGTTTACTCATGAAAATTCAAATATTTATCATGCAAAATCAATCATGAGCATAGAGAAATCATTTTAAGTATAGGTATTCAAATAATTTTTGCAAAGTTAAATCCATACCTTAGTCTTAGATATTTTGCCTAACTTTTCATTTCCTTTTTCATTTTCTTTTAGATAGCATAATCTTTCATTAACGTTCACAACTTGCAAGTAGACTTCATTAGTAGCATAATGAAATAATATGCCTACTAGCAAGCTAACATACTAAATAGCAAGGTTTCAATACAAAGTTTCAATTAAAACCTTAACCTATGCTAGATAGTATAGATTCATTTTAAAGAATTAACATGTTATAAAAATGAATCAAAGAAATCTTAAGATGTGAAATATTTGAAGAATAAGATCTCTACCCATGTTAAATTAGTTTGGACTTACAAGAAGGTCTCTAATAATATATATTTACCTAGAGCAAGTTTCATTCAATGAAATTTGCCTAAGTGCTAAAATTCTACCTACTCATGAGAATTCAAGAGTTTATCATATGAGTATAGAGACATAATTTAATCTTAAACATTGAGGTATAACCCTAAGATTTGGAATTTATCAAAGTTATACCTTATACTTGAAAATTTAGCCAAACTAATCTTTTTTATTCTAATTTTTTTAAAGCCTTTCATTTTATCATAACTTGCAAGCAATATTCATTAGTAGGATAATGAGAATATAATTCTAGCAAGTTATCAAACTAAGTAGCAAAGAGAAGGATGAATTATCGATATCAAAATCTAGTTTGCTAAATAGTTTCAAATTCGTTTCAAAATAAATTATCGTGAATCCGAAACGAATTAAGAGATCTCAAAATATAAAATTTTGGAAAATAAGATCTTCAACTCTTCCTATTGGTTGAAAACTGAAAGGCTACAATTAGCTTATAATTTAAAATCACAAGATCGATTAGGCCCATTATAGGCCACTTAGGTCTCCGAGGAGACCGAAGATCAAAAAATTAAAAATCATTTGAAATATATTAAGAACGGGGAAATCTACTAATATTAAGCATATATCAAACTCCAACTCTAATTTAAACAAGAGGTATAGGAGATGATACCAAAGTATTTGATGCCAACTTTACCATAGGCATCATGATGACTTGGAGTTGCAACTTTGAAATGGTACAATCTATGAATCCTCAAGAACCTTCAATCAACCAACTTCATCTCACTCTTGTACGGTATTTCCCCCTACAATAGAAGATGAGATCTTTGGTACCCAAATGCCTTTGGGTCCTAGGGGGTTAGTGGGCTTAGGTACCCAAAGTGTCTTCACAACACTTGGGTTCATTTTGAAAGTACAATCATATATGGCATGCCCATACACACCACAACAAAAGCAATGTCCATTAAATTTCTTTTTGTTTTTGCTATGGACATGAGATTTATTATTAGAATGCTTGACATGTGAAACATGATAAGTATGAGCATTCTTAGAAACATCATTCTTCTTCTTATGATCATAAGATTTAGAAGTTGAATGTCTAACATGAGATTTAACATTAGCATGAACATTCTTTTTCGAAAAATCATTTCTACTAAAATTCTTACATGAGGAAATATTTTTCATTTCATTCACTTTCTTGTTTATTTTTAGAACCTCGTTTTTCAAATCAATCATGGATTTTTGAATAGCATGCAATTGGGTTTTTAACAAGCTATTTTCATTCATTAAATTATCATTTTTATGTTTCAAGTTCTTAATCTCAAATTTCATATCATCATGGAAAGAATCAAAAGTACTAGTATTCAAATTTTCATTTTCTAATTCATGCACATGAGAGCTAAGCCTTAAATTTTCCTTCTTTAATTTCCTATTTTCCTTATTCTTTTTCATAAGCAGTTCATACATCTTTTTACATTCTTCTAGTAGTTCTTCATATGACATATCAAGGGATTTTGAGCTACTAGAATCATTATCATTAACATTTTGAACATGACTAGAAGATGGAGAATATACCTCATCTCGAAGACCCATGAGGCAAATGTTTGATGTAGCTTCATCCTCATGTCTAGAAGAGGCTTCGCTTGATTTGGATGTGGAGGAAGAAGCACACTTCTTTTTGGATTTCTTTTCAAGAGTGGAAAATTCTTCTTCTTGTGTCCCTTCTCTTGGCAAAGAAAGCACCTAAGTTTTCGTTTCCGATTCTTGCTTGTGCTTCTTTGGCTAGAAGTGCTTTGGGCATCAAAACCGAGGTTAGTACTAGGGGGATGACCATTGTCATCACCACCCTCAATAAAAGTATTAAGCTCTTCGGTTTTAGCATAATTGTAAAACATATTTAATGTTGCACAAATTTCAAAAGCGGAAGAATAATGCATAACCTTTTCAAATATTTCATTTGAAAATGAGCAATATAGGAGATGCGTTGTTTTAGCATTTAATTCAAATAATCTAACTTGTTCTTGAGTCCAATCATTTAAGTCAATGGTGGGCTCAACATACTCATTCTTTAGCATGCACAATAGATCTAAACTTTGTGTTTTAAGAAAGGTATACATCCTACTCTTCCAAACACCAAAGTTTTCTTCATCAAACCTAGGTGGTGCAAATTCTATACTCTCTAGTGCCATTTTTCGGATCGAGGCAAGATGTAGACGAGATGGTGAACTCTCAAACCACGACCCGCTCTGATACCAATTGAAGTTGAAATGGCAACACTAGAAGGGGGTGAATAGTGTGTTTACTAACTCAATTAGCCTAAATTCAATTTTAGTCATTTTCTTAAATTACTTAGGTGAATTACAATTTTACGATTGGATGCTGAATCAAGATACAACAATTAAGCACAAACAAATATAGCAATGCAAACACATGATTTATAGTGGTTCGGCCCCAATGCATACTCCACTACCTAAGCACCCTGCTTAGGATTTCCAAACTAGTTTAACTAAATTAAATCGGTTTCCCTTACAACGAGGACTTTGCACAGAAAAGTCTCCGCTCTCTAACCGAAGGCACTTCCACACCCGGAAGTATCCTGCCTTCCTACCGAGAGCACTTTCCCACCTCAACCTAAGGGACAACTCACTTAATCCTAGCAAACTACGTTTAATTACACTAGTGGATTTAAACCTCAAACACGAAGGCTACCACCCATTTTTAAGACCTAATAATCCTAAGTCTTCACGCACAAATCCAATGAAAAACAAGTTCAAATAAACAGATAAAATACAATCGAAAGAGCTTAAGAAATGAAAGAAAAACCACAGCTCTTTTCACGCCTTCAACTCGTCAAGGGGATGAGCTCGAATTAAATCCTAAGTTGAGGAAGAAGACTGGGCGCTTGCGAGAATGTTCGCAGAAAGAGCAGAGCGTCGTCGTTGATCAATCTCTGGAAGGCTTTAATCTCCCTTTAGAATGCTCAATAATATATGTAATTGTCAGGGAAGAAAATTAAATGAATTATATGATGGTGTATTTATACCTTTCTGAAGAAACGACAGCTCAACGGATAGTTTTCTATCTGTTGCAGGCCGCCAGTCGATTGGTCGGTCGATCGACCGATTGATCGGTCATTCGACCATTGCTTTCTCTCTGTGGTCTGTCGATCGACGGGTCGACCGCCCAGACGCAAGATCGCATTCCCTCAATCCGGTCAACCGATGCAGGGATGCCAAGATTGCGAGCCGCGTGATTTTTAATTCGGTCGATCGATCGGTCGACCGCTAGGGCTACTACCCATTTTAGTCCTCTGTCGGTTGACCAACCGATCGACCGAAGTAGCCACTGCCTATTTTCGACAGTGTTTGGTCGATCGACCACCCGGTCGACCGAACCTAGGCTGAGTTTGGTTTCTTCATCCTTTTTCTTCCGCGCTTCGTTTCCAGATTACAACTTTCAACGATCATCAACTTGGAGAGCTTTCTATGTGATCTTTGGACTCATCCAAGACGTCTTTGGTGCACACGTCGATCTTCGAGAAGTTTCCACGATGAACCTGAGCGCGACGATCAATGTCGTTCTGATATTCCGATCGAGGACATCGAATGCTAATTCATATGGAACCTGAAAGATTTCTTGACAAAATATTAGTTTCATGTTTGTTATCATCAAAATCGAGATTGAGAGATTAAGACCAAGGTTGAAAACCTAAAGCCAACAGCTAAATGATAGGGAATATCTTGGAAAGATGCAAAGCAAAAGTGATGAAGCAATATTTCTTGGTTATTCAACAAACAGTGAAGCATATAGAGTATACAACAAACGCAGTGAAACTGTTATGGAGTCACCAAATGTGAAAGTTGATGACTGACAAATCTACCATACTCTGACTACTGATGAGAACCAGAGTTTGACTGCTGATGAGAAAATAGTTGAAACTATTGATGGGACTTCTCAGGAATCTTCCAAGACAAAAATACAGACAGTTGAAACGGTTGATACAACAAAATCTGAGACTAGCACTAAATAAGAAACTAAAAATACAACTGAAAAGACTGCACGAGCTCTCAAAAATCATCATCTGAAGAATGTAATTGAAGATGTGCATGATGGAGTCAAGACCAAGAATTAGTCCAAAAATAGTCATCAAGGCATGATTGGATATTCTTGCTATACCTCAACTGTTGAACCCAAAAGCATCAAGGAATCTTTGAAAGTTGAATTCTTGGTCATAGCTACGCAATAAGAACTCAAGTAGTTTGTCCGAAATGATGTTTGGGAATGGGTTCCAAGACCTAAAGGTGTCAATGTGATTGGAACCAAGTGGGTTTTCAAAAACAAGACTGATGAAGCAAGAAACAAAGCCAAACTTATTGCTCAAGGCTATAATAAAATTAAAGGTCCGGATTATGATGAAACTTTTGCTCCTATTACAAGGTTAGAGTCTATCGAGTTACTTCTTGCCTTATCTTGTTGTATGAAATACAAACTATTTCAAATGGATGTTAAGACTGCTTTCTTGAATGGTATTCTTAATGAAGAAGTCTATGTTGCATAACCAAAAGGGTTTGAAGATTCTGCTCATTCTGATCATGTGTATAAACTCAAGAAAGATTTATATGATCCAAAACACACACCTAGAGCTTGGTATGAAAGACTAACTCAATTATTACTCTTGAAAGGTTACAAAAGAGGAGAGATCATCAGACCTTATTCATTAAGAAGAAAGAGTCCCATCTAGTATCATGCAAATTCTAAGGAGTCTCATCATCAAACAACTAAGAGAATTCTTAAGTATATGAAAAGTGCGTTGTTTTTTGTCATTGGTATTCTGTTGATTGCAACCCTTGTCTAGTTAGTTATATAGGAATAGATTGGGCTGGTAATATTGATGACATAAAGAGTACTTCAGAGGTAGAACACTTGACAACAGGCAATTCCAACACACTGTTGACCTGGATAAGGAGCATGTTACTTGAATATGGTCTTAATCAATAAGAGAGGTTTCATTATATCATAGATTTAGTTGAAAGGAGGCAGTTGCAACTTGAGTACATTACAACATAGAGACAAGTGACAAATATCTTCACGAAGGATTTAAAAGATGACAGGTTTGAGCAGTTGAAGTCTGCTCTTGGATTATGTGTCATATGACACATTTTATTTTGAGTTGAAATAAATAAATAAGTTTTTATTATGATGAAAATGAAAGGGTTTTAGTTTTATTCATTCTTTTCATCACTTATTAATGAAGACTCTCTTATGCTTTTTTTGCCTCAATTTTTTGTCGAAGTATAGATGCCTTCCTTGAAGCCCGCACGTGTGATCCTTTATGGTAAAAAATTTTTATGAGATTTGGTTGCAGGTATATTGTCAAAAGACTTTAAGTGAAGAGGAGTCTGACCAATTGAGATTTTCTATAAGACAGTGTATCATTTGATACCTCTTTTTATGAGAATATGAGATATTTGAAAAGTCTCTCAAATCCTTTTTGGATAGTGTGTCATGTGATTCATCTCTTGTTCATTGAAGATTTATTCTCCATGTTTATTGATTTCGGCTGGCTTTTTTTTGTTGCTCTTTAATTTTCTTCGACGGGAGGCTGACTTTAAAGAGGATCTAAACTGATTGAACTTCTATCATCGTCCTAACATTGCAAGTCGGTTCAATGCCTTGATAAATTAACCGTCTGTTTCACTCATCCTCGTCTATTTAAATCAGAAGTCTTGATGTTGGGCAGTAAAAATATCAAGATGTGCTTTGAGAAAGAGATAACTACTTCCATGGCTAATGAGATGGTGTTTTCAAGCCCTCTTGATAAATGGGCTATCTCTGAAGAAAATAAAGTCTTGTCTATTTTGGTCTTGTCAAACTTCTATCTTTTGCTAGTCTATTGTCTAGTTGTATGTTTTGGTTTTGTTTGTGACTATGAGGGTTGTGGCTTTGTGTGACTATTTGTGACTATGGTGGGTGTGACTCTTGTGTGGGATACTATGTTGTTAACTTGATAGTTATTGTGCTTATATGTGATTATTATATTCTTCTATAAGTTGATTATGACAGGTTGAGTGTTCGCCAAAAAAGCCAAAGGGGGAGAATGCTAGTGTTTGCTCTTGTATGTTGGTTGTATTTGGCAAAAGAAGCTCTTAGCTCTACTTATGTTTTGATAGTCTCAAGCAGTTCCAACTATGGAAAGACAGATTTCTTCTACCTGCAGTTTATGGTATTCTAGATAATTTTTGGTGCGAATATGATGGCAATTTTTTGTGCGAATATTATGGCTGATGAACTTATGGTTTAATGATGATTGTCTTGATATTTCTGATCATTTAATCAACATTTTTTATGTTTGCATCCAGTTAAGTTTTGAAGAGTTTTTTCTGTTCTTTATTTCCAAGCGTTACTGTTGCTTAAATGATTATTTGTTTTACGTTGACAGTTTCAAACTGAAGTCTATGAATAAGTGAGTGGTTGAAGTCAGCATTTATTCATATCCTTCAATTGTCACATATAAATATTGGAGAAGGGATCTATTGTCGACATCTCCATTGTGCAAATACTATGTTGTTAGTTTTAAGGGAGTTGAGACGACTTAGTGCAAAGAAGGCAACATCCTACTCAATATATATATTCATATTGAGATGATTGTGGGCTGCTAACTTATTACAACACAAGGATTGTGTGGAGGACAGAACTCTGTGGCTAGGACGTCATAGAGACACAAGTCGGTATGTACTTGTAATAACAATAGGTTTTGTTATTTCCAATTCACTGTAGTACGAATAGCTAGATTTCAGTGTGTGAAATCTTAGAGCTAGACATTGTACTTTCTGGTAGTGGATTGAGCATCTGTTCGGTGAGTGCCCCATGGATTAGGTGACAAGCTTTGTCACTGAACTGCGTAAATAAATACTTGTGTTTGCGTATGTTTATTTTGGTTCTTAGTTTGCTACGTAAGGTAGTTGTTATAACAGTTGCAACTTCCTATGCAACTGTCATTTACAGAAGTTCCCTGAGATACCTATATTGTCATAAAGGAAACAAATTAATCTAGTAAAGCTAAGTTGGAAATCCTAAGCGGGGTGCTTAGCTAATGTAGTAGGCATTGGGGTCGAACCACTATAAATCGCATTGTATTAGCATCGGTTTTCTTGTGTATTATTGTATTTATTGCTTCCACTTGTTATTTGAATTAGTGAATTGCCTAAGTAATCAAGAATCATTTGAAACCGAAATTAGGCTTAAAGTTTAGTTAGCACACTATTCACCCCCTCTAGTGTAGGCCATTTCACCAACACCAACTTCCCTTGCTCATCTCTGACTCCTGCTCAACTCCGACTCCTTCTCGCCCCTGGCTCCCCTTACTCACCTCCGACTCCCCCTGCTCGCCCCCGACTTCCCTTGCCCGGCTATGGCATGTCTCCCAATGCCTACACCTTCACAGTCCTCGTCAAGGGTCTCGTAAAGGATAGATGGCTTCCAAAGGTGCGTAAGTATCTGCTAGAGATGATGGGGAGAGGCATCCGCCCTAATGCTGGCACCTACCTCACTGTGTTCGAAGCCTACCTCCTAGAACAAAAGGTGGACGATGCTAGGGCTCTGTTAAAGGAGATGAGAGCGAAGGGCTTTGAGCCCAATGAAAAGATAGTGAGGGTGAATCTTGGTAAGCGCGATCAGGTCTTCAGAGGCATCTTCTATGGCTTTTTCTATGAGTTGTATGTACAAAGATCACTCAGATTGAACTACTAGTGCAGTTGAGCTTCTCAGCCTGGGATGTTTGCTTTGGAGGAATGTTATGTAAGTCGAATGGCCTACAATAGAGGGGGGGTGAATAGTGTTTTTACTAAACTTTAACTTAAATCTGGTTTTAATCATTTCTTACAATCTTTAGGTTAATGCTCAATTCAACTAGATGAATGCGGAAGTGAATAAAAAAGTAATCAAACACTCATGAATGCAATGATAACATAACGAATTTATAGTGGTTCGACTCTAATGTCTACTCTACTACCTAAGCACCCCGCTTAGGATTTGAAAGTTTAGTTTACTAGATTAAGTGTATCCTACAAGAGGATTTATAGGCTAAGGCACCGACCCTCTTACCTGAGGGTTACTCTCACACCCGAGAGTACTAGCTTCCAACACCTCTTCTGCTAAGGACTACACCACTAATATTAGCAAACTAAGTTTACACCGGTGGATTTAAGCCTTTACACCGGTGGATTTAAGCCTCTACACTAAGGCTACCACCATACACACAAACCTAGTGTTAGTGTTATTTTTTGTGTGTTGGCTATATTTGGCAAAACTATTCCAGATTGTTCTTTATTGAATTGATAGTTACAACTGCATTTGTTTATGAGGAGTTCTCCCTAAGTTACTCAATTTTAAAACAGTTACAATTGCTCTTGTAACTGTGGATTTCAGGATGGAGTTGCTGCTGCAATGATGATTTTGGTCGCTAATTAATGATGATTTTCTTTATTATCTCTCTGATATTTTAATCATATTTAATTACCTATTTATTGCCTATTCATTTTTGGAATATGGATGTGGTCTTCATTAATTTACCAGGCGTTACTTCTGAAGCTTTATGATCGATGCTTTATGGGGATTCATGGTTGCTTGTTCGGTTTGAACTGATAATTGATCATTGATATTTTAAATGATCATTGATTAAATAGACAGTTATTCAGATTGATTGGTTTTCACTTATACATACTGAAAGAGTAGATCTGAAGGTTTGCAAGTCTCTTATGTGTGTAAACTGTGTTGCTAGTTATTTGATGAGTTGAGACTACTGAGTGCATAGACGGCAACAAACTACTTCACTTATCTTTAAGCCAAGATGGAATTGGGTTGTTAACTCACTACAACACAGACTATGTGGAGGACGGAACTCTATGATTGAGTTGTCATAGAGAGGCAAGTCGGTTAGTACTTGTAATAGCAAATAGGTTATTTGTTATTTCCAATTCACTGTAGTACTGATAGTTGGATTTTGGAGTGTGAAATCCTGAAGCTAATATTGTACTTGATGATAGTGGATTGGGCATCTGTCCGATGTGGGCTCCGCAGATTAGGTGACAAACTTTGTCACTGAACTGCGTAAACAGATCATTGTGTTTGTGTGTGTTTCATGTGATTCTTACTTTGGTACTTACTCTGTTTCTTTTAAGTAGTTGCAATAGCGGTTGCAACTTCCTGTTTAACTGTCTCTAAACAGAAGCTCCCTTAGAGACTATCCTGTAAATTGGAATCAGAGCGATTGTGCTAACCTTTACTTGCACAGATCCTTGGAGTGACTCTTTTTCTTTTAGGCTCAAGTTGGAAGGAATGCCTATGGGAAATTCTGTTAGTGTTACTTCATTACTCGTTGGAACAAACTATGCTTATTGGAAGGCTCGAATGAGAGCTTTCATCAAGTCTTTGGATCATCGTTGCTGGGACACTATATAGATTGGCTACACACCTCCAATGATAGATGGGACTGAGCGGAATCCCAAAAGCCAGTATACTGAAGTAGAAATTGTTGCAACCAACCCTGACAATAAGGCTCTAACTACTATCTTCAGTGGTGTAAAACCCTCTCAATTCAAACTTATCTTGGCTTGTACTTTTACAATGCAAGCCTAGGAAATCTTAGAAACCAATCATGAAGGATCCATGACTCTGTGGAAATCCAAAGTTGAAATCCTTAACACCAGATTTAAAAATCTGAAAATGGGAGAAGATGAAAACATTCAAGACTTCCATGGGCATATCAAAGATCTTATGAATAGTGCTACCAACCTTGGAGAATCATTCTCATAAGAAAAGGTTGTTAGAAAGGTTATGAGATCAATGCCTATAAAATTCGACATGAAAGTTGCAGCCATCAGGAAGTTCATGATCCATCAACTATTACTCTCGGCATCTTGATGGGAAAACATGAAACCTATGAGTTAGAACTGTCTAAAAAATATTCTCATAAGGAAAAGAAGAAATATTTTGCCTTCAGTGCTACTGAGGATGAGATTAAATCTGAAGACTGTTCTGAAGATGAGATGGATACTGTGTTTGCTCTTATGACCAAGAACTTCAAGAGATTTCTGAGAGCCAAGAATAAGCAAAACCAAAATTCTCAGTTCCAACAGCAGTTTCAACCGACCAGTTCAACTAGTTCTAAATCAAATTTCTATGTTGGAGAAAACAGAAGGAGTCAATCTTCAAGATTCAAAAATGATTCAAATAGAAGTTAATCATCAGGAATCAAATTTCTTTACTGTCACCTAGAGTGATGATGAAGAAAATGACTTTGAAGAATCTAAAAAAGGAAATTTTAGAGCCTTCACAACTAGTATTGGTGACTCAGTTAGAACTTTAGAAAACTCAGATGCGGAAGATGATCACTGCAAAGTTCAATGTGCTAACGGTCTTGAGGAAGCCTACCAGGAGATGTTTGATAAATGGGTTGAAGTGAAAAAACTAAACAAGTCTCTCAGTAATCAAAACAAGTTGTTGATTGAAGAAAAGAAGAACCTTGAGCAGAAAATTCAACATATTCAAACTCAGATTGCTTATAAGGAAGACAAAGAATCCAAGTTGATTGTGAAACTTGAAAAGGTAAAGAAGGGAGTTAAAATAATGAATGCTAGGGGCATATTATAACAAACTATCTCAAACTCTCCAACAAACTGAGAAGGAAGAATCATGAGAAATCCCCAAGGCAGAAAGTTAAGCAAATTTGGGTAAGTAAGGCTGATCTAAACTGTCATGTTACTTTTATTTCAAAGACTATTTCTTCTCTTGGTTCTTGGTATTTCAACAGTGGGTGTTCTCAGAATATGACACAGAGTCCAGATAATCTGAAAGATATTCAAAAACATGGAAGAGCAACTGTTACCTTCGGAGATGGAGGACAAGGGAATGTTGTAGAAGTTGGAACTCTTAATGTCCCAAGAATTTCAAATCTGGAAAATGTCCTACTTGTAGAAGGTCTCAAGGCTAATCTTGTAAGTATAAGTCAGCTTTGTGATCAAAATTTAAATGTTCAATTTACTAGGAGTAGCTGCAAAGTTTTTGATGAGGATGGTGACTACATCCTTAAAGGAAATAGATCAAAGGACAACTGCTACAAAATAGCTTATTCTTCTACTTGTTTTTCTGCTATTTTATTTGACATCAACCTGTGGCATTGACGGCTTGATCATGTTAATTACAGAGATCTAAAGAATCTTGTAAATAGTGGAGCAGTTAGAGGAATTCCTAAGGTGACTGGAGAACCTAAAGGTACTTACAACACTTGTCAAGAAGGCAAATAGATGATGCAGTCTTATCACCAGTTACAACTGGTTTCTACATCAAGACCTCTGGAGCTTCTTCATCTGGAATTGGTTGGTCTTATGCAAGTTGAAAGAATTGGAGGTAAAAAATATATTCTTGTATGTGTTGATGATTTCTCTCACTTTACTTGGACAGAATTTCTAAGAGAGAAGTCAAACGTCTTTAAAAATTTCAAATCTCATTGCTTAAGACTCCAAAATGAGCAGGAACTTCCTATTATGAAGGTAATTAGAATAAGAAGTGACCACGGAAGGAAATTTTAGAATATTTCATTCTCTGAGTTCTGTGATGAGAATGGTATCCTTCATGAATTATCAGCTCCTAAGTCTCCTCAGCAAAATGGTGTGATTGGGAGAAAGAAAGCCTAAATGGTTATGGAAGGGAAGAAAGCCAAAATCTGCTAAAACACTGTATGAATTACGGAAGGGAAGAAAGCCTAACCTTACATATTTTTATGTTTTTGGTAGCAGGTGCTATGTTCTAAATGATAGGGAGTACCTTGGGATGATGCAAAGCAAGAGTGATGAAGTCATATTCTTGGGCTATTCTATTAATAACAATCCTTACCGCGTCTACAACAAACTGACACAAACTATGATGGAGTCGGCAAATGTGAAGGTAGATGACTCTCAAATCAGCTAGACTTTGACTGCTGATGAGAACGCAGTTACAACTATTGACAAAATTGCCCAAAACACTACCAAGGTCTCTAATCAGTAAGTTGAAACTGTTGATCCAACTAACTTTGAGACTGACACTGATCATGATGATGAAAGTGATGATTCCAGAACTGGAAAATCTACAAAAACTCTCAAGAATCATCTCTTGCAAAATGTGATTAGAGATGTAAATGATGGAGTCAAGACCACGAATCAATCTAAGAAAAATTAGCAGGATATGATTAGGTACGCCTGCAATACTTCCACAGTAGAACCAAAAAATTTGAAGGAGGTCTTGAAAGATAAATTCTAGACCTGATGTGTGGGAACTTGTTTCTACACCTGAAGGGGTCAATGTTGTTGGAACCAAATGGGTTTTCAATTACAAGATTGATGAAGTAGGGAACATTACAAGAAATAAAGTCAAACTTGTTGCTCAAGACTTCAATCAAATTGAAGGACTGGACTATGATGAAACCTTTGCACCAGTTGCAAGACTGGAATCCATCAGATTGCTGCTTGCTATATCCTACTGTATGAAGTTCAAACTATTCTAGATAGACGTTAAAACTGCCTTCCTAAAAGGATTTCTCAAAGAAGAAGTCTATGTTGAACAACCAAAAGGTTTTGAAAATCCTACTCATCCTGACTACACTGAAGAAAGCCCTTTATGGGCTTAAACAAGCACCTAGATGTTATGCTTGAAAATTCTAAAATAATAATATTTTATTCTTAAGCAAGGGACCATGGGCCCGAGTTAGCATGAATTGGCGTAGAGCCGCATAATTTAATTCGGGTAAGCTTTGTATATGGAAAAAAAAGAAAAAATATATTTATTACATTTCTGTGGTTTAGCATGCCAATATGATAGAGGGTCTCGAGATAAATTTAGTGGTTCAGTCGGAACTCGAATCAGATGAATGCACCCCTGCCCTCCTCGATCACAACATGTCACGAGACCTGCTACCCTGCTGCCACCAGCCACACTACTATACCCCTGTACCTCTCTAATCTAACTCAGATGCTGCAAAACAACAGCAATGAGGGGTAAGTCCAACTAGGACTTAGTGAGCATATCAGTCCTCAATCCATCAAATCAATCATCATGCATAAAAACACAAATAGCAAATATATAACGTAATAACAACATCAAGAGAAATCAACATTATGAATGAGGTGTAACATATCCACCACTCTACTCATGATAACTGCATCCATCAATAAGTATAAGCATATCCACAGCTATAAAATAGGATGAATGCAACACCTCAATCATATACATGCAATGCGACACCTCAATCATATGCATGCTCCGTCGGTCCCACATAGCCACATAGGGTAGGTAGACGGGTGGCCGCCGAACTACCACCCA
Organism: Canna indica; assembly: GCA_034359265.1. Classification (NCBI taxonomy): domain Eukaryota; kingdom Viridiplantae; phylum Streptophyta; class Magnoliopsida; order Zingiberales; family Cannaceae; genus Canna; species Canna indica. Next base: position 41,781,293 of record CP136892.1, read on the forward strand.
ACTCAGTGTCGTCTCTTTAGGGCATGCCCTCCCCTCACCGGCACTGGCTCTTCCGATCCATCTCTTTGGGGCATACGTTCCCCTCACCAATCGGGTCTCCTGACTATCTCTTCGGGGTATGATCTCCCCTTACCAGCCGGACTTTCGGAATAACGCCAACGCTATCTCTTTGGGGCATACCCTCCCCTCACTAGCGAGGCTTCCGGGAAATGCAATAAGCACATCACACCACCATACCCACAGGTACATAAGCATAAAAAAGATGTACTATCAACAGGTAATAAAGGGTATGCCAAGTGCATACCTCATCCTCCACCTCCTCCTACCATACATCACAACCACATACAGATATATATATAGAAATAGTGCTCATAAATCATGAATACTCAGCACAGATAAACAATCATTTAATAGAATTATAGCACATCTAATCATTGTAAGAAAGGAAGCATGTGTATCATTAAAGTAGTGCAAAAAGGAACTCCAATTGTAAATTAATGGACTAAAACAACAGGATAAAATAATTCGTCATAGGAATCACTGATCTAGGATAAGATTCACCTCATTAACTACTATATTCATGAATTATCTCATATTGAACCATAAAAACATATAAAATATAATTTTTCAGCTTGGCACGCAAAACGAGGCATCGACCGCCTATTGCCTTCAAAATTCGGAGGTCTGATAGCTTAACTAACCTCGCCAATGAATCCACAACATCGATTAGGTGAAATTCATATATAACATGAATATTTTTGCTAACCATAAGGTCTCCAAATAATTATTTAGAATAATAGAAGAATTTTCTTAAATTTATTTAATAAATTACTGTTACGAACGAATATAACGATGTTACAATCAATAAATCAGTACTGAAATCTCAGCCCTTCATCTAAATAGGATCAAATCACAGTCTTCCATCTAATATGATGCAATCATAGCCCTTCATGTCACCCAAATCAATCTTAGCCCTCCATTTCATCTCCTCGCCTAGGTTTCATCTAGTCATCTTCCTCCTCCCCTCCATACCATCCCGCCGCGTCGACGCCCTTCCCCGGTCGGCCGAGCCACCGGCAACCCTGGCGCCGACGCTGACATTGATGCTGGTGCACCATCGTGTGGCCGCCGACAGGCAGGCTAGCTAGAAAGGGGTAAAAGAAAAAAAAAGAATATTTTATTCCAAAAGGCGTAAACAATATGGTTCAATTAAGAAACGACAGATCCGACTACCGATCCGATACGAGAAAATGCGTCAAAAATTAATGAAAAATCCTGAGACCTGTGAACAATGACATGAATCAAGAATTAAAAAAAATAAGGTCTAAATCCACTCACTGGACAGAGAGAAAATGGAAGGAAAAGACTCGCAGGATCTTCCCCCGATCGACACCGACAAACGCGTGAAAATTCAGCTCCGACGGCTCCTCCTCCTCGACGGCACCCACTCTCTCCTCTCTCCTTTGCCTCAGGTGGTGTACGGCTAAAATCCCTAGCCGCACACACCAGGGTCTAATTTATAGACATTGGTTGGGTCCAAATGACCAAAATACTCCTACCTAAGCTATTTGACTTAAACAGCTCATAACTCACCCGTTCTAACTCCGATTCGAGATCCGATTGCACCACTAAATTTTCCTCGAGACCCTCTATCATCCTAGCATGATAAATCACAGAGATAAGGCAAATAAAATTTTTCTACATTGCCTACTCGGGTCTAATCCCGAAGCTTCCCGCCAATCCGTGCCAACTAGGGCCCACGATCCCCTGCTCAAGAATAAAATATTATTATTAAGATTTAGGGTATTACAATTCGCTCCCTCCATAAAGAAAATTCGCCCTCGAATTTTGAGATGAAAGAAAGAAGTTCACCTCGACATCAAAAAGGTACACGTACTATACTTCTCTCTCATATCCTACTCGACCCCCCTCCCAATGGACGCTCACCATGGGGACCTTTTAGGACCTCATCTTCCTCACCTACCTGACTAGGATCTCTATAGGCCACTCTTTATAGGGGATGGTCAGATCAGCCTCCATTGCGGCAACATATAAAATATGAAACTCATTCCGAACATACCACTTAAGCATGGATACATGAAAGACATGATGCACTTGGATCAAACAACGCATGAGTAGGTACTGCACTAACTGAAATAATACCTGTCACCATTGCATTGGATACCTCTGCGTCCTCGGGAGTCAATGCGAAGATGCGAGCAGGCGGTCTCCCCGGACCCGCTGTGCGCTGCTGCCGTGTCCACTGAGTTTGAGTCCGCTGTGCCACTGAAGCTATAGACATAGGGGCTCTCCCTCCGGGTGGTGTTGCCGCTTGACCGCCTGAAGGGCAGTCCCTCCTAATATGACCTGGCTGGCCACACCCAAAATAGGTACTCGGACCATCCTCTTTCGAGCTGGTCCGTCCTACCGGTCGATAGGTACCATGGCTTCCTTCTGCATCGCCTCGTCCACCACCAGAACAAAGGTAGTGTCCTGGGTGTAGTGTATTAGTCTGCCAATCTATACCCTTAGACCCTCCACAAATCGCCTCACTCGGTCCATCTCAGTCACCACTAGGGATGGGTGATAACGGGACAACCGTGTGAACTCAATCTCGTACTCCGACACCGTCATGGTGTCTGCCTGGCGAAGCTGCTCGAACTCTCTCGCTCGCCTCTCACAGACATTCCTGGGTAGATACTTTTCAATGATAGCAGTCTAGAATTCTCCCCATGTAGGGGATGGTGCATGAGTCCCCCTGCATGCTCTCAATGCCTGGTGCCACTCCTTTGCTAGGCCTCTAAGTTGTAGCCCGACTATGTGAGCCATGTCGGCACCTCTACCGCCTGATATGGACCTGTAAATGTCGGTGAAATAAGCTTTACAAAGTCCATGTACAATGAACCACGTACTACCGGCTCTAGCTGGTCCTCCTTCACAAATCCAGACTGAATCGACTCTACCACCTCCGTCAGTGTAGGTACCACAGGTGGTACAGGTGGGGTCTGTTGCTGCTCCAACTCCCGCTTCCTACGGAACTCCTCCCATTCTTTACGAAATTCATCCCATTCTCTATGAAGCTACGCGGTCAGCTCTACCACCTGGGTCTCTAGTAGAACAACACAAGGATCTCGCACTGCCTCCGCCTAGGCCACATGGCTCGTAGCACGACCCCTACCTCGGCCGCGACCCCAGCCTCGACTGTTGGCCTATGGTTTTCTACCTTGGTCTTAATCTCAGTTTTGATGATAAAAAACATGGAACTAATGTTTCCTTGAGAAATCTTTCAGGTTCCAAGTCGGTTAGTGCACGACTTCCCCGATCGAAAAAATCAGAGAAATCAGAGAAATCGGTAAGGATGCTCGTTGACGCGCTTGGATTCGTCGGGTAGTTAGAGTTTGGGATTAGAGTATCTAGAATGAATATGTAATCCTCTGTTATGATGCAAAGAACACAAAAACCAAACCTGAAATCAGGAAATGAAGAACGCAATAAGAAATCAGCAAAAAAGCTAATTTCTCAGGTTCGGTCATAGGGGTCGTCGACCGAACCGAACCCGGAATGCGCAAAGTGCTCCGTTCGCTCGGGCGGTGACTTGGTCGGTCGATCGACGTTCGACTGGACCAGCACCGGTGGTATAATGGCTTGAAAAATAGCCACTTATACTCGTTGTGCCCGACCACCACTTGGTGGTCTTCATATTTAAAGGCCTTCTAAGCCTTCCTATGACCCTGGAATGCTTCATGAGACATCCTTTGACACCTACAAGCTTTGATTGAGCCATCTTTGTTAAAACCCTAGCTTTCTACCTCATTTTTTCTTGAGTTTGCCTTCAAGCTTGAGTTTCCCATCAAGTTTGCCATTGGCATCAAGAGGAGCAAGGATTCATTGTGTTGGAGCTAAGTATTTGTGTTGTTGTATTTTTACTCCATTACTTGTATATTTTCTTATTTATTTCATTGTATTTGAGCTTGTAAAGACCTAGGTTGTTAGGTCTTGAAATTGGGTGGTTGCCTTTGTGTTTGAGGCTTAATTCCACCAGTGTAAACATAGTTTACTAGGATTAATTGAGTTGTCCCTTAGGTTGAGGCGGGAGAGTGCTCTCGGTAGGAATGCGGGATACATTCGGATGTAGAAGTGCCTTTGATTTGAGAGTGGAGACTTTCCGGTTGTAAAGTCCTCTTTGTAAGGGAAATGATATAATCTAGTAAACTTAGTCTGGAAATCCTAAGCGGGGTGCTTAGGTAGTGGAGTAGGCATAGGGGCCGAACCACTATAAATAATTATGTTAGCATTGATATATTTTTTTGTGTTAATTGCTTCATATTTATTGCTTCCGCTTGCTATTAATATCATGCTTAGCCTAACTAATCAAGAAACGATTAAAACTAGAATTAGGCGAAAGATTTAGATAACACACTATTCACCCCCCTCTAGTGTGGTCATTTAACCAACATTTGGTATCAGAGCAGATCATAGTTTGAGATTTCACCATCTCTTCTTCAATTTGTCTCGATCTTAAAATGATACTAGAGTCGGTAGCATCTTCACCTACTAGGTTCGATGCCTCGAACTTTGGTCTTTGGAAATATAGGATGTACACATATTTAAAGACTAAGTGTTTTGGTGTCCTTAACATGTTAAGACTATAATTCATTGAACCTAAGGTTGACACACATGCTTGGAGTGAGTTAGATAAGAAAGTGTTTAAGTATAATGGAGATGCCATGAATTGTATTCTTTGCACCTTACCAAATGACATTCTTGAAAAAGTCATGCATTGCTCTACGGCTTTTGATTTATGGGCTAGTTTGAATGTTTTATACGATCATGCTAAAACCGAAGAAATTGGTACATTTAATGAAGGTAGTGATGACATTGGTCATTTACCTACCCCTAATCTTGGTTTTGATGCCCATAGCTCTTCTAGTCAAAGAAGTAGCTCCAAGAGCCAAAAAAAGAAAAGTAATTTGTCATGTTTGCAAAGAAAAGGGGCATGTGAAGAAAAATTGTCCAAGCATGAAGAACAAAGCAAGGAAGAGATCAAGTGCTTCCACCTCCACCTCTCACTCACTTGAAGCACCCTCTAGCCATGACTATGAAGTCACTTCCAAAGTTAGCCTCATGGATGCAAATAATGAGGTACACTCTTATTCATCTAGTCATGATAATGATAATGATAGTATTAACTCATCTAGTTCTCATGATATGCCTTATGATGAATTATTAGATGAGTGTAGGAAAATGTATGCCTTGCTTGTTAAGAAAGATAAGGAGAATAAAATGTTGAAGAAGGAAAATATAAGGCTTAATTCTCATTTGCATGAATTCAAACTAGAAAATGAAAAGTTGAAGTTTAGGTCATTTGATTCATGCCATGATAATTTAGAACTTGAGTTTAAAGCTTTGGAACTTGAAAATGATGATTTGAAATCTATAATGAAATCTAGAGATAATGATTTGAAAAATGATTTCAAATTTGAGAATGAGACTTTGAAAAATGAGAATCGTATGATGAAATCTCAAATGCAAGCCCTAAACAAATCCATTAATGTCTTGAAAAATTAGGTTATTTTCTTGAGTAGGAAAACTAGTAATTTATCTAATGTTTCATCTTTTAAAAATCCCAGAAAGAAAGATGTATCTTCTAAGAATGCTCAAACACATCATCCTCCTCATGTCAAGCATTCTAACTTTAGACCTCATGTTCACAAAAATGACAAAAAGAAAGAATTTCAAGGTCATTGTTTTTGTCATGGTGTTTACGAGCATGCTATATATGATTGTGCATTTAAGATGAACCCAAGTGGTGTTAAGACACTTTGGGTAGCTAAACCCTCTAACCCCCAAGGACCCAAAGTCATTTGGGTACCAAAGGTCTCATGCTCTTTTATAGGGGGAGCAACCACACAAGGGTAAAGGAAATTGAAGAATTGAAGTTGACCATGGACTTCAATGAAGAATCCATCTTTGGTTGCAACTTCAAGCCGTCATGATGTCATAGGTATGAAAATTGGCATCTAGGTATGTTTAGTATCACCTCCTTTATATTTCTTGTCATCTTAAAGTTGGAGTATATGATACTTGTTTATTTGAGTTGATTTTATCCGCTCTTAATATGGTTTCATAAAATGGTTTTATTTTTTGATTTCCCGGACTCTTCGGAGACCTATGTAGCCTATAACGGGCTCATGCGACCTTGTGGTTCTAAATCATAGACTCATTGTGGCCTTTCGGTTTTCAACCAATAGGAAGGGTTGGAGATCTGTCACGCCCCAACTCAGGGTCGTGTGACCGGCCAGGGTATGTGTCAATACCCCGAAGCCTACCACATGCGCTAACCAATCATAATAAGGATCAACACTGAACCAACGAGAAAGTCAAAACATAAAACGGCGACCAAACTTTATTAAATTCAAAACTATTTTAAGTTTAAAGAAACAACTCAACTTTTCAAGTAACCAGTTCAAGTTTTGAAAGTAGTAAATGTTTTACAAAAGACCACTCAGTGCATGACCATCAACTCTAAACAACACGACTACGACTTTATGGACGCCCACTACGAGATCTGTGCCTCCACCTGCACTTCAGCTGCACCATACCACCAGGGCATACCTCACTGGTCGGGCTCTGCAAAAAAAACAAAACATAAAATGTGAGTTCACGAGGAACTCAGAGAGTGATTCTTCCGAACCTCCATTTAAATCCCCGATAAGGTAATACATATGATAGTATGATACAGTGAGGAATTTAAGCTAACAAACTAGCCATGTCATTTGAGTAATTAAATTGGCCCCCTTGGCCCTTACCAAACTCTATGTCATTCGGCCACTATAGGCCTAAGCACATGTAAGGGGGGTTCGGCCATACCTGGCTTCCCCTCTCTACAAATCAGGCCAGGCCAACCACCTTGAACCAGCCCAATGAGGCATATAATATGTAAAACAATCAAATCACGGGTGCGTCGACTAGGATGGCCACTAGTCTCAGGAACCCTCCGAGTTAGGGATAGCTAGTCCCACCCAACTCGGGTCTACCGTCAGCGTGGCCCACTAACGAAATCTTAAGATCATCCACCACTCGGGTCTAACACCTAACAGGCCCACTGGTGCAATCTCAAGACCCATATCACCGTTGAGTCGAGTAGTAGTCATTCGGCTACCAACACTCCTCAGTATACCATCTCAATCACAATACACAATCAGGTTTCTTCAATTTTTCCATTCTTAATACTCGGGCATCAACCCGTATCCGACCCCTTCCTCGGGTCGCACTAGTCGAATACTAATGTTCGCTATCTTTCCCTGGGTGTGAAACCTAGTCTATGCATGATATTTCTCAAGTGTAACCACATTTCATAAGCATGAAAATGTCTAATTTCGGATTCATCACAGCATATATATAACATAAGAAATTCATTCTACTACTATCCACATGAATGATCACATGATTTCCAAAATAAGAAGATTAAATTCAGCTTTTAATTACTAAAATTTTAGCAAGGAAACAATTGGTCTAACATGGCAAAGATTTAACAATAGCATGGTAAACAATGAAGAATTTCCATGATTCACATTCTATATTAGATTCCAACCATATTATTGCATTCAAGAACATTTCCTTATCAAATGTTAATTGCAATCTTACCGCTATCAACAATCCATTCATCGAATAAAATACTTAATAGTATAATCGCATACTAGGTCAAGATATCCACTCTTACCCGTTCGTCCGCCTTTTGACCACGAACAAGAACAATTGAGTCACAAGTCTTGCAAGGATTTCGATCCAAGAGGTTTCAATCACTCTAGGGAATAGGGGAAAAATCGACATGACCTTTCCCCTTTTTCCTTCATTCTGTTGACCCCTAAATCCGAGGAAAACTTCGTGAAACTTCATCATTCAACAACATATACACAAGAAAATCAAATCTCGATAAAATTTCGACGAGACGACGAAAATGTCATGAGAAATCAACCAAATCCCCAATATCTTAGGTCAGCTACCCGCCTACCCTATGGATCTCGATTAAACCACTCACCTTGACTAGAGAAGAAGATGGATGAGATGAAGATGATCTCGATCTCTCCGACGACGACGCAGATCTGGCGTCTCCCAAAGCTCTCCTTCTCCTCCCCTCCTCCCCTCGGGCTGCGTGTGGCTCAACTTGTCTTGAGCCGCACGGCGGCTTGGGGTGAGGGATTTATTCTCTTCTTCTTCTTCTTTTGACAATAATGCCCCTCTTCACTTAAACCCCCTCATTCGACTCCACCTAAACCCGGATTGAGCCCCGACTCGATCCGTGAACCCGGTCTCAATCCAACTTGAGTCAACCAACTGTTACTCGTGACGATCTCGCGATCTGGCACGGCTAGTTCCCGATCCGATGGGCTGCACCAATGAAATTTTATATTAGGAAACCCTGGGTATTACAAGATCATGTTTTCATTTATATTTCACTTGTGATCTTTTTAAATTCGTTTTGATATCACTCGATTTCATTTTGAAACGAATTTGATACTATCTAGCAAAGTAGACCTTGATATCGATAATTGATCCCTCTCTTTGCTACTTAGTTTGATAACTTGCTTGTAATTACATTTTCATTATCCTACTAATGATTATTGCTTGCAAGTTATAATAAAATGGAAGGCTTTAGAAATTGGAAAGAAAAAGACAAGTTTGGCAAAATTTCCAAGAATAGATATGATTTCGATTTTCATAAAATCCTAGTATAATACCACAATATTAATGCTTTATCCATGTCTCTTTACTCATGATGGTAATCACATGTTAAATCCTTGAATTCTCATGAGTAGGTAGAAATTTAGTACTGATACAAATTCCATTGAATGAAACTTGCTCTAGATGAATATCTATTTTTAGAGAACTTTTTTTTAAAGTCCAAACTAGTTAAATATGGTTAGAGATCTTATTTTTAAAATATTTCATATTTTAATATCTCTTTGATTCATTTTGATATCATGTTAAAAAAAAATTAAATGAATTTTTATTATCTAGCATAGGTTGAGATTTTTAAATAAAATTTTGCATTGAACCTTTGCTATTTAGTATGTTAGCTTGTTAGTTGGTATATGATTTCATTATGATTCTAATGAAGCCTACTTGCAAGTTGAGAAAATGGTAAATTTGAAAGGCTAAAGGTAAATAGAAAGAAATTGGAAATTTTGGAATTTCTCAAAAAATGAGGTATGAGTTTCATTTTGGTAAAATTCTTGCATAACACCTCAATTTCCTTGATTAAATGATTTCTCTATGCTCATGAATGATCTTGCATGATAATTGATTGAAATCTCATGAGTAGATAAAATTTTAATACTTAGGCAATTTCATGTCATCTAGATTGAATGAAATGTGCTCTAGGTAGAAATCCATCTTAGAGACTTCATTCTAAGTTGAAACTTGATAAACATGTTTGAGTTCACTCATGATTTGCTTCCATGTGATTAAATTTTAAAAATCATATGAAAATAGATAAATTGATAACAAGTTCACTTTAGGAGACCTAAAGTTGAGTAGAGTTGACCAAAGTCAACAAATTGACTTAGAGACTTCATTTTAGGTCCAAACTTCACAAACATGTTTAGATTTACTCATGTTAGGTGTCCATGTGTTTAAATTTGAAAAAAAATAATCATGAGTAAAGGTTAAAACTTGATACTTAGCAATTTCATGCTAAGTTCTCAGTTATCATACAATGTTTATTTTTGAATGAAATCATGCTAAGGTAAAATTTTGACCAAATGATATTATTTTCATTTCAAACATGATAAACATGCTTTTAATGATTATATCTTGATATCTGAAAAGTTTGAATGAAAATTGAGAACTTTTGAAAAATATCTAATATTTACGAAAATTCCACTAGATTTCAGTTATTTTTAGAAAAATGCATAAAATTGATTTTTTTGATGATTCTTAAAACTGCATATTCTCTAAAAAATCTAGTTTATCCCGTAAAAATTTCAAAAATTTTCAGTAAGAATATGATTTGATATGGATTTTTTAAATTGGATTTCGAAACTTTAAAGTATCGTTCTTCGCAAGTGCTCATTTTTTGATACTTTGGATTTTCGTCGAAACCTTTGATCGAGACTTGAAGTACAATATTTCAAATTCACTTATGGTATTGTTCTACCCATTTGATGACAAAAATTATTTCTAAAATGATTTTTATCATCGATACATGAAAATATCTATACTTAAGCTTCTACATGATTTCTAGACTTGGAACGTATTTATTAGCTAATGCTATCATGTATGACTAGTCTCTTATTCGATGTCTTGTTTTCATCCCTTGAGTTGGTTGGCTTTAATTTTCATAAAAAATAATCTTTTGAAGTCCCAACTTTGACTTTTGATTGTCTTTTCTCGTCCTTTTTGATTGATGTCAAAAGATGAAGAAAAATATAGGTAAAATGGAAGAAAAATATAGGAAAACCATAGATATAGATAGGGAGAGTTTATTTTCACATATATGCATGTTGATAGGGGGAGAAATCCCATGTCTGATATCCTTTGTGATTTAAGAGATATATTTTCTTAAGGATGTTTGTCATCATCAAAAAGGGGGAGATTGTTGGCCTAAGGTTTTCTACCTTGGTCTTAATCTCGGTTTTGATGATAACAAACTTGGAACTAATGTTTCATTGAGAAATCATTCAGGTTCCAAGTCGGTTAGCGCACAACGTCCCCGATCGGAAAAATCAGAGAAATCGGAGAAATCGGCAAGGACACTTGTCGACGTGCTCGAATTCGTCGGGTAGTTAGAGTTTAGGATAAGAGTGTCTAGAATGAATATGTAATCCTCTTTTATGATGCAAAGAACCCAAAAACCAAATCTGAAATCCAGAAATGAAGAACGCGACAAGAAATCAGCAAAAAAGATGATTTCTCATGTTCGATCGCAGGGGCGGTCGACCGAACCGAGCCAGAAATGCACAGAGTGATCCGGTCTCTCGGGCGATCGCTTGGTCGATAGATCGACATTCGACCAGACCAATGACCTGCGATATAACGGCTTGAAAAATAACTGTTTATACCCATTGTGCCCGACCACCACTTGGTAGTCTGCCTATTTAAAGGCCTTCTAAGCCTTCCTATGACCCTGGAATGCTTCATGAGACATCCTTTGGCACCTACAAGATTTGATTGAGTCATCTTTGTTGAAACCCTAGCTTTCTACCTTGTTTTTTCTTGAGTTTGCCTTCAAGCTTGATTTGATTCATCATCAAGGCATCAAGAGGAGCTAGGATTCATTGTGTTGGAGCTAAGTATTTGTGTTGTTGTATTTTTTTCTCCATTACTTGTATATTTTCTTGTTTATTTCATTGTATTTGAGCTTGTAAAGACCTAGGTTGTTAGGTCTTGAAATTGGGTGGTTGTCTTTGTGTTTGAGGCTTAATTCCACCGGTGTAAATATAGTCTACTAGGATTAGTTGAGTTGTCCCTCAGGTTGAGGTGGGAGAGTGCTCTCGGTAGGATGGTGGGATACTTCTGGGTGTGGAAGTGCCTTCGGTTTGAGAGCGGAGACTTTTCAGTTGTAAAGTCCTCATTGTAAGGGAAACAATATAATCTAGTAAACTTAGTTTGAAAATCCTAAACGGGGTGCTTAGGTAGTGGAGTAGGCATTGGGGCCGAACCACTATAAATAATTATGTTAATATTAATATATTGTTTTGTGTTAATTGCTTCATATTTATTGCTTCCACTTGCTATTAATATCATGTTTAGCCTAACTAATCAAAAAATGATTAAAACCGGAATTAGGCAAAAGATTTAGATAACACACTATTCACCCCCCTCTAGTGTGGCCATTTCACCAACATCGGCTTCGTCTGCCAGCGGAGTTTTTTCCGCTTCCACTCATCACAGCATCATCATATGCTTCCATTTCTATTAATGAGAGCAAATAGTACACAATGTAACATAAGCATAAACAACTTAAATCAAAATACGTATTGTCGTCCGTGCGCAGGTTCAGCCATCGATCTCCTGACTAGGACGTACCATATGTGAACACGCTAGAAATGCCCTCATACGATACCTACCATTCTATTGTCGTACCTACTCTGATACCAACTTTGTCACACCCGAAATCCGGCATGATTGGCCAGGGTACGCCACGTACCCTGAAGCCTAACCCCAAAACAACTATGCATAAACAAGTAATGAACCCAAATGTTTTATGACATTTAAAACTTAAAGGAAAACATTAAATCCTAAAAGAAACCCAACCACTAATTTAAAAAAATGCTAAAGGTTCAATTTATTTTTAAAACTTTAAAGTCCCAACATGGACACCCCAAACTAAGAAAAATGCGGAAATGAAATAACCGAGTCTACATGACTCAACAAAATAGAAATGACTGGAGTCGGTATCCTCCTTGATCACGACATGTCATGAGACCCGCTACCCTGCCGCCACCATCCGTGCTACTGCACCCCGGTACCTCTATGATCTAATTCAGGTGCTGCAAAACAACAGTAATGATGGGTAAGTCCAACTAGGACTTAGTAAGCACATCAGTCCTCAATCCACCAAATCAATCATCATGCATAAAAACACATATAACATATATATAACGTAATAACAACGTCAGGAGAAATCAGCAATAATATACCCACTACTCTATGCAAGAAACTAGCATTCGTCAACAAGTATAAAATATCCTTAAAAATAACATAACAAGCATTGGTAACACGTTCACCACTCTACTCATGATAACCGCATCCATCAATAAGTATAAGCATATCAACAGCAACACCTCAATCATATGCATGCAGTGCAACACCTCAATCATATGCATGCTCCTCGGACCTGTTGGTTCCATATAGCCACATAGGGTAGGTAGACGGGTGGCCGTCGAACTACCACCCAACTCAGTGCTGTCTCTTTGGGGCATACCCTCCCCTCACCGGCACTGGCTCTTCCAATCCGTCTCTTTGGGGCATACGTTCCCCACAACGATCGGTCAGCGTCCAACGGGCGAAAAAATGCTCGTTGAAGAGCCGTTCCATGGGAGGGGTTACAAATACCCCTCACCAACCTTCATTAAACACTCTTAACCATTGAGATAAGCTTCCAAAGTGTAATTTGTGCCTTCTAAGCTTGATTTGCTCGCGCTTGCTTCTCCAATCGACGACTTCTCCCATGTGCTCATCTTCCCTCAAATCTGGCTTCGATTCGATCTCAACGTCTTGTGGAGTTGGAGGCATTGAAGGCTTGGAAAAGAGCTCTTAGCCTTGGTTTACTCTTTAGCTCTTTTCGTTGTAATTTTACTCATTATTTGAACTTGATTTTCATTGATTAGCTTGCTAGGTGTGCTAGTGTAAACACTTAGGGTTTACCTTGTATAATTGTGTTTTGCCTAGGTGAAAAGGTTTGAGGAGTTCTCAAAGGGTTGAGAACTGAGTCCTCGGTTGTATTCAAAGGGAAACACAAAGTCTATAGAGGATTTGGTTAGAAATCCTTGGTGTGGAGCCAAGGTAGTGGAGTAGGCGGTTGGCCGAACCAAATACTTTCTTGTGTTTGCATTGCTTCGTGTGTTTGCTTATAATCGTGTTTCATACTCACCAACGAACATCACTTAGTTGCACTTACGTTTGGTTGAAGTTGGAGTTGATTTAAAATAAATTGAAGTAGAAATAGAAACTAAGTCAGCACTTTTCAACCCCCCCATTCTAGTGTGGGCTTTCACTCAACATGCCCTTCATCTCAATCAATTCAATCCAGCCCTTCATATGACCCAAATCAATCTCAGCCTCTGTTTCATCTCCCCACCTAGGTTTCATCTACTCATCTTCCTCCTCCCCTCCACACCATCTTGCCGCCGCCGCCACCGTTCCTCGGCCGGCCATGCCGCTTACAACGCTGGTGCCAACCCCAACACCGACGCTTGCCGGCACACCACCGCCACCACGCGGCGGTGGCGGCGACTCGCGCGGCTGCCCGCACATTATAGTGATGCCACGCCGAGCACCGCTGCTCGCCGGGCGCCGTTGCCCCCATGGCGCCTCGCCAGGTGCCTCCTCTCGAAGCAAAAGAAAAAAAGAAGAAAAATAATATTTTATTCCAAAAGGGGTAAACAACATGGTTCAATAAAGAAACGATTGATCCCATTTCCGATCCGATATGAGAAAACGCGTCAAAAATCGATGAAAACCCCCGAAACATGAGAACAACGACATGAATCAAGAATTGGAGAAAAGAATGTCTAAATCCACTCACCAGACGGAGAGAAAACGGAAGGAAAAGACACGCAAGATCTTACCCCGATCAACCCCAACGAACTCACGAAAATTCATCTTCGACGGCTCCTCCTCCTCGGCGGTGCCCTCTCTCTCCTTTGCCTCAGGTGGCATACAGCTAAAACCCCTGGCCGCACACCCTAGGGTCTAATTTATAGACACTAGTTGGGTCCAAATGACTCACCCGTTCTAACTCCGATTCGAGATCCGATTGCACCGCTAAATTTGCCTCGAGACCCTCTATAATCCTAGCATGCTAAATCACAGAGATAAGGCTAATAAAATTTTTCTTAATTTTTCTACACTAAATGCCTACTCGGGTCTAATCCCAAAGCTTTCCGCCAATCCGTGCTAAGTAGGACCCACGATCCCCCGCTCAAGAATAAAATATTATTATTAAGATTTTGGGTATTACACCAAGAGGAGGAGGCACCGCCGAACCCGGGATTTCGTGAGTTCGTCGACGTTCAACGTAGGAAGATCCCCCGCTTCTTCTTCCTTCCCGGGTTCTCCCAAAAGGTGAGTGGATTAGCCTTCCTATTTCCCTCTTTTCATCAGCCATGTCGTCACCCCTATGTCGCGGGTTTTTGTCAATTTTTAATTCGATTTCATCGTATTTGTTGAGCTTTCGTATCGAGGGTTGTCCTATCATCATTGTGATTCTGTCGAATCGAGTTTTGGGCGATTTGGCCGCCCTTATCCTTGCTGTGCCGCCCCCTTCTTCTTCAAATTCTTGATGTTTTCTTGAGGATTCTTGATGGTTGTTGAGGTTTCTTGGTGCTTGCTTGAAATCTTGAGGAAAGGAAGGGTTTTGGGGAAGAACTAGGGTATGCTACCACCTTTAGGGCCCCTTTAGGAGCCCTAGGGTGGCCGGCCAATTAGGGACAGATTTGGGAAAAATAAAAATAGGATTTTACACCTAAGGAACATACTTTAGGGTACATTGAATTATGCTACACGTTAGGGAAATTATAGAGACATACAAGTAGGGAATTGAGGACCCTAGAGACACATAGTGACCCTAGAACCCTAGGATGACTTTAGGGTGAGCTGACCCTTAGGGAACTCTAGGGGGACTGAACCCTCTATGCCCCTAGAGTGCTCAGGTAGAGGGGTAGGCTGGCCCTAGGGTACACCGCTAGGGTGGCTAAGACGGGCTTAAACTGCATAGGGTAACTAGGCGGTGTTGTATTGTATATTTCTATACATACTTGCTTTTCTTACGATGATTGGACGTGCTATACCTTATTTTCATGATTATTGTATATGCTGTGAAATCATTATTTTTAGCACTATTTCATATATATATTTGTGTGTAGTTGTGATGGATGACAGGAGGAGGCGGAGGTTGAGGTATGCCCTTGACATACCCATTTGTCTACCTGTTGATAGCACATTTATCTTATATTATATACATGCGTGTGTGATGTTGTGATGTGCTGGTTGCATTTCTCAAAAGCCTCGTTGGTGAAGCGAGGGTATTGTTGGCTTTAGATTTTCAACCTTAGCCTTAATCTCGATTTTGATGATTTTGATGAAAACAAACATGGGACTAATGATTTCATTGAGAATATGTTTCAGGTTTCATATCAATTAGTATTCGACGTCCTCGATCGAAAAAATCGAAGAAATTAGAAATCGGAAGGACATTGATCGTCGCGCTCAGGTTCGTCGTGGAAACTTCTTGAAGAGTGACGCGTGCACCAAAGTCACATTGGACGGGCACAAAGTTCACATGAGAGCTCTCCAAGATCATGCGCATTGAAAGCTGAAACCCGAAAATGAAGCGTGGAAGAAAATCGGCTGAAGAAACAAATCTCAGCCTAAATTCGATCGACTGGGTGGTCGACCGAATAGGGTAAGATATCAGGCAGTAGCCTTATCGGTCGATCGGTCGGTCGATCGAACACTACCTAAAATAGGCAGTGGCTACTTCGGTCGACCGACAGAGGCCTGAAATAGACAGTAAGGTTGGTGGTCGACCGAGAGGTCGACCGACCTACATTTAAGCCAAAGACACAATCGCGTCGGTCGACCGACTGGTCGACCGAAGAAGAAATCGCACGATCTTGCGTTTGGGCGGTTGACCCGTCGATCGACCAACCAGAGAGAAAAATGAAATGGTCAAATGACCGGTCGATCGACCAATCGACCGTGGCCTGTAACAGATAGTTTTCTATCCGTTAAATAGTCATTTCTTCACGAGGGTATAAATACACCCTCATATACTTCATTTAATCTCCTTCCTTGATCAACACAGATTTTTTGAGCCATTAAAAGGAAGATTTGAGCCTTCCAAAAGATTGATTGAAGCGCGCCCTGTTCTTCATCGAGTTCTTCTTCAAGCGCCATCTACTTCCTTAACTCGGGATTTAATTCAAGCTCAACAACTTGGCCGAGTTGGAGGTTTTAAGGCTTGGAAAAGAGTAGATAATTTTGTATTACTTTAAGCTCTTTTCCCTTGTAATTTTTGTTATTCGAAACTATTTTTTATTTATGTGTGTGAAGACCAAATGTTTGGTCTTGGTGTGTGAAGTGGTTTCCTTGTTGTGAAGGAGCAAAGCCACTTGTGTAAACTTAGTGTTTACTAGGATTAGTTTAGTTGTCCCTTAGAGTTGAGGTGGGAAAGTGCTTTCGGTAGGAAGGCGGGATACTTCCGGGTGTTGAAGTGCCTTCGGTTGGAGAGCGAAGACTTTTCGATGAAAAGTCCTCGTGTGTAAGGGAAACGTAAATTAATCTAGTAAAACTAGTTTGGAAATCCTAAGCGGGGTGCTTAGGTAGTGGAGTAAGCATTGGGGCTGAACCACTATAAATATCTTGTGTTTGCATTGTTATTATTGCTTATTTTTATTGCCTTATCATTTATCACTTCCGCATATAATCATCGAATTACAAATTGCCTAAACCAATCTAAGTACAATTAAAAGTGGATTTAGGCTAATTGAATTAGTAAACAGACTATTTACCCCCCCCCCCTCTAGTGTCGCCATTTCGCCAACAATTGGTATCAGAGCAGGTTCGTAGCTTGAGACTTCACCATCTCTTCTACAACTTATCTCGATCTTGAAATGGCTCTAGAGTCGGTAGCGTGTACACCTCCTAGGTTCGATGCCTCGAACTTTGGTCTATGGAAATCTAGGATGTACACTTTTCTAAAGACTCAAGGTTTAGGTGTATTTAACATGGTAAAAATCAAATATATTAAACCTAAGAAAAACATGGATGCATGGACACAAGAACAAATTAATATGTTTGAATTAAATGCTAAGGCAACAAATAGCATATATTGTTCTTGTGAAAATAATATCTTTGAAAAGATCATGCATTGTACTTCGACATATGATATTTGGGCTACTTTGAATATGCTATATGATTATGCTAAAACCGAAGAGTTAGACACTTTTAATGAGGATAATGATGACAATTGTCATCCTTCCAATGCTAACATGGTTTTTGAAGCCCAAAGTGTCTCCAGTCATAGGAGCACTAAAAGCCGAAAGAGAAAAGTGATCTACCATGTGTGTCATGAGAAAGGGCATGTAAGAAAAAATTGCCCTACCATGAAGAACAAGGCAAAGAGGAGGTCAAATGCTTCCACATCATCATCAGATTCGAATGAAGCATCCTCTTCCCATGGCTATGAAGCAAATTCATAAGAATGCCTCATGAATGATGACAATGAGGTACACTCCACCTCTTCTACTCATGTTAATAACAATAATAGTATTAAATCATCTAGCTCCCATAATTTTGATGAATTGATGGATGAGTATAAAATCATGTATGCCTTGCTCTTGAAAAATGATAAAGAGAATAAAAATTTGAACAAAGAAAACTCAAATCTTAGCTCTCAATTACATGATGTAAAATTAGAAAATGAGAAGGTAAGAATTAGAATCAACAATCCATGTCATGATACTTTAAGTATTGACACTAAGGACTTGAAAAATAAAAATGACATATTGTAGAATGAAAATAGCATGTTGAAAACTCAATTGCATGTTATTCATAAATCAATGAATGATTTGAAAAATGAGGTTGTTTTTCTAAATAAGAAAGTTAGAAATCTATCTAGTAATTCTTCCTTTAAGAATTCTAAAAATACAAATATTTCTTTCAAGAATATTTATGTACATCATGCTTCTCATATCAAGCATTCTATAACTAAACCTCATGCTCAAAAGAAGAATGTATCTTTTAAGAATGCTCATGCTCATCCTAGTTCAAATAACAAGCATTCTAAAAATAAATCTCATGTCCATAACAAAAACAAAAAGAAATTTAATGGATATTGCTTTTGTTGTGGTGTATTTGGGCATGCTATATATGATTGCGCATTCAAAATGAACCCAAGTGTTGTGAAGACACTTTGGGTACCTAAGCCCACTAACCCCCTAGGATCCAAAGTCATTTGGGTACCAAAAGTCCCATCTTCTCTTGTAGGGGGAGCCACCACACAAGGGTAGAAAGAAGTGGTGTATTGGAGTTGACCATGGACTTGAATGATGAATCCTTCCTTGGTTACAACTTCAAGCTACCTTGATGCCTTAGGTAAAGTTGGCATCAAAACTATTCCGGTATCATCTTCTAACTTTCATTGCTTAATCTTAGTTGAAGATTATGATAGCATGTTTAAAATTGAGTTGTTTTCCCCGCTCTTGCAAAAGAGTTCCTTTGGAAATATTTTTGATTTTGATTTTTCGGTCTCTTCGGAGCCCAGGTGGCCTGTAATGGGCCTAAGCGACCTTGCGGTTCTAAATCGTAGGCACTTTGTGGTCTTTCGGTTTTCAACCAATAGGAAAGGTTGGAGATCATATTTTTCATTTATTATTCTTGTGATCTCTTAAAATTCATTTTGACATCACTCAATTTCATTTTGAAACGAATTTGAAACCATTTAGCCAAGTGATATTTGATAATGATACTTGATGCATCTCTTTGTTTTTTGGTTGAGTTAGCTTGCTAAGTAGCTATATTTTCTCTAAAAATATTAGTGTAGCTTACTTGCAAGTTATAAGTGTTTTAGGAAGGCTAATTAGGAAGAAAAAAATTAGTTTGGCAAATTATCATGAATAAGGTGTAACTTTGATAAATTCAAAATCTTAGTGTTATACCTAAATGTGTAAGCTTAAATTATGTCTCTATACTTATGATTAGAATTGCATGTTAAATCTTTGAATTTTCATGAGTAGCTAGATTCTTAGTACTTAGGCAAATTTCATTGAATGAAACTTGCTCTAGGTTGATACTAGAGACCTTATCATTAAGTCCAAACTAGTTAAACATAGGTAGAGATCTTATTCCTCAAATGTTTCATATCTTAGGATCTCTTAGATTCATTTAGATATCATGACAACCTTTCAAAAATGAATCTTAACTATCTAGCATAGGTTAAGGCTTTTAAATGGAACATTGCATTGAACCTTGCTATGGAGTAAGTTAGATTGCTAAGTTGACATATTATTTCATTATGATACTAATGAAGTCTACTTGCAAGTTAAGAATTGGTAAGGTATGCTATCTAGAAGAAAATGAAAAAGGATATGAAAAGTTGGGCAAATTTTTAAGAAAAAATGTATGATTTTATTTTTTGCAAAAATCTTTGTAAAAATAATTGAATACTCATGCTTAAATGATTTCTCTATGCTCATGATTGATTAGGCATGATAAATATTTGAATTTTCATGAGTAAGAAAAATTTGGATAACTTAGGCAATTTCATGATATCTTGATTGAATGAAACTTGCTCTAGGTTAAAACTCATATTAGAGACCTCATTTTGAGTAAACATCAAACAAACATATTTAGACACACATGATATGACTCTAGGTGTTCAATCTTAAAAATTCATGTGTAGATGAAAATGTGATAACTAGATCACATTAGTGGACTTAAGCTTAAAAGATTTGACCCAAGTCAATAAATTGACTAGGACACTTGATTTTAAGTTCAAACTTCATAAACATGTTTAGAAATAGGTATGACATGTTTCCATGCATTTAGAGTGGAAAATTCATATGGATATGGATAAAATGATATAGAGGTTAATTCATGATTACCTCTCTTTGAACCATGTTGACCCAAGTCAACAAGTTGACTTAAAGGTCTCATTTTCAATCCATATTTGTGGAACATGTTTAGAGTTACTCATGTTAGGTATCCATAAATTTAAATTTGAAAAATCATGAGTAAATGTTAAGATTGAAACTTAGCAAGTTTCATTAAAACTAGTTTAGTTTTGAATGAAACCATGCTAGGTTGATATCTTGACTTAAGGATATAATTTTCATCTCAAACTTGACATACACTCTTTACATGACCATTATGTGGTGTCATAAAAGTTTGAATGAAAACTAAGCATTCTTTGAAAATAACTGAAAAATTATGGAATTGTCATTTGTTCAACAATTGGTATCACCAATTTCAGTTATTTTCAGGAAAATATAGAAAAATCCTTTTTAGATGATTCTTGAAACTACACATTCACTAAAATATCTAGTTTTATCATTAAAAACTTTAAAAAAAATTATCAAGAATCTAATTTAAAATAGAATTTTGAAGTTGGATTTCAAAAACACAAAGTATCACTTATTTGATATATCAATCTTTTCGATACTTTGAATTTTCTTTAAAAACTTCAAATGAAACTTTGTGCGTGCCATTTTGATTTCATCTTTAATATCGTTCTCATTATTTCTTGAGCAAAATCATTTCTAAAAATGATTTTGATATATTGAGCGATATCTTAAAAATAAGCTTTTGATTAAAATCAATATAGGATGAAAAATGGTCTTTGAAAATTCTTTTGAGTTCAAACTTTGTTCATGCATTTCAAATGACCACTCAATATTTGGTATCAAAAATTTTCATCCAAAGAAATTGTTACCAAAGTTTTTTCATTGAAAATATCACTTTGTATAAACTCAAAAGTTTGATTTTTGAAAACTTTAAGTATAGGTTGACCCAAGTCAACAAAGTGAATTAAAAGATTCAACTTAAGCCCAAACTTGATTTATAGACTTACATCATCTCATGTTTAATGTCTTGATGCCTAAGTTTGAGAAAACATGAGTAGATAGCAAAACGTGAGACTTAGCATTTTCATAGTTTTCATGTTTATTTCAAATGAAAATGTGCTAAGTTCATATTTAGATAAAATGACATTAGTTTCACTTCAAACTTAAGACATGAGTGAAATGACTATATCTTTGTATTTTGAAAGTTTGAATGAAATTTAAAAATGTCATGAAAAAGAAACAATATTCATTTTGAAAACATACATGACTTATCTTGAATTCAAAAATTTAGCTTTAAACATATCATGTATGATTTTGTTTCATATTAAAGTATTTTTCCATCCCTTAGTTGAGATTTTCTTTTTTCATGAAAAATCTTTAGAGTCTCAACTTCATGAAAAAATACTTGTCTTTCATCCCTTTGAATAGATAGACCCTTCTTGCCCTTTTTGATTGATGTCAAAAGGGGGAGAGAAGAGTTTAGGTATAAAAGGGGAGAAATGTATAGTTAAAATGGGAAGATAAGTATAGGTAAAGGGGAGAAAAATATAGGAAATCCATGCATATAGATAGGGGGAGTTTATTCTTATAGATATGCATGTTGTTAGAGGGAGAAATCCCTTAGTTGATATCCTCCTGCTTTAAATGAATATATTTTCTTATGGATGTTTGTCATCATCAAAAAGAGGGTGATTGTTGGCTTTAGATTTTCAATCTTAGCCTTAATCTCGGTTTTGATGGTTTTGATGATAATAAACATGGGACTAATGATTTCATTGAGAATATGTTTCAGGATCCATATCAATTAGCTTTCGATGTCCTCGATCGGAAAAATCGAAGAAATCAAAAATCGGAAGGACATTGATCGTCGCGCTCGGGTTCATCGTGAAAACTTCTCGAAGAGCGACGCGTGCACCAAAGTCACATTGGACAGGCTCAAAGTTCACATGAGAGCTCTCCAAGATGATGCGCGTTGAAAGCCAGAACTCGGAAACAAAGCGCGGAAGAAAATCGGCTAAAGAAACAAATCTCAGCCTAAATTCGGTCGACTGGGCAGTCAATCGAATATGGTAAGATATTAGGTAGTAGCCTTATCGATCGGCCGGTCAGTCGACCGAACACTGCCTAAAACTGGCAGTGGCTACTTCGATCGACCGGTCGGTCGACCGACAGAGGCCTGAAATAGGCAGTAAGGTTGGCGGTCGATCGAGCGGTCGACCGACCTACATTTAATCCAAAGACGCAATCGTGTCGATCGACCGAAGAAGAAATCGTGCGATCTTGCGTCTAGGCGGTCGACCCGTCAGTCGACCAACCAGAGAGAAAAATGAAATGGTCGAATGATCGGTCGACCAGTCGGTTGAATAGTCGTTTCTTCACGAGGGTACAAATGCACCCTCATATACTTCATTTAATCTTCTTCCTTGATCAACACAGATTTTTTGAGCCATTAAAAGGAAGATTTGAGCCTGTTCTTCATCGAGTTCTTCTTCAAGCGTCATGTTCTTCATCATAGAGATGCACCCTGTTCTTCATCGAGTTCTTCTTCAAGCGCCATCTACTTCCTCAACTCGGGATTTAATTCAAGCTCAATGACTTGGTCGAGTTGGAGGTTTTAAGGCTTGGAAAAGAGTAGATAATTTTGTTTTACTTTAAGCTCTTTTCCCTTGTAATTTTAACTGTTATTCGAAACTATTTTTTATTTGTGCGTGTGAAGACCAGGTGTTTGGTCTTGGTGTGTGAAGTGGTTTCCTTGTTGTGAAGGAGTAAAGCCACTTTTGTAAACTTAGTGTTTACTAGGATTAGTTTAGTTGTCCCTTACAGTTGAGGTGGGAAAGTGCTCTCGGTAGGAAGGCGGGATACTTCCGGGTATGGAAGTGTCTTTGGTTGGAGAGCGAAGACTTTCCGGTGAAAAGTCCTCGTGTGTAAGAAAAACGTAAATTAATCTAGTAAAACTAGTTTGGAAATCCTAAGCGGGGTGCTTAGGTAGTGGAGTAGGCATTGGGTCCGAACCACTATAAATATCTTGTGTTTGCATTTTTATTATTGCTTGTTTTTATTGCCTTATCATTTATCGCTTCCACATATAATCATCGAATTGCAAATTGCCTAAACCAATCTAAGTAAATGAGTAAAAGTGGATTTTGGCTAATTGAATTAGTAAACACACTATTCACCCCCCCCCTCTAGTGTCGTCATTTGGCCAACAGGTATGCCCCATAGAGACAGTGTTGGTCTTATTCCGGAAGTCCGACTGGTGAGAGGATATCATACCCCCAAAGAGATAGTCCGGAGACCCGACCATTGAGGGGAAAGTATGCCCCAAAGAGACAGATCGGAAAAGCCTTGTCGGTGAGGGGAGAGTATACCCCAAAGAAACGTCACTAGCACTGGGGGCCACGTCGACTACCTACCCTCTGTGGCGATGAGGACCAACGGGTCCGGGTTGAGCAAGTGGTTGTTGCATTGGGCATATTTATTTGTTGTGACATATTTCTTGCAGGTTGCTACAAGATGACGTGGATGATTGCTTTGCTAAAATAAATCCTCCAAAAAATATGCTTTATATTTCTTATGCTTAATCGTATGATATTTGATTTGCATGATGATGATATGTGGTGAAATTGAGGAATGATCAACTCACTAAGTCCTAGTTGGACTTACCCCTCATTCTGTTGTTTTGTAGCACCTGAATTAGATAAAAGAGGTACCAGGGTGCAGTAGCGTGGCTGGTGGCCGCAGGGTAGCGGTTCTCGTGACATGTCGTGGTCGAGGGGGATATCGAGTTATTTTTCTCTTTCTTGAGTTATTGAGTCATGTCGACTCGGTTTATTATGTTTCCGTACTTTATTACTTTGAGGTGTCTTTGTTAGTAATTAAGCTTTGAAATCGATTTGAACATTTAGTTTTTTGTTAAGTTGGTGTTTTGGGATTTTTCTTGAAAATAAATGTCTTTTAAAAATTCTTGAGATGTTATCAAATGTTCAGGTCTGGTCTTGTTATATATGTGGTTTGATTTGGGTTAGACTTCGGGGTACGTGGCGTACCCTGGCCGGTCATACCGGATTTAGGGTGTGACGATGTGGTATCAGAGAGGGTACGACAATAGGATAATAGGTATCGTATGGGGGCATTGCTAGCATGTTCACATATGGTATGTCCTAGTCACGAGATCGCAGCTGAGCTTGCACCCTAGCGGCGGTACGTTTTTTTTTTAAAGTTGTTGTTCATATATTGAGATTGTGTAGTAATTGTTTTTTTGTTAATAGAAATGGAGGCATATGTTGATGTCGTGGTGAGCGGAAGCGAAAGTAACTCCGCTGGCAGATGCAGCCGAGGCCGAGGTCGCAGCCGAGGTAGAGGCCGTGCTACCAGCCAGGTGGCTCAGGAGGAGGCAACGCGAGATCCCAGAGTTGTACTGCTAGAGACCCAGGTGTCGGAGTTGACCAATGAGCCTCGCAGAGAACAGGACGAATTTCATCAAGAACAGGAGGAGTTTCATAGGGAGCGAGAGGAGCTTTGTAAGGAGAGGGAGCTAGCGCAGCAGCGGACCACACCTGTACCACCAGTGGCACCCACAGTGATCGAGTTGGTCAAGCTAGTTCAGTCTGGATACAGTGAGGAGGACCGGCGAGAGCGGATAGTACGTAGCTCATTGTACATGGATTTTGTAAAGCTGAAGCTGCTAGTATTCACAGGCGTAGATCAAGCAGTGGAGGTGACAGCATTCCTAAATGATTGTATAGAGTTATGCTCGGTCTTGGAGTGTTCCTCTGAGGCGATGGAGCATATAGTTGGGTTGTAGCTTAGAGGCCCAGCGAAAGAGTGGAACTAGTCATGGAGGGCGCGTAGGGGGACTCATGCACCAACCCCTACGTGCGGAGAATTTCGGACTGCTATCATTGAGAAGTACCTACCCAGGATTGTCCGTGAGAGGCGGGCTAGGGAGTTCGAGCAGCTTCGCCAGACCGACACTATGACTGTGTCGAAGTATGAGATCGAATTCACACGATTGTCCCGTTACCACCCATTCCTAGTGGTGACTGGGATGGACCGAGTGAGGCGATTCGTGGAGGGTCTGAGGGTACAGATTGACCAACTAATACACTACACCGAGGACACTACCTTTGTGTAGGTGGTGGACTAGGCAACGCAGAAGGAAGCCATGGTACCTACTGATCGGCAAGATGGACCAACTCGGAAGAGCTTCAAGTAGCACCGTTAGGAGGACAGCGTACCCAGTCTGAGGGTGCCGGCACCTGGACTGCGTGCCCGCAGAACTAAGGGCAAGGGAATTTCAGAGGCTGTACTCAAAAGAGACCACCGACGGCTACTTAGATGGCCATAGTACCAGGAGGCTAGAGAGACGAGGTGCCAGAGTGCGGACAGTGCGGGAGGAGGCACAGAGGAGCTTGCTATGGACCGAGTACCTGTTCTGGGTGTGGCCAGCAGGGCATATCAGGAGGGACTACCTTGTAGTCAGTCAAGCAGCATTACCTCCCAGAGGGAGAGCTCCTATGTCGACATCTTCAGTGACGCAGCGGACTCAAGCTCAGGGGATCGGACAGCAGCGCACGGCGGGCCCAGGGAGGCCACCTGCTCGTGTCTTTGCATTGACTCCTAAGGGCGTAGAGGCGTCCAATGTAGTGGTGACAGGTATCATTTCAGTTAGTGCATTTTGTCTCTGCTGATATTACCGGCAAGGGCTCATAAATTAATTATAAACATTAAAAAAAATAAATGTATATAGATTTCAATGATCAAAAATTAAAAAAATATTTAACAATTAATTCTATTTTCATATCCCGTAAGCTCATAAGCTATTGTTAAAATATATTGGCTTAATTATGTTTTTGGTCCCTATATTATCATATTTTTCCGTTTAGTCTCTCAAAAATTATTTTCATTTTCGTTTGGTCCATCCGTTAACTTCCGTTAACTTTTGATATTAAGTGCCAACATGGAATGCTGACATTGACTAAAGATGATCAAACGAAAAAAATAAGATATTTTAAGGGACTAGATGAAAAAATATATATTTTAATAACCTAAAGATAACAATATATAATTATATTTTAGGTTATTATTATTTAGTATAACAATATATACATTTTAATTATATTTTAGCATAACAATATACATTTTAATAACCTCGGAGTCCCACCGACTTGAGTGCCGGAGTGTCTTCTGCAGCTGTCGGCCTCCGTCGGCGTCGAATCAGACAAGGAGAGACACCGAATCGGATCAGAAGATCCCAACTCTCAGGTAGGAACAATACAATATATCAATTAAAAATTTATAAGTTAGATAGTTAATAATTTTGAAATTATTTAATTTTTTTCATAAATAAAAAAAATATTTCATAAATAAAAAAAATATTTCATAAATATAAAATTAATATAAAAAATAATTATAAACATTTTAAAAATTAAATTTATAGATTTCAATGATCAAAAGTTAAAAATATGTTTAACAATTAATTCTATTTTCTTATCCCCTAAGATCATGAGCTATTGTTAAAATATATTTTATTTGTCATAAAAATATGTTGAGGGACACCAAGTCCAAGTGTGGTTAAATCACGGTTACTAGATAATATATTTTAGCAGATACAATATATTATGAAATTTGTGTGTGATTCGAAGTGAGACGTAATAAATTAAGAAATATATGAGGAAGCAAAATGGATTAAGTGAGGCACTAGGATGTAAAATCTGCATTAGATTTCTTGGTAATGCATTAAGTTAATTAATTATTCAGTGTCATATATTCTGATACTAGAAGTTCTTTACAAGAGCACATGAAAAGGAAGAAAAATTTCAATGATTGATAAAAAGGTAATTAGCCGCGTAATTTAACGATAGGTGATTCCTCTCAAACCCAAACGCTAGGTTATTGGAAACGAGACAAGAAAGAAATGATGGATATATAATATCAAATAATCCAAATATATATGTGAAATGAAGAATAAATGTAATTATATCTCAAAATATCACAAGCAATTACACCACTTATTCTTTCCCAATATCATTACTGCATCTAAAAGGCAAAGAAGGAAAGGACGCAAGCCCCGATGACAGCTCCAATAGTAGGGGTGACGGCAAAGGAGGCACTAGTGGGGGTAGGTGCCGGTGCATCGGCAGCTAAGGTAGCTGTGGCCGAGGCAGCGACAACTAGGACAACACAGGCGATCTTCTTCATCTCCATTGCTATCTCAATTGAGATGAAAAAGAATCGATAGCAAAATATTGGTTCTCCTTCTACGCCGGCACAAGAGGGATATGCAGGAATGCAAGTTTTATAAGGTGTTTTAGTGGTCGGGATGACATTTAGGAAGGTTAGTTGTGGCTTTTTTTAAGGGGATGCAAAATATAGTGTGTGGCCTCTATGTTGTTAATGAAGGGGATATACACTAATTTCCTCTCTGCCGCCTTCTAATTTTATGGGTTTTTCTTGAACAATGGTTCTAAATTTTAGACATACCTACTTAATTGCGCACTAAATTATTAGATATTGCCAAATGTCCCTTGATTGTAATACTAGTGGTCCCTCCGCAACTTATGGTAACTATTGAGTAAAATTATATAAATAAATATAATTTTACTTAAATAATAAAATAAATTTAATAATTATTTATTTATTTATTTAAAATTTCAAAACATGAATAGATGTATATAACTTTTTATAGCAAACGATTAATGACATTATTGTGAGATAATATGATAGTAATATAACATACTTAAATATTCTTTGTATATATTTTTTAACATGTCTAGAATCACTACAAGAAAATTAACACTTACTGGCGGATTATAATCGGCACACTTTGTTAGCGTCGGTTATTAATCTAATTAAACATAGTTAATTAGATTAATAACCGGCGCTAATGATGAACGCCGGCTATTTTTTTCCTATGCTTATTGTTTCCCGCTTCTATTTCTCCCGATCTGTCTTCTCCCGCGCGCTTCTCCATCTCTCTGCAATCTGCACGCCATCTCTGGATCTACAGTCTGCACGCGCTTTGAAGCTGATCCGATGAGATGTTTCTTCTCCTGCGTTGAAAGGTATTTTTGTTTCTCCTCCAATTTGTTTCATCCCAATTTTCCTTTCCTCCCTCCACCCTGTTATAAAAATTCCCCTATTTCTCTCACCTCACTCTCCACTTTCTAGAACCCCAACCAAACAGCTTCCGAAAAGAAGGTTGAGAAGACGGGATGCCTCCTTCTTCTACGATGGCACGACCTTCTCGGCAATCAGTTTCATTCGCTTCTCCCCCATTGTGATCGACAACGGCGGCTCCGTCTTCCAAATCGTGTAACGCCCTAAACCCTAACTCTGGGTTTCATTCGCTGACGGCTTCTTCATGTGCCATCTTCATGCCTTGATCTAACTTCTTTCCTCTCCAACAACGTTTTCTAGTGGATGCCCCCCAAATCAGGATTTTTCACAGAGATTTCTAGTTAGCTAATTTTATCAAGCTCTTCATGTTGCAACTTTATTTCAGCAGCTTCTTACCTTGGCCTTATCTACCTTGCGTTAATCTTCTATTACAAGTCCATCTTGCGTTGGTAATTAATTGCCCTCCATATATAAACTCTCACTTTCCTTCTCTTTGTTTTGATCATAAAATTAAAATATGTCATTATGATCCAGAGGAGAGAACATGTATTGTGATGAAAGAGATGAGAGTTACATGGTGGGTGAAGAAGAGGCCATCTGGCTTCTAAGACTGCTCCTTCCCTACCTAAATGAGCTGCTGTTTAAGATGAGGGCCCTCTTCTCTGGCGACCCTGCAACTACAATGAAGGCAAGAGATTTGGCTCATCTGTCTCGCTCTACTCTTTTTCCCTTGTTTTCTTTTACCACTCATGCATGTAAAGTAGGTGTTACTAAGGCCGGTGGTTTTGTGTGATTCTGGAAGCTAGTTGTGCTGCTGTTTGTCATGGCCCGGTGAAAGCTCCATCACCATTTGGAATCTTTCAAAACTGAGTAAGTCTTCTGGATTCGAATTCATGAACCATCAAATTCTCTTTTTAGTTTTTACCATGCAGTGAAATTGAACAAAGTGGAAGGTTAATGTCCTCACATTCTTCTGCAGCCTTCTTTGGGATCTTCACTATTCCAAAAATTTGCACTTCCTATTCGACTCAGCTGGCAAGAATTGGTGAGTGAAATCACTAACTCTGCTAAATTTTATAGTAAAAGAAGAGTATAGAATTACTTGCCGTTGCTGCAAAGTGTAAAGAGAAGTAAAAGGGGACTAATTTAAGTTCTCTTTCAATGCTTCTTAGCCTTTCAATGAATCCGAGACGTAGGTTCAGAGTTATTTATTTGTCCTTTTTCACGTGCACTGGGGTTATTAGGACGAGGAAGCATATGAGCTGTGACTCAAACTCGATCGGGATACCAGCTACATCATGTCTCAATGCATGTGCTAGCATTGTACCATACTACTGACAAAAACTTTCATGTTCAATCTTAAAGCTCTTGCATTGCATCAGAGGAATTAATATGTAATCTTTTTTAGATTAATTAGATGTCACAGTGTTTTTCTTTTATGATATTAGAGATGCAGAAGTTGGCCTTCATGCTTTAAACAAGAGCATAAATGGAAGCAAGAGATTTGAGCATGAATCTAGCCACCTTGGAGAGGGAAGAAGGTATTTAGCAAGAAAACTCTTTTTTTGTTCTTCATATTTTGATTGTATATTTTGATTTAGGATTTATATATGGATAATATTTATTCAAGGAGGAGGCACACAAAGTAATTTATTTTAATTTTATTTTAATTTCACTATGTATATTATATTTTAATTTTAATATAAAAAATGAAATGAAAATAAAAATGGAACCATACATAGTAATTTATTTTGTTTATATCCACTATGGTTTCTCTACATAGTAATTTTCTGACAGATATTGATTAATATTCTCATACCAGAATTCCTGACCATGTTCATTAAGATTTGTGTATGTTCTTCTTTTTCTCTACTCTATTACCTTTCTTGTCATAGTAAATTAACATGCCATGACATTTACACTTCCATAAATTGTTTTTTTTGTATGACATACTTTGTTTTTCTTCATAATGAGCTTTGCTCAATCTTATTTTATATCTAGTTAGTTTAGCTGGTAATTGTACATAATCATTCAAGTGTAAAAGCTTGTCATTTTTTTGCTCCATCTTGTGTATCGTGATTAGCAACTTAATCACAAATTCAAGTGCTAATGCATGTTACACTAGTGTGCTTGGAAAGAGAGTTAAGTTTCCAAAATCAACATCCCACATGATACTTTTATTGATAGATATGCCCACCTATACTTTATCCTGTATATCTAGGTTTTCTGTTGCTATTTTGTATATGGTTTTTTGAGATGATTTTCAGTTTTGTGGTTTTTGTAGCTTTCTTATTAATATTTGTGTTCTCTATCTAATGCAGTGTCTTAGTTAGGAAGAAGTCCAACATTGATTTGATGGCCAAAGATTTTTAAACATTGGTATGTTGATCAATTTCTTTTCCTGGTTAACGTGAAGCACTACAAATCTACAAGAAGCAGTTTGATTAATAGGTTTCATTGTTTGCATTAATAGTGTTAAATGTATATATTTTTGATCAGGCTACATGTTGGTCTTTACATGTTTATTTTAATTAATTTATTTTTATATCTCAGATCTCTCAACTTTCACTTGTGGGGTTTGTTGTTGGTTACCCTTTCAGCTTGCAGGGCTAAAAAAGTGTGGAGGTACACTTATTTTTCTTGCTTATTATATTACAAACCTTAGGTATTTTTTACTGTGCTTTGGAGAAGGCTGTACAGTTTAGGATTTTTATGGAGGAGCTACGAAAGATAGGAAAACTTGATGACCTAACCTACACTTATTGGGATGAAAACTATACTTCAAAGGTGGGTTGTAAAATTGCCTTTCTGCTAGCAATGTAAAAAAAATACAATTTAGTTTGGTTTAAATGTTTTGCTCAAATTTGATTCAATATTTTTGGACAATTTGATTTAGTTTGATTCCTATACTATTAGAAAACTTAGATTAAAATCTTAGCTAACTTAGATTAAAAATACTATATCGATAGGGATACTTAACAACATGAACAGAGGCATGAAATCAGGCAACCTGGCTAGCGAGTGATACATAGTATATTGAGAGGAGCAAAAGCATTCAAGTTATACTTCTAGTGAATGTCTAAAGCATACATACCCATTAAAAGACAAAATACCTTCTAGAAGATAAACCACGGAACAACTCATGATGATCTCTAACTTGGTTAGTTAATTATTTGCTTTCTATGTTTCCTATGGTCAGATCTCTAACTTTTAAATTCATAGTTGTTACCATTTTCCTTTACATTCATAGTTGGCAAGAATAAGAATATATATTTAGTGACTTTTTTATTATTACCAAGACCTTAAAGAGTGATGGAGCAGTTGGATTCATAAAATTCATTTTGATTTCTTTCTTGCAGGTTGAAAAGGTAGCATTTGATGAGGCTGAGAAAAAGAAGGAAATAGAGGTATGTTGGCAATTCAATCACATGATGGAACTCAATGAATAGGAAAATAATAAAATTTATCTCAACATTATTTGATATTGTATTATCTTACAGCAAAGCGAGCCCATTTATACAGAATGGAAAAGTCTTCGACAGCTACTAGGATACAAAATACTTGGAGAGAAATTTTCTAAATATGTGCATCAATTTAATGATATGTTAGCAAATAAACAAATATTGTTATTTTTTAATTTGATTTAATTATATAAACAATTTGTAATTTGCATCGACGAAAAAGTATTTGTAATATATGTCTTGTTTAGTTATTATAACTTTCAATTTTGAATTTGAGATTGGATGATTTAGTAAAAACTTGGATAACTTTCAATAGTCATGACCATTGTTCTCGTATTTCATTTGAGCATTAAAATGAGCATTTTTCTTTTTATATTTTATCATGTAAATTCTTGGAGCAGATTATTAGAAAGTGTGATATTTACTTAGAAAGTGCAATAATTTTTATGCATGAAATTGAAATTATTGCTTGAATACTTTTTAGCTCTGGAATAACTTAACGATGAATACTGATAATATGATAAAGTTAATGATAAATAGATAAGATGAGTTATTTATGTGTCTTAGAGTAGAGTAAATATATATTTATAAACATATATTAATATCTATTGATATAAATATAAATATATATATATTTATATAAAATTAATATATACTTATTAATACAATATATAATATATTTAAATATATATTAATAAATATATTTAATATATAATAATATATATTAAAATGTATATTTATATAAACACGTGAATATATAAATATATACAATATAGATAATATATTATATATAATATATATAATATAGAAATGGGCGCCCATTTCTTAGTAACTGGCGCTCCATTAATCCCCCACTAATGGGGATTAACAACTGGCGCCCCCTAGAGGGAACGCCAGTTATAAATGTGTCGGTGCTTTTTTAAAGTTGTTGGTTATTAAATAATGGTAGTTTTTTAGGGCGTCCTTTTTTTATTCATTCACCCTTGTATTTTTATCTTGCATCTGACGCTAGTAGAAGCGTCTAAATTATGTTTTAGGCTAAAAAATAACGCCCGAATTCTTATGTAATAAGCGCCGAATTCTCTTACATTTACTGTAGTGAATACTATACTGACATATACCCATCCGACCATACATGGACTCTAATGTCCTTCCTCATCGCGAGGGATATACCATCATAAATTCGTCATCTTCGTGATTGGCTCCGATCCATTCTGGGCAACAATCCTATCGAGATTGTCGGGCAATATTATCATGTCACACCCCAAACCCAACAAGATCGGCCAAGGTATGCCACGTACCCCGAAGCTTAACCCTGACTCAAATCACAAGAACACATAAACCAAACCTGAAGATTTAATACTAACTCAAGGATTTAAAAAGAAATATTTAATTTCAAATAAACCCTAGATCACCAACCCAATAATAGTAAACTTCAGATTAGTTTCAAAGTTCAATTTCTAATCAAGACATCTCAAGTAATAAAAATGTGGAAACAAATAAACCGAGTCGACATGATTCAATGACTCAAAGAAAACAAAGAAAAAGGACTCGGTATCCCCCACAACCATGACATGTCATGAGACCCGCTGTCTTGCCGCCACCAGCTGCGCTACTGCACCCCGGTACCTCTTTGATCTAGCTCAAGTGCTGTAAAATAATAAAATGAGGGGTAAGTCTACTGAGACTTAGTGAGTAGATCAGTCCTTAATTTCTAACACATCAACATCATCATGCAATAATAATAAAAAACATACATGTAAGCATAAGAGCATAAAATATATTTATATTGAGCATTTATTTTTAGCAGCGCAATCATCCTTGTCAATGCATAGCAACCCTGCAGAAAATACGACAGCATATAATATGCTCAATGCAATCATTCACATGCTCCATGCAACTATCCATATGCTCAATGCAATCATCCACATGAATCACCTCCGGACCCGTCGGTCCCACATAGCCAGATGGGGTAGGTAGACGGGTAGTCGCCGTACTACCTCCCAGCTCAGTATCGACCTGTTGGGATATGCTCTCCCCTCACCATCACTGGCTCTTCCAAGCTAGCCTATTAGGGCATACGTTCTGTCACGCCCCAACTTAGGGTGCGTGATCGGCCAGGGTATTTATCGGTACCCCGAAGCCTACCACATGCACTAAATAACAACATATAAGAAACACTGTAAATCCAAGCAACATAAGAAAAAAGACAGCAGCACAAATCTTTATTCAAAAACCATAACAGTTTTAGTATATTCAAATTCAAAGGAAACAACTCAAGACTCAAGGTTTTAAACAAATACAAGTTTTTCAAAGACCAACTACTAAGTGCATGTTTACAACTCAAATCGACACGACTACGACCACACGACTGCTTGCTGCGAGATCCGTGCTAACGCTTGCCCTCCAATCACACTATGCCACCAAGCCGTACCTCACTGGTCAGGCTCTGCAAAATAACAACAAATAAAACCATGAGTTTGCGAGGAACTCAGAGAGTGGTTCTTCGAACCTTCACTTAAATCCCGATATATGATCAGATAAAACACTAGACAATTACATTAGTAAATATGTCTAGAATCCAATACATTTCTTGGCTGTTTGGCCTAACTGAATAGTAGTGAAGGATCTGGCCATATGCAAAGGCCCTACACAGACTATGGCACCCGGCAACTATCGGCCTAAGCATGAATAAATGTGTTTCGGCCATACTCGGCCTTCATAGCTATAGAATTTGTATTCACCATCATATGTTTCACACCGGAACCCAACGGGTTAGGGATAGCTAGTCCCACCACTACAAAAAAAACAAGAATTAATTTGTGGTAAAAGTTTAGAGTGGCTAACAATAATTGGCCACAAAAGGGTAATCTGCGACAAAATTTGTGGCAAATTTATTTTTGTGATTAAAAGTATAAGTTCAAATAATTTGTGATAATTTTTTTTAATTTTGCCACTATATTTGCCACTAAAAATTGAGTCAACGTTCAAAATTTATAGTTTTTTAAATTTATAACAATAGGTTTTTTCACTGATTCAAAATATTCTACTGTGGCAAGCATTTGCGACAAAATATTTGCCATAAGTTTGTCATGATATTCTGTGGCAAGCGTTTACGATAATATTTTTGCCACAACTTTGTTACGATATTCTGTGGCAACTATTTACGATAATATATTGGCCATAAATATAGAGCTATTTATTGTGACAAATTACGTGTGCCATAGATGATAAAATAATTAAAAAAATAAAAAGATTGACAAAAAATTTCTCTTTTTTTTTTGCCTGACAAAAATAATTTCCCTCATTTGATCTATCTTCCAATTAAAAAAACCTCGACTTATAATACTTGTGACCTCCTCCTATACCCCGACTTATAATACCCTCCACTAATAATTTCTCCCTTTTTCTTTGCTCATCCTAAATTTATAATATATATTTCATACTGTGTAGGACTTTTAAAATTTGACCCTATCATTTATTTTCCTCCCAATTTTTCATTTATTTTTTCTGATCCCTAACCCATTTCCTCTTCTCCCTCTTTTCTTCCCACGCACGCGTGCTCCATCGGTCTGCCCCCTTCCCCCTTATTCCTACGTGCTTCGCCGATCTGCCCCTTCTTTCGGGCAGCGCCCCTCTTCCCGACGCTCGGCCTTCCTGCATCAGTCGCCTGCTTCCCGGCGTTCCCAGCGCGCACCCCTATACTCCACGGCTCCGCCCCCTTGTACTCTTCTTCTTCCCGGCATTATCCTAGTGGACGGTGCTCCGCTAGTCCGCCCCCTTCATCTCGGCGTTATCCCAGCAGTGCACTTCTTCCTAGAGTGCTCCCAGTGGCAACGGGCAGTGCCCCTCTTCCCGTCGTGCTCCCAGTGGCAGCGGGCAACACCCTCTTTCCGGCGTGCTCCCAGCGGCAACTCACCCCTCTTCTCGGCGTGCTCACAACGACAGCGGGCAGCGCCCCTCTTTCCTGGTCTCTCATCATAATATCAGATGAGTAACATCAATTTTTCTTGTGATTCTCTTGTTCCTCTTTCTCCAGATGTGAAACAATTGATATCTCTTATCAATCATCATACAAAAGTTGCGTTATTCTCCTTTTGGTTCAAACAGGTTTTTCTTATCCTTTCAACTGGAGATGCATATTTATCCTTTCAACTGGTCTTAGATTGTAATACCACATGGTTCTTACACACTATTCTCTTGATGCTATTGCCAAATTAAGGAATGATGCATTTGTGTTGTTTATTTCTTCTAGATTTCAGTAATATTCACTACATTTCTATTTTTATTTCATACTCATATTTCATCAGGGTCACCTTTACCCTCCATCTTCTTCACCTTAAACCATAACTTTTCTAGCGTGGAACTATCCATGTTAAAATGATCAGTTATATGGATTTTTATGGGTGTGTACTATAAGGCCAGTGTTTATGCTGATTTGTCATTTTTACTTCTAGAGTTGCAACTCTTGTGATATAAATCCCTTTTTCTTTCTTAATCTTCAGTTGCCTTACCTACTAAGAAAATTCAGTTTTTCACCTTTTTCTTCCTCAATAGCTGTTTTAGGAGCTGTCCTGCATGTGATTTCGATTTCACTGCTTGGCATTACTGCAGT
Organism: Canna indica; assembly: GCA_034359265.1. Taxonomy (NCBI): domain Eukaryota; kingdom Viridiplantae; phylum Streptophyta; class Magnoliopsida; order Zingiberales; family Cannaceae; genus Canna; species Canna indica. The sequence continues at coordinate 41,817,775 of CP136892.1, forward strand.
TACCATGTCTAACACAATTGCAGGGGAAAAAATAGTCCACAAGCTTGCTTCATTGCTGCTCATTGTTCTTGGAGGAACTTATGCTGTTCTATTCCTATCATGCATGACAGTCACTCTCGTAACCATTATGTCAAAGTTGTTAAAATTCAAATTATCTTTTTGGTTTATAATAAGAATCTCATAAACTTTTTAAAGTTCCAGCTAGGTCCTCCCCTCATGCCGGGATAAACAATTTCCAAATTATACACATCACAAATCCCAATTCCTTACTTAATATATTGTTGTCTTTTACTTATGCTTTATAAATCTATGCTTCATGACTTGTATCTAATTTTATAGAGCAACCCTTTGGAATTTGGATGTAACATATTAATTCTGTCATAGTACCTTACTTGGCTAATTTGGAAGGGGAAGATCTATAAGACTTGGCCAAATTAACAGAATCCATTCTGTAAATAGGACTCTAGATGTAATCCTAAAATGTCACTAATGATTAATTGTAGAGGTCATTTGAATTCCTGCTAGTACATGAAGAGCATACATATTAGTTGATTGTTTCTGGAAGCATGATTTTTGTTCATGATTCAGAAGCTATATGAATCATCACTAATTGCAAAATTAAACTTTAATTCAGAAGCTATGTGAATCATCACTATTTTTTTAGTATATATTAAGTTTAATTTTTTGGAGACCTTCGGAGTCTACACAATGGTAATCTCTTACAGAAGCAACTTGTTCAATGTTTTCATATTCTTTCTTCACCTGTCTTTAAATTGAAGGACAAGATGTTTGCGGGTTTTTTTGTATGAGTCGATTCCAGACGCGTTAGAACCAGGATATTAGTCAACCTTAATTTTTCGCTTGAATCTCTCCTTCTATTCATTAAGGACTGATGGTGAAGGATTCTAGGGACCTAGGTAAGTTTTTTCTTTTGACAAAGTAATTCTGTGAATTCTGCGGGAAGGTACAAATCTCATTGCTATGTAAATCATTAAAGTTATTTCTTTTTATTTTTGCAATTATGGATCAAATCTCATTGGATGATGGGAATGTTTATTTAGGCTTTTATTATTATCAATATTTATTTTGGAGGAAATTTAGTCCAACCTAATTAACTTTCCCAATGACAGAGGGCATAGCTTTATATACATGTTGCCTTGTATAATTTGAAACTAAATTTCTCTTCTCTTTATATACATGTTGCCTTGTATAATTTGAAACTTAATTTCTCTTCTCTCTGATTCATGCTGGCTTGTATAATTTGTTTTTAAATTTGAATGTTGCTTGAAAATTGTTTACTAGCAACATGGTGACTGTTTTGTATGATACAGGTTTTGTTGGTCATTGGTGGTGATCATCTTGTCTACTTAGAGATCTCAGATAAAAAGTTAGTTGAAGTTAAACATATCCAGTTGGAATACGAGATATCATGTCCAGTTGAAGGGGTATGCAAACTTTAGTTAATTTTAATAGTGTCACTTTCTATTCATGATTATATGAGCTTATCTTCTATAGAATGGAAGATTTGAAGTTTTCCAACATAACAATGTGTAGGTAGTTTCATACACTGATGTAGTTCACCAAGTAACTTGCGAGAGCTTCTCTATCTGCTTCTATATTCTAAGTTGAAATAGTAACTCCTAAAGGCCATCAGTTGATGTAGTACCTTATGAGATATGCTTTTCTTTGTTCCAGAACCTGTAATTTTAGAAAGATGCAAAATTATTTTCTAGTGACTCTTCTTTCTTTCTGGTGGTGATATTTCATCAAAAGAGTTTGTACTTCATATTTCTTTTGGTACCAGAATGTGGTTTGTTGTCTTTAAGATAAGGGTGAGATCATGCATGTGCATGACTCTTCAATAATATAGGAGAGTTATGGTTAATCAAAGAGCTTATTAATTTAAGTGAGAGCACCCGCACTCAATTATTGAGCTTCTCAAAGAAGCCTTCCCTCTATAAATAGGACTATCTTAGACATTGCAGAACACGCTTGAATCACAAGAAGTTCTACTTTCTCCCCTTGTAAACATTTCCTACCTTCAAATATATTAAGCTTGCAAGCTTTTCATTCCTCAATTCCCGACCAGTGTTCATAGTAACCCGCGAACGGATTTGAGACGCACGCGTTCCGCCCCCCCTCTGGAAAGTGACGCCATTTGTTCATTCTCAGAAGGAGAAACCGGGATGGCCAATGCCATCACAATGGACCTAAATCATCTACCGTATGAAACAGCATTAGTCATAATAGAAGGAGAACAGTCAATTAATACATGGAGGATGCATGTTACCCTCCCAGAGCAGGCAGAAAATTGTACTCACTCATGGGAAGATAACAGTCCTGTACCAAGTGGGCACAAAAGATGTACTCTCTGTAAAGAACAGACGAATCCAAGAATGACCACTAATAGTGCATCTTGGACATCCCACTTCTTTTTTTAATGAGTCAATTAGACCCCCTTATTATAAAAGTGATAGTAACTAAGTCCAGGGCTACATGATATACTAGAGAGTTATAAATACATTAGTAGCTGATTTAACCCATGTACACCAGTATGCACTAAATAACTTTGACTAGTAAATCATGCGCGGTGGATCTAGTGAAAGCTTTGTAAGTATAAAGCTTTGTAACATGATTGCAGTCTTAAAACATGGTTCAAGATTAGCTGGTTCAAGTCAACCCACCATACCAACAGCGCACCGTGGACTCCATACCCAATTTCATCTTGTGAACTATATATTATCTTCAAGAAACAACGCATGCAAATTTCTAATAACAACCTTATTTTAAGTATAGGATTAGCCATAAACTCCTAACTATTAAAGATAAGTTATATAGATCAGTCACTACTTGAGCTACATTCTCTTTTCCAATTTTATCCACCATACTTCTAGTCACTACTACATTTTGTGACTGTGGCTACGCCACTTTTGGGAACGGTTAAAAAACTGTTCCCATACATCACTTATAGGAACAATTTTAATAACTGTTCCCGTAGCCAAATACTATGGGAACACTGATAAAAACCATTCCCGTAGCCAATATATGGGAACGGTTTTCAAAATTGTTACTGTAGCCAAATACTATGGGAACACTGATAAGAACCGTTCTCTTAAAATACCCAAAAACCGTTCCTATATGTCAAAAACAGAACAATAAAATTGAACCGTTCCTAAATTCCTAAAATAGTTTCAAAACCCGCTCTTTTTCAGCTGTGATCGACAAAAATCTCGCCTCCCCCCCCGCCTTTCAAGCTTGTTTCCCTCTGCCTGCCCTCCTCCTGCTCGACTAAAACCCTCCTCCTACTCTATCGCCGGTGGTAACTCCTCCTGCTCGCCGCTGGTAATTCCTTCGGCTCGCCACTGCTCGTCGCTCCGCCTTTCAAGCTTGTTTCCCTCTGCCCGCCCTCCTCCTGCTCGAGTAAAACCCTCCTCCTGCTCTATTGCCGGTGGTAATTTCTCCTGCTCGCCGCTGCTCGCTGTTCCGCCTTTCAAGCTTGTTTCCCTCTGCCCGCCCTCCTCCTGCTCTATCGCCGGTGGTAACTTCTCTTGCTCGCCATTGGTAATTCCTCCGGTTTGCCGCTGCTCGCCGCTGGTACTCCTGCTCGCATCCTACTCCTCGCTGCTGGTAACTCTTGCTCGCCGCTGGTAACTCCTGCTCTATCGTCGCTGATAAGCCTAATCCCCTCCTTGTTTCTTTTTTCCCTCTGCTCGCGTCCTAATCTGGCCTGCTCTATCGCCGCTGATAAGCGCGCCTAATCCTCCTGCTTGCGCCTTGATCCATCGCTGCGGGTACTCCTCCTTCTCTATCGCAATCTGATATATCGCCACTGGTAATCCTCTTGCTCGCGTCCTACAGTCCTGCAGTCCTGTATCGCATCCTGCAGTCCTAGTTTTCCTCTATCGCGTCCTATAGTCCTGCTCGCTGATCTATCACGGTTGGTAATCCATTATCACAATAGTCTTATAGTCTTATACTTGGTACTTATAGTCTTATTTAATCAATCAGCACTTCTAGTCTCAACTAACATCCATTTTATTATGTCTGACTAGGTGGAAGAGAAATTGGAGCTATATCCATTCAGAGACGTGAAGCGCTTTCAAAGGAGGTGCTCATCATCTATCTTACTTGAATCTAATTGAACATTCTAATGTACTGTGCGTACATAACATTTGAGGGAACTGATGCAAGTTGTTATTTAAGCTTTAGTTCCATGTTATCAACTAACTAGTTCTACAAGTCAGCTAGATAACATCATCCAATTTTGGATCCTATGATATAAAAACAAGGTAGACTAACATGAATGAAAATCATCTAAATTCAAATAATAAGAAATTTTTTATCCTGAAGCAGATTGGAGCATCCTGACCCAATTTGAGAGTAGTCTAAGCAGGGAAGCGCTGGCATCTGTTAGTCAGTCTAGGGTTTTGTCAGATATTTTGAAGGTGTTTTGGGCTGCGAACTCTAATTCCAGCAAGCAAAATCAAGTATACTAATACACCGTACTTGCACTCCTAACCAAAATTAACTAGCTTGCTGACTATCCTTTTCCTCAAGAAAAATTCATCAAGACCTATGATGTTCAAGACTCCTTTGTTAAGACTCTCAATTTAATTTCATCTGGCAGTCCTCACAGCCAACCAAGTTACAAGTTTTTGTGACCTAATGTTCTACTTTAGATTTTAGATTTGAAGTTTGATTTCATTTTAAGCAATCCAATGATTGCTTATTGATGAAAACAACTAGGTATTTGGCCAAAGAGTTTCTCATGTTAGAATAATAAGGTTCACATATACAAACAATGATATTTTTTTGAGAATTTAAACAAATAAAGCATGGAGTTATAGTAGCATACTTCATCCATGAAGATTACAGATGGCTTGTCAATAGCAACCTCAAAAAGAGTTCGGACAAGCATTTCAGACTCTCCCACCTACTTCAACAGTGTAAAGAATAAGAATTTTTTAATTAGAAAAACTGGTAATCCATCAAAGCTTTGCATGTGAAATTAGATATGACAAAGTTATACCCATTTTGATGTTAAAGATGAAGCAAAAATATTAAAGAATGTGGCCTCTGATTCTGATGCAACATCTTTAGCAAGTATTGTTTTCCCATATTCAGATTGGGCCAAAGAGAAGCAAACCTGAGCAACATAAATATCACCTCTAAATACTTTCGCCGAAGTGTATAGTTCAAGCTAAATATTTGCTTCTAAAGATGCACCTCTAGCTGGCTTGCGAAGACTTGTAAATAGGTCCCTTCTTTTAGTTGGTAGAATTACCATTTTCATAAGAGTTTGCTTAGCCTTCTCAAGACCAATTGCATATCAAATAAGACAAATCATAACTGGGAAGAAAGAACATCTTAAAGTAATAATCTTTCGTACCAACATTAGCCCACTTAATAGTTAGCCTTCTCAAGATTAGTCTTCTTTCAGTTTGATTCTATGAAGTGGTGTGAACCTGAGTTAGGTTGTAAGCTCAAATTGGATATCAAGTTTGGCCGAACCTGAGTTAGGTTGTAAATCATTAACAAAAAACTAGCTAGATTTGATTTATGCCATTACATTTCCTTTCTCTTAGGTTTTTATCAGGTTTGACTTAAAATCATAGGACAATCACATTCACTTTGGTTTTTCTCATACTTTGTTCTAAGTGTTTGGAAATGAGCACTCTGTTCTACATGTTTTTCTCATAATTACCGTTAAATTTAATTAATGTTGAGTTTAAGATGATCACTTACTTTAAAGATGATCATATTTATGCTTACATGTTCTAAGTGATTTTGCACTATGTTGGAGTTGCATGTATAACTCATCAAGTTGATGTTGTCGTTTCTTACCCTTTGCATTTTTTATTTATGTAGTTAAGTAAAATCAATGGATAAAGAATGAGTTCAAATGCCGAGATATAGTACAGAGTATATCAATGGTGTCCAATGTTTTCTAGATTTTGCTTATAATAATGGAAGGCCTCAGGGAGTGGAGATTTTATGCCCTTGTGCGAAATGTGATAATGGTCGTTGGTTGACAAAAGATGTAGTCTTCGAACATTTAATAGACTATGGATTTCTAAAAGGTTACACTGATTGGGTAAACCATGGTGATGAGTTAACAATGCCCACAGAGGAGGATGATGACATCGATGATGCAGAGAATTGCATGGATGACATGGATGATATGGATGAATTGTTGCATGATAGATTTAGAGAAGTGGCAGAAGAAGATGGAATTACAGAGGGTCCTAATGAAGATGCCAATTTTTTTTATAATTTATTAGAGGAGGCAAACAAGGAATTGTACTCCGATTGTAAAAATTTCTCTACATTGTCCTTCACCATTCGGTTATATTTGATGAAGTGTCTCTTTGGTTGGAGTAATGTGTCATTCAATGCACTCTTAGAGCTACTAAAAGAAGCTATGCCGGTTTGAACATCCCCTAATCTTTTAATAAAACAAGAGCCATGATAAGGGACTTGGGCCTTGATTATAAAAAGATTGATGCTTGTCCCAATAATTGTATGTTATATTGGAAAGAGCATGAGAAAGACTAAGTCTTGTCATATTTGCGGTGCTTCACGGTGGGTTAAGAATTCATAGGCAGAGAATGAGCTAGAAAATCCCAAGCAAGGCCACAAAGTAGCGGCTAAAGTTTTAAGACACTTTTCGTTAATTCCTAGACTTCAAAGGTTGTTCATGTGTGAGAGAACTGTAAATTTAATGAGGTGGCATGAGGAAGAGCGAATAAGAGATGGAAAGTTAAGGCATCCTGCTGATGGCGGAGCATATAAGGACTTTGATGAGCGTTATCCTGATTTTGCTAGTGACCCATGCAACATAAGACTTGGGTTGACTAGCGATGGATTCAATCCATATAGGACCATGAGTATTTCTTATAGTATATGCCCGGTAATACTTATGCCATACAACCTTCCACCATGGTTATGTATGAAGTTGGAGTATTTTATGTTGTCTTTAATTATCCCTGGACCACACTCTCCTGGGATCGATATTGATGTGTACTTGCAACCATTGGTTGAAGAGTTGAAATTGTGTGGGAGCTGGGAGTAGACACATATGATGCTTTAAAGAATCAAACTTTTAAGTTGCAAGCAGCCTTTTTATGGACTATTAACGACTTTCCTGGATATGCTATATTGAGTGGTTGGAGCACAAAGAGAAAATTAGCATGTCCATCTTGTAATTATAACACTAATTCGGCTTACTTGAAGCATAGTAGAAAGATGTGTTATATGGATCACCGTATTTTCTTGCTGATAAGTCATGATTATAGAAGAAACACACGGGATTTCAATGGAAAAGAAGAATATAGGCATGCTCCTAATTTGTTAGAAGGGACAGAGATCTTGGACTTGTTGCAAGACTTTGTCAATTCATTTGGGAAGATGCAAAAGAAAAGCATTGGTGGTCCTTGGAAGAAGAGATCTATTTTTTTTGAATTGTCATATTGGAAGCATAATAAACTACGACATAATCTTGATGTCATGCATATTGAAAAGAATATATTTGACAATGTAATAAGGACTTTGTTGGACATAACGGGGAAGACAAAAGATCATGTTAATGCCCGTTTAGATTTGCAAGAGTTGGAAATTTGAAAGAAATTTCATCCGAAATCAGTGGATCAAGGCAAGAAAGTAAAGTATGCAAAAGCATGCTTTAACATGAACAAAAATGAGAAGTTTATTTTCTGTAGCGTTCTCAAGGAAGCAAAATTACCCGATGGTTGTGCAGCAAATATTTCAATATGTGTTCACCAAGATGGCTTGAAAGTCTTAGGGTACAAGAGTCATGATGCTCATTTCATGCTACACTACTTGCTCCCAATAGCAATGATTAACACACTTCCTCACCAAGTGGCCTATCCTCTGATACGTTCATGTTCTTTTTTTCGTTCCATATGTCAAAGAGTTATTGATGTGAATGATTTAGAGACCTTGGAATTTGAGATTGCTGAAACACTTTGCCAATTAGAGAGGATTTTTCCTCCATTATTTTTTGATGTAATGCTTCATTTGCCCATTCATATACCAAATGAGATAAGATTGGGTGACCATGTTCATTCTCGGTGGATGTATTCACCAGAAAGAGAGTTGGGAAAGCTGAAGGCTTACGTGCACAATAAAGCTCGTCTTGAAGGTTCAATAGCTGAGGGTTACTTGGTTGAGGAATGTTTGACATTTTGCTCAAATTATATGAACTCTAATGTGGAGACACGGTGGAACAGAGTGATAAGAAATGCTGACACATATGAGTCTTTTGATGCTGAGCTGTCTAGTTTCTTTGTACCCATGGGTCGTCCTATAGGAGGGAAGAAAAAAAGTAATTTATTTTCGATAGACAACAATGAAAAGAACCAAGCTCACCGGTATATCTTGTTCAATTGTGATGAAGTTCAGCCTTACATTAGGTAAATAACTATTCTTTGCCCTTAAAAATATGTTTATAAACTCATTTGAATAATTGTTGTAACAAAATATTTTTTTTTGTAGTGAACATGAAAATATCATAAATCAGAAGAGAGGAAGAAAGTGGACCAAAGCAAAAAGTCAAAGTCATGATTTCATTGATTGGTTTAAAAATCGTGCAATGGCGGAGGATGTCCCTGATCGACTGAAGGAGTAGTGTAGAGGCCCAAATAAAGTTGCAAGAAGGTTTTCGGGTTATGTCATCAATGGATGTAAATTTCATACTCGGCAGCGTGATGCAAGTCGTAGGACACAAAACAGTGGTGTCACTTTGGTGTCAATCACTCAAAGCTTTGCTAGTAGTAAGGATCAAAATTCGACGACGAATGCAGTTACTTATTATGGTGCAATTAATGAAATAATTGATCTAGACTATTATGGTAATTTCAAGTTTGTCTTGTTTAGATGTGATTGGTTTGGATTAGAATCAGAAAAGTATGGGTTGACTTGTGTTTACTTCGATAAAAAATGTTATATGGATGATCCATTTGTGCTCGCTTTTCAAGTCCAACAGTGCTTCTATGTTCGCGGTCCCTCTAATGACAATAGGTATTACGTTATGAAAACTCTTCATAGAGAGATTCTAATGTGAATGACCAATCATATTGTGTCGAAGAAATATATAATATTGAGTCATCTGAACCAGCAACAAATTTTGTCTTTGCCTGATGATGAAATTGATGTTGAATGGGTAAGGGATGACATAGAGCCCACCATTGTTGAAAATTATTCAGCTGTTTCAAATGAAATTGAGTCTGAAGAAGAGTCTGACTTTGATGACACTCTGGGACTACTTTGATTGATATTCATGTATCTGTCTAGCATGATGGATTTGAAGGATTCCTATGCAATGGTGATACTTCAATTCTCTATTTATCCTTTAATAAATGTGGCTGATAAGGATTCCAATGCCTTGATGGTTATCTTTTTGGTTGTTCATGCATAAGCTAAATTTTTGTTATATGATGATTGATTGGTGTTCCACATTTGTGCATGTTTTATGATCTTCATGTATTTCTTTGAAGCCTACTTAAATATTCATGCCGCTCATAAATTATCCTTTATGCAGCCACACCTTGATCCTAATACTAATATCAGTATTAGGATGCTGATGCTGATATCAGCATCCTGATATCAATATCAGGATGTTGATACTGATATCAGCAGCCTGATATCAATATGAGGATGTTGATATCAGCAGCCTGATATCAATATGAGGATATTGATGCTGATACTAATATCAACATCAGTATTTTGATATTCAATAGTAATGAAACAATTACAGGTAGAGATAGGGATAGAATAAAAACAAGTCTTAAGGTCATAAAGCAAGGAAAGAAAAGAAACTAAAAAGTAGTAAGCAAAAGACCCAACATCTAAACACCACACCCAATAGCTTGATTCAGATCAGAGAACTCTTAATTAGCTGAACATTCTATATTTTAGCATATTACCAATATATAGCTGAACATGCTATATATTCGGACACTTCAATTGTCCTTATGAAGTTCAATCTTTAAGTTCATGTGGGCATGATCAAATTTAGGTTCAATCTTAGGAACTCTTTGTTGTTTTGAGTCTTTTGACACTAGTTTTGACATGTGATTTCTTTGTTGTTTCCTACTTTATGTTCGGATGCAAGGGATAAATTGATAGAGATTCTTGTCATATGTTAAATTCAATTCATAAAAAGGCAACCCATATTCAGATTTAGACATTAAGGCTATGCTAGTTAACCCAGCCCAATGGAGTGACTAGGTTTTAGTTCTTTGTTGCTATTAAGATAATTGTTATGGACTTTGTCCTTCTGTACAGGTAGGAACCTTGTGCACCAGAACCTCCTTTTGTACATATTTAGGGTCAATGTAGTTATTAGAATGTTCAAATAAATATACACAAAATGTAGAAGGAAGTGAAATCTATCCGGTGCTTAGTGAGTACATGGTTAATTTTTATTTGTAAATACATATTTTAGTATTTTGTACCTCTACTTCTATTTGGATCTCTAGAAACACTCAATATGGTACATGTCATGAGAGGGATGAGCAATCAGAGATAGATGTTAATTTGAGAGATTTTATGGTCTAAGATCTATGCTGGTGTAGATTTTGCATTATGGAAAAAAAGTATTATTATCAAGGAGAGCATTGCCATGTATTGTTTGATGTATATTTAACTGTTGGTAATTTGCTTGTTAATCTGCAAAAAAGATATTGATTGTACTTACAGATTATATTCAAATTATCCATGCTGTCTTAGTAGTGTGGATTTATCTAAAGTGAAACTAGATGTAATTTTCTCTGCCATGAGTAGTAGCATGTAAGTTGCCTGAATCTTCAAAATCTCTGCATGCTGGGTGGATGCAAACTAGCTAGTTGTTAAACGTGCTCTCTTTGCATAATGATCAAAATTAGCAACTCCTTAGATTTATATGGTACTAGTTAGTTTCAATCTTTTGGTTTTAATCTTCTATTCTCTTCATCACTTGCTGGCCCCAGCTCCTCTTTTAATTCAATCTTTCCTAGCTCCTTTGTTTCTTCCAAATTTCTCTCTAAATTGCCCACACAATTTCTGTTCCATTCTTTCAAAATATTTTTCAAATTTTCAATATTCAGTATCATTGGTTTCATCTCACCATTGTTTTTTTCTTCAAAACTCTTCAATCAAAATTTTCAGATTGAACTACAAATGTCACTACAAAAGACTCATCTACTTTTCTTTCTGTTTTTTCTGCATTCATTACAGTTTACCATGATAGGCCTATGGTCAGAGTCAATCATGCTCAAATGAATAGCTTTAAATTCATATTTCCAATCCAACCATGCACAATTATATAAAGTTCTATCCAGTCTAGCACCAAATTTTCCACTTCCTTTTTTTTTGTTTGTAAGTCCAAGTGAAACAAGGGCCTAAAAAAATCGTGAGCAGTGTTGTTGATGGAGCTAAAAATACTAATAACGTAGAGAAGCTTGTAGCTTCATTGAAGTTCCCTCTGACATCCTGATAGATATCAAGATACTCATATCAGTATCCTGATAGATATCAAGATACTCATCTCAGTATCCCGATAGATATCAGGATACTGATATTGATGTATCCTAATATTAATGAAGTATCCTGATAGATATCAGGATACTCATATCAGTATCCTAATAGATATCAGGATACTCATATTGATGTATCCTGATATTAATGAAGTATCCTGATAGATATCGGGATACTTATATCAGTATCCTTTATTACTGATACTGATAGATATCTTTATTGTTTATTATTTTTGGCATGCCATAGATATCTTTGTTGCTCTCTTTACTCTTTTATTTATCCTAAAGAATAAATTTATCCTACTACCAACCATGGAATTTTCCCAATATCCAAACTGTTTAGACCTTACTATAGTAGCTTTCTTTTATTCATATTTGAACATGCTATATATTTATGATTTATATAACTGAAAATTAAAAAGTTTTCTATGATTTATGCAGTGAGATGATACAAGGAAGTGATATGGACTTTCCACTACAAGCAAAGTCAAGCAAAGAGTTAGCCAAGCATTACAAAATTAAATGTGAAAAAATTGAACATAATAAGAAGTTAAAATCAAAGAGTTAGCCGCTGAAAACAAACATACAATGCTGAAAAGATATGCTTCAGAGGCCAATAAGAAGAATATCAATGTGCAAGGGAGAGGAAAAACACCATATGAAAAGCCAAAGGATGCAGTCCCCACTCAACCTAGTGTTTCTACTATGAGACAGGCCATTTCCAATGTGCAAGGTAGAGGAAAAACACCATATGAAAAGCCAAAGGATGTAGTCCCCACTCAATCTAGTGTATCTACTATGAGACAGGTCATTTCCAATGTGCAAGATAGAGAGAAAAAACTAATTAATGCAACCATCACTAAATCCATATCCTCTACTCAAAAGCAAGTTCTTTCCAATTCCAATACAAGATATTCTCAAGTGCAACAACAAAGACCAATAATTCAATATCAAAGATCTACCCAAGGACCAAAGCAAAAAATGTCAACCATTCAAGATCAACAAAGAGAAGTTAACCATGAGCAAGGAGGTGAGTACGCAACAACGAAGACAAAGACTGCACCTTTGCGTCCGTCAATATTAGTAGTTGCATATCGTGAGAAGATGGGTATGCAAGTGCTAGAAAAAGATCAACTAGAAGAGGAATGTAGAGACATGGAGCAAGTTGAGGAAGAACACAATATACTTGATGAGCTGGAAGAGGAAGCAAATGTTGAGGAAGAGCACAATATACCCGATGAGCCGGAACACAATACGTCTGAAGGTATATTATGTCATTATATGTAATTCTATAATTAGCTTATGTTTAAATCATTATCGTTATGACAATTAGGAACACCAAAAAAGAAAGCAAGAGGGAAGATAATGTGCTACAAAATTCATGGAAGATCGCTAAAGGAGTGACAAGAAATAATTTTTAATAGTGAAGCACAACTAGTTGGGCTCAATGAGAAAGCTGTTTCAGACTTGAGCTAATTTTTAGGAACTGTGGTACGAAATTCAGATTGGTGTCTCTTGATTTACACCAATTGGAAGGCTATACCAAACAAGGATGACATACGGAAATATATCAATGTATGATTTTTTTATATTGTTCATTTACATTTGCATGTCAATATTAATGCTTATTTTGCTTCATTTTGTAGAAAAAATTCATCCTTCCGGAAATAGGAAAATGAGTTGTGTTCAAAATTATGGATGAAGTTTGGAGGAAACACAAATCAAAAATCAAGGAGGAATATTTTGACAATTACGCAACAAACAACGAGAGGATAAAAAATTATCCTACAGACATTCCTCTCGAACACTTCAAGCAAATGATTGATTATTGGAGCTATGAACCCATCCAAGTAAGTAGCTAGCTAGGTTTTTTTTATTTAAACTAATAGTTGTTAAAGAATAAGCTTTATGTCCATTACTTATAGTCTCTAACTGTGTTCACTGATACCTTTATCCCATTTTCTTCCCTCATTACTTTTATCAACACATGAAATTTAAGGCTTGCTACCATGACCTTTTTCTACTTAATGCTATTGTTTGCTTACAACTGATACCTTTATCTCATCTTCTTCCCTCATCTAGTTGTGTCACTATACTTTATGCACCCTGATGACCTTGCTGCTAATTCAAAAAATTAACCACTAATAAGAAAAACAAGTGCTAAAATAATTAGTCCTACATAATCTCTAGGAAAATAAGCAGTAGACCTTGATATCTCCTGAGACTGATATCAGGGGCCTAATACTGATATCAGGAGATATCAGTATCCAGTATCAGGATACATATTGTAAGTGCACATTCAGCAAATAAAAGTTAGGAGATGCATGATCAAAATTTGGAATTATATAGGAGACAAAAGGCACCATATGTGTGGCCAAAGGTACTAATTTGACATTATAATTCACAGTCCCAATCAAACAGAAAAATGTGAGAGGATTTTGTTGTTTGGTGCAGCTGCCGAAAGATTAGGGTGTGAAGCTTTTTCTTTTCACTTTTCTATGAATTACTTAATGGTGGAAGCAAATGAAAAACAAGTAGAAGCTTGAATTTTATGATCAAACATTATATATAAACACTTTCTTCTACTAATTGTTGTTGCTATTTAATTAATTTTGTTTTAAGAACCATATAATATATTCCACCAATAATGAGGATGCCCAAAATACCAAAAAAGAAGAAGCATGCAAGATATCAGTATCAGGATATCAGTATCCTGATACTGTTTTCAGGATATCAGTATCGATACTGATATCAGGTATCCTGATACTGATATTAGGATATCAGTAATACTAATATCTCCTGAGACTGATATCAGGATATCAGTATCCTTATATTAGTATCAGGATACTAATATCAGTGTGAAGCTTTTTCTTGTCACTTTTCTAGATTACTTAATGATGGAAGCAAATGAAAAACAAGTAGAAGCTTGATCCTAATAATATGGATACTGATATCTCCTTCCCCTTTAATCTTCTAAGTTTCTCCCTGCTATCCTCATCCATATTAAAGCTATTTCTGGTTAACATATCTGCAACAAGAACAGGATTATGACAATTTTGAAAAATATCCAAACTTAACATGATTTTAGCTTAGCTTGAAGAGGACTGACAGCCACCTCTTTATTACATCCTACAAGCAGCCACATTTCTTTTTTAAAAATTACAAAACCACTACCAGCTTCTATAGAGCTTCTCCAAGCAGCATCACAAAACATCTCATACCACTCCTCCCCAACATTAACATTCCTCACCCTCCTTCTCCATTCTATTTATCATGAATCATGAGTTGATGAACTAGCTCATACTTTTTTAGTTCCTGCACATTAACAAAAGTAGGCCATAACTTTTAGGAACAGTTTTCAACCGTGCCTATATGTATGACTTTTAGGAACGGTTAAAAAATCGTTCCTATATTTCATCCTATAGGAACGGTTCTAAACCGTTCCTATAAGTTTTACCTATAGGAACGGTTGTGAACCGTTCCTATAGGCTGGGACTATAGGAACGATTTTTCAACCGTTCCTATAAGATACGTTTACAAGAACAGTTTTTCAGCCGTTCCTATAGGCATGGTACAGGAGCACTTTTACAACCGTTCCCATAGGCTGGACCTATGGGAACGATTTTTTTGGCAGCGTTGCCATATGGACGAAAATCGTTCCTATAATCTAACGAAACGGCTGATTTGAGTACACATGGGAAACCGTTCCCGTAGGTCTGTGGGAACGATTTTTTGTCTTTTGGGAACGGTTTTCAACCGTTCCCGTAGGTCTAAAATGTTGTAGTGAGTATAGAACCAAAAGGTTTCTTTTTAGTTGGGAGTTCAATTGTAACATAAGGGCCTGTTTGGTTAGCGAAACCAAGTCTGTTTTTATGGTTTCAGTTTCACTGAATCCAAAACTGCTTACGAAAACATGTTTGGTTTAGTGTTTTCGTGAAACTGAATCGAAACCAGAATGAAAACGAAACCAGTTTTCTTAATAAAAATGAAAACAACAGAATGTTGTTTTTTGTGGTTTCGAGACTGCCGGTTTCGTTATCAAAATGCCGTGACAACTTTGTAATTATAAATATTTTTTTTATAAAATTAATTAATTTAAAAATAAATCAAACTATATCGAATTTTTAAAAATAAAAATAAAAATCATCATTTTTAACTTAAATTTTTATCTTAAATTTATAAAATAATTAAACCAATTTATATCTAATTGACTCAAACCCAAATTTTAAATAACTCAATTTTCTTAAAGTTGATCTATTTATAATTTAATCAAACCTAATTTTAGATCATTGGACTTGTTTTTTTTTTGAAATTTTATAATAACTATTAATTAATTTTTATATTTAATTGAACAAAAATTTTTTAAATTATCAATAACTTAATTAATTAAATTATTTAAATATTTTGTAACCATATTAACAAATATTTAATTTTGTAAACTAACTAAGCATTTAATTACTACTAAAAATGTTCAAGGAAAATTAATATTATTTTTTATAATCAAATAAATATTTACTGGTTTCAACTAACTAAAACTGATGTTGTTTTTATTAACCAAACGCGTTTTCAGAAAACTGAAAACTAGAAACCAAAACCAAGTTTTCGAAACCAAGTTTTCAGTTTCACTGAAACCAAATCAGAAAATAATTTTCGCTAACCAAACAGCATCTAAGGTTTCTCTTTTTATCCTTGCAAAAAGTACATACCTTGGAAGAATAACTAGAACCAATATTACGCATGAGAGTTTATAGTAAATGATAGGTGGTGAGGGGATGAATTGGGACAATTAGATTAGGGAGAGAAGATTCTTGGCACACAACCAGTTAATTGTTACGATGTTTATGAAAAGTATGAAAAGACTCAAATATTTGAGATTAGTCAATGTTTCTTCCATTTGTTCTAGCTCAACACACACATATTTGAGTTAATGAACACAGTTCCTTTTGGACATAGTTTGATTCTTAGTTTGATTGAACTGCTTGCATTATTTTTAAATTAGTTTGATTATTTGATGTAATGATTTTGACTTGTATTCCTAATTCTCTTCGTTTGCAGGAGAGAAAGAAGAAGAAACGAGGCGTACTTAGCGGACCTATTGTAACTTCTTTTTGTTGGGGCAATGTTGTCTATTTTTTTTTGCATATGGACTATCTTGTGTACCTACTATAGTTTTTTCTAATGGATATTAGATATCTTGGAGTATTTTGTGTTGATGGACAATGTTATTTTTGATGTATTTGGATTAATGTTGAACTTATTTTGGATTTTTAATGGTTGGATTTGTAGGTGGTTGGTTGTATACCTCCTAAGTTGTAGGCTTTGTAATTAGCAGGTGGATTATTATATTAATGAATGATTAATTATTAAATTTTGTGTGTTTGTTGCAAATTTATTCATCATAGATTTTCAAAGTTGTGGCAAAATCATCATTGATATTGTGGCAACAATCCAAATTTGAAATCTTGTTAGTGACAAATATATTTTAACGTTTAATGACAAAGGATCAAATATGTAGTGGCAGAAATTTTTATAACAAATTTGACATGTAATGATAAAATGTAACACAATATTAGCAGCAAATTTCATATATTTTTGCCATGAAAAGAGTTCTAGAAATGGTACAATAATGACAAACATTTATTAATAATAGCAAAGAATTTTGCCGTAAAAAATATGTGACATCAGGAAGCCCCGTTTGCCATAATATAGTGGAGATAGTTTGACTTTTTCGTTTGCCACTAAAGAAATTGCAATTTGTGGCAATCTGCTAAAGCTCGCCACGAAAGCCAAAAAATAACTTTTAGCAGCGGACCTAACGTGATAAACGGCTGACGAGCACTTTTTTGCCACTGAATCATCATTTTGCCACTGTATATCACTACTGTGGCAAAAATAGTTTGTTACTAATTCTAAATTTTTTTATTGTGCACCCGACTCGGGTCTACCGTCAGCATGGCCCACTGACGGAATCTCAAGACCCACGGGTCTAACACCTAGCGTGCCGACTGGTGCAATCTCAAGACCCTAATCACCGCTGAGTTGAGTAGAAGCCGTACCGGCCCTCTACACTCCCCAGTAGACCACCTCAATCACATTACACACACAGGTATTTTGTAATTCCATTCAATATGTATATCTACATGCCATAAATGTAGGAATGTTTGTATATCATGTATTACTATATATGATTTATAATTTAATTGATACTGCAATAAATGCTCTATCAAACTGAATGAATACAAGAGTAAAGGAATTTAAATTCTGCTTGAAGGAAATGAACTCAGCAAGGAAAGAAATTATCTAGCATGGTAAAAATTAAACTAACTTCAGAAATTTGATAAGGAAAATTTAGGAATAATTGCTACCTCATAATGTCGCTAAATATATGCACTAAGGTTATAGTTTTCCTTAATTGGTGTCTTACCTAATTCTCATCGTAGCTCTACTTGTCAATCTAGGTGATCTTCATTTCCTAATGTCTCTAACATTTCTAAGTATCAAGGTTAATTCCTTTCGGTCACCATCCCCTCCTTTGCTCGGCTGGACCTTGAGAAGGGCATGCCTTGCTCGGCCGAGCCCACAAGGGTAGGAGGAGGGGGAGTTTTGACCATGAACCCTAACAAATTAAGTTTGTGATCTACCCTAGTTGAATTCTTGATCAAATTCCTCCCTCTTTGCTCGGCCGGACCTTGAACAAGGTTCCCCCTTGTTCAGCCGAGCCCTCAAGGCTTAGAGAAAAGGGATCTCGATCATCAACTTCAGCGATTGAACCATAAATCTACACGATTTTAAATTGACACCGATCTAAAGGGGTTTAAATCAATCGAGGGAATTGAGAAAAATTTCGGCATGATCTTTTCCCTTTTCCCTATACTCCGGCAGCCCCTAGATCATCAAATCCGAACATCTAAAGTAAATCCGATACATCAGTGATTTAAAACAGTGAAGAGATCGAAGAAAAATACTACAAATCAACAAGAACTCGCAAGAAAACCCTCGATCTAGCACTTCTAGTAGGTTCGGCCACCTGCCTCATCATATAACCAAAAATCCAACCACTTGCCTTGATCAGATGAAGGAGATGGACTAGATGAAGATGATCCCGACTTCTCCAACGGCGACACGAGACCGACGCCGTCCACAAGCTTCTTCCCCTCCTCTTCACCTTGGGCTACGTACGACTCTCTCTTGCTTTTAGCCGCACGGCGGCTTGGGGTGAGAGGGTTTTAATCCTTTTTTTTAACAAAAATACCTTCACGACTTAAGTTTCCTCACTCAACTCAATCCGAGCCCGAATTGAGCCCCAACTCCACCCGCGAACCCGATTTCAACCAGACTTGAATCAATTTACACATAAATCATATAAACATAATTCACGAGTCAAACAAATTGAATTATACCTTTAATTCACATCGATTTTCGCGACTCAACCCGGCTATTCCCCGATCCCGGGCACTGCACCAAAATAAAAATTTTATATTAGAAATTCTTGGGTATTACAACCTTTCCCCCTTAAGAAAATTCGTCCTCGAATTTGGTAGAGCATAGGGACTCTCCATATCCTCGAACAAGGAGGGGTAGCGCTCCCTCATGTCTTGCTCTACTTCCCAAGTAGCTTCCTGCCTGGTGTGATGCTCCCACTTGACCTTTACCAAGGGAATTTTCTTGGACCTCAGCTTCCTAATCTGTCGGTCAAGCACCTCTACTGGCCTCTCCTCAGATGAGACTGCCGTGTCCACCTCAACCGCAGCCGGCTCGATCACGTGGGACTCATCTCTCACATATCTCCTGAGCATTGACACATGAAAAACTGGGTGAACTCTGCTCAAGCTAGGGGGCAAAGCCAGCTCGTAAGCCACAGCGCCTCTCCGCTTGAGAGTAGGGAAAGACCCAATGAACCTAGGACTCAACTTCCCTTTCTTCCCAAACCAGACTACCCCTTTCATGGGGAAAACCTTTAGGAACACCAAGTCGCCTTCAGCGAACTCCAACTCTCTAGCCTTCTTATATACATACATTTTCTGGAGGCTCTGAGCCACCAACAACCTTTCTTTCATTAGCTTCACCTTCTCCATTGCCTCCTCAATCAAGTCAGCACCCACCATGAGAGTCTCTCCTGTCTCAAACCAGCCCACTGGTGATCTACATCTTCGCCTGTACAAGACCTCGAAAGGGGATATACCAATGCTACTATGATAGCTGTTGTTGTAGGCGAATTCAATCAATGGCAGGTGTTTCTCCCAACCGCCAGCTAGGCTGAGGACGCACACCCTCAGCATATCCTCCAGGGTCTAGATGGTTCTCTCTGACTATTTGTTCGTTTGCGGATGGAAAACTGTGCTGAACCGCACCTGAGTACCCAAGGCCTCCTGAAAGGACTGCCAAAACTAGGCTGTGAATTGGGTACCTCGATCTGATATGATCATCACTGGGGTACCATTGTATGCCACAATTCTATCTAAAAATAGTCTAGCGTACTGCTCAGCAGAAAATATCATTTTGACTAGAATGAAGTGCGCGGTCTTAGTCAACCGATCCACTACCGCCCAAATGGAATCAAACCCTCCTCTTGACTTAGGCAGCCCGATCACTAGGTCCATGGTGATCTTCTCCCACTTCCACTCGGGCACCTCGAGGTTCTATAGCAGTCCCGCGGGT
The DNA here is from genome assembly GCA_034359265.1 of Canna indica. Classification (NCBI taxonomy): domain Eukaryota; kingdom Viridiplantae; phylum Streptophyta; class Magnoliopsida; order Zingiberales; family Cannaceae; genus Canna; species Canna indica. Next base: position 41,837,967 of record CP136892.1, read on the forward strand.
TTCAAGTGTTTGGCCTTCACTTGCTAGCAGACCAAACACTTGGATACAAAACCATCTACCTCTCTTTTCATGCCCTTCCACCAGTAGTGCTGCCATAAGTCTCGGTACATTTTGGTGGCCCCCGGATGCATTGTATAAGTGAAACGGTGGCCCATTTCCAAAACCTGCCTGCGCACCTCTGCCATATCAAGCACCATGATCTGGTCTCTGAACCTCAGGACACCCTCTGAGTCGACCCTAAAACCGTCATCTGTGTCACCTCTCAAAACCAAATCCTTTGTCAGGGAACAAAATGAATCCTCCTCCTGCTCGGCACGCAACATGACCACCAAGGTGGACTGTACCCGTAGGTGTGCCTCCAGGGTACTCGAATCTGATACATACATGACTACTCCCCCATCCAGGGACAATGCTAGTTCCCGAGCTAGTGGCCTTCTCCTGATTGCCAAATGGGCCAAGCTGCCCATGGACTTTTTGCTCAGAGCATCCGCCACTACAATGGCTTTACCCGGGTGATACATAATAGTGCAGTCATAGTCCTTTAGGAGCTCCAGCCACCTCCTTTGCCTGAGGTTCAGCTCATTTTAGCTAAGCAAGCACTGGAGGCTCTTGTGATCAATATAAATCTCATAGGCCTCCCCGTACAGATAGTGGCGCCAGAGCTTCAGTGCAAAAACCACTGCTGCCAGCTCTAGGTCATGCGTCGGGTTATTCTTCCCATGAACCTTTAGCTGGTGGGACGTCAAGCACTCTTTGAGCTTCTAAAAGCTCGCCTCACACTTGTAATCCTATACAAATTTGACCTTTTTCTGAGTCAACCGAGTCAAAGGGGCTACAATCCTGGAGAAGTTTTCTACAAACTTCTGCTAATACCCGGCCAACCCAAGAAAACTGCGGATCTTAGTCACGCTGGTCGGCCACCTCCAGTTGTGCACAACCTTCACCTTTGCGAGATCCACCCTTATCCCCCTCCTTGGACAGTACATGGCCCAGGAACCCTATACTTTCTAACCAGAATTCACACTTGGAGAATTTGGCGAACAATCGGTGCTCTTTAAAGGTTTCCAAGACCATCCTTAAATTCTCGGAGTGCTCCTCCTTACAAACTTCTGCTAATACCCGGCCAACCCAAGAAAACTGCGGATCTTAGTCACGCTGGTCGGCCACCTCCAGTTGTGCACAACCTTCACCTTTGCGAGATCCACCCTTATCCCCCTCCTTGGACAGTACATGGCCTAGGAACCCTATACTTTCTAACCAGAATTCACACTTGGAGAATTTGGCGAACAACCAGTGCTCTATAAAGGTTTCCAAGACCATCCTTAAATTCTCGGAGTGCTCCTTCTTACTCTTCGAGTATACCAAGATGTCGTCAATGAAGACGATCACAAAACTATCTTGGTACTCCTTGAACACCCGGTTCATCAGATCCATGAAAGCTGCAGGTGCATTTGTCTGACCAAGGGACATCACTAGGAACTCAAAGTGGCCATAACGAGTTCTAAAGGCAGTCTTAGGCACATCGTAGTCCCAGATTCTCAACTGATGGTATACAGACCTCAAATCAATCTTTGAAAATCATTGTGCCCCTGCTGTTGGTCGAACAGGTCATCTATCCTTGGCAGTGGGTAACGATTCTTGATCGTCACCTTGTTAAGTTGCCTATAGTCGATACACATGCGCATGGACCCATCCTTCTTCTTTACGAAGAGCACCGGAGGACCCCACGATGATACGCTCGGCCGGATGAAGCCCAAGTCCAGCAGCTGTTGCAACTGCATTTTTAACTTCCTAAGTTCAACTGGTGCTATCCTATAGGGTGGGATGGAGATCGGCTTCACCCCGGGTTGCAAGTCAATGCAAAATTCTATTTCCCTTCTTGGCGGCAGACCAGGTAGCTCTCCGGAAAAGACGTCAGGGAACTCGCGAACAACCAGTGTTTCTTCGACGTTCCCTACCGGGTTTCTATTTTCCCCGGCCAATGATACGAAGGCCAAGAAGGACTGACAGCCGTCCATGAGTAACTTACGAGCCTTTAGGGCTGAAATGACTCCCATAGGCTCACCCCTTCCATCTCCTTGGAAGATGAATTACGGCAATCCGGGCTTACTAAAAATAACAGTCTTAGCCCTATAATCCACTGACGCAAAGTGATCCGCCAGCCAATCCATGCCGAGTATGACATCCAATTCAAGCATTGGTAGAAGTGTCAACTCTGCCCTTAATGCATGACTGCATATGAGCACCTCGCAGTCGTGGAAAATTGTTTTGGCTATACGACACATGAAGCAAAGAAGGTGCTACAGGTAGCTTAACAACAAACTTAGCAGATACAAATGAGTGTGTGGCACCCGGATCAAATAATACATATGCTGCGGATGAATTACTAAAATAGTACCTGACACCACTGCCTTAGATGCTTCTGCTCCATCGCGGTTCATGGTTTAAACTCGGGCAAACGATCTCTTAGAATGACTAGCCTGCGGCCCCATGCTCTGCATCAGACCCTTCTGGGCTACTAACCCAACTGACATCGGTGCTTTTCCTTTCGACTGCTAAGTTCTCTAGCCACCTCTGTCCGGACAATCTTTCCTAAAATGTCTCACCTGCCCACATCTGAATCATGCATCCGTGCGGCTAGAGCAAGTCCCCTAGTGCTTTTTGTTACAGCGACCACAGTGTGGCATTTCTGACTTATGAGTGGCATCCCCAAACTCTGCCTGTCGTGCCATCCATGACCCTGGGTCTCCTCGGCCCCGTCTACTACTGTGTCCCCGACTTGGCTGGTGGTCTGCAGCGGCAACTGTCCCCTTAGAGTGCCAAGGCCGGCCCCCTGCCCCCTGGGTCAGAACTTCTTCTTTGCGGGTCCGTCATATTTCTCGGACGACACCAATGCTTACTTCCTGAGTGCCTCATCCACTACCCGAGCAAATGTGGTGTCCTCGGTATATTGGATGAGCTTGCTGATCTAGGTCTCAAGCCCCCGACGAACCTCTTGACCTTGGCGGTCTCAGTAGTCACTAGGGTGGGGTGGTACTTAGAGAGCAGGGTGAACTCCATCTAGTAGTCTGACACGGTGATACCACCCATCTGACGTAGCATCTCAAACTCCCTTGCCCACTTATTACGAACACTCAGTGGTAAGTACTGCTCCACTATGGCCGCCCTGAACTCCTCCCACGTAGGAGGTGGTGCATTTGCTGTCCTACTGTCCCTCCACGTGTGTATCTAGTTCTTTGCCGGTCCCCTGAGCTGTAAGCTTACCATGCGAGCCGCTGACTCGGATGAGCACCCAAGCTCCACACACAGCTTGTAGCAGTCACCTAAAAAATCGGTGACCTCTACCTGCCTATTTGTCCCGGTGAACACCGGCGGCCTCAGCTTAACGAAGTCTGCGGTGGTGTTGTCGCAATAAAGTACCATCTCTTCTTGATAAAGACCATAATCAAGTAACATGCTCCTCATCCAAATCAACTGTTTGCTACAACTGTCTGTTGCCAAGTATTCTGCCTCTACTGAAGAAAGAGAAATAGAATTTTGCTTTGTGCTTAACCATGCCTCAAGATTTGATCCAACATGAAAACAACCACCTGAATTACTCTTTCTGTCATCAATATTACCATCCCAATTTGCATATAAATCCAACTAGACAAGGGTTGCAATCAACTAAATACCAAAGACCAAAATCCAAAGTACCTTTCACATACTTGAGAATTCTCTTAACTGCCTTAAGATGAGACTCCTTAGGATTTGCTTGATACTTGGCATACAATCCAACACTAAAGCATAAGTCAGGTCTGCTAGCTGTCAAATAAAATAGGCTGCCAATCATACTTCTGTAGAGACTTGGATCAACACTCTTCCCTTCATCAACTTTGCTCACTTTATTATGAGTTGAGATAGGAGTTCTAACTGCCTTAGAACTGTCTAGTCCAAACTTGTGAACTAGATTCTTATCATACTTACTCTGAGAAATGAATATTCCTTCTTTGGATTGCTTAATCTAAAGACTAAGAAAATAGCTCATTTCCCCAACCATACTCATTTCAAATTTAGATTTCATATCATCCACAAATTATTTAGCAAACATTTCAAAAGTTGAACTAAAAATAATGTCATCAGCATAAATCTGAACAATTACCGGTTGAGACTCCTTAATAAATAAGGCCTGATTAGCTCTTCCTCTTTTGTAACCTTTCAGGAGTAAAAACTAAGTTAGTCTTTCATACCAAGCACTAGGTGCCCGCTTGAGACCATATAAAGCTTTCTTCAGTCTATACAGATGGTTAGAATGAACATAATCTTCTAACCCTTTTGGTTGTTCAACATAGACTTCTTCATTGAGAATACCATTCAAGAAAGCACTCTTAACATCCATTTGAAATAGTTTGAACTTCATACAGTAAGATAAGGCAAGAAGTAACTTGATTGACTCCAATCTTGCAACAGGTGCAAAGGTTTTATCATAGTCCATACCTTCAATTTAATTATAGCCTTGGTCTTATTTCTTTTGATGTTTACTACTCCATAAGTCTTGTTTTTGAAGACCCACTTGGTTCCAATCACACTGACACCTTTAGCTCTTGGAATCAATTCCCAAACATCATTTCTGACAAATCGTTGCAGTTCTTCTTGCATAGCTATGATCCAGAATTCATCTTTTAAAGATTCCTTGATGCTTTAGGGTTCAACAGTTGAGGTGTAGAAAGAATATATGATCATGTCTCAATGTCTATTCTTGGACTGGTTCCTGGTGTTGACTCCTTCATGTACATCTCCAATTACATTCTTTAGAGGATGAATCTTGAGAGCTCTTGCAGACTTTTCAAATGTATTTTGATTTTCTTGATCAGTGTTAGGCTTAAATTCTATTGAATCAACAATTTTAACTATTTGTTTTATTGTCTTTGAAGAGTCCTGGGCAGTCTTATCAACAGTTTCAACTGCTTTCTCATTAGCAGTCTGAGTTTGGTAGATCTGTGAGTCATCAACTTTCACATTTGATGGCTTCATAAGAGTTTGAGTGCGCTTGTTGTAGACTTTGTAAGCTTTTTTGTTTGTTAAATAGCCAAGAAATATTGCTTCATCACTTTTTCTTTACATCTTCCCAAGATATTCTCTATCATTTAGCACATATCATCTGCTACCAAAAATATAAAAATATGAAAGGTTAGATTTTCTTCCCTTCCATAATTCATAAGGTGTTTTTGTAGTTTTTGGTTTGATTTAGGCTCTATTTATAATGTAGCAGACTATATTGATTGGTTCAACCCAAAATCTTTCAAAAATCTTCTTGGAATTTAGCATGACCCGAGCCATTTCTTGGATAGTACGGTTCTTTCTTTCAACAACACTTTTCTGTTGAGGATTCTTTGAAGTAGAAAATTCATGTTGTATTCCTTTTTCATCACAAAATTGAGAAAAAGAAATGTTCTCAAACTCTCTCCCATGATCACTTCTTATCCTGATCACCTTTAGAATAAGAAGTTCTTGTTCATTCTCAAGTCTTAGGCATAACGATTTGAAGTTGCTGAAGGCATTGGACTTTTCCCTTAGAAATTCTGTCCAAGTGAAACGAGAGTATTCATCTACACAAACAAGAACATACTTTTTACCTCTAATGCTTTCAACTTGTATATGACCAACCAAGTCCAAGTGAAGAAGTTCTAGAGACTTTGATGTGGTCACCAGTTGCAACTGCTTATGAGGTTGCCTTGTCTGCTTTCCTTCTTGCCAAGGACCGCAAACTAGTTTTGGTTCGATTGAAAGTTTAGTGATTCCTCTCACAGCTCCAACATTAACAAGTTTCATTAGGTCATTGTAATTGACATGACCTAACCTTCTGCGCCACAAATTTATATATATCAGAGAAAACAACTGAAAAATAGATTGAAGAGTAGACAATCTTATAGTAGTTATCTCTAGATCTACTCCCTTCAAGAATACAATCACCATCTTTATCAAAGACCTTGCAATTGTTTTTGTTCAATTGAACATTTAAATTTTGATCACATAATTGACTGATACTCACAAGATTGGCCTTGAAACCATCCACCAGCAGGACATATTTCAAACTTGGAATTCCTAGAACATTGAGTGTTCCAACTCCTATAACATTTCCATGTCTTCTATTTCCGAAGGTTACAATTGCACCTTCATGTTCCTAGATGTTTTTAAAATTTTTTGAATTTCCTATCATATGCTGAGAACAACCATTGTCGAAATACCATGATCCAAGAGAAGAAATAGTCTTTGACATAAAATTAACTTTGCAATTAAGATTAGTTTTCCTTACCCAGACTTATTTATCTTTTTTCTTTAGTGAATTTCCTGGCATCTTTCTCCTTAGTATGTCAGCAAGCTTGAGACAATTTGCAATTATGTGTCCTCTACACTTGCAATAGTAACATGTGAGTACTCTACTTCCCTTCCTTGTAGTGGATTGTTGATGATTTGAGGAGCCTTTGTGGAAGTTCTTCATTTGAATGGGCATTTGAGATTAGAGTTTTGACTGCCTCGAACTAGTGTATCCAAGTCCAAGATAATTAGAAGGGGATTTTCTTGCATTGAAAATTTCATTTACAGTACTAGTGGAATTCATCATTATGACTTCTTTCTTTTACCTTTTCAAGTTCAGAAATCAACTTGAACTCTTTATTAGATTTTTTAGCAATTTTACTTTGGTAGGTCTCAACTTCCTCCTCAAGTTTCATTTTTTGATCAACCAAGAGTTTGTTTTGATTTCTAAGGGTCTTGTTGAGTTTTGTCACTTCAACCCATTTATCAAACATCTCTTGGTAGGCTTCTTCACGACTATCAGCACACTGAGTCTTGTTTTGTTCATCATCAATGTCTGTAAAGGACTTCTTGAGTTTTGTTCATCTCTTGCTTTGTTCATCATCATAGGCTTCTTCAACTCAATTATGCAGGCAGTAAAAGCTCTATAGTTTCCTTGCTCAGATTCTTCTATGTCATCTTCTTCATCATCATCACTCCAGGTAGCTGTAAAGTACTTCTTGAATTTTTTCTTTACATTTAGACATTTAGATCTGACATGTCTATATCATTCACATTCAAAGCATTGAACACCTTTAGACTTCTGTTTGAGATCAAACTTATGAGCAAAAAATTGAGTTCTTCTGTTTTCACCAAAGGAAGGACTTGTTTTGGAGCCGGTTGAACTAAATGTTGAAACTATTGTTTGAATTGTGAATTCTGATTTTGCTTGTGCTTAGCCATTAGGAATCTTCTGAAATTTTTGTCATAATCACATATGCTGCACCCATCTCTTCTTGAAAACAGTCTTCAGACTTGTCCTCATCTTCAGTAGCATTGAAAGCAAAATTCTTCCTTTTCTTTTTATGTGAATATTTCTCAAACAGTTCCAACTCATGTGTTTCAAGTTTACCCATCAAGGTGTCAAGGGTAATGGTTGAGGGATCACGAACTTCACCTATAACAGCAGCCTTCATGTCAAATTTTTGTAGGCATGGATCTTATAACTTTTCTTATCACCTTTTCTTTTGAGAATGGTTCTCCTATGTTGGAAGCATTATTCATCAAATCTTTGATGCGCCCATGAAAGTCTTGAATGCTTTCATCCTTCCCCATTTTCAGGTTTCCAAATCTGGTATTGAGAATTTCAACCTTTGACTTACGAAGAGTCAAGGATCCTTTATGATTTGTTTCCAAAATCTCTCATGCTTGCTTTATAAGAGTACAAGCGGAGATAAGTTTGAATTAAGAGGGATCAACCCCACTGAAAATGGCATTCATTGCCTTGTTATCATAGTTTGCAACAATAACTTTTTCTTGAATATACTGGTTCTTTGGTTTATTGTCAGTCCCATCAATAATTTGAGGAGTATAGCCATCTTCTATAGAGTCCCAGCAACGATCATCAATGGACCTGATGAAAGCCCTCATCCGGGCCTTCCAACAAGCATAGTTTGTTCCAACTAAAAGTGGAGGAATATTGACAGAATTTCCCATTGGCACTCCTTCCATTTTGAGCCTGAAATATAAGAGACACACCAAAGATCTTGTGCAGGTAAAGGTTTTCACAACCACTATGATACCAAATGACAATAAGGTCTCTTAAGGAACTTCTGTAAATGACAGTTGCATTGGAAGTTGCAACTGATATAACAATTGCCTTGTTGCAAAGTAAGAACCAAAATAAAACATATGCAAACATAAATATTTGTGTACACAGTTCAGTGACAAAACATGTCACCTAATCTGTGGGGCACTCAGCAGATAGATGCCCAATGCATTATCAGAAAGTACAACTTCTATGTCTAGGATTTCACACTCCGAAATCCAACTACCAATACTATAGTGAATTAGAAATAATAAAACCTATAGCTATTACAAGTACATACCGACTTGCCTCTCCATGACATCCCACATAGTCTTCTCCTCTACACAATCCTTGTGTTGTAATGAGTTAGCATCCCACAATCATCTCAACATGAAGATATGATGAGTAGGTTGTGTTGGTGAAATGACCACACTAGACGGGGGGTGAATAGTATGTTAACTGACCAGTTAGCCTAAATTTGATTTTACACGTTTTCTTAAATTACTTAGGCAATTCACAATTTGATGACTAAATGCGGAAGCAAGTAATAAAGATAAGAAATGTGATACACAAAGAAATAGTGCTAACATAATTATTTATAGTGGTTCGGCCCCAATGCCTACTCCACTACCTAAGCACCGCACTTAGGATTTCACACCCAAATCTACTAAACTATGAGTAGCTTACAGTCGAGGACTTTACATCAGAAAGATCCTACACTCACCTCGAAGGCACTTCCACACTCGGAAGTATACCACCTTTCTACCGAGTGAGCTTTCCCATCTCAATTCTTAAGACATACTTTTAACTTAGGTTACACAAGTGGCTTTATACCTTTTTTACCAAGGATACCACTCAATCACAAGACCAAACACTAGGTCTTCTTACAAGCTTAAGTAAATCAAAGTAAAACAAATCAAAAAACAAATCTATCACAAGAAGAGAGTGAAGAGAACTTATCACAATGAGAACACCTCTTCTTCTTGAGCCTAGCACCCTTGAAGAGTCCTCCAATGAAGAACACTTGAGATTGAGGGATCAAGAGCTAGGTTAAATGGATTTGATCTAGAAAGAGCTTAGGAGATGCTAAGGATCACTCTTTGAGGCTTTGAAGCATCAACAACCATGAGGGAGAGAGATTGGGATGAGTATTTATAACCCCCCAACTCACAAGGCTTGTCAACGAGCATTTTTCTACCAATTGTTGACGCCCGGTTGCTTGCCGATCGATCGTCGGTCGATCGACCGAGTGATCGAAGGCTTTCTGCCAATTCTTGGCATCATTCGGTCGACCAATCAGTCGAACAAAATAGCCTACTGCCTATTTTTGGCTTCTGCTGTCGACCAAATCTGGGTAGTGGCTAATTTTTTTGTAATTTTCTTGCACGTTTCGTTTTTGGGTTCTAGCCTTCAGCGTGCGTCAACTTAGAGAGCTTTCTAGATGTTCTCTAGGCTCATCCATGGCATCTTCGGTGCACACGTTGAACTTCTAGAAATTTATGCGACGAATCCTAACGTGTCGACCCATGTCCTTTTGATTTTTTGATTTCTTCGATATTTCTGATCGAGGACATCGAGTGCAAACCGATATTGAAACTGAAAATAATTCTCCACGAAATCATTAGCTCCATGTTAGTTGTCATCAAAACCGAGATTAAGACCAAGGTAGAAAACCTTAGGCCAACAGGTTGTTGTCTTCTTTGCACTAAACAGTCTTAACTTCTATAAAAAAAGCAACAGAGTATTGGCACAATGGAGTTATCGACAATAGATCCCTTCACAAGTATTTATATGTGAGAACTGAAGGATCTGAATAAATGCTGACTTCATTCACTCTCCTCTTCGCATTCCTCAGTTTGAAATAGTTAACATAAATAGGCATCATTAACATATGATCATTTAAGTGAATAGTAACGCTCGAAACTAAAGAATATAAAACTCTTCAAAACTCTACTGAATGAAAGTCATAAAAAATGATGATTAAATGACCAAAAATATCAAAAGACTCATCATTAAACCAGAAGTTCATCAGCCATCATATTCGCACCGAAAACTATCCAAATTACCATAGACTGTAGGCAGTTAAAAACTGTCATCATCTCCATAAAGCCATTTACAAAAGGAGCAGATGAAACTGTCCTAATACAGATGAGACTGTCAATACATAAGTAGAGCTTCTCACTTGTTGAGACTGTGCAAAAATTGAGAAATCAACAAAAAGCTGTTGTGTGAAACCCGACACTAGAAGGGGGGGTTGAATAGTGTCCGTCCCCTTTATCAATTTTCTTCTTACTCAATTTTATCTTTACTTAATGCAATTGTAACTTACTGATTAATGTGATCAAAATTCAATAACAACGATAAAAGCATGTAAGAAAGCAATGCAAACAAGAATGCTTATAGTGGTTCGGCTAACCGCCTACTCTACTACCTTGGCTCCTCTCCAAGGATTTCTAACCACTACTTTATAGAATTTATGTTTCCCATTGAATACAATGAGGACACCCTTCTCACCACTCGGAGAACACCTCAATCCTATTCACCTAGGCAAAACACAATTCTATAAAGCTATCCCTAAGTGTTTCCTAGCACACCTAGCAGCTATCTCAACTTGAAAACAAGTTTACAATAAAAGTCAAATACAAAGGAAAGAGCTTGAGAATATGAAATGAACCAACGCTTCTTTCCACCGCCTTCAGGTCTCCAACTTGCAAGAAGATGGATCTTGAGTTGCAGCACAATTGAAGAAGCAGGGAATCAGCGCCTGAAATGAGTCGTAGATGGAAGCAGAGGACGCACGCAGATTTCACTCTTTTGAAGGCTTAAGAAAACTTCTTTAATGCTCAATAAAATTTCTAAGAAGTGTTAAAGAAGTTAGGTGAGGGGTATTTATAACCCCTCACCCGAACGGCCCGTTCAACGGGTGAAAAATCGATCGTTGGAGCCATTCAATCGCAGGCCGGTCGATCGGTCAGTCGACCAACGGATCGACCGCCAGTGTGACCACTAGTTGTCTGTGAGAGCTCAGTTGACCAACGGGTCAACCGGCTGACGCTAATCTATTTCTTCTGACATTCGATCGACCAAATGGATGGAGCCAGGGTCGCGATTAGGCTATTTCCAGTTCGGTCGACCGCTACCATTCTGCCTCTTTTTCGCATCTGTCGGTTGACCAACCAGTCGACCGACGTAGCCCTGTAATTTTACCTTTGCCAATTTCGGTTGACCGACAGGCTACTGCCTATTTTTATCAACATCCGGTCGACCAGTCGGTCGACCGAATGTGCTGCTCACCATACTATTGCCTTGTTCGGTCGACCGACCGATTGACCGAACCCAGGCTGAGGATGGCTTCTTCCTTGGATTTTTACATGCCTTTTCTATGGGTTTGGTTTGCAAGTTTCAACTTGGATAACTTTACAATTTTGGCTTGGGATAAACTATCCTAGGGACATATTACATTAATTCTACTTAATTTAATCCCGAGCCTTTCTTCAACGATTTTTTCTTTCGTTTCTTTGACGATCTTTTCCTTCGTCCCGTTTGAACGGATTTGGCATGCATATTGCAACCTCAACCTGAACTCAAAACTTCACACTTGGATTAAATACATGTTTGTTATCATCAAAATAAAGATCGAGGCTTAATAGAGACCCTTAAGCCAACAATCTCCCCCTTTTTGATGATGACAAACATAACATAAAATTTTTAGAAAACATAAGCATTTGTGAGTTTGAGTTATGGCATTCAAGACTTAGATACCTTAGCATATGCATTCAACTGTCTAACTTAGCATATGCATTCAACTACTTATAACTCAACCTATGCTCCCCCTATCAATGTGCATTTTCAATTACCTATAACTTGACCTATGCTCCCCCTAACTATATATATCTTCCCCTTAACTATAAAACTCACACTAACTATATGCATCTTGAAAACCAAGTGTGACCTTACTTTTTCTCCCCCTTTTGACATCAATCAAAAAGGGTAAGAGTTAAGGTACAATTAATGAATTTCATCATAAAAACCGAGAAAGCCACAAAAATCAAGTATCATCTACCACTATAGTCCTTCCCATTAATGTAAGCCTATAGAAGGCAAACAACAAAAGGTCGCAAAGCCCCACTACAGAGCATTACATAAGTGTGATGATACTTTATAGAATGCAAGTTATGAAAAACATATATATTTTGAAGAAAGTACATTTTAATTACTAGGAAAAGCACAAATTACTAATTGCATCCTTAAATTTGTGAAACTTTCTTCAACCAAGGGTTTTGTAAATATATGTGCTAGTTGATTATCGGTGGATACAAATTCTACCGATATATTTCCCTTAGCCACATTATCCCTAAGAAAGTGATGTCTCAAGTCAATGTGCTTAGTTCTAGAGTGTAAAATGGGATTTTTTGTTAAGTTTATTGCACTAGAATTATCACAATGTATAGGTATGCAAGAATACCTAAGTCCATAGTCTAAAAGGGTTTGTTTTATCCAAAGGACTTGCACACAACAACTAGCCGTGGAGATGTTTTCCGCTTCGGTAGTTGGAAGCGCAACCGAGTTTTGTTTCTTTGAGAACCAAGAAACAAGACTCGCTCCTAAGAATTGACAACACCCACTAGTGCTTTTTCTATCTACCTTACATCCGGCAAAATCAGCGTCTGAAAAATTGATTAAATCAAATGATGCATGGCATAGATACCATAATCCTAAGTTAACCGTGCCCTTTAAATATCTCAATATGCATTTTACCGCACTTAAATGAGACATATTAAGGCAAGATTGAAACCTAGCACATACACAAACACTAAACATGATATCGGGTCTACTTGCGGTTAAATAAAGAAGGCTACCGATCATACCTCGGTATCATTTTTCTTCCACTTTAATGCCCTCTTCATCTTTGTCAAGCTTGATGGATGTGCTCATAGGTGTAGAAGCTATCTTGGCTTCATTCATCCCAAACCTTTTGATGAGCTCCTTTGTGTACTTGGCTTGATTGATGAAGATCCCTTTGTTGGTTTGCTTGATTTGGAGACCAAGCATGAAGGAGAGCTCTCCCATCATGCTCATCTCAAACTCATCTTGCATACAATTAGCAAACCACTTACAAAGCATTTCATTAGTAGCACCAAAAATTATATCATCAACATAGATTTGAACTAATAACATGTCATTTTCATGGTGCTTAATGAAAAGTGAAACATCGGCTTTTCCAAAATCAAAACCTTGTTCAATTAGAAAAATAGAAAGGGCTTGCTTTTAAACCATATAGTGCCTTTTTAAGTTTGAAAACATGGTTTGGAAACTCAAAACTTTCAAAATTGGGGGGTTGTTCAACATAAACTTCTTCATTAATAAAACCATATAAAAATGCACTTCTTACATCAATTTGAAAAAGTTTTAAACCCTTAAAGCTAGCATATGCTAAAAGCATTCTAATTGCTTCTAATCTTGCTACGGGAGTATATGTTTCATTATAGTCTATTCCTTCTTGTTGGTTGTACCCTTGTGCCACTAACCTAGCTTTGTTTCTAATAACTAACCCTTCTTCATCTAGCTTATTCCTAAATACCCATTTGGTTCCAATTATAGTTTGATCACTAGGTCTAGGCACTAAGTCACATACATCATTTCTAGCAAATTGGTTGAGTTCTTCCTGCATAGCTAGTACCAAAACTCATCTTCTATTACTTCCTTAATATTCTTAGACTCTACTTGAGATACAAAAGCAACATATTGACAAACATTCTTAAGTTTAGAACGTGTTACCACTCCCGTTGAAGGCTTTCCAATGACTTGGTCCATTGGATGATCTCTTACCAATCGATATCCTTTAGGGAGAGGTGGCAGAGCTTCTTCTTCTTCAACTTCAAGTTGAGGAAGTTTTGACAGTGGTGGTTCTTCATGTTGGGTCTCCTCCGTATCTTTGTCCTCCACTTTTTTATCATGAAGTGTGAGATCCTCAAGTTCCTCACGTACATTCACAATCTTGACATTTCTAGAAGAATCATTAGTTTCATTGAAAGTAACATGCATGGATTCTTCAACAATCATTTTCTACGATTATAAACTCTATAAGCCTTAGAGTTAGTGGAATAACCTAGGAAAATTCCTTCATCGGATTTAGAATTAAATTTTTCTAAATTCTCATTAGTATTTAATATTGATACATTTACATCTAAAAACATGAAAATATCACACATTTGGGATTTTACCATTCCAAAGCTCAAAAGGTGTTTTCTTGATTTTTAGTCTTAATAAAACTCGATTAAGAACATAACAAGAAGTATTTATGGCTTCGGCCAAAAAATATTTAGACAAATTGTTTTCGCATAACATGGTTCTAGCCATTTCTTGTAAAGTTCTATTCTTCCTCTCAACCACCCCATTTTGTTGAGGGGTCCTAGGGGAAGAAATGGTATGTTGAATACCTAAATCATCACAAAACTCGGAAATTTTTTTATTTTTAAACTCCCCTCCATTGTCACTTCTAATTTTCAAAATTGAAACTCCTTTTTCATTTGAAACTTTCTTTGCAAACTTTTTGAAAAGCTCAAGAGTTTCATTTTTCTTTCCCAAAAAGAAAACCCATGTAAATCTAGAAAAATCATCAACTAATACATAACAATATAGCTTTCCACCTAGACTAGCTGCATCACATGGACCAAAGAGATCCATGTGCACAAGCTCAAGAATTCTAGATGTACTAACTTGATTAATGCTATGAAATGAAGATTTGACTTGCTTACCTAGTTGACATGCATCATAAAGTTTGTCTTTTTCAAACTTTATCTTAGGTAAGCATTTAACTAATTCTTTCCTAGATATCTCTTGGATGAGGCTTATGCTAGCATGTCCTAGCCTTCTATGCCACAACCAAGAGTCATTCTCCATGACAACTAAGCATCTAACATGAGGATTTGACAAGACATTTAATTCTAAGGTGTATACATTTTCTTGCCTATTTCCAATGAACATGATATCATTTGAAGGTGTACTTCTAATAATACATTTAGATGCTTCAAAAATAATTATGTATCCATTATCACATAATTGGGATATGCTAATCAAATTATGTTTTAACCCATCAACTAATAAAACATTATTGATGCATGGGTAAGGGAGTATACCTATGTCACTAATGCCAATAATCTTACCTTTGGCATTGTCTCCAAATGTGACATGTCCATCATCTTTACTTGATAGGGTTGCAAACAAATTGATGTATCCCATCATGTGCTTTGAGCAACCGCTATCCAATATCCAAGTGCTTCTACTTGGTTGAGGATGCTTCTCCATCTACAAAAGGAGAAAAAACTTTCTTAGGTACCCAAACTTTCTTGGGTCCTTGAGTGTTAGTCAATTTTGGAACCCATGTGAATCTTGTATGTGGGTTCCTTCTTAATGCACAATCCTTGGCCATATGGCCAAAAATGCCACAAGAAAAGCAATTTCCATTAAATTTTCTTTTTGTGTGTGTGTGAGCTTGAGAGTGTGATGATTTCGTTTTATTAACAACCTTTGACATGGCATTTTGGATGGTTGTCATCTTTTCATTAAGCATGCAAAGTTCCTTTTTTAATGTTAGCATGCTATCATTTAAATGCTCTACTTGATCACATAAATACTTGTTTTCATTCTCTAGTTTTTGGTTGTCAATCTCTAAGTCCTTCTTAGCTTTTTCTAGGGTGCATGTTTCTTCCTTAAGGTTGTCTATTTCTTTCCTAAGGTCATTGCATGAAAGTAATAAGCTATCATTTTCAATTTCTAAAGATCTATTGTCCTTTTTGAGGTCTCTAAATTTTCTCTTAATTGCATTGAATTCGTCATGCATTTGCTCAAATTTATTTTGTAACTCTTCTTGAGTAAATGAAACTTCACCAAAAATGAATTTTACCTCATCATCCTTTGCCATCAAGCAAAGGTTTGCTTTTGCACTCTTTGTCTCTTCTTCACTTGATGAGGCCTCGCTTTCGTCCCACGTGGCCATCCTTGGCTTCTTCTTCTTCTTCTTCTTGTATTTTTCCTTCTTGTGAGGGTTGGAGGTGGTGGCCATCTTAAGAAGTGGGCAATCCTTCCTTAGGTGCCCGGTCTTGTTGCAATGGTAGCAAGTGTAGCCACCTCTTCCCTTCCTCATGCCTCCCCTCATGAAGCTCATGAATCTTTTCGCGAGCATCACCATTTCTTCAAGATCATCCGTCTCTTCCTCGGATGATGACGACTCTTCCGCTCGATGTGATGCTTTTAAGGCAATGGCCTTGTCTTTGGGGGCATCTTTCTCTTGGTATTGCTTCATGTGGGTCTCATGTGTCATGAGAGACCCAATGAGCTTGGTGATCTTCAACGTGCTTAAATCCTCGGCTTCCATGATGGCTGTCACTTTGGGCTCTCAAGATTTTGGAAGGGAGCGGAGGAGCTTTCTTACCTTCTCCTCTTCCCTTATCTCCCTGCCAAGGTTAGCTAAGCCATTCGTAATATTTTAAAACCTAGCATGCATGGCATCAATGGACTCATGCGAAAGCATTTTAAACATTTCATAATCATGCATGAGTAAATTAATTTTGAATTCCTTTACTTGTGAAGTCCCTTAATGGGTGGTCTCTAGGACATTCCATACTTTATATGCGGACTTGCATGTTGACTTACTATTGAATTCATTGATTGATAGGCCGCAATATAGAGCATTGATGGTCTTGGCATTTGCATTAAAAAGTCTAATTTCTTCTTGGTCCCATTTATCCATGTCCTTATCGGGTTGTTTATACTCTACTAGGATCATCCTCCATCCATCCATGCCTACCGATTGAAGGAAGCCATTCATGTGGATCTTCCAATAGGCATAGTTGTTCCTATCAAATAGTGGTGGAGTATTAGTAAAGGACCCTTGAGCTAATTAGATTTCACTAGACATCTTGACTTGTAGGGGAGATGGTTAAATCTTAACCTACGACCTTGCTCTAATACCAAATGTTGTGTGAAACCCAACACTAGAAGGGGGGGGGTAAATAGTGTCCCCTTTATCAATTTTATCTTTACTTAATGCAATTGTAACTTACTGATTAATGTTATCAAAATTCAATAACAACGATAAAAGCAAGTAAGAAAGCAATGCAAACAAGAATGCTTATAGTGGTTCGGCCAACCGCCTACTCCACTACCTTGGCTCCTCACGAAGGATTTCTAACCACTACTTTATAGAATTTATGTTTCCCTTTGAATATAATGAGGACACCCTTCTCACCACTCGGAGAACACCTCAATCCTATTCACCTAGGCAAAACACAATTCTATAAAGCTATCCCTAAGTGTTTCCTAGCACACCTAGCAACTATTTCAACTTGAAAACAAGTTTACAATAAAAGTCAAATACAAAGGAAGGAGCTTGAGATTATGAAATGAACCAACGCTTCTTTCCACCGCCTTCAGGTCTCCAACTTGCAAGAAGATGACTCTTGAGTTGCAACACAGTTGAAGAAGCAGGGAATTAGCGCTTGAAATGAGTCGTAGATGGAAGCAGAGGGCGTGCGCAGATTTCGCTCTTTTGAAGGCTTAAGAAAACTTCTTTAATGCTCAATAAAATTTCTAAGAAGTGTTAAAGAAGTTAGGTGAGGGGTATTTATAACCCCTCACCCGAACGACCCGTTCAACAGGTCAAAAGTCGACCGTTGGAGCCCTTCGGTCGGTCGACCGACGCATCGACCGCTAGTGCGACCGCTGGCTGTCTGTGAGATCTCGATCGACCGACGGGTCAATCGGCTGTTTGTTTTTAGCAAAGTAAAGATCGAGGCTTAACAAAAACCCTTAAGCCAACAATTGGTATCAGAGTAGCTCCTAGGACTGTGGCGCTAACCAACGACCCCCAAACCAATTGGTGAAAGGGAAGTGCGCACCTTCATCTTATACCGTATAGGGCCCGAGCGCCCTCGGCGTTCGAGTGTGACTCACCCCTCCAGGCCAACATGCCACAACGATTGATGACTGGGCCCGCCAGGCCTACACGCCAACAATCTCCCCCTCAGGACTCACCAGTCGAGACTCGAACCCAAGACCCAAGCTCTGATACCAGCTCCCAGGACTCCAGCGCTAACCAACGACCCCCAAACCAATCAGTGAAAGGGAAGGGCACACCTTCATCTTATACCGTATAAGGCCCGAGCGCCCTCAGTGTTCGAGTGTGACTCGGCCCGCCAGGCCTACATGCCAACAAAAGCTTTTTTTTTCCAAATATAGCCAACATACAAAAAGCCAAACACTAATAGAATTTCAAAACTTTAAAGCATCGTTCTTTCCAAGTGCACATTTTTCGATACTTTGGATTTTCGTCAAAATTTTCATATGAGACTTCAAGTATGATATCATAACTCTATATTTGGTTTTGTTCTCAATATTACCCGAGAAAAATTATTTCTAAAATGGTTTTTGATATTTTGACCGATACTTAAATATGCCACTACTTGAATTTGAGACATGATTACTAAACTTAGAATTCTTTTATATCATGTATTGATTTGTCTTATAATGGATATGTTGTTTTCGTCCCTTGGGTTGGTTGAATTCATTTTCATGAAAACTAGTTTTGAAGTCCCAACTTTGACTCCTGGTTGACTTTTCTTGCCCTTTTCGATTGATGTCAAAATGGGGAGAAAATTAAAGGTAAAAGGGAAGAAAATATAGAAAAACCATGCATATAGATAGAGAGAGTTTATTTTCATAGATATGCATGTTGATAGAGGGAGAAATCCCATAATTGATTTCCTTTGTGCTTATATGAAAATATTTTCTCAAGGTTGTTTGTCATCATCAAAAAGGGGGAGATTGTTGGTGTAATATTTTCAACCTTGGTCTTAATCTCGGTTTTGATGATAACAAACATGGAACTAATGTTTGTTGTTGAAATGGCCACACTAGAGGGGGGGTGGGGTAAATAGTGTGTCAACTAATCTTTTCGCCTAATTCCGGTTTATCGATTTTAATCATTCTCTTAGGCAAAACACAATATGACTTAATTATGTGCGGAAGCAAATGGTAAGCAACATAAGCAAGCACATATAATAAAGAAATGCAAACACAATGATTTATAGTGGTTCGCAATCCGCCTACTCCACTACCTAAGCACCCCCGCTTAGGATTTCAACTAGATATAGAGTTTCTTTACAATGAGGACTTTTCACCGAAAAGTCTCCACTCTGACACCAAAGGCACTTTCACACCCGGAAGTGTCCGCCTTCCTACCGTGAGCACTTTCCCACCTCACTCTCCCAAAGGGCACTCTAATCCTAGATTACACCGACGGAATTATGCCTAAACACCAAGGCAACCACCACACACAATCAACCTAACACCCTAGGTTTTCACACTTGAAAGACAACTTAATAAACAACAAAATACAATAATTAATGGAGTAATAATCAAACCAAAGTATGCTTAGCTCCAAAAGAAACTCTCTAGTCCTCTTGATGCCTTGAGAAGATGTATTTATGAAGCTTGAAAGCAAGATCAATGAGTTGGGATCAAAACTAGGGTTTCCAAAGAGGTGGCTCAAGAAAATATTTAGAAGTGACCAAATATGGCTCAATGAAGGTCAAGATGATTGAGGAAGGCACTCAAGGGCTGCTATTTATAAGCCCCAAGAAGAGAGAGCCAAAACAACTCTCAATGACTCAAAAATAGAGCCATTTTCTATCGTCGGGTCGCAGGCCGATCGATCCTCGGTTGACCGACCGAGCGACCAAAGCCCCACTGTGCTTTCTGGGCTCATTTCGGTTGACCGGGCAATCGACCAGCCGTAGAGTACTAGTACTCTACATAGTGTACCTGTACTCTACATTGAGTTTCAACCAATTTCTTTCTTCGGTTCGGGTTTCGGATTATGAGTTTTGTTGTTTAAGGGTCTTAGCATCATACTGAGAATTTTACAAATTATCTAAATACACTAAACCTAGACTCTATCTTCCTGGTGAAATCCGAGTGCGTCGACCAATGTCCTTCCAATTTTTTGATTTCTCTAATATTTTCGATCACGGACGTTGAGCTCTAACTGACTTTGAACCTGAAAGTATTTTTCAATGAAGCATTAGTTCCATGTTTGTTATCATCGAAACTGAGATTAAGACCATGGTAGAAAACCTTAGGTCAACAATCTCCCCCCTTTTGATGATGACAAACATCCTTAAGAAAATATGTACAATTAAGCATAGAGGATATGAAACATGGGATTTCTCCCCCTATCATCATGTATATCTAAATAATTAAACTCTCCCTATCTATATGCATGGTTTTTCTATATTTTCTTCTCCTTTACCTATATTTTTTCCCCCTTTTGACATCACTCAAAAAGGGGAAGAAAAGTCAACTATGGTAAAAGTCTTGACCTAAAAACTAGTTTTCATGAAAAACATGTAGATCTCAACTTAAGGGATGAAAACATACATACAAGTGAGACTAATCAATACATGATATTATAGAATGATAAACATAATCTAAAATTAGAAATCATGTACCAATCAAGTATCGATATTACACATATCAGTCAAAGTATCAAAAACTATTTTAGAAATGATTTTTCTCGGGTAATAGTGAGAACGATACCAAAAATAGAGTTATGATATCATACTTGAAGTCTTATTCAAAGATTGGACCAAAAATCAAAGTATCAGAAAAATGAACATTTGGGAAGAATGATACTTTAAAATTTTGAAATCTAATTTCAAAAATTCATATCAAATGATATTCTTTCTGAATTTTTTTGAAATTTTCACGGAAGAAACTAGATTTTTCATAGAACATGTAGTTTCAAGAATTATCCAAAAATCAATTTTCTGCATTTTTCTAAAAACAACTAAATCTAGTGGCATTTTCATAAATATTAGCTATTTTTTAAAATTTTTTAGTTTTCATTCAAACTTTTCAGATATCAAGATATTATAATTTAAAGCATGTTTATCAAGTTTGAAATAAAAAAATATCATTTGGTCAAAATTTTATCTTAACGTGATTTCATTTAAAAACAAGCATATGAACATGAAATTGCTAAGTATCAAGTTTTAGCTTTTACAAATGGTTTTTCAAATTTAAACACATGGACACCTAAGATGAGTAAATCTAAACATGTTTGTGAAGTTTGGACCTAAGATGAAGTTTTTAAGTTAATTTGTTGACTTAGGTCAACTCTACTCAACTTAAGGTCTCCTAAAGTGAACTTGTTATCAATTTATCCATTTTCATATGATTTTTCAATTTTAATCACATGGAAGTAAATCATGATTGAACTCAAACATGTTCATCAAGTTTCAACTTAAAATGACGTCTCTAAGATGAAATTCTACCTATGACACATTTCATTCAAATTAGATGACATGAAATAACCTAAGTATCAAAATTTTTTCTACTCATGAGATTTCAATCAATTATCATGCAAAGTCAATCATGAGCATAGAGAAATCATTTAATCAAGATAATTGAGGGGTTCTGCGAGAATTTTGCCGAAATGAAACTCATACCTCATTTCTTGAGAAATTCCATAATTTTTATTTTCTTTCCCAATTTTCTTTAGCCTTCCAAATTTACCACTTTCTCAACTTGCAAGTAGGCGTCATTAGTATCATAATGAAATCATATACCAACTAGTAAGCTAGCTTACTAAATAGCAAAGGTTCAATGCAGAGTTTCATTTAAAAATCTCAATCTATGCTAGATAGTAAAGATTCATTTTAAAAGAATTAAGAAGACATCAAAATGAATCGAAGAGATCTCAAAATGTGAAATTTTGAAAAATAAGATCTCTAAACATGTTTAACTAGTTTGGACTTAAAAAAGAAAGTTTTTAATAATAGATATTCACCTAGAGCAAGTTTCATTCAGTGAAATTTGACTAAGTACTAAAATTCTACCTATTCATGAGAATTCAAGGATTTGAAATGTAATTACCATCATGAGTAAAGAGACACCGATAAAGCATTAATATTGAGGTATTATACTAGGATTTTGTGAAAATCGAAATCATACCTCATACTTGAAAATTTAGCCAAACTAATCTTTTTCATTCTAATTAGCCTTCCATTTTACCTTAGATTTAACTTGCATGAGGAAATCATTGGTAGCATAATGGCATAATTATTTCAAGCAAGTTAATCACTCTAGATAGCAAAGTAAGCATCAAAGTTTTCATTCAAAATCAAACCTTGCTAAATAGTTCGAAATCCGTTTTAAATGAAATCAAGTCATATCAAAAATGAATTTTAAAAGATCACAAGTATAATGAAGATGAAAACTTGATCTCCAACCCTTCCTATTGGTTGAAAACCGAAAGGCCACAATGAGCCTTCAATTTAGAACCGCAAGGTCGCTTAGGCCCATTATATGACACATAGGTCTTCGAAAAGACCGAAAATCAAAAATATTTTCCAAAGGACTCAAATTAAATATGTATCATAACTCCAACTTAAATAAAAGAAACCAAAGTAAGGAGACGATACAAAGTATACCTAGATGCCAATTTTCATACCTATGGCATCATGATGGCTTGAAGTTGCAACCAAAGGATGAATCTTCATTTAAGTCCATGGTCAACTTCAACTCTTCACTTCTCTTTACCCTTGTGTGGTAGCTCCCCCTACAAGAGAGCATAAAACTTTTGGTACCCAAATGACTTTGGGTCCTTGGGGATTAGATGGCCTAGGAATCCAAAGTGTCCTAGCTGCACTTGGATTTTTCTTGAATGCACAATCATAAATAGCATGGCCAAAAATACCACAACAAAAGCAATGTCCATGAAATTTCTTTTCATTTTTGCTATGGACATGAGATTTATCATTAGAATGCTTGACATCTGAACTATGATGAGCATGAGCATTCTTAAAGGAAACATTTTTCTTTTAAGGTTTCCTAAATGAGACATTTTGATTTTTTGAATTAAAAGAGGATGTATTAACTTTTCTACTCAAAATCAACATCTCGTTTTTCAAATTATTCATGGATTTATGCAATGCATGTAATTGAGATTTCAACATGTTATTTTCAACTTTCAATTTTTCATTCTCAATTTTGAAATCATTTTTGAAATCATTATTCCTAAACTTCAATTCTGCTTTCAAATCCACATTCTCAATTTTCAAAGCTTTTAGCTCAAGGTTCAATGTATCATGGCAAAAATTAATAGAATTTGTCTTTAATTTGCCATTTTCTAATACTAAGACATGCACATGTAACATGTTAGCTAAGCTCTAAATTTTCTTTCTTTAATTTTTTGTTTTCCTTATCCTTTTTAACTAGCAAGGTGAACATTTTCTTATATTCACTTACTAACTCATCATATGACATTTGATGTGAACTTGTCACACCCCGACTGAGGGTAGTGTGACTAGCCAGGGCCCACGTCCTGTCCTGTAGCCTATTGTCAACACTGACATCAAGAAACCAAAACATATCGACTGAAAGAAACTTAACATACTTTAAAAAGTTTGCAAGTCACAATATAAATAAGTTTTTCAAAACAAGAAGAAACATCAACATCAAATCCAAATGGTTAAATATCAAGTTTTACAATTCTTTTCAAAGATAACCGTCAGTGCAGAAATAAAACCAACATAACTAGGACTAGTCTAAGACTCATGGACGCCGCTACGAGATATGGCACCGCCTCCGCCCTCCAACTGCACCATGTCGACACCAAGCTACTGCTCATGCTCTGCAAAATAAAATATAAACTGTGAGTCCACCTGGGACTCAGTGAGTGGCTCAAATGAACCTCCACATAATCCTCAGACCTGCATATATATCATACAAGGCAATAAAGGAATGTACAAGGAGGTAGAGTGTGTTTCTAATACAATTACAGACCCTTAACGGATCCATCAGTACCAACTGTACATGATAACCTGCCACCTTGGCTTATCAAGCCTCTGGCATCCGGCCCTTGGGCCTACTCATAGCAATATATCCCGGCTATAACCGTCCCTACCATTTCAGGTAGTATCATCTCAAGATGCAGGCAAACAATCTCAGGCCGTCGACTAGGATGACCACTAGTCTTCGGACACCGTCTGGGGTAAGGATAGCTAGTCCCACCCAACTGAGGTCTGGAACCTAGCGGGCCCGCTGGCGCACCTCTAGACCCAGCTGGCCGAGCTGAGCATTGGTTATTTCCAACCTCCTTGCTCCTCGGCGGACCATCACAAGCACATTACACAATCAAAATACTAGGGTTTCCATATATATATATACATATCGGGCCTTTGCCCGTATCTAGCCATGTTCGGTTACCGGGTCAACAATTCATGCCGCCCCTGTTAGTATATGTGCACCTATAATCTCTAAGTTTCCAAGATGTACAAGCAGCCATAGAAGTGTGATAATCTCATATCTAGGTTTCCATAAATGTGCTATGAACATCTAGTGACACCTTACATGTTACCTAGTTTTTTTTTTTACACTGTCTTAAGTGAGAATTTCCATGAGTCATCCTTGGAATACCATCCAAGGACATTTAGGGCAGCATGTATAATGGAAAGAAAAATGCTCAAATATTACATTATTCACCATATTTAATCATAATGCACATACCTAACAATTCTTATACTACCTTAGGAATAGTAGCACAATAAGGAGCAACTATCTAGCATGGCAAGGTAGTAATAATTTAAATAACATGTATGAATTATAAAACATGGTAACATTGTCAACATCCAAGTTTAAGGATCAAATGCTAAGTATGGATACAATCTAGCATTTCTACAATTCAAATCAATTAAGCTACTTGCTAAGTTTGGTGTTCTTCCTAAGTATTGTCATATCCTTATGTGATCCCTAAGATCATGAACTTTCCATCTAAGGCAAATGTCTCCTCCTCTCCCCAACCTTGGCTGAACAATGAGCAAGGGAAACCTTCCTCGGCCAAGGTCCTTGGGGTAGGGAAAGATGGAAGAGACTTTAACTATACTTTGTCTCTTCAATTCCACGTACTTCTTAAATACCAAAGATCAACTTACCCTTCCCCTCACCCTTTGGCCGACCCTCTTCATGAATCTTAGGGTTCATTCGGCCACTTCAAGGGGCTTTATAGGGGGACATGTTTAATGTTATGCAAGGAGTTCAAAGGATTGAATCAAAACAGTGGTATAGGGCATCTAAGGGCCTTCTTGCCGTCAAGGGAATCGGGGAAAATTTCGGCATGACCTTTCCCCTTTTTCCATGACTCGGCAGCCCCTAAAATACTAAAATCGATGGTTAAAACAGCGAGATCCGACAAGAACATCATAAAACAGTGAGTACCTATCGTTGAAATCATAGATCGTTGGAAAAACGCGAGAACTCAACCTAGCATCTACGGTTCGGCCACCCGCCTCCCCCAAACTATTAAAGCCTTAACCACTCACCTTTTTAAGAAGGGAAAATAGTGAGGAAGAAGATCCCCCCGTCCTTGAAGTGATCGGCTCCGGCAATGGCAAGATCTCCGACCAAGAATCCGAGTAGTGCCTCCCCTTCTTTTTTTCCCTTGCTCCTCCTCTTTCTCCCTTGCTGCCTTGTGTGGCTCAAATGAATGAGTCACACGGCTGCAAGATGAGGGTTTTAATCCCTCATCTAGCTTTCCAAATGAGGCCTCTTGACTCACTTAACTCGCACTCAAACCTCGACTAAACCCGAACTCAACTTGGGTTCCGACTCAACCCATAATATGACTCGAGTTAACTTAATTTAAGGTATGATTTTGTAAAAGGAAAGTTAATTATTCAAATAGACTTCATGATTCATTAGCCGAGTCATACCTTTTCACTCGGGGCGATCCTGAGGCTCGACTCGTCTACCCCCGAGTCCGATGCGCTGCACCAAAATAGATTTTTATAATAAGATTTTTTTTTTGTTGGGGTCTTACAGAACTAGTAGAGATAGTACTATCATTAATATTATCATAACTAGGTGAAGAAGAAAGTACCTCATTATTTGCAACCATGAGGCAAACTTTGGATGTGGCTTCATAGTCATGGCTAGAGGGTGCTTCAAATGAGTGAGATGCGGAGGTGGAAGCACTTCACCTCTTTCTTGCTTTGTTTATCACGGTAGGACAATTTTTCTTCACATGCTCATTTTCCTCGCAAGCATGACAAATCACCTTTTATTTTTGGCTCTTAGAGTTGCTCCTTTGACTAGAAGCATATGGGCATCAACACCGAGATTAGTTGTAGGTGAGTGACCATTGTCATCACCACCTTCATAAAAAGTGTCAATCTCTTCGGTTTTAGCATAATCATATAAAACATTTAAAGTGACCCATAAATCATAAACCGAAGAGCAATACATGACTTTATCCAGGATGCAATTTGGTAATGTGCAAAGAATACAATTCATGACATCTCCATTATAATTAAATATTTTCTTATCTAATTCACTCCAAGCATGCATGTCAACCTTAGGTACAATGAATTCTAGTCTTAACATGTTAAGGACACCAACACCTTTAGTCTTTAAGTATGTGTACATCCTATATTTCCAAAGACCAAAGTTCGAGGCATCGAACCTAGGAGGTGAAGACGCTAAACTCTCTAGTGTCATTTTCCGAATCGAGATATGATGTAGAGGAGATGGTGAAATCTCAATCTACGACCCGCTCTAATATCAATTGTTGGTGAAATGGCCACACTAGAGGGAGGAGGGTGAATAGTGTGTTAACTAATCTTTTTGCCTAATTCTGGTTTATCGATTTTAATCGTTCTCTTAGGCAAAACACAATATGTGTTAATTATGTGCGGAAGCAAATGGTAAGCAATATAAACAAGCACAAATAATAAAGCAATGCAAACATAATGATTTATAGTGGTTCGGCAACACGCCTACTCCACTACCTAAGCGCCCCCGCTTATGATTTCAACCTAATCAACTAGATATAGAGTTCCTTTAGAAAGAGGACTTTTCACCGAAAAGTCTCCTCTCTCACACCGAAGGCACTTCCACACCCGAAAGTCTGCGCCTTTTTACCAAGAGCACTTTCCCACCTCAATCTCCATAAGGACACTCTAATCCTAGATTACACCGGTGGAATTATGCCTAAACACCAAGGCAAAACCACCACACACAATCAACCTAGCACCCTATGTTTTCACTCTTGAAATACAATGAAATAAACAACAAAATACAGTAACTAATGGAGCAATAATCAAACCAAAGTATAGTTAGCTCCAAAAGAAACTCCCTAGTCCTCTTGATGCCTTGAGAAGAAGAATCTATGAAGCTTGAAAGCAAGATCAATGAGTTGGGATCTAAACCAGGGTTTCCAAAGAGGTGGCTCAAAAAATCTTTAGAAGTGATTAAATATGGCTCAATGAAGGTCAAGATGATTGAGGAAGGCACTCAAGGGCTGCTATTTATAAGCACCGAGAAGAGAGAGCCAAAACAGCTCTCAACGGCTTGAAATAGAGCCGTTCTCCGTCATCCGGTCGCAAGCTGATCGATCGTTGGTCGACCAACCTAGAAATCGATCGAGCGATCGACTGAGCGACTGAAGCCACACTTTGCTTTCTGGGCTCTTTTGGTCGACCGATCGTAGAGTACCAGTACTCTACATAGTGTACCTGTAGTCTACATTGAGTTTCTTTCTTCAGTTTGGGTTTTGGATTATAGGTTTGGTTCTTTAAGGATCTTAGCATAATAATGATGATTTTACAATATATCTAAACACCCTAAACTTAGACTCTATCTTCTTGACGACATCTGAGTGCGTTGACCAACGTCCTTTCGATTTTCCGATTTCTCTCATAGTTTCGGTCGTGGACATCGAGCGCTAACCGACTTGGAACCTGGAAACCTTAGGCCAACAATATTTTTAGTTTCCAAGTCAGTTAGCGCACAATGTCCCTGATCAGAAAACTCAGAGAAATCGGAAAGAATTCCCGTTGACGCTCGGGATTCTTCGGGAAGATAGATGTGATATCCTAAATATTATTATTTATTTTTCCTTTGTTGTTTGTGCTTGTCATCCTAGCGGGCTAGTCCGAGGTTGAGCCGAGTCGACTCATAGTCTGGTGTGAGCTTGTGAGCTCGCGTAAGTAGGAATATGAAATATGAATTTTTTGCTTGTGTAGTTGAATTTATTTAATTATGTTGTTGCTTGTGTTTGAATTATTAAGTTATGTCCCATAATGGTTGATGCATACATTTAGCTTGGAGTTAGATTAAACTAAGGTGGTTTAGAGGGTATGGATCCGGTTTGAGGCGGATGCATGTTAAAAGAGGTTAGGGTTGAAGAGGTGGGAAGGGATTATAAAATCCCCCCTAGGGCTTGCAGCTCCCTATTGAAACCGCACAAGCCTATTGAAGAGAGGAGTAGCCGCCATCCAGCCGCCCCTCTCCCCTCTTCCTCTTCCTTAGAGCCGCCGCTCTCAAGCCCATCCATCCAGCCATCCTCCCCTCTTCCCCTCTCTCTTTCCCCATCATGGAGCAGCCGATTTGAGGAGGAGCCGCCGCCCCTCCTTTCTTCCTCTTCTTGGAGCCGTCGGCTTGAGTGGAGCCGCCGCCCCCTCTTTCTCCCTTGTAGAGCTGAGCCACCCCCTTTGAGGCCGGATTTGGATATCGTCGCTTGGAAGTTCTTCTCTAAATTGTTTTCCTAATCAAGGTGAGTGGTTTTTCCCCTCCTTCTTGGGTTCTTCGAGTTTTTGAAGCCGTTCTTGAAGGCTGTGACAATATTGATTTGTTTTTCCGATGATCTCTTGAATTATTGTTAATCTTTTATGTGTCGTGTTTGAGAAGGCCCTAAACCTTCCCCTATGGGGCTCAGCAACCCTAGGATGATCCTAGGGGTTCTCGGCCAAGGTGGAGAGAAGGGGTGGCCTCCATGTGTTCGATGTATTGCCTAAGTGAAGGGTGTAGATTTTCTTGTCTTCTATAAATCAATTTGTTCATCAATCTTGATGCTTGTAATTTAAATGCATGTTTGATATTAAATCTGTGATTTTTGGAATTATATCATGAGTTTCTAAGATGGGTTTGATTTTGGAGGCATGAGGGTTCTTGATTTAAATTCTTGTGATAAAGGTTGGTTCTTGGTTAAAGAGGGTTGTGATGCTTGTTGTTCTTGCATATTAAATATGGTTTTTATAAGATTTATTGTAATGATTATGAATCTAATGTGATGGAAATTTTGGCAGTTAATTTCTGTGAATTTTCGGATTTATTTTCAAGTTATGCTGAAAATTCAATATTGCTGGAATTTCATAATGAGATGATGAATCTGTGTTGTTTTTGAAATACTTATTGTGGTGTATATAGTTTGCTGAACATAGTCGTGTAACCTATAGTTTTGACCAGAAAACATAGTTTGGAAACATAGGTCATAGTTTGGAAACTAGATTCGGGTTAGATACATCAGTTTTGGGCATAACAGTAAGCTAAAAACAAAACCCTAAAACAAAACCCTAATCTTGGTGATCTAAATTTTAATTGCATAATTAAAATTGAGCAAGGAGTCAGCATAATCTGTTATGAACCAATAAATAAGTTATGTATGAAATAAAACCTCACGGGTTTATGACATTTTGGGTCTAGGAGTTGGGGGTCGGGTATTGGAGTGTTGAGACGCTTCCCAATAAGGACACCCGTAAGACACTGTAGGAGAGACTTGACTTGGGTCATGATGCGCCATATCTTTATGAATGGTAGAGAGGCTCGTTGAGGAGCCAGATTGCGGGCTAGGCTCGGAAGGTTGGATGGCTAATTCCCAACCTGTGGAACAAGTTCGGACGGGCAATTCCCGATTGTTCCTAAGATTCTTTATTTAAAGGGGTAAGTTCGGATGGGCAAATCCCGATTACTCCTACATTATTTATTGGAACAAGTTTGGATGGGCAAATCCCGATTATTTTGGTTTGGCCTCGTGGAATAAGTTCGGAGGGCCTACCCGATTATTCCCGAGGTTCTTTTAAGGAATAAGTTCGGACGGGCAAATCCTGATTATTCCTGTGATATCTTAAAGGGTCAAGTTCGGATGGGCGATTCCCGATTGTTCCTTCGCATCTCGTGGAGCAAGTTCGAATGAGCCAATCCCGATTGCTCCCGAGTTTCTTATATTAGGATAAGTTTGGAGGGCCTTCCCGATTATCCTAGTATGTTTTTTTGCCTTAGAGCATGGTAGACTTAGCCCTGTTGATCTTCACCGTTTGGCTGTTGGTTGCCTTCGGGTATGTGGTGGCCAGATTGCCTGTTAGCTGGTCACTCCCTTGTGATCTCTCCTACTTGAGTCAAGACTTTTGCTTTATGCATCATATATGTATTTGGTTTTTCATGGGGGTTAGTAGAATCGCTCACTGAGTTCTTTTGAACTCACCCGTTGTCGTTTGTTTTTGTTTTGCAGAGCTTGACCGGTGAGGTGGGCTGGAGCACTTGGCACGGCTGGAGGGCAGATAAGCTACATTGATCTCATAGTAGTCCTAGTTAGGGGTCGTAGTCGAGTTTTTGGTAGTTAGTCATGCACTTGTGTTTCAGTGTTTTGGAGTTGTAGTCCCTTGTGGACATTCATGTCTTAATTTCAGATTTCATTGTAATTGAACAGTTGAACCTGATTTACTATTTACGCACTTTATTATTTTGCTAAACTTACTTATAATGATTTTTAGTTTGATTTTCCATTTGAAATAAAACTCGTTTATTTCTTTCCGCTATGTTTTATTGCTCAGTTGGCATGTGCATAGTTAGGCTACGGGGTATAGGCACATATACCCTGGCCAGTCATGTGACCCTGAGTTGGGGCATGACAATAGAGTTTATGTTTAGGGTGTTTAACATGTGTTGTAAATAATATTTTATGATGCAAAACCCAAAAACCAAAACCTGTACCCCAAAACTTGAAAACCTAAAAAATCAAAAAATGACCCATAAATTCGCTAAGCCTAGGACGCTCCTTAGATAGCTATATGACCTAGATATTTTCTTGGCACCAAAAGTCTCAGTAATTGTTCCTTAGGTAGAAAAAAGTTAACGACCTATTTTTAGAGAAGTTTTAGAAGCCTTTAACCTATCCATATTTGACCCGAAAGATTATAAAATTTCTGATTTTCGTAAATTTGTACTAGACCCCAAAAGTTAGATTTTGATTCATAGGGATTTTGATTTTCTAGATATTTTTATTGAATCCAAATGGGTGGTAATTGTTATATAACATTTATGTTTTAAAGTTGTTATATAAGACTTAGGGAGACAAGACCTCGCTAAAACTGCCCTTAGAGCAATTTGGGTCGAATGGTCGGTCAACCGATCATCGACCAACGAGCGACCGGCGAGAAGCAGAAACGAACAGTGTGCGTTCGGTTGATGACTTATCGCTTGTTCGGTTGACCGACCGATCGACCGGCAGACAGAAACGACTATAGTTTTAAAGCCATTGAGTGATGCTCCATCCAGGTATTTCCTTGGCCTCTCTATATAAAAACATACCCAGCCATCCTTATGTTCCCCAACACTCCTTGAGACATATTTTGATCACCATAAAGCTTGATTGAGCCATCCTTTGTGTAAACCCTAGCTTGGAGACAAAAACCCTTTATCTTGCCTTCACCCTTTAATTGTTTCATCATCAAGGCATCAAGAGGAGCTAGGACTTCTTGGTTGAGAGCTAAGTTGTATTTGTTTTATTATTGCTCTCATTCTAAGTGTATTTTTAGTGTTTACTTCATTGAATATAAAGTGTGTAAAGATCTAGTGTGTAAATCTTGAGTTTGGTGATAGCCTTGGTTTAGAGGCCTAAATCCACCGGTGTGATTAGTTTACTAGGATTATTTGTGTTGTCCTTAGGATTTGAGGTGGGATAGTGCTCTCGGTAGGAAGGAAAAAACTACCCGGGTGTGGAAGTGCCTTCAGTGTGAGAGCAGAGACACTCCGGTGAAAACGTCCTCATTGTAAAGTGTTAGTGTTTGTTCTTGTATGTTGGCTATATTTGGCAAAATAAGCTCTTAGCTCTACTTATGTTTTGACAGTCCCAAGTTTCAACTATGGAGAGACAATTTTCTTCTGCCTATAGTTTATGATATTCTAGATAGTTTTTGGTTCGAATATGATGGCAGTTTTTGGTGCGAATATGATGGTTGTTGAACTTCTGGTTTAAAGATGATTGTCTTGATATTTCTGATCATTTAATCATCATTATTTATGTCTGCATTCAGTTGAGTTTTGAAGAGTTATTTTTGTTCTTTATTTCCAAGCGTTAATATTGTTAAATGATCATCTGTTCTTTATTTCCAAGCATTACTAGTCCACGAAGAAGTGAGTGATTGAAGTCAGCATTTACTTAGATCCTTCAATTGTCACATACAAATACTAGAGAAGGGATTTATTGTCGATGTCTCCATTATGCCAATACTCTGTTGCAGTTTTAAAGGAGTTGAGACTGCTTAGTGCAAAGAAGGCAACATCCTACTATATATATATATATTCATGCTGAGATGATTGGGGGCTGCTAACTCTGTACAACACAAGGATTGTGAGGAGGATAGAACTATGTGGCTGAGACGTCATAGAGAGACAAGTCGATATGTACTTGTAATAGCAATATATTTTTCTTAGAGCTAGAACTTGTACTTTCTGATAGTAGATTGGGCATCTGTCAGGTGAGTGCCCCGCAAATTAGGTGACATGCTTTGTCACTAAACTGCGTAAGCAAATACTTGTGTTTTTGTATGTTTATTTTGGTTCTTAGTTTGCTACTTAAGGCAGTTGTTATAACAGTTGCAACTTCCTATGTAACTGTCATTTAGAGAAGTTCCCTAAGAGACCTATATTTTCATTTGATATTAGAGCGGTTGTGCTAACCTTTACCTGCACAAGATCCTTGGTGTGTCTCTTATTTCTGGATGCCAAAGGAAAATTCTGTCAATGTTCCTCCACTTCTAGTTGGAACAAACTATGCTTATTGGAAGACTTGGATGAAGGCTTTCATCAAGTCCATTGATGATCGTTGCTGGGACTCTATAAAAGAATGATATACTCCTCCAACTATTACTGGATCTGACAAGAAGCCAAAGAACCAATATATCATAGCAGAAGTTATTGCCGCAAACTATGCTAACAAGGCCCTGAATGACATTTTCAGTGGAGTAGATCCCTCTCAATTCAAACTTATCTCGGTGTGTACTCTTGCAAAGCAAGCATGGGAGATTTTCGAGACAAATCATGAAGGATCCTTGACTCTTCGTAAATCAGAGGTAGAAATTCTAAATACCATATTTGAGAACCTGAAAATGGGGGAAGATGAAAGCATTCAAGACTTTCATGGACGCATCAAAGATTAGATGAACAATGCTTCCAACCTTAGAGAGCCATTCTCTAAAGAAAAGGTGGTAAGAAAAGTTCTAAGATTCATGCCTACCAGATTTGACATGGAGGCCGCTACTATAGGTGAAGTTCATGATCCCTCAACCATTACCCTTGACACCTTGATGGGTAACCTTGAAACATATGAGTTGGAACTGTCTGAGAATTTTTTTTTTGCTTTTCAATGCTACTGAAGATGAGAACAATCTGATGACTCTTTTGAAGAAGAGATGGATGTAGCATATCTACTTATGACAAAAAAATTTCTAAGGGCTAAGAACAACCAAAATCAGAATTCGTAGTTTAA
Source organism: Canna indica (assembly GCA_034359265.1). Classification (NCBI taxonomy): domain Eukaryota; kingdom Viridiplantae; phylum Streptophyta; class Magnoliopsida; order Zingiberales; family Cannaceae; genus Canna; species Canna indica. The sequence goes on from CP136892.1 coordinate 41,871,653, forward strand.
ACAACAACTTCAACCACCCATTTCAACCGGCTCCGAAACAATTTCTTCCTTTGGTGAAACAGAAGAACTCAATCTTCTGTTGATATGTCTGATCTTAAATAGAAGTCTAAAGGTGTTCAGTGTTTTGAATGTAAATGATATGGTCATATCAGATCCGAATGTCCAAATATACAGAAAAAAACTCAAGAAGTCCTTTACAGCTATTTGGAGTGATGATGAAGAAGAAGATGACATAGAAGAATTTGAGCAAGTAAACTATAGAGCCTTTGCTACCTGCATAGTTGACACAGTTTGAATTGCTTGTTGCTCGACATTAATAATGAACAAAACAAGAAACAGTGTGTTGACAGTCGTGAAGAAGTCTATCAAGAGATGTTTGATAATTGGGTTGAAGTGACAAAATTCAACAAGACCCCTAGAAATCAAAACAAACTCTTGGTTGATCAAAAAGGGAAACTCGAAGAGGAAGTGGAGACATACCAAAGATAGATTGCTAAAAAATCTGATAAACAGTTCAAGTTGATTACAGAACTTGAAAAGGTAAAGAAAGAAGTTAGAATGATGAATTCCATTGGTACTCTAAATAAAATTTTGAGTGCAAGATATCTCCTTCTAATTATGCTGGTCTTGGATACACTAAGTCGAGACAGTCGAAACTCCAGTCGAAACTGGCTATTCAGATGAAGAACTTCCATAAAGGATCCTCAAGTCATCAATAGTCCACTATAGTAAAAGGAAGAAGAGTACCTACATGTTACTATTGAAAGTGTAGACGACACATAATTGCAAATTGTCTCAAGCTTGTCGACAAACTTAGGAGAAAGATGCATGGAAATCCTCCAAAGTAGAAAGTTAAACAAGTTTGGGTAAGAAAACCGATCTTAATTGCAAAGTTACTTTTATGTCATATATTATTTCTTCTCTTGGATCATGGTATTTCAATAGTAGTTGTTCTCACCATATGACAGGGAATTCAAAAAATTTGAAAAACATCTAGAAACATGAAGGTGCAACTGTAAGCTTTGGAGATGGAAGACATGTAAATGTTATAGGAGTTGGAACACTCAATATTCCAGGAATTCCAAGTTTGAAAGATGTGATGCTGGTGGATGGTCTCAAGGCCAATCTTGTGAGTATCAGTCAATTGTGTGACCAAAATTTAAATGTTTAATTCAACAAAAACAATTGCATGGTCTTCGATAAAAATGGTGATTGTATTCTTGAAGGGAGTAGATCTAGAAATAACTGCTATAAGATAGTCTATTCTTCAATTTGTCTTTCAGTTATTTCTTCTGATATAAATTTGTGGCATAGAAGGTTAGGTCATGTCAATTACAGGTACCTAAAGAAACTTGTTAATGCTGGAGCTGTGAGAGGAATCCCTAAACTTTCAAGAGAACCAAAATTAGTTTGTGGTCCTTGTCAAGACGGAAAGCAGACAAGGCTGTTTCATAAGCAGTTGCAACTGGTGACCACATCAAAGCCTCTAGAACTTCTTCACTTAGACTTGGTTTGTCCTATGCAAGTTGAAAGCACTGGAGGTAAAAAGTATGTTCTAGTTTGTGTAGATGATTACTCTTGTTTCACTTGGATAGAATTTCTAAGAGAGAAGTCCAATGTCTTTAACAACTTCAAATCTTTATGCCTAAGATTTCAAAATGAACAAGAACATCATATTCTAAAGGTGACCAGAATAAGAAGTGATCATGAGAGAGAGTTTGAGAACATTTCCTTCTCTGAATTTTGTGATGAAAATGGTATACTTCATGAATTTTTGGCCCAAAGACTCCTTAACAAAATAGTGTTGTTGAAAGGAAGAATCGTACTATCCAAGAAATGGCTCGAGTCATTCTAAATTCCTATCAAAGGTCTCTAAAAGATTTTGGGCTGAAGCAGTCAATACAGCCTACTACATTATAAATAGAGCTTATCTCAGACCAAATACTTCAAAAACACCTTATGAATTATGGAAGGGAAGAAAACCAAATCTTACATATTTTCATATTTTTGGCAGCATGTGCTATGTGCTAAATGATAGGGAATATATTGGAAAGATGCAGAGCAAAAGTGACAAAGCCATATTTCTTGGCTACTCAACAAATAGCAAAGCATACAGATTCTACAACGAACGCTCTAAAACTGTTATGGTGTCACCAAATGTGAAAGTTGATGACTCACAGATCAACTAGACTCTGACTGCTGATGTGAAAATAGTTGAAACTATTAATGAGATTGCCCAGGACTCTTCTAAGACAACAATACAGATAGTTGAAATGATTGATTCAACAAATTCTGAGAGAGACACTGAATAAGAAAATACAAATACAACTGAAAAGTCTGCACGAGCTCTCAAAAAATCATCATCTGAAGAATGTAATTGGAGATGTGCATGATGGAGTCAAGACCAAGAATCAATCCAAAAATAGTCATCAAGACATGATAAGATATTCTTGCTATACCTAACCTATGAATTCTGGATCATAGCTATGCAAGAAGAACCGCAGTAGTTTGTCAGAAATGATGTTTGGGAATTGGTTCCAAGACCTAAAGGTGTCAATGTGATTGGAACCAAGTGGGTCTTCAAAAACAAGACTGATGAAGCAGGAAACATCACAAGAAAGAAGGCCAGACTTGTTGCTCAATGCTATAATCAAATTGAAGGTCTGGATTATGATGAAACTTTTGCTCCTGTTACAAGGTTAGAGTCTATCAAGTTACTTTTTTCCTTATCTTGTTGTATGAAGTTCAAACTATTTCAAATGGATGTCAAGACTACTTTCTTGAATGGTATTCTCAATGAAGAATTCTATGTTGAACAACCAAAAAGGTTCGAAGATTCTGCTCATTTTGCTCATGTGTATAGACTGAAGAAAGATTACAAGCAGGGACCTAGAGCTTGGTATGAAAGACTAACTCAATTATTAGTCTTGAAAGGTTACAAAAGAGGAGAGCTCATCAGACCTTATTCATTAAGAAGAAGGAGTCCCATCTGGTATCATGCAAATTCTAAGGAGTCTCGTCTTCAGACAATTAAGAGAATTCTCAAGTATATGAAAAGTGCGTTATTTTTTTGTAATATCCTAGATATTTAATTATATTCTTTTCCTTTATGGTTGTGTTTGCCAGCCTAGCGTACTAGTTCGAGGTCGAGCCGTGTCGACTCATGGTCCGGTGCGAGCTTGGGTAAGTAAAAATATGAGTCATGTAATTTTTGCTTGTGTAGATAAATTTATTTAAATTTTGTTGTGTTTGCATGATTGTTTAAATTATGTTGCATGTGGGTGTGCATATGGTTATGTGGAGAATATAATTAATTAAGTTAATTTAAGTTAGCGGGTTCGGTTCGGCTTGAGGCGGATGCGGGTAGGATAAAGGGTTTAGAGGGGTTAGGGTTGAGGAGGGAGTATAAAACCCCCTTTCCTTGGCTTGTGGCTCCCTATTTGTAGCCACCCAAGCAATAGAAGAGAAGGCAGCCGCCAGTCGTAGGAGCTAGCCAACTGCCCCCTTCCTCTCTCTCTCGCAAGCCGCCGCCCCAAAGCCAGCCAGCCGTCGAGCTCCTCCCATCTCCTTCTCCTTCTTTCTCCCCTTTGGATCCGAGCCGAGAGGAGCCAGCCAAACCAGCCCCTCTCTCTCTTCCTCTCTCCCTCTCTCCAAGCCGGCGGCTTGGAGTGAACCGCCACCCTTCTTGTTTCCTCCCTTGAGTCGAGCCGCCATCTTTTGTAGCCGGATGCGAGGGCCATCATCCGAGATTTCTCCTTTATTCATCCTTCATATTTAGGTGAGTGGTTTTACCTCTCATTTTCCTGGTTCTTTCATGATTTTGAGCCGTTTTGGGCGTAATCTTGATTCTTGTGTTTTCTTGAAGAACTGTGGATTTTGAGTGCCGATTTCTTGTGCCGAATCAAGGGAGGAGGGCCAAGACCCACCCTTTGTGGCTCGGCAGCCCTAGGTTTACCCTAGGGATGCTCGGCCAAGGGTGAATCTAGGGTGCCCTCAAGTTGTTCGGTGAAATGCTTAAGCGAAAGTTTTCGGTGTTCTTGAGATTCGTGTTTTGTATTGCTTATGAAATCGAGTTCCTATATGTTCAAGCAAGCCTTGTGTTTAATTTGAAATTTTTAGATAAAATAATGTTTAATAAAAAAATTGAATCTTGATGTTGATGCCATGAGAGTTCTTGATCATGGTGCTCGTTCTTGTTCATGATATTGTTAGTGCTTGTTAGCCTTGTTGTCAAGCATGGAAATTGAGAATTTATCTCGAGATTTATATTTTGTTTAAATGCTGATTAAGGGCTTAATTTTTGGAAATTTTAGATTTATTTTTAGGTTATGCTGAAATTTAATGTTGCTGAAATTGCATGCTGAAATGATGAATTTGTGATGTTTTTAAATTGCTTGCTGTGATGTGTGTATTTATCTGAACATAGTCATGTAACCTATCGGGCAGGACACACTCTGGAGACTAGGTTCGGATTAGATACATCAGTTTCGGACAGAACAGTAAGCTAAAACAAAACCCTAATTGTGGTAAACTAAATTTTAATTGCATAATTAAAACTGGGAAAAATGATCAGCATAACCTGTTATGAACCAACATGAGAAGTTTATGCATGAAATAAAACCACACGAGTTTATGACATACGGGTCTAGAAGTTGGGATCGGGCGTTGGAGTGTGAGACACTTCCCAATAGGAACACCTTTAAGACACTGTAGGAAAGACTTGACTTAGGTCATGGTGCGCCATATCTTTATGAATGGCAGAGAGGCTCGTCGAGGAGCCGGATTGTGGGCTAGGCCCGGGAGGTTGGATGACTAATTCCCAACCTGCAGAACAAGTTCAGAGGGTCTTTCCCGATTATTCTGGTTGGCCTCGAGGGATAAGTTCGGAGGGCTTACCTGATTATCCCCAAGGTGGTTTTAAGGAATAGGTTCGGAGGGCCTTTCCCAATTATTCCCGTGATATCTTTAAAGAGTAAGCTTGTAGGGCCTACCCGATTACTCCTGTGATATCTTAAAAGGGTAAGTTCGGATGGGCGAATCCCGAATGTCCCTATGCATCTCGTGGAGCAAGTTCTGAGGGCTTTCACGATCGCTCTCGAGTTTCTTTGTTCTAGGATACGTTCGGAGGGCCTTCCCGGTTATCGTAGTATGTGTTGTTACCTTAGGGCATGGTAGGTGTAGGTGAAATGGCAACACTAGAAGGGGGGGGGGGCGGTGAATGGTATGTTTACTAAATTAATTAACCTAAATTCAATTTTTATCGTTTACTTAGATTGTTTAGGCAATTTACGATTGAATGATTAGATGCGGAAGCGATAAATGATAAAGCAATAAATACACACAAGTTATCAATGCAAACACAAGAATTTATAATGGTTCGGCCCCAATGCCTACTCCACTACCTAAGCACCTCGCTTAGAATTTCCAAACTAAATTTTACTAGATTAATTAGTTTCCCTTACACAGAGGACTTTGACTCGAAGAGTCGCACTCTCGACCTAAGGCACTTCCACACACGGAAGTCTCTGCCTTCTTACCGAGAGTACTCTTTCACCTCAACCCTAAGGGACAACTCACTTAATCCTAGCAAGTGATGCTTTACAACGGTTTACAATGGTGGAATTAAACCTCAATCACAAAGGGAACCACCAACCAAATCAAACCTAGCAACCTAGGTTTATACAAACTCAATTCCAAAAACAACAGGTTCAAATAATAGGTAAAAATTACAATGAAAAGAGCTTAGAAATGAAACCAAGAATCAATGCTCTTTTCTAAGCCTTCAAAGCCTCCAACTCGTTAAGTCGTAGAGCTAGAGTTGAAGCCCGAGTTGAGGAAGAGCGTGCGCTTGAAGAAGATGTCGGTGGAAGAACTGAGCGCAAGCAAAAAATCTTTTGGAAGGCTTAATTCCCTTCTTAAATTGCTCAATTAAATCTGTAAGGATGAGGGAGGGAGAGTTAAAGATATTCGATCAGGTATTCATAATCCTCAGCTGAAATAGGGTGTCAATGGTTATAAATTTTATTGTTACAGGCGCCCGGTCGAAGGTTCGGTCGATCGTCGATCGACCGACAGATCGACCGTTGGCTTACTAGGAAATTTTTACACTGATCAGTTGACCGACGGGTCGACCGGTTGACGTAAAACTATCGATCTACAAACAGGTCAACCAATCAATCGATCGAAGCCAGCTATTACGCGCCATTCGGTCGACCGACGGGTCGACCGACTATCGCGAGATTCGGCGATCCCGAATCCGGTCGACCAATCGGTCGACCGAATCAGTGATGCCAAGATCTACGATTCACACTTTGCCATCCGGTCAACCGATCAATGAGCATTCTGCCATATTTTGGCTTCCGTCGGTCGACCGACGCAGCCTTCTACAGCTACTGTCTCTTTTGCGCATCATTCGATCGACTGACCGGTCGACCGAATTGGCTGCTGCCACTTCTCAACACCATTCGTTCTTCAGCGTGCTTTAACTTTAAAGGATTCTCCATGCTATCCAAAGCATTTTTGATGCACGCATTGATCTGTTTTGGAGATTGATCGAGAGACGTAAGGCTTGATGTATCTTTCATCGATCCTACAATTTTCATACTTCAAGCACTTGTTAAATAGGTTTGTTATTATCAAAATAATCATGAGGAGAATAAAGAATCAAGGAGGAACCCTTCAACTAACAATCTCCCCATTTTTGATGATGACAAACCATTGACGATAAATATCAAGATGAAGTAATGTATCTGATAGTTATTATGAAGCATGACTTGTTAAATGGATACATGGAAGCATCAAGGAAATGAAGTATTCAATTAAAGCTCCCCCTATTTATATGCATATATATTTTTAATTCTCCCACTACCTATATGGATAATGAGATGGAGTATTCATTTAGTGCTCCCCCTATGGATATGCATATATATTCTAATTCTCCCCCTTTTGTCATCCATCAAAAAAAAAATCAAACATAGCAAGCATACATGACATCCATCAAGAAAATAACACTTACATTACTAATCATCACTTAGCATAGTCAACCAAATACATATTAAAGTTAAGTGTGAAATACATGTTCATAGGATGAATAACATCAATACATCAAAGAGGACTACTCGTCCTCAGGTGGTGGAGGAGGTGGTAGATGCGACTGATAATATTGCCACATCTCATCCACTCTCCCATACATTTCATCAACTCGACGACCGTACTCATCTATTTGCTGACCATACTGGTCAACACGTTGACCATACTCGTATATGCGCCGGCCATGGTCACCGATCATGATACCATACTCGTCTATCTAACGGCCGTACTCGTCCATGCGTTCTGATGTGCTTTTGTTCCATTCCATCTAACCGATGTGAAACTGAGCAAAGCGATCCTCCAGATCACTTAGGCACGCAAGGGAAGTGCCAGATGATGAACCTCCACCACCTTCGCCTTCCTCCATCTCTGTGTCATGCTCAGGCTATTCCATAGGATCTTCTCGAGTTCTTTTACCACGTTGATTTTTAAGAATCTTCATGCGGCTGAGGGAGGAAGAATCTATGACGCTCTAGGAATGGGCTCTATTTCAAATCTAGATCTATTTACCCCAGCTTCATATATGAAGTGAGAAATCACTGAGGCATATGGTAGGGCTTGTTTTTTGGAGGAATGGACTTCAGCTATATACCTAAGCATGAGGTCAGGGACATCTATAGGAATGCGAGACATGGCAAAGAAAAGAACGCTAGAACTCATCATAGTGACCTGCCCTAGGAAGAATATTATATGAGATGATAAGGTGCATAATCCTAGCAATGGTAGAGAGTTTAATGCTTTGGGTAGGGATTGCTCCCTAATAATCCTCAGAGCATATGGCTGATACAACTTCATGAGGAGGAAAGTCCTCATGAAAATGATCTGTGGACATCTTATAAATTGATCTTCCTACTAGAGGAAACCCAAATTCATCTCTAATGTGGGATTTACTGATTACTATGGATTTTCCTAGGATCTCAGATCGAAGAATTACGTCATCACCATACCTTGCCTTTTCTATTACCAGGTTGGAGAAAAAGGCTTTTATCAGGATGGGGCATACAGGTACTTATTTTTCTAGAAACTCTACCCATCCCATGCTAACTAGTTAGCCTCTAATATCGAATTGTTCTAGATCTCCTAGATTGACAGGACGTGTTTGCAGGATGGCTCTATCTACAAACTTAGAAGCTTGTTTCTTGCCTAAGGAAATCAATAGGTTATCGGGTAAGGTTGGGAGTTTAGTCTTGGGTGCCATTTTGCAAGATAATTATAAGGATGATGAAGATGATTAGTTTTTAAATGAGAGATGCATGCTTTTAATGCAAATAAAAGAAAGCAAAAAGTTTAAAGATTGGCATAGATTCATACAAGAACAAAAAGATTTTCTCATTAAATTTCAAGATAAGTAAAAATAGAATGAAAGGTAAGATTAAACAAAATGATCCATAAATGAAAAGATAAAAAAAATGTTTTGGCTCAAGAAGAATAAGAACCATTTTTCCTTTTTGACCAAAACAAAATTCTTTTAGGAATGCCAAAGTTAAAGTTAAAAAAAAACTTATGAAAAAAAACAAGAGATTTCTTGATTAATAATTTTTTACTAAAGTAAAATTCTTTAAAAGGTAAATGATGAATCATTTGAAGAAGACATGGGATATTTGATTTTTGTTAAGAGACAAAAACTCGTTTTTGGAGTAAACATGCTAAGGAGAAGTCTTTGTTCAAGAAAAATAAGCATGAATCATATTTTCATGAATGAATCAAGACACAATGAGAGAGTAAGAGATGAAGAAATCATGTTTTTGAGAATAGCCTCATGAATGATGGATGAAGAAAGATTTTTTACCTTGAAGAGGAGTCTTGGAGAGGAGGTAGAACCCTAGAAGATGAGAGCAGAGTTCTTGGAATGGGGCAACCGATCGAATGGGCAAGGAAGCCCTAGTTTCGGGCTTAAACAAAAAGTTTGAATGGCCAGGATTGAATCTGGCCGAAGAAACGGGCGATCCAGATCAATTTCCGCTCGCCGGTCGATCGGGCGATCGCAGGCCGATCGACCGCTCGATCTGCCCTGTGTTTTTCTTGCCTCAAAAAAATATTTTTTTGAGAGATTGTGATCGTTCAAATTTTATGTTTTTTTACATGAATTAGACTTTATGAGGATTCCAAAAAATCAAGAATCACTCAAAAATGATATCTCTATAATTTCCTAGAAATTCTACAAGACCTCAGTGGCATTCTTGTAAATATAAGTCATTTATCCACTGGTTTCAGATTTTGTTCAAACTTTCTAGATATCAAGATATAATCATTTAAGACTTGTTTGTCTAGTTTAGGGTGGAACTAATGTCGTTTAATCGAGATATGACCTTAGCATGGTTTCATTTAAAGTATCATTGAAACCATAAAAGTGCTAAGTATCAAATTTAGCTATCTACTCATGTTTTCTCTAGCTTAGGCACTTGGACATTTAACATGAGTAAATCTAAACATGTTTGTGAAAATTTGAACTTAAACAGAGATTTCTAAGTCAAATTATTGACTTAGGTCAAGCATTTTCAATTTTGAGTTTCATAAAGTAATCTAATTATCGCATTGGTTATCTAGACATGAATTTTCAAGTTTAACTGTCTAGATTCATGTGATATGTGTATTTTAAACATGTTTGCCAACCATTAAAAAAAAATGAGGTCTCTAATGAGAATTCTAACCTAGAGCAAATTTCATCCAACTAAGATATCATGAAATTGCGTAAGTTATCAAAGTTTTACCTACTCATGAACTTTCATATATTTATCATGCAAAGACAATCATGAGTATGGAGACATCATTAAGCATAAATAATCAATTATTATACAAATATTTTTGCAAAATTAAACTCATACCTCATTCTTGAGAATTTTCCAAACTTTTCATTTTCTTTTTCATTTTCTTCATAGTAGCCTTCCATTTATAATAACTTGCAAGTATATTTCATTAATAGTAATCAAACCATATCTACTAGCAAGTTATCATACTAAATAGCAAGGTGAAAAAAAAATCTTCATTTGAGAATTTCAACCTAAGTTAGATAGTTAAAAATTCGTTTTAAGTAGAATCATCATGAAACCACAATGAATCGAGAGATCTCAACATATGAAATTTTGAAACATAAGATCTCCAACCCTTCCTATTGGTTGAAAATCAAAAGACCACAATGAGCCTAAGATTTAAAACCGCAAGGTCGCATGAGCCGATTACAAGCTACATAGGTCTCCGAAGAGACCGGGAAATCAAAATCAAAAATCATTTCTTGAAATGAATTGAGAGCACGGAGATCAACTAGAATTAAGCATAGTATCATAATATTCAACTAAGATAAAACAATGCAAGTTAGAAGATGATACCGGAATAGTTTTGATGCCAACTTTACCTAAGGCATCAAGGTAGCTTGAAGTTGCAACCACGGGATGATTCATCATTCAAGTCCATGGTCAACTTCAATTCTTTACTTCTCTTAACCCTTGTGTGGTAGCTCCCCCTACAAGAGAAGATGAGACTTTTGGTACCCAAATGGCTTAGGGTCCTTGGGGGTGAGTTGGCCTAGGAATCCAAAATGTCTTAACTACAATTGGATTTTTCTTGAATGCACAATCATAAATAGCATGACCAAAAATACCACAATAAAAGCAATGTCCATTAAATTTCTTTTTGTTTTTGTTATGGACATGAGATTTATTTTTAGAATGCTTGTCATGTGAAACATGATGAGTATGAGATTCTTGAAGGAAACAATTTTCTTTTGAACATGAGGTTTGATGTTAGAATGCTTGATATAAGAAGCATGATGAGCATAAGCATTCTTGAAAGAAACATTTGGATTTATAAAATTCTTAGAAGATGAACTACTAGGTAGATTATTAACTTTCTTGTTTAGAGAAACAACCTCATTCTTCAAGTCGTTCATGGGTTTTTGAATAGCATGCAATTGAGTTTTCAACGTGCTATTTTCATTCTTTAAGATGTCATTTTTTGTTTTTAAATCCTTAGTGTCAACACTCATGGCATGGATTGGAGACACTAACTTTTAGCTTCTAATTTTCTAATTTTACACTCATGTAATTGAGAGCTAAGATTTAAGTTTTCTTTCTTCAAATTTTTGTTCTCTCTATCTTTTTTAACCATCAAGGCATACATGATTTTATACTCATCCATCAATTCATCAAAATCATGAGAACTAGATGAGTTAATACTATCATAATTATTAACATGACTAGAAGGAGAGGAGTGTACCTCGTTGTTATTATTCATGAGGCATTCTTTTGTGGCTTCATCGTCATGGTAAGAGGATGCTTCACTTGAGTAAGATGATGATATAGAAGCGTTTGACCTCTTCTTTGCCTTGTTCTTCATGGAAGGGCAATTCTTCCTTACATGCCCTTTCTCTTGGCACACATGGCAAATCACCTTTCTCTTTCGGCTTTTAGTGCTCCTATGACTGGAGACACTTTGGGCTTCAAAAACCATGTTAGCATTGGAAGGATGACCATTGTCATCACTACCTTCATTAAAAGTTTCTAACTCCTCGGTTTTAGCATAATCATATACGACATTTAAGCAAGCCCAAATGTCGAATGCAGAAGTATAATGCATGATCTTTTCAAATATGTTATTTTCCAAAGAACAATATATGAAATTTGTTGCTTTAGCATTTAATTCAAACATATCAATTTGTTCTTGGGTCCATACATTCATGTTTTCCTTAGGTTCAATATATTTGATTTTTACCATGTTAAAGACACCTAAACCATGAGTCTTTAGGAAAGTATACATTCTACTCTTCCAAAGACCAAAGTTAGACTCATCGAACCTAGGTGGTATAGATGCTACACACTCTAGTGCCATTCTCGGATCGAGACAAGGTGTAGAAGAGATGATAAAATCTCAAGCTACGAACCTGCTCTGATACCAAATGTAGGTGAAATAACAACACTAGGGGGGGTGAATAATGTGTTTACTAAATTAATTAACCTAAATTCAATTTTAATAGTTTACTTCAATTGTTTAGGCAATTTACGATTGAATGATTAGATGCGGAAGCGATAAATGATAAAGTAATAAATACACACAAGTTATCAATGCAAACACGAGAATTTATAGTGGTTCGGCCCCAATGCCTACTCCACTACCTAAGCACCCCGCTTAGGATTTTCAAACTAAGTTTTACTAGATTAATTAGTTTCCCTTACACACAGGACTTTGACTCGAAGAGTCGCACTCTCGACGTAAGGCACTTCCACACCCGGAAGTCTCTGCCTTCTTACTAAGAGCACTCTTCCACCTCAACCCTAAGGGACAACTCACTCAATCCTAGCAAGTGATGCTTTACAATGGTTTAGAACGGTGGAATTAAACCTCAATCACAAAGGCAACCACCAACCAAAAAAAAAACCTAGCAACCTAGGTTTATACAAACTCAATTCCAAAAACAACAGGTTCAAATAACAGGTAAAAATTTCAATGAAAAGAGCTTAGAAATGAAACCAAGAATCAATGCTCTTTTCCAAGCCTTCAAAGCCTCCAACTCGTTAAGTCGTAGATCTCGAGTTGAAGCTCAAGTTGAGGAAGAGCGTGCGCTTGAAGAAGTTATCGGCGGATGAACTGAGCGCAAGCAAAATATCTTCTGGAAGGCTTAATTCCCTTCTTAAATTGCTCAATTAAATCTGTAAGGATGAGGGAGGGAGAGTTAAAGATGTTAGATGAGGTATTTATAATACTCAGCTAAAACAGGGCATTAACGGTCATAAATTTTACCGTTACAGACGCCCGGTTGAAGGTCCGGTCGATCGTCGGTCGACCGACCGATCGACCGCTGGCTTACTGGTAGATTTTTACACTGATCGATCGATCGACGGGTCAACTGGTTGATGCAAAACTGTCGATCTCCAATCTGATCGACCGAAGCTAGCTATTACACGCCATTCGTTCGACTGACAGGTCGATCGACTATCACGAGATTCGGCGATCCCGAATTCAGTCGATCGAATCAGTGATGCCAAGATCTGCGACTCGCGCTTTGCCATCCGGTCGACTGATCGGTTGACTGATGAGCGTTTTGCCATATTTTGGCTTCGGTCGGTCGACCGACCGATCGACCGAATTGGCTGCTGCCACTTCTCAACCCCATTCGTTCTTCAGCGTGCTTTAACTTTAAAGGATTCTCCATGCTATCCAAAGCATTTTTCATGCACGCATTGATCTGTTTTGGAGATTGATTGAGGGACGTAAGGCTTGACGTATCTTTCATCAATCCTACAATTTTCATTCTTCAAGCACTTGTTAAATAGGTTTGTTATCATCAAAATAATCATGAGGAGAATAAAGCATGAAGGAGGAACCCTTCAGCTAACAGTAGGCTTAGGCCTATTGTTCTTCACCATATGGGTGTTGGCTGCCTACGGACAGGTGGTGGCCGGATGGCCTGATAGCTGGTCACTCCTTTATGACCCTTTTCCTGCTTTAGTCAGGAGTTCTACCTTATGCATCTTATCTGTGATGTTTGTTTCTGTGAGGGTTGGTAGAATCGCTCACTGAGTTATTTGAACTCATCTGTTGTTGTTGTTTTGTTTTGTAGAGCCTGACCAATGAGGTGGGCTGGAGCACTTGGCACAGTTAGAGGGCATAGGAGCCGTATGATCTCATAGCAGTCCTAGTTAGGGTCGTAGTCGAGTCTTTTGGTAGTGTGTCATGCACTTTTGTTGGTCTTTTTGAGTTGTAGCCCTTGAGGGTATTTATGCCATTTTATTCTGATTTTATTGAATTTGGTCTGTTGGACTTGATGTATTATTTCCGCATTTTATTCGTTTGTTAAAACTTATTTATGATGAACTCTTTTTTATTCTAGATGAAATAACTACGCGTTGATTTCTTTCCGCTATTGTTTATTCTTATGATGTTGGCATGTGCATGAGTTAGGCTGCAGGGTATAGGCACGTATACCCTGGCCAGTCACGTGACCCTGTATTTGGGGCGTGACATTTTCGGTCATTGGTATTCTATTGATTGCAACCCTTGTCTAGTTAATTATATAGATGCAGATTGGGCTTGTAATATTGATGACATAAAGTGTACTTCAGAGGCAGAACACTTGACAGCAGGCAGTTGCAACACACTGTTGACCTGGGTGAGGAGCATGTTACTTGAATATGGTCTTAATCAAGAAGAGAGGTTTCATTATATCAGAGATTTAGTTGAAAGTAGGCAGTTGCAATAGAGAGACAAGTGACAAATATCTTCACAAAGGATTTAAAAGATGAGAGGTTTGAGCAGTTGCAGTTTGCTCTTGGATTATGTGTCATATGACACATTTTATTTTGAGTTAAAATAAATAAATAAGTTTTTATTATGATGAAAATGAAAGGGTTTCAGTTTTATTCATTCTTTTCATCACTTATTAATGAAGACTCTCTTATGCTTTTTTTGCCTCAATTTTTGGTCGAAGTATAGATGCCTTCCTTGAAGCACATGCCACGTGTGATCCTTTGTGGTAAATTTTTTTATGAGATTTGGTTGCAGGTATATTGTCAAAAGACTTTAAGTGAAGAGGAGTCTAACCAATTGAGATCTGTTATAAGACAGTGTATCATTTGATACCTCTTTTTATGAGAATATGAGATATTTGAAAAGTCTCTCAAATCCTTTTTGGACAATGCGTCATGTGAATCATCTCTTGTTCATTGAAGATTTATTATCCCTCTTCATTGATTTCGGCTGTCGTTTTTTTTGTTGCTCTTTAATTTTCTTCGACTGAAGGCTGATTTTAAAGAGGATCTGAACTGATTGGACTTCTATCATTGTCCTAACATTGCAAGTCAGTTCAATGCCTTGATAGATTAACCGTCTGTTTCACTCCTCTTATCTATTTAAATAAGAAGTCTTGATGTTGGGCAGTAAAAATATCAAGATGTGCTTTGAGAAAGAGATAATTGCTTCCATGGCTAATGAGATCGTGTTTTCAAGTCCTCTTGATAAATGGGCTGTCTCTGAAGAAAATAAAGTCTTGTCTATTTTGGTCTTGTCAAACTTCTATCTTTTGCTAGTCAGTTGTCCGGTTGTATGTTTGTGGCTTTGTGTGACTCTTGTGTGGGATACTATGTTGTTAACTTGATAGTTACTGTGCTCATCTGTGATTATTATATTCTTCTATTAGTTGATTGAGACAGGTTGAGTTTTTGCCAAATAAGCCAAAGGGGGAGAATGCTAGTGTTTGTTCTTGTATGCTGGTTGTATTTGGCAAAATAAGCTCTTAGCTCTACTTATGTTTTGATAGTCTCAAGCACTTCCAACTATGGAGAGATAATTTTCTTCTGCCTGCAGTTTATAGTATTCTAGACAATTTTTGGTGTGAAAATGATGGCAGTTTTTTGTGCGAATATGATGGCTGATGAATTTCTGTTTTAATGATGATTGTCTTGATATTTCTAATCATTTAATTATCATTTTTTATGTGTGCGCTCAGTTGAGTTTTGAAGAGTTTTTTCTGTTCTTTATTTTCGGGCGTTACTATTGCTTAAATGATTGTTTGTTTTATGTTGACAGTTTCAAACTTAAGTATGTGAATAAGTGAGTGATTGAAGTCAGCATTTATTTAGATCCTTCAGTTGTCACATATAAATACTAGAGAAGGGATCTGTTGTTGATATCTCCATTCTGCAAATACCATGTTGTTAGTTTCAAGGGAGTTGAGACTACTTAGTGCAAAGAAGGCAACATCCTACTCAATATATATATATATTCATGCTGAGATGATTGTGGGCTGCTAACTCATTACAACTCAAGGATTTTGTGGAGGACATAACTCTGTGGCTAGGACGTCATAGAGACACAAGTCGATATGTACTTGTAATAGCAATAGGTTTTGTTATTTCCAATTCAATGTAGTACGGATAGCTAGATTTCGGTGTGTGAAATATTAGAGCTAGACGTTGTACTTTCTGATAGTGGATTGGGCATCTGTCCGGTGAGTGCCCCGCAGATTAGGTGACATGCTTTGTCACTGAACTGCGTAAACAAATACTTGTGTTTGTGTATGTTTATTTTGGTTCTTAGTTTGCTACTTAAGGTAATTGTTATAACAGTTGCAACTTCCTATGCAACTGTCATTTACAGAAGTTCCCTGAGAGACCTATATTGTCATAAAAGAAACAAATTAATCTAGTAAAGCCAAGTTGGAAATCCTAAGCGGGATGCTTAGCTAATGTAGTAGACATTGGGGCCGAACCACTATAAATCACATTGTATTAGCATCGGTTTTCTTGTGTATTGTCTTATTTATTGCTTCCACTTGTTGTTTGAATTAGTGAATTGCCTAAGTAATCAAAAATCGTTTGAAATCGATATTAGGCTTAAAGTTTAGTTAACATACTATTAACCCCCCGCTAGTGTAGGCTATTTCACCAACACTAACTTCCCCTGCTCGTCTCCGACTCCTGCTCAACTTCGACTCCTTCTCGCCCCCGGCTCCCCTTACTCACCTCCGACTCCCCCTACTCGCCCCCGACTTCCCTTGCTCGCCTCTGGCATGTCTCCCAATGCCTACACCTTTGTAAGACCCAAAGTTTCCAAATATAAAAATTTATTTTTGGTGCAGCGCACCGGATCAGGGGTTAGTCGGGTCGAGCCGTGGAATCGCCTCGAGTAGAAGGTATAACTCGACTTATGAAGCTTAATTGGTTAAATGAGCATTCTTTCTTTTAGCATTAGATGTCTTATTATAATCGAATTCGTATCGTGTATGCGGATCGAATCGGACTCGGATTGAGTCGAGTAGGGTCTAAGTTATGAGGAAGGGCATTTAGGTAAATGGAAGATGAGGGAATAAAACCCCACATCTATAGCTGTGTGGATCATCCTTGAGCCGCACGTAGCCCGAGCAAGAGAGGGAGGAGGGGAGATCTTCGGTCGGCACCGGAAAACGTGTCATCGTCGGAAGGATTGAGATCGCCATCGTCCATCCCTTCATCTTCCTTAATCAAGGTGAGTGGTTAGATTTCGAATCGCATGGTGGGGCGGGTGGCTGAACCAACTAGGTGCTAGATCAAAGGATTTTCTCGTTGTTCATGTCGATTCGTGGTATTTCTTCGATCTCTTCGCTGTTTTATTCATGGATGTATTAGATTTGATTTAAATTTTCAGATTTTGGTGTTCTAGGGGCCGGCCGAGTAGAGGGAAAAGGGGAAAGGTCATGCCGAAACTTTCCCCAATTCCCTCGTTTGGTTTAAACTCCCTTTAGATCGTTTAAATTTAAATTCATGTAGGTTCGGGATTCAATCGATGTAGTAGTTGATCAAGATTCCTTCTCCCTAATGCCTTGAGTTCTCGGCCTGTAAGACTCGAAAAAAAAAAGTTTGCTATTATAAAAATCTATTTTGGTGCAGCGCGTCGGACCCGGGGGTAGTCGAGTCGAGCCTCAGGATCACCTCGAGTGAAAAGGTATGACTCAGCTAATGAATCATGAAGTCTATTTGGATAATTAACTTTCCTTTTATAAAATCATACCTTAAATTAAGTTAACTCGAGTCATATTATGGGTTGAGTCGGATCCCAAGTTGAGTTCGGATTTAGTCGAGGTTTGAGTGCGAGTTAAGTGAGTCAAGAGGCCTCATTTGGAAAGCTAGATGAGAGATTAAAACCCTCATCTTGCAGCCGTGTGGCTCATTCATTGAGAAAGGGAAAAAAAAACGGGAGGCACTACTTGGATTCTTGGTCGGAGATCTTGCCATTGCCGGAGCTGATCACTTCAAGGACGTGGGGATCTTCTTCCTCACTATTTTCTCTTCTTAAAAAGGTGAGTGGTTAAGGCTTTAACAGTTTGGGGGAGGCGGGTGGCCAAACCCTAGATGATAGGTCGAGTTCTCGCGATTTTTTCCGACGATCCATGATTTCAACGATATGTACTCACTATTTTATGATGTTTCTTGATGGATCTCGCTGTTTTAATCGCCGATCTACGTATTTTTGGGGCTGCCGAGTCATGGGAAAAGGGGAAAGGTCATGCCGAAATTTCCCCCGATTCCCTTGACGGCGAGAAGGTCCTTAGATGCCCTTATACCGCTGTTTTGATTCAATCATTTGAACTCCTTGCGTAACATGAAGCATGTCCCCCTCTAAAGCCCATTGAAGTGGCCAAATGAACCCTAAGATTCATGAAGAGGGTCGGCCAAAGGGTGAGGGGAAGGGTAAGTTGATCTTTGGTATTTAAGAAGTACGTGGAATTGAAGAGACAAAGTATAGTTAAAGTCTCTTCCATCTATCCCTACCCCAAGAACCTTGGCCGAGCAAGGTTTCCCTTGCTCATGGTTCGGCCAAGGTTGGCGAGAGGAGGAGAGATTTTCCTTAGATGGTAAGTTCATGATCTTAGGGATCACATAAGGATATGACAATACTTAGGAAGAACACCAAACTTAGCAAGTAGCTTAATTGATTTGAATTGTAGAAATGCTAGATTGTATCCATACTTAGCATTTGATCCTTAAACTTGGATGTTGACAATGTTACCATATTTTATAATTCATACTTGTTATTTAAATTATTACTACCTTGCCATGCTAGATAGTTGCTCCTTATTGTGCTACTATTCCTAAGGTAGTATAAGAATGGTTAGGTATGTGCATTATGATTAAATATGGTGAATGATGTAATATTTGAGAATTTTTCTTTCCATTATACATGCTGCCCTAAATGTCCTTGGATGGTATTCCAAGGATGACTCATGGAAATTCTCACCTAAGACAGTGTAAAAAAAGCTAGGTAACATGTAAGGTCTCACTAGATATTCATAGCACATTTATGGAAACCTAGATATGAGATTATCACACTTCTATAACTGCCTGTACATCTTGGAAACTTAGAGATTGTAGGTGTACATATACTAACAGGGGCGGCATGAATTGTTGACCCGGTAGCCGGACATGGCTAGATACGGGCAAAGGCCCGTAGTGTATATATATATATGGAAATCCTAGGATTTTGATTGTGTAATGTGCTTGTGATGGTCCGCCGAGGAGCGAGGAGGATGGAAATAACCAATGCTCAGCTCGGCCAGTTGGGTCTAGAGGTGCGCCAGCGGGCCCGCTAGGTGCCAGACCTCAGTTGGGTGGGACTAGCTATCCTTACCCCAGACGGTGTCCGGAGACTAGTGGCCATCCTAGTCGACGGCCCGGGATTGTTTGTCTGCATCTTGAGATGATACTACCTGATATGGAAGGGATGGCGGTAGCTGGGATATATTGCTATGAGTAGGCCCAAGGGCCGGATGCCAGAGGCTTGATAAAGGTGGCAGGTTATCATGTACAGTTGGTACTGATGGATCCGTTGAAGGTCTGTAATTGTATTAGAAACACACTCTACCTCCTTATACATTCCTTTATTGCCTTGTATCATATATATGCAGGTCTGAGGATTATGTGGAGGTTCATTTGAGCCACTCACTGAGTCCCAAGTGGACTCACAGTTTATATTTTATTTTGCAGAGCATGAGCAGTAGCTTGGTGTCGACATGGTGCAGCTGGAGGGCGGAGGCGGTGTCATATCTCGTAGCGGCGGCCATGAGTCTTAGACTAGTCCTAGTTATGTTGGTTTTATTTCTGCACTGACGGTTATCTTTGAAAAGAATTGTAAAACTTGATATTTAACCATTTGGACTTGATGTTGATGTTTCTTCTTGTTTTGAAAAACATGTATATATTGTGAGTTGCAAACTTTTTATAAAGTATGTTAAGTTTCTTTCAGTCGATATGTTTTGGTTTTTGATGTTAATGTAGACAGTAGGCTACAGGGCAGGACGTGGGCCCTGGTCGGTCACACTACCCTCAGTCGGGGTGTGACACGGCCGAACAAGGGGAACCATTGTAGGCTCGAGCAAGATGGAGGAGAGAACTTGATCTAAAATTTATCTATGGCAGGTCACAAGCTTAAATGCTAGAGTTCGTGGTAAAAAAAAACCCCTCTTCTCCTACCCTTGTAGGCTCGGTCGAGCAAGGCATGTCGTGCTCAAGGTTCGGCCGAGCCTGGTAGGGGGAAAGGTGATCGGAGGGGACTAACCTTCACACTTGGAAACATTGGAAACATTAGAGAACGAGGGTCACCTCGATCGACAAGTAGAATTAAGATGAGAAATAGGAAAGACACCAATTAAGGAAACCACCCCCCTAGTGCATATATATATACATACACTTAGCGACATTAAGAGGTAGCAAATATTTCCAAGATTTTCCTTATTAATTACTAATGCTAGTAATGAATTTCCATGATAGATTAAATGTTACCTTGCTGGAATTTTAGAATTAAATGCAGAATTTAATTATTTCATGTTGTAATCATGTGGTTATTCATGGTAATAGTGGTAGATTTAACTTCCTTATAACCTAAGGGTTGTGATACGTGTACTCTTGGACATTCTACACTTATGACATGTAGCTCACACTAGCAAAAGTAGCAATTGACGCTAGATGACTAGTAGTGTGCAGATGCTAAGGCCCGAAATAAAGGGCTGAACACGGGTGGACGCCCGAGATGTTAAATAAGGAAAGTCTAGGATACTTTGATTGTGTGATGTGATTGTGATGGTCTGTCGAGAAGCATGGATAGCCGGAATGACTAATGCTTGACTTGGCCAGTGATTTGGGTCTTGAGGTTGCACCAGCGGGCCCGCTAGGTGTCAGACTCCAGTTGGGTGGTACTAGCTATCCCTAACCCGGTAGGTGTTCGGAGACTAGCAGACCATCCTAGTCGACGGCTCGGAGATTTCCCTGATTTGCTTGTGTGTTATGAAGGCCGTACGACAAGTATATTACTATCTTTGTGTGGTAGGGCTGGTTAGGGCCGAACCACTAGATCATGAGTAGGCCCTAAGGGCCGAGTGCCATGTAGCTTAGTTGGGCTGTTATAGCTGGTTGTTTATATGTATGGTCTATACAGGACGACCCTTGAGGTCGGTTGTCATATCAGAAGCAAATTATATACCTAACTTTATATTTTGCTGGCTTATATATATATGTCATTATTGGGGACTTACATGGAGGTTCGAAAGAACTGCTCACTGAGTCAGTCCCATGTAGACTCACGGTTTATTTTCCATGTTTTGCATAGCCCGATCAGTGAGTTGAGGCTTGGAGTCATGGTGCAGCTGGAGGGCAGAATGGCGTAGATCTCGTAGCAACGTCCAGTAGTAATAGTCTAGAGGTCTAGGACTGCTTTTTTCATACACTGAGAGTGTCTATTTGAAAACATGTATTCGACTTTAAATTTGAGTTGTTTCATATTGGGTTTGTTGTTTCGCAACTTTTCCTTTTATTAAAAATTGTGAACCTTCTTTAAAAATTTGAATAAAGCTGCATCGTTGTTTTTATTCACGTGTTTTCAGTTTCTTGTTAGTCAGTGTATGTAGTAGGCTTTGGGGTAGGACATAGACCCTGGCCGGTCACATGACCCTAAGTTTGGGTGTGACAACTTTCGCCGTCCTCATCAAGGGTCTCGTAAAGGATGGACGACATTTGAAGGTGCGCATGTATCTGCTCGAGATGATGGGGAGAGGCATCCGCCCTAATGCTGACACCTACCTCGCTGTGTTTGAAGCCTACCTCCTTGAACAAAAGATGGATGACGCTAGGGCTCTATTAAAGGAGATGAGAGGGAAGGGCTTTGAGCCCAATGAAAAGATAGTGAGGGTGAATCTTGGCAAGCACAGTCAGGTATTTAGAGGCAACTTAGATATTCTCTTTGGCAAATGATTGTGGCTTTTCCAATGAGTTGTATTTACATAGATCACTTAGATTGAACTGTCAGTGTAGTTGAGCTTTACAGGCTGGGATGTTTGCTTTGGTGGCATGCTATGTAAGTCGAATGTCCTACAATAGAGGGGGGGGTTGAATAGTGTGTTTACTAAACTTTAACCTAAATCCGGTTTTAATCATTTCTTACAATTTTTAGGTCAATGCTCAATTCAACTAGATGAATGCGGAAGTGAATAAACTAATAATCAAACACTCATGAATGCAATGCTAACACAATGAATTTATAGTGGTTCGACTCCAATATCTACTCCACTACCTAAGCACTCCGCTTAGGATTTCAAAGTCTAGTTTACTATATTAAGTGTATCCTACAAGAGGATTTACAAGCTAAGGCACCGACCCTCAAACCTCAGGGTTACTCTCATACCTGAGAGTACCTCCAACATCTCTTCTCCTAAGGACTACACCACTAATTCTAGCAAACTAAGTTTACACTGGTGGATTTAAGCCTCTACACCAAGGCTACCACCATGTTGGCCCAAGGGTTCCGCTTTGGCTGCGATCTCTATTTTAATGATAACAAACATGTATTTAATATATGGGTAAAGTTTTGAGTTCAGGTTGAGGTTACGATACGCACACGAACTTCGCTCGGAGAAACGTAAAAAAGGTGAAAAAAAGGCTTGGATGTAGACTAAGTAGAATTCTTAGATTATCAAATAGATTCTATGTAATATATCCATAGGATCTCATCCCAAGCCTATTTGTAAAGTTATCCAAGTCAAAACTTGGTAACAAAACCCATAAAAAAGCATGTAACAAAACAAATGTAAAAAAATAGCCTCAGCCCAGGTTTCGACCGAACAAGGAAGGAAAATGGTAGTAGCCACTTCGGTCGACCGGCCGAATAAAGCCAAAAACTAGCAGTGGCAAATTCGGTCGACCATCCGTTCGACTGACGATCGATTGGCAAGCGATCGGTTGGCATCCAACGGGCAGAAAAATGCCAGTTGGAGAGCTATTCCGTGTGAGGGGTTATAAATACTCCTCACCAACCTCTCTTATCCTCACTTAATGATCATTAGTGCATTTCTCAGAGAGATCTAAGCCCTCAAAGATTGATTTTTGCTTGCTTGCTCCATCGATTGTTTCATCCTCTTCAAGCGATCATCTCGTCTCAACTCCGGCGTCGATTCAAGCTCGCTATCTTGAAGAGTTGGAGACTTGGAAGGCTTTGAAAGGAGCTCACACTCTTGGTTTTCCTTTTAGCTCCTTCTTGTCATTTATCATTGTTCTTAACTTGTAATTGTCACTATTAGCTTGCTAGGTGTGCTAGGGTAAACACTTAGGGTTTCCTTCATAGAATTGTGTTTTGCTTTGGTGAATAGATTTGAGGAGTTCTCCAAGGATTTAGAACCGAGTCCTCAGTTGTATTCAAAGGGAAACATAAAGTCTATAAAGGATTTGGTTAGAAATTCTTAGTGTGGAGCCAAGGTAGTGGAGTAGGCGGTTGGCCGAACCACTATAATCTCATGTGTTTGCATTGCCTTGTTTGATTGCTTTTCATACTTGCTAATGAATATCATTTAGTCGCACTTAGTTTTGGTTGAAGTTGGAATTGATTTAAAAGAAGTTGAAGTAAAAGTAAAAAGTCACCCAATACTATTCAACCCCCCTTCTAGTGTGGGTATTCACTCAACAAAAAGTCGTAGGATTAAATTTAACCATCTACTCTACAATTTAGAATGACTAGTGAAATCCAACTAGCTCAAGGGTCCTCTACTCATACTCCATCATTGTTCGATGGAAACAACTATGCCTATTGGAAGATACGCATGAATGGTTGCCTACAATCACTAGGCGTAGATGTATGGAGATTGATTCAAGTAGTGTAAAGCAACCAACTATGGTTATGGATGAGTGGGATCAAGAAGAAATTAAACTCTTTAATGCAAATGCAAAGGCCGTCAATCCATTATATTGTGGCCTATCAATTAATGAGTTCAATAGAATTTCTACCTATAAGTCTTCATATGAACTTTGGAAAGTCTTAGAGACTACACATGAAGAGACTTCACAAGTTAAGGAATCTAAGATAAACCTACTCATACATGATTATGAAATGTTTAAAATGTTATCGCATGAATCCATTGATGCCATGTATGCTCGCTTTCAAAATATTGCAAATGTATTAGCTAACCTTGGTAGAGATATAAGGGAAGAGGATAAGGTAAGGAAGCTCCTTCGTTCCCTTCCAAAAGCTTGGGAGCCCAAGGTCATCGCAATCATGGAAGCGAAAGACATGAGTACCTTAAAGATCACCGAGCTCATTGGTCTCTCATGACAAATGAGACTCATCTGAAGCAATACAAGGAGGAAGATTCCCCCAAAGGCAAGAACATTGCCTTAAAAGCATGACACCGGGGTGAAGAACCCTCATCATCCGAGGAAGAGATGAATGATTTTGAAGAAATGGCAATGTTGGCAAGGAGGCATGAGAAAGGGAAGAGGAGGCTACACATGCTTCAATTGCAACAAAACCGGGCATCTAAGGAAGGATTGCCCACTTCTCAAAATGGCTTCCACCTCCAACCCTCACAAGAAAGACAAATACAAGAAGAAGAAGAAGGTGATGATGGCTTCTTGGGATGAAAGTGAGTCTTCATCAAGTGAAGAAGACTCCAAAAGTGAAAAGGCAAATCTTTGCCTCATGGCAAATGATAACGAGGTAACATTTACTTTTGTTGAGCTTTAATTTATTCAAGAAGAACTAGAAAATGAGTTTGATTAAATGCATGATGAATTTAACACCATTAGAAAAAAAGTTTAAGGAACTTAAAAAGGACAACAAATCTCTAGAGCTTGAAAATGATAACTTGCTACTTTCATGCAATGCATTAAGGAAAGAAGTAGATACCCTTAAGGAAGAAAAGCATACCTTAGATAATGTTAAGAAAAACATAGAGAATGAAAAAAAAATGGACAATGAAAACAAGTTCTGAAGTGATCAAGTAGAGCACTTGAATGATAGCATGCTAAACTTAAAAAAGGAACTTTGCATGCTAAATAAAAAAATGACAACCTTACAAAATGCCATGTCTAAGGTCGTACATGCTAGAAAGTCATCAAACAATCATGCTTATGCACACTTCCATGCTCACACACATAGCCCAAGAAAGTTTAATGGAAGTTGCTTTTCATGTGGTATTTTTGGCCATATGGCTAGAGATTATGCACTAAGAAGGAACCCTCATGCTATATTCACTTGGGTTCCTAGATGACTAACACTCAAGGACCCAAGAAGATTTGGGTACCTCAAATAGTCTTTTCTCCTTTTGTAGATGGAGAAGCATCCTCAAGCAAGTAGAAGCACATGGATATTGGGTAGCGGTTGCTCAAAACACATGACGGGTGATATCAATCTATTCGCAACCCTATCAAGCAAGGATGGTGGACAAGTGACATTTGGAGACAATGCCAAAGATAAGATTGCTGGCATTGGTGATATAGGTATACTCCCCTACCCATGCATTAAAAATGTCTTACTAGTTGATGGGTTAAAGCATAATTTGATTACCATATCTTAATTGTGTGACAATGGATATGTAGTCATTTTCGAAGCATCTAAATGCATCATTAGAAGTGCACCATCTAATGATATTGTGTTTATTGGAAATAGACAAGAAAATATTTACACATTAGTTTTAAATATTTTGCCTAATCCCCATGTTAGATGCTTGGTTGCCATGGAAAATGATTCTTGGTTGCGGCATCGAAGACTAGGACATGGTAGCATGAGCCTCATCCAAGGAATATCAAAAGAGGACTCAGTTAAAAGAATATCTAAGATAAAATTTTAGAAAGACAAACTTTGTGATGCATGTCAACATGGAAAACAAGTTAAGTCTTCATTTCATAGCATTAATCAAGTGAGTACATCGAGAACACTTGAGCTAGTGCATATAGATCTTTTTGGTCCTTGTGATGTAGGCAGTTTAGGTGGGAAGTTATATTGCTATGTTTTGGTTGATGATTTCTCGAGATTTACATGAGTTTTTTTCTTAGCTAAGAAAAATGAAACTTTTAATTTTTTCAAAAAATTTGCTAGAAGAGTTACAAATGAGAAAGGAACTTCAATTTTGAAAATTATAAGTGATAATGGAGAAAAATTTAAAAATGAATTTTTTTTTGAATTTTGTGACGAATTGAGTATTGAACATACCTTCTCTTCCCCTAGAACCCCTCAACAAAATGGGATGGTTGAGAGGAAGAATAGAACCTTACAAGAGAGGCTAGGACCATGCTTTGTGAAAATAATTTACTCAAGTGTTTTTGGGCCGAAGCCATAAATACCTATTGTTATGTACTCAATCGTGTTTTATTAAGACCTAAAAGCAAGAAAACACCTTTTGAGCTTTGGAATTATAAAATCCCAAGTGTGGGATATTTTCGTATTTTTTGATGTAATGTTTTATCTTAAACACTAAGGATCATCTAGGAAAATTTGATTCTAAATCCGATGAAGTTATTTTCCTAGGTTACTCCAATAGTTCTATGGAATATAGAGTTTATAATCGTAGAACTATGATTGTTAAAGAATCTATGCATGTTACATTTGATAA
Organism: Canna indica; assembly: GCA_034359265.1. Lineage (NCBI taxonomy): Eukaryota > Viridiplantae > Streptophyta > Magnoliopsida > Zingiberales > Cannaceae > Canna > Canna indica. The sequence goes on from CP136892.1 coordinate 41,898,075, forward strand.
AACTGATGATTTTTCTAGAAATGTTAGGATTGTGAATGTAGGTGAGGAACTTGAGGAATTAACATTTCATGACAAAGAAGTTGAAGATGAAAACAATGAGGAAACTCTTCATGAAGAACCTTCATCATCAACTCTACCTCAAGATGAAGAAGAAGAAGAGGAAGCTCTACCACCTCCCTCCAAAGGGTACCAGTTGATAAGAGACCATCCAATAAATCAAGTCATTGGAGAACCATCAACGGGAGTGGTAACGCGCTCTAAACTTAAGAATATTTGTCAATATGTAGCATTTATATCTCAAGTAGAGCCAAAAAATATTAAGGAAACAGTAGAAGATGAATTTTGTATAATGGCTATTCAAGAAGAACTTAATCAATTTGTTAGGAATGAAGTATGGGACTTAGTACCTAGACCTATTGGACAAACTGTAATTGGGACTAAATGGGTATTTAGAAATAAGTTAGATGAAGGAGGATTAGTCATTAGAATCAAAGCTAAGTTAGTGGCCCAAGGGTACAATCAAGAAGAAGGAATAGACTATAATGAAACTTATGCTCCCATAGCTAGATTAGAGGCAATTCACATGCTTTTGGCTTATGCTAGTTTTAAAGGTTTTAAACTTTTTCAAATGGATGTTAAAAGTGCGTTTTAAAATAGTTTTATTGATGAAGAAGTTTATGTTGAACAATCCCCCGGATTTGAAAGTTTTGAGTTTTCAAATCATGTTTTTAAACTTAAAAAGGCTTTATATGGCTTAAAACAAGCGCCTAGGGCTTGGTATGAAAGGCTTTCCACATTTTTGATTGATCAAGGCTTTAGTATTGGAAAAACCGATGTTTCTCTTTTTATAAAAAAATAATGAAAATGAAATTTTACTCGTGCAAATTTATGTTGATGATATAATATTTGGTGCTACTAATGAATTGCTTTGTGAGTGGTTTGCAAAGTGCATGCAAGAGGAGTTTGAGATGAGCATGATGGGAGAACTTTCCTTCATGCTTGGTCTCCAAATCAAGCAAACCAACAAAGGAATCTTCATTAATCAAGCCAAGTACACAAAGGTGCTCATCAAAAGATTTGGGATGAATGAAGCCAAGATAGCTTCAACACCAATGAGCACATTTATTAAGCTTGATAAAGATGAAGATGGTGTAAAGGTAGATGAAAAATGATATCGAGGTATGATCGGTAGCCTTCTCTATTTACCTGCAAGTAGACCCGATATCATGTTTAGTGTTTGTGCATGTGCTAGGTTTCAATCTTGTCCTAGAATGTGTCACTTAAGTGCGGTCAAACACATATTGAGATATTTGAAGGGCACGGTTGACTTAGGATTATGGTATCCATGTAATGCATCTTTCGATTTAATTGGTTTTTTGGATGCCGACTTTGCCGGGTGTAAAATAGATAGAAAAAGTACTAGTGACTATTGTCAATTCCTAGGGATGAGTATTGTTTCTTGGATCTCAAAGAAACAAAAGTCGGTTGTACTTTCAACTACCGAAGCGGAATACATCACTGCGGCTAGTTGTTGTGCACAAGTCCTTTGGATGAAACAAACCCTTTTAGATTATGGACTTAAGTATTCATGTATACCTATACATTGTGATAACACTAATGCAATCAATTTAACAAAAAATCCAATTTTACACTCTAGGACCAAGCACATCTATCTAAGGCACCATTTTCTTAGGGATAATGTAGCTAAGGGAAATATATTCATGGAATTTGTATCCACCAACAAACAACTTGCGGATACATTCACAAAACCCTTAAGTGAAGAAAGCTTTACAAACTTAGGAATGCAATTAGGGATTTGTGCTTGTCCCAAGTGGTTGAAAATTTAAAATATACATGTCTTTTGAAAAAATTGCATTTCATGTAGTATCATCACACTTATGTATTGCCTTGTAATGGGGCTTTGTGACTTATCGGTGTTTGCCTTCTATAGGCTTACATTGATAGGAAGGACTATAGTGATAGATGATACTCGGTTTTATTGTTTTCTTAGTTTTATCGTTGGAACTCATTAATAGTACCTTAGTTCTTGTCCTTTTCGATGGATGTCAAAAGGGGGAGAAAAAGTAAGGTCACATATGTTTTATGATGTATATAGATAGGGGGAGTTACAAGAATGATATGCATATTGATAGGGGGAGCATATGTTAAGTTGCAAAATACATTACACATGCCTTAACTCAAACTCACAAATGATACTTAGAGTCTCGATTTATATAAAATTTCATGTTGTGTTTGTCATCATCAAAAAGGGAGAGATTGTTGGTCCAAGGGTAACCCTTTGGCTTCTATCTCTACTTTGATGATAACAAACATGTATTTAATATGTGTGTAAAATTTTGAGTTCAGGTTGAGGTTACGATACGCACGCGAACTTCGCTCGGAGAAACGCATAAATCGTCAGAAAAAGGCTCAGATGTAGATTAAGTAGAATTTGTAGATTATCAAATAGATTCTATGTAATATAACTCTAGGATCTCATCCCAAGCCTATTTGTAAAGTTATCCAAGTCAAAACTTGGTAACAAAACCCATAAAAAAGCGTGTAATAGAACAAAAGTAAAAAATAGCCATAGCCAAGGTTCAGTCGACCTGTCAGTTAACCGAACAAGGCAGAAAAATGGCAGTAGCCACTTCGGTCGACCAGTCGGTCAAACGAACAAAGCAAAAAAATGTCAATGGCAAATTTGGTCGTCCGGACAATAGTGGAAATTAGCAATGGCCAATTTCGTCGATCGAATGTTGCTGTGAAAGGGCAGAACCCCAGCGGTCGCTGGGCGGTCGATCAGTTGGTCAACCGATGATCGACCGGCAAGTGACCGATCGACATCCAACGGCCAGAAAAATGCCTCTTGGAGAGCTGTTCCGTGTGAGGGGTTATAAATACCCCCCACCAACCTCTCTTATCCTCTCTTAAAGATCATTTGTGCATTTCTAAGAGAGATCTAAGTCGTCAAAGATTGATTTGTGCTCGCTTGCTCCATCGATTGCTTCATCCTCTTCAAGCGATCTTCTCGTCTCAACTCCGGCATCGATTCAAGCTCACCATCTTGAAGAGTAGGAGACTTGGAAGGCTTTGGAAGGAGCTCATACTCTTAGTTTTCCTTTTAGCTCCTTCTTCTTATTTTTCATTGTTCTTAACTTGTAATTGTCACTATTAGTTTGCTAGGTGTGCTAGGGTAAACACTTAGGGTTTCCTTCATAGAATTGTGTTTTGCCTAGGTGAATAGGTTTGAGGAGTTCTCGAAGGGTTGAGAATCGAGTCCTCAGTTTTATTCAAATGGAAACACAAAGTCTATAAAGTATTTGGTTAGAAATCCTTGGTGTGGAGCCATGGTAGTGGAGTAGGCGGTTGGATGAACCACTATAATCTTTTGTGTTTGCATTGCCTTGTTTGATTGCTTATAATTGCTTTTCGTACTTGTTAACAAATATCATTTAGTCGCACTTAGTTTTGGTTGAAGTTGGAATTGATTTAAAAGAAATTGAAGTAGAAGTAAAAAGTCACCCAACACTATTCAACGCCCCCTTATAATGTGGGTATTCACTCAACACACCATACTCACAAACCTAGTGTTAGTGTTGTTTTTTGTGTGTTGGCTATATTTGGCAAAAGTATTCCAGATTGTTCTTAGTTGAATTGACAGTTATAACTGCTTTTGTTTTTGAGGAGTTCTGCCTAAGTTACTCAGTTGTAAGATAGTTACAATTGCTCTTGTAATTGTGAATTTCAGGATGGAGTTGCTGCTGCGATGACTGCTTTTGGTTGCTAATTAATGATGATTTTCTTTATTATCTCTTTGATATTTTAATCATCTTTAATTACTTGTTTATTGCCTATTCATTTTTGGAATATGAATGTGGTCTTCATTAATGAACCAGGCGTTACTTCTGAGGCTTTATAATCGATGCTTTATGGGGATTCATGGCTGCTTGTTCAATTTGAACTGATGATATTATGATCATTGATTAAATAGGCATTTATTTAGATTGATTGTTTTTCACTAATATATACTAAAAGAGAATATTTGAAGGTTTTCAAGTCTCCTATGTGCGTAAACTGTGTTGCTTGTTATTTGAAGAGTTGAGACTACTGAGTGCATAGCCGACAACAAACTATTTCACTTATCTTCAAGCCAAGATGGAATTGAGTTGTTAACTCACTACAACACAGAGACTGTGTAGAGGACAAAACTCTATGATTGAGTTATCATAGAGAGGCAAGTCAGTTAGCACTTGTAATAGCAAATAAATTGTTTGTTATTCCCAATTCACTGTAGTACTGATAGTTGGATTTCGGAGTGTGAAATCCTGAAGTTAATATTGTACTTATTGATAGTGGATTGGGCATTTGTTCGATGAGGGCCGCACAGATTAGGTGACAAGATTTGTCACTGAACTACGTAAACAGATCATTGTGTTTGCGTGTGTTTCTTGTGATTCTTACTTTGGTACTTACTCTGTTTCTTTTAAGTAGTTGCAATAACGGTTGCAACTTCCTATTTAACTGTCTCTAAATAGAAGCTCCGTTATAGACTATCCTGTAAATTGGTATCAGAGCGATTGTGCTTACCTTTACCTACACAGATCCTTGGAGTGTCTTTTTTTCTTTTAGGCTCAATATGAAAGGAATGCCTATGGGAAATTCTGTCAATGTTACTTCATTACTCATTGGAACAAACTATGCTTATTAGAAGGCTCGAATGAGAGCTTTCATCAAGTCTTTGGATGATCGTTGCTGGGACACTATATAGATTGGCTACACACCTCCAACGATAGATGGGACTGAGCGAAAGCCCAAAAAATAGTATACTGAAGCAAAAATTATTGCAGCCAACTATGACAATAAGGCTTTAACTGCTATTTTCAATGGTGTGGATCCCTCTCAATTCAAACTAATCTGAGCTTGTACTCTTGCAAAGCAAGCCTTGAAAATCTTAGAAACCAATCATGAAGGATCCCTGACTCTTTGGAAATCCAAAGATGAAATCCTCAACACCAGATTTGAAAATCTGAAGATGGGAGAAAATGAAAACATTCAAGACTTCCATGGGCATATCAAAGACCTTATGAACAATGCTACCAACCTTGGAGAATCATTCTCAGAAGAAAAGGTTGTTAGAAAGGTTCTGAGATCCATGCCTACAAAATTCGACATGAAAGTTGCAGCCATCATCGAAGTTCATGATCCATCAACTATTACTCTCGGCATCTTGATGGGAAAACTTGAAACCTACGAGTTAGAACTGTTTGAAAAATATTCTCAGAAGGAAAAGAAGAAATATCTTGATTTCAGTGCTAGTGAGGATGAGATTAAGTCTGAAGACTGTTCTGAAGATGAGATGGATGATGTCTTTTCTCTTATGACCAAGAACTTGAAGAGATTTCTGAGAGCCAAGAATAAGAAAAACCAGAATTCTCAGTTCCAACAGTAGTTTCAACCGATTAGTTCGACCAGTTCTAAATCAAATTTCTAAGTTGGAGAAAATAGAATGAGTCAATTTTCGGGATTCAAAAATGATTTAAATTGAAGTCAATCTTCAGGAATCAAATTTCTTTACTGTCACCTGGAGTGATGATGATGAAGAAAATGAATCTGAAGAATCTGAAAAGGGAATTTTAGAGCCTTCACAGCTAGTACTGGTGACTCAGATAGAACTTCAGAAAACTCAGATGCAGAAGATGATCACTACAAAGTTCAATGTGCTAGCAGTCTTGAGGAAGACAAGCAGGAGATGTTTGATAAATGGGTTGAAGTGACAAAACTAAACAAGTCTCTTAGTAATCAAAACAAGTTGTTGATTGAAGAAAAGAAGAACCTTGATAGAAAATTCAACATCTTCACTCAGATTGCTGATAAGGAAGACAAAGAATCCAAGTTGATTGTTGAACTTGAAAATGTAAAGAAGGAAGTTAAAATGATGAATTGTAGTGGTATTCTTAACAAAGTTTTGAGTGCAGGAAAATTTCCTTCTAATCACAATAGACTAGGGTACACTAGTTCATTGCAGTTGAAACCCCAGTCTCAACTGTCTACTCAACTAAGGAACTTTCAGAGGAGTTCTTCAAGTCGACAACAACCTACTAGAAGTAGAAGCCACAGGGTGCCCATATGCTATTATTGCAAATGCAAAGGGCATATTGTAACAAACTGTCTCAAACTCTCCAACAATCCGAGAAGGAAGAATCATAAGAAATCCCCAAGGCAGAAAGTTAAGAAAATTTGGGTAAGGAAGGCTGGTCTTAACTATCATGTTGCTTTTATGTTAAAGACTGTTTCTTCTTTTGGTTCTTAGTATTTCGACCATGGGTGTTCTTAGCATATGACAAGGAGTCCAGATAATCTCAAAGATATTCGAAAACATGGAGGAGCAACTGTTACCTTTGGAGATGGAGGACATGAGAATGTTGTAGGAGTTGGAACTCTTAAAGTCCCATGAATTTCAAATATGGAAAATGTCCTGCTTAACGAAGGTATCAAGGCTAATCTTGTAAGTATAAGTTAGCTTTGTGATCAAAATTTGAATGTTCAGTTTACCAAGAGCAACTGCAAAGTTTTCGATGACGATGGTGACTGCATCCTTGAAGGAAATATATCAAAGGACAACTGCTACAAAATAGCTTATTCTTCTGCTATTTTTTTTTACATCAACCTGTGGCATCGATGGCTTGGTCTTGTTAATTACAGAGATCTCAAGAATCTTGTAAATGGTGAAGCAATTAGAGGAATTTCTAAGCTGACTGGAGAACCTAAAGGTATTTACAACACTTGTCAAGAAGGAAAACAGATGACGCAAGGAAAATAGATGACGCGGTTTCATCACCAGTCACAACTAGTTGGTACATCAAGACCTCTGGAGCTTCTTCATCTGGACCTGATTGGTCCAATACAAGTTGAAAGTATTGGAGGCAAAAAATATATTCTTGTATGTGTTGATGATTTCTCTCGTTTTACTTGGACATAATTTCTAAGAGCGAAGTCAAACGCCTTTAATAATTTCAAATCTCATTGCTTAAGACTCCAAAATGAGCAGGAACTACCTATTATGAAGGTAATCAGAATAAGAAGTGATCACATAAGGGAATTTGAGAATATTTCATTCTCTGAGTTCTGTGATGAGAATGGTATACTTCATGAATTCTCAGCTCCTAAGACTCCTCAGCAGAATGGTGTGGTTGAGAGAAAGAAAGCCTAAATGATTATGGAAGGGAAGAAAGCCAAAGTTTGCTAAAACACCTTATGAATTATGGAAGGGAAGAAAGCCTAACCTTACATATTTTCATGTTTTTGGTAGCAGGTGCTATGTTCTAAATGATAGGGAGTACCTTGGGATGATGCAAAGCAAGAGTGATAAAGCCATATTCTTGGGCTATTCTACTAATAGCAAGGCTTACCGCGTCTACAACAAACGGACACAAATTGTGATGGAGTCAGCAAATGTGAAGGTATATGATTCTCAAATTAGCTAGACTTTGACTGCTGATGAGAAGGTAGTTACAACTGTTGACAAAACTGCCTACAACACTACCAAGGTCTCTAATCAGTTAGTTGAAACTACTGATCCAACTAACACTAAGACTGATACTGAACATGATGATGAAAGTGATGACTCAAGAACTGAAAAATCTGCAAAAACTCTCAAGAATCATCCATTGCAAAATATGATTGGAGAAGTAAATGATGGAGTCAAGATCATGAATCAATCTAAGAAAACTCACCAGGATATGATCAGGTACGCCTGCTATACTTCCACAGTTGAACCAAAAAATTTGAAGGAGGCCTTGAAAAATTAATTCTAGATCTGATGTGTGGGAACTTATTTCTAGACTTGAAGGGGTCAATGTTGTTGGAACGAAACAAGATTGATGAAGTAGGGAACATTACCAGAAATAAAGCCAGACTTGTTGCTCAAGGCTTCATTCAAATTGAAGGACTATACTATGATGAAACCTTTGCACCAGTTGCAAGACTGGAATCCATCAGATTGATTCTTGCCATATCCTACTGTATAAAGTTCAAACTGTTGCAGATGGATGTTAAAACTGCCTTCCTAAAAGGATTTCTCAATGAAGAAGTGTATGTTGAACAACCAAAAGATTTTGAAAATCCTACTCATCCTGACCATGTATACAGACTGAAGAAAGCTCTTTATGGGCTTAATCAAGCACCTAGATGTTATGCTCAAAAATTTTAAAATAATATTTTATTCTTAAGCAGGGAACCGTGGACCCGAGTTAGCGCGGATTGGCATAGAGCCGTAGAATTTAATTCGAGTAAGCTAATATGATAGAGGGTCTTGAGATGAACTTAGCAGTTCAATCGGATCCTGAATCAGAGTTAGAATGAATTAGTTATGAATTTTAGAAGTCGGACGAATAAGTGAGCGCGTTTTGGTAATTTGGGCCAACCTGTGCCCATAAATTACCAAATGGGGCACGCACGACTGCTGTTTTCAGTCACACGCCACCCAAAAGAGAGAGAGTGAGGAAGAGGAGGCGACACCAAGAGGAGGAGGCGCCACTGGAGTCGGGATTTCGCGAGTTCGTTGGCGTTCAACGTAGGAAGATCCCGCACTTCTTCTTCCTTCCCGATTTCTCCAAAAAGGTAAGTGGATTAGCCATCCTATTTCCCTCTTTTCATCAGCCATGCCTCAACCCCTATGTCATGGGGTTTTGTCGATTTTTAATTCAATTTCATCGTATTTGTTGAGCTTTCTTATCGAGGGTTGTCCTATCGTCGTTGTGATTCCGTCGAATCAAGTTTTGGGCAATTTGGCCGACCCTATCCTTGCTGTGCCACCCCTTCATCTTCAAATTCTTGTTGTGTTATTGAGGATTCTTGATGGTTGTTGAGGTTTCTTGGTGCTTGCTTGAGATCTTGAGGAAATGAGGGGTTTGGGGGAATAACTAGGGTATGTCGCCACCTTTAGGGCCCCTTTAGGAGCCCTAGGGTGGCCGGTCAATTAGGGACAGATTTGGGAAAAATAAAAATAGGATTTTTACACCTAAGGAACATACTTTAGGGTACCTTGAATTATTCTACACTTTAGGGAAATTGTAGAGACATACAAGTAGGAATTGAAGACCCTAGAGACACCTAGTGATCCTAGAACCCTAGGATGACTTTAGGGTGAGCCGACCCTTAGGGACCCCAGGGGGACCAAACCCTCTATGCCCCTAGAGCACTCGGGTAGAGGGGTAGGCCAGCCCTAGGGTATACGGCTAGGGTGGCTAAGACGGGCTTAAACTGCGTAGGATAACTAGGCGGTGTTGTATAGTTTATTGCTATGCATACTTGCTTTTCTTACAATGATTGGACGTGATATACTTTATTCTCATGATTGTTGTATATGCTGTGAAATCAAGATATTTAGCACTATTTTCATATATATATTTGTGTGTGGTTGTGATGGATGACGGGAGGAGGTGGACGTTGAGGTATGCCCTTGACATACCTATTTACCTACCTGTTGATAGCACATTTATCTTATATTATAACCTGTGTGTGTGATGTTGTGATGTGCTTGTTGTATTTCCCAGAAGCCTCGCTAGTGAGGGGAGGGTATGCTCCAAAGAGACAACGTTGGACTTATTTCGGAAGTCCAACTGGTGAGAGGAGATCATACCCCCAAAGAGACAGTCTGGAGACCCGACCAATGAGAGGAACGTATGCCTGAAATAGATGGATCAGAAGAGCCATGTCGGTGAGGGGAGAGGATACCCCAAAGGGACGACACTGGTTGGATGGTAGACCGGGAGCCACGTCGACTACCTACCCTCTGTGGCGATGAGGATTGACGGGTTCGGGTTGAGCATGTGGTTGTTGCATTGGGTATATTTATGCGTTGTGACATATTTCTTGTAGGTTGCTACACGATGATGTGGATGATTGCTGTGCTAAAATAAATGCTCCAAAAATTATGCTTTATATTTCTTTGGCTTAATCATATGATATTTGATTTGCATGATGATGATATGTGGTGAAATTAAGGAACGATCTACTGACTAAGTCCTAATTGGACTTACCCCTCATTCTGTTGTTTTGCAGCACTCGAGTTAGATCATAGAGGTACCAGAATGCAGTAGCACGGCTCGTGGCCGCAGGGCAATGGGTCTTGTGACATGTCGTGGTCAAGGGGGATACCGAGTCATTTTTCTCCTTCTTGAGTTTTTGAGTCATGTCGACTCGGTTTATTATGTTTCCGCACTTTTATTACTTTGAGGTGTCTTTGTTAGTAACTAAGCTTTGAAGTCAATTTGAAGATTTAGTTTTTTATTGAGTTGGTGTTTTGGGATTTTTCTTGAAAATAAATATCTTTTAAAAATCCTTGAGATGTTATTAGATGTTCAGGTTTGGTCTTGTTATATATTTGGTTTGGTTTGGGTTAGGCTTTAGGGTACGTGGCATACCCTAGACGGTCATATCGAATTTAGGGTGTGACGATGTGGTATCAGAGCGGGTACGACAATAGGATAGTAGGTATCATTTGGGAGCTTTGCTGGCATGTTCACATATGGTATGTCCTAGTTTCGAGATCGACAGCTGAAACTACGCACCAGCGGTGATACGTATTTTTTATTTAAGTTGTTGTTCATATATTGAAATTGTGTAGTGCTTGCCTTTTTGTTAATAGAAATGGAGGCATATGATGATGCCATGATGAATAGAAGCAGAAGTAACTCCACTGGCAGACAAGGCCGAGGCCGGGGTTGCGACCGAGGCAAAGGCCATGCTACTAGCCAAGTGGCTCAGGAGGAGGCGACACGAGATCCCGGAGTTGCACTACTAGAGACCCAGGTGACAGAGCTGATCGAGGAGCCTCGCAGAGAATGGGATGAATTCCATCGAGAATGGGAGGAGTTCCGTAAGGAGCGAGAGGAGCTTCGTTAGGAGCGAGAGCTAGCAGTAGCAGCGGACCCCACCTGTACCACCAGTGGCACCTGCAGTAACCGAGCTAGTCGAGCCAGTTCAGTCTGGATACGGGGAGGAGGGCCGGCGAGAGCTGGTGGTACCTAGCTCATTTTACATGGACTTTGTAAACCTGAAATTGCCAGTATTCACAGGCACTAATCAGGTAGTGGAGGTGACAACATTCCTAAATGTTTATATAGAGTTATGCTCGATCTTGGAGTGTTCCTCTAAGGAGATGACGCATATAGTTGGGTTGCAGGTTAGAGGCGTGGGCGAAAGAGTGGCACCAGTCATGGAGGGCGTGTTGGGGGACTCATGCACCAGCCCCTACGTGGGTGAATTCCGGACTGCTATAATTGAGAAGTACCTACCCAGGAATGTCCGCGAGTGGCGGGCTAGGGAGTTCGAGTAGCTTCGCCAGATCGGCAATATGACGATGTCGGAGTATGAGATCGAATTCACACGGTTGTCCCGTTACCACCCATCCCTAGTGGTGATTGAGACGGACCGGGTGAGATGGTTCGTGGAGGGTTTGAGGATACAAATTGGCAAACTAATACACTACACCGAGGACACTACCTTTGTGCAGGTGGTGGACGAGGCAATGTGGAAGGAAGCCATGGTACATACTGACCATCAGGATGGACCAGCCCGGAAGAGCTCCAGGCAGCATCGTCAGTAGAACAGGCGTACCCAGTCTGAGGGTGTCGGCACCGAGACGGTGCGCCCGCAGAACGAAGGGGAAGGGAATTTTAGAGGCCGTACGAGGATGGGACCATTGATGGCTACTTAGAGTGCCACAGTACCAAGAGGCCAGAGAGACAAGGTGCTAGAGTGCGGACAGTGCGGGAGGAGGCACAAATGAGCTTGCTGTGGACCGAGTAGCTATTTTGGGTATGGCCTGCCAGGCCATATCAGGAGGGACTGCCCTGTTGGTAGTCCAATAGCATTACCACCCAGAGGGAGAGCGCCTATTTCGATAGTTTCAGTGGTGCAGCAGACTCAAGCTCAGGGGATCGGACAACAACACATGGTGGGCCCAGAAAGGCCACCTACTCGTGTCTTTGCATTGACTCCTAAGGGCACAGAGCTTGAGTTTGCTAAAATAAATGCTCCAAAAAATATGATTTATATTTCTTATGCTTAATCATATGATATTTGATTTATATGATGATGATATGTGGTGAAACTAAGGAATGATCTACGCACTAAGTCCTAGTTGGACTTACCCCTCATTCTGTTATTTTGCAGCACCTGAGTTAGATCAAAGAGGTACCGGGGTGCAATAGCGTGGCTGGTGGCTCTAGGGCAGTGGGTCTCGTGACATGTCGTGGTAGAGAGGGATATCGAGTCATTTTTCTCTTTCTTGAGTTGTTGAGTCATGTCGACTCGGTTTATTATGTTTCTGCACTTTTATTACTTTGAGGTGTCTTTGTTAGTAATTAAGCTTTGAAATCAATTTGAACATTTAGTTTTTTATTGAGTTGGTGTTTTGGGATTATTCTTGAAAATAAATGTCTTTTAAAGATTCTTGAGATGTTATCAAATGTTAAGGTCTGGTCTTGTTATATATGTAGTTTGGTTTGGGTTAGAATTTGGGGTACGTGGCGTACCCTGGCCGGTCATACCAGATTTGGGGTGTGATGATGTGGTATCAGAGCGGGTACGATAATAGGATAGTAGGTATCGTATGGGGGCATTGCTAGCATGTTCATATATGGTATGTCCTAGTAACGAGACCGGCAGTTGAACTTGCACCCCAGCATCGGTATGTATTTTTTATTTAAGTTGTTATTCATATATTGAAATTGTGTTGTTCTAGCTTTTTTGTTAATAGAAATGGAGGCATATGATGATGCCATGATGAGCGGTAGTGGAAGTAACTCCGCTGGGAGATGAGGTCGCAGCCGAGGTAGAGGCCGTGCTACTAGCCAGGTGGGGCTCAGGAGGAGGCAGCGCGAGATCCTAGAGTTGTACTGCTAGAGACCCAAGTGTCGGAGTTGACCAAGGAGCCTTAATTTACTCTTAAGTTTTATACTCTTAAGGTTAGGTCTTTTTAGTTTAATTTTTTATTCCTGCATTCTTAATTTACTCTTATACTTCAATTCCTGAATTATTACTCTTGAAAAGATGATCCTCCATTTTAGTTAAATATGCAATCTGAAACAAAACTCTTTTGATATGCAATTATATCAGAAAGAAATGACATCAGAAATAGAACTCTTCTGCATTTTAGAAATGATATCAGAAAGAAATGAGAAGTCTTCTAATATGCAATCTGTTTCTCGAGAATCTGATTCTAATTGGGTGAAGATGAAATAAAGAGAGAGAAAAAGAAGTAGATTTCATGGTGCAATATAATTTCTTCTAAATAGAGTAATCTTTATGGATTTAAGTATGTGATTGAATTCGAGCAATTCTGTTATTAGATTCTATTTACCTATAACTTATTACAGGTATATAGCTATGCTCCAGAATTGAGTTTGTTCAAGTTATTACCGGTATAGCTATGTTCTAGAATTGAGTATGGTCCAAAATTGAGTATTGAGTAATGTAGCTATGGTCTAGAATGAGCATTGTCTTTGTTCAAGTTATTCAAAACTTGATTGCCGGATTCAAGGGCAAGTCATAGACTATAATTTATATGAATATGACCACCTGATATGTCTTTGGGCACTATGCTCCAACATTCTGTGTACATATTTATTTTATTGTATACCATAGTAATAGTATTATGTGCCATAGTAATAATATACCTAATATATATTTTTTATTAATTCATCACTTTTAAGTTTATGAGTTATTGTTATTTTCTTTATTGCTTTTTAGATAGACTAGTATTGAAAGATAAAAAAAATTTGTGAGGGTCGAATATAGATATTTGTGAAAAATTTTGCATGTTTTATTAGAAGGAGAATGAGAATATCGATCGCTGCTCATTATGTGAAGTATTATGATATGTATGAGACAAATAAAGAAAAACTGGAGCATGTTCAAAAGGGGATTGAGGTAGATGATTGAAAAGTATTTGTTGAATGACATGACAATGGGAGCATGAAGGTATGTAAATTAATGCATATTTTTAGTTAATTGACTGTAAAATATACCACAATATGTTTTTATGAATTCTATGTTGTAGGATGTGCGTAAGCAAAATAAGTCCTATCGAACAAAGTAAATTCTTATTATACGGGCTCAAAGTTATGTTGTCACTCAAGCAAAGGAAATTTGATTCAACTTTTGCTTACGCAAAGTGTACTAGACGAAAGGTGGGAACAAAGGAAAGAATTAGTGAAGATAATAATATTGATTTATGTATGAATTAGTTATTCATGTCTGAATTTTATTTTAAAGTTGAAACTTTTATGTAGTTGGATTGATACTTTATAATGTGCTTTTTGTAATGGACCATTTAGTGATACTTTATGAATTTTGTAATAGATATATTATATGTTAAATGATGACATGTAATTTTTCGTCTTATATGCTTTTTAAGATTTATGTAAATATAATTAAATTAAAAAATTATTAGATCTTATATACATGTTATATTAACTTTTAGTGAGGGTCTAGAGATCCTCACAAAAAATATATATATAAAAAGGTTTTAGTTGAGGTCAACGACCCTTACAAAATGTAAGAATTAGTGGGGGTCACCGGCCCTCACAAAATGTAGGAATTAGTGAGGGCCGAGACCCTCACTAACACTCCATATGACCCTCACTAAAGACTTTTAATGAGGGTCACCTAGCCCTCAGATGTCGTCAAGAAAAAATTCGTCACTAAAAGTATAGGTGAGGGTCATGTCCCGACCGTCACTAAAAGCGATCCCACGAAAGCCACCTTTTAGTGAGGGTCACAAACGACCCTCACTAAATATAAGAATTAGTGATGGTCAGTTTTGCTCACGAAAGCTACCTTTTAGTGAGGGTCGGGACATGACCCTCACCTATACTTTTAGTGACGAGACTTTTCCTGACGGCAGGTGAGGGCCGAGTGACCCTCACTAAAAGCCTTTAGTGATGGTTATACGAGGTTTTAGTGAGGGTCGCGACCCTCACTAAAGGCCCGATTTCTTGCAGTGAGCTTTGTCACTAAACTGCATAAACAAATCATTATGTTTGCGTGTGTTTCTTGTGATTCTAGTTTTGGTACTTACTCTGTTTCTTTTAAGCAGTTACAATAGCGGTAGCAACTTCCTATTTAACTGTCTCTAAACAGAATCTCTCTTAGAGATTATGCTGTCACCTAGCACTCTATGTTATCACAAACTAAAGTACAATGAGAATATGCATAAAATACAAGTATAAATGGAGCAAAAACACAATCGATAGAATACTTATCTCCAACACAAGATCCTAGCTTCGTCTCGATGCCTTTGATGATGAAACAATGAAGGCAAGGCACAATCAAGGGTGTTTGGCTTCAATCTAGGGTTTTGCAATAAATGTGGCTGAATAAGGCTTAGAGATGATCAAAGAATGTCTCAAGGAAGGTAAGAGTGATCAATAGGGAAAAAAAAGACAGGGGACATCATTTTATAGGAAGCCAAGTGACCAACTTCGCGTTAAGGCACTCAATGTTTCGAAAAAGAGCCGTTGGCTTCCGCATAGTAGTAGATTGGTAGTAGATGACCGACCGCAAATTGGTCACAGAAAATAGTTTTGTGCGTAGATTGGTTTTCAAGTTTTTACGATTCGGATTTCGATTTTTGGCTTCTTATGCATCAAATTGAGGATTATACAAGTATACTAGACACCCTAAACCTAGACTCTATCTTCCCGACGAAATCTGAGCATCAACGAGCATTCTTATCGACTTCTTTGATTTTTCCAATTTTTTCGATCGAAGACGTCACACGCAAATTGATCGATATGGAACCTGAAAATATTTCTTGCTCAAATATTAGTTCCATGTTCGTTATCATCAAAATCATAAGACCAAGGTTGAAAAACCTTTGGCTAACATGCTATTTATTTCATCTCTTTCGAGCTTGCCAAGATCTTCTTCCGGTTATTAGTTGTTCTCTTTCTGAAATCTAGTGAGTTATTCTATTTGCTTTGCCTTGCAATTTTTCCTTTGTTTCTCACAACTGATATAGCTAAAAGTCAACATCGATGAAAACATTATATCAAATCTCTACTCTATGAAAAATAGTCACCTTACTCCAATATTAATTGGAAGCAACAATAAGGGAACATATCCTAATCGCCCTTACTGACAAGGATGATGACACTGAAGGTAAATCTGATATTTTTCATGTGTCTTTCTAAGGTTCTATATATATTAATGAAAAGCCTGTTGTGCAACTATGAAATAAAATAGTGTGCTTCCATAATGGAAGTATTTCCTCATTGCCTATTCATTAATGGGCAATGATGTTACAAAGATGTATGTGCTAAGATGTTTAATGTAACCACACTAACTTGAAAATGATTTTGAATTATCGTGAATACTTGATCCAAATGAGAACTTGATTATAATTTTAGAAATGTGCTATCTATATATTCGTTCTTTTTTGTACCTATAAACTAGTGATTGTATTCTAAACTTAAATCTGATTTGGTTTCGTCTCAAACCAAATCTATTCAAATGACCTCTTAACCTACTCAAGATAATAAATTATAATATTTATACTTGTGAGGTACTGTAAGCAAGCGCAGTTGGCAGTCTTTTAGAAATGGATTCTGCGCTACTTAAAAGGTACTTCTAAAGTCAATCTTATTTTTGGTGGAAGTAATGAATCATTTGCAGGATATTCAGACTCGGACTATGCCGGTGACCTTGATAAGAGGAGAACAATCACCGTCTACATCTTCACTATAGGCAGAACTACAGTAAGTTGGAAAACCGGCCTACAACCCACTGTCGCCCTCTCACTACTAGAATAACGAGCATCAGCAACGATTGGACCGTTGCTACGCCGTTGCTGAAGACCATCAGCAACGGCTCCGCTCGTTACAACGCAGCCATTGTCGAAGATCGTGTATCTGATAACTTAACAACGGATCTGCAACGGCCACTCACACCATTGTTAATGCTATTATCAGCAATGGTTCCGCAACGGGTTTCACTCATTGTTGATACATCATCAACCACTGCTCAGCAACGAGGCACGACTATTGCTACTGCTTTTATCAGGAATGATTCTGCAACGGTACGAGGACTGTTGTGGATATTGCCATCAACAACGGCCGCCAAGCTGTTGCAATGCCTTTGCTGAAAGGCTGTTGATATGTCGTTGCTGTTGTTCATCAGCAACGGCTTTAGGTTTGCGGCCTAGGTATTACAATACACTTTCAACAACGGCTTTCACACGAACGACCGTGGGAAGACCGTTGTTGATGATGTTAACCTGTAACTGAGAAATTTCAAAATTAGAAATTTCCATTGATACATTTATAACCTGATACATAACTCACACTCATACACATATCCATTCAAATACACATACATTCACATACACATCAAAGATACACCCAGATATACATCAAAACAATTATACTTATAATTATAAATATCCAAAATACGAAATCAAAACTATTATATCAACACGATACGAATCAATATCAAAACAAGTCAATCAAGTAACAAGTATCTCCAAGATCACTATGTATCATAAAACAACAAAAGCTCGCTACGACGGTGGAGGAAGGTCGGGATCATACGGCAGGGTCTGGAGTGCTTGAGTGTACACCGACGTGGACTGAGTCGATGACGATGGATCTGAGTGTACACCGCTGGATTGACCTATCATCTGTCTCAACATGGCATGCATCTCAGCCATCATCTGACTCTGATGAGCCATCATCTGACTCTGATAAGCCATCATCTCACTCTATCGTGTGACCATCTCCTCCAGTGTCGATATCCTCCTGTTCTGATCATTAATCCTAGAGGTGGAGGGTCGCTCACCGACTGCCAGAGGGGTCGGTGCCCCAAGTGGCCTGAGCATAGCTCATGCATGGCCATTATCAGTAAAGCCATAGACGCGGCCGTGGTCCCACCCACCTATAGCCTCGACCCACGCTCCCATGTCAAAGTCCTCGGGGATGCCCCCGCGCCGAGTCACCGTTTGAGTGTAGTCTCCTACATGAGTTTGATTTTTGTTTCATATTTTTTCTAAAACTTAAATTATAAATAAATAATGCATAATTGAAACAAATATACTTACCATGATGACTGCAGCGCGGGTGTCGATGTACTCCCCCGCCCCATGTCCTCTATGGTGAGTACGCTCAAACACCTCCATCGGGGAGGATCGCTCGATAGTGCCATCATCCATCACCGTCATCTATATTTACAAAACAAATACATTAATTAGTACATAGAGTAACAAATAAAATATATAATTCAAAATAACGTATAATACTTACCATGCAGTTTCTAGCCGCAGTCCTAGATACCTACTACCACCAGTCGGTCGACCATATCGACACGAGCTGATCCCAAATATTTGGAGTAATCCAATTAGGGCCGTATCCTCGAGTCTCCGCTATGGTTGTGGCCCCAGCTCAGGCCATCGCTTGTGCCCGAGCATGCTCCAGCTGGCAATTGTACCTATGCCGGGAAATAAATGGTCTCTGCTCCTCTGGCCAAGTATAGCGAGCCTACAAAATAATAATATCAGTACCAATAATATTCAAGTTGATTAAAAAACATTAAATAGATACCTCAAACTCGCGCCAGAGCTTGTCCATGTGCTCACGCGGCACGTGAAACCAAGTGGGCCAAGCCCCATGCATATATCGTCGGATTGTCCCTGATATAGTCCTGGGGACATCCTCTTCCTCGAACTTGCATAATAAAAGTAAAGTATAATATTATATTATGATATAATGAATTATATATAATTCATAATTCATAATTCATAATACATTACCGCTCGCCAATCACAGAAATAAGTCGGCGTTGTTCCGCGGCTGGCGGAGGTTGAATCATGTTCGGCCCGCATGGCCATCTGCATCTGGAGTCTCAGCGGTAGGAGCAAGTGCGACTGAATCTGGAGTCTGACCGATCAGAGATTCCGTAGCTCTCGTCCGATGATAACCTCAAACCACCATAGCTGTCCAATAAAAATTTAATTAGAATATATATATAGTAGAGATAGATTTAATAGAAGATATACTTTACAATTATTCCTCATAATCTGAGTAATAGTCTTCGATTTCTTCTTCTTCATCTTCTTCAAATTCTACTTCTTCATCTCCACCTTCCTTAACTGCATGATCGTCACCATCAACATATTCAACTTCTAATTTAACTAACGTTATGTCTGCATCCTCGAGTGTTGGAATAATATGGTCTACAGTAGGAGGATCATCTTCTTGATAGAAATCATCTATCACATTAGGTATCGGCTCATTTTCTCCCGCTATCAAATCAATTCTTCCTCTACCTTTAGTCTTACAGACTACACGCCAATCTGCTCTTTCTTTATTTCGAGCCGGATACTTCGCGTAATATACTTGTTCGGCTTGTGATGCCAATATAAAAAGCTCATTTGCTGCCAATTTCGATTTGTAATTAACCTCAACAAGTTTGTATTTTGGATGAAATTTCATGCCCCTATCTGTTGTATCGAACCAATGACATTTAAATAGGATAACTGATTTCAAGCCAAAATAGTACAATTCTAGCACTTCTTCCAACAATCCGTAAAAATATTTATACATATTCAACATGTGTTATCTCTTTCACGCAGACCCCGACATTCATCCTCTTCTTTGTAAATGCATATTCAACCGTGTGAAATTTATACACATTAACAAAATATCTGCTATAACATGACACTAGTCGCGACGGTCCACTAACAAACTCAAATATTTTTTCATCTATTTCAACTCTGTGATCTTTGCTATAAGCCCGAATCTAAGTAGGGAAATCACGATTCCGTAATCTCTCCAATTCCTAATCGCTGCGAATAAAGTATTTTTGCACCATCTCAATGTCAAATATTTTAATGAATTGTTCAATATCTAGGCAATTGAGTAATACGTACAATTGTGCCAAATGTTACTCTTCATCGCTTAAGTGTCGAGACGAATGAGAACCAAAAGCACAACCAGAGTGAAAGAATATATTTAAACGTCCATCTGAATGTCGAACTCCCCCGTCGTCGTTACGTGTAAGATGATCATATATTGTCTGCAATGTCGATTCAAAGTAAAATGAGCAGAATGTTGAAATTTGTTGGATGATATAAGATTCAGATATTGATCCTTCAACAGCTGCGGTGTTCTTTACTTTTTTCTTCAGATGATTCATGTATCTTTCAAATAAGTACATCCACCGGTGTTGAACTGGGCCACCAACTCGTGCCTCGTATGCCAAGTGTATCGGTAGATGCTCCATCGAGTCAAGAAAGGCAGGAGGAAAAAACTACTACAGCTTGCATACAATTTCAACAATATTACTTTCAAGTGCTGACATATCTTCGACTCGAAGGATATTTGCACAAATGTTTCTAAGAAGCATACTTAATTCAGTCAACAGACCCTAAATATTATCAGGTACAAGATCTCGAAATGCGATTGGAAGCAATCTCTGCATGAATACATGATAATCATGGCTCTTCATCCCTGATATTTTGCAATCATCGACGTTCACACATCGAGATAAGTTTAAGGCATATCCATCGGGTAATCTGAGTTCTTTGATCCGTTGACAAACATCTTTCATCTGTTGTTTATTTAACACATACGGGGCCTTCGGCTTAGGATATCGTCCGTTGACCTCTTGTAACTCCAACTCCGGCCTCTTATAAAGTATTTTCAGATCATGTCGGGTCTTAACATTATCTTTAGTTTTCCCGGGAACATCCATCAAAGTGTTAAAAATATTATCAAACACATTTTTTTGAATGTGCATGATGTCTAAATTATGCTGAATCAGTAATGAATTCCCATACGATAATTCCCAAAAGATACTTTTTTTCACCCAGTTATGTGTTTGACCAAAGCTCGACATTCTTGCATTCCAACCAAACACTATCTCTGGAAGTGCTGAAACACGTGCTAACATTTGTTCACCAGACAACATCGATGGTGGCTCATCTCTTTCGACTCTGCCCTTAGTAAATTTATTATGATTCTTTCGATACTAATAGTTAGCCGGTAGGAATCGAGATGACAATCAAAGAATGAGATTTTTCGTCTGTTTTGAAGACTGGATGATTTAGAGTGTTCCATACAATACAGATAAAAGAGTCAGCTGTGAGTGCTCCAACCAGACAACATACCGTAGGCCAGGAAATCATTGATTGTTCACAAGACCACGACCTTTAAATTGAAGTGTTGCTTCCGATGACAATCATAAGTGACAGCTCCCTTAGTCCACAATATTTTTAATTCATCTATTAGGGGTCTGAGAAACACGTAAATTTCTTTTCGCGGACCCTTAGGACCCGGAATAATCATCGAAAGAGAAATAAATTCATCTTTCATACACATTGACGGTGGTAAATTATAAACTGTTAGCAGCACTGGCCAAACTGAATAAGGAGTTGCAGAATGACCAAACAAATTAAAACCATCCATGCACAATCGCAATCTAATATTTCTAATATCACAAAAGATGGAAACATAAGAATAGCTCAAATCGTAGTCTAATAGTGTTTGCTTCATCCAAAGTATTTGAGCACAACAACTAGCCACGGCCTTATTTTCGACTTCCGTAGTTGAGTGTGCAACCGAGTTTTGCTTCTTGGAGAACCAAGAGATAAGACTCATACCAAGGAATTGACAAAACCCACTAGTACTTCTCCTATCAACCCTACAACCCGCAACATCAGCATTCGAAAAACCAAACAAGTCAAAATGAGAAGAAGCCGGATACCACAAACCCAAATCAATAGTGCCTTTCAAATATCTCAAAATACGTTTTACGGCACCAAAATGAGAATTTTTTGGACAAGATTGAAAACAAGCACATTGACAAATACTAAACATTATGTCCGGTCTACTTATGATTAAGTAAAGTAGACTACCTATCATACCTCGATACCGTTTCTCATCAACCTTTTCTCGATCTTCATCTTTGTCAAGCTTTGTTGAGGTGCTCATTGGAGTTGGGGCAATCTTGCAATCTTGCATCCCAAACTTCTTGATCAATTCCATGGCATACTTTGCTTGACTTATGAAGGTCCCTTCCCTGGTTTGCTTTATTTGGAGTCCAAGGATGAGTCATCAACATAGATTTGCGCAAGTAAGATCTCATTTTTATCATGCTTTATAAATAATGAAACATCCGCTTTACCCATACAAAAACATTGATCAACCAAAAATTTTGATAATCTCTCATACTAATCTCTATGAGCTTGCTTCAAACCATATAAAGTCCTCTTTAATTTAAACACATGATCCGAAAAAATTGAAACTTTCAAAGCCGGGAGGTTGTTCTACATAAACTTTCCCCATAGTAAAATTATTTAAAAATGCACTTCTGACATCCATTTGAAAAAGTTTGAATCTTTTAAAACTTTCAAAGGCCAAAAGCATTCTAATTGCTTCTAATCTAGTTACCGGTGCAAAGGTTTCATTATAATCTATTCATTTCTCTTGATTGAAACCTTCGGCAACTAATCTAGCTTTGTTTATAATGACTTGCCCGGATTCATCTAGTTTATTTCTAAAGACCCATTTTGTACCAATTACCGCTTGATCATTAGGTGTAGGTACTAGGTCTCATACATCATTTCTAACAAATTAGTTCAATTCTTCTTGCATTACAAATGTCCAAAATGCATTATTTAAGGCTTCATTTATATTCTTAGGTTCTACTTGAGAAATAAAAGCAACAAATTGACAAGTATTTCTAAGAGTAGATCTTGTTACTACACCCCTTGACATGTCATCAATGATTTGCTCTGTTGGATGATGTCTTGGAGTGAGATGAGCTTCGGGTAGTGGTGGTAGTTCATCTTCTTGAACTTGTGAGGTAGAAGAGGAGTGCTCTTCATGTTGAGTTTCTCCATTTTCCTCTTGCACAACCTTATCCTCTCCACGATTTAGCCCATCAAGTTCTTCCTCTACATTCACAACTTCAACTTTTCTACCCAATTTGTTAGATTCATCAAAATCAACATGCATGGATTCTTCTATAATTAAAGTTCTTCTATTATAAGCACGATATGCTTTAGAACTAGTAGTGAAATATCTAAGATAAATTCCTTCATTGGATTTTGAATCAAATTTTCTCAAGTAATCCTTAGTGTTCAAGATATAGCATTTATAACCAAACACTGTAAAGTATCCTATATTAGAAGTTCTATCATGCCACAACTCATAAGGGGTTTTCTTTAATTTACGGCGTATTAAGACACGGTTTAAGATATAGCATGAAGTATTAATGGCCTTGACCCAAAAATATTTTGGCAAATCATTTTCATTTAACATAGTTCTTGCCATCTCTTGCAATGTTCTATTTTTCCTTTCAACCACCCCATTTTGTTAGGTTCTAGGAGAAGAGAATGTATGATCAATACCAAGAGAATCACAAAATTCGGAAAACTTTTCATTTTTAAATTCTCCTCCATTATCACTTCTAATTTTTGAAATAGGCATTACTTTTTCAATTTGAACTTTCTTTGCAAAATTTTTTAAAGAATCAAAAGTTTCATTTTTATTAGCAATAAAGTAAACCCAAGTAAATCTAGAGAAATCATCAACCAAAATAAATGCATACAATTTTCCACCTAGACTAGGTCCAATTAAATCCATGGGAATTAATTCTAGAGGTCTAGATGTAGTTAATTGGTTGATACTATGAAATGAAGACTTAAATTGTTTCCCTTTTGACATGCATCACACAACTTTTCCTTTTCAAATTTAATTTTAGGAATCCCTTTTACAAGGTCTTTCCTAGATATTTAATGTATAAGACTCATGCTAGCACTACCTAATCTACAATGTCAAAGCCAAGGAATGTCATTTATCACAACAAGACATCTAACACTAGGATTAGGCAAAACATTCAGAGACAAAGTATAAACATTTTCACTCCTACTTCCCATGAAAATAACATCATTAGTAGACACATCTATAATCAAGAATTTTGAGGTACTAATACTACAAGATACCGCTTATCACAAAGTTGTGAAATACTAAGTAAGCTATGCTTTAAATCATCCACTAATAATACATTCTCAATTAAAGGATAGGGATGTATACCAATGTTTCCAATGCCAACTATTTTACCTTTGGCATTGTCTCCAAATGTCACAAATCCTCCTTCCTTGATAGGGTTGCAAAGAGATTGATATTGCCCGTCATGTGCTTGGAGCAACCACTATCCAACACCCAAGTGGATCTAGTAGCTTGAGGAGGTGTCTCCACCTACAATAGGAGACAAAGATACTTTAGGTACCCAAACCATTTTGCGAACTCGGGTGTTAGTAGGCTTAGGAACCCATGATACTTTGGTAGCATAAGAGTTCCTCTTAAAAGCACAATCTCTTATCATATGTCCATAGGTGCTACAATAATAGCAATGTCCTTGAAATCTAGTGTGTACATGAGCATGTGATGGTCTAGCAAAGTGAAATTGATTTATACGATTCTTAGCATGTGAAACATTTGAATTCCAAGATGGAGAGTTTTCTAGTATTTTCACTTTATCATGCAAAGTAACTAACTCCTTTAATGTAAGCATGTCATTATTTAAGTTCTCAACTTGCATGCTCAAGAGTTTATTTTGTTGTTCACACAAATCATTTTCATTTTGCAAATCAATATTTTTCCTTTCTAGCATGAGTCTCTCAACCTTAATGTTAGACCCATAAATCCAAAAACAATATTTTATTCCTTAGCAGGAGTCTGTGGGCCCGAGTTAGCGTGAATTGTCGTAGAGTCGCAGAATTTAATTCGAGTAAGCTTTATATATGGGAAAAAAATTAAGAAAAATATATTTATTTTATTTCTATGATTTAGCATACTAGGATTATAGAGGGTCTCGAGACAAATTTAGCAGTTCAATCGGAACTCGAATCAGAGTTAGAATGAATTAGTTGTGGATTTTAGAAGTCGAGCGAATAAGTGAGGGCGTTTTGGTAATTTGGGCCAGCCAGGGCCCATAAATAACCAAAGGGGGGCGCACGGCTGCTGTTTCAGCCACACGCCACCCGAGAGAGAGAAAGAGAGAGAGAGAGAGAGCGACACCAAGAGGAGAGGGAGCCACCGGAGTCGGGATTTCACGAGTTCATCAACGTTCAACGTAGGAAGATCCTCCGCATCTTCTTCTTCCTCCCTGGTTTCTCCAAAAAGGTGAGTGGATTCGCCCTCCTCTTTCCCTTTTCCTCATCCACTCTGTGCCACCCCTACGTCATGGGGATTTCATCATTTTTCGTTTGATTTTTCGTGAATCGAATTGGATATTCGTATTGAGAATTCTATCATGATCGCAACAGTTCTATCGGATGAATTTTTGGACGATTTGGCCGCCCCTTTTTCCTTGCTGTGCCGCCCCATTCTTCTTTCAATTCTTGATGTTTTCTTGAGGATTCTTGATGGTTGTTGAGGTTTCTTGATGCTTGCTTGGGATGTTGAGAAAAGGAAGGGTTTTGGGGAAGAACTAGGGTATCCCGCCCCCTTTTGGGCCCTTTTAGGAGCCCTAGGGTGGCCGGCCAATTAGGGACAGATTTGGGGAAAATAAAAATAGGATTTTTACACACAAGGAATATACGTTAGGGTACCTTGAATTATTCTACACTTTAGGAAAATTGTAGAGACATACAAGTAGGGAATTGAGTACCCTAGAGACACCTAGAGACCCTAGAACCATAGGACATCTTTAGGGTGAGCCAATCCTTATGTAACCCAAGGGGGCGAACCCTTTATGCCCCTAGAGCACTCGGGTAGAGGGGTAGGCCGGCCCTAGGGTACACGGCTAGGGGAGGGCTAAAGTCGGGCTTAAACCGTGTTGGGAAATTAGGAGGTGTTGTGTTGTTTACATCTTATACATGCTACAGATTTGGAGAAAATAAAAATATGATTTTTACACACAAGGAACATACGTTAGGGTACCTTGAATTATTCTACACTTTAGGAAAATTGTAGAGACATACAAGTAGGGAATTGAGTACCCTAGAGACACCTAGAGACCCTAGAACCATAGGACATCTTTAGGGTGAGCCGACCCTTAGGTAACCCAAGGGGGGCGAACCCTTTATGCCCCTAGAGCACTCGGGTAGAGGGGTAGGCCGACCCTAGGGTACACGACTAGGGGAGGGCTAAAGTCGGGCTTAAACCGTGTTGGGAAATTAGGAGGTGTTGTGTTGTTTACATCTTATACATGCTTGTTGTTCTTACGATGTTTGGAGGTATTGTACCTTAACTCATGCTCATTGTGTATGCTGTTAATTAATGATTTGAGCATCATTGTATATATATATTTATCTGCGTGGTTGTGTTGTATTGCGGGAGGAGGCAGAGATTGAGGTATGTCATGGACATACCCCTATTTCCTTGTTGTTTAGCACACTTTACCATATGTCTATATTCCCTGCGTGTGTGATGTTGTGGTTTGGTTCTTGCATTTCCCGGATGCCTCGCTGGTGAGGGGAGGGTATACCCTCAAAGAGACAGTCCGGAGACCCGACCGGTGAGGGGAACGTATACCCCAAAGAGACGTATCAGAAGAGCCATGTTGGTGAGGGGAGAGAATATCCCAAATAGACGACACTGCCAAAAGGAATAGTGCCCTTGAGCCAATCACATGTCGATGTGTTCAGGGACAATTCAAGGGTAATCAACTTTATGAGGCAACTTTTCATCATATGCTTCATTTTTATTTATAAATATTATGATGAACCCCAAGAATTCGGGCAAATGATTCTACGGGCATGATGAGATCATGCCAGTGAGACTCAAAATTCAGATGCCTCTGTTCTAAATGTTCCTAGTCATAGGATCACCGATTAGTGGATTGGTGATTCCGAATAGACTTGTAAACTTAGTATATGCCCTATACGATAGGGGGTAGTTGATCTCACAATTACCTATGAGCTGTCATTAATGTACAAGTGCAGGTGCTCATTAGTGAATGAGTTCACTGAATGGACCTACACGAGGTACACAGAATGGAATCCTTACATGAGCGTCAATAGGATGTTCCTCGGGTGATAGTAGGTGCAAGCAGTCCTTGGACCTGAGGTTGTCATTGTTAGCTGAAGGGTTCCTCCTTCGAGCTTTATTCTCCTCATGATTATTTTGATGATAACAAACCTATTTAACAAGTCTTTGTAGTATTAAAATTGCAGGATCGATGAAAGATACGTCAAGCCTTACATCTCTCGATTAATCTCCAAAACAGATCAATGTGTGCATCAAAAATGTTTTGGATAGCATAGAGAATCCTTTAAAGTTAAAGCAAGCAGAAGAACGAAGCCAGAAAACCAAGCGCGAAATGAGAAAGCCAAGATAAAATTTTCCAGCTCTGGTTCGGTCGACTGGACGGTCGATCGAATGGTGTTAAGTAGTGGCAGCAGTCTATTTGGTCGACCGGTCGGTCGACCAAATGATGTGCAAAAGATGCAGTAGCCATTCGGTCGACGTTTCGATCGACCAAAATTGGTGAAGAATTCGCAGAAGGGCTACGTCGATCGATCGGTCGGTTGACAGACCGAAGCGAAAATGTGGTAGAGGTCAACCGGATGGTAAACCGCGAGTCGTGTGATTTTGGCATCACTGATTCGGTCGACCGATTGGTCGATCAGATTTGGGATTGCCAATCTCGCGATAGTCGATCGACCGAATGGCATGTAATACTCATAGAGTGCTGGGCGGTCGATCGGTCGGTCGACCGACGATCGATTGGGCATCTGTAACGGTAAAATTTATGCCCGTTGACGCCTTGTTTTCAGCCGAGGATTATAAATACCTCTTCTAACCTCTTTTGTCTCTCTCTCTCTCAGATTTTTGGATGTAAGAAAACCTTCAAAGAGTGATTCCATAACATCCTTCAAGCTTCAATGCATCAACATTCATCAGCCTAACGCTTGATCCCTTGCTATCAAAAGAGCTCTCCTTCAAATGGTTCAACAAGTCGGTTAGGGGCGGAAAGAAGAGGTGTTTAAGTGTGATAAGCTGTCATTCCTCTTCTTGTAATAATTTTTGTTTTAATTTATTATTCATCTCATTGTATTTGAATTGTAGGAAGACCTAGTGTTAGGTCTTGGATTTAAGTGATGTGTAAAGCCACATGTGTAAACATAGTTTACTCGGTTAGTTCTAGTTGTCCCTTAGGGTTGAGGTGGAAGAGTGCTCTCGATAAGAAGGCGGAGACTTCCGGGTGTGGAAGTGTCTTAGGTTGAGAGTGAGACCCTTCGAGTCAAAGTCCTCTGTGTAAGGGAAACTAATTAATCTTGTAAAACTTAGTTTGGAAATCCTAAGCGGGGTACTTAGGTAGTGGAGTAGGCATTGGGGCCGAACCACTATAAATCTTAGTGTTAGCATTGTTAAATTTTGTTTGTGATTGATTGGCTTATTTTTGCTTCTACATCATTATCGAGAGATTGTGATTTGCCTAAATAATTCAAGAAACGTCTAAAACCGAAATAGGCAAACAGAATTAGATAACACACTATTCACCCCCCTCTAGTGTGCCATTTTATACAACAATTGGTATCAGAGCAGGTTGTAGTTTGAGATTTCACCATCGCGTCTACATCTAGTCTCGATCCAAAAATGGCACAAGAGTTGGCAACGTCTATACCACCTAGGTTTGATGAGTCAAACTTTGGTGTTTGAAAAGGAAGAATGTATACATTCTTAAACACTCAAGGTATAGGTGTGTTTAATATGTTAAAGACAAAATACATAGAACCTAAGGAAAACATAGATGCATGGACCCAAGAACAAATTAACATATTTGAGTTAAATGCTAAGGCAACAAATTCCATATATTGTTTTTGGAAAATAACACTCTTGAAAAAGTCATGCATTGTACTTCGGCATATGATATTTGGGCAACCTTGAACATATTTTATAATTATGCTAAAACTGAAGAACTTGTTACTCTAAATGAAGGAGACGATGACAATTGTCATACTCCTATATCTAATGAAGTTCTTGAAGCTAATAGTGTATCTAGCCAAAGAAGTACAAAGAGTCGAAAGAGAAAGGTGATATGTCACCTATGCAATGGGAAAGGGCACGTGATGAAGAATTGCCCTAGTATGAAGAACAAGGCAAAACGGAGGTCAAATGCTTCCACTCACTCGCATGCATCAAGTGAAGCATCTTCACACCATGATCACCAAGCTAACATCATGAACGTTGATGAGGAGGTATGCTCTTCTTCTAGTCATGATGTTCATAATTATAGATCTAATTCATCTAGTTCCTTGGATCTTCTTTATGATGAATTATTAGACGAATGTAAAATTATGTATGCCTTGATGGTTAAAAAGGATAAAGAAAACAAAAAATTAGAGAAGGAAAACTTGACTCTTAGCTCTCATTTACATGATGCTAAATTAGAAAATGAGAAGCTAAAACTTAGTGTCTCTAATCCATGCCATGATGTTTTAAGTATTGACACTAAGGAATTGAAAAACAAAAATAACATGTTAAAGAATGAAAATAATATGTTGAAAACTCAATTGCATGCTTTGCATAAAACTATGAATGATTTGATGAATGAAATGTTGATATTGAATAGAAAAGTTAATAATTCTTTTCTTAATTAAAAAATTCAAAATGTCTCATTTAGGAAACCTCAGAAGAAAAATGTTTCCTTAGAAAAATGAAAAGAAAAGATTTAATGGACATTGTTTTTGTTGTGGTACATATGTGTCACACCCCAACTGAGGGTAGTGTGACCGGCCAAGGCCTACATCCTGCCCTGTAGCCTACTATCTACACTGACATTAAGAAAACCAAGATATAGCGAATGAAAGAAAACTCAACATACTTTATAAAAAGTTTTCAAGTCACAATCTATAAGTTTTTCCAAAACACGAATTGAAGGAACATCAACATCAAATAACCAAATGTTCAAATGACAAGTTTTACAATCCTTTTTCAATTTCAAATGTCAATGTAGAAACAAAACCAACATAACTAAGCACTAGTCTAAGACTCAAGGACGCCGCTATGAGATACGACACCGCCTCCCGCCCACCAGATGCACCATGTCGACATGCCAAACTACTGCTCATGCTCTACAAAATAGAAAGAAACTATGAGTCCACATAGGACTCAGTGAGTGGCTCAAATGAACCTCCACACAAGCCTCAGTCATGCATATATATCATACAGGGCAATAAAAGAAATGCACAAGGTGGTAAAATTTATTTCTAATGCGATTATCGACCCCCAACGGGTTCATCCGCATCAACTGAACATGATAACCTGCCATCTCGTCTTATCAAGCCTTCGGCATCCGGCCCTTGGGCCTACTTATAGAATCAATTCCGGCTACAGCCGTCCCTACCATATCAAGTAGTATCGTACTGGCCATCGGCCACATCATCTTAAGATGTAAGCAAACAATCCCGGGCCGTCGACTAGGATGGTCCACTATCCTTCGAACACCGTCTGGGGTAAGGATAGCTAGTCCCACCCAACTGGGGTCTGGCACCTAGCGGGCCCGTTGGCGTACCTCTAGACCCAATACTGGCCGAGCTGAGCATTGGTCATTTCCGACCTCTATGCTCCTCGGCGGACCATCTCAAACACATCACACAATCAATATCCTAGGGTTTCCATATATACACCTTGGGCCTTTGTCCGTATCTGGCCTTAGTCCGGCTACAGGGTCGATAATTTATGCCGCCCTTTAAAGATATGAACACCTACGACTTCTAAGTTTCCAAAAGTATACAAAAGTCATAGAAGTATTATCGTCTCCTAACTAAGTTTCCATATAAGTGCAATGAACGTCTAGTAACGCCTTACATGTTACCTAACCTCCTACACTGCTTTGGGTGTGGAATTCCGTGTGTCAACCTTGAAATCCCGCCCAAGAACATTTAGGGCAGCATGTATAATTCAAAGGAAAATATTCAAATATTATACATTCATCATATATGGCCACAATGTATATATATAACAACCTTACACTACCTTAGAAATTTTAGCACAATAAGGAACAACTATCCAGCATGGCAAGGTAGTAATGAATTGAAATAACATATAGGAAATACAAAACATGGTAACAATTTCAACATTCAAATTTTAAAGATCTAATGCTAAGGATGGTTACAAGACTAGCATTCCTACAATTTCAAATCAATCAAGCTACTTGCTAGGTATTGTCATATCTCTATGTATGATCCTTATAGTCATGAAATTTCCATATAAAGCTAATCTCTTCTCCCCTCCCTAGCCTTGGCCGAACCATGAGCAAGGAAGACCTTGCTCGGCCATGGCCCTTATGATAGGAGAAGAGGGAGGAGACTCTAGCTATACTTCTACCACTTCAATTCCGAATATAATTTAAATGCTAATGAACTAATCTACCCTTCCCTCACCCTTGGCCGAACCCTCTTCATGAGTTGTAGGTTTCATTCGGCCATTCCAAGGGATTCCTAGGGAAGTCATGCTTCATAATGTGATAGATATACAAGTGGAACTACATCAAACCTTAATCTAAGGTCACATAAGGGCTTCCTTGCCATCAAGGGAATCAGAGAAAATTATGGCATGACCTTTCCCCTTTTCCCATGACTCGGCAGCCCTAAAAACTTGTAAATCGACGAAGAAACAGTGAATTCCGACAACAAATTTCATAAAACAGTGAACATACATCATTGAAATCAAGATTCGTCGGAAAGATCGCGAGAAACTGAACCTATCTCATCTAGGGTTCGGCCACCAACCTTCCCCAAGCTTCAAAACTTAACCACACACCTAGATTGCGGAGAAACAAGGATCAGGTGACGACGACTTGAAATTTTTCCGGCGACGACGCGAAACCCGGATCAATCCAAGCCCCAAGCTTCACCTTGCTCCTCTTCCTCTCTCTCCTTAGGCAGCCTTGTGCGGATCAATATAGATAGGGGAAAATTGGAAAATATATGCATATAGATAGGGGGAGCTCTAGAATACACTACTTCATTTCCTTGATGCTCCCATGTATCCATTTAACAAGTAATGCTTCATAACAATTATCGGATACATTACTTCATCTTGATATTTATCATCAATGGTTTGTCATCATCAAAAAGGGGGAGATTGTTAGCTGAAGGGTTCCTCCTAAGTGCTTGAAATATGAAAATTGCAGGATCAATGAAAGATACGTCAAGCCTTACGTCTCTCAATCAATCTCTAAAATAGATCAATGCGTGCATCAAAAATGTTTTGGATAACATGGAGAATCCTTTAAAGTTAAAGCAAGCTGAAGAACGAAGACGAAAAACCAAGCACGAAATGAGAACGCCAAGATAAAATTTTCCAGCTCTGGTTCGATCGACCGGACGGTCGATTGAATGGTGTTAAGTAGTGGTAGCAGCCTATTCGGTCGACCGGTCGGTCGACCGAATGATGCGCAAAAGAGGCAGTAGCCATTCGGTCGACCGAAATTGGTGAAGAATTCGCAGAAGGGCTACGTCGGTCGACCGGTCGGTCGACCGACCAAAGCAAAAATGTGGCAGAATGCTCATCGGTCGATCGATCAGTCGACTGAATGGCAAATCATGAGTTGTAAGATTTTGGTATCACTAATTCGGTCGACTGGATTCGGGATTGTCAATCTCTCGACAATTGGTCAACCCGTCGGTCGACCGAATGGCGTGTAATACTCACAGAGAGATGGGCGGTCGATCAGTTTGTCGACCAATGATCGACCGAACCATCGACCGGGCGTCTGTAATGGTAAAATTTATGCCCGTTGACACCCTATTTTCAGTTGAGGATTATAAATACCTCTTCTAACCTCTTTTGTTGCTCTCTCTCTGATTTTTGGATGAAAGAAAACCTTCAAAGAGTGATTCCATAACATCCTTCAAGCTTCAACGCATCAACATTCATCAGCCTAACACTTGATCCCTTGCTGTCAAAAGAGCTCTCCTTCAAAGGGTTCAACAAGTCGGTTAGTGGTGGAAAGAAGAGGTGTTTAAGTGTGATAAGCTGTCATTCCTCTTCTTGTAATAATTTTTGTTTTAATTTGTTCTTCATCTCATTGTATTTGAATTGTAGGAAGACCTAGTGTTAGGTCTTGGATTTAAGTGGTGTGTAAAGCCACTTGTCTAAACATAGTTTACTCGGTTAGTTCTAGTTGTCCTTTAGGGTTGAGGTGGAAGAGTGCTCTAGATAAGAAGACGGATACTTCCATGTGTGGAAGTGCCTTAGGTTGACAGTGAGACTCTTCGAGTCAAAGTCCTCTATGTAAGGGAAACTAATTAATCTAGTAAAACTTAGTTTGAAAATCCTAAGCGAGGTGCTTAGGTAGTGGAGTAGACATTGGGGCCGAACCACTATAAATCTCAGTGTTAGCATTGTTAAATTTTGTTTGTGCTTGATTGGCTTATTTTTGCTTCTGCATCATTATCGAAAAATTGTGATTTGCCGAAATAATTCAAGAAACGTCTAAAACCGAAATAAGCAAACAAAATTAGATAACACACTATTCACCCCCCCCCCCCTCTAGTGTGTCATTTTATACAACAATCATGGTTACCTTGTGAGTGAGACCCATTGCTTTGGTTCTATCCCTACATGGCCCTCAACGTCATGTGTCGGGTATTACTGGGCACGGGAAAGCATTCGTGGAGGTAGGTGAGCAACCAACATGGAATCAATTACTTCTAATAAGAGGAGATAATGTCCTATGTGTCCATGCAAGTGTTGACTCGGGAATCCTTGGCCAGAGTAGACATGAAAGTTAAGAAGATGTTTATGACATTTTATTATTGAGATGACATCTTGGCGGGTGGAATACATATGAGTCGGTATTAGGGTTTGACACTTCCTCTATAACCAAGTCGGTTTCCGGACATTGTAACCGAGGGATTTAGTTGCACAGTAACTAATCACCAAAGGGCATTCGATCCCTGTAGATTGAACCTCACACTATCCGGGTAGTTATGATACGTTTCTAGACTTCAATCTTGACTTGTGAGTGGAGTCCCTCATGATCACACTAAAGGAGTTTAGTGGAGGCTCGTAAGATTCGACTAGAAATCATTCTATCGGATCCGACTCTCCGTCATGCACAACTCACTGCTGGCTTAGTGTGGGGCCCAATATTGGGTCACACACAATAGGCTAACCTCGTAACAGACCATATGAGATAAAGTCCGAATGCAGCCC
Source organism: Canna indica (assembly GCA_034359265.1). Lineage (NCBI taxonomy): Eukaryota > Viridiplantae > Streptophyta > Magnoliopsida > Zingiberales > Cannaceae > Canna > Canna indica. The sequence continues at coordinate 41,932,253 of CP136892.1, forward strand.
TATACGTCTACTAGCATGGACATGCTGCAACTCGATCACAGATCTCATTTACGGACATGATAGGAAAGTTATTTCTTGTAGAAATGAATGCGCGAGGAAAGAGTTCCTCGATAACCCTAATTTGTAGGACATCCTTAAATTGTAGGGTTTGGCACATGATAATCTTTCATGTAGTTGATTAAAGGGTTAATTGATGTATCTAGCCCAAACTATGACCCTTTTCACAAATTTAGCCCGATCTTTAATTTGTATCAATTATATCCTGAACTATTAGTTTGATAACAATTCTAGCTTGACATCAGATGTCCGTCAATGCAACCGTTAGGTGCTGACGTAGCATCTGACTCAGCAAATAAAAAATATTTTTTTATTATCACTTGTGCCACGTCAGCATGTAATTGATGTATCTAGCCCAGATTATTATCTTTTTCACAAATCTAGCTCGATCTTTAATTTGTATCAATTACATCCCGAACTATCAGATTGATATCAATTTTAGTCTGACGTTTAATCCTTTTCCTTAATCTATCCCAAACTTTGGGATTGACAAGAATTATAATTATTGAAGATAAATAATTTTTTAAAATACATCAAAACTCTAATTTTGTTCGATAATTCTATATTAAATTTTACATATTTTTTTTTCTTTTTTGAAAATTACACGAAAAGCCTTTTTACACCTCAAAGAATCCCACATCTAATTTCACCAAAATTAATTTATAGTTGTTATATATAAATTTCATTTCAAATTTTATATTTATTAAAAATAAAAATTTGTAGTAAAATACAGATATTTATAAAGAAAATTAAATACAATATGAATAATATTAAATGTATGATATAAACAATATTATCAGTAAAATATATTGATTTGGTTCAAATTTTTATTTTTATTTTAAATACTATAATCGAATTGAATAAAAAATTCAACACAAAACTAAAAAATTAAATTTAAATGCCAAATTTTGTTAGACACCAAATAAAATATAATTATAATGTTATATATTTAGTAAATAATAATATAAGTAAAAAAATCTTGTTTCGAAGATTTGAATTTTTTATAAAAAGCAATAGCCGAATTGAATAAAAATTAAAAACTAAAAAAAAATATGAGTTTTGTTCCAAATTTTAATTTTTTTTAATGTAATAGTCGAATTTAATAAAAAAATAAGAAGAAATGTAATTCAAACTTTTGGATTGATTATATATAACTGTAATGTAATCTAAATTTCAAGTTCAATTTCAAATAATACAATTGTTGTCAATCCCAAAGTTTGGGATATTATTAGGGAGAAACATTAAATGTTAGGATAAATTTGTTACAAGGAACAAAGTTTGGGATAAATACATTATTTTTTCCTATTTATTTAATATTATAATATTTTTTATTACATGTTGACATGGCACAAGTGATAATAAAAAATTACTTTTTAATTTGCTGAGTCAGATGCCACATCAGCACCTAACGGTTGCATTGACGGACATCTGACGTCGGGCTAGAATTGGTATCAATCTAATAATTTAGGATGTAATTAATACAAATTAAAGATTGTGCTAGATTTGTGAAAAGGGTCATAGTTTGGGCTAGATACATTAATTAACCCTTGATTAAATTTAATTATGAATTAAATATAATTTGATTTTCAATCAAATATACATGGTGGAAAAATTAGTTTTCAACCATGAGCCTAATCGATTAATTAGGAATTAATTTATTTGGATAAATTCTAATTAATAAGAATATGATTTATGGAGATAAATCATAAAATTAATAGATATATGATTTATGAGGAATTCAATTAATAAATAAGAAATTAAATTATTTAGATAAACCACTTTCCTACCTTTTAGTGAATTGATTTATTTAGATAATTATCATTCTTATTTGTATGCTCTTAATTTATGGAGATAAATTAAAGTTTATATTTTATTGGATTTAATTAATTTCAAATTAATTATGAATTTATTAAAATATAAATTATATTTGGAGGCAAACCCCGAAATTTTGAATTTCGGGGAGAGAGTTTTTAGGGGGGGGGGTTCTACCTTGTAACCGCCCCCCTCTCTATAAATGATGGCCGAGCACTCCATTGGTGGGGGTTGGTAAATTAGTTCTTCCTCCTCTCCGTTGATGGCCGGCCATCTTCCTCCTCTTTCCCCGGGCTTTTGGTGAAGCCAAATTGAAGGTGTCTTCTACTTGGTTTGCTGCCTACTTCATCTTCTTGGAGGAGTCCAAGAAGGACAGCTAGGTATTCTTTTATTTACCCTCTCATTTCGTGGTTTTCTCATCCGCTCTTCCTCCCTTTTTGGTGCTTGGTTCTTGGTGGAAAGGCCGGCCTTGCCTAGGTGGATTCCGAGATTGAGAAAGCTTATCCGTTGAGCCACAATGAGCCCCGGTGTTCGCTGCCCCTGTTGTTGCGAGGTGCTTGGTATGGACTATCGTTGCAGGATGTGCACATGTGCGTCTAAAGATTGGGATAGGATCAACCATATCAACCGCGGTTTGAGGTATACCTTCTCCCACATCTCCAATGTTGAATTCCTTAATATTGCTAAAGTAGATCATTATTTTTGGGATGGTTTCAAAATTTTAAATTGTTATTTCCGCTGCTTTCTTATTCCCACCCCAACAACTAGCTGGGTGATAGATCGAAGGCCGCACCGACTACCTAGCCTATGTGGCGATGAGGATCGACGGGTCCGGTTGAGCATGTGGATGGTTGCATTGTGTATCATATATGTGGTGGCATTTTCTTACAGGTTGCTATATGTTGACGAGGATGATTGCATTGCTAAAATAAATGCTCAAAATAAAATTATGCTTACCTGTATGCCTTTGATTATTGCATGATGATCATGATGTGGTCGAAATAGAGGACTGATCTACTCACTAAGTCCCAGTTGGGCTTACTCCTCATAACTGTTGTTTTGCAGCACGGCTTACTCACTAGATCAGAGAGGCACCGGAGGAAGTAGCACGGCTGGTAGAGGCAAGGCAACGGGTCCCGTGACATGTAGTGGTCGAGGGAGATACCGAGTCATTTTATCTCTTTCTTGAGTTGTTGAGTCATGTCGACTCGGTTTGTTACGTTTCCGCATTTTATTACTTTAAGGTGTCCTTGTTTAGTAATTTAACTTTAAAAATTGATTTGAACATTTTGTTATTTATTGAGTTGGTGCTTTTGGTATTTTTCTTGAAAATAAATGTTTCTTTTTTAAATCCTTGAGATATTATTAAATGTTCAGGTTTGGTTTATGTGTTCATGTGGTTTGGCTTGAGTTAGGCTTCAGGGTACGTGGCGTACTGTAATACCCAGGTTTCCTAATATAAAAATTTCGTGGTGTAGCCCATCGAGTCGGGAACTAGCCGGGCCGAGTCGCGAGATCGCCTCGAGTAGCAGGTATAATAAATTTAAATTATAGCCTATTGTTGGCAATTGGGTGGATGAGTACATTGGTCGACTCAAGTTCGATTGAGATTGGGTTCGTGGATCGTGTCGGGACTCGATCCGAGTTAGGTGGAGTCGAATGAGGAGGTAAGTGAGTAGATGAGGGTAATTTAGTCAAGAGATGAGGGGAATAAAACCCCTCACCCAAGCCATCGTGTGGCTCAAAGAGGAGAGCCGCATGCAGCCCAAGAGGAAGGGGATCGAGGGGGATTGTGATCGGTGCTGAATTGACGTCGATGCCCGAGGAAATCAGGATTCGTCTTCATCGAGGCTACCTCGTGATCCGATCGAGTGAGTGGTTAGTTTGGTTGTGAGGGGAGGCGGGTGGCCGAACCTAGCAATCTTTGAAATCGAGTTATTCTTTTCTGTTGGGCCACAAACCAATTTACGTAAACAAACCAATCTAAGTATCTTTCGCGAGTTTTCTTGTCGATCGATGTGGTTTTTCTCGTGGTTGAACTCTAAATGATTAGTGTAGCTGTGATCTCATGTTTTAGATCGTATTTTTCGTGTTTTATGGGTTGGCCGTGTAGCGGTAAAAGGGGAAAGGTCATGCCAAATTTTTTCCCAATTTCCTCGATCGTCTTTAACTCATGGTTCGCCTTATTTTCGTTAAAAGTTAGATCTCTATATTGATGCTTTGGTTTGGTTGTCGCAAGCATGCCCATCTTCCCTAAAGGTCTCGAACGAGCAAGGTATTATCCTGCTCAAGTCGGCCGAGCAAGGGTAAGGGTGGAATTACAAGTTTGATCAAACTATCTATGCGAGGTTTCATGTTAGGTTGACTTGTTTCATACTTACTTGCGTGGTGTGAGATTTTAATTATATTATGAACTGCCGCTCATCATAAAATTTGTTAGTAGCTATAGATCTAGATCCTCATGTTTAAGGAAATGTTCTTGCTAGTACATACATGGATAAGATTGGTGTGGCATATAGATCAAAGTAAATGTCTCATAAATTCTCAGATATTATGCTCAATCGTTACCATGTATGCTGCTTGTTACTTATTGTTTTGCTTTTGAATTTATCCTCTTAATTCTGCACTCAAAGGACAATTATTCTTGGCATATGTTGTCGATAATGGCAGCCCATGTATTCGTCTAAGATCGGCATGTTCTAATAATTTCAGAAAGAAAGGTTTCAGCATTTAGTTGTGATAATCAACTGAGAGTCAAAGTACACTTGTTAGGTTCTACACCTACGGGTAGTTAGCGGGTATCAATACCCTAATAGTATGACCCCGGGGGGGGGTCGGATATGGGCAATGCCCGAAAAGCGAAACACACAACTTGATTTTGGTTGTGGTTGAGATGGTCTACTTGGGATTGTCATTAGCTGAACGGCTACCACACGACTCAGCGGTTTATAGGGACTTGAGATTGCACCAGCGGGCCCGCTAGGTGTTAGACCCAAGTGGCGGAGGGTCTTGAGATTCCGTCATTGGGCCACGCTGACGGTAGACCCGAGTTGGGTGGGACTAACTATCCCTAACCCGGAGGATTTTTGAGGCTAGTGACCATCCTAGTCGACGGATCTGAGACATGAATGTCTAGTATGAGATGCCCAGATGGGCTGGTTTTGAGTGGCCGACCTGCCTGGTTTTGTAGAGAGGAGCACCGAACCATCCACACCTCTTAGGCCATTAGTGGCCGAGCTACAGTGAAATTATTAAGGGCCGAAGAGGCTGGTTTACTTGTTCTTATGACTTGGCAAAATGGCTAACTATTATGGTGTGATCAATTTATAATTCCTCATCTATTTTTATATCTCTGCATATGTTATCTTGTCGAGGATTTAAGTGAAGGTTTGGAAGAACCGCTCACTAAGTTCCTCGCGAACTCACGATTTATTTATTATTGTTTTGCAGAGCCCGACCAGTGAGGTACGGTTTCGTGGCATGGTGCGATTGGAGGGCAGGCGTGGGTGCAGATCTCGTAGCTGGCAGCTCTATAGTTGTAGTCGTGGTTGAGTAGAGTCATGTGTATGCACTGAGTTGCTTTGTAAAACATTGAGATGTCTTCTTTGAAAACTTTCGGATGTTTCTTTAAAACTTGTTATATTTTCAAACTTGGTTTGGTTAAACTATTTTTAAGCAACTAATAAAGTTTGGTAATGTTACTTTGTTCATGATTTCCATGTCAGTGTGGTTGTATTTTATAAGTTGTTGGTCAGTGCATAGGGTAGGCTTCGGGGTACTAACACGTTCCCTAGCCAATCACGCGACCCTGAGTCGGGGCGTGACACATACCCTGGCCGATCATACCGAATTTGGGGTGTGACACCTAAGATTTTCAACTTCAATTTTCATGGCATTATAAGAAGTAAGCAATTTATCGTTTGCTTTCTTTCTTTAAACTATCAAATTCTTTTCCAAGGGAATCATATGATAAAAGCAAAGATGCATTTTTATTTTCTAGTCTAATTTTCTCCTTTTTTAGTTCTTTTATGGTTTTTCTAGCAACCATAGATTCCTCATGCATCATGTCAAATTCATGCTCAAGTTGCTCTTGTGTATAATCTTCAACATTTATAGTAAAAGTAAGAGGTACCTTATTATTGAAGGCTATGAGGCAAAGATTTGTCTCTTCACTTTCGGAGTCTTCTTCGATTGATGAAGGTTCATTTTCATCCCAAGTGGCGACATAGGCTATCTTCTTTTTCTCCCTCTTGTCCTTTTCGAATGATGGTGAGGTGGAGTTAGAGATCTTGAGTAGAGGACAATCCTTCCTTAGATGCTCCGGCTTCTTGCATTGGAAGCATATCCACTCTCCTTTGTTCTTCTTCTTCTTGTGGGATGACTTTCTTATTAGTCTCCACATTCTTTTAGCTAACATGCTCATTTCATTGGAAACTCCCACATCTTCGGAGGAGGAGGAGTAATCTTCACAGTGAGAAGTCTTCAATGCTATGTTCTTCCCTTTTGAATCTTCTTTTGCTTCTTCCTCCTAGTGACTTCTCATGTGGATTTCATGAGTTATTAAGGACCCAAGTAGCTCCGTAAGTTTCATGGTTGAGAGATTCTTTGCTTCTTGTATTGCGATCACTTTTGGTTCCCACATTAGTGGCAAAGACCAAAGTAGCTTCTTTACCCTTTCTTCTTCCCTGATTCCTTTGCAAAAGACTAAATAAACCATTAGTGATATTTTGAAATCTAGAGTACATATCATTGATAGATTCATGACTAGACATTCTAAATAACTCATAATCATGCATAAGTAAATTTATCTTTGGTTCTTTGACTTGAGATGTAACTTCATGAGTAGTTTCAAGAACATGCCAAATTTCAAATGTTGATTTACAAGTAGCAATTCTATTGTACTCATTTATGGACATGGCACAATTTCAAATTTCATAGTTTTAGCATTTAAAGTAAAGAGTCTATTTTCCTCAATGGACCATTCATCAATTGGTTTGCTAGGTCTTTCATATTCAATATTAATCATTCTCCAAACTTCAATTCTAGGTTTCTAAGTTATAATGAATGTTTGATATGATTATGCTTGATAATGAGAATGAGAACAAGTGATGAGCTAAGCAATTCAAAATATCAATGAAACAATGCTAACAAGATATTTAGAGTGGTTCGAGAATCTTCCCTACTCCACTACCTTGGTTCACCACCAAGGATTTCACACCTACTTGTATTAACTTTTCTCTTCCTATAAATGAGGGTCAACCAAGGGCTTATCTCTCCACAATGAGAGTTGTTGGGAATAGATCTAGCGCAATAGACAAGAAATGAGAAGAAAATAAAACACACACAAGATTTACGTGGTTCGGCGAAATTGCCTACTTCCACGGCCGCACTAGAAGTTCTTCACTATTAGGGTTTTCTCATATACAAGACAAATATTATATGTGAGTTTATATAGGGCGACACGGGCCCACAACCCAAAGGGCCCAAAAAAAATCTCCGGGGGCTCCGCCCCCACACCCGATCAATCGTCACACATCCTAACAATCTCCCTCTTGGAGACTGATCTAGGGATACCAACAATGCTCACATAAACTTTCTCTTCTTGTACAAGCTCCATCCATTTCTAGTGCGACACCTCCTCATCACTAACCATGGAGGCCAACTGAAGTCAAGCATAACCTCAGCTTATTAGTGATGATGACTTTGGTCAACATATCTGTAGGGTTCTTTGATCCAAGAATTTTCTTTAGCTGTAGCGTTCCATCATCTATCAAATGACGAATATGATGATACCTCGGCTGAATATGCTTAGACCTTGAATGAAATACCGGATCTCTAGCAAGATGGATTGCACTATGACTATCACTGAATAGCTCGTTGTTGCCTTGTGTTTTTCTCAATTCACTTAAAAGACCCTTCAACCAAATCATCTCCTTTCCGGCCTCTGAGATAGCCATATAGTTTGCTTATGTGGTTGAGAGAGCAACACTCTTCTGAAGTCGGGACATCCAACTTACAGCAGTACCTCCTATAGTGAAAACATAACCTGTAGTACTCTTCCTTCTATCCAAATCACCACCAAGATCTGCTTCAGAAAAGCCCTGTAGAGTAATACTATTCCTTTTAAACTGAAGTGTTGTACTTAATGTACCTTTCAAGTATCTCAATAGCTACTTTACAGCTTCCCAATGCTGCTTTCCTAGATCAGACATACACCTACTTACAACTCCCATTGCATGTGCTATATCTGGTATGGTACAAACCATAGCATATATTAGGTTTCCTATTGCAGATGCATAAGGAACTTTGGACATCTGCTCATGCTCTTCATCTGTCCTTGGAAACTGTTTCTTACTGAGATTGAAGTGATTTCCTAGAGGAGTGCTTCTAGGCTTTGCATCGTAAATATTGAATATGCTAAGCACTTTCTCTCTATACTTTTCTTGAGATAGTTGCGAATTCTTTGTGCTCTGCTTCTATTAATTCTCATTCCAAGTATCTGCTTAGCTGGTCCGAGATCCTTCATCTCAAATTTCTCTGCCAACTATTGCTTCAATTTGTCTATCTCCTGCAAATTTGATCTTGCAAGTAGCATATCATCAACATATAAAAGAAAAATAATGTAACAGTCACCAATCCTCCTTGTACAACAACAATGATCCATCTGACACCTTCTGAAACCAATGCTGCTTATAAAACTATCAAATTTCATGTACCATTGTCTGGGAGCCTGCTTTAGTCCATATAGACTTTTCTTCAACTTGTACACAAGGTTTTCTTTACCAGGAATTTGAAAATCTTTTGGTTGTACCATGTAGATATCTTCCTCGAGGTCACCATGCAAGAAAGCTATTTTTACATCTAGCTGCTCTAGTGCAAATCCTCAACGGCTACAATGCTCAGCACTAATCTGATAGTGGTCATCTTCACTATAGGAGCAAAAATCTCTATATAGTCAATCCCCCATTTTTGCTGGAAACCTTTTACTACCAGTCTTGCTTTGTATCTTTTGTTGCCATCAGGTTCTTCCTTCACCCTATACACCCACTCTTTTTTCTTTTGGTAACTCAGCAAGCACCCATGTATTGTTCTTCTGTAGGGACTCCATCTCATCTTTCATGGCTAGCTCCCACTTAACAGAATCTGTCACCTACATTGCCTCACCAAAACATTCTGGTTCCCCAACATCAGTCAAAAGCAAATAATGCAACGAGGGAGAGTACCTTTGTACGGACCTGGGTATTCTTATAGACCTTCTTAACTGAGGTTTTGGTGTAAGTGGATCTGGCCCAATTTCATCTTCAGCCTCTATGTCTTCAAGATCATTTGGTATTTCTTCAGTCCATCCACTTATATCATTCTCTGATATTTCTTCGAGTTCAACCTTTTCAGTTTCACATCGTGTTCTCCTGCACTATTAGATTTTGGTCAATGTCTATCTTTGTACATTACATTCTCATTAATTGTAACATCCATGTGCCTAATGGCTTTCTTATTCTGATCATCCCAAAAGCGATAACCAAAACCATCAGAACTATAGCCAATGAAATAACACTTTTTGGCCTTAGGATCAAGTTTATCTCGAATATCAGGACATAAATGTAGATATGAAACCCAACCAAAGACCTTTAAGTGTGAGAAGTTTACCTCATTACTTGTCCATTCCTCCTCAGGTATTTTAAAATTCAGTGGAACTGAAGGCCCTCTGTTTATTAGGTAGCCTAATGTGTTAACTGCGTCTGCCCAGAACATTTTTGGTAATCCTGAACATATCCTCATGCTCCTAGCTCGTTCGTTCAAGGTCCTATTCATCCTCTCAACAACACCATTCTGCTCAAGTGTTCCAGGAACTGTCTTGATCATTTTGATCCCATTCTCATAACAGAAAACCTTAAACTCATTACTGCCATACTCCCCTCCATTATCTGATCTTGGGCATTTGATTTTTAAACATGTCTGGTTTTCCACTTTCACTTTCCACCTCTTAAATATAGAAAACAAGTCAGATTTATTTTTCAAAAAATAAACCCATACTTTTATGGTGGAGTCATCAATGAAAGTAACATAGTAATGTGAGCCACAAAGGGAAGCCACCGGAGCTGGTCCCCATACATCTGTATGTACCAATTCCAACTTCTCAGTCTTTGAAGTTCTTCTAGCCTTCAATAATTTTACTCTTTTCTGCTTCCCATAGATACAGTCTTCACACAAGCTAACATCAATTGACTGCAAGTCTGGTATTTTCCCCTTTGAGGCGAGCAACTTCATTCCTTTTTCACTAATGTGACCCAACCTTCGGTGCCACAATGTTGACTTCGTACATGATTCCACCACTGATACTGTATTCTTGGTTTCTGTAGTTGTGTACAATGTTCCAACCTTTTTACCTCAAGCTACTATCAGGTTTCCTTTTGTTATCTTCCATGAATCGTTTCCAAACACTGTAGTGTATCCTTCTTCATCAATCTGACCCATGGAGATAAGATTCTTCTTTAGTTTTGGAACATGTCTGACATTCTGCAGCTTTAATTGATTTCCATGGGTAGTATGTATATAGACACTACAAAAAAAGTCTCAATTAGAGACAATTATTTAGAAACATATAATTATTTCTCTCTAAATATAAGATTCAGAGATAATAATAAAAAATTGCATTCAATTCTTATTTTATAAGTAACATTAGTCATTGAATCTATCACCTTAACACTTAATCATATTAAAATTAAACAAAAATAAACTTTATTAATTAATTCTATATATAACAGCAGCAGACTGTTATCTCCAAAAAAATTTTACTTCTTCCTCGTTTTTTTCGCAAACGCGCCTTCTTCTCCATTCTCACCCAATCTGAACCCTATCACCAAATCTCTCAATCGTGCGCCTTCTTCTCCATTCCCACCCAATCCGCTGCCAACGCCCCTCACGCGCCTTCACATTCACACCGTCTCCGGAATCTCCATCGTCATCTGTCGCCTTCTCCGCGCCCGGCCCGACTACGTCCTACCTCCAGCCGTTGTCCATCACCAGCGTCCTTCTTGCTTGACTGTTTCTTTTAGGAATTTATGCTTGATTGCCTCATTCTTTGGTCTCGTCGTTCCCATTCTACTTTACCTTTTAATAGCTTCGCCTAAATTCGTCGTCTTCTCCACCTCAACAACCACCTTCTACAATAGAAGCTACTTCTACTCTCTCTTGGAGATAAGGGATAGGTAAAGTCGCAAGATCTTTTCCTTTTCACTTTTACTCTTCTTGTTTTCGTGAATCTCTAGCATTTATTTTAAATTGTTTTGGTATACTAGCTTGATATATGACATAAAACGGCAGGGAATTTTTTAGATGAAGCCTTTTCATCCGAATTTCTCTTTATATTTTCGTTTAGGTCATCTATAATTTTTCTATGAATCATAGACTTTTCTGGCTACATTTGCCTTGGGAAACTGAGTTTAGGAATGCATATTACTGTGAAAACTGAAAAGGCATCAACAGAATTAGATTTATCCAATTGGGTCTAATCTAGGTTCGCTGATAGTTGATAAGAATCAAGAGAGTTAGTTCTTGCTATTTTGGGGAGTTTATAATGATCTTGAAGTCTGCTTCAGAAAATAGGTTTTTTAATGGTTTGGGTTATTATATTATGAACAATCCAAATTGCTTGATTGGTTGGAAAACAGCAAGTGGTTCAATTATGATACTTAGGTCTGAACTGTAACTAACTCCAAAAGTAAATTTTAAATTAGGTTGAAATTCTTTCAGGTTATTAAGCCACACAAAGATGGTTCCTCCAGTAAGCTTATGTCTAAGTCATACAGACAGTATAACGAAACCATGGGAGGAGAGATGGGGTGACCCAGCTGTTGCTTGTCGGCACAGACAGTAAACTTAGTGGAGATTTGCTCCTGAAGAGAACACCAAAACACTTTGATTTGATGACCAATGCTACTCTTAATGAGGTTCTAAAATCCTCTCATGCATCCAGTCAATTTCTGGATATATTGTTTCCTTACTTATTTCTCATTTCATTGTGTTTCACTCAAAGGTCAAGAAACAATTTTGGCGTTGTATAATTATTGGAAGCTGGTGTCCCATATGACATGTTCCTGTTAAAGGTTCCATTGTTGAGGTATTTTCGTGATGCTCAAATATTGTATTTGAATAGTTAATTATTCTTTTTCATTTACATGCAAAATAATTTTCAATGAATGCAGGCTTTTGGAATATCATAATAGTTTCTCTATCCAAGAAAATGTTTAATCTCACTTATGAAGGGATCAATTCATTTATTTTGTTGTGGGAATAGCTTGGTAGAAAGACTAGATCTATTTCAATTTAGTGCACTTTTCTGTTTTATGTATATAATTGAATGTATATTTGGAAAATGATGAAGTCCACTACCTAATTTGACTTTTTTAGCTCTTCAATACTCCACCATATGCATGTGAGCCCTCAAGCCTGCCAAAGTATCCTCCAAGCAAGGAGATGGATGCTAAACTAAGGGATGAGGAAGCAAGAAGGTATACAATCATATTCTAATGCTTTATTTGGTGTACATGTAGTGATTTCTTTTATAGCTTGAAATCCCTTTCTAGGAATATTTGTTTTATAATTTTTTAATTACATTCTTGTTGTTTAAGAATACATAATAGGATCTAGTTTTTGATGATGTTACGGAGAATAGTATGATTTTAAAGAGTTCCATGTACTCCTATAATAGCTTTTGAACTGTATATTTATCCTGAGACAGTTTCATGTGGTTAATGTTTAGTTTCTATCTCATTTATCCTACAATACTATAACGATGTTTAGTTTCAAGCTCATTTAATATCCTTTTTCTAACTTTCTTTTGTTGCTAAATTCCAATCAGCTAGATGTTAAAATAATCTACAGTGGTGGTATTGATCTGCACATATTACCAAAATGTGCTGGCAAGGGTCAAGCTCTTGCTTATTTGCTCAAAAAGTTCGAGGTAGTAGGAAAACCGCCAACTAATACTCTTGTTCGTGGTGATTCTGGGAATGATGCAGAGCCGTTCAGCATTCCAGATGTTCATGGTCTCATGGTAATATTCTTAGTAAACATCCAAAACAAATTTGTATTCTCAACCTTTTGATCAATTATTTAAAACTTAAGTTTCTAGAAAAGACATAATCCATTAACTTGTGTTCCTAACACTCCTTAAATTTCGGGTCAGCAATGCCCAAAAGGAGTTGCTATTCTATCTCCTTCTATTGTTCTTTACAATACTTCAGTTCTTACCTATGGAATCTCAGAATGTTATGAACTTCAGATTTTACTGATCTAGACCAACTAAATGCTACCTTCAATTTATTCATGTCTTGCTTTATATCTTGTCAGTTTGTTTGATTTGGACTAGCTAGTAGCACTTATATTTTTATCATAGCAGGTTAATATAGCCATGCCAACTTAATTCTGAAAATTGATAGTACTTTATTATGGAAATTATAACTACAGAGATCCTTTAGCAACTTATGCAGCTAATAGAAATGGGTGTTATTGTTTAGTGTTGCAGTTAATATCTAAGTTTGTTGTGCTCTTAAGTTTGAACAGAAATGTATGCACAGACAACTTATGCAACATAAATGTATCCATCAATTCTACATGCTATATGATGACTTCAATATCACCAAATTGCTATTACTTCAAGAAGAGGTAGTTGTCTGTGCTGATTGATGAATCCGTTTTACAAAGTTGGCATATATTTCCAATCACTATGTTGTGTGTTTTGCAGATCTGTGGAGTTCAAGTTCTTAGAAAATTCTCTGAACACTTTGTTACACCATATAAGCCTTCTCTGACCAGGGTCACTATGTTGACAAATCTTTATTTGACCTGTTGCAACAAATGCTTTTTTCCTTCCATATTTAGGTAAATCTATTAGAGTCGGCTAGGGAAACTACTCACATGTCGGTTATCTTTTTACCGTATTGTTGTAGTTTCAGCAGGGACGTTGGCTTAGTATCTTACTGGTGTTCAATTTTATTCTTAGATATATGTGTTCAGTTTTATTCTTAGATAAATGTGTAAGGTTTATCATGTCACGCCCCAACTCAGGGTCGCGTGATCGGCCAGGGTATGTGTCGGTACTCCGAAGCCTACCACATGCACTAAATAATAATATACAAGAAATCATTGTACACCAAGGCAACATGAATAAAAGAACAGTGGCGCAAATCTTTATTAAAATTCAAAACAGTTTTAATAGGTTTCAAATTCGAAGGAAACAACTCAAGTTTCAAAGTCTAAAACAGTTACAAGTTTTTCAGAAACAAAACTACTCAGTGCATGTCTAACAACCCTAATCGACACGACTACGACTATATGACCGCATGCTACGAGATCCACGCCAACATCCGCCCTCTAGTCGCACCATTCCACCAAGTCGTACCTCACCGGTCGGACTCTGCAAAACAACAACAAACAAAATCGTGAGTTCACGAGGAACTTAGTGAGTGGTTCTTTCGACTCTCCACTTAAACCCTAGTATATGATTATGTATGACACTAAATAAATACATAAATATATATGTTGGATGCATTCCTTAGCCATTCAGCCTTACTGAACAACAATGAAAGAACCGGCCATATAAGGCCCTACACAGGCTATAGCAACCGGCCACTATCGGCCTAACCATGCATAATTATATTTCGGCCATGTCCGGCCTTCATAGACATAGAATCAGATATTCACAATCAAACATTTCGCACATAGCGAGTCAATCATCGAGCCCATCAACTAGGGTGTCGTCTAGTCTCAGGAACCCATCAGGTTAGGGATAGCTACTCTCAACCAACTCGGCTCTATCGTCAGCGTGGCCCACTGACGGAATCTCAAGACCCTCCGCCACTCGGATCTAACACCTAGCGTGCCGCTGGTGCAATCTCAAGACCTTAATCACCGCTGAGTCGAGTAGTAGGCATTCCAGCCATCTATACTCCTAAGTAGACTACCTCAAACCACCATACAAAAACAAGTATTCTGTAGTTCCATTCAATAAGTATAAACTACATGTCGTAAAAGTTGGGATGCCTGTGTACCATGTGTCACAACATGTGATCTATAAATAAATCTATTCTACAGCTAATAACCCATTTAACCATATGAATACAAGAATAAAAGAATTAGACCCTGCATTAAAGCAATAAATTTCAGTAAGGAAAGAATTTATCTACCATGGTAAAATTTGAAATATCATCAGTAATTTAATTAGGAAAATTTCAGGAATAATTACTATATGATAATGTCGCTACATATATGGACCAAGATTATAGTTTTTCTCTAATTATGAACTTACCTAAATTTCACCATAGGACCCCTTGTCGATCTAGATAATCTACGTTTCCTACATTCTCTAAAATTCCTAAGTGTGAAGGTTGATTCTTTCTCGGTCACCATTCCATTCCTCCATGATCGGTCAGACCTTGAGCAGGGCATGCCTTGCTCACCCAGGCCTACAATAGTAGGGAAAGAGAGGTTTTGACCATGAACCTAAAAGATTTGACTAGTAATCTACCCTAGTTGATTTCTTGATCCAATTCCCTTCCTCCCTGTTCGGCCGGACCTTGAGCAGGACTCACCTTGATCGGCCGAGCCCCCAACGGTAGAGGAAAAGGGATTTCGATCATCAACTTTAGTGATTAAATAGTAGATCTACATATTTTTAATTAGCAATTGATCTAACAGGATTTAAACCACTCGAGGGAATTGGGGAAATTTTTGGCATGACCTTTCCCCTTTTCTCTCTATTCGGCCGGCCCCTAGATCAACTAAACTAGTCCATCTAAAACAAATCTGGTACATCAATGAAGAAAAACGACGAAGAGATTCAAAAACGTCACCAACCAACAAGATCTTCGCAAGAAAAATCCTCGATCTAGCATTTCTACTTGGTTCGGCCACACGCGTTACCTTGCAATAATGTCCAACCACTGACCTCGATTAGGAGGTGGAAATAGACGAGACAAATTCGTTTCTAATTTTTTTCTCCAACGATGCCACAGATCTAGTGCCGCCCACGAAGCTCCTTCTCTTTCTCATTCTCACCTCGGGCTGCGTGTAGCTCTCTCTTGTTTTGAGCCGTACAACAGCTTGGGGTGAAGAGATAAGTTATCTTCTTCTTTCTTTGATCTAATTACCATTCCTCACTTAATCCTCTTACTTGACTCCACTTAAGTCTGGACCAAACCCCGATTCAACCCGTGAACTTGAATCCAACCCACATAAGTCATCCATACATACAACTATAAAAAGAACATTAATCATAGGTTTAGAATTTAAATTATACCTTTTACTCTCGACGATTTCGCGACTCGATTCGAATCGCTCCTGATCCGATACACTGTACCAATTAAAAATTTTATATTAGGCAAATCTAGGGTATTACATATAATGTGTAAGGTTTAGCACATGATCTTTATCTTCTCCATTATCTAATTGGATTTCATATTCTTAGAGAAACTTTTAGGATGGTGGAAAATTTCAACTGATATATATATTAAATTTGAATAACCACGGGTTTGTATGCTTTGTAAGCATGCCTTGGGTTCTAGAGCATGTGTCAACCATAGAGTCCAAGATCATAATTTTGACTAACCTCATTATTTCATTTGGTTTAATCTTTATCAAACCAGGTAGAAGTAATTGAAAGCAGCTGTATGCACACTTCATTTGAATATCTTCCTTTCCAGTGTGTTATTAGACTTTAAAAGACTAGATAAGGTCCAAAATATGCCTAATTTTTATTTTCTACGAGGAATGAATATAAGTCATCGCACCTAAATTATGGCTCAATCATCTCATTATTGGAACGGTAAAAGAATAAACTGCAAGTCTAAATTATGGCTCAATCATCTCACTTCTATCAATGATTCATGAGTTGGTTTTTCTCGATTGATGTTACTTTTACTAAGAATAAACTGCAAGTCTAATAATAATCCCTTTATTATTTGGTATGTGTTATATGACTACATAATTTGGCATGTGTTGAAATATTTACATATAATTTATTTAAAATATTACTGTATCAAACTTCTAATTACACTACTAAAAAATTGGTCATCTACGACGGATGTAGCCGTCGCAAAATGGTCGCTAAATAGCTTCAGAGACGGCTCGGGCAGTCGCAAATGTTGGTAGCAAAAGCAATTATTGCAGAAAGTTTGCAATCGCGGATGTGGCGGTCGCAAATAAAAATATTCTGCGACCGTATTGTGACGGTGCTAGGTTGTCGCATAATGTGGTCGCATGACATTTGCAACCTTCACTTTGCCGTCGCAATAATTATTTCAGCGACGGTTCTGCGATCACATAATTGATCCCATATGTCGCATAGTTGATCCCATACATGACCCGTTATCCAGTTGGGCCCATTTCCCTTCAGCGCATCCATAGGCGTATCCCGATTACCGCCTACATTTGCCTGCGCCTCATCCCGCCCACGATGGAGGATATCCTTGAAAAGCTTTTTATTGTAAGCTTCCCAAGCATCCTCCACCTGAGCTTGAATGGCGGAGTCCCAAGTGTACCGGGCCTAAAAAAGAAAATATTGATACAATTATTTAAAGCTATCACTGAATTAAAGTAATACAATCTTATATGCAAAAGAAGACTTCCCACCAACTCCTCACAACCTTGGAAGCTATCACAACATAAAGCAGCATAAATCACATGCAAAAGAAGACTTTAGTCTTTATGTAGTATCAGGATTCAAACTTGAATCATGCTCTGCTTAATGAAAGAAAGAAGATAGTAATAATTCATTGGGCATGCCTATTGACAGCATGATATCATTCATGTCTGTTGATGTTTCAAATGCAATCTTTAAATAAATTGAAGGCTACAACAGTTTTTTTTAGCATCAAACAATCATGATCAAGAACATAGCATCAATTGAAGGCTAACTCATAGCAACAATTAATCATTAGTGTTGACCAAGAACACTAGCTAAAACAACAAGAGTAAATATGGAAATATCACTCAAATTTCAAATAATTCCTATAATGCACATGAGTACAGTGATATTTTCCGTTGTGCTAAAAAGATAACATCTCTTGGAAGGTAATGAGACACCAATAGGTAATCTAGAGGTATCTAGATGTGGAACTATTACAAGTCATCACCCCTAGTCCCATTCTCTCTCGGTTATGTAGCTTGAGGTTTATTTTGTTGGATTGATCTCAGCTGGATCCAATCAACACTCAAGCAGAGAGGCTACGAATGAACATGAATGAAAAAGAGGAAAAAGTAATTCATTGATTCAAATCAAAAAACAGAGGCAGCTTTATATATCAACTGCAATGAACACACACAAAGTCTAGAATACCCTCACTTACAATTGTTATTACTTAGCTGACTAAGTACTTTATTAACTAATGAGTATTAAAAGAGCATAAGAAGGTATTACAAAATATAACACTACTTCAACTAATTGAATGTAAAACAAAAGGTAAACTACAGAGAAATGAATCAAGTAAGCTACAAATAAATGAATCCATTCTATACTTCAATACACCCCCGCAAGTTGGGATTGGAGAAAGAATTCTCTAGTCCCAACTTGAGAAATAGATTGGTATGCTGAGTTTTGGGCAGTGGCTTTGTTAAAATATCTGCAGCTTGACTGTTGCTTGAACTGTAAGTTGGTTGAACTAATCGCAGCTGAAACTTTTCTCAAACAAAATAGCAATCCACTTCTAAATGTTTTATTCGCTCATGGAAAACAGGGTTTGCAGTAATGTGTAGGGCACTTTGGTTGTCGCAATGAATTGGTACAGGTAAGTTACATTGTATTCCAATTTCTGTCAACACTTTGAGCACCCAAAGTATTCAGCAGTAGCACTTGATAAAGCCTTCAACTCACTTTCTACACTAGATTTGCTAACTGTTGGTTGCTTCTTGCATTTCCAAGTCACTAGTGCTGAGCCAAACTTCACTAAGTAACCTGAAATTGATCTTCTCGACATGCTACAACTCCCCCAATCAGCATCACAATATGCTGATAGAGAAATAACATTGTTTGCTGTATAAAACAATCCAAGTCCAGGTTCTTTTTTGAGATACTTAAATATCCTGATGGCTGCCTGATAGTGAGACTTGTTAGGTCATTGACTGAATTGGCTTAATGTTTGTACACAATAAGATATATTCGGTCTAGTGATTGTTATGTACAATAGCCTACCTATCAATCTTTTATAGGCAGTGCAGTCATCAAACAAAGGATTCTCTTCAGTCACTACATCATCAAACTTATTGTTTGCTGGCAAATGTGAAGACCTTTATGTGTTCTTTGCATCTCTAGTCCCAATAAATACTTCAGTTCACCAATATCCTTGATCTTGAACTTTATATCCAGAAATTTCTTAAGGTTTCTGATTTCTTCTTCATCAGTGCCTGTTACTATGATATCATCCACATATATCAATATCACAGTCATCAATTCTCTTCTTCTTTTAACAAACAAACATACATCAGATGTGCACTGTGTGAAGCCTTGAGACATGATACTAGCTGATAGCTTCGAATACCATTGCCTACCAGCTTACTTTAACCCATACAGGGACTTTAACAACTGCATACCTTGTTGTCATGTGGATTTCCATAACCAGGAGGCTTGTGCATATAAACCTCTTCATTCAACTCCCCATGCAAATATGCGTTGTTCACATCTAATTGATGTAATGGCCATTTGAAGATGGCAGCCACAGCTAGTAAAATCTTCACTGTTGCCATTTTTGACACTGGAGCATAGATCTCCTGGTAGTCAATCCCCTCAATTTGAGTGAATCCCTTTGCTACAAGTCTTGACTTGTGTTTTTCCACTTAACCATTAGGTTTGAACTTGGTTCGAAACACCCACCTGCATCCAATAGCCTTTTTTCCTGGAGGCAATTCACTCAAACTCCAAGTTTGATTAGTTTCAAGTGCCCTAAGTTCATCTTGCATGGATTCAACCCACACTGGACTTTGGACAGCTATTTCATATGTTTGAGGATCTTGTTGGGTTTCAATGGTGGCTAGAAAGGCTTTGTGTTGACTAGGAATATTGGACATGTCAAGGTATCTCTCAATGGGATATGGAACAGTCCTCTTAGAAGATTCATGAGTGGCTTTTTGAGGAATGGCATTGCACTTGTAGTCCTGGAGTCTTTTAGGCATTTTTTTCTCTATGACTTTTTCTCACATGGGGTGGACTCATTTGAGGTGGACTAGTTGAAACTTCAATAGGTGGGAGCTCAACAACTAATTCATCTTCACTGTTCACAAATGTCACAGTATGCTTTTGAAGTGCTATTTTGTTTCCAAACATCCGTGGGCTCCTGAACATACTCAGTATGCTTGTGGAGATTTTGTGGATTTGTGGGATAAGGTTCTTCATTGGATTGGTGTTCTAGGTATGGCAAGGGAAAGATGGTTTCTTTGACATTTGTTTTTCTAAAAGGGAATATTTGCTCCACAAATGTCACATTTCTGGAAATTTTGATGGTGTGACTTTTCAGGTCATACACCTTGTATCCTTTTTTGCCATGGGGATAACCTATGAACACACATTCAGTGGCTCTAGGCTCGAACTTTGTTCTTCTTTGTTTGAGTGTATTGCTGTAACAAAGGCAACCAAAAGACTTGAGGTGACTGTAATTGGGTAGCTTGTTGTAGAGGAGTTCATATGGGCTTTGGTTGTTGAGCAAAGGAGTAGGTAGTCTATTTATGAGATGAGTGGCTATCAAAATACAATCACCCCAAAATTTTAAAGGAAGCTCAGCTTGGAATCTCAAACTTCTAGCCACCTCTAATAAATGTTTGTGTTTTCTCTCAACCACAGAGTTTTGTTGAGGTGTTTCCACACATGAGCTTTGGTGACCAATACCCTCACTTTCAAGGTATGTTTTCAACGTGGAGTTGAAAAATTCACTCTCATTGTCAGATCTTATGAACTTGACCTTCTTTGCAAACTGGTTTTGGATCATTTTAATGAAGGTTATAAGGATGTTTGGGACTTGGGTTTTGTGAGAAAATAAGAAGGTCCAACAAGCTATTGTAAAGTCATCCACTAATGTCAGGAAATAAAAGCAACCATCATAGGTAGAAGTATTGTGAGGCCCCCAAACATCACTGTGAAGTATTTCAAAGAAACTTGAACTTTTATTCAAGCTTTCAGGAAAAGGTGAAATACACTGTTTGGCTTTAGGGCAAATATTGCAAAAAAAACTTGAATTGCTATTCAACTCAAGTATTACATGAGATAAAAGTTCCATTCTCTGGACAGATATGTGTCCTAACCTAAGATGCCAAAGTGAAGATTTATCTAAATTTACGCTCAGGATATGAGGTTTCCTCTCTTTGCAGTTGCTCACAGGTGAAGCTACAGCTAACAAGTACAAGCCATTTACCTCCTTACCACTCCCAAGAACCTTCTTCGAAGCTAGGTCCTGGATTACAAAATGTGATGGGTCAAAAGTTATTGAACAATTCAGCTCTTTGGTTAGTTTGCTAACAGACATTAAATTGAACCTAAAGGAAGGAACAGTTAATGTATTTGGAAGCTTGATGTTTCGGTTTATATAAGCAGTTCGTATGTTTGACACTTGAGCAGCTGAGCCATTGGGTAAAACAATCTTATCATTGTGGATGGGTTTGGATGAATTTTCTAAAACTATT
This sequence comes from Canna indica, assembly GCA_034359265.1. NCBI lineage: Eukaryota > Viridiplantae > Streptophyta > Magnoliopsida > Zingiberales > Cannaceae > Canna > Canna indica. Next base: position 41,953,787 of record CP136892.1, read on the forward strand.
TGGTTGGATGCTATATGGTTAGTGGCGCCACTGTCTAAAATCTAGTATTTAAAAGTTGAATTTGCAATAGAACATATGAGCATACCTGCCATGTTTACTTGATGCTGAGTGGTGCATTTTTGATCAATCAACTTCATTAGGATATTTATTTGTTCCTCTGTGAAGCCTGTTGGACTAGCCTCTTGCTTGAATTGAGTGCTTGAGCTCTCCTTGTCACCCTCAGTATCTTCAGACCTCTCTGTTTGAATGTTATAAGCTTGCCTCTCATTTGAATTTTGTTCATTGACCTTCTGTTTTCCCTTGTACTATTTGTTTCCTGGATGCCCTGGCGGATAGCCATGAAGTCCGTAGCATACATCTCTTGTGTGCCCTGGTCTTTGACAGTGATCACATAATTTTTTTGAAACAAATGGACCTTTGTTTTTGTTGTACTTGCTGTTATTGTTGGGATACTGATATGTGGCATTTAGGGCCACACTATCAGTGCTCGAATTTGTGTGAGCTCCAACCTGGCGCTGGCTCTCTTCCTGCTCCAACAGTGAATAGACTTGGTTGATGTCGGGTAAGGATTTCATCAGTAAGATCTGCCCCCTAATTCCAACATAACTTTCATTCAGGCCCATCATGAATTGACTGACCCTCCATTTTCCCATATTTATCTTCCCTGTTTCACAGATGCAGAAAGAACCAGCTTCCAACGCATCCAATTCATCCCATATGCCTTTCAATTTGGTGAAGTAATCAGCTATTGACAAGTTCCCTTGTCTGATTTAACTCACGAGCATTCTAAGTTCAAAAATCCTTGGTTCACTGCTTCCACCAAATTTTCTTTCCAATTCGCTCCACATCTTAGCCGCGGAACTTGCATAGATAACACTGGTACTCAAACTAGGAGTTATCGATTGCAAGATCCATGAGCATACCATGTCATTGCATCTCTGCCATAATCTGAACTTTGGCGAATTTTCTTCAGGCACAATTAGGGTTCCATCAATGAACCCTATCTATTTTTAGCCGACAGTGATATAAGCATCGAACGCTTCCAGGGCAAGTAATTTTCATGCCCTAAAAGTTGAACAGAGACGAGGCTCATACTAGGGTTATCATTTCGAAAGAGTACAAAGGGATTGTCTATTGCTTCGACTATCTCCGACGAAGATCCACTATCTGGGGTGCTCTGTGAATCGGCTATCACCGATCTGGCTCCACTCGATTTGCGATTTATGGCCATTTGTGGGCAGTCGCTTTGAGCTTCAGATCTCGGCTACTTCATATCTTTGAGACGATCGATTCATCTTTCCCGCTCTGATACCTTGTTGGATTGATCTCAGCTGGATCCAATCAACACTCAAGCAGAGAGGCTACGAATGAACAGGAATGAAAAAGAGGGAAAAGTAATTCATTTATTCAAATAAAAAAACAGAGGCAACTTTATATATCAGCTGCAGTGAACACACACAAAGTCTAAAATACCATCACTTACAATTGTTAGTACTTAGCTGACTAAGTACTTTATTAACTAATGAGTATTAAAAGATCATAACAAGGTATTACAGAATATAACACTACTTCAGCTAATTGAATGTAAAACAAAGGTAAACTACAGAGAAATGAATCAAGTAAGCTACAAAAAATGAAACCATTCTATACTTCAATATATTTCCCCTAGCCCCCCACTTGTTCTCAGGGTAAGTACCAATTTCCAATTTGCCAAACAATTAGCCACCTTGGCCCTGTTTTCACCCTCATACTAATGTCCTGTTTTCACCCTTAAGTATATTCAATAATGTTCAGTCCACTAATTACAACATGTTACCCGTTCAACAAATGTTTCCATCACTTACCATGATTTTATTAGTTGAATGGTTTCTCAATTATCATTAAGAACTCACAAAGAAAACACCTTGTAAAATTTAGCTAGAAAAAATTACTCAGATTAACTTTTAAGATAGAAGTGATTCATTATCTTCAATCTATTATATTTGAATACTTCCATGAGTTGGAAAACCAAAATTCCGTAATTGATAGACCAACAGTGTAGCCTAAATTATCCGTTTGATCCCTTAAAAGTTCATAATTACAAAGAAACTAATTTACCAAATGAGATGGGCTTTTGCACCCAACACAGGTTCAGTTCTATGTCATGGGAGTAGTTTAACATCGCAAAGGTCATTATAGACTTCAATTGCATCAACAAATTAGCACAAACTACAACAAGTTTAATTAAAGATGGGGAATCTGTAACCACAAGAGTTAAAATGGAAATTTTATTGATAAAAACTACAACACTCACAGTGTCCAAATGCTCACGAGAATCAAAACATCAAATTGATACCGAAAACAGCAGTAGCACCATCTATTCATTCCAATTGTCACTAAACAATAAAGCATGGGAAAAGAAATAAAGAGGACGCAATAATGCCAATACTGAATACCTAGAAAATGTTTTCAGTGAATATAGATCATAACTCGTTGATTAAAGGCCGGGTTGATCTAGTCTTTGGTGTACAAAATGATTTGTTTATCTAGCTTACATGTCTTCAATCACTTGTTGATGTAGGCAATTGACATAAAAAATGATATTAACAAGAATGAAACAAAGATGGAGAGTAATCTTTCCTCTGAGTTGACAAGGATTAAATGACAAACCATGCAATTTAGTTCTTCTTTGAATGCAGGTAATCAATATTGAAATACAACAGGAATGTTAATTCTTCTTTACTTTGTGCAGCATTCTGATTATTATTTTTCGAAGACATGATTGCTTACTTGTCATTCCCTAATCACTAACACAACTCATATATTTCATGTAAATAAAATCGTTGAGAGTGAGAAGCCTTGATGGATTTTATAGCTGAGTCAAAGCCTAGGAAATTATAAAGGGCTTTAAATCACCTCTTCTCCTATCTCTAGTTAGATCAAAGATGGCTAGCCTTGAAGCTTTTAGCTGTCCCAGGCCTAACAAGTTAATGGAAACTATTGGAAATGCTCAGCTTCTGCTTCCAATGAGTAGGTAATTTGTATTACTAATGGAAATGCTCAGCTTCTCAATATTAAAATATTGAGAATATCTGTACTTGATTTCTTTGTTCATTTAAGCCAAGCTTTGGTGCACCAGTTTTAGTAACCAAATAATGTTTTATTTTAACTGGAAATATGCTGTACCTGCACAGTCATTTACTAAGGAAAGGTATCTAATGGCCCATTCTTGCTCTTATGGCAGGAGCTTGACAGATGTGGAAGGAAGATCTCTATAATCCTTAGGCAAATAACTGGACAAGATTCTCCATCCTTAGATAGAGACAAGTAAAATATAGTTGGGTAAATTTATCTAAAGGTTTAATATAAAAATTTGCATCATATAACAATTTAGAGTAGAAGCACAACAAGAAAACATTATCTAATTAGCACGAAAAAACTGGCGCCTGTGGCAGGCACTGGTATGAAATTGGCACCACAGGTGCCGGTTTTAGTGTACGGGCGCCCAGGCGCAAGTAAAAACCGGCGCCAGCCTGTGAGGCGCCGATAAATACCGGCGCCAAATAGTGTGTGAAAACTGACGCATTACATCAGGCACCGGTTTTCAAAAACTGACAGTCTTTGGACGTCCATTTGGTAATTTATTCGCCCTTATTTTTCGACTCTCATACAGACTCTTTTTTGTGCGCCTGGATTTATGTTTAGGCTTCAAAAAAGAGTCGATTTCTCGATTAAAAAGAGTCGGTATTCTAATATTTTGTTGTAGTGAAGAAACCAATTAGAACTTGAACTACGTATCTCGAACTCGATCCATAATAAATATTGATAATGGTTCGACACTCTGGTCCATGAAGTCCACGGCTCATGAAAGAAACTCTTAAGCATAACGGTCACTGCGCAGGCGACATCATCCTGCTGAAATCTACAACTCAAGTATAATAACATTATAAGTAAGTATTCATTATTAACAATTATAATAAATAAATTTTGATACTTACTTTAGACCATTCAGCAATATTCGCCGACGCTGGTCGGACGATGAAGGTACATCACTCCCTAATCTGTGGTGGTGGTGGTATAGCATCTACCACGGCTGGTGCAGGTGGTGGTGGTATAGGTGCAGGTGGTGGTGGTATAGCATCTGCCACGGGTGGTGGTGGTGATGGTGCTGTCGCGGGCGACGGCTGCGGCCGAGATATACCTGTGCGATGAACCTTAGAACGGGCACGTGACATCTACATATAAATGTTGATTAGTGATGTCAACCAATAATATAATATAAATTAATAGAAAAAATATGATATATATATATATATATATATATATATATATTACACATTGGGTCGTTTTCTTCTTCACTTGTCTCTTCATCTTCACAACTATTCTCATCATCTTCGTTCTCTGCGTCATTTGGTTCAACATCAACACTTTCTTCAGACGGACCTTGTGCAACGACTAAATTTTCATCTTCAAGTGTTTGACCCACAACTTCAACTACAAGAGGATCATCCTCCTGATAAAAATCACCTAGTACAAATCTTGTAGTATTATTATCCTCTGCCATTGGATCAATCCTCAATCGTGCCTTAGTCTTACACACTGCCCGCCATTCCAATCAATCTCTTCGTCTGCCTGGATATTTTGTGTAATATACTTATTGTGCTTGTGATGCCAAAATAAAAGGCTCATTCGACGCTAACTTTGATTTGAAATTAACGTCAACAAGCTTATACTTTGGGTGAATTTGACTCCCTCGAGACGATCAGTCAAACCAATGATATTTGAATATCACTATTTTTTTGCACCCAACATATTGAAGCTCAAGTACTTCCTCAAGCAGTGCGTAGAAATCACAATCACAATCAATCCAAGTGGAGCCTTTGACACAAACACCGGCATTCATTGTCTTCTTTGTGGTTGAGTACTCCTTTATATGAAATTTATATCCATTCACAAAGTATCCGTTATAGCATAAGATTAGTCGTGACGGTCCACATGCTATCTCGAGTAATTTGTTGTCTATTTCTTGAATATGTTCACTCGACCAAGTTTTGGACCAATTTGGAAATTCTACGCTACGTTTATCTTGTAATTCTTCCTCAGATATATTCGGTGTTTGTGTACGAACTTCCGTGTCAAATTTTTGAATGAAATGATCAACCTCGGGGTAATTCATCAGTACATATAATTGTGCAAGATGGTACTCATCTTCAGTTAAATATCTCGGTGGACGTGAGCCCAAACCACGACCAGGAAAATAAAATATTGGTAGACAATCTACAGCGTTCACATTTCCCTCATCATCATTTCGGGGTAGATGAGTCAACATTGTGTGCACATTGGACTCGAAATAGAAAGAACAAAAAGTTGATATCTCCTGAATTATATAAGCTTCACCTATTGAACCTTCCACCGCAGCTATATTTTTTATTTTCCTTTTTAACCTCTGCATATACCTCTCGAATAAATACATCCACCGATATTGAACCGGACCACCAACTCTTACCTCGTATGCTAAGTGAACTGGTAGATGCTCTATCGAATCAAAAAATCCAGGTGGAAATATCTACTCAAATTTGCAAAGAATTTCTACAATGTTTTTCGCTAGCTTTTCCATATCTTCGATACGGAGGGCATTGGCACAGATATCTCTGAAGAACAAACTAAGCTAGGTTAATGGACCCCAAATTTTGTCTGGTAAAGTATCGCGGAATGCAATAGGGAGTAGTCTCTGTATGAACACATGACAGTCATGACTTTCCATTAATGATATTTTACCTTCGTTTACATTGACGCATTGAGCTAAATTAGATGCATCGCCATCTGCTAATTTAAGATCTTTTATCCACTGGCAAATATCTTTCTATTGTTGCTTACTAAGAACATAAGAGGCTTTCGATTTCACTTGTTTGTCGTTCACCTCGTGTAGATCTAAATCTGGACGTTTGCAATATACTTTTAAGTTCATTCTTGCCTTCACATTATCTTTTGTTTTTCCTGCAAAATCCATCACTATATTAAAAATATTCTCGAACACATTCATTCAATGAGCATCACATCCAAATTATGCCAAACTAGTAATGAGCTCCAGTAAGGCAGTTCCTAGAATATACTTTTTTTGACCCAATTGTGTCTTTCTCTGAAACCACTAATTCTATCAACCTCTCCGAATGTGATATCCGGTAACACAGAAACCCAAGCTAACATTTGATTACCAAACAAACACAGAGGTGGTTCGTCTTTTTCCACTCTGCCCCTGATGAATTTATCTCTATTTCTCTGGTATGGATGATCAAGTGGCAAAAATTAACGATAACAGTCAAAGTATGAAATCTTTCGTCCATGCCGAAGACTGAATGTTTTTGTTCGTTCCATACAATACGGACAACCAAGCCTCCCGTGTGTGCTCCAACCAAACAACATAGCATATGCCGAGAAGTCACTAGTTGACCACAACAATGCGACGCTCAAGTTGAAATTCCTTTTTTAATGAATATCATAAGTGATGACTCCGTCATCACATAAGTTCTTTAAATCGTCAATTAACGGTCGAAGGAACACATCCAATTCTTTTCTTGGTCCCTGTCACACCCCAACTCAGGGTCATGTGACCGACTAGGGTCTATGACCTACCTTGAAGCCTACTACACACACTGACTAACGAAAAACCGGAATACATAAATAAAAATAATGATGCAGTTTTATTTGAATTCCAAGAAAGTTCACAATTTTATAAAAAGGGAAAGTTGCTCACATCAAGAACCATATAAAACAACACGAGTTTGAAGTCGAATACTTGTTTTAAAACAACAACTCTTAGTGTATGAAAATAACAAATCTAGACATTTAGACTATGACCAGTGGACGCTGCTACGAGATCTACGCCACCGCCTGCCATCCAGCTGCATCATGACTCCAAGCCTCAACTCACTGATCGGGGTCTGCAAAATAAGGAAATAAACTGTGAGACCACATGGGACTCAGTGAATGGTTCTTTCGAACCTCCACACAAATTCCCAATAATCACATATATATATATAAGCAATAAAAATATACAGTTAGATATATAATTTGCTTCTGATATGACAACCGACCTCAAGGATCATCCAGTATAGACCTTACATTCATGTAACCAGCCATAACAACCTACCTAAGCTACATGGCACCTAGCCTGAGGGCCTGCTCATGATCTAGTGGTTCGGCTATAACCAGCCCTACCACACAAAGATAGTAATATACTGGCCGTTCGGCCCACATAACACACAAGTGAATCAATGCAATCTCCGGGCCATCGACTAGGATGGTCTGCTAGTCTCCGAACACCTACCGGGTTAGGGATAGCTAGTCCCACCCAACTAGGGTCTAACACCTAGCGGGCTCGTAAGTGCATCCTCAAGACCCAAATCACTGGCCGAGTCAAGCATTAGTCATTTCGACTATCCATGCTTCTCGGCAGACCATCACAATCACATCACACAAGCAAAGTGTCTAGAGTTTCCTTATATAAAATCTCGAGCGTCAACCCGTGTTCAGCCCTTATTTCAGGCCTTACCATCCGCACACAACTACACATCGGTTGTTCCTTGAGTGTGCAACCTAGCTCATCTACATTCAAGTTTCCATAAGTAACACGTACTTTAGAGTTTCCTACTAGTCATCTATAGTCAATTGCTACTTTTGCTAGTGTGAGCTACATGCCATAAGTGTATAATGTCCAAATATATACGTGTCACAACCCTTAGGTTATAAGGAAGTTAACCTACCACTAATACCATGAATAGCCACATGATTTCAATAAGAAATAATTAAATTCTACATTTAAACATAAAATTCCAGCAAGGTAACATTAAATCTACCATGGCAATTGCATTACTAATATTAGTAATTGAGAAGGAAAAGTCTTGGAAGTAATTGCTACCTTCTAATGTTGCTTAGTGTATGTGTACATATATGCACTAGGATGGTAGTTTTCCTTAATTGATGTCTTTCCTAATTCTCTTTCAAATTCTACTTGCCAATCTAGGTAACCTTCATTTCCTATTATTTTGAGTATTCCTAAACATGAAGTTTAGTTTCTAGAGGTCACCATTTCCCCCATCCTTGCTCGGTCGAGCCTTCAAGGATAGGAACAAGAGGGAAGGACTAACCCCAACCCTAATATCTTGTTTCCAATCTATCCTAATCAAGACATTGATCAAGCCGCACACCCCTTACTCGGCCGACCATTGACATGGAGTTTTCCCTTTGCTTGGCCGAGCCTACTAGGCTTTAGAGGAGGAATTTCAATCATCACTTTCAGTAAGTAATTTATAAATCTACTCGATATGGATTTAAGATCATTCAAAGGGGGTTTACATCCGTCAAGGGAATTGGGGAAAATTTTGGCATGACCTTACCCCTTTTCCCTTTAATTGGCCACCCCTAAAACATCAAGAATCCGAAGAAAACAACAGAGATCCGACGTAATAACAATTTAAACAGTGGTAGGAAGGTCAAGGTACCATGAATCGATGAAAACTTGCGATAAAATCATAACCTAGCAGTCCTAGGGGTTCGGCCACTTGCCTCCCCCAATCAACCATGGAAAACAACCACTCACATTGCTTAAGGAAGAAGAAGGGTTGGACGTTGGAGATCTCGAACCTTCAGATGACGACACGATCTTCGGTGCCGACCAAGAAGGGTTGGAAGGAAGAGAATGCAGTTGTTCTGACATGCATGAATTTTTTGATACCCTAGGCCAAGTCTCTTCATCATCTTTTTCGTCTTATAGAAATTGTCCTCCACTTTGTTATCTTTAGGCAGTGCTTTGTGAAAAAGCTCGAAAAACCAATTATATGCTATCTCAGTTACGTTGCAGTCAGACTTAATGTTTAACATTTGAGTCATTATTGACAACTCTGAATTTTCATCATAGCCTTCATACAATGGTTCATCTGCAGCTTTCAGTAAATCATAAAACTGTGATGCTTCAGGATTTGGTAACACTATTTGAATTTCTGGTTGTACTTGTGGCTCACACTCTATATCCATTATCGCTTCAGTACTTGACGACTGACCTCCTAATTCTGTGTGAGGCATTGGCAACCTTTGGAATTCACAACCACCCAGACCATCCAAGATAATATTTCGATACGGCTGCTCAACAGATGTTGTATGAGTTGCGGACGAAGATGCAATATTAGGCGACTGGCCTTCTAATTCATACGACGACATGCCTACGAATGACTCCCTGTGTAAAATCCCTCGATAGTAATGATTCATGAAACCATTTCTATATAGGTGCAATGTCACTGCCCGTCAGTCTAGGAAAAATAAGTTGACACACCGACGACAAGGACATCTGATTTTGTCAACACTAACAAATTACGGATTTGAATATGCGAAGTTCAAAAATTCCTTAACACCGCTCTTGAATTTTTCAAGTAAACCTCTATGGTACATCCGACGGTATATCCAACTACGATCTTCCGTCATGATTTTGTACGTGATATATCACAACAATTCCTTCTTTAGAAATCTTCATAGGTGGGGTGGTCCTATCCATTCGGGAATCAAATTATTCTACTTGCATTTAAATATTCTTTTTGACATTCAATTTCAGTTGAAATTCCAGCAGCATTTCCCTACAATTCTCCAAGTATGCATATCATCTGGGTGCATTTAAACTGAAATGAATGTTAAAAAAAATATTTAAACTTAAATGGAGAACAAGGGATATCTGCTAGAATTTCAAACTGAAATGAATGTTAAAAAAAATATTTAACTGCAAGTAGAATAATTTTGATCCCAAACTATCCGATCAAGGATAATTCAGAAATCATAAAGAATCTATAAGTTTTGTACTTCTTATAGACGGCGATACGATCTCCGAACGGATCTAAGGTATTGTAAAAAAATTTATGATCCAATGGTCGATAAATTCATGTCACTTTATCTAAGGTATTGTAAAAAGATTTATGATCCATTATCAACTCGTGAATCATAATATTATTTTCAATTTCGATCCTAAAATTATACCAAAAGATTTTCATGAATTAACGACATTGTATATTGGGGTGAAAGTGAATGGCTTCAAAACAAGATTAATTAAAATTAAAATTAAAATGGCATTGTGTAAGACCCGAAAAAATTTCTTAATATAAAAATCTATTTTGGTGTAGCACGCCGAACCCGGGGTTAGTCGAGTCGAGCCTCGGAATCATCTCGAGTAGAAGGTATAACTCGACTAATGATGTATGAAGTTAAATTGGTTTAATGGCTCTTTTTTTTTATGTATTTGTACCTTAATTGAATTAAGATCGAGTCGTGTTACGGATAGAGTCGAAACCCATGTCGAACTCGGACTGAGTCGAGTCAGTGTTAAGTTGTAAGGGCAATTAAGGTATGTTAGATGAGGAAATAAAATCCCTCATCATAGCTGCCGTGCAGCTCATCTAGGAGCCGCACAAAGCAGCGCATAGGAAGAGGGGGAGAAGGAGCAAGGAGGAGAGATCTTGGTCGATCCGGAGATCGCGTCGTCGCCAGATGATTTGAGATCGCCAACGTCCGATCCTTCTTCTTCCTCAAGCAAAGGTGAGTGGTTAACATGTTTTTGAAGGGAGGCGGGTAGCCGACCCTATGGATCTTGGAATCGTGTTTCTCCGCGAGTTGTTTTGCCGATCAACGTGTTCTTTCGTATTGAAACTTAATCAATTTGTGTACCTGCAAATTCGTACTTTCAAATCATGATTTTCTTCCTTCAAGATGGGCTGGTCAAGTCGAGGAAAAAGGGGAAAGGTCATGCCGAATTTTTCCCCAATTTCCTCGCTTGTCTTGAAACTTGTAGATCGCTTTATGTTCGTTATATGTTGGATCTTTGTATTGATACTTGTGTTGTTGTCGCAACATGTTCACCTCCCTTAGAGGGCTCGGCCGAGCAGGATGTTACCTTGCTTCGAGTCAGCCGAGCAATGGAGAGGGGTGGAAAACTCGGGGCTAGCGGATCTATACGCTGGATTTCATATTACGTCGTTTTGAATTCCTACTTACATGCTTAGTGTTAGGTTCAAATTATATTATATGATTGTTGTCCATCTTGAGAATTGATAGCAACTGTAGATCTATATTCTAACGATTATAGAAATGTTCTTGCTAATGCATATATGGACATAATAGTTATAGTACATGCATCATAGGAAAGGTTTCATTGAATTTCAGATATCATGTTTAATTGTTGCTGTGTTTTTTAGATATTCCTTATTGGTTTAATCCATGAAATGTTTCATTAATTGTTTAAATTCTTTATTTTTGAATCATGTGACTATACATAGTATGTGACGTGAAGTAATTCATCTATAGCTTATATGTTGTCCCATTTTGTTATTGGGTACATTTTCAAGTTTATGACATGTATTTCACATTAGCAAGGATAGTATATTACGCTAGATGATTAACATGAAAAATATGAGGTGTGTGCTATTTATGGAAACTCAAAGGTAGACTAGTTAGGTTTTACACCTAAGAAATAATTAGCGAGCAACAGTGCACGCATGTTTTGACCCGAAAATAAAGGGCTGAACATGGTCGGACGCCCGGGATTTTAAACAAGGAAGCGCTAGGACACTTGCTTGTGTGATGTGTTTGTAATGGTCTGACGAGATGCCTGAGTAGTCGGAATGACGAATGCATGACTCGGCTAGTGATTGGGTCTTGAGATATCACCAGGGGGCCCGCTTGGTGTCAGACCCAAGTTGGGTGGGACTAGCTATTCCTACCCCAGACGGTGTCCGGAGACTAGTAGACCCAAGTTGACTTCATCTTGATATGGTGTGGCCCGAGCGGCCAGTGTGATTCTACCTTGTATGGTAGGGCCGGGTATAGTCGGGATTTGTAGATCATAAGTCGGCCTTAAGGGCCAGATGCCAAGTGGCTTAATTAGGTGATTATGGCAGGTTTCTCTCACATATGGTCTATACAGAATGACTCACGGAGTCGGTAGTCATATCAAAAGTAACTTACCTCCCTGTATATATATTATGTTGCCTTATATGTTTATTCATGCCTTATCGAGGATTATGTGGAGGTTCGAAAGAACCGCTCACTGAGTCCCAAGTGGACTCACGGTTGTTTCTTTTTGTTTTGTAAAGCATGATCAATGATTTGAGGCTTGTCGTCATGGTGCAGCTGGAGGGCAGGCGGTGGTGCCAAATCTCGTAGCGACATTCTTTAGTCATAGTCCAGTTGTTGTGTTGTCGTTTTTCCTACACTCACAGTTATTATTTTTAAAAAAACTTGTAATAAACTTTGAACTTGAGATGTTCCCGTTTATGACAATGTTAGCTTTTATTCTTTTATTTAAAAAATATATTTGTGAACTTTGAAAAGTTAAATAAAATTTCATTGTGGCTTCTTTTATTCGATGTGTTCTAGTTTTCTTAATGGTCAGTGTAGGTAGCAGGCTACAGGGTAGTATGTAGACCCTGGCGGTCACACGACCCACAGTCGGGGTGTGACACATTGGTTATTTCGGAATACTGTACAAGAAAGCGGGACATATAACTAAAATTATCATCCCTAAATAATGAATTGCTAATTAATTGCTAAAATTATATAATCTGTTCTAATTAATTGCGCTAAGATTTTCGCAATTATATAAAATTGTTTTATTTCAATAAATTGAACTAGTCAAATTGATTATCCAGTAGCTTAATCAATTGAACATTGGACAATGAATTGAAGTATGTACTACTATTGGACAATGAATTTGATAAACACTACACCCATGCCTTGGTGTGTATATTGCCACAATGTAAACTTGGTGGGTTAGCTAGAGAGATCTGCTCTCTTTAGTTAACTAATTAAAGATGATAAAAATGAAATATAATATTGAGGTTGCAAGTTTGTTAATGAGAGATCTGCTCTAAAAAATAACTTATCGAAGTATTCATTTTCTTTTATCCTATATAACATACATAAATTGGATACTCATAAGTTTGTTAATAAGATGCATGCTTAGCATACTGAAGGGTAAAATTGGATGCAAAGAGACAATTCAGTGTAGATGTTTTTACCTTTGCGACAAAGTGCTAAATAAAATATCACATTTTTTTCTGATGCTTTAGCAACACTTTCGACTGTGCCCTGCATAGATGCAAAAAGCAATCAATCAATATCAATTTACTAAATCAGATAACATCTAAAATATATGGCATGAACAATACTAGATTACCAAATAATTAAACTTGCTACAAGAAAGTCAATATTTGCTTAAGCTGATAGGTAATTTTTACCAACAAACTAGTATAACCAATAAGCTGATCAGGGGCTTAGTTAACCACATATTCTTTTATAAACTAGTATACAAAAGAAATACAGACAATTGCTAATTGAAAGAAGCATAGTGTATACTAAACTTGTGTTCTGAAAAAGTCGCCATTAAAATACATAACCTTTCTTTTTATTTCATGACATTGACATCTTTTGGGGATTGGGAGAATAAATGGCATTGATGTCTCACTCAAGATGGCTACTAACATTTTCTTTTTAGTCCTAATTCCAGATGCTCATAGTTTCAAACATTTTACATCTGCTTTTTGGACAAAACTTTTTAAAAAAGACAATTGTAATGCACAATGCTCCTGCCAATCTGGAGTCTAGCGAGAGTCAATTTATGCAACCTTATGCATGGATGACAAAAGGGCTGCTTCTGCAACTCAAGCCTTGGGCTCCAGATTGCAATCATTGCATTTAGACTAACTTGCATCAACTATTTGTTGCAGTTGTCTTCAACAGGGGACAAGCATGATGAGATAGATTTTGAGTTCCTGGGGAATGAAACTGGACAACCCTACATCATCCACACAAACATATTCATACAAGGTGTAGGAAATAGAGAAGAGCAATTCTACCCTTGGTTTGATCCTTCAGCTGATTTCCACAACTACACAATCCACTGGAATCCATCCTTGGTTGCGTAAGTTTTCCATATGTTTGGATCATATCAGTGCAACAACAAGAAAGAAATAAAAGATTACTAGCTTTTCTCCTATGCTTCATCTCCAATTCCCATGTTTAGGTCAAACAATGTTCTTGCTCAAAAAAAAAGTTCAACTAATGATATATACTCAATTGCTGGTGGTTTGTTGATGGCATTCCGATTAGGGTTTTCATAAACTATGGGAACTATGGAGTTCCATTTCCTAACCAGCAAGCAATGAGGGCCTACTCCAGCATCTGGAATGCTATTAACTGGGCAACAAGAGGTGGACTTGTGAAGATGGACTGGAATAGTGCACCATTTATAGCATACTACTTGTACATGCAGCTGAGAGCTTGTCCATTTATTGACTGGAATATGTCTCACTCAAGATGGCTACAAAACATCTTCTAGAATAAGGATTCATGTTGGCAGTGATAGGAGGGAGACTGGGGCAGAGGATCGATGGGAGAGGATGTTGGCAATTGCGTGTAAGGAAAGAGATATATATATAGAGAGAGAGGGAGAGAGAGAAAGATGGAGACTCGAATGCACCTGGGCGTCGGCAGCTTCGAACGGCGGTGAACAGGTAGCTTCGAACGGCGGAGAACAACTTCAGATGGGTGAGGAGGCGCGACTGATTCAATTTAGGTCTTTTGCGAGAGAGAAAAAAAGAAGGCGGGCGGAGCCGATTCAGATTTGGGTGTATAGGACATCGGATTCGGGTGTTTAAAATCTGACGACTCTGCGACCACACCTGCGGTCACAAAAATCCGATCGTGATGCGGTCGCCAAACCGTCGCTTAATTGCGACGGCACTTGAAGCGGTCGCCAAACCATCACTTTTTTGCGATGACAACTTAGGCGGTCGTAGAACCGTCACATCTACGACCGCAACTAGAGCCGTCGTAGATGAGTCGTCGCTGAAATCCATTTTTTAGTAGTGTTATTGTTTTCTTTATTTTTTTGTAGCTTGGACGCATGTCTCGCGCGGATGATAGTTGATTGAACAACCATTCATCTTTATAATTTTAGTGAACTTTAGAAGTTTGAGATTTAAGTGAATTTTAGAAGTTTGAAATTTAGGTGAACAAACTTATACATATGTGAAGTGTGGTTGTTTAAGTTGCAATTATATAATTTTATTAATTATAATATTTTTAGTTAAAAATATATTGTCTCTAATCCTAATTAGTTGTTTGAATAAAATTAATTGCCTCTACTTAATTTTTGTAGGCAATTAAATATTTAAGTTATCTATTAATTAAATATAATGCGAAAAAATTAGTCCAATTTTTAATTTAGAGTCAATTAAATTTATTTTTATTAAAGTCAAATATATATGCCTCTATTAATATTTTTAGAGACAATTATGTGTATGCTCCTAATGATATTTATGTATATTAAAAACAAATATATATGTCACTAATAATATTTTAGAGGCAAATATGATACATGCTCCTAATTGTGTTTGTATATTAAAGACAAATATATATGCCTCTATTAATATATTTAGAGGCAAATATATATGCCTCTATTAATATTTTTAGAGGCAAATATATTATGTGCCTCTAATAGTATTTATATATTAGAGGCAAATATATGTGCCTCTATTATATTTGTAGAGACGAATACATTATAGGTCCCTAATATTTTTAGGGATAGGAGCTCTAGAGACGAACAATTTTATTTGTCTTTAAAAGTTATAGAAGCAAATATTTAACTTTTAGAGATAAATTTGGTTGTCTTTAATTATTGTCACTTTTGTTGTAGTGAGACATCGCCTTTACCCACAATATCTAAGGGCTCATCATCTGCAAGGTACACCTTTTCGAACATGCCAGAAACATAATTATTGAATAATTGTTTGCGCGGACTAGCAAGGAATGATGCACCTGAATCGAGATGCCACGAGTCAGTACCATTGTCCACGTTGCAAATCAGAACATCTGCGATGTCCTCAGTAATAGTGTTTGTTGAATCATCATGTTGATTCTTCTTCTTCTTCTTCTTCTTCTTTGGTTCCTTGCATTGGTTTCTGAAATGACCTATCTTGTCGCAATTCCAGCAAGTTATTTCTTTGTGATGCCTAGACGGACTACTCCCCTTAGATTTGGGTCTGCCCTGGCTTCGATGAGGATTTCTACCCCTGGCTTCGATGATGAAGGCAGAACTTGAAGATTCACCTGAACATCCACGTTGAGAATCAAGTCACGAACTTCAGACAACTTTAGCTTTTGATCTCACGTCGAATTGCTCACCGCAGTCACTGTTGCTGACCAACTTTCAGGTAGCGATGACAACAAGATCAATGCTTTAACTTTGTCATCAAACACGATCTTCACCGAGCTCAATCGATCTGTGATATCACTGAACTCGTTGATATGTTCTGTAACAGATGCACCCTCAAATATCTTCAAATTGAATAAGCAATGCATCAGATATACCTTGTTTGGAGCAGAAGGCTTCTCGTACATATCTGATAATATCCTCATCAAACCCTAGATAGTCTTTTCATTGATAATGTTAAACGCAACATTTCGCGCCAGCGTCAATCAGATCACCCCAACTGCTTGGCCATCTAACAGATCCCAATCTTCTTGCTTCATGTTATCTGGTTTCTCCCCCGATAGTGGTTCGTGCAACTTCTTCAGGTACAGATAATCCTCGATCTGCATCTTCCAGAAACTGAAATATGTTCCATCAAACCTGTCGATCTTCACCTTCCCATCTTCTAACGCCATCTCTCCCACGAATTCTTTGCAAACCTGATTGCTTTGATACCAGTTGGTGGGAATAGATCTAGCGACATAGACAAGAAATGAGAGAAAAATGAAACACACAAAAGAACACACAAGATTTACGTGGTTTGGTGAAATTGCCTATTTTCAAGACCGCACTAGAAGTTCTTCACTATTAGGGTTTTCTCAGATACAAGACAAATATTAAATGTGAGTTTATATAGGGCGACACAGTCCCACAGCCCAAAGGGCCCAAAAAAATCTTTAGGGGCTCCGCCCCCACACCCCTGGCAAGGGGCGCTGCCCCCCTTGACCCTCGCCCTAGCGGGGCCGCCGAAAACTCTGCGTAGCGCAACATAAAAGGGTTTGGGTAGATTAGTCGCCACACATCCCAACAAGAGTGCCTCTACCTTAAAGCTAAGGAACTCTAAAAGTTATACACAAGTCAAACCGAAGGTGTCACCCACACCTTGTTACAAACCGATTTTGAGTTGAAATGAAAACAACGAAACAACAAGTAGAGAATGCAAGGAGAAAAACTTAAGTAAATCACAAACACTTAGTGAAACTTCTACTTGATGTCTCTTAGAACTCCAAGCCTTAGGATTATGTCCACACCAAGTTTGAGTGCTTGAGAGTGAAGGAAGACAATGAGAGATGAAAACTAGGATTTGCATTTTAAAATCATTCTTTAAGGCTCAAGAGAATGTTAGATAGCTAAATGGAATAGTTGGAAGCCTTAAGAAGGGAGTTGTGGGTGTATTTATAGAGTTGATATTATAGCATGGAAGAAAAGAGCCGTTCAAGCCTTATCTAATTTGAAAGAGTTTGGGGCATTCTAAGAATTCTGGGTAGTTTTTAAAAATTACTGAGGGGTATTCTTGAAATTCTAGGTAGTTTAAAATTTTCTAGCCTTTCAAGCCTTATTTTTTTAGGTTAACGATTTTTAAAAATTCCTTTAAAATATGTCTTTAATTTATTTTTACGTAAGGAATAATTATCAGAACTTTTGATTGCAAGAAAATATCTAAATTTTGCAACCCTTCAAGGATCTCCCTATACTTTTTAGAAATTTTCAGGGCCATTTTTTGACTTTTTCTACTAAGGCTTAGGAACATTTACAATAAAAGAAATTACGTCCTAAACTAATTATGACATGCTTGACTTTGAAGCCTTCGATTCTTGATTTTTCGTGATTTTTCCGACAAACTTCGGATGCGTATCGTATGTCCAACCTAAGACCAAACCTTGATGAAACTATTAAAACCATGTTTGTTATCATCAAAACTAAGAGTATTGCCAATGTTGAACCTTTGGGCCAACGTTTTGTTACATACATCCTATGTTGAATATCTACACTAGGGGGAGGGGGGGTAGATAGTGTGTATCCCTAGTTTTTAAGCTAATTTCAAATTTTAATGAATTTCTTAATTTTGAGTGAATTGGATACTTTATAAAATCGGAAGCAAGAAAATCAACACAAATTGAAACAATGCAAACACACAATAATTTATGGTGGTTCGACAACTCCTCCTGCCCCACTATCTAAGAATCCCGCTTAGGATTTTCAACGCAATTCCAGTAAATTTTGAGTTCCTTACTATTGAGGACTTTTCACCGAAAAGTCTCCATTCTCACATCGAAAGCACTTTCCCACATCGAAAAGTCTCCGCTTTCACGCCGAAACACTTTCCCATCTCAAACCCTAAACGACACTCTAAACTTAGATTACACGAGTGATTTTACGTCTCTACACCAAGACAACCACTGAATCATAAACCTAGAACACTAGGTTTACACAAATGATAATCTCAAGTAAATAACCAATAAATACAAGTAAATGAGAGCAAAACTTTAAACAAATACGACTTAGCTCCCAAAATAGATTCCTAGTCCCCTTCTTGATGCCTCAAAGATGAATAGATCAAAGTTCAAAGGCGATCTCAAGAAACATTGTGTCGGAAACTAGGGCTTGAAGAAGAATGACTCAAGAAGGCTTAAGAGGGCTCAAATGATGTCTCAAGGTGTTCAACCACCATCAAGGAAGGCTAGTATGATGTGTTGTTGCCCTAAGATTTTCAACCTTCATCTTAATTTTAGTTTTTATGATAACAAACATGAGACTAATGTTTGAGAAAGAAATGTTTTTAGGTTTCATATTGGTTTGCGTGCGATGTCCACGATCGAAGATATCGGAAAAATCAGAGAAATCGACAAGGACGTTCGTCGACGGTCGGATTTCGTCGGAAAGATAGAGTTTAGATTTAGGGTGTCTAGTATACTTGTATAATCCTCTATTTGATGCATAAGAACTCAAAAATCTGAAACCCAAACTCTGAAAACTTGAAAATTGCATTATGCAACCGATCTTCTACGACTGATCTGCGACCATTCTATAACAAATCTTTTGAGACCGGTCTACGACCGATCTATGGCGGGGTGGAAGCCAATGGCTCCTTTTCGAACCGTTGAGTGCCTTGACTCGAAGTTAGTCACATGGCTTCCTATAAAGTGATGTCCCATGCCTTCCTTTGCCCCTATTCATCACTCTTACCTTACTCGAGACATCCTTTGATCATTTCTAAACCTCATTGAGCCACATTTTTTGTGAAACCCTAGCTTGAAGCCAAAAACCATTGATTGGGCCTTGTCTTCATTGTTTCATCATCAAAGGCATCAAGAGGATGCTAGGATCTTATTTTGGAGCTAAGTATTGTGTTGATTGTGTTTTACACTATTTATACTTGTATTTTGTTGTTATTTTCATTGTACATCAAGTTGTGAAAACCTAGGGTGCTAGGTTTGTGTGTATGGTGGTAGCCTTGGTGTAGAGGTCCAAAGCCACCGGTGTGATTAGTTTACTAGGATTAGTTGTGTTGTCCTTAGTAGAAGAGGTGTTGGAGGTACCCTCGAGTGCAATGGTCGGTGGCCTTAAGCTTGTAAATCCTCTTGCATGAAACAAATTGATCTAGTAAAACAAAGTTGGAAAGCCTAAGCGGGGTGCTTAGGTAGTAGAGTAGACATTAGGGCTACACCACTATAAATCTCATTTGTGCGTTGATTACTTATTTGTTCGCTTCCACATTCATCTAGTTGAATTGACCATTAATCTAAAGATTGTAAGAAACGATTAAAACCAGATCAAGGTTAAAGTTTAGTAAACACACTATTCACCCCCCCCTCTATTGCCATTCGACTTACATGGGGTAAAGTTCGGGTCCAACAGTTTGAAACGGCTAGAAAAGGCTCATTCGACATTTCGGTCGATCTTCGATTGAATTTGGGTCAACACAAAATTGCCCGAGATTCGACCAAAATTGCTACTGGACTTTCGAGTAGCATTTCGATCCCAGACCAATGCTCGATCAGCTTAGGATCGGCCAAGAACCATATGATAATTAGTAATTTTGTTGATTACTGATTTTTCAGCTGATTCTTGATTCTAGGTTTAGATTTTGAGTTTTGAGCGTTCCAGTCATCATAATGAGGGAAATACAATAATTCCAAACACCCTAAACTTATACACAATTTTTTAATTGACGATCGCGCGGTGGTCCACATCCTTCTGATTTCCTTCCAATAATGCGTTGAGTTTCCGATCGGGGATGCTTCGCGAAAGTCCACTCTGAACCTAAAAGCATTGAATAATAAGCATGAATTAAGTCTAACAAGGGTGCATGAATTGAAAGGAAAGAAAGTGAATGATCTACGCATGACTCCCATATCAATATACATATCTAATATATGTCATTCTTAGGTTATCAATGATACATGCATATCTATGTCATTCTTATGCTATCAATGATAAGTTCCTGTTAACAACGTACCAAGAGTAAATCAATACAAGCACTATGGAGGGTCATGAAATATCAATCATGATACCCTTTTTGGCATCAATAAACATGGGCATATCAATATCAACCAAGAAAACATAAGATCCCCAACAAATGTACGTCTAATGTGATATTATTGCAAGATGCTCATATCAACAAACTCTCATCATCTAAGGTGCATGAAAACAAACTCTCGTCAATGTGACAACTCATCAATAATAAAGATAGCTTCATAAACCATCAAAGTGACAGAATAAGATACAAGGTTCATAAGTCAAAGATCCCACATACAAGTCTCATAACTGAAAGAAATAGTGCCCTTGAGCCAATCATATGTTGATGTGTTTAGGGACTATTTATGGTTAACGAATAAATGAGACATCTTTTCATCATATGCTGCATCTTTTATTATTAATGGATTGTGATGAATCCCATGAACTCAGGCAAATGATTCTAAGGCCATGATGAAATCAAACTAGTGAGACTTAGAATCCATAGGCCCTAGTTCTAAATGTTCCTAGCCATAGGATCACCGAGTAGGGGTCGGTGATTCCGGCAAGACTAGTGCACTTGGTACATATCCTATATGATAGGGGTAGTTGATCTTGCAGTTACCTATGAAGTGTCATTAATTTATAAGTGTAGGTGCTCATTGGAGAATCAGTTCACTGAACGGACCCGCTCGAGGAATGCTTAATGGAATCCTTACATGAGTGTCAATAGGTTGTTCCTTATGTGATAATGGGTGCAACCAATCCTTGGACGTGTGGTTACCTTGTGATTGACAATCTATTCTATCGCTTAGGTGCTATCCCTACATAGCTTGCAAAGTCGTGTGTCAGGTGCTACTAGGCAATGTAAGTCGAATGGCCTACACTAGAGGGGCGGGGGGGGGGGGGGGGGGGTGAATAGCATGTTAACTAAAAACTTAACCTAAATCCAGTTTTAATCTTTTTCTTGATTACTTAGGTTAATGCACAATTCAACTAGTAGATGTAGAAGCTATTGGCTTAAGGGTCTCTCTTAAGCCTTGATCTTTATTTTGATGATAACAGACAAGTATTTAATCTATATGTGAAGTTCTGAGTTCAGGTTGAGGTTGCGATAAGCATGCCAAGTTCGTTCAAACGAAACGAAAGAATAGATTCTCAAAGAAACAGAAGTAGAAAACGTCAAAGAAATACTTGGACTTAGATCAAGTAGAAATCATGTAATATACCCCTAGGATGATTTTATCTCAAGCCAAGTTGAAACTTGGTAACTAAACCCATAAAAAAGCATGTAACAAAAATCAAGTAGAAGTCAGCCTGAACATGAGTTCGGTCGACCGAACATGGCAGATCTTTGGCTGCAGCCTATTCGATCGATCGAATGTTGCGAAAAAATGGCAATAGCCATTCGGTCGACCTATCGGTCGACCAAAGTTGCTGAAGAAAACGCAGAAGGCTGCATCGGTCGACCGACCGAAGCCAAAATTTGGCAGAAGGGTCATCGGTCGACCGAATTTAGGATGGTGAAGTTGCGACTCCTTCGGTGGACCCATCGGTCGACCGAACAGAGCTAAAAACCCACAGAAAGGGTAGTGGTCGATCGGTCGGTCGACCGACGATTGACCAAATGGGCTGTAACGACTATTTTTCTACTCGTTGAGTCGCCGTTCAGCTGAGGGGTTATAAATACCCCTCACCCACATTCTTAAAAGCTTCTTTGTGAAATTATTGAGCATTCAAGAAGTGATTAAAAGCCTTCAAAGCGGTTGATCTGCTGTGCCCTAATTTTTGGCCAAATTCTTCTTCAAGCGCCTGTTTTCTTCAACTCTGCTGCAACTCCAATGCATTCTCTAGTGAGTTGAAGGTGTGAAGGCTTGGGAAAAGAGCTTTGGTTTTTCTTTATATTCTTAAGGTCTTTTACATTGTATTTGATGTTTTATTTCAAACTGGTTTTCCATCTGTAATAGCTGCTAGGTGTGCTAGGGAAACACTTAGAGAAAATTTTGTAGAATTGTGTTTTGCCTAGGCGAATAGGTTTGAGGGGTTCTCAGAGTGGTGAGAAGAGTGTCATCGTTGTATTCAAAGGGAGACACAAACTTTATAAAGTAGTGGTTAGAAATCCTTAGTGAGGAGCCAAGGTAGTGGAGTAGGCAGTTGGCCGAACCACTATAATTCATCTTATCTGCATTGATTTCGATATTTGCTCATTATTGTTCTTGACATTTGAACACATCTATTGTTAAGATACATTTGCACTTAATTAAAGTTAAATTGAGTAAAAAAAAAAAATGAGTAAATATAAAAGGGACAGACACTATTCAACCCCCCTTCTAGTGTTAGATTTCCATCAACAATTGGTATCAGAGCTTGGTCGTAGGTCAAGATTTAACCATCTTCCCTACAAATTAAAAAGTCTAGTGAAATCCAATTAGCTCAAGGGTCCTCTACCCTTACTCCACCACTATTCGATGGAAACAACTATGCCTACTGGAAGATCCGCATGAATGGCTTCCTACAATCTCTAGGCATGGATGTGTGGAGGATGATTTTAGTAGAGTATAAGCAACCCGATAAGGATATGGATAAATGGGACCAAGAAGAGATTAGACACTTCAATGAAAATGCAAAGGCCGTCAATGCATTATATTATGGCCTATCAATTATTGAATTCAATAGGATTTCTACCTGTAAGTTTGCATATGTATTATGGAAGGTCCTAGAGACCACACATGAAGGGACTTCACAAGTAAAGGAATCCAAAATAAATTTACTCATGCATGACTATGAAATATTTAAAATGTTATCACATGAATCCATTGATGCCATGCATACTAGATTTCAAAATATTACAAATGGCTTAACTAACCTTGGTAGAGAAATAAGGGAAGAGGAGAAGGTAAGGAAGCTCCTCCGTTCCCTTCCAAAATCTTGGGAGCCCAAGGTCACAACAATCATGGAAGCTAAGAACTTGAGTACCTTGAAGATCACCGAGCTAATTGGGTCTCTCATGACACATGAGACCCACATAAAGCAATATCAGGAGGAAGATGCCCCCAAAGGCAAGACCATTTCCTTAAAAGCATCACATCGAGCAGAAGAGTCGTCCTCATCCGAGGAAGAGACAGATGACTTTGAAGAAATGGCGATGCTATCTAGAAGGTTTATGAGTTTCATGAGGGGAGGCATGAGGAAGGGAAGAGGAGGCTACACATGCTACCATTGCAATAAGACCGGGCATCTAAGGAGGGATTGCCCACTTCTAAAGATAGCTTCCACCTCCAACCCTCACAAAAAAGAAAAATACAAGAAGAAGAAGAAGAAGGCAATGATGGCCACGTAGGATAAAAGCGAGACCTCATCGAGTGAAGAAGAAGCAAAGAGCACAAAGGTAAATCTTTGCTTGATGGCAGATGATGATGAGGTAAGATTTATTTTTGGTGAAGTTTCTTTTACTCAAGAAGAGCAAGAAGATGAATTTGAACAAATGCATGATGAATTTAATGCCATTAGGAGAAAATTCAAAGACATCAAAAAGGAAAATAAATCTTTAGAGCTTGAGAATGAAAGTTTATTACTTTCATGCAATGCCTTAAGAAAAGAAGTAGACACCCTTAAGGAAGAGACATGCACCCTAGAGAAAGCTAAGAAGGACTTAGAAATTGACAACCAAAAATTAGAAAATGAAAACAAGTATTTAAGTGATCAAGTAGAGCATTTGAATAATAGCATGCTAACATTGAAAAATGAACTTTGCATGCTTAATGAAAAGATGACAACCGTACAAAATACCATTCCTATGGTTGTCCATAAAAATAAATCATCACACTCCCATGCTCACACACATACTAGAAGAAAATTTAATGGAAATTGCTTTTCTTATGGCATATTTAGCCATATGGCCAAGGAGTGTGCTTTGAGGAGGAACCCACATGCAAGATTTACATGGGTTCCCAAAATGACTAACACTCAAGGACCCAAGAAAATTTGGGTACCTAAGATGGTTTCTTCTCCTTTTGTAGATGGAGAAGCATCCTCAAGCAAATAGAAGCACCTGGATATTGGATAGTGGTAGCTCAAAGTAAATGATGGGTGACATCAACTTATTTGCAACTCTATCAAGCAAAGATGGTGGACATGTCACACTTAGAGACAATGCCAAGGTAAGATTGTTGGCATTGGTGACATAGGTATACTCCCTTACCCATGCATTATGAATGTTTTATTAGTTGATGGGTTAAAACATAACTTGATTAGCATATCACAATTATGTGACAATGGATACATGATTATTTTTGAAGCATCTAAATGTATCATTAGAAGTGAACCTTCAAATGATATCATGTTTATTGGAAATAGGCAAGAAAATATCTACACCTTAGAATTAAATGTCTTGCCAAATCCCCATGTTAGATGCTTAGTTGCCATGGAGAATGACTCTTGGTTGTGGCATAGAAGGCTAGCACATGCTAGCATGAGCCTCATCCAAGAGATATCTAGGAAATAATTAGTTAAAGGCTTATCTAAGATCAAGTTTGAAAAAGATAAACTTTGTGATGCATGTCAACTAGGTAAGCAAGTCAAATCTTCATTTCATAGCATTAATCAAGTTAGTACATCTAGAATTATTGAGCTTGTTCACATGGATCTCTTTGGTCCATGTGATGTAGCTAGTCTAGGTGGAAAGCTATATTGTTATGTATTAGTTGATGATTTTTCTAGATTTACATGGGTTTTCTTTTTGGCCAAGAAAAATAAAACTTTTAAGTTTTTCAAAAAGTTTGCAAAGAAAGTTACGAATGAAAAAGGAGTTTCAATTTTAAAAATTAGAAGTGACAATGGAGGGGAGTTTAAAAATGAAAAAAATTCTAAGTTTTGTGATGATTTGGGTATTGAACATACCGTTTCTTCCCCTAGGACCCCTCAACAAAATGGGGTGGTTGAGAAGAAGAATAGAACCTTACAAGAGATGGCTAGGACCATGCTATGCGAAAATAATTTGCCTAACTATTTTTCGGGCCGAATCCATAAATACCTCTTGAGCTTTATTAAGACCTAAAATTAAGAAAACACCTTTTGAGCTTTGGAATGGTAAAATTCCAAATGTGGGATATTTTCATGTTTTTGGATGCAAATGTTTTATATTAAATACTAAGGAGAATTTAGGAAATTTTGATTCTAAATTCGATGAAGTAATTTTCCTAGGTTACTCCGTTAGTTCTCGGGCATATAGAGTTTATAATCGTAGAACCATGATTGTTGAAGAATTCATGCATGTCACGTTTAATGAAACTAATGATTCTTCTAGAAATGTGAAGATTGTGAATGTAGGTGAGGAACTTGAGGATCTCACACTTCATGATAAAGAAGTGGAGGATGAAGATAATGAGGAAACCCAACATGAAGAACCGCCATCCTCGAATCTACCTCAAGTTGAAGATGAAGAAGAAAAAGCTCTACCACATCTCCCTAAAGGATATCGGTTGGTAAAGGATCATCCAATAGACTAAGTCATTGGAGAACCTTCAACGGGAGTGGTAACGCATTTTAAATTCAAGAATGTTTGTCAATATGTAGCTTTTGTATCTCAAGTAGAGCCTAAGAACATTAAGGAAGCAATAGAATACGAGTTTTGGGTACTAGCTATGCAAGAAGAACTCAACCAATTTGATATAAATGATGTATGGGACTTAGTGCCTAGACCTAGTGAACAAACTATAATTGGAACTAAATGGGTATTTAGAAATAAGCTAGATGAAGAAGGACTAGTTATTAGAAACAAAGCTAGGTTAGTGGCACACGAATACAATCAACAAGAAGGGATAGATTATAATGAAACATTTGCTCCCGTAGCTAGATTAGAAGCAATTAGAATGCTTTTGGCATATGCTAGCTTTAAGGGTTTTAAACTTTTTCAAATGGATGTAAAAAGTGCATTTTTAAATGGTTTCATTAATGAAGAAGTCTATGTTGAACAACCCCCCGCACTACAACACAATTGACCTATAGTGAACAAAATTAGAGATAAATTATATTTGTGTTTCTAAATCTTCACATTTAGAGATTAATAGACACAAAATTTGCTCCTAATTAGCCTCTAAAGATCTATAGAAACAACAACAACAGAGTCACTTAATTGATTTGACTCTAAGCTATAGAAACACCAGCAACAGAGTCACTTAATTGATCTGACTCTAAAGCTATTTTTAGAGGCTATTTTTAAATGTATCTATTAGTCTCTAAATATGAAGATTTAGAAACAAAAATCTAATTTGTCTCTAATTATGTGCCTCTATAGGTCGGTTGTGTTGTAGTGCCAGATTTGAAAGTTTTGAGTTTCCAAACCATGTTTTCAAACTTAAAAAGGCATTATTTAAACATCATGAAAATGATATGTTATTAGTTCAAATTTATGTTGATGGCATAATTTTTGGTGCTACTAATGAAATACTTTGTAAGTGGTTTGCTAAATGTATGCAAGATGAGTTTGAGATGAGCATGATTGGAGAGATCTCCTTCATGGTTGGTCTCCAAATCAAGCAAACCAACAAAGGAATTTTCATCAATCAAGCCAAGTACACAAAGGAACTCATCAAAAGGTTTGGGATGAAAGAAGCCAAGATAGCTTCTACACCTATGAGTGCATCCATCAAGCTTGACAAAGATGAAGAGGGCATTAAAGTTGGTGAAAAATGATATCGAGGTATGATTGGTAGTCTTCTTTACTTAACTGCAAGTACACCCGATATCATGTTTAGTATTTGTGTATGTGCTAGGTTTCAATCTTGCCCTAAAATGTCTCATTTAAGTGCGGTAAAATATATATTGAGATATTTAAAGGGCACGGTTAACTTAGTACTATGGTATCCATGTCATACATCATTTGATTTAATCAATTTTTTGGATGCTGATTTTGCACGATGTAAAGTAGATAGAAAAAGCACTAGTGGGTGTTGTCAATTCTTAGGAGCAAGTCTTGTTTCTTGGTTCTCAAAGAAACAAAACTCAGTGGCACTTTAAACTACCGAAGCGGAATACATCGCGGCTAGTTATTGTGCAGAAGTCCTTTGGATGAAATAAACTCTTTTAGACTATGGACTTGAGTATTCTTGCATACCTATTCATTGTGATAATACTAGTGCAATAAACTTAACAAAGAATCCTATTTTACACTCTAGAACTAAGCATATTGACTTAAGACACCATTTTCTTAGGGATAATGTGACTAAGGGAAATATATCGATAGAAATTGTATCCACTGATAAACAACTTGCCGATATATTTACAAAACCCTTGGTTGAAGAAAGCTTTACAAATTTAAGGATGCAATTAGGAATTGTGGTTTTCCTAGAAATTAAAATGTTTTTCTTCAAAATGCATATGCTTTTCAAAACTTGCATTCTATAAAGTATCATCACACTTATGTACAGCTCTGTAATGGGGCTTTGCGACTTATTGATGTTCGCCTTCTATAGGCCTACATTAATAGGAAGGACAATAGTGGTAGATGATACTTGATTTTATGGCTTTCTTGGTTTTTATGATGAAACTCATTAATTGTACCTTAATTCTTACCCTTTTTGATTGATGTCAAAAGGGAGAAAAAAAGTAAGGTCACACTTGGTTTTTATGATGCACATAGTTAGGGGGAGTTATAAAAGCTATAAAAATGAATGATATGCACATTTTAGGGAGAGCATAGGTAGACTTATAAGTAGTTGAATGCATATGCAAAGTTACATACCTTGCATGTCCTAACTCATGAATGCCTTAACTCAAGCTCACAAAAAATATGCATATGTTTCTTAAAATTCCATATTATGTTTGTCATCATCAAAAAGGGGGAGATTGTTGGCTTAAGGGTCTCTCTTAAGCCTCAATCTTTATTTTGATGATAACAAACAAGTATTTAATCTATATGTGAAGTTTTGAGTTCAGGTTGAGGTTGCGATAAGCATGCCAAGTTCGTTCAAACGAAACGAAAGAAGAGATTCTCAAAAAAACAAAAGTAGAAAACGTCAAAGAAAGGCTCGGGCTTAGATCAAGAAGAAATCATGTAATATACCCCTATGATGATTTTATCCCAAGCCAAATTGTAAAGTTATCCAAGTTTAAACTTGGTAACTAAACCCATAAAAAGGCATGTAACAAAAATCAAGTAGAAGTCAGCCTCAGCCTGAGTTCGGTCGACCGAACAAGGCAGATCTTTGGCAGCAGCCTATTTGGTCAACCGATCGATCGACTGAATGTTGCGAAAAAATTGCAGTAGCCATTCAGTCGACCTATCGGTTGACTAAAGTTGGTGAAGAAAATGCAGAAGGCTTCGTCGGTCGACCAATCGAAGCCAAAATTTGGCAGAATGGTCATCGGTCAACCGATCGATCGACCGGATCAAAAATCACAAGGCCGCGTCCCTGGCTTCACTACATCGGTCGATCGAACAGTCGACTGGATTTAGGATGATGAAGTTGCGACTCCTTCGGTCGACCCATCGGTTGACCGAACATAGCTAAAAACCCACAGAAAGGGTAGCGGTCGATCGGTCGGTCAATCGACGATCGATCGAATGGGCTGTAACGGCTATTTTTCTACCTATTGAGTCGTCGTTCAGCTGAGGGGTTATAAATACCCCTCACCCACCTTCTTAAAAGTTTCTTAGTAAAATTATTGAGCATTCAAGAAGTGATTAAAAGCCTTCAAAGCGATTGATATGTTGCGCCCTAATTTTCGATCAAATTCTTCTTCAAGCGCATGTTTTCTTCAACTCTGCTACAACTCCAGTGCATTCTCTAGTGAGTTGAAGGTGTGAATGCTTGGGAAAAGAGCTTTGGTTTTTCTTTCTATTCTTGAGCTCTTTTACATTGTATTTGAAGTTTTATTTCAAACTAGTTTTCCATCTGTAATAGCTACTAGGTGTACTAGGGAAACACTTAGGGGAAACTTTGCACTATAATTCATCTTGTCTGCATTGCTTTCAATATTTGCTTATTATTGTTCTTGACATTTGATCACATCTATTGTTAAGATACATTTGCGCTTAATTAAAGTTAAATTGAGTAAAAAGAAAATTTGAGTAAATATAAAAGGGGACAAATACTATTCAACCCCCCCTTCTAGTGTCAAATTTCTATCAATAGAAGTGACAATAAAATAACTAATCACACACGAGAGTATAACAAGTCAATTTATAGAGGTTCAACCTCAATGCCTACTCCACTTAGGATTTCCAAACTTAGATTCATTAGATTATATCATTTCCCTTACAATGAGGACCTTTTACCCGAACAGTCTATGCTCTCACACCAAAGGCACTTCCACACCCGGTAGTGTTGTTCATATAACCACACTAGAAGAGGGGGTTGAATAGTATGTAGGCAAATTCTAGGTTCAATTTGAGTCTTTTCAATTTTAAGCAACTTAACACTTAAACTTGAATAGTATTTATAGAGGAGATGAAGCCATTTAGGCTTAACTTGCTATTCAATGGATCTAACTAGATCCGTTGGACAATTCAGTCAATGGCTAGCCGACCCTCGGTCGGTCGAGGTTTAGCCGCAGGTTGGCCAAACAAATTCTGGAAATTTTCTAGAACCCTTCCGGTCGAGACTCGGGCGACCGCTGGTCGACCGAGGATTGTCCAAGGTTCGACGAACTTCATAGGTGTATCGTTCTATCAACCTGAACTCAAAACTCAGGTTTGTTATCATCAAAATAGAGAGTGAGGCCTAGGTTGAACCCTTGGGCCAACAATCTCCCCCTTTTTGGTGATGACAAACATAACATAAAAATAAGCAATTCTAAGTAATCATAAGTTCTCATTTGTCAGTTTATGATAAAAACTTAGGCACCCCCTATCAACATGCATATCTAAGAGATAGCTCCCCCTATCTATATGCATCATAAAACAAATGTGACCAAATCTTTTCTCCCCCTTTCGACATCAATCAAAAAGGGCAAGAATGCAAGGTACTATTAATGAGTTTCATCATGAAAATCAAGAAATCCATAAAACCATTAGTCCTTCCTACCGATGTGAGCCTATGGAAGGCAAACATTGAAAAGTCGCTAAGCCCCATTACAAGGCATATACTTAAGTGTGATATACCATAAAGATAGACTTTTCAAAGAGACATGCAATTTTTGAAAACTTAGACATGTGGAAGAGTACAAATACCTAATTATTTTTAAATTGGTAAAACTTTCTTCACTTAATGGTTTAGTGAATATGTCCGCAAGTTATTTATCAGTAGGCATAAATTCTACGAAAATATTCTTTTTTGCTACATTGTCTCTAAGAAAGTGATGCCTTAGGTCTATGTGCTTAGTCCTATAATGCAATACCGGATTTTTAATTTGTTAAGTTGATGGCACTAGTGATATCACAATGAATTGAATAGGTATGCATGAATAATTCAATCCAAAATCCATTAGGGTTTGTTTTATCCAAAGCACTTGTACACAATAACTAGCCGCTGCGATCACTACAACATTTAGGTCTTTCTATAGCATTTAACAACAGCATTGTATCAAAATGCTATTGTTAACAATGGCTAAAATTTCATAAGTCCCTCCTCTTTTTTTTGTCCCACACAAATAGCTTGCGTCCCCTTCTTTTCCATCCCCCTTTTCTTTCTCTCACCCGACAAAACCCTCAACCCGCGTCAAAACCCTCCTGTGCCGAGTCCACGCCTCAACCTCCTCAACCCGATCGCTGCAGAGAGTCCATGCCTCATCTCTCCTCGTCGCTCTTGCTCGTCGAGAGTCCACGCTGGAGAAGGCGAAGGGAGAGGGGGAGTTAGTCATCATCGAGCTCCCGCTTCAGTCCACACCGAGAGTCTCACCTAAATCAACACTGATCACCGCCGCTGCTCCTGCTCGCTGATCGCCTCCTATGCCAAGGGCGTTGACTCTAGGTTTTTTATCCCGCTCATCAGGTACACCTTGGCAGATCTCCTCCGGCAAGCCTCCTCTTTGGCTCTTGACAATCGCTCCTCAAGCAGGCCTCCTCTCTCCAGCGGTCGGTAATCTCCCATTCTCCCTCTTTCATTAACACTAGCGCCCTAACCTATGCCCTAACTTCTCCTCATCTCCTTTAGGACAAGTCGTGGAGGAAGTAGAATCTTCATTTTATGGTGCTTACGAGGGACTTTATTTGTGTTCATCTCATCTGCTATTTCCTATATGGGAACAACCAGTTATGGTTGTATATAGGAAAGTAGGTTCTGATTCTCACTCCGGTGAAGCACTTGTTTGCAGACTTTTTGCTATGTCCATGCAAGTTCTTGAGAGCAAACTTCGTTCGTTAGAGAATTTTTTAAGGTGGAGAAGAAATGAGAGAAGAGGTCTTTTTGGTAATATTTCTGGTCTTGGAGACTCAAATGGATTTGATCTCTTTGGTAATGGTTCAGATTTAGTAGCTAATAGTCAAAGTATAGGGAAAAGTTTACTGAGGCCAAAAGTATAAGACAACAAATACCCCAAAGCATTGTCGAACTAGCTGCAATGGAAGTAAGGATATCTAGTATGTTATATGGGTGACATCAAACTACTTAATGCTATATAATGTTGTTGAGTTGTATGCAGGTCAGAGACATTCTAAGACAACTGCCTCGAAGGTCTAGTGAAGCACTTTTCTTACTAAAATTTATTTCAGAATATCATCTTAGTCCCTTGGTACAGGGTTTACATGTTAATCTATGTCAAAAACTTCTTAAGATGGCATTGCATCAATTGGTATGTTCTAAAGAAGGTGAAAGTCTCTTTCTCCAACTTATTATGACTCATATCAACAACCAATGATATCGAATCATGGCAGCCATCATGTCAATACTGGACATAAGACTTTCCATTGTCACAAATACCACTGACATTGCTGACAATTGTCATTGGTGTGGAGTGTAGCATGAAAACAACACTCAAAATGATCCAATAAGAACAGTGTTATTTTCATTGTCAGTCCTCATACTTTCTCTTCTAGATATACCTTCCAGCAAGAGAAAGCGTATGGTTTTTAAAAAACCATCAAGTCCCTAGACTCAAAAATGGCATCAATCAATGGGCAACATGATTCACATGACACCGAGCCATTAAACAAAAAAACATGTTCTCTCTAGACTTAAATATAGTATCAATCAAGAGACATTCTGATTCATATGATACCGAGTCTTAAATAATTATTGAACATATATATTAAATATAAAAATATGATCTCAAAGGAAAAAGAGTTAATTATTGAACATGTGGTAACATAAACCTAACAATCATGTATCAAAGTGTTCAAAACAAAAGGAAAAATAACTCCCACTAACCAAGCACATCAAAAGAACTCAGAATGCTCATATTTTCAACATGTCTTTTAAAGACTATGGGTCTGAGTCCCTTGGTTAAGGGATCAGCAAACATCAGATCTGTCTTTATGTGTTCAACTAAAATATCTCCTTTCTTTACAAGATCTCTAACAGTCAAATATTTCAACTCTAAATGTTTGGAGCCAATAGAGGTTTTATTGTTCTTCGTGAAGAACACAGCAGCACTGTTATCACAATAAATAGTAAGAGGCCTAAAAATAGAATCAACAAGACGAAGCCCAGAAACAAGATTCTTAAGCCAGACAGCTTGAGAGGTCGCAGCAATAACAGGCAACAAATTCTGCTTCCATAGTAGAAGAAGCAACTAGAGTTTGCTTCTTACTTTACCAAGAGATGGCTCCACCAGCTAACATGAAAATATATCCATATGTAGATTTTTTGTCATCAAGGCACCCAACGAGATTTGAGTCAGAATAGCCTACAATCTCTAAATTTTCCACTTTTTTATACACAAGCATGTGTTCTTTAGTCCTTTGCAGGTATATTATAACTTTCTTAGCTGCTACCTAATGATCATAACCAGGATTAGACTGATATCTGCCCAAGACTCCAACAATAAAAGCAATGTCCGATCTAGTGCAAACCTATGCATACATCAGGCTCTCTAGTGCACTATCAAATGGCTTGTCATTCATTTGACCCTTCTCTAATGCATTTTTAGGACATTGATTTTTGCTAAATTTATCGCTTTTAGCAACAGGCATGTCACCAGGCTTGTAGTCTAGCATATTAAACCTTTCCAAAATGCGATTAACATAAGCTTTCTGAGATAATCCAAGCAAACAACGGTTTCCATCCCTGTGGATTTCAATTCCCATACAAAGGAATCTTCACCAAGATCTTTCATATTGAAAGATTTAGTCAACATGAGTTTAGTTTCATGAAGGAGAGCAAGATCATTTGAAGCCAGCAGAATGTCATCCACATATAATATGAGAAAAATTATTTTGGTCCCACTAACCTTGATATATATGCAATGATCAACTTTATTTTCCTCAAAACCCATGGAAGACACAATCATATCAAATTTCAAATACCACTGTCTAGAAGCATGTTTCAAACCATAAATGGACTTCTTCAATTTGCATACCAAATGCTCACTGCCTGATTTTTGATAACCCTCAAGTTGCTTCATATAAACCTCTTCATAGAGATCACCATTTTAAAAAGTTGTTTTGACATTCATCTGATGTAACTTTAAGTCAAAATGAGCTACTAGGGCCATAATAATTCTAAAAGAATCTTTAGATGAAATAGGTGAAAAAGTTTCATTATAGTCAATGCCCTCTTTCTGGGTAAAGCCCTTTGCAACAAGTCGAGCTTTGAACCTCTCAACATTACCTTTGGAATCCTTCTTTGTTTTAAAAATCCACTTACAACCAATAGGTTTGTAATTTTTAGGTAATTCAACCAAATCCCAAACATTATTATCAGCTATAGAAAACATTTCCTCATTCATAGCACATATCCATTTATCTGACTGTGCACAAGAAATAGCTTGATTATAGCCATTAGGATCAAGGACATCCCCTACATCATAATCATTTTCATTAAGATATACCAAATAATCATCAGGGATTGCAGATCGCCTTTCTCTAGTAGATCTTCTCACCGGCACGGGTAAAGCAGGTTCAGCAAGAACCGAATCAACAACAGGAGTAGGCGGATTAACAGCTAAAGGACTATCGAAAGGAACAGGGGAATGAGAAATATTATCATCATTATTAGCAACAGAATCACCTGGAAGCAATGACCTAAGATCATTGATAATAGGAAGAGGTACTGATACATTAGTGACAGGTTCAGAATGAAGAGGATCATGTTCAGCTACATCAACTTCTAAAAACTTTGCTGTCAGGGACTCTACAATTTTAGTGCATCTGCTCGGACAATAGAAATGGTAGCCTTTTGAATGATCTGAATATCCAATGAAAAAACAACGACTAGTTCTAAGACCAAGCTTTTTCTCCGAGGGGTTATAGATTCTCACTTCAGTAGGATATCCCCAAACCCGAAAATGATTTAAACTAGGTTTTCTACATGTCCACAGTTCAAAAGGAGTTTTAGGAATAGATTTACTGGGGACACGGTTAAGAATATAGAGAGAGGTTTTAATGGCTTCACCCCGTAGAAATTCTGGCAAATTCGACCTACTCATCATGCTCCTCATCATATCCTTAAGAGTGCGGTTACACCTTTTAGCTACACCATTTTGTTCAAGACTACCTGGCATGGTATATTGAGGAACAATTCCACATTCTTCCAAGTATGAAGCAAAAGGTCCTACATGCTGACCAGCAACACCATGTCTACCATAATACTCTCCTCCACGATCAGATCTCACTATCTTGATGACCGTTCCCAACTGCTTTTCAACTTCGATCTTAAACACTTTCAATTTATCAAGTGCTTCAGACTTTTCTTTAATCAAGTAAATATAGTCATATCGGAAAAAGTCATCAATAAAAGTGATAAAGTAATTATGACCACAAATAGTAGGAGAGTAAGGGCCACTAATGTCCGTGTGAATGATTTCCAATAGATTTGAACTTCTAGTAGCACTCTTTTTCTTGATTTTGGTCAATTTACCCCTAATATAGGCAAAATCTTTGTGGTCACCATGTCACCAAAATCTAAGATAGGCAAAATGTCAATTTTAACAAGTCTTTCAATCTTTTCTTTAGAAATATGACCTAAACGCTTATGCCACAAAAGGAAAGACTTATCTATGATCTTTGATCTTTTAGCAACTTTCTTTTCAATGTTTAAAGATGTAGATGGACAATCAGGAGCTAAGGACAACATATATAAACCATTAAACAAAGATCCACTTCCAATAATTTGAGAATTCAAAATAACATTCATATTGTCATTTCCAAAACTAAAATCAAATCCAAGTTTATTTAAACTAGAAACAGAAATCAAATTTCTCCTAAATGAAGGTACATATAAGGTGTCCTTCAGAACAAGTTCAAATCCTGACTCTAAAAATAATCTAACATCTCCTACAAACTCCACAGTCACTTCAAGATCATTTCCTACTCTCAGTTTGTTTTGTCTCATACTTGGTTTCCTCAAGTTTGCAAAAGCCTGCATAGAAATAGCAACATGGGTTGTGGACCCGCTATCAAACCACCAAGAATTAATAGGGACATCAACAAGATTAGACTCAAAACAAACAAGGGCTAAGGGTTTACCTCCAGCTTTTTGCTTCTTTTCTAACTAGACCTTAAACTTTGTACATTCAAACCTTTTGTGCCCTTTCTTTTTGAAAAAGAGGCATCTGATAGATTTCTTAGTAAGAGCAAGCTTAGGACCTTCATTGGGGTTATTCTGACCGCTACCTTGTCCTTTATGAGATTTCTTTGGAGCAGCATGTGAGAAATGCTTAAATTTCTTATGAGGATTGTCATAATGGGGTTTAGGATGAATAGTTAGAAGGGCTAGATCACTCTTTTCTTTCTTAAGTTTTTCGTCCTCAGCAACACATTTAGTGATGAGATCATTCAGAGTCTATTTTTCATTCTGGGTAATATAGGTAGTCTTAATTTGACTGAACTCAGCAGGAAGAGAATTTAGGGCATGAGGAACAAGGAAGAGGGAGTCATCTAGTTCAACTTTCAAGGCTTTAAGCTGGGTTTGAAGCATAACCATTTTCAGAATGAATTCTCTTACACCCCCAAAGTTATCATAAACCATAGTCGTCAATTCTTTCATTAGATATGCAGACTCAGCATTATCAGCCACTTGAAATCTTTTTCCAATAGAATTAAGGAACTCTTTGGCATTTGAAGTATCAGGCAATCCACTCATTTAATGTTCAGGAACAGTCCTTCTAATAGCAAGCAAGCTTAATCTGTTGGATCTCTCCCACTTAGCTAATAGGTCTTTTTGTTCAAGAATGGCGGCTTGACCTTCAGGAATCACCGGCTTGTCTTCATGAATAGCCATGTCAAGATCAGCCATGCCTAGAGAGAATTCTATGTCGTGTTTCCACTTCTTAAAGTTTGGACCAGTCAACATATCAATAGAGGCATTGCAGTTGTTCACACTAAAAGTAACTGTGACAAGAATTGGAATACATTAGATTAAATTATAGGGCATGAAATATAATTGAAATTGAGGCTAACCAAATATTACATATTCACCTTTGGGCAGAACATGTAATCACAAAATAAAGCCTCAGTGAGTTAAAGTATGAGAATACACTGATTTTCAAAAATCTATCCCCTTTGGGCAGACAGATCTTTAGACCAATGCACACCCTAATAACTCCATTTAACAAGACCTCTAATTAAAACACTCAATAGTCCTCCTTTGGAAAAACTATTGAATGAATTAATTTTTAGTATTCCTCATATGATAAGAAAATACACCAGTCATTATAAGTAATCTCACTTTGGTGATAATTACAAATAATAACCAATGAAAAACCTCATCAGGAATCAATATTATGCTCTCTATGTTAATGATTTCAATTCATACTATAGTGCAAAATTTGTATATAATAAAAATACCTCAACTATTATGAATCTACATTTTTAAGTATTCTCTAAATTATTTATGTTTATCTAGTTATAAATTATGTCAATCTCTGTACATAATTTTCACAATATTAGATTTGAGATTTCATAAAAGATAAAATAATTTACAATAATAAATTGACATGTATAAAATTTGCATAAATAAAAAATAAGTAATTATGCAAACATGTAAAATATAACAGGAATTGTAATCAAATCATAGAATTTAACTGCAACAATAATACATAAATCAAGTCAATTGAAGCATAAATTAATCTATATCATGGCATTCATAATATTCAAAATTTAAATCATTACAACATGGAAAAATCCAAATATATATGTAAATTAAATGCAGAAAAACAATATTGGGCCAAATAAGAAAAAAATCTGGTTATATTTCGGCCTACTCGGTAGGCCCTTGTAGTTGGGCCCGCAGCCTCGCACGATCTGCTAGGCTCTGCAGCTATTAGGGCACAGGTCAGTCGCTCGATTGCAGGCGGCTTGTGGCGCATGCCACACCTGCTGCCGCAGGCCGCACGCCACGCTTGCGTGAGCGTGCATAGGCGCCGAGGACGCGCAGATCGCCGCTCACAATAAATACACAAGCGTACGTAAAATAAAACCAACAGAATTGAAACAATAGCTTTAAACCAGGAATGAGCAGGCGGCGCGTTCGCCAAGGCAAAAAAAAGACTCGGCAACCAATAAAGCAAGGCTTTCAAGCGAGGCTCAAAAATCTAAAGCGGTACTTGTTTAATTTGATTTAACATGGAGTACTTGTTACTGCCGCAGTCAACAAGTCTAGCATTAGAATTAAAACATACTGCAGAGGAAAGATGTTCTTTAAAAAACCAATGATTGGCTGCAATTAATTTAATGGAATGATTCAATTAAATTGAAAAAAGTAGCAAAACATGTGCTTACTTCATTTAAACAAGCACATCGTTCAACAACTACAACGGTAAAGCATTATATCATTTCAATAAAAATATAACAATCAAATCATGCTTTATGTTTCATGACAGAAAAGAGAATCGAGATAAAATCCCTTAAAACATCATTAGATTTCATTACAAGTACAAAAATAAAATCAAATCATGTTTTACAAGATCCAGCGGATAATAGAATATCCCAGATAAAATTACACAGGAGATGGAGGGAAAAAAAAATCCAACAGATAAAAGTATAATCCGTCGAAAAATACAAAATATTCGTAGGATAATATTTTAATTCGAAAAAAAAGAAAAAGAAGAAACAATTATAATATACAAACACGATGAATAAAAATCTAAATAAATTATTCATCATGTTAAAATCATCAAAAATTACCCCAATATGAAATCATCCTCAAAAAGAAAATGAATTCTTAAACTCATGAATAAAAGCTCAGATATCAATTATAAGACAAATCTTCAATCAAATATTTTATGAATTTAAGAATATCATAAATAAATTAGTAAGATAAAATCTTACTTGATGACGACATATTTGCATCGAAATAAGCTTCTGGATCTCCAAGAAAAATTGGGTCTTCCTCCACAACGTCGTCTCAAACGTTCTGCTTTTGATGGAGAAAGCAACTATGATCGAGCTAGTGTTTTTCCACACGATGTGTAGAGGGGACCTAGCCTCTATTTATAATTGATTAAATGAGCTCGTCCATCACAGGCTTCATTAATCGGGCCTACACTTGATTAATCACACCAATCATGGTTAAGTGTTTCAAGCTCGAATCACATGGATCAAGATCACATGAGCTAATAGGCATCTCAATATTGGATCATAAGATTAAACTCGTTTTTATTAAATCAAATCATTACAATTGATTGTAGCCCACATATGAAAAATAAAAATATAGAATATATAAAAAATATTCTAACAAGGGTAACCAACAACAAACCCCATAAGTGAAAGTTGAAAGATCTGAGATATAAAATAAATAAATTAAAATAAACATGTAAACACCAACATGTAGCCGGACAAAAAATATATACATTTAACACTATTAATGCAAACAATGAAACCTATTAATCAAACTGCTTTTTGTAGATTTGTAGTGCTTCACGTTAACCAGGAAAATAAATTGATCAACATACCAATGTTTGAAAATCATTGGCCATCAAATCAATGGACTTTTTCCTAACTAAGACACTGCATTAGATAGAGAACACAAATATTAATAAGAAAGCTACAAAAATCACAAAATTACAAATCATCTCAAAAAACCATATACAAAATACCAACAGGAAACCAAGATATACAGGATAAAGTATAGATGGGCATATCTATCAGTAAAAGTATCATGTGGGATGTTGATTCTAGAAACTTAACTCTCTTTCCGAGCACAATAGTGTAACATGCATTAGCACTTGAATTTCTGTTTAAGTTGCTAATCATGATACACAAGATGAAGCAAAAAAATGACAAGATTTTACACTTGAATGATTATGTACAATTACCAACTAAACTAACTAGATATAAAATAAGATTGAGCAAAGCTCATTATGAAGAAAAATAAAGTGTCTTACAAAAAAAAGTAACTTATGGAAGTGTAAATGTCATGGCATGTTAATTTACTATGACAAGAAAGGTAATAGAGTAGAGAAAAAGAACAACATACACAAATCTTAATGAACATGGTCAGGAATTTTGGTATGAGAATATTAATCAATATCTGTCAGAAAATTACTATGTAGAGAAACCATAGTGGATATAAATAAAATAAATTACTATGTATGGTTCGATTTTCATTTTCATTTTCATCTTTTATATTAAAATTAAAATATAATATACATAGTGAAATTAAAATAAATTACTTTGCTCCTCCTTGAATAAATATTATCCATACATAAATCCTAAATCAAAATATACAATCAAAATATAAAGAACAAAAAAAAAGTTTTCTTTCTAAATACCTTCTTCCCCCTCCAAGATGGTTAGATTCATGCTCAAATCTCTTGCTTCCATTTATGCTCATGTTTAAAGCATGAAGGCTAGCTTCTGCATCTCTAATTCATAGAAGAAAAACTCTGTGACATCTAATTAATCTAAAAAAGGTTACATATTAATTCCTCTGATGCAAAGCAAGAGCTTTAAGATTGAACATGAAAGTTTTTGTCCAGTGTTGTACAAGCAAAACCAGGCATGATGTTAAATAATGCTATGATATCAGAGTAGTATGGTACAATGCTAGCACATGCATTTAGACATGATGTAGCTGGTATCCCGACTGAGTCATAGCTCATATGCTTCCTCGTTCTAATAACCCCAATGCACGTGAAAAAAGACAAATAAATAACTCTGAACCTACGTCTCGGATTCATTGAAAGGCTAAGCAACATTGAAAGAGAACTTAAATTAGACCCCTTTTACTTCTCTTTACACTTTACACTTCTTTTACTATAAAATTTAGCAGAGTTAGTGATTTCACTCACCAATTCTTGCCAGCTGAGTCGAATAGGAAGTGCAAATTTTTGGAATAGTGAAGATCCCAAAGAAGGCTTCAGAAGATTGTGAGGACGTTAACTGGAACACCCTTACCCAGATCAAAGTCACTCGGAAGGAAATTAGGACACGGGTCTGGAAAGAGCTCCTCGTATAGCATTGGAATATTTCAGAAGTGACGGTGAAATCGTGAGAGTGAGAAAGGAAGATAGAGAGGTCGGAAGAGAAGAACAGAGGAAGATAGAAGAGGTAGAAGGAAGAGGAAGTCAAATCATATATTTCTCATCATCCCTTTTCTTATTACACATTCCTATAAATACATTCATTCGCACGTTCTCCAGCTGTTAGCCTTGTAACCATCGAAGCCGTCTCAGTAGTTAGTCGTTAGACCTCGTAATCATCGAGGTGGCGAGGCCTACGTTGTGCACGCACGTCTCACTCCGACTGACGTGTGCTGCTTTCCACGAGCTGACTTGGATTATTTTCCACGTTAACTGGGTCCCTTACTCGCGGGTCCCCTACGCTGCTCCTTACATTGCCTTCCGGTCTAGAACACACCTCATCCTCGAGGTTCTTTTCAATAGGACCCCGCCTCCGTGGAACACTGGGTGAAGCCGCGTGTCTTCCAGCAATGCCAACTTGTAGGCGACTTTGTCCCTTTTAATAACTCGGAAGGGCCCGAAATAGTTTGGTCCCAGCTTCTGATGTCGTTGCAGTCGGAGGGAGAGTTGCTTGTAGGGATGAAGCTTCACGAAAACCCAATCATCTTCCTTAAACTCTAGTTCTCTTCTCCGGCGGTCAACTTGAAGTTTCATTCATTCCTGAGCCTTACTTAAATTCTTCTTGAGCTGTGTAAGGAGCATGTCCCGGATCCTAAGTTCACGGTCCACTTTTGTATTCTTGCTGCTGTTTCCCAAGTAGCAAATCAACTGTGGTGGATCTCGGCCATATAACGCCTTGAAGGGTGTCATCTCAGCAGAGGATTGGTAAGAAGTATTATACCAATACTCAGCCCAAGATAAGAACTTTTCCCATTGAGTGGGCTCATCAGCAACGAAGCTGCGAAGGTACATTTCGAGGCATTTATTCAAAGCTTCTGTTTGGCCGTCGGTTTGCGGGTGATAGGCCGAACTGATACCCAACGTTGTTCCTTGTAAGCGAGCTAATTCTTTCTAGAAGTCACTGATGAAGTGACTATCACAGTCACTAATTATGGACCGAGGTATACCATGGAGTCGGACGATTCCGTTGATGAACACCTCTACTACTTTCTCAGTGGAATATCTTTTAGGTACCGACATGAAATGCCCGTATTTAGTCAATCGATCTATCACTACGAATATGGTTGTCTTCCCAGTTGACGGTGGAAGTCCTGTACTAAAATCCATGCTGATATCTTCGTAAACTTCTTCAGGGATGGGTAATGGTTGCAATAGCCCGGCTGCTGACTTTTGTTCGGTTTTCTTTTGCTGGCATATTTGGCATTCTTCAACGTACTTCTTTATATCAGCCTTCATTGCCCTCCAATAAAAATTCTCAGCCTTGCGATGGTAGGTATGGTTGACGCCTGCATGTCCTCCGGTGGTTGAGCTGTGGTATTCTCGTAGAAGAATAGATTTAAGGGTGCGGTCTTCATGAATCATAATCCGACCCTTATATAGTAAGATACCCTCCCTGACTTCATACTCGGAAGGCTCCTGGGATTGGGCCAACTAGTGCAATGCCAATAAGTCCTGGTTTTCCATGTTTCTCCTTCTTATCTCCTCAAGGATTCCAAATATGGGATGACTGATGGCGAACAGCGTGACCTCCAGTTCTCTTGATAAAGCATCGGCAGCTGTATTTTGTTTGCCAGATCGATATTTGACATCAAAGTCATATCCCAATATCTTCACTAACCATTTCTGCTGCTCTGGGGTCTGAATGACTTGGTCGTTGAGCTCCTTTAAAGAACGCTGGTCTGTCAAAATTACAAACTTGCGCCCGAGGAGGTACTGCCTCCATTTCTTCACCGCTTGGGTAATTGCATACATCTCTCGCTGATAGGTAGAGGCTGCCTGCATTTGTTGCGACAGCTTTTGACTATAATAAGCAATGGGCTATTTTCCTTGCGATAAAATTGCTCAAATTCTGACGCCGGATGCGTCGGTTTCTACCGTAAATTCATTGTTGAAATCAGGTAGTGCCAGAATCGGTGTTCGACTCAGGTTATCTTTAAGTGATTCAAAGGCTAACTTAGCATCTTGAGTCCACTTAAAAGCATTTCCTTTCAACAGATCAGTGAGGGGAGCTGATATTTGAGGAAAGTTCCTGATAAAGCACCTGTAGTAGCCCACCAAGCCTAGGAATCCCCGTAATTCTTTGATTTGTTGCAGAGGTGGCCAGGCTTGTACCGCCGCTATTTTTGCAAGATTAACTCTGAGGCCCTCATCCGATATCAAATGTCCTAAGTACTCGATTGTTTGGCATCCAAACGAGCACTTAGTCTTCTTGGCTACCAGATGGTGATCTTTCAGTGTCTGCAATACCTTCCGTAGATGAATAAGATGCTCAGTCAAACTGCCACTTAACACTAAAATGTCATCGAAGAAGACCAATAAAATTTTTCGCAAGTAGCGCTTGAAGACATGGTTCATCGTCGTCTGAAAAGTTGATGGCGCGTTGGTTAACCCGAAGGGCGTTAGAAAAAATTGTGGCTCGACCCAGCTCATCGAAGAGCTCATCGGCAGTTGGGATAGGGAAGCAATCTTTGGTCGTTGCTGCATTCAATGCCCTATAATCAACATAGAATCGCCACGTCCCATCCTTCTTTTCCACCAGCAAAACGGGAGAGGAGAAGGGACTGTTGCTTGGTTGAATGATTTCGCTGCTCAGCATTTGTTGAACTTGCTTCTCTATTTCCTACTTTTGGAAGTGTGGGTAGCGGTAAGGACGTACATTAATTGGAGAACCCTCGGATGTGAGGTGAATTCGGTGATCATTGGCCCCCGGGGGAGGTAACCCTTTTGGAGGCTCGAATACCTCAGGGAATTGAGCTAGTAGATCTTGCAATTCCTCATTGTGGCAGTCAGGCTCTTCTCCTTCAGTGGGTCGCAGCTCAAGATGGTATAATTCCATCACTGATTGAGTGTCGCACATCCTTCTGAGGGTGTGACACTGAATTTGTTTGGTCGACCGACTGTTGAGACTCTTTCAGCAATGTTTCTAACCTTGCCATTGCCAGACAAAGGATTGTTGAGCAACATTCATGGTGACCAGCCCCAAGGTAGCCATCCACGCTACCCCTAGTACCACTTCTGAGCCCCGAATTGGCAGTACATAGAAATCGGCACTAACATCAGTTCCTTGTACCACCAACTTTAAGTTCCGGATAACACCATCACTTTTGATTCTATCTCTGCTTCCCACCATTACTCCAAAGGTTGGCGTGGCCTCCACTGGTAACCCGAGGTGATTTGCCACTCTTGTTTGGATGAAATTGTGGGTGCTACCCCCATCCAACAAGATCTGGACTTCTCTGCCTCGTACGATCCCAGTGAATCGTAATGTCATAGGCGTATAGCACCCGAACTTCGCATTGAAAAATATTAAAGTAGATCCCATACCTTCAGCCTCCGGCAATGCATTGTTGTCGCTAGTTTCTTCTTCCAAGTCTTCTCCATCATCGAGCATGAAGAGTTGGGGTGCCTTGCATCTATGGCCCCACGTATACTTCTCATCGCAATAATAACACAGGCCTTGCTCCTTTCTTTTTTAAGCTTCGACCGAAGTTATCTTGCGTAGAGGAGGATGTGGATGGTTCGGCACACTGGATGGGGTTGATCGGGATGTCATGGCAGCAGGAAAATTCGCCAATTGCTTATGAGGTGTAGGCAAAATGACTGGGCTTCTCATCGCAGTGGGTGATGACACATTTCGGCGTACCGCATTAAATTTGGCTTCGTGCCTTTTTGCCAATGGAACAATTTCATGCATAGTGTTTGGTTGCTGCGCCAGGACCTCCGTCTTGATATCATTGCGTAGCACTGAGATGAAGCAGTTCACCAGGAATGATTTCGACAGATTGGTGGTGCGTAAGGATAACTCTTCAAAGCGTACTTCGTATTCTTCCACCCCCGCCGT
Source organism: Canna indica (assembly GCA_034359265.1). Classification (NCBI taxonomy): domain Eukaryota; kingdom Viridiplantae; phylum Streptophyta; class Magnoliopsida; order Zingiberales; family Cannaceae; genus Canna; species Canna indica. The sequence goes on from CP136892.1 coordinate 41,998,744, forward strand.
CTAAACCAGCTTTGTGAGCTGCCCTTCGGGGTGTTCCAGGTCTGTTGGCTCGAACAATCATCGAATCTCCTCAACCAGGTGGTTCCACCCGGTGAGTTGCCTCCTCCGCTGCATCCAGTGAAACCATCTTTTGGCGATTCCCTCCATGCGGAACGAGGCCATTGTGATGCGGTGTTGATCTTCTGTAGAGTAGAACTCGAAGAAGTCTTCTGCTGAAGCGATCCAATCTTCAGCGTCTCACCCATTGAAGATCGGCAACTCAACCTGTGGGGGCTTAGGATGGAAGGGGAAGTCATCCTCATCCTCGGATCCTCCCCGTCTTCAGCCCCCTTGTCCCGAGCCCATGGTCTGCGAGTTCAAAAGGGCGATCTGAGATGAAATATTCTGCAGCAACTTTTGCTGCGCTTCCATGGCTTCATGTTTGCACATCGAGGTTGGCTTGAAGTGTTCCTAGTAACTGTTCATGACGAGCACCCACTTCTTGCAAGGCCTTCACTGAATCTGCTAGCACATGAGCCTGTGTTTCCATTGCGATCTCAATGAAAGCACCAATGGAACACCCTTACCCAGATCAGAGTCACTCGGAAGGAAATTAGGACACAGATCTGGAAAGAGCTCCTCGTATAGCACTGGAATATTACAGAAGTGACGGTGAAATCGTGAGAGTGAGAAAGGGAGATAGAGAGGTTGGAAGAGAAGAACAGAGGAAGATATAAGAGATAGAAGGAAGAGGAAGTCAAATCATATATTTCTCATCATCCCTTTTTTTATTACACATTCCTATTTATACATTCATTCGCACGTTCTCCAGTTGTTAGCCTTGTAACCATTGAAGTCGTCTCAGTCGTTAGTCATTAGACCTCGTAATCAATGAGGTGGCGAGGCCTACGTCGTGCACACACGTCTCGCTCCAACTGATGTGTGCTGCTTTCCAGGAGCTGACGTGGATTATGTTCCATGTTATCAGGGTCCCTTACTCGTGGGTCCCCTACACTGCTCCTCATATTAACCTTCCACTTTCTTGAATTTCACTACATGGTAAAAACTGAAAAGGGAATTTGATGGTTCATGAATCCGAATCTAGAAGACTTACTCAGTTTTGAAAGAGTCCAAATGGTGATGGAGCTTCCACACCGGGCCATGACAAACAGCAGCACAGCTAGCTGCCAGAATCACACAAAACCATCGGCCTTAGTAACACCTACTTTACATGCATGAGTGGTAAAAGAAAACAAGGGAAAAAGAGTAGAGCGAGATAGAGGAGCCAAATCTCTTGCCTTCATTGTAGTTGCAGGGTCGCTAGAGAAGAGGGCCCTCATCTTAAACAGCAGCTGATTTAGGTAGGGAAGGAGCAGCCTTACAAGCCAGATGGCCTCTTCTTCACCCACCATGTAACTCTCATCTCTTTCATCACAATACATGTTCTCTCCTCTGGATCATAATGATAGATTTTAATTTTATGATCAAAACAAAGAGAAGGAAAGTGAGAGTTTATATATGGAGGGCAATTAATTACCTACGCAAGATGGACTTGTAAAAGAAGATTAACGCAAGGTAGATAAGGACAAGGTAAGAAGCTGCTGAAATAAAACTGCAACATGAAGAGCTTGATAAAATTAGCTAACTAGAAATCTCTATGAAAAATCCTAATTTGGGGGGCATCCACTAGAAAACGTTGTTGGAGAGGAAAGAAGTTAGATCAAGGCATGAAGAGGGCACATGAAGAAGCCGTAAGCGAATGAAACCCAGAGTTAGGGTTTAGGGTGTTACCCAATTCGGAAGACGGAGCCGCCATTGTCGATAACAATGGGGGTGGTTGGGGAGAAGCGAATGAAACCGATTGCCGAGAAGGACTTGCCATCGTAGAAGAAGGAGGCATCCCGTCTTCTCAACCTTCTTCTCGAAAGCAGTTTTGTTGGGGTTCTAGAAAGTGGAGAGTGAGGTGAGAGAAATAGGAGAATTTTTATAACAGGGTGGAGGGAGGAAAGGGAAATTGGGATGAAACAAATTGGAGGAGAAACAAAAATACCTTTCAACGTAGGAGAAGAAACAGCTCCTCGGATCGGCTACAAAGTGCGTGCAAACTGCAGATCGAGAGATGGTGTGCAGATTGCAGAGAGTTGGAGAAGCACGTGGGAGAAGACAGACCGAGAGAAGGCAGCGGGAAATAGAAGCGGGAGAAAGCAACGGGAAACAATAAGCATAGAAAAAAATAACCGGCGTTCGTCATTAGCGCCGGTTATTAATCTAATTAACTATGTTTAATTAGATTAATAACTAGCGCTAATAAAGTGCACTAGTTATAATCCGCCAGTAAGTCTTAATTTTCTTATAGTGCTAACAGAAGCGCTCCACAGGGAGCAGGAGTTGAGACAGCAGATGCAGCAGCAGCAGCCCCTATGGTACAGGAGGTGGCAAAACAGGTGGCGCTGCAGGTCAGGGACCCAGGAGCACCTACATATGCCGACTTCATCAAGTTCAGGCTGCCAGTATTCATCGATACAGACCAGCAAGTGGAGGTCATCGAGTTTCTGGGGATTGCTACGAGTTGTGTCTAGAGCTGGGATATTCATCAGAGGCGGCTGCGCGCATGGTCAGTTTGCAGCTCAGAGGACTTGCCAAATATTGGTTGCACACCTGGAGGAGCCGAAGGGTAGCACGCACCACCTCCCATCTGGGAAGAATTTAGGGCAGCTGTAGAGGAACAGTATTTGGCGATGAGTGTTCGCGATAAGCGATCACGAGATTTTGAGCTGCTGTGCCAGTCTGGAGGTATGACAGTAGCTGAGTATGAGATGGAGTTCACCCGGCTCTCTAGGTACCACCCAACTCTAGTGGGTACCGAGACTGCCAGGGAGAAGAGGTTCGTGGAGGGTCTGAGACCTCAGATAGGCAGGCTTACCCATTACACGAGGACTCCACATTTGCACGGGTAGTGGATGAGGCCCTCCGGAAGGAAGCACTAGTTCCGTTCGAGAGGAAAGATGGGCCGCCCAAGAAAAAGTTTCGGTCTCAAGGGTCAGGAGGTCGGCCGTGGCAATCGGAGGGAACTGTGACCACCATAGATCACCAGTAGAGCCGTCGGCACAACAATAGACGGGGCCGCGGAGGCTCAGTACCAGGGGCAGCTAGACAGGTAGAGTCAGGGGGTGCTACGCAGAAGTCAGATATGCCGCAGTGTGGTCATTGTAATCGGAAACACTGGGGAGCTTGCTATGGACGCACAGATGTGTGTTTCAGATGTGGACAGGTGGGACACTTTAGGAAGGATTTGTTGGGTGAAATGGCCACACTAGAGGGGGGTGAATAGTGTGTTAACTAAACAATTAGCCTAAATCCGGTTTTAATCATTTTCTTAAACTACTTAGGCAATTTATAATTCGACGACTAAATGCGGAAGCGAGTAATGAAGATAAACAATGAAAGCACAAAGAGAACAATACTAACACAATTGTTTATAGTGGTTCAGCCCCAATGCCTACTCCACTACCTAAGCACCCCTCTTAGGATTTCCAAACTAGTTTAACTAGATTAATTTTGTTTCCCTTACAACGAGGACTTTGACTCGAAGAGTCTCGCTCTCAACCTAAGGCACTTCCACATCCGGAAGTCTCCGCCTTCTAACCGAGAGCACTCTTCCACCTCAACCTATGGGACAACTTAACTAATCATAGTAAACTACGTTTACGCAAGTTGCTTTCGCCTTCTACACCAAGGATACCACTCAATCACAAGACCTAACACTAGGTCTTCTACAAACTAAAATACAAAGAAGTAAATAAGAAAATATACAAGTAATGGAGCAAAAAATACAACAATATAAATACTTAGCTCTAACACAATGAATCCTAGCTCCTCTTGATGCCTTGATGTTGAATCAAATCAAGCTTGAAGGCAAACTCAATGAATGAAAGATAAAACTAGGATTTCTCTAAAAAATGGCTCAATGAAAGCTTGGAATTGATCAATGATGGCTCAATAAAGTGTAGGAGTGATCAAAAGTGTCTTAGGAAGGCTTAGGCATGGGTATTTATAGAGCCAAGAAGGAATGGAATGAAATAGCTGACTCAATGGGCGGAAAACTAGCCGTTTCCGCCGTTCGGTCGCTTGCCGTTCAATCGTCGATCGACCGCTCAGCGACCGCGGGCTTTCTGCGCTTTAATCGCTCTATTCGGTCAACCGAATGAGTCGCAATTCTATTTATTCGCAATCCTGTCAACCGATCGGTCAACCAACACAAGCACTGCCCCTTTTTGGCCTCGGTCGGTCGACCGCCTGGTCGACCGAAGTAGCCACTGCCAACTTTTGGCGATGTTCGGTCGATTGACCGGTCGACCGAAATGGATACTGCCATTTTTTAACACCATTCGGTCGATCGAACCTGGGCAGAGTAATTTTCTTTGTTTTGTTTTTCTGCTCATTTGGGTTCCGTCTTCGCTAAGCCTACTTATATAACATTTATTAACTTTAAGGTAGTAACTTTAAAACATAAACGTTATATAAGGATTACCCCCCATTTGGATTTAATAAAAATATCTAAATAATCAAAATACTCAAGAATCAAAATCTAGTTTTTGGGGTCTAATACAAAATTTTGAAAAACGTAAATTTTCTAATCTTTCGAGTCGAGAATGGGTAGGCTAAGGGCTTCCGAAACTTTCTAAAAATATCTCGTTATCCAATTTTAACCCAAGGAACAATTAGCGCCATTTTTTATGTCAAGAAAGTATCTAGGTCATATGGCCCTCCAAGGAGCTCCCTAGGTTATTTCAGGACGGTTTTCGGGTTTTCATATTTTGGGATTTGGGGATGGTTTCTGGGTTCTTATGCATCATCATGAGGATATTACAATATAAACTAGACACCCTGAACCTATACTCTATCTTCCCGATGAATCCGAGCGCGTCGACCAACGTCCTTCCGATTTCCCGATTTCATCGATATTTCTGATCGAGGACATCGTGCACTAACCGATATGGAACCTGAAAGTATTTCTCAATTAAATCATTAGTTCCATGTTTTTATCATCAAAACTGAGATTAAGACCAAGGTTGAAAATCTTAAGCCAACAGGATTGCCCGTACAGAGGTGGCCAAAGAGCTGAGCTGTCAAAGGGGCAGTGGGGTCAGTGGGGTCAATGGCACAGAAAGGCCAGATGCGGAGCAGAGGACCTCAGGCTAGTTACTCTGAGAAATTGTCTGCCCGAGTTTATGCCATGAACCGTGATGGGGCAGAGGCATCTAGAGCAGTAGTGGCAGGTACTATTTTAGTATGTTCATCTGCTGCATATGTTCTATTTGATCTGGGTGCTACGCACTCGCTTGTATTTGCCAAATTTGCGGCTGAGTTACCTATGACACCTTCTTTACTCGACGGGCCATTTCTAGTATCAACGCCTACGGGCGAGGCAATGTTAGCCAAATCAATTTTTCAAGGCTGCGAAGTGCTCATCTGTGACCATGCATTGAGGGCAGATTTGACACTCCTGCCCACGCTTGAACTCGATGTCATTCTCGGCATGGATTGGCTGGTGGAGCAGTTTGCGTTGCTGGATTATAGGGCTAAGACAGTCTTGTTCAGCATGCCCGGGTTGCCGCAGTTCATCTTCCAAGGAGAGGGAAGAAGCGAGCCGATTGGGGTCATCTCAACCCTTAAGGCTCGTAAACTACTTCAAGGGGGTTGTCAGTCCTTTCTGGCCTTCGTATCTATTGTAGAGGAAAAGGGAGATGAGGCAAGGGATATCAGTGGTACTCAGGTAGTCTGCGAGTTCCCTGATGTATTTCCCGAGGAGCTGCCGGGATTGCCGCGCAAGAGGGAAGTGGATTTCTGCATTGCATTATAGCCCGGGGTAAAGCCGATCTTCATCCCACCCTATAGGATGTCGTCGACTGAACTCAAGGAGCTAAAAGTGCAACTTCAGGAGATGTCGGACCTGGGCTTCACTTGGCCGAGTGTTTCACCGTGGGGTGCTCTAGTACTCTTCGTGAAGAAGGATGGGTCGATGTGCATGTGCATCGACTATATGTAGCTAAATAAAGTGACAGTCAAGAATCATTATCCACTGTCGAGAATAGATGATTTGTTTGACCAACTGCAAGGGGCACCATGGTTTTCGAAGATAGACTTAAGGTCCGGATACCATCAGCTGAGAATTCAGGACTAAGATGTTCCTAAGACTGTCTTCAGGACTCACTATGGACACTACGAGTTCCTAGTGATGTCTTTTGGTCTGACCAATGCACCTGCTGCCTTCATGGACCTGATGAACAGGGTATTCAAGGAGTACCTGGATAGTTTTATGATCGTCTTCATTGACGACATCTTGGTATACTCCAAAAGTGAGGAGGAGCACTCTGAGCATTTGAGGATGGTTTTGGAAACCCTCAGAGAGCAACAGTTATTTGCAAAATTCTCCAAGTGTGAATTCTGATTAGAAAGTGTAGGGTTCCTGGGTCATGTGTTGTCCAAGGAAGGGATAAGAGTAGACCATGCAAAGGTGGAGACGGTGCATAATTGGAGGTGGCCGACCAGCGTGACTGAGATTCGTAGTTTTCTTGGATTGGTCGGGTACTACCAAAAGTTCATAGAGAACTTCTCTAGGATTGCAGCCCCTTTGACTCGGTTGACTTAGAAAAAGGTCAAATTCGTTTGGGACGACAAGTGTGAGGCGAGCTTTCAGAAGCTTAAGGAATGCTTGACATCGGCACCCGTATTGGATGTACCTTCCAACTCAGGAGGGTTTGTATTATATTGTGATGCCTCTCGGGTTTGCCTAGGCTATGTTCGGATGCAGTTTGGCAGAGTCATAGTCTATGTGTCCCGTCAGCTGAAGGTTCATGAAAAGAACAATCTGACGCATGACCTAGAGCTAGCGGCGGTGGTTTTTGCACTGAAGCTTTGGCGGCACTATACGGATCACAAGAGCCTTCAGTACTTGCTTACCCAAAAGGAGCTAAATCTCAGGCAGAGGAGGTGGTTGGAGCTCCTAAAAGATTATGACTGCACCATTATGTACCACCTGGGGAAAGCCAATGTGGTAGCAGACGCTCTAAGCAAAAAATCCATGGGTAGTTTCGCTCATTTGGAAATCAAGCGGAGGCCTTTAGCTCAAGAGCTGGTGTTGTGCTTGGATGGGCGTACAACCTTGATAGTGTCAGCTTCAGGTGCCCTGGTGGCACACCTGCGGGTACAATCCACACTGGTGGGTGTGTTGCATGCCACGCAGGGAGAGGACGTCTTTTGTGCGCTGACAAAGGACTTAGTGCAGAGAGGCGATGCAGAGAATGAATTCAGATTAGACTCAGAGGGTGTGCTGAGGTTCAAAAATCGAATTGTGGTGCTAGATATGGCAGAGGTGCGCAAACAAGTCGTAGAGTGGGGTCATCGTTCCACTTATACGATGCATCAGAGGACAATAAAAATGTACCGAGATTTAAGGAATTACTACTAGTGGAAGGGCATGAAAAGAGAGATAGTAGAGTTTGTATTCAAATGTCTAGTCTGCCAGTAGGTAAAGGCCAAAAATATGAAGCTCGCGGGCTGCTGCAAAACCTCGAAGTGCCCGAGTGAAGTGGGAGAAAATCACCATGGATCTGGTGATCGGGTTGCCTAAGTCAAAAGGCGACTTTGATTCCATTTGGGTGGTAGTGGACCGGTTGATCAAGACCGCACACTTTATTCCAATAAAGACTACCTTTTCTGTGGAGCAGTACGCCCGACTATTTCTAGACCAGATTGTGGCTTACCACGGTACCCCAGTGATGATCATATCAGATCGAGGAACCCAGTTCACAGCCCGATTTTGACAGTCTTTCCAAGAAGCCTTGGGCACTCAAGTGCATTTCAGCACGGCTTTCCATTCGTAGACAGACGAACAGTCTGAGAGAACCATCCAAACATTGGAAGATATGTTGAGGGCCTATATTCTGGACCTAGCAGGCGGTTGGGAGAAACACCTGTCGTTGATTGAGTTCGCCTACAACAATAGCTATCACAGTAGCATTGGCATGGCTCCCTTTGAGGTATTATACGGGCGGCGGTGTAGGTCTCCTGTGGGCTGGTTTGAGATAGGAGAGACTCTCCTGGTTGGTCCGGACTTGGTTGAGGAGGTGGTGAAGAAGGTGCAGCTGATAAAAGAAAGGTTGTTGGCAGCACAGAGTCGCCATAAAATGTATGCCAAAAAGAAAGCCAGAGAGTTGGAGTTCAACGAGGGCAACTTGGTATTCCTAAAGGTTTCTCCTATGAAAGGGGTGCTCCGATTTGGGAAGAAAGGAAAGTTGAGCCCTCGGTTCATTGGGCCTTTCCTTATTCTCAAGCGAATGGGCGCGGTGGCTTATGAACTGGCCTTGCCTCCTAGTCTGAGCAGAGTTCACCTAGATTTCCATGTGTCAATGCTCCGAAGGTATGTGAAGGATGAATCCCTTGTGATCGAGTCAACTGTGGTTGAGGTGGACACAACAGTCTCGTATGAGTAGAGGCTAGTGGAGATACATGGCAGGCAGATCAAGAAGCTGATGTCCAAGGAGATTCCCTTGGTAAAAGTTAGGTGGGAGCACCACTCCCGACAAGAGGCCACTTGGGAGGTAAAGCGGGACATGAGAGAGCACTACCCTTCCTCGTTTGAAGAGCCGGTAAGACCTTGTAACCCAACAAAATTCGAGGACGAATTTCCCTTAAGGGGAAGGTGGTAATACCCGGAATTTCCTAATATAAAAATTTTCGTGATGCAGCCCATCGAGTCGAGAGCTAGCCAGACCGAGTCGCGAGATCGCCTCGAATAGTAGGTATAATTAATTTAAGTTATAGCCTAATGGTTGGTTTTGGGTGGATGAGTATGTTGGTTGACTCGAGTTGGGGTGAGTGGGGCTCGCGGTTCGAGTCGGGAATCGACCCAGGTTACGTGGAGTCGTATGAGGGGGTTTTAAGTTATTAGCTGAGTGATGAGGGGAATAAAACTCCTCATCTTAGCAGTCGTGCGACTCCAAGAAGGAGCCGTATGCAGCCCAAGGAAGGGAGGGAGTTTAGTGCCGAGCTCGCATCGACGTCGGGATCTCAGAGTTCGTCTTATTCGATCTTGTCTTTTGATCCAATTGAGGGGAGTGGTTAGAGTGGTTTTGAAGGGAGGCGGATGGCCGGTCCTATGAGTTTTGAAATCGAGTTTTCTTTCGCGAGTTCTTGCCGATCGACGCATTTCCTTGTGTAGAATTTCAATTGATGTATATACCTGTGTAGAATTTTAATCTAATTTTAAAGCATGTCTATTTTGCATTTTTGTGGGCTGCCGAGTAGAGGAAATAGCAGAAAGGTCATGCCGAAATTTTCCCCAAATTTTCTCGTTCGCTTCACAGCTCGTAGATCGCTTTATGTTTATGATATGTTATATCTATGGATTCACATTTGTGTTATTCTCGCAACCTTGCCCATTCAACCCCGAGGACTTGGCCGAGCAAGGTATTACCTTCCTCAAGCTTCAGCCGAGCAAGGGTAAGGGAGGAAATCGAGTGATTTTAATTAGTTGTTCATACGTTCTCGTTGATGTTAATTCATATTAATGCCGAGTGATTTTAATTAGTTGTTCATACGTTCTCGTTTGATGTTAATTCATATTCATGCTATGAGATTTCTCACTTGTCATATGAATTGCTTGGTGATAGATCTATATTATCATATTAAGGAAATGTTCTTACCATTGCATACATGGAGATGATTGTTATGGCATATAATGCTAAGGAAATATTTTATAAATTCTCAGATATCATGCCTAATTGTTGCTCTATTTATTGCATGTTCCTTATCATTTAATTTATTGAAATTTATCCTCTTATATTCGGCTGGTACATGAAAATTGATGCTCATGGTAAGTGGTCTTATTAATGGTAGGCCGCATACGCAACTACATTCGGTACATTCTAACAACATTAGAAAGGAAGTATAGTTGCTAGGTTCTACACCTAGGGATAGTCAACAGACTTCAACATCGAAATAAGGTGACCCGAGGGGGTAGGGTCGGATATGGGCAATGCCCGGAAAGCAAAACATGAGAAAATATGCACAATCTGATTTCGATTGTGGTTGAGATGGTCTATTGAGCAGTGTCATTAGCCGAGTGGCTACCAGACTACTCAGCGGTTTTATGGGGTCTTGAAATTGCACCGGCGGGCCCGCTAGGTGTTAGACACGAGTGGTGGAGGGTCTTGAGATTTCATCATTGGGCCACGCTTACGGTAGACCCGAGTTAGGTGGGACTAGCTATCCCTAACCCGGAGAATTTCTGAGACTAGTGGTCATCCTAGTCGATGGATTCGAGTTTGAAAGCTTATAATTGAGAAGCCCTTATGGGCTGGTTTTGGGTAGGCCGACCAGCCTGGTTAAGTAGAGGGAAGAGCAGAACCTTCCATATATAGTTTAGGCCATTGATGGTCGAGCTAGGGAAGTGGATAAGGGCCCGAGAGGCCGGTTCATCCATTCTTCTGTCTTGGCAACTAAATAACTTATGTGATATGATCTTACTCTTAATTCCTTAAATATGTTATTGCCGAGGTTTTAAGTGGAGGTTCGAAAGAACTGCTCACTGAGTTCCTCGTGAACTCACAGTTTCCTTTATTGTTATTTTGCAGAGCCCGACCAGTGAGGTACGGCTCGGTGGCATGGCGCGCAGGAGAGCAGGCGTGGGTGCAGATCTCATAGCTGGCAGTTGCTAGTCGTAGTGTCATGCCCCAAAAGCAGGGTCACGTGATCGGCCAGGATATACGTACTGTGTAATAGAGTTTGGTGTATGCACTGTGTTATTTCTGTAAAGACTTTTAGATGTTTTATTTGGAAAACCTTGGGATGTTATTTTAAAACTTGTGATGATTTAGAATTTGGTTGATTAAACTGATTTCGAAACAGTTAATAAAGTTGGTATTCTTGCTTTTGTTTTCGACTTGATGTTATTCTGGTTATTATTCTATGAATTATTGGTCAGTGCATAGGGTAGGCTTCAGGGTACTGACTCGTACCCTGGCCGTTCACGCGTACCCTGAGACGGGGCGTGACAATGTGGTATTCTAACAAGCATGTTCTAGACTTATTCTATTAAACATACACAGCTTATGCTTATAAGAATAGTAAACTACCATTTATAGGAATTGTTCAAAACATACATTGGCGCTAGGGCATCTAAAAACTAACAAATACTTCGTTGGTGTACATCGAGTCCATTCCGAATTTCATTGCATCTCGCCATCGCTTGTAGTCAATGCTCTTGATTGGTTGATTAAAAGATTGCAGATTATTTGAATCTCTATCATTCTCGATAGCTAGATATAATGTCTCAAGCAGTCTACGCAATTTACTTTATCTACAGAGGGTGATGGAAGGCAGTGTTTCTATAATTGGTTCAACCTGTGGGCCTTCCATGGACTATTGCGAATATATTTGTGGTTGTTCAACAAACCCAATCCTATCCCACTAATTTAACGGGTACCCACTGGAAACCTGCTTTTCGCCTGTTAACATATATATATATATATATATAACAACATTTAAACATAAATCATATAAACAATAAGCTAATTTAAATAATGAAATCAATTATCTGAGCTAGTACCAATAACTATCAAGAGCTAGTAAAGACTATCAATTATCTGAAGAAAAAATGACTTCTTTCATGCAATGAAACAATAGGAGCAGGCGACAGGTAAGAATTAGAAAAACAAGCAAGAAAAATAGCTTCTTTCATGCAAAAATCAACAGTAAATAATTGCAAGCGGCATGTAAGAAAAAAGTAAAAAAAACAAAAAAAAACTAAGAATCAGATCAAGGGGCGTCCAGCATCCGCATCGCGGCGTCAGGAGAAGCAGATCGCGGCGTCAGGTTCGTCTGGAGAAGCAATCGTCGGAGCAGATCGCAGCGTTGGGTCCATCGGGAGAAGTAGATCTAGGCGGCCGGCTGCTGTTGAGAGGCGCCGGGAGAAGCAATCATCGAAGAAGTACATCGATTGGCAGCCGGCTCCGTTGAGAGGCGATCGGCTGTTGTTGAGAGGCGTCGAGATTGAGCGGCGGTCACGATAAAAGTGGTCGCGTGATTGAGGAGCGCGCGAGAGGGCAATCTAGCTAGCGAAAGGAGGGGCAGCGAGGCGGCGAGCGGGCGTGAGGGCAGTCGGGCAGATGGCTGAGGTAGTGAGGCGTCGAGTGACTGGGTGAATCGGGTGAGTTGAGTACAAAACTAAAGATTAGGGTATAGGTTAAAAATTAAAATAGTATTATTAATTTATTTATATTATATAATGGGTTAGGAATTAGGGTATAAGTAAAAAAGATATAATTATCCCTATATAAGTGTATATTAGATAATATGAAGGGTATTTAAGTAATTTTACCCTTAACGGGTTTGGGACGGATTTTAGACTAAAATCTTGGACCCGTCCCAAACCCTACAGGGTTTTTACCTCAAAATCCTATACTCATCCCACGACCCAACGGGCAAAACCCGCTAATGACCTATTATGGTCTGGGACGGGTAAAAACTCATTTATACAAACCCATTGCCATCCCTAGGTTGTTGGGCTTCATTAGGTTCAATAGTTCATCCACTCACACTTTCCTCGATAAACACCTTTTCTAAGAAAGTGGTGTGCCTACTGACAAACATCTTTTGTTCAGTTGATGAGTAGAAGTAATACCCTAAACTTTCTTTAGGATATCCCACAAATCTACACCTGGTTGATTTAGCATATAGCTTGTTCACTTCAATTTCTTGACGTACGCCGGGCAACCCCAAATCTTGAGATGTCTCAGACTCGATTTCTTGCCACCCTATATCTCATATGGTGTATTAGAGATAGTCTTTGTGGGTGCCTTATTTAAAAGGTAGATGGTTGTTTCGAGTGCAATCCCCAAAAGGAGATCGGAAGAATGGTAAATCATGCAAATCAAATATTCAGACTAGAAGGGGGGTGAATATTATGTAGGCAAATTTTAAGTTCAATTCTAATTTTTTTGGATTTTAAGCAATTCAACAAGCTAACACAATTTTCTTGAAGCTAAATGTGAGTGAATGTAATTGCTAATGAGCTAAGCACAATTAGAGAACAATGAAGCGAGCAAGATAGCAATACAAACAAGTGAATATATAGTGATTCGGCCAATCCTGCCTACTCTTGGCACCTCGTCAATGATTTCTAACATTAACACTTTATAAATAAATTATTTTTCTAAGACTACAATAGGGACTTATCCCTCAACCCGTGAGGAGAGCCTCAACACCTATTCTTTAGCAAAAACAATAATCTACAAGTCACCAAGATGTTTCAAGTACCACTTGCAAGCTACACTTTGAAATTCGGGCAAAACAATACGAAAACAAGTTAAAGGAGCTAAATACTAAAATCAAACTTGTGGAGCTCCTTTCACCAGCCTTCTAGCCTTCCAACACCTCAAGAAGATGAAGAGTTTTGCCTCGAGAGGGTTGAAGAGTGAAGACCACCACTTGAGAGAGTGAATGTGAAGATTAGGGATTTGAATCACACTTTGAAAGCTTGAATTCTTAGGGATAAACTCAATGAATAGTAGAGAGGTTAGGAGGCTGAAGTCAAGCTTGTATATATAGGGGATGAAGGCATGGAGGCTAAAATAGCAGTTCAACATATCTAAATAGATCCATTGGTGAATTTAGTTGACCATCGATCGACCCTCGGGCAGCCACGAGATTCGGTCAAGGGTCGGCCGAACTAGTTCTACGAATTTTCCAGAACACTTTCGTTCGATCCTCGTGCAACCATAGGTCAGTCGAAGTTCGACCAATACTAGTATCAGAATACTGATACTGATTTTTGCTAATTTTTCAGCCAATCTGTGTTTTCAGATCTCTTCTAGGATTTTAACTTGGGAAATAGCTGCAATGGGTTTGGTTTATGTCCTAGAGGCATATTACTTTCATTCTAAACTTAAACCTAGGTTTTCACTCGATTGTCTTCGGAGCCGTTTCAACTAGATTTCTTGGACGAACTTCGTAGGTGTATCGTTTTATCAACCTGAACTCAAAACTTGATAAATAAATTAGTTTTATATTTGTTATCATCAAAATGGAGAAAGAGGCCTAGGTTGGACCCTTGGGCCAACAATCGCTCGATCATCTCATGATTATAATTTTACTCACAAGTTAAGATTGACGTCTAGCAATGTATCATGACTACTCAAATAGTGTGAGGTTCAATCACTCTAGATTGAACACCCTTCGGTGATTAGTTCATGTGCAATCAAATCCTTCGTTACACAATGTCCCAAATGCGGCTAGAGTATAGAAGACGTGTCAAACCCTAATACTGATTCATATTTAATTCATTCCCTCAAGTCATTGTCTCAATGATGAAAGATTGGAAACGTCTTTCCAACTTTCATATCCATTCTAGCCAGAGATTTCCCGAGACGACACTTGTTGAAAGACATAAGTCATTCTCTCCTCTTACTAGGTGTAACTGATTTCATGTTGGTTGCTCCCCACCTCCATGAAAGCCCACTATACCCAAAGTATCCAACGCATGTATCTTCGAGCCATGCTGGGAATACACCAAAATGGTAGATCGACAATCACAAGATGATCATGCATGACAATCTTAGGTCTGATGATTACTTGCACCTACTATCACAAGAGGATTAGCTTACTGACACTCATGTAAGGATTTCATTTGACATTGCTTGAGCAGGTCTATTCATTGAACTCATTCTCCAATGAGTACCTGCAATTGTACATTAGTAACGCCTCATAGGTAATTAGCACCACCGCTAATACAATACTGTTACATTGAATCAGCGAAGATCTAGCAACAGTGATAGTGTCATTCTGAAAACTATATCGTGAATGGGAGACAACCATAGCGGATGACTATGCCTATAATAAATATACATTGCAGTTAAGAACCTTATCACTGGCGACCAAGCTAATGCACATCAAATACCGTCTTATATATATTGGTCGTCGCTTATAGTGCGAGATAACTGTGGCTAAAATAGCAATGACTTCTTTTTTTGGCAGAGTCTGACACCAACGACAACGCTATCGGTCTTCGGTAATGATGTATACCTCTACGATGGTTTGTATTATCATAGTTACAGTTGCTGATGACAGCCATCCACGCCAATTGTTGTCGTCGTCACGGTTTGGGATCACTGAAGGTCAATCATTTTGTTATAAAATTTGCATCGGCCACTATCACTGCTCTTTGCGTCATCCCATATAGGTCATCCTATTAGATTTTTCTTCACTTTTCATTAATAGAATTTCATTCAGACGCAATTTGAAATTGGAAGATACATATATGTATAATCTTAATTTGGAAGACGAGTGTCCTTCCATTACTATTTATTATTTTACACGGTAAAATCTATTTAATTTTAAAATACTAAATTCTATATATATAATTATATATACATCGTTTTCTTTATGGCTTTTCATCTCCTTTGTTATTTTTTTATTTTTAATTTAAAATAAAAATTAATATAATGGTAAATTACACTGATCTTCCCTGAGATTTAGTAAAATTACATTGATCCTCCCTCTATTTGTTCAAGTTACAATCATCTTTCTTGAGTAATCTTTGAGTAATTTTTTTAAGAGAAATTTGTGTAATATTTTAGAAAACTCAGGAAAAATTTGTGTGATCTTATTTTGTAATATGGGATGTTTGTGTAATCTTTTACAAAACTCAAAAGGATTATAAGATAAAATTACAAATAAAGAGAAGATCAGTATAATTTCACTAAACCTCAGGGAAGATTAGTGTAATTTACCCTTAATATAACTATCAATTTGGATAGGAGGGCATTCCGTACTGTTATACCTTGAAACTTTTGGACCTAGATGTAAAAATATTTCTTAGAGGGTCCTTTTTGCAAAAATGCTAACCCTATTTAATTAAGCCCTAACCCTCCTCTCTAATTTGTTTCCTCTTGCGGTTCCTGTATCAGCGGCAGTTGGCGGAGGATTTTGAGGCGTCGGCGGCGTGAAGACTCCGGTGAATCGGAGTTCGGAGGAGATTTTCGGTAGGATTCTAATCCTTCTCTTTTATCGTTTCGTGTAGGGTAACTGTTCATAGGATGAGATTTCCGGATTTCTTTGTCGTCGATCTGTGACTCCGCAATGTATCGAAGATTTTTGCGTCCTTTTTCTTCGTGTTTTCTCGTTGTCGGATCTTGCGACGGCAATCTCGATCGTCTACATTGTGGCCGTAGGGAGGGGCTCCGATCGACGCTGTCCGGGGCGTCGACATCTGTAGTTGCCAATCACAGTCGTTGTTAGGCACGACTATTGGCAGGCGGAAGCCATCGGAGGTGAGATGCGACTTGCCTAGGCTGGCGACAGTGTCGTCGATCGCGGCGCTCGGCAGGACAGTGTCGTCCTGCCGTCGAGTTCCTTGAGATCGGCAGGCCATTTGGAGTCATCGTCGGGCGGTGAGGGCCCGCATGGTCAGGCCAGTGGGTGGCGGCGACGGCGAGTCGTAGTCGACGCTGTGTGTGTGAAGGCACCGCTGTCAGGTGTGCCGACGCCAGGCGCGACGCCACCGTCAGGTGCGGCGCCGCCCGACTCTGGTGGCAGTGCGCAGGAAGAGGGGACGCCCCCGATTTGAAGCCGCCTGGTTCTCGTCGTCGACTATTCTCCGGACGTCGGCGATGGGTGATGACGCCGGCGGCGTCGGACTTCCCCGGCGACCCGATCGATCGGAGGATCGGGATGGTGGCGGAGGCATCGGGTAGAGGCGGCGTTGGTGAACTGGGTTAAGGAAGATGAAGGGTTATATTATAACCTTATAAATTAATTATAAGTATATATCGGTGTTATATACTTTATATCAGTGTTATACTATATTATAAGTGTTATGTTGACGTTATAAGTGAAAGTTGATAACAGCCGTTGTAGCAGTGTTATATTAAATTATAGCACTGATATATATATCTTATAACAGTAATTAATGAGTAGTATTTAAGTTATTTTACTATTGTTTTAAATAATTATTTGAAGGCTTTATAGTGGGTCAAAATAATCATTCTATATATGAATTTAGACCTACTCGTCGCCCCGAATCCATTGGTGGGGTCAGTTTTGTCGTTTGGCTTTCAGATGTTGAAAACAGTATGCTTTTATTGCCTCATTTTGCGGGTCGGGTCGGATAATATTATTTTATCGGTTTTCATGGTTTTTACCCGAGTTATTCTGTTGAGGTAGTTGTTGTCAAGGTGAATCTCATCCTAGATCGGTTGTTACCCTATGTCGAAATATTATCTTGTTGTTCTATTCCATTGAAAGTTGATATCTACTGCTGTTGAAACTCCTTATGCATATTTGTTGAAACATGTTGCCAGCATGCTATTTTTATATGCATATTAGTTGAGAATGCTAGTATAGATGTTGCATGTCTCCTGCTGTTGTTTATGTATTTAATGCATACATGATGACATGACTACTAGCATTATATTAGTTGAGTTGTAGTAGAGGAGTTATTGACATAATGCATAGTTGATCTACTTTTGGGCGATAGCCCTGGACACTATTGATATATTGCCCAAGGTGTAGGGCAAGTGACACCGGTGATCACCTATTTATCACACGAGGTGCGTGTGCGGCGTCGAGGTGTTAGACGTTGGCGGACTACCATTTATGGATAGTCGCATCTCTAGCTGGAGCAGGCTTGAGGTGCCACTCTCGAGGTGTGAGAGTGCGGGGGAAACCCAATGTCCACTACGCTCTTGATTGGATTTATGACTCATACTCATATAGATGATAGTTGACATGGTTGACATAGTTGATTGGTATAGGTGCATCGAGTAGATGGTTGAGTCATATCTTCCGTTGTACACATGGCATCATAGCATGTTGTTGAAATCCTACTCAGCCTTCTGCTGATGTTTGTTGTTTTTGCCTCAGCTTCTCAGGTATGACGGCATTATCTTATAGGTAGCTAGAGTTTTGGAGGAGGAGGAGACATTTTCCGCACAGTATTTAGTTTTCTTATTTATTAGTTGAACTATGCATTTTTAGCTGGACTCTAGAATTCATTGTTCACTTATGGACTGTTGGACTTTTATTATTATCTGGTTGGACTTTTGATTGAAATCTGATTGCAAATTTAAATTCAGTCCATTTTGATGTTGTTGTTCTGTTGCTAGTTGCGCTTCTCCTAGGTGAGGTCTCTTATATAGGGGTAAACCTAGGCGGGGCGTAACACGTACTCTCTTTTTTTTCAAAAAAAAAAAAATGAGCTCAGGCACATGTCATTTTCTATCTATTAGAAAGGTAGAAAAGGCAGAGGGTCAGCGGCCGTGCACTCCTCGCTTTCATAACAAGTAGAAATATATTCCTCCTGAACTTTCAGATTTTTATTAGCTAACTTGAACAAATTTACAACTTCTAAGGCAGGATTGCCTTCGAGTACGAAATCTTTGCTACTACTATTAACAGGAATAGAATTGCAAGTAATAGGACTAAAACTATGTACATTGCATAGATTTGAAGTATTCAGGAGTCCTCAAATACTACTATGAGTGCTTGTTATGATTGGTTTATTGCTTGCAACAGTGGCAGTAATGAGAAGACTTAAAAAGGAGTGCAACACGAGGACTTCCCAAAGGGTCACCCATCCTTGTACTACTATCGCCCAAGCACGTTTAACTTCGGAGTTCTGATGGGATACGATGCATTAGTGCTGGTATGATCACAACCAGGAGGGCATTCCGTACTTGAGCACCTATAATCAATCAATTATGGGAAAAGATACAAAAAAGTTCATAACAATTTTTTACGAGTACTAAAATATTCCTAAATACCCCTCACGTTATGAAATTGGGTACAAAAATGCCCCTATAGGTAAACGACATTAATTGAGAGATAACATAGTTGACGTGGACATTTGGCGCATATGCAAACCAAGATATTTTCTCACGGGTACTAAAATATCGATAATATTTTCTCACGGGTACAAAAATGCCCCTAACATTTTTTCACGGATACTAAAATGCCTATAACGTTTGTTTTGGAGCTAAAATATCTCTGAAGTTATTGAAAATGGTACAAAAATAACATCAAACTAACTTTTGTTACACTACTACAAACTTGGTCTTCAGCAACGGCTATCAGCAACGGCCGATCAAGCCGTTGCTATTTGCAACGGCGTTCTTACGGCCGCTCGAGCCGTTGCAGATATATGTATCTGCAACGGCTTTCTAACGGACAACCGAGCCGTTGCTGATTATTTAATCTTCAGCGACGGCTTACTAACGGATAAGTGAGCCGTTGCTGATGATAACTTATCAGCAACGGCTTTCTAACGGGCGAGTGAGCCGTTGCTGATAAGTTTATATAGGGCACGCTCTCGCGCCCGACCCTTCTTCCTCCCGCTTCTGCCGCCGCCGCTCCTGCCGACCTTCGCCGCTGCTGCCGTTGCTGCCGACGCCGATGCCTCTCGCCGCCGCGCCGCTGCCGCTGCCGCTGCTGCCGGTATGTTGATCGGCCAGAGATGTTAAAATCCGACCGAAACCCTATTTCTAGGGTTTCGGCCGGCGGCGGTCGGCCTATGGCCGCCGCCGGACCTTCTACAGTGGCCGGACAGTGTGTCCGGCCACTGTACGCCGGCGCCGGAGGGTGGACTCCGGCGCCGGAATATATATATATATTTTATTGTTTTGAAATTGTTAATTAATTAATTTATAAATGTTAATTAATTGTTTAGATTAATTGTTTAATTTGTTAGATTAATTATTAGGGTTTAGATTAATTTCGGACGCGCGCCGGAATTGTCCACTTCGGACGCGCGCCGGAATCGTCCAATTCGGACTCGCGCCGAAATCGTCCAATTCGGACTCGCGCCGGAATCGTCCACTTCGGACGCGCGCCGGAATCGTCCACTTCGGACGCGCGCCGGAATCGTCCAATTCGGACTCGCGCCGGAATCGTCCACTTCGGACTCGCGCCGGAATCGTCCACTTCGGACGCGCGCCGAAATCGTCCAATATGGACTCGAACTGTCTCGAAACA
Organism: Canna indica; assembly: GCA_034359265.1. NCBI lineage: Eukaryota > Viridiplantae > Streptophyta > Magnoliopsida > Zingiberales > Cannaceae > Canna > Canna indica. The sequence continues at coordinate 42,018,751 of CP136892.1, forward strand.
TTTAGAAAATAATCATCCATCCGACGAGTTGATATGTTTCACGTACGCATCGACGAATCGGATATGATTTAGCAAAACCTTAGATCCGTTCGGGGATTGTATGTTCGTGTAAAAGAAGTATATGATCTTTTATACGACGTACAATTCTTGAATTGTCCCTGATTGGACAATTTGGGAATATAGTTATTTGTACTGCACTTACGTTTTTATTTTAACTGTTAACTAATTATTCTAAAATTCGGCAACATCTCTCTTGTTCTCCGATACGCGCCCAGATGATATGCGTATTCGGAGAACTGTAGGGAGATGCTGTCGAAATTTAGAATAATTAGTGAACAGTTAAAATAAAAACATAAGTGCAGTACGAATAACATAAATCCCGAATGGAATAGGACAATCTCACCTAAAGACATTAACCAAAGAAATTGTCATTGATTGACAGAATCATGTCGGCTGATCGAAGTTGGATGTACCGACGTTTTGATCGTGGAGCTTTAACGAATGAGTTTCGATTAGGCGTAACGTACTTCCTAAATTTCGCCTATTCGAATCGGAATTTCGTTAGCATGGGTGATCAAATCCGATGTCCGTGCCGCATTTGTTCGAATGGACGATTTTTGGATCGGGAGACTGTCACTCTGCATCTATATACCAAAGGATTTACACCAAGATATTTTCTATGGACTTGTCACGGGGAGTCACGCGAAGTCGGGACGTCGAGCAATCCTGTCGTTCAGACATATGGTGAATCTTCCTCTGCTGGTGCTTCTTCATCCAGTCAATGTAATCCCTATAGAACTATGATACTTGATAGTCTTGGGGGTCAATTCCACCTGAATGATAATGTTGATCGGCCAGTTCTTCAGACATCAGTCCCACCAGATACTACAGCGGTTGATATCACAGAAGTAGGGGCTGCGGTAGAGATTGAATTACCGAATAAAGAAGCTGCAGAATTTTACGAGATGTTGAAAGCTGCCGATGAACCTTTGTATGAGAATTGTCCTAAATACACTAGGTTTTCAGCAATGACACAGCTCTTAAACATCAAGGCCGATTGTAATATCAGCGGAGTTGCGTATGATCGGATTGCTGGATTGATTAATGGAATGCTGCCTACTGATAACAAGTTTGAGCCTACTTTTTATAAGACTAAAAAGCTAATGAGAAAATTGGGGCTTGGGTACGAAAAAATACACGCGTGCCAAAATAACTGCATTTTATATTATAAAGAAAATGTGCAGTTGGATAAATGCCCTGTATGTCAACACCCTCGTTACAAGGAGAAGAAATCGGTCCGACAGAAAAATATCCCGTTTAAGGTGCTTCGGTATTTTCCACTAACACCGAGGCTTCAAAGATTATTCATGTCGGAAAAGACAGCCCCCTACATGAGTTGGCATGCAAGAAGTCGTGATGATACAGTAATGACTCATCCATCTGACAGTGAAGCATGGAAACATTTGGATACATGTTATCCTTCATTTGCTATGGATACTAGAAATATCATATTGGGATTGTGCACAGATGGTTTTAATCCGTTTGGACATTCTGCAACTCCTTATTCAGTTTGGCCAGTGCTGCTGACAGTTTATAATTTGCCACCGTCAATGTGCATGAAAGATGAATTTATTTATCTTTCGATGATTATTCCGGGTCCTAAGGGTCCGCGAAAAGAAATTGACATATTTCTCAGACCCTTGATAGATGAATTGAAAACATTGTGGACTGAGGGAGCTGTCACTTATGATTGTCATCGGAAGCAAAACTTTAATTTAGATGGGCCACCACCGATGTTGTCTGGTGAACAAATGTTAGCACGTGTTTCAGCACTTCCAGATATTGTATTCGGTCGCAATGAAAGAGTGTCAGGTTTTGGCCAAACACACAACTGGGTGAAAAAAAGTATCTTTTGGGAATTGCCCTATTGGAGTTCATTATTGATTCGACATAATTTAGATGTCATGCACATTGAAAAAAATGTGTTTGATAATATTTTCAACACTGTGATGGATATTTCTGGAAAAACTAAAGATAATGTCAAAGCTCGACATGATCTGAAAATACTTTGTAAAAGACCAGAGTTGGAGTTACAAGAGGTCAATGGACGATATCTGAAACCGAAGGCCCTATATGTGTTAAATAAACAACAGATCAAAGATGTTTGTCAATGGGTAAAAGAACTCAGATTACCCGATGGATATGCTTCAAACTTATCTCGATGTGTGAACGTCGATGATTGCAAAATATCAGGGATGAAGAGCCATGATTGTCATGTATTCATGCAGAGATTACTTCCGATCGCATTTCGAGATCTTCTACCTGATAATATTTGGGGTCCGTTGACTGAATTAAGTATGTTTTTTAGAAGCATCTGTGCAAATGTCCTTCGAGTCGAAGATATGTCAACACTTGAAAATAATATTGTTGAAATCATATGCAAGCTGGAGCAGTTTTTCCCTCCTGCATTTTTTGACTCGATGGAGCATCTACCGATACACTTGGCATACGAGGCACGAGTTGGTGGCCCCGTTCAATATCGTTGGATGTACTTATTTGAAAGATACATGAATCGTCTGAAGAAAAAAGTAAAGAACACCGCAGCTGTTGAAGGATCAATATCTGAATCGTATATCATCCAAGAAATTTCAACATTCTGCTCATTTTACTTTGAATCCACAGTACAGACAAGATTTGATCGTCTTCCACGTAACGACGACGGGGGTGTTCGACATTCAGATGGACGTTTAAATATATTTTGTCACTCTGGTCGTGCTTTTGGTTCTCGTCCATCTCGACACTTAAGCGATGAAGAGTATCATTTGGCACACTTGTATGTATTACTCAATTGTCCAGAGATTGAACAATTCATTGAAATATTTGACATTGAGATGGTGCAAAAATACTCTATTCACAACGATCAAGAATTGGAGACATTACGGAATCGTGATTTCCCTTCTTGGATTCAGACTTACAGCAAAGATCACAGAGCTGAAATAGATGAAAAAATATTTGAGTTTGTTAGTGGACCGTCGCGACTTGTGTCGTGCTATAGCGGATATTTTGTTAACGGGTATAAATTTCACACGGTTGAATATTCATCTACAAAAAAGACGATGAATGCTGGGGTCTGCGTGAAAGGGACAACCTATGTTGAATGTGATATGGATTTCTATGGACTAGTGGAAGAAGTGATAGAGTTGCACTACTTCGGCTTGAAATCAGTGTTCCTATTTAGATGTCATTGGTTCGATACAACAGAAAGGGGCATGAAAGTTCATCAAAAATACAAACTTGTTGAGGTTAATTACAAATCGAAATTGGCAGCAAATGAGCCATTTATATTGGCATCACAAGCCGAACAAGTATATTACGCGAAGTATCCGGCTCGAAATAAAGATAGAGCAGATTGGCGTGTAGTTTGTAAGACAAAAGGTAGAGGAAAAATTGATCCGATAGTAGGAGAAAATGATCCTCCTGGTTTCTATTAAGAAGATGATCTTCCTGCTGTGGATCGTATTATTCCAATACTCGAGGATGCAGACACAACGTCAATTCAATTAGAAGTTGAATATGCTGATGATGACGATCATGAAATTGAGGAAGCTGGAGATGAAGAAGATGACGAAGAGGAAGAAGAGGAAGAAGAAGAAGAAGAATTCGAAGACTATTATTCAGATGATGAGGAATAATTGTAAAGTATATATATTTTATTAAATATATCTCTACTATTTATACAATAATCTGATTATATGTCTGTTCGACAGATATGTCTGGTCGTGGTTATCGACGCAGGAGAGCTTCGGAGTCTCCGATCGGTGAGACTCCAGCACTTACTCCTGTTGCTGATCCTCCTGTTGCTGATCCTCATGAGGATGATACTGCCGAGGCTAGTACATCCAGACGCAGGCGGCCACGCGGGCCGAACAGGTGGCAGCCTCCACCAGCCACAGAGTCACGTAGATTGATCAGCGTGATTGGGGAGCGGTAATATATCATGAATTATGAATCATTACAAATTCATTATATCATAATATAATATTAAAATTTATTTTTGTTGTGCAGGTTCGAGCAAGAAGAAGTGCCGAGGAGCATTTCTTCTACTATTCGACGATACATGCATGGGGCATGGCCTACGTGGTCTCACGTGCCTAGCGAGCACGTCGACATGTTATGGCGCGAGTTTGAGGCACGTATTATTTTTTTTTTTACATGCATGATGATATATTAAGAATTGGTACTGATATTATTATTTTGCAGGCTCGCTATACATGGGCCGAGGACCAGAGGTCCTTCATTTACGCTGCCTGGGAGTCTATTTCCCGGGCAAGGTACAACGGGCAGCTGGGGCAGGCTCGGTCCCGAGCGATGGCCCGAGCTGGGACCACTAACATCGCGGAGACTCGGGGATACGGTCCCAGTTGGATTACTCCAGATATATGAGACCAGCTCGTGGGGATATGGTCGACGGATCGATGGCAGGAGGTTTCTCAGAATGCGGCTAGAAATCGCATGTCGGGGGGAGCAGCGCGTCACACCGGCGGCTCTGTTGCATTTGCAGTGCACGCAAACCGTATGGTAAGTATATCGTTTAATTATATATTTTATTTGTTATTATGTGTACTAATTAATGTATTTGTTTTGTAAATGTAGACGACGGTGTCGGATGACGGGACTGTCCAGCGACCCTCCCCGATGGCGGTGTTTGAGCGGACTCACCGTCGAGCACATGGGACGGGGGAGTACATCGACAACCGCGCTGCATACATTGTGGTAATTATATATTTGTTTAAATTATTCATTATATATTTATAATTTAAGTTTTATGATAAATATTAAACAAAAAATCAAACTCGAGTAGGAGACGTACAGCCAGAGGGTGGTGCAGCGCGGGGGTACCCCCGAGGACTTTGACGCAGCATCGTGGGTCGAGGCCGCAGGTGGCTGGGACCATGGCCGCGTATATGGCTTCGCAGATAGTGGTCATGCGCGAGCCGTGCTAGGGCCACTTGGGGCACCGACCCCTCCGGTCGCTGGTGAGCGGCCGTCTACCTCTAGATCCAGTTATGATCATAGTAGCAGAATAAGGACTCTAGAGGAGACGGTCGCGCGTCAGAGTCAGATGATGGAGGAGATGCATGCTATGCTACGCAACATGTCAGGTCATCTCGCAGCAGGCATCTCTTCGGCATCATCTAATCCATCGTCCTCGAGTCAGTCCACGCCGGTGTACACTCAAGCACTCCAGACCCCGCCATATGATCCAGACCATCCTCCATCGTGATCGTGAGATTTTTTGTTTGGATATTGAACTTGTTACTGAGATATTGAACTTGTTAAACTTATTTTGTTTGGATATTGATACTTAAATTTTGCATTTGAATTGTTTTTATACTATCGTGGATAATTATCAATATAAATATAATTGTTTTGATGTATATCTTGGTGTGTTTGTGATGTGTGAATGAATGTGTGTATGAGGGTATGGGTGTGTGAGTTATGTATCAGATAAATGTATCAATGTATCAATGGAAATTAGAAATTTGAAATTTTTCTGCTTGCAGGTATAGGTCATCAGCAACGGCTTTCCCACGGCCGTCCGTGGGAAAGCCGTTGCTAAAAGTGTATCGACAGCCGTTGCTGATGACTTACAGCAACGGCTTAGCGACGGGTTTTACTAACGGCGTTGCTACGGACTCGAGGCCGTTGCTATTAATGTTATCAGCAACGGCTCCGGGTCCGTGGTAAAACCGTTGCTGATAATATTTTTAGCAACGGCCCGAGCGGCCGTTGCTGATAATGTTTTGAGCGACGGCCCGAGCGGCCGTTGCTGATCCGTTGCTAAGTCATCAGCAACGCGACTTTCTGTCACGGCTCTATTGCAATGGCTCGGCCGTTGCTGATTCTCTTCAGCAACGGCTCAGCAACGGTATCAGCCGTTGCTGATGCCCATTTTTCTAGTAGTGTTAGGTGAGACTTAACAAAGATGTCGTAGATACTAATAGAGATATTGACTTTACATGTGGTGCACATGCAGAGAGCAACTTGCCACGCAATTGTAAGAGTGAGTAAAAATATCGAAAATTCGATTAATTGAAAAATTGATTTGAAACCGAACCAAATTTTTTTATTAACCAATTTGATGGTTTCGGTTTAAGTTTAAGTTTTTATTTTTTAAATTTTCAGTTTTCAATTTTAGTTTTGGTTTCAATTTCTTATGTGTCGCTTACGTTAGGGGTGGCAATCTATGTCGTGTCGTGTTTAAACGTGTCGTGTCTAAACGTGTCTCGTGTTGTAAAAGGCTAAATCCGAACTCAACCTATTTATTAAACGTGTCCGAATATGCAAACCCGAACCCGACCCTTTTATTCCCGAATTGACACGACACGACACATTTAACCCGTTTAACTAAACGTGTCTAAACGTGTACATGTGTACACCTACACGATACAACACGATAAACACAATTTCAATAGTGAACTAAATGAAAACTATTGAAATTAAAAATTAAACGTAGTAGAAAGACTATTAATAATAAGACATACACAACATCCGTAACTTTTTACTTTTTATTATATATATATATCCTTATAAACGGGTAAATGAATTAAATAGGTTTAGTAACACGATTAAACACGTTTAGTTAAATGAGTTTAATCGTATTTATACGGGTTACATGGGTTCAACCCGGATTAACACGATTATTTAATCGTGTTAATCCTGGTTGAACTCGTTTAACCAAAATACACATTTAGCCAAACTCAAACCCGTGTAACTCCGTCTCGCGTCGTGTCAGGTTATCGTGTCGTGTCAAAAATTGTCAGCCCTAGCTTATGTGGTAAGTTGCTCTTTACATATGTGCCACGTGTAAACGCAACATCTTTGTCAGCATTCACGACATCTACGTTAAGTCTCATATAACAAAAGTTAGTTTGGTGTTATTTTTGTATTATTTTAAATAACCTTAGGGGTATTTTAGCTCCAAAATAAACGTTAGGGGTATTTTATTATTTGTGAGAAAACGTTATGAACATTTTTGTACTCGTGAAAAAATATTATAGGCATTTTAGTACCTGTGAGAAAACACCAGGGGCATTTTAGTACTCGTGATAAAATATCTTGGCTTGCATCCACGCCATATGTCCACGTCATCAGTCCAGTCATCAGCCACGTTAGTTATGTTATCTCTCAATTAACACCGTTTATCTATAGGGGCATTTTTGTACCCAATTCCATAACGTAAGGGGTATTTTTGATCTCAAAAAAACTTTAGTGACATTTTAGTACCTGTGAGAAAATATTAGATGTATTTTTGTACATTTTCCCATCAATTATTATTATTTCATATTTATAATAATTTTATTATTAAAATTATTATTTATTTAATAATAATTTTATTAAGTAAATAATTTTGAGGGGTGAGGGGTGAGAATATTAATTTTTTTATTTTTTACTTAAGAATATTTTTTATTTTTAAAATATATTTAATCAATTATTTAATTATTCAAAATTATTTTTTAATTTTCAGACTAAGAAATGAGAGGGCAGGAAATGGTGAGGGTTATTTTTTACCATCACAAAATATAGGATTTAGTGAGGACTATCATGTTGTCCTCACAATATATACTTTTTAGTGAAGATTATATTAGACCCTCACTAAATGCAAGATTTCGTAAGGATCACATGTCCTCATAAAATATATTTTTAGTGAGGATCATATTCAACCCTTACAAAATGTATAATTTCATGAGGGTCACGATATTGTCCTCACAATATATACTTTTTAATAAATATCATATTAGACCCTCACTAAATCCAGGACTTTGAGAGGGTGATGATGTCATTACAAAATATACTTTTTAGTGAATGTCATATTCAACCCTTACAAAATGCAAGATTTCTTGAGGATCACGATATTGATCTCACAATATATACTTTTTAATGAGGAGCATATTCAACTCTCACAAAATATTTTCTTTTACTAACACACTTTCGTGGGGTCATGGTGTTATGCTCACTATATATAATTTTTAGTGAGAATCATATCCGACCCCCATAAAAGTATTCTTTTACTAATAAATTTTTGTGATGATCGACTAGCGATCCTCATAAATAGATTAATTTAGTGAGGGCCGATGCACGATCTTCATCAAATCTCATCACTAAAAATTAAATTTCTTAATTATAATATTATTTGTCGTAGATCGATCTAATACAAAGTATACATATGTTTTTGGAAATAGAAAAGAGACTAACTTCAACGGTCAAACTAAAATTCATCCATTCTGATGGCGACTGATTTAATGTCTTCAAGAAATATAGACATCTCTTTTGGATGGACCTCCAAGATCATCGGAATAGACCACCATCATATCAAGTGGAAGCAGCATCACCTCCGTCAACTCTTCCATCTAAGAAATTGACGGAAAGCAAAATTCTTCTTTGTTTGCTTTAGGAGAAAAAATAGGCTTAGTTCAACTTATTAGCTATTACTTCGGTCTCTACCACCATACCCACAATAAATAACTAACTAAATAAATAGTTAAAAAAAAGAGGTCTGTTGGACAAGCACTGGCCGCCCTTTAATTTCTTGTTCCTAAACAAAATTTAGTGGGATTTTGCCAATTGCTTACAAGCAATGCATTTCTTGTTTACCACTCGTTTCTTCAAAATTATTCTGTTCATCGTATTGGTTCTCTTTAGGTAGTTTTCGGACAGATTTTCTTGGGGAAGTCAACTCTATTTTATCTTTTGAAAAAGTGTACAGGCACGCATTGATTCTGAGGTCTGATGGTGAAATAATTCTTATCGTCTTATATATATGTTAGATCTTTCTTTAGTGAGAACAGTTAAACTACAGCAACTTATTATGATCCATTGAACCATGCATTGCACTCAACCGAACAAATCTTTATTATATTTGAATTTATGGGTAGCCAAAAAGTTCATAAAGATGAAATATATACATATTGCATTAATATATCTAAGTGTCCTCGATAGATAAGTCATTTTCATTATAATGAATTGTCATAATCTATTTTTGCCTGAGGTCAGAGATGCTGCAAGTTATTCTTAGTTGCTAGCTGGACGTAGCTCTAAGTAGAGCTAGCAATACATGGCCCGGCCCGATAGCCTAGCCCAATAGGTCAAAAAAATATCGGGTTCGGGCCGATCTTTATCGTGCTTGGGCCGCTATCGGGCCGGGCCGGGCTAGGCGGTGTAGGCCCGGCCCGGCCCGGTAGCCCGATAAAGATTTTGCACATTATCAAAAATATCAGACTATCGGGCCCGAATCAGCTCGATAGCCCGATATGGGCCCGATAACCTAATATGGGCCCAATAGCCCGATTATAATGGCACGATTTGGGCTCGATAATTCGATTTTTATTTTTGTCTTATCGGGCTAAACGGGTCATGCCATGCCGGCCCGTTATTTATTTGTGCAGGGCCGAGCCGGAGATTTCAGGCACGAAATTTTATCGGGCTGGGCCGGGCCATGCACAAAAATTTTATCGGACAGTTTGCACGAATTGCCTCCCCTAGATCCAAGGCGACCTGCAATGTACACTTCGATGCTCAAGTAAGGATGGATTAGAGGTTGTCTCTATCGAAATTGGATTTAAGAGTATACTTATATGCATCGTATTTGTTTTGTAGAGCAGGTCCGAGTATTTGACGAGAATTGCTCCTAGATTCCAAAGGGAATATGCTTTTAATGGGTCGATCGTCATCCCCCTGAATGCAGTGTCGTTATGGCCAAATCTCTTATGTTGAAATGCATGATGTTAATATCCTTGTATGATCTGGTAGATCCCCTGGGTCGAGTCGTAGTTGGTTTGATCGAGATCTGGTTACTGAGTCAAGTTACCTCCAGGGCTGGTCGGATCGGGCCCAGAGAGTCGATCCAGTCAATAGCCCCCAAGCTTGGTCAGAGTCCGATGACTTCGTGCCAAGCTCTAAGTTTATGCGTCAATCACTATTTGTTTGTCGAGCTCTACTTGCTTGCTGGGCTTCTAACCTCGGGCCATGACACGAGCATATGCCAAGTTCTGTCTTCGAGTCAAATCGCCAAGGTAGGTGAGTTCAGCGTATCTTGGTTTTGTCATTTTGCGGTGTTTCAATTTTTGCACGTAGTATGGTGGATACGAAAAGAAGGGATGCCCTTTCAACGTGTCGTCCACTGTTAGCGCATGCTTATTAAGTATATAATTTTGTCAGGGAGTAATAATGGTGTGGAGATGTGATCGTTCATCTTTAAGGCATTTGAACTTCTTCATTGATGGAGTGGTCGGTTAGGATTTGCTCTGTCAACACGCTACAAACGTCGACCGAGGATGGGGAGGTTGCCATTTTCTAGGCTACAAAACTCCCTCCACCCCTTCAGTTCGACTCCTCTCGCATTCTACTCTCATTGCTCTTAGGCTTTCGTTGATGCTTGCTCCTTGCATTCGAGGTCGCCTCTGACATCATTCGACACAATGTTCTCTTTTCTTCCCCGACTTTTTTTGTTCTTGGTAAGCTCATTGCTCTTCCCATCCCTTTTGTCCTGTCGTAGTTGACCCTAGGTTGATAGTCGGTTCTGACTTGTCCCTCGTCTGTCTAGGGTTCCTATTACATCAGGTTCATGGGAAACAAGGATGTTAGTTATGAGTTGGTAGTAAGTAGGCCGAGGATCGCCATGGACTCGTGCCATTGGGCCCACAAAGAAATAAAAAGAGAGATGTCAGTGATGAGCAACCAAGGGAGCATCACGGAGTTCCACAACAACGTGATGCTGTCCCAATCAGGCGATAAGGAGGTCTTCGAGTGCCTGCCTTTCTCTGCCGAGGATAGGGCCTTCCATGCCAGGGAGGACCCTGGATTCATCTTCATGTACCGAGCAATATTTGAAGATCTTGGTGTCAGGCTCCCCTTCACCGACTTCGAATGTGGCATCCTAGTCCAAGCGAACATCGCCCCACACATCTCCACCAAAACAGTTGGGTGTTTGTCCGCTGCTTCGAGGTCGTGATGGAGTACCATTGCGTCGAGCTCAGCCTCAGCCTCTTTTTCACCTTCTTACAGGTAAAGGGAACACTGAATGGGCAGTGGATCTCCCTAAATAGCACCCCAGAAAAGAAGCTACTATGGCTCTTCAAAAGCTCTTCCAAGGGCTTCAAGAATAAATTCTTTTGGGTTCGATCTCGAGAGAGTGATTGGTCATTCTTCCTAGATGGGGTGTCATCTGGAGAGAGGTTCTCATTGTACTGGAGGCCTGATCCAGTCAGTATCCTATTGCTAGAGGAGAACCGACTCTCACCCAAGGAACGCCTCATAGTGACGTTTTTGGACCAGTGCGGCCCCTTCGCTCCTTTCTCGTGCACGGAGTTGTTGAGATTGGACAGAGACGAGTCCGAGGTTACTGAGTATATTTGTAAGTTGGCCGGCTTAAAGGGTTTTCTATTGTTTGTCTTTGTTTTAGTCTTCTGACCGAGCTTTTGGTGTGTTTGTGTAGACAGTATGCCCCCCCAAGATGAACACAACCGCCCTTTAGGCAAAATTGAAGCAACTAAAGGGGAAGCAATGTTGACCAACGACGCTCCTCCTCAGAGCCTTCCCCTTGCAAAGCCAAATAAGGATTGGCGAGCAGAAGGCGCCTTCCTCAGAGAAAAATGGCTCTTCAAAGCCCAAGGGGCCTTCGCTGTCCTCCTCCCCGGCTCCGTCTCCGACTCCTTCTAAGAAACAAAAGGAAAGGGATGAGGCTCCATCCATAATGGAAGAAGACTTGCCCCTAGGAGGGTTGTGGACGTGGGGACCCACTCTCTCGCCCTTGAGCACCCTGGGGCTGATCCCATTCAGGCCCATCTCTGACTGCATGTGTTCCATAGCTTGGCCATACTAGACTCTCTATGGTCTGAGGACTTCCCCTTCTTCCTCTTCTGCGATGAGAATCTCCACTCCGACGAAGATGTTAGTCTGCTGGAGGGGGTTGGGCTTTTTGGGAAACTGAGGTATCTGGAGGTCTAGGGGGTTCGCGTGGGAGGTGATGACTATCAACCATCAACTGAAGTTGAAGAGCAAGGAGGCAAGGGTCTCTAGCCTCGAAGGAGCTCTTTCCGAGGTCGACAAGGAGATGACATTGCTGCGGGAGGAGCTTGCAAGTGCTCGGGCCGAGGCCACAACTGCCATGAAAGAGGATGAAATCTGGGGCAAGAAATTGGAGGTAACCCAACTCATTCTCACCACCGCGGTGAAGTCACACGCCCGAGGTTACCCGATTGCAAGGTGAGGCTGCATTACAATTTTTTGCAGGTTTTGAGAAGACCATCGAACAAGCTAAATTCCTCTACCATGGGGGTGGATCTCTCCGCGACTACCTACTCCAAGACTATCCGTGATGGTGCACTCGTGGAGGAGTTCGTCGCGGAGGGGGAGGATACTATGTATTTGTCAAGGGAGGCCGAGGCCGAGACCATTGTAGTTGAGTTGACGTCTCCTCCTCAACTCCTAACAGTAGTCGTTGAAGCCTCGAAGGGTGCTACCCCCTCCTAGTTAATTTCAAGAAATTTAGTCGATGAAATGTGGTTGTAATGATAGAATATTCAACCCTTTAGGGGTTCTAAACAGCTACCCCTCGTGGGCATGTAAATATATATTTTGGGTGCTTGTACTTTATGCACTGACTGTCTTTTGCTTATGTACTATCTTTTGTGATGCTTTGCTTGTTGTGAGTCTAAGTATGTGGCAAGTGCCGACATCACCAAACCGACGAACACTTTTAGAGTTGAGTATGTCACCTAGGGCCGCTTTGACCGAGCCGACATTACCTAGTCAGTAGCTATTTGAACTTAGGAATGTTTTGACATTATTTAGTCAATACCAGCTAGTCGGTAGTCACTACTAGGGTCGAGTACCGTCTTTAGGCACCTAGGCTAAATCTAAATTCCTACTTAAGGTAGATTTAGGGCCGATATTACCTGTTCGATAGTTGCTCATACGACTGATGGTCCTTCGAATTCGAACTCCCTCGGAGCCACTCGAGCGCGGAGTTGGAAACCATATTTGAGGCCAAGAACAACACTTGCGGTTTTAGAGGACATTGAGAACGCCAAAGTTTATCTCACTTAGAGTTGGAGGCTACATTCAGGGTCGAGAACTGCACCTTGGGTCGAGGAGGGTGCCGAAGACGCCGAGGAGCACATGTGGGGTCAAGGAGGACGATGAGGCCACATTTTGGGTCGAGGACCATATTTAGAGTTGGAGGTTGCATTTAGGGCCGAGGATCACACTTGGGGTCGAGCCGAGCTTGCTGGGAATGTAAGACAAGACCACGCTTCGAGTCGTGCTCATTTAGAGTGAGGCCACATTTATGGCCGAGGACCACGCATGGGGCTAAGCCGAGCTCACTGGTAGCGTAAGGCAAGACCATGCTTGGGGTCATGCTCATTTAGAGTGAGGCCATATTTAAGGCCGAGGGCGATGCCTGGGGTTAACCCGAGCTCGCTTGGAGCGTAAGGAAAGTCTACGCTAGGGTCATGCTCATTTAGAGAAAGCCACAATTAGGGCCAAGGACCACGCCTGGGGTCGAGCCGAGCTCACAAGAAGCATTAGGCAAGAACACGCTTGTGGTTGAGAAGGATAGATGTGCCACGCATGATAGAAGTTGCTAGTGTCGTGGGGTGGTGTTCCCGTCACGAAATCATGGAAATTCCTTCATCGTGTTTTATAAGAGAGTTGAGATTTGCTTGAATGTGCACACATAGGTGTGGAAAAGGACAATAATATTATTGAATAAATGGAAATTGATAGTACATTAAATCCCGTTGAGCTAAGTATGTTGGTAGAATGACCTACACTAGAGAGGGATGAATAGTATATTAGCTAAACTTTAGCCTAAATCCGGTTTTAATCGTTTCTTGATTACTTGGGCAAATTATCAATTCAAGATTAAATGCGGAACCAAGTGAATATGACAATAAAGTAAACACAAATAAAATCAATACAAACATTAAGATTTATAGTGGTTCGGTCCCAATGCCTACTCCACTACCTAAGCACCCCCGCTTAAGATTTCCAAACTTAACTTTACTAGATTATGAATGTTTCCTTACAATGAAGACCTTTTACCCGAAGAGTCTCCGCTCTCACCCTAAGGCACTTCCATACCCGGAAGTCTCCGCCTTCTTACCGAGAGTACTCTTCCACCTCAAACTCTAAAGGACAACAATCACTAATCCTAACAAACTAAGTTTACACCGGTGGATTTAAGCCTCAACACTATCAACCACCACACTCAATCAACTTAGCACCCTAGGTTTACACACTTGAGTAAATAATAAATAAACACAAAGATACAATAACAAATGGAGCAATAATCAAAACAATAATACTTAGCTCCAACAAGAATCACCTAGATCCACTTGATTCCTTGATAAGATGAATCTTTAAGGGTTCAAAGGCAAGATCAAGAATGAAAATTCAAGGCTAGGTATTTGCAAAGAATGTCTTAATGAAAGCTAACATGGTTCAAGGGATGACTAAATAGACTCAACAACCACTGAGGAAGGCTGTGAAAGCTTGTATTTATAAGGAGCCAAAGTATGGGGCTCAAATAGCTCATTGCAATGAATAAAAAACTATCGATTGCGTTCGCCGGTTGATCGATTGGTTTATCGGTCGGTCGACTGAACAAGCGATCAGTCATTGACCAGATGCACACTGTTAGTTTTTAACTCTCGTCGATCGCTCGTCGATCGATGGTCTGTCAACCGACCATTCGACCGAAACTGCTCTAAGGGCAGTTTTAGTATTGGTCTAGTCTCCCTAAGTCTTATATAACATTTAACTTTAAAATATAAATATTATATAAGTATTACCCACTATTTGGATTCAATAATAATATCTAGAAAATCAAAATCTAACTTTTTGGGTCTAGTACAAATTTTCGAAAATCAGAAATTTTATAATCTCTCAGGTCAAATATGAATAGGTTAAAGGCTTCCAAAAGTTTCTTTAAAATATGTCGTTAACTTGTTCCTACCTAAGGAACAATTACCAAGACTTTTGGTGCCAAGAAAATATCTAGGTTATATAGCCCTCCAAGGAGACCATAGACTTAGTGAATTTCCGGGCCATATTTTGATTTTCCGAGTTTTCATATTTTGAGGTTCGGGTTTTGATTTTTGGGTTTTGCATCATAAAAGAGGATTTACAACACATGTTAGACACCCTAAATCTAAACTCTATCTTCCTGAAGAACCCTGAGCACGACGAGCGTCGATGATCGTCCTTGCCGATTTTTCTGATTTTTCTGATTTTTTTGATCGGGTACGTCGTGCGCTAATCAATATGGAATCTGAAAATAATTCTCCATTAAATCATTAGTTACATGCTTGTTATCATCAAAACCGAGATTAAGACCAAAGTTGAAAACCTTATGCCAACAAAGTGCTCGGCCTATGCATGATTATGCCTCGTTAAAACCTTCAACAGAAAAACCATGTGGCAAAAAAGCTAAGTGAAGGTAAAAGAGTGCACCGATCACTTGTAGTAGGCCCACTAGGAGGCCGCGTTCCACGGGCGTGGAAGCTGCCATCCGGAGAGTTCGGCGATCCTGTATGCTCCTTTTCCTATGTCTTGTGTGACTCAGTATGGGCCTTCCCAATTCAGAGCAAGCTTTCCTTTCCCTATTGGTTTTCTCTAGAGTTAAATCTTTATCAGCATCAAATATGTCTCCTTGAAACTTCTCGATCTTACATGTTTATCATACTTTCAAGCTATTTTGGTTTTCATGGCTTCTTCCCCGACTCGAGCGAGCTCTCATTCTTCTTTGATGAGGTCAAGTTCAGTTTCATGGGCTTTTGAGTTGTTTTGCTCATCGAAAATTTTCCTCTGGAGGCTAGGTTCTGTGATCTCTACCGGGATTATGGCTCCGGCTCTAAGGATGAGCCTGTATAGAGTTCCTTGAGTGTATTAAAGCCCCATAGTACCTCGGGCAGCTCTTCGGGCCAGTGCCCTTTGACTTTATCGAGCTTCCTTTTGAGGCCAGTGAGGGCCACCTTGTTGGCTCTTTGGCCAAACCATTGTTTTGTGGGTGCTTTGCCAAGGAGAAGAGTTGGCGGATATTGAGCCTGAACAAAACTCCTTGAACTTTTGATATGTGAACTCTGTGTCATTGTCGCTGACGAGTTCATGTGGTACGCCATATCTGCAAATGATTTTCTTCCACACAAACTTTTTGATTTTTTTAGTTGTGATTGAGGCCAGTGCCTTGGCCTCTATCTATTTGGTGAAGTAGTCGACGACTACCACCAAGTATTTGACTTGTCTTAGGGCTAGAGTAAAAGGGTCGAGGATGTCAATCCCCTATTTATGGAATGGTCAGTTGGTTTTCGAGCTATGAAGTGGCTCGGGATGCTTCTGCGAAACTTTTAAGAATCTCTGGCACTTGTCACACTTTTTGACGTAGAAACTACAGTTTATTCTCATGGTCGGCCAAAAGTTTATTCTCATAGGCTGAGAATATCTCCTTGTGTATAGTTGATCTTCTAGCAAAGTGTAGTAGTTTGTCGTCCGAGACGTGCTCCAGTATCTCTCCTTTCCCAAGATAGGTGAGTAGGGGGGGTAGGGGGTCCTCCAATTGGCTGCTTACTTGATTGTTCAGACCTTGGCAGAGGCCTTGATTGATTGTATGCTCAGCTAGCTGAGAACCATTTGGATGACCGACAAGTTGTTTTGCGACTTCTTGGTGCTGGCGAGCAAAGATAATAGGTATGCTTTGGTATTTTCTTATCGTGGGATGTGTTGGATTACACATCCCATTGGAGTTTTGTTCTCATCAAAATTAGTCATTAATGAATGTACTAAGGACATATACCTTTCCAGGGAAGGGTCCTTTGTTTGGAAGCTGTGTTAACTTGTCCTATCATAAGTTGTGAGTCTCCTTTCACGATCACTTTCTGTGCTCCTATGTCATGAGTGAGCTTTTATTCGGCGACTATAACTCATATTCCGCCTGGGTATTGCTTGCTTTGAACTAGAATTGTAGGGACTGCTCTATGGCGACTCCTTGGTCATTCTCAAGGATGATGTCGACTTCGCTTCCCTTTTCATTTGAGGAGCCATCCACAAACATCGTCAATGTCTCGATTTGGTCGACGTCGTGTTCCTTGTTTGTAAGTTCCATGACGAAATCTATAAGTGCCCGAGCCTTGATAAGGCCTCGTGGTTGGTATTCGATGCTGAATTCAGAGAGTTCCAGTGACCATGCTATCATACGCTCGACAAGCTCGGGCTTGGCAAAGACTTATCCAATTGGTTGTTCAGTGCATACCACGATGTGGTGGCTTTGAAAATAGGGTCTCAAGTTTCTCACCGAGACGACCAATGCGAAGGCAAGTTTCTCTAGCTTACGATACCTTGTGTTAGTGTTTGGTTTTTATATGTTGGTTATATTTGGTAAAAGTGTTCAAGGTTAAATATCAGTTTTTGCACAGTCATAACTATGAGGAGCTCTGCCTATATGATGGTAGTTTTAACTGTGAAAGGACAGTCTCAACCGCTTCTACAGTCTGAGGGTTATTTTTTTGGATAAGTATGATTGCGAATGAGATGACTGTTGGACTTCAATATTGATGATGATTCTTTTGATATCTCTGGTATTATTAATCATCGTTATTTATTTATCGATTGCCGATTTGGTGTTATGAGTAATGGAGAGTTTCCTACTCATTATGTTTTGGGTGTTACTGTTTGATTTATGATGTTCTCAATGCTGGTTGTTCAAACCGATGATTATTAGTTCTTTAACTGATGGGTTCATTAAACAACATAGTTATGAACATCATTGATTTAGATCTCTCAGTTGTCTCATATAAATTCGGATGAGAAGATCTGATCCATAACTCTCCATGTGCGAACACTGTATTGCCAGTTATTGAGAGGAGTTAAGACTACTAAGTGCAGAACAACAACAATCTACATTTCTTATCTTTTGTGTGAAGATTGTGTTGGGCTGTTAACTCGCTACAACAAAAGGACTGTGTCAAGGACAGAACTCTATGGCTGGGATGTCATAGAGAGGCAAGTTGGTATATACTTGTAATAGCAAATAGGTTTTTGTTATTGCCTAAGGTTTTCTACCTTGGTATTAATCTAGGGTTTGATGAAAACAAACATGGAACTAATATTTCATTGAGAAATACTTTCAGGTTCCAAGTTGGTTAGGGCACGATGTCCGCGATTGGAAAAATCAGAGAAACCAACAAGGACGTTCGTCGACGCTCGGGATTCTTCGGGAAGATGGAGTTTAGGTTTAGGGTGTTTAGAATGTGTTGTAAATCCTCATGATAATGCAAAGAAACTCAAAAACCAAACCCGAACCCCGAAACATGAAAAACCAAAAAATTAGAAAACATCCCAGAAATTCACTAAGGCTAGGGAGCTCCTTGGAGGGCTATATAACCTAGACATTTTCTTGGCACCAAAAATGCCGATAATTGTTCCTTAGGTAAAAACTAGATAACGAAATATTTTTAAGGATTTTTTGGAAGCCTTTAGCCTACCCATATTTGACCTAAAATTTTATAAAATTTCCGTTTTTCAGAAATTTGTACTAGACCTCAAAAGTTAGATTTTGATTCATAAGGATTTTGATTTTTTAGATAATTTTATTGAATCCAAATGAGAGTAATTCTTATATAATATTTATGTTTAAAAGTTATTATATAGTAGACTTAGCGAAGACGGAGCCCAAAAATGAACAAACAAGTAGAGAAATCAGCCAAACCAAGCAGTTTGCTCGGGTTCGGCCGATCGACCGATGCTCAGAATGGGCAAAATGCCTTCGGTCGCTCGATCGGTCGACCAACGATCGACCGACAAGCGACCAGGCGTCGGTTACGAGTAAAAAAATGCCCGTTAACGAGCCTTCAGTGTTGGGGGGTTATAAATACCCATCCCAAACTCATTCCAAGTCTACCATTGATGCTTCCAAGCCTTAAAGTGTTATCCTAAGCATCTCCACAAGCTTTCATTGAGCCATCCTTGCAAGAAACCTAGTTTTGATCTCCACTTCTTGATTTAGCCTTCAAGCTTCACCGATTCATCATCTTGGGGCATCAAGAGGACTAGGGAGTTTTCTTTGGAGCTAAGTATTTGTTGTATTATTTATTTGCTCTATTGTTTGTGTATTTTATAGTTTATTTTCATTGTATAACATTTGTATAAACTTAGGTTGCTAGGTTTGATTGAGTTGGTGGTTGCCTTGGTGTTAAGGCTTAAATCCACCATTGTAAACTTAGTTTACTAGGATTAGTTGAGTTGTCCCTTAGGCTGAGGTGGGAGAGTGCTCTCGGTAGGAAGGCGGGATACTTCCGGGTGTAGAAGTGTCTACGGTTTGAGAGTGGATACTTTTCGATGTAAAGTCCTCTTTGTAAGGGAAATGATATAATCTAGTAAAGCTAGTGTGGAAATCCTAAGCAGTGTGCTTAGGTAGTGGAGTAGGCATTGAGGTCGAACCACTATAAATTATTGTGTTAGCGTTGTCTCTATTGTGTTTGCTTAATTGTCTTGTTTATTGCTTTCGCTTGCTATTCGAATTTGTGAATTGCCTAAGAAGTTTAACAAAAGATTAAAATCGGAATTAGGCAAAAAGATTTATATAACACATTATTCACCCCCCCCCTCCCCCCTCTAGTGTGGTCATTTCACCAACATTTTTTATTTCCAATTCATTGTAGTACTAGTAGTCGGATTTCGGGTGTGAAATCCTGAGGACTAAAATTTTACTTTTAGAGAGTGGATTGGGCATCTGTCCGGTGAGTGCCCCGTAGATTAGTTGATTGGTTTTGTCACTGAACTGCGTAAACAAACCTCTTGTATTTGCATGTGTTTATGTTTTAGTTCTTATTTTGCTTCTATTAGCAATTGCAATAGTAGTTCAACTGCCCTTAACAGAAGTTCCCTTAGAGACATATATTGTCACCTTGCTTCTCGTACCTAGAATGCTTTGTTGACGAAGTAAATGAACTTCTAGTTTTTCCCCAAATGTCATACCAACACTTAACTGAGTGCATTTTTTGTTACTAGTATGATCGGCCAGGGTACGCCACGTACCCTGAAGCCTAACCCATGAACATATGAATTAGACCTGAACATTTAATAATATCTCAAGGATTTTAAAAGAAACATTTATTTTCAAAAACCCTACATCACCAACTCAATAAATAACAACTGTTCAAATCGGTTTTAAAAGTTTAATAAACAACAAGACACTCAATAAAGTGCGAAAATAAATAAATCAGATGACATGACTCAATGACTCAAAGAACAAAAAAAACGACTCAGGTATCCCCCTCGACCACGACATGTCACGAGACCTGCTACCCTGCCGCCATCAACCGCGCTATTGCACCTCGGTACCTCTCTGATCTAACTTAAGTGCTACAAAATAATAGATTGAGGGATAAGTCCAACTGGCTAATCGTGCACCCCCCTCTCTTGGGTGGCGTGTGGCTGGAAACAGCAGCCGTGCACCCCCCTTTGGTTATTTATGGGCCCTGGATGACCCAAGTTATCAAAATGCCATTGCTTAAGTTATTTGACTAAACTAGCCCGTTTATAACTCGTTCTAACTCCGATTCGAGTTTTGATTGAACCACTTAATTCATCTCAGGACCCTCTATCATGTTAGCATGCTAAATCATAGAAATAAAAATAAATATATTTTTCCTAAATTTTTTCCATATATGTAGCTTACTCGAATTAAATTCTACGACTCTACGCCAATCCGCGCTAACTCGGGCCCACGGTCCCCTGCTAAGGAATAAAATATTATTTTTGGATTTTTGGGCATAACACTATGAGGTAGAGAAAGAGTGTTTTCCTCGGGACTGGCAAGCAAGTTGTTGTGTTCCTAGAGTGCCTGCTCGCACTCTTTGTTCCATTGAAAATCATGTTTCTTCCATAGAATTTTGAAGAAGGGAATAACTCGGTTTGCCAATCTGGATAGGAATCTTGACAGCACAGCCATTCTCCCTATTAACTGTTGTACCTCTTTTATGTTTCGTGGGTTGTGCATCTCTTGTATTGCTCGACATTCTTTGAGATTGGCCTCAGTGCTTCGATTCATAAGCATGAACCCGAGGAATTTGCCGTTGTGGAGTTCGACGACGCATTTCTCTAGGTTGAGCCTCATGTTGTAGTATTTGAGCTACCTGAATATCTCAATGAGGTCCTCGAAGTGGTTTTCGACAAACTAGTGTTTTAGCGACCATGTCATTCACATGCATTTCTAGGTTTCTGCCGATATGTTGTTTGAAAACTTTGTTCATCGGGCATTGGTACATGGCCCTACATTCTTCACCCCGAATGGCATAACCTTGTAGAAGAAGTTAGCGTGCTCTGTAATGAAAGCTCTTTTTTCCTCGTCCTTGGGGTAAATCTGGATATGGTTGCATCCTAAATATGCGTCCATGAAGCTTAGGTATTGATACCCTGAGGAGCTGTCGACTAGCTTGTCTATGCTCGGGAGATGATATGAGTCTTTTGGGCAAGCTTTATTTAGGTCGGTGAAGTCTACAAACATTCATCATTTCCTTGAGTGTTTCTTGACCATCACAACATTTGCAAGCCATGTTGTGAACCTATTTTCTCTGATGAAATTGGCTTTCATCAACTTCTTAGTTTCTTCAGTAGACGCATGTTGGCATTCGACTCCGAATTTTCTTTTCATTTGAGCTACTAGCTTGACTCGGGGATTGATGGAGAGCTTGTAGTATATGACTTTGGGATCTATCCCTGGTATATCGGCGAGAGTCCATGCTAACAAATATGAGTTATCCTGGAGCAAAGCACTCAGATCATCTTTGAGCTCGACAGGGAGTTTGGCTCCAATGAATGTCACTTGTTCGGGTTACTCGCCAATCTACATAGGTTCCATGTCATCTATTGGTTGAGGTCTTTCCTATACTTCCCCTCTTGGGTCCAACTCTAATATTTTTGACTGATGTTCCATGTGGAATATTGAGTTTACTCGCTGTGATGAAGTGCTCGATGCTTCCTCTGCCTTGGCCAACTACTATTTTAGGCACCTGTTGTAGCACAAGCGGGCCTCTTTCTGGTCGGCATGGACTACTCCGACCTCTGTCTCTGGGGATTTGAGAGCCCGATGAGGTGTTAAGACGATGTCTCCCAAGGTGTTTAGCGAAGAAAGCCCCAGAATCATGTGATAGGGACTGTGGCAATGAATAACCAAGTACTGCACTTTGATTGTTCTGGTCTTTGGCTGGGAGCCAAACGTCGTCCTCGGCCAGACATAGCCTCAGACGTTCACCAGTTCTTATAAGAATCCAACGAGGTCCCCATTATAGGGGCTGAGAGAGGATCCAATTAGCTGCATTCTTTTGAAGGTGGAGTAGAACAAGATATCGATCGAGTTCCTTTGATCCACTAGGACTTTCCTGACAATGAAATTTCCTATGATTATAGATTACCACATCATCATGTAGATTTTGATCAATCCTCTGGAAATCAAATTCATATAAAGATATTATTGGGGTTGTGATTCGAGGTCTCTATGAGCGAGTTGTGTCATTGATCACCACGACACACTACTAGAATTGTCATTGTCACCGACGGCTCGGGCCGTGGTTGAACCGTCGGTGATGACTATCACGGAAGGTGCGGACCGTGGCAAAATGTCATCACTGATGTGCGCGTCTCAGATAAGTTGTGATGGTCTCTATGGCCGCGGCTGCAAGTAGTCGGTGATATCATTAGTAACTGTGATATTTGCTGCTGCCCAAGCCATCAGTCATTTACGATACGCTTTCAGCTACGGCCTAGTGACGGGCAGCCGTGGGTAAGCCGTGGCTGAAGTTATATCCTGTAACTGAAAAAAATTAAAATTTTAAAAATTCATGTATACAATGATATTTATAAATTACAATCTATTTACAATCACAGATTACAACCATAAAACATCATACACATACATTTTCAACCAACCATACAAGTTTTACTTAAATATCATCAATCTAAGCCTCAAATCGGACGCAAACGAGTATCAAAATATCATATATACAACTATAAGCCTCAAACCAGAGGCAAACAAGTATTAAAATATGAAATATAAAGTATAAACATCTATCAAGTATCTAAGCCTCAAACGAAGGCTAACAAGTGACAAAATATAATCAAAATACACGAACATACATCTCACGGCTGCGGTGGAGGTGGTGGAGTCAATAACGACTTGGTTGGGAGCGTCGAGTGGGTCGAGGAGGACGACAGCTGCAACATCATCGGTAGAAGGCCTGAGTGAGACGCAATCTGAGTGGGGAGGGTCTGCATGTTCTGCATCGTCTATCTCAACTCGTCATTTGTGTATCTCTGCTCCTCCATCTCATGTCACTGCTCCTCCATCGCCTATCTCTGCTCCTCAATTGTCACTCTCTGCTGTATTAGCTCGGACTACAAGGCCGCTATCTGGCTGGTCCTGTGTCCGCGATGTCGAGGGCCTCTCACCGGCAACGGAGGGGCTGGTGCCCCACGTGGCCCTAATATGGCGCGTGCATGGCCACTGTCTACGAAGCCATAAACACGATCGTGCTCCCAGCCACTTGCGGTCTCGACCCATGCACCTGCATCAAACTCCTCTGGCGTGCCTCTGCACTCAATCACGGTCCTTGTGTAGGTCTCCTACACGCGTTTATATTTTAAATAATACATATATATAAACTATAAATAAAAATTGTGTAAATCAAGTATACATAAATACTTACCATGATGAAAGAGGCCCTGCTATCGACGTAGTCCCCCGCTCCTCGTCATCGACGATGAGTGCGCTCAAACACCTGTATCAACGAGGGGCGTTGGAGGATGCCATCCTCCGTAACTCGCAACTTATATTAGAAAACAAATACATTAGTATCACTATATAAAATATATAATATTTTAATTAAAATTAAGGAAATTACACATACCATACGACGTTCATGCACCACAAAAGACATAGAGCCACCAGTGTGGCGCACCCCCGTGTCGTCCCCTCGGACATGCAGTTTCTTGACACTGTCCGGGAGACCTCTTGCACTCAGGCGTGTCAAACCGCTCAATAAGCAGGTCCCATAGAGATCCAGGAATCCACTCGGGGGCGTATCCCCGAGTTTGCCCAATCTGTGTGGCCCCCGGCTGTCCCTCATCACGGTCTTACGGGCCTGCTGAAGCAGCCCGTTGTAGTGAGCGCGGGCAACACACTCCCTTACACTCTCCACAAAAGGAGTCTGGTCCTCCGGCCATATATAATGAGCCTGCAAAAAATTAAATTTATTATTACCAATCGATATTTAACATTAACATTAATTTAATAAACATACTTACCGAGAACTCTCGCCATAGTAAATCCATATGCTCACGGGACATGTGAGACCATGTAGGCCATGCCCCGTGCATAAACTTTCGGATCGTCCCTGCTATCGTGCGTGGGACGTCCTCCTACTAAACCTGCACATAATATAGTACAATTCTATATTATACTTGTGAGGAATTATAAGAAATAATTAATGCATATACTTACCTTCTACCGCGCACACTAACCAATCTACCCTCGACTATCCCTCGGCTGGCGGAGGGAGAATTCTATTAGGCCCTCATGGCCTACGTCTTGATGTCGATGGACCTGGATCGACTGAAGGGATGGTGGCCGGCTGGAGGTGGGGGGATGGTGGCTAAATCAGCTGGGGGGATGGTGGACGGATCAGGTGGGAGAATGATGGATGGATCAGGTGGGGGAATGGTGGCTGGATCAGATGGGAGAATGGTGGTCGGATCAGGTGGGGGGATGGTGGGTACAGGGGTGGCAGGTGGTAATCGTCGGGGGGTAGTCCTACGAGGAATGCCTCCTGGAGCACGCACTTCTCGAACCATAGCTATCAAATATGAATATAATTAGTTTATATATAATAGATTAATAGATATATTTAATATTTAATACTTCACATTTACAATTATTCGTCATCGTCAGTATCATCATCCGTGTAATATTCTTCTTCTTGTTCTTCTATATCGGAATCTTCAAATTCTTCTTCTTCTTCTCCCTCATCATCATTTTGTCCTTCTTCCTCAAGAGGGTTATCATCGTTATAAACATATTCTACTTTCAATTGAACTAACTCTATATCATCATCCTTGAGTATTGGACTAACTCGCTCCACTTCGGCATGATCCTCTTCCAACTACCGGGTCAATTTTTCCTCTGGCTTTAGTCTTACAAACTACACGCCAATCTGCCATATCTTTCTTTCGAGACGGATACTGCATATAATATACTTGTTCAGCTTGAGATGCCAATATAAATGGCTCATTTGAAGCCAATTTTGATTTGTAATTGACCTCGATAAGTTTATACTTTGGATGAACTCTCATGCCCCTATCGCTTGTATTGAACCACTAACATTTAAAAAGGGCAACTGAATACGGAAATTGCCGAATTATATTAATAGCACTGGCCATACTGAATACAGAGTTACCGAATTATCAAATGCAGTTATTTGGGCATGCGTGTATCTTTTCGTACCGAAGCCCCAATCTCCTCATCAACTTTTTTGTCTTATAAAAAGTTGGCTCAGACTTGTTATTTGGAGGTAGCATACCATTGATAAAGCTTGTAATCCGATCAAACGCAACTCCGCTGATATTATAATCGGACTTGATATTTAGGAATTGCGTCATTGCCAAAAATCTTGTATATTTAGGACAATTCTCATACAACGGTTCATCGGCAGCTTTCAACATCTTGTAAAATTCTGCAGCCTCCTTATTCGGCTATTCAATCTGTATCGCAGGTTGTTCTTCAATGACTTCAACTGTTGTAGTATCTAGTAGTTGTACCGTCTTAGTCACAGACTCAATATTGTCATTTAAATAGAATTCTTCGCCAAGACTATCCAGAATTATTGTTCTATAAGGATTAGGTGGATTGGAAGAAGAAACAACCACAATAGAGGATTCACCATGAGTTTGGATAATATGATTGCTCGACGTCTCGACTTGACGTGACTCCCCGTGATAATTTCATACAAAATATCTTGGTGTGAATCTTTTTGTATATAGATGCATTGTGACAATTTCCTGATCCAAAAATCTTATGTTCGAACATTTCCAGCACGAACATCGAATTTTATCTCCACTAAGGAATATTTGATTTGAGCTGGCAAAATTTAAGAAGTAAGTTACACCTACTCGGAATTCGTCCATTATAGCTCTATGATGAATTCATCGGTACATCCAACTTCGATCGCCCGACATGTTCTGTCAAAAAGTTGGCAATATCTTTAGGTAATGTCTTTAGGTGGGATGGTCATATTCTATTCGGGATTCATGTTATTTATATTGCACTTAGAATTTCTTTTAGTCATTAACTTCATTCTAAATTTTGGCAGCATCTCCATATAGTTCTCCGAATAAGCATATCATCTGGGCACATATTGTCGAATAAGGGAGATACAAGCCAAAATTTAAAAATGAATAATGACTAAAAGAAATAAACTAAGTGCAATATAAATAACTATGTTCCCAAATTATTCAATTATGGACAATTCAAGGGTTGGACGTTGTATACAAGATTATTTACTTCGTTTACACGAACATACAACCCTCAAACGGATCTAAGGTTTTGCAAAATTAAAACTTTACTCGTCGATGCGTACGTGAAACCTATCAACTCGTCATGATTATTTTCTAAATTTCTGGATGCCGGTGCGAGTCCATAGTAGACGATTCCGCGTGAGTCCAGAGTAGATGATTCAGAACGAGTTCAAAGTGGACGATTCCGGCGCACGCGAGTCCAAAGTGGACGATTTTGCGCGAGTCTAAAGTGGATGATTCCGGCGCAAGTCCAAAGTAGACGATTTCGTGCGAGTCCAAAGTGGACGATTCTGCACGAGTCCAAAGTGGACGATTCCACGTGAGTCCAACGTAGACAATCCTATGAGAGTTCAAAGTGGATGATTCCAGTGCGAGCAAGTCCAAAGTGGACGATTTCAGTGCGCGCAAGTTTAAAGTGGACGATTTTAAAATTTATAATTAATCTACAATTAACATATAAAATCTACAAAAATTAAGCCTAGTTAGATTAGGGGTTAAACCCCTAATCAAATAGTAGCCGGCAGTGTAGTTGCCGGCTAATGCTCATGTTGTTGTGGTCGAGGGATTCGGCCCCAAATCTTGCGCCGACGCCATTGGCTAGTGTCGGCGTCCACACCAAACGCCGACACTGGTGGCGACCCTAGGGGTGGACGGAGGAAATCGATGAAAAGGGGGAAGGCTAGGGCGTCGGGGTGGCGAGGATGAGGACTCACCGAGAAGAAGGGGTCGGCGGAAGGTTGGAACACGTGCGGCGACTAGTAGCGGTGAGGCACGGCAGTGGGCGACGGTAGCGGCGACACTAGGAGAGAAGAAGAGAAGCAGAAGAGGAAGGGTTAGGCGCGAACACAAATAAAATATTTATCACCGACGGCTTGGAAGCCGTCGGTAAATCGTAGATCATTATTTACTATCTCACCGACGGCCCACGCGGCCCTTTCTAGGCCGTCGGTGATTTGTTTTTTATTTTTGCGTCGAGTATGCACAATCATTTTATCACCGACGGTCGCTCCTAGCCGCGGCTAATGACTAATTAATATCACTAATGGCCCACCTCGCCCACTCTAAGCCGTGGCTAATGACTTTTTTCATTTCGCGTGCTGTGCGCGCCATCGGCTATGAGCAACGGTCTGAGGTGGCTGTATGAGAGCTGTTGCTGAGGGGGTCACATCAGCCACGGCGTGTGCGATCGTCGAAAAACCGTGGATGTTTCTGACGGCCTGGGCGGCCGTGGGTGAGCCCCGTCGGTGAAAGCCACTATTCTAGTAGTGATAGCTCAGAGCGACTTTTTCCTAGCCGAGCTTGCCACGCCTCCTCCAACGAATCCGTCGGCTATGTGGTCTATGACACCCCAAATCTCATTGTTTAATTGATTTGTCCTCCTGTTATCGTAGTGACTACCAGTGTCCCTCGGGGATGTCCCGCTCCGGCTTCTTCGTCGAGAGCTATGGTACGTTATGCATGTCCCGACTTCGACTACGGCCTCAACTTCTTCTCTTGTGTCTAACATTGCGATCGAGGTGGCCCTGTTGTATTGGTCGCTCAATTTGGTCATTGAGGACTATGCATTCCTCAGTAGTGTGGTCGTAGCTGATATTTGCATTTTTTTCTTTTATCCGTGTTGGTCGAGACCTTCTACTTCCCAGTGCTAGAAGGGTACTTAATTAGGTTTGTGTTGCAGATTTCCCAATTGGTGGCCTCCCTTCTTGCATTGAGCGGGGTATAGTCATGGTATTAGGAACGAGGTTGGGGAGGTGATCTCTTTCTTCTGTCATCGTCTTTTCCTCAGCGATCTCGTTTTTCCCCTTTCTTGTCCTCAGCTTTTGATTTCTGCCTTTCGGCCTTCCTCACTTCTATGAGCTCTTCTATCTCTATGTATTCGACTGCTCATTCTCAAAACTCGACCATGGTCCTTTGGCTTGGCAATAGCAATCTGATTCACGAACTGTCCTATTTTCAAACCATGCTTTATACCGAGTATAACTCAACATAGGGGTCGAGGTTTGGTATCTCCATAGCCACTACATTAAACCTCATCAGGTATTCTCTTAGTGATTCATGTTGTCCATGAATGATATTATTTAGTGCATTTTAATCTTTGCATAGATCTTGGACGAGGAGAACTGATTGATGAAGGACTGTGAAAGCTCATGGAAAGTTTAGATTGATCTTGCCGGAAGGATGGAAAACCACAAGAGGCGACTTTTTCTAGGAAATTGAGAAGAGCTTTGTAGAGGAAGGGGTTAGTAGCGTCGTTGAGGAGCATCATGTACTTGAACATCGTCACATGGGTGGTGGGATCTCCTGTGCTATCATAAGGATGAAGAGTGTTGGCAGTTAGAAGTTATCCTAGAGACTCGCCACCATGATATGCCTTGTGAATGGCCCCGAATCAATAGGAGTACGATGGGTAGCCTCCACAGTCTTGGTTATATTCGTATGATGTGTGTGAGAGATCTCATCGTCTCCTTGATAGGTACGGCCTTCACACTCGGATCAGGTGATGGTCGTGCTTAGTTTGGTGTGGTTCTCTCGATTGTGTCAGAGCATCAACTTGGGCCGCAACCTCTAGTTTTTCTGCTTGAGATCGCTTATCATGCGTCGCAACTCTTGCATGAGTGGGTGGGTGGTGATCGGAGCGTCGTTCTTGACCATGTTTGTGTCACGCAGCAACGGTGGAACACCGCTACTCGATTGTTGTTGATTGTTGGCGGCGGCATTGGCCTAACTCCCGGGTGTCAACCATGGTGGGGTAGGTGAGATTTACTCGGCCGCATGGTGGGCGCCAAATGTTCTTACCTGAGGTCGGAGGTGCTGCAAGCTTTTCCTGGTTCCTGGCTAAACGTAGCTTGAGGACGACCTGCAAAGATACTCTGATGCTCAAGTAATGATGGGTTAGAGGTGGTCTCTATGGAAATTAGATTTCGGGTGTATACCTATGTGTGTCATGTTTGTTCTATAGAGCAGGTCTAGATATTCAGCGAGGATTGCTCCTGCATTTCGGTGGGGAAATACTTTGAATGAATCGATCACCATCCCTCAAAATGTGGTGTTGTTAATTTGTTTTGGTCGAATCCCTAATGATGAATGCATGATGTAAATATCCTTGTATATCCGGGTGGAACCCCCGGACCGAATCGTAGTTGATTTGAGGCTCACAAGTCGAGTTGCCTCCGGGGTCAATCGTACCGGGCCTAGAGATTGGGTCCCGTCCATAACCAATAATTGCAAATGAATTTGCGTGCATGGGCAAACAACAATCAAGTAAAATATTACATTTGCAAATGACGATAAATAAAAGTGGGATTAAAAAAATGTAACATCTCGCAAGCTAGATGAGAAAGAGCAGGCATTGTAATGGAATCCTATTTCAAAATGCTTACTTGAAGAGTACTGTTTAGGGTTGACATACTTTGACAAGGTTCATTTATACAATTAAAATAAATTCATTATATATAAATGTTCACCATTTTGTGTCGTAATTAGGTCAACAAGTAGATTGACCCCAGCCATTTGAGTCATTTTTGATCTGATTATACGATGTATTTCTTTTGTAAATCATGTATTCTCGTGTTCCACGTGTTATTGAATATGGTGTAAATTAATCTAGTAATTAATTAAAATCATCCATTTATACCTTACTTCTGATTAGGGGTGAGCAAAAAAACTGGTTTTTTGATTAACTGGGAAATCGGTCAGAAATCGAACCGGTTTTTTCGGTTTCGGTTTTTATTTTTGAAAAAATCGGTTTTCGATTTCGGTCCGAGAGGTAAAAATTCCACCGATTTCGGTTAACCGACCGGTTCGATATAATTTATTAATTTTTAATAATATATATTAAATAAAAAATTATAAATTATAAAAAATTATAAAAATTACATAAAATTTTAAAAATTATAAAAAATTATTAAAATTATTAAAAAATTATTAAAAAAATATAAAATATTTAAAATATATATATATATTAGATTTTGTAGAACATTATCTTGGTTCAAGTGGTTTCACTTTTTTTTTCTTTTTTCTCAATGAGAATTCAGTATTTGTTTGAATTTTTCTTCATGATTTGCATAATATTATTAAGTTTGTAGGTTAAAAATTTTTATTGGTTAACCGAAAATTATCGATTAACCAAACCGAAAAAACCGAAACCGAAATAACGGTTAACCGAAGCTAATGGACCGATTTACGATTAATGATTTTAAAAAATCGAAGTTAATGGATTGATTTTTTTTTCCTAATGGACCGATTAATCGGTCCATGCTCACCCCTACTCTTGATATTGATTAATAAAGCTAAATAAAAAATGATTTGAGAATTTATTTTTCTTTCCACTCTATATTAATATAAACAAATTATCAAAATGAAATTATTATTGTTAATTTGTATACTAAGAATAATTTAAAATATATGTTATAGTCTAAGTTGAATCGTGTCATATCACCTACCTCATTGACAAACATTCTTTCAAATGATTAATTAATTTTTCTGTGATTATTATAATCCAATATGTCATCTTGTACCTGCAACGAGCAAAAGTGGAATGGAAGCTATTTAATTAAGGCAATTGTCACGCAAAGCAATAGTAGTTTAAGTACATATTGTTTAGTTGACATGACTTAGCTTGGCTGGAATTGGACGCAAGCTTCGGACAGGTGTCTTCAATTGAAGTGGAATGCATGTGATCCATCAAATTCGATTTGATGTTCCGATCACAAACGCCGCTGTCATCCTTCTCTTCCATGTTCCAATCCACAGCACTTTTCACCAATCTCTTGTGCCACCTTGTTATGCCATCAGACACTAACGAGTGTTAAAAAAAAGTCTTCAAGATACATAACTTTACTCTAAGAAGAGACTTTTAATTAACTTAGACTGCATTTGGTACGTTTAAACATGACAGTACAAAACTAATAGAGGACAAAGTTATACGTACCTTGCTTATCTCGAATAATAAGAACAAGAAAATTAATATTATTTTATGTTTATTACTTACTTATTATTATAACAACAGATAATATATATTGATCAAAATATTTTTATATATATTATTTTAAAAAAATATATATCTTAGAAAATAATCAAAAAATAAATGAATATGGAAACCATGGTTCTATTGCAAGGCTTGTCCTAGTGTATTTTTTATTTGTATCATGATTTTCAACGTATTTTGTGCATCAATATCATATTTTTAGTGGTACCAAACTTTATATATTTATCTATTTATTTTCTTGAATACATATTGACGTGTAAATCTCCTGCTTAATAATCTTGGAGTTTAATTCAGCAAAGATGTCTCACTCGGCAGTCGGCAGTTGGCGGCGCCTCGATCAACGGAGTGGTCGACCCAATATTATTGCACTGCACCCTTTAGCAGGTCGACATCTCTCGAATTTTATGGTGCTTCAGGAATACTACGGAGGCATACATCTTATATATTATAGAGAAAAAATAAGTAAGCCCAATATAACATAGGAAAATCTTATTCAACATGTAAAACTACCTATTTTTATGTTTTTTTTTTAATCTTCTTCATTCTTTTTCTTTTTTGCTACATTAATTTGTCTGTTGAAAGGAATTCCATCTCTAGGACAAGATGAATCTCAAACTCACTGAATGCTAATCTTAAACTTATCCCATGTTAGAGTATCTACTGAATACACACATGACACACATCAATATATATGCTTAAAAGTCATATGGAGACTACTCATCCAGATTACCCTTTCAATTAATTAACTCGATCTTGAGCCTTAAAATGATGATGCACATAGGAAAAAAAGGAACTGTAGCAAAAGAGTTTGTTCAGTGATTATGCTTTGGATCTACTTGGATGATTTCGAATCATTAAGAGGAATCGATGTGACTTTCAGAATAAACATATAAGACTGCAAATATGATTTCGCGAGCACTGTATTTATATTCAAATAAGCATCCTCTCTCAATGATGTTGAACACGCCAGGATAAACACGAGAGAGATGCTCAATGGAGAGATGATTCTATTCATAAAATAAGTGGTCTTTTATAGACTTACAGGACACAACGATAACTCCTAAAGACTCAACAATTAATTGATAATTATCCACTAAGCTAACACGATAAATTCCCACTAAATAAAAGAATAAATGCTAACTATGTGATAAATGAAACTAATTTAAAGGATAAATACGAACATGAAGCTAGGTGTTGCATTATCTTCAACACTCCCCCTCAACACTAGCTTCCTTTACCAAGCTGAGCTTTCGATCCAATCATCCTCTACCTGATCGGATACTATAGTTGTGAGAGCTACTTCCTCAGCATCCCACTCTTCCTCCTCTTTGAAAGTAACACTACAAAAAAACATAGCATCACCAACGGATTTGTTACCAACGGATTTAATTTTTTGGTATTACCAACAAAATTACCAACGGATTAAAAAATCCGTTGGTAAATCAGCCTATAATTTTTTCCCTCTTCTATTTCAGCCGACCAAATATTTTCCCCCCGCTAACTCACCAAAATATTATTTTCGCGCCATATTTTTTTCAGCCCTACTACAGCGATCCGACGAATCCCTTAATTTTCCCCTCAGCCGACGAACTCCCCGCGCGACCTCTCTCTATGAGACCTCCCTGTCTTGCGCGACCTCTCCCTGCAACACCTCCCCGTTCCGCGACCTCTCCCTGCGACGCCTCCCCATTCTGCGACCTCTCCCTACGATGCCTCCCCATTCCGGGCGAGCAAGGGAGAAGCTCGGAAATGGACACTAGAATGAGGAGGTACGCGCCGCAGGCCAGCCCAGACAAGACCAAAGTGTGGGCGGAACCGCCCCCGAAACACCACCACCTGCCGGAGTACCAGCATGGGGCGAAGGTTCTGGTGGTCTATTACCTCTGCCGCAATCGTCACCTCGAGCACCCGCACTTCATTGAAGTACCCCTCTCCTCCCCCGAGGGACTCTACCTGAGAGGTAATTCGAGTTGTTTTGCGTGGATGAAGAAGAAAAATGTGATCTTGAACATGTTGTGTTTGGTTTCTAGATGGGGTCGATAGGCTTAATGTGCTGAGAGGAAAGGGGATGGCAGCCATGTATTCCTGATCTTGCAAGAGGTAAGACTCGTGAAGAGAGATTGAGAGAACCCTAGATTTTTTAGATTTCTTGGTTGACTGACGGAATTGTGGCGGCGCAGGAGCTACAAAAATGGATTCGTGTGACACGATCTCTCCGAGGACGACCTTATCGTGCCGACGCAAGGGAATGAGTATGTGCTCAAGGGTCCCGAGCTCGTGGATCAAACCCCTCCAGGTACATTGTCGATTCACGTCAATCCTCAATTATAAGATAAAGGAAAAAAATTGCAATTTTATGACAGAACAAATGATTTTTTTTTGTTTCAGATAGAAACAATCAAGGTGCGAGCAATCTAAAATTTAGTCTGTTTTTTTCATAAAGCAAGGGGTAGGCATTACGCTGTTGATTGATAGCTTCACTTCTTGGTATTACAATGGAATGCAAAGAGAACCTCAAATCTGATTTACTTATCCCTTACCCATGTTATAGGATCAAACATTTCCGCAGACATAAAAATCTTCAAAAAATGATAGTAAAGCAGGCAGGAGTTCAATATGTTGGATCTTCTGGAAAGTGACCTGCATATAATCTTCAAGTATGCAAATTTCTCTTAATTTATTTATATCTTAAATTCTGTAAATATTGCACATCATGCGCCAGGTCTCTTCCTGTTTAAACTTCATGATTCTGTAAATTTGTCTTAATCTTTTGTTAAGACTCATAGTTTTTTTTTGGTTTAGTTTGATCGTAAGTATTGAAAAGAGGATAAAAAATGAAGGATTACATACCAATCCGAATCTCTTTTTGCCATAACTGTTGTATCAAGATATCAAGTGGTACACCGTACACCTGCACCATCCTGTATCAACAAACAGCAGTAGAACTGGGTTGCAAAGTTATTTATCAAAGGAGGGTAGCAACTAATCCTACCACCACATTGCCTAAAAATAAGAGTGTTTTCATTATTGCATGTTGTAAGTGAGGTGACTGTGCTGATGCACTCTTATGCTTCATGTGGGGTTTTGCTGGCAGGTATGGACTGTCATCATCCCCCACCATGCCATTGGATAGTGTCCATAAAGAAAATTTGGGTAGACTTGATCTTTGAAGTGTCATAACAATTCAGCATGTAATCAATAAAAACTGTACCCAAGACCATCATATCTACCTCTTACAGGTTCATCATATGTCTAAATGTGCTATATATAGTATACAGATATGGTGCGTGTGCTTGTGTATGAATTACTAAAAATAGCACTTGGACATTGTGGAATTGAGCAACTCAAGCTAGCTTAGTTGGCAAGCCTTTGGAGAGAACAGATAAGCAAGTAGTAGATCAGCTTCTGGTCAAGTTATTTTAGATGAAGTGCCGCTTGTTATGAAGGTACGTAGACAATTGAATCCTAGTACCTTTGATCATTTATCCATGTGTTTTAAGTTCAGCATCCCAACTGAAGTTGTCAATCATCTGATTGAGATTCATTTTTGTGCCTGTAGATCTGTTATATGTGCAATAACAGACTCTGTATGTTCTGTTACATCAAGGGGAGGTTACCTTGCCTTCTTTTTCAATTTCTCATGTTGGCTTGTTTTGTATTCTGCATTTTCTTGTGAAACAAGTCTTCTTTTGAGGCCTCATGCTCTTGTTTTCTTGTCAATTTTGAAATTTGGGTTTCAGCGTTCTTTTGGTGGCATACTCTTATTAGACTCTGTATGTTCTTTTATATGTGCAATAAAGAATGCTAATTATACATGAGCTGCAACAAGCCTTGTTCAAGAAAGGACACACAAAAGGAGACAAATTCAGCTCAATTGAAGTGTCCTCCTAGGACTATCAAAATTACATCCTGCAAGCATTCCAGGAATGATGAGAATGAATCAATGATGTCCCCAGTTTCTGATATAAGAAACTCTTCTGTCAAGCAAGATACTTGCAAATCCTCACCACTCAGTTCATCAAATGGTGGAAGTAAAAGGATTATAGATACTTCTTCAGCCAATGGATCATCCATGAGGTTAGAGTCATTTAGAGAAAACAGAGAGAAGGTGTTCAAGATTGAAGAAAGTTGAGTATATTTACCATGTTTGCTGACACTGGATTTTTATGGTCATTTGTTTCTTGCTCCTCATTTGTTCTATTTGTTCCTTCAGGCTTACTTCTGGAGCTCGGGTTATAATATAATCTAGATGCCGATCAGGTGATAGTGAAGGTGGCTCTGATTGACTACGGGAACCTATTGTTGACGTATCATGCCTCCCATTTCACTATCAGCTGTTCTCTTCACAGCCGTGATTGGTTTCCGGCTCTATTATTTTAGTAGTCAATTCTTAGTGGAGCTTAGTAAGATTTTACTCGGGGATTGGAGTTTGAGTTCTACTTGTTCTTAATACTTATGCACCTTCATTGTTCTCAACTATTCACTTTGGTTTGCAAAATTGCATGTAAGTATGCAACTATTTCTTGGTCTGTTCTACATTTGCACACAATTAGATCTATGGAGGAACGGGAGAATCCATTGATGTGTTTTATTATGCGAGTAAAATATAATGTGATATAATTATGCGAGTTAAATTGATGTGTTTTATTATGCGAGTAAAATATAATGTGATATTTCTTCATACTTATGCTCACTAGATATTATTCTGCTTGAACCTAAGAGGTTGCTGATAACAAGTCCTACAGGATGTAACAGCTGACCCGACTCTTCCTCGTACAAAAGCTGTAAAGTGTGTTGTTTGGAATCATCCAGAAGCTGTATTCTTCCAGGTAATCTTCCTTCCTAAGTTCTTCCACAAGAATTTAGTAAACAAACTCTTTGAGTCAAGCTGCTTTAACGATGACTTGCCTAATTTAAGAAATAAAGAAATCTTGATTTAGATGGTTCATTCTTCACCATTAAGCTGCTAAAGGGGGACAATATCTTCACCATTGCAGTCTTTATCAGAATTTTGGAGGGATCATCCGCTTGTAAGTAGTTTTTTCCTATTACGAGGTTTAATTATTTGACATATCTTTTTTATGTTTTTGGGGTATTACACAACAGAATTATCCCAGGATAACTTTCTGAACAACCCTATTTTGGGATGTATTCTGACTTGGATGGAGGGGTAATAAACTAATAACTATTTGGTCTATCATTCTAACCAAGAGAATAGATTTATTCTTAAAAAAATGTATGACTAATGTTTCTTCTCTTATAGTGTTATTTATGTTTTTTCATGAAAGAAATCTAAATTCTTTATCATTTGTTATTCATAAATGGAACCAATTTATCTTCTTGACAATATTAAAGATAACAAGAATGGTGTAGGTAAAACCTTGTAACAAGAATGGGGAGGATAGGGATTGTCGGTTCCTTAGATCTACTAATTTTAGTCAAATTGATCCTTGTAACAAGAATGACATGTAGCATACTATGAAGTAGTTGCACGAGAACAAAAGAAGTCAAATTGATCCTTGTCACAGACTTAGAATCTCTTCAGCCAAGCATAAATTAGCTAGAGGTTTTTGGATTGCATGACTGTCACTAAACTATTTTCCTTTGTCATTTTGAAGAGATGAAATCTCAAATGTACATCTAGTACTATTGGAATTTAGTCTCAGTTGGCATTATTTTCATCTGTTATAAAAACTATTGATCCAAAGCTCCATTAACATATAGGTACAAGTAATGTCATTTTGAACGAATAAAATGCAGCAGAAGTTGTTGCTAATTATTCTTATTTATTATTTGATTTATAGAGTATTTACCTATACTAGCATGTTCTTGAATTTTGATGCATTAAAGAACTACATTTATCTTTTCTATTGGTGATTCTGTGCATAAAGAATTGTTGTTTAAGCTTTATATAATAACTGCATAGTAATTTTAGTAGTTTTAGTCATCATATCCTATATAAAGTTACCATCTAGCTCCTTCGTTTCCACCCATGGAGACAAAAAGAAATTCTTTGAGCTTCATAAGTTTAATAATAATACCTATTAATATGTTATGATGACCAAGTGATATGTTATGATGACCAAGTAATTCTAGGTGATGATAGTTTTTAACTTGTAACTGATTTTGATATTTGAAAGGCCATAGTAATTTAGTCACTTCTTTTCAGGCTTCTCCGGGAGAATGGATTCACTATTCCCCAAGGTACGTAACTAGTAATTTAGTCAGTAATTACTTACAAATCCATGCATGGTGAATCATTAATTTCAAATTAAGCAAGCCAATAGCACTTTATCCAATAAACACTTTTATTGTTGAATACTGCAGATATATTCAACAGCTTCAGAGGTGAGCAGGGATGCTTTAAATCCAGCCTCAAGGACCAGACTACAGGATTGTTGAGTTTGTACGAGGCCTCATATCTCGCAAAAGGAGAGATGGTGTTGAATGATGCCATGGATTTCACCAGTAAACACCAAAATCTCATGGAGATGGAGGAATCTGATCTCCCGCCACATCTCAGGGAGAAAGCATTCAACATGGTGATCTCAGGGCTGGAGCAAAGGGCACTAGAGCAATTGGGAGTAGTAGGAGTAGTGAGAACAATTTTTATTTTGGTATTTGACTTTTGTTCCTAAATCTTATGATTTATTTTTTCTTTTGGCATCCATCTAGTTGTGTAGATACTCGATACACTTCTATATACTTGTAGATGCTTTATACTTTTACATAATTGTTGAATATGAATTTATTTTTGTTAAGAAATTTGATTTTAAATGTGAGTTTATGGTTTTTTAAGTGGTTGTATAATTAGGAAATTTGATTTTAAATTTGATATGTATTATGTGTGGTTGGATATTTTTATCTGTTGGTAATACCAATGGAAGTGTATTTGTTAGTATTACCAACGGATATTAATATCTGTTGGTATTACCAACGAATATTAATATCTGTTGGTATTACCAATGGATATTATAATCTGTTGGTATTTACCAACGGATATTATATTATCCGTTGGTACTACCTAGCAGGGTAACACCGACGAATTTACCAACGGACAATCCGTTGGTAATAGTATTACCAACGGATTTTTGACTATTACCAACGGATTTAGTCCGTTGGTGATGCCCTATTTTTTTGTAGTGTAACAACATTACCTTCCTCGAGCTTTTTCTTCGATCGGCATTCTCTTGCCATATGACCAATCTTGCTGCAATTGTAGCACTTCCATTCAAATTTATTGTCATGCTTCTTCGATGCTCCCCCTGCACGAGCGCTCCCTTCTCCTTCACGGCTTTTTGCTTTACCTTCATTCTTCTTAGATCCTCCGTCGGCATGCTGTTTGGAATTCCTTCTACTTTTCTTGGCGTAGAGCGCTTCCTCTTCACCTTTTTACAAAATTCCTCCCATTTGCTTGGCCAACGCTTCCTGACCTGCAAGCAAATTCTCAAACTCAACAAGTGATGGCTGGTTCTGCCATCCCTGAACTGCAGTTATAAAGCCTCTAAACTCAGGCCTCAAACCATAGATGATTATCCTCTTCATCTTGGATTCCCCGATCGGAGCTTTTGGATCTAACTCTGCAATCTCCCGGTAGAGCGTCTTGACTTTGTGAAAGTATTGAGCAATCGCCATGTCGTGTTGTGCTATCGACAATAGCTTGTTTTCTAAAAGCTAGAGCCTTGTGTCATTCCTTTTTGAAAATAGCTTGGTGAGTGTATCCCAAGCTTCTTAGGGGGCTTTGGCATCCTGAATGTGCTCTAGCACTTCTTCTTCAACAGTTGTCTTCAAGACAAACATTGCCTTACCAGCTTTGATTCTCCACTTCCGCAGTGCACTATTTGTATCTTCTTCTGGCTGCGTAACTTCACTCCCGTTAACAACTTCTCACAAATCTTGGCCCTGCAAATATGACATCATACAAGTCGACCAAGTATTATAATTGTGATTGTTGAGCTTCTTCATTCTGCCAATGAAATGTTGTTCGCTCATTTTGTCACCAAAAATTTTCCACCAACTTGAGATCTGATCGGTCTCTTTATCTTCCTCTCTCTTTTTTTGAGCGACGACTGTTTCTGAAAATCCACTTCGGAGACCTACTATTGCTGAAGAAGCGGGAGTTAGTCGGTGCTTCTTCCACGATCGCAGTCTCCCCTATGTGGCGATCAACAAGACTTGTCATCGGAATGAGCGGAAATCAATTTGGTGGAGCGGAGATGACACACTCTCTCTCTCTCTCTCTCTCTCTCTCTCTCTTTGTTTTTTTTTTTCAGTTACATATAAGAGAACAAATAGGGAAGTAAAACAAGGAAATAAGCCTAAACTAGCTTGCTTGGAGTGTTGGAGATCTTCTTCTCTAAGTATTTTGACCAAGTCAAAATAAATACCTTCAATTGTTTGCTTGCTATTGCTTCAACTTTTAAAGTGGGCCCGCCGGAATGAGAAAGTTCACTTTCTCTCCTCTTCTGCAATGCTACTTTGACCAGGTGAGATTAAAGGAATTAGAAATCAATTTCCTTATCTTTAATGAAGTTTTTGGGGGATCCGCAGTAATGCAATTTTTTTCTTTTCTTCACCCCGAGATGAATAGGTAATTAAAGGAGGTGGGGCCTGCCGGATTACCTCTTCTGCCGAGACACTACAGAACTTGGTTCTTCCTCTTCTTGGCAGCAGCACGGTATGTTGCTCACGGAGTGGCGATGCCTGACTGCAAGTTTCTATTCTGGGTAGGATTCGCAGCATGGTCCCATGGGGCTCTGTGCGGAAGTTGCAACTCCTAATTCGATGAGGGCGATCTCCTTGCTCGATCTCTGCCACCTTAATGTATTCAATCCTTTGGCGGAATCCACAATGGTTGCAGTGTCTCTCCCGTCGCCTAGCTCACATACGTGCTTGTCTTACTCTCAAACATAGTCGGGATTTGGAGCCGACGTAGACAGGGGGTGTAGTTGATAGCTTCTTAATTCGTCACGGGACAGAACACAATTGTCCCGTCGACTTCCTTTGTTCAAAACAGAGCCTCCTCGTGTCTTCTTTCCACGAGATGCTGCATTCTTCCGACGTTGCAGGGACTCTTCCTGCGTGAGCCGCGTTGCGATGTGCCGGCGTCGCCGATGCCTCTGAATCACAATCTCCTTTCTCTGTTCAAAACAGAGTATGCTTCTCCGACTCTATCTCTCCTTCTCCTGGGCTCTCACTTTCGGCAATCTCTTGCTCCGTCTTTGGAATGACGATCTCTCCTTCTCCTTGCACTCTCTCGTACCAGCTCTGATACCAGTTGTTGGACACGCCAAGATAAACACGAGAGAGATGCTCAATGGAGAGATGATTCTATTCATAAAATAAGTGACCTTTTATAGGCTTACAGGATACAACGATAACTTCTAAAGACTCGGCAATTAACTGATAATTACCCACTAAGCTAACATGATAAATACCCACTAAATAAAAGGATAAATGCTAACTATGTGATAAATCAAACTAGTCTAAAGGATAAATACGAACATGAAGCTAGGTGTTGCATTATCTTCAACAAATGATATGTCGATAGTATATATCTTGATGTTATATTGCTTAGTTTTTCAGTTGTTCTTTTATACGTTTACTTCTATAATCTCTTCCCTCCCGTTTAGTTTTTCTTTTATGTGAACATTTCAAACCTTTTGAGACGAATTTAAGGCTTCATATTCCAAAAAAAAAATATAAGATCGAAACGCGCGCATGAGGCTAGATAATTAAGGACAAGTTAATTAATTAACAGACCATATAGATACATCAAATTCCCATATTTACATACTTCTTGTAGTATAAAGTTCAGCTTAAGGCTGGGCTTTTGAACATGTCATAGAATTCATCCATGCACCACAAGCTATCATCTACAATGATGTCACTCCAATTATTCATTCCTACAGGACCGTAATCAGACCCTGAAAGAGTCGACGCAGAGCCGAGGGCTCGATCGTCCAAGTTGAAGCCACTAGAGAAAGGATTGAAAGTGACAACATTGAGATCATCTGATGATCTTGATAGCTCAGACATGTTACATGCTGGTGGGAGCACTACTTGAGAAAGCACAGTGGTGGAGCAGGAAGCGGTAGTGCTTGAGCTTTCAAAATCTTGATGTTGTATCTTGCTTGGGGTATTAGGAGGATGGTGAACCACATGATCATTTGTTCTCTTAGCAGCAGCAGCAGAAGCATGTAGCGGAGATTGTGTAGTTTGAGGGGAGCTTCTCTTCTCAAGCAGCCTTGGCATCCAATAGCATCGAACGGCATCTCGAAACAAGGCACTGTTGGCGTCCGCGTTTAGCTGCCTCGCCTTCTTCTGCACTCGAGTCCTCCAGTAGTTCTTGATCTCATTGTCAGTTCTCCCAGGTAGATGCTGGGCAATTCTTGCCCACCTGTATGTATTTTTATAGACACCAAACTTAAACACAACAACCGTAACAAACCGCAAAGTCGAATGCAATATTGGTAACCTGTTTCCCCACTTAGAGTGGAGTTCAAGAATCAGGAGTTGTTCTTCGGGGGTAAGGTTGCCTCGCTTCACATCGGGCTTCAAGTAGTTCAACCATCTCAGCCGACAACTCTTTCCAGTTCGCTTCAACCCTATAAGCGATTGCTAACAAATCAATATATATAATTAGAAAGTAAGACTAACTTTTAGCAAATCGAGGTCTACCGGCGGACTTAGCGAGGAGATTCCATTGGCCTTCGCCATGGCAAGCAATGTAGTGGATGAGGAGAGAGTCTTCTTCTAGAGTCCAAGGGCCTTTCCTTAGCTCCATTTCCTCAAAGTGGTTAGTATTAAATGATCTTCTTTTCTTGGACATTCTATATATTTGGTTTCAAGAAGGGTAGGAGAAGCTACTTGGAGAAGAGCGATAAGTGATTTGCATGTTATATATAGACTAGACAAGAACAGATAAAATAATCAAAGCCTACCAATAATCGGCAGATTTGATAAAGTAGAACCTTAAAGTTATTAAAATTATTGGCTTTCTAATTCATCTTTAATTAATTGTGCTAATCATTAGCAGTTTCTTTGAAAGTGGTCAATGATTTTAAAAGCTTTTAATTGGCTTTCTAAAATAAGACTAATCAGTTCCTGTATATATGAATATATCGGATCGAACCCAAAATGTGTTAAAAAATCAAATCGATCAAACCTAGTTAAAACCAGTGAAACTGGGTAAAAACTTTTTAATTGAGCCTAAATTTTGTAATTAACTATTTATTTTTATTTCAATCAATTGAATTTGCTGGACCAATCAAATTGGTGAGCCAATGGTCCAATCGTTTCGAGTTCAGTCTGGGTTTAAAAATAGTTTGAGGTTGGTACAAATTATAGGAGAAAAACAAGCGGTCGAAATTATGTTGAGTTTAATGGGGAGGATGTGAGTCTTAACCCTAATAAGTGTTGTTGCACCAGCATTATTGGTCACACACTATAAGAAAGCATAGTGTTGTTGCAATTGCAGTGGCTATAATAATTTGCAAGGGATGTTCCAATTTGTTCCCATATATGCTACTTCTTGTCTCCCTGCAATGACAGATCTAGTGATTCTTTCTTGCTCCAAGCCATATATAAATAAGGACAAGTATCCATCAATCTGTGCTCACCACCTCAAACCCTTCCAAATTCCTACATTACCTTCCAAAAAGACTACAATGAAACTGCAGTCTTTCTTCTTTTATCCAGAGATTGGACACATTTCTTTCCTCAAAAGATTGAGAGGATGACAAAAGATACTGTCAAGTGAGGACACTACTCAGATATCTCCCTTTGCACAATAATTTCATATTCCAGGCAATAATGTATCTGTTCACTGTCTATGTGTTGCAAACTTAAACACTTCTACAACTGTTCCATTTCTGGACTCTGTTTGCGAGCAGTAATCTTGCAGAAAAAGCACTCAT
Source organism: Canna indica (assembly GCA_034359265.1). Lineage (NCBI taxonomy): Eukaryota > Viridiplantae > Streptophyta > Magnoliopsida > Zingiberales > Cannaceae > Canna > Canna indica. The sequence goes on from CP136892.1 coordinate 42,062,281, forward strand.
GATTGTATGGCTGTTGCACTAGCTCAGTTCAAGTTGCATGCAATTATTCCCCTTGTCAGGGATTCGTCATTGAAGTTTTGCCTGAATCAAGGAATAAAAATGTTTTGAAGGGAATTAAAACAATTAAAAGTTAAAAGCTACTATCTGGTTTGATGGGAAATGTGCCCTCAAGCCAATCATATTGATGTATTAAGAGACTTATTCTATGGTAATAAATAATAAAAGACAATTTTTCATCATATGCTATATCTATAGTTGTTAATAGATTATGATGAACCCATGAGCCAGGACAATGATTCTAAGGGTCATGATGAGATCATGCCAATGAGATCTAGAATCCAGAGGCCCTAGTTCAAAATGCTCCTGGTCGTAGGATCATCGAATAGAGCATTGGTGATTCCAATAAGACTAGTACACTTGGTATATACTCTAATGTAGAGATTAGTTGATCTCACCGTTACTTATGAGATGTCATTAATGTACAAGTACAGATTCTCATTGGAGAATGACCTCACTAAACATACCCGCTCGAGAAATACCAAATGGAATCCTTACATGAGTGTCAATAGGCTATTCATAAGTGCTAGTAGGTACAAGTAATCCTTGGACCTGAGGTTGTCACGGTCACTTTGTGATTGACGATCTATCGCTTTGATGTATACCCTAACATGGCTCGCAGAGAGGTTCGTCAGATACTCTGGGCATAGTGAGGCTTTCGTCGAAGTGGGTGAGCAACCAACAAGGAAACAGTTACTCTTGTTGCCAAGGCGTGGCAGCAATTGTCCCGTGGTGAAGGCCGGGTTGGGCCGAGCCACAGTAGACTGCCGTGGGAGCTTGTGTTACTGAGTACGATGTAAGATAAGGATAGCGCCTTTCCTAACACCAATTGGTATTGGGAAAAATGATAGTGCCTACGATCCTAAAGCAGGAATGAAAACCAAATACTGAATATGAGACTAAGTAATACATGATAGTGAGGAATGATCAATAAAATAGAAGTCTAGAAACCATGTATTAACTCAAGTATCGATATTTTCAAGATTGATCAAAATATCAAAAATGATTTTTAGAAATAATTTTTCTCGATTTATAGTGAGAATGATATAAAAAATTATTGGCCTAAGGTTTTCAACTTAGGTTTTAATCTCTGTTTTAATGATAACAAATATGAAACTAATGCTTTCATGGAGAAATATTTTAGGTTCCCACTCGGTTTGCGTGTGACGTTTGCATTCTGCAAAATCTAAAGAATTGAAAAATCAGAAGGACGTTGGTTGACGAGCTCATAAATTTGACGTATATTTAGGTTTAGGTTTTTGGGTCTACTACTAATGTAATATCCTATTTGTGTGCATTGATGATGAGATGTAAGACTTGGGAAAATTTCCTAATATAAAAATCTATTTTGGTGTAGCGCGCCGGACCCAGGGATAGTCGAGTCGAGCCTCAGGATCGCCTCGAGTGAAAAGGTATGACTCGACTATTGATGCATGGAATTTAATTGGGTGATTGACCTTCCTTTTATGCAATCATACATTAAATCAAGTTTAAATCGACTCATGTTGTGGGTTGAGTCGGAAGCCAAGTCGAGTTCAGGTTTAGTCGAGTCTTGAGTAGGAGTCAAGTGAGTCAAGAGCCCATATGGAAGGCTATATGAGGGATTAAAACCCCTCATCCTTGTGCGTGCGACTCATCTTTGAGTCGCACAAGGCAACCTAGGGAGAGGGGGAGAAGAAGCAAGGAAAAGGGGGAACTTTGGGTCGATCCGGGATTTCGCGCCATCGTCGGAAGATTCGAAGTCGTCATCATCCGATCTTTCATTCTCCGCAATCGAGGTGAGTGGTTAGATTTGAAAAATATGGGGGAGGTGGCTGGCTGAACCCTTAGTGGTGATAGGATCGTGTTCTCGCGATTTTTTCGACGAATCGAGTTTTCGTAGTTGTATATATATGCTTCTTGTAGCAATACTTGCCGGATCATTTTGAGGTGCGCTAGCGGGCCTGCTAGGTGTCAGACCCAGTTGGGTGGGATTAGCTATCCTTACCCCAGACGGTGTCCGGAGACTAGTGGACCATCCTTGTCGAAGGCCCAAGATTATTTGTTTACATCTTGATATGATGTGGCTGACGGCCAGTATGATTCGACCTTGTATGGTAGGGCCGACTGTAGTCGGGATTTTTATTCCACAAGTAGGCCCAAGGGCCGGATGCCGGAGGCTTGATAGGCCGAGATGGCAGGTTTTCATATATTCGGTTCATACAGAATGACCCATGGGGTCAGTAGTCACATTAAAAGTATCTTACCTTCCTGAATATACGTTATGTTACCTTATATGATATGCTTGAATAACAGTGGATTATGTGGAGGTTCCCTAGAACCACTCACTGAGTCCTAAGTGGACTCACAGTTTGTTCTTATTTTTGCAGAGCATGAACAGTGATTGTGACCTGTCGACATGGTGCAGCTGGTGGGGGGGAGGTGGTGCCATATCTCGTAGCGGCGTCCATGAGTCATAGACCAGTGTTTAGTTGTTGTTTTATCTTCTGCACTAATAATTGTATTTTGAAAGAGTTTGTAAAAACTTGGTACTTGAGACGTTCAATTTTTCTGATGTTGGTTTTATTATTTGGTTTGAAAACATAAAATTGTGAAATTTGAAAACTTTTTAATAAAGTTTGTGTTGAGATTTCTTTTATCGATACGTTCTGGTTTTCTTTATATCAGTGTAGACAACAGGCTACAGGGCAGGATGTAGGCCCTAGCCGGTCACACTACCCTCAGTTGGGCTGTGAATGAGAAAACCACCCAAAATCGGAACCGATGCTCGAAACCCGAGATCAATAGAATTCAACAAAACCGCTGAATATCGTCCGATCACGGGGCGATGGTCGGTCGGCCGACCATCGGCTAGAGGTCGACTGAAATTGCCAACAGTCATTTTTTGACCCGTTGGCAAGAGGTGTGGCTGAGAGTTGCTTCATGGATTGCCTATAAAACTTGGTTGTGAGCCTTCCTATGACCTACTTGTAGTTCTTGAGCTACCTTTTGATCCATTTTAAGCTTGATTAAACCAGATTTATTGAAAACCCTAGCTTTGAGCATTCATACCCTATTGTTTCATCATCAAAGGCATCAAGAGGAAGCTAGGAGCATGCGTTGGAGCTAAGTATTATTTTGATTCTGAATTTGGTCCATTTATACTTATATTTTGTAATTTATTTCATTGTATCTCAAGTGTAAACCTAGGTTTGTATGTGGGAGGTTGCCTTGGTGTAGAGGCATAAATCCATCCATGTAAACTAAGTATTAAATATTTTAGGGTAAGAGGGGGGAAAGTGACTTCGGGGAGAAGTCGGAGACTTTCCGGTGAAATCCTTTTTGTATAAGAAACTTAATTATCTAGTGAAGTTGTGTGAAATCCTAAGCGGTGTTAGGAACAACGTGCAGTCAATGCTCTTGGTTGGGGAAAATAACTCAACTTAATCAAGCATCATAAACTCTAACTATTAATTGAAGAATTAAAGTTGAGAGATGATACCAAAGTATTTTGATGCCAACTTTACCTAAGGCATCAAGGAAGCTTGAAGTTGCAACCAAAGCTGCATTCTTCATTCAAGTCCATGGTCAAGTTCAATATTCCACCTTTCCTTCATCCTTGTGTGGAAGTTCCTCCTACAAGAGAAGATGAGACTTTTGGTACCCAAATGCTTATGAGTCATTGGGGGTTAATGGGCTTAGGTACCCAAAGTGTTGTTACAACACTTGGGTTCATCTTAAAGACACAATCATATATAGAATGCCCAAATATTCCACAGCAAAAATAATGTCCATTGAATTTTTTCTTTTCATTATTCTTATAGGCATGAGGTTTAAGGTTAGAATGCTTAACATGATGTGCATGATGAAAGTGAGCATTCTTAAGTGATACATTTTTGTTCCTAGTGTTCTTAAAAGAGGAAAGGTTTTTGAAATCAGTTACCTTATTGCTTAAGCTCAAAACCTCATTTTTCAATGTATACACAGAACTATACAATGCATGTACTTTAGTTTTCAACATGCAATTTTCATTTTTTTAAATTGTCATTTCTAGTTCTGAAATCCTTAATTTCAATACTCAAAGAGTCATGGCATGGATCAAAAGAACAAATTTTTATCTTCTCATTTTCTAATTTTTATCTTCATCTTCTTATTTTCTTTATCCATTTTTACAAGCAATGCATACATTTTTCTACACTCATTTACTAACTTATCATAAGGCATGTCATGAGACCTAGAGGAGCTAGCACTATCATTATTATTAACATGACTAGATGAAGGAGAGAGTACCTCATCATTCAAATCCATGAGGCAAGCTTTCAAAGTGACTTCATAGTCATGGGTAGAGGGTGCTTCAAATGGCTGATAACGACACCGTGATTAAATCCCAGCCGACGAGCTCAACAACGACGATTCCCTAGAACATTCCCAAGACTCGAGCGGACGACTCTCCTTGTCATGATTACTCTTCGAATAGGAGTAAATGCCGGAAAGGGTAGACATCAATCATCACCTGCCACGTAGGAAGAATCCCTGCCACTATGTAGCCACCACACTAAGAGCAAAAACCGAAGGACCGCAAAACGACATGACGAAGATATACCGACTTGACCTACCTCGGCCAACCAAAAACAGCGAGCACGCGCCACGATCCGTTCAGGGTCGGTAGCTTAGCACCGTAGCAGCTCGGCAAAAAGTTGACACACTCCCAAAATCCAAACGATGTCTCTCTATCAAATCGAGATCGGAGGTCGATGTTGTTGGCCTAAGGTTTTCACCCTTAATCTCAATTTTGATGATAACAAACATGGAACTAATGATTTCATGGAGAGTTATATTCAGGTTCCAAGTCGGTTAGCGCATGACGTTCCCGATCGGAGAAATCGAAGAAATCAGCAAGGACGCTCGTCGTTGCTTGAGATTCTTTGGAAAGTTAGAGTTTAGATTTAGGGTGTCTAGCATGTCTTGTAAATCCTAATGATGAAGCAAATAAACCCAAAAACCAAACCTGAACCCCAAAATACGAAAATCTATAAAATTAGAAAAGGCCCTGAAATTTACTAAGCCTAGGGAGCTCCTTGGAGGGCTATATGACCTAGACATTTTCTTGGCACCAAAAGTCCCGGTAATTGTTCCTTAGGTAAAAACTAGATAACAAGATATTTTTAAGAATTTTTGGAAGCCTTTAGCCTACCCATATTTGACCCGGAAGATTATAAAATTTCCATTTTACGAAAATTTATACTAGACCGCAAAAGTTAGATTTTGATTTTTAAGGATTTTAATTTTTTAAATATTTTTATTGAATCCAAATGGGGGATAATCCTTGTATAACATTTATGTTTTAAAGTTAACTTAGAGTTAATAAATGTTATATAAGTAGGCTTAGCGAAGACGGAACCCAAAAATGAATAAACGAGCAGAAAAATACACAAGAAATCAGCCCTGCCGAAATTTGATCAACCGAGTGGTCAATCGGTAGAAGGAACAAATGGGATAAAGGCATTTCGGTCGATCGAACGATGCCCATAATGGGCAGAATGCCTTTGGTCGCTCGTCGGTCGCTCGATCGGTGGACTGACGATCGACCGACAAGAGATCGGGCGTTGCCAACGAGCAGAAAAATGCCCGTTGACGAGCCTTGGTGTTTGAGGGGTTATAAATACCCATCCCAAACTCATTCCTAGCCTATCATTGATGCTTCCAAGCCTCAAAGAGTGATCCTAATTATCTCTAGAAGCTTTCATTGAGGCATCCTCGCAAGAACCCTAGTTTTGATCTCCACTTGTTGATTTAGCCTTCAAGCTTCACCGATTCCTCATCTTGAGGCATCAAGAGGACTAGGGAGTTTTCTTTGGAGCTAGTATTTGTTGTATTATTTATTTGATCCATTGTTTGTGTATTTTGTGATTTATTTTCATTGTGTATCATTTGTATAAACCTAGGTTGCTAGGTTTGATTGAGTTGGTGGTTGCCTTGGTGTTAAGGCATAAATCCACCATTGTAAACTTAGTTTACTAGGATTAGTTGAGTTGTCCCTTAGGTGAGGTGGGAGAGTGCTCTCGGCGGGAAGATGGGATACTTCCGGGTGTGGAAGTGCCTTCGGTTTGAGAGTGGATACTTTTCGATGTAAAGTCCTCTTTGTAAGGGAAATGATATAATCTAGTAAAGCTAGTTTGGAAATCTGAAGCGGGGTGCTTAGGTAGTGGAGTAGACATTGGGGCCGAACCACTATAAATAATTGTGTTAGCATTGTTTACGTTACCTTTCTTATTGCTTATCATTTATATCGTGCTTTCGCTTACTACTCGATTTATGAACTGTCTAAGTAATCAAGTAAACGATTAAAATCAAAATTAGGCAAAAAAATAGATAACACACTATTCACCCTCTCTCTAGTGTGGCCATCTCACCAACAGATGCTACATAGAGCTCGGCACGAAGTCGTCAAACTCCGACCATGCTCAGGGTCTATGGATTAGACTAGCACTTTGGGTCCGATCGAATTAGACCTAGAAGCACCCATATTCATGAACTAGACTCAAGTCAAGCCAAACAACATAGACCGGGGCTTCACCCGGCCATACAAGGACATTTGTGTCCTCATTAACTACAAGGGACTCGCCATTACGAGCCCCACATCTTGAGGATCAACCTCGACCCATAATGAGCAACATCCTTACGAGATTACCGGGCGGCATCATCACCAAATAATCCTCATCCTGCACTATATATAGACGCGATGCTCCTATGTACATCTAGATTCCAATTTCTATGACCTCGCCTGAAACTCATTCTTACTTGAGCGTCAGAGTTGACCAAGAGACAAGTCAGGCCGCATCACGTACCCCAACATCAGGCAAGAACAGGAATATTTTTAAATAAAAAAAACTATCACACACTGCATCTGTATTCAAAGGAATTCACACCAAGATATAATCGATGGATTTGTCAAATGGTGTCATATGATGTCGGAACATCAAGCAATCGTGCTGTGGAACCTCATGATGAATCTTCTAGTGCACATACTGTTCCTTTAGCTAATAGGAGAACAACTTGTTGTGATAGAGATTGACATTTTGAATAAAGAGGCCGCAGAATTTTACGAGTTATTGAAGGTTGCCGATGAACCGTATGAAAATTGTGATGAAAACATTACATTATCGGTAATGACACAACTCTTGAACATCAAGTCCAACTACAATATCAGTGGGGTTGCATTTGATCGACTTGCGGGCTTTTTCCATCGAGCATTACCTAAAGATAACAAGTTAGAACAAACTTTCTATAAGATGAAGGAAATGATGAAAAAAGTATGGCTCGTGTACGAAAAAATGCGTGCGTCGCCTAACAATTGTGTATTGTATTATAAAGAAAACACACAATTAAATGAATGCCCTGAATGTTGATAGTTTTATACGCCCTAGAGCCGATGTATGTTTTGAATAATTCCTATAAATCATAGTTTATTATTCTTTTGAGTATAAGTTGTGTATGTTTAATAGAATAAGTCCAGAACATACTTGTTAGAATACTTTATCCTAAAGAGTTGAGAATATGAGTGACAGAGTATTATAGTACAAGTTGTTAAATCAGTTCACGATCATAGGAATACTAACTGGGCATTATTATTTCGGAAGATCGTCACCTCTGTCTATTTTTGTTCCTGCATGAGGATCAGAGTAGTCTGGTCTGGCTTGGTGTCTCTCTTGGTCAGGTACAACTAGGGCTGGCAACGGATCGGATATGGTGTGGATACTGGATTATCCGTATCCGCACCGCACCCCATATCCGCCCATCCGTATCCGCTACGGATGTGAATATGGATATCCATATCCGCACCGCTTCAAATACGAATATCCGCACCACATCCGTATCCGCACTGTATTTAATAATAATATATTAAAATAATATATTTAATTTAAAAAATCAATAAATTACCAATTCATTGATCCAAAATAAATATATAATATACTTCAAAATTCATCTTGACATGAAATTACCATAGAGCTCTTATATATATTAATAACTTATATGGGCAAAATAGTAATTCAGAGACGCGGATAGGCGGTGCGGATCCACAGTCATATCCGTATCCGCACCATATCCGTGCGGATATAAGTTTTCTAAATCCGTATCCGTATCCATATCCATTTTAACTTACGAATATGGATCGGATACGGTGCGGATGCGGTTTTTAGTTAGCGGATGCGGATAAAATTGCCACCCATAGGTACAACTCCAGTGGTAGGGGGACCTAGAAAAGATACTCTGACGCTCAAGTTAGTGGCACTCCAAGGTGGAGGTAATGAAAAATAGAACTTAGGTTACTTGAGGCGTGTTGTGTCTGTATTTTTTGTATGTGGAGGTGATGACGCTGCCTAATAATCTCATGGGGATATTGCTCAGAATGCAGGTCGAGGTTGATCCCAGAGATGGTGAACTTGTATGTACTTGTATGGTCGAGTGGAGCCGTCTAGCATGGCTCGAGTTAGGTGTAGGAGTATGACCGGGTGGAGCCCTCGGGCGGAGCTATCTGGTCTCGGCTTAATTTGGGTTGTGGGGCACTGCTTGGTCTAGCCAATAGTACTAGTCCAGTCCACAATCCCCGAGCTCGGTGGGAGTCTGGAGGACTGTGTGCCGAGCTCTAAGTAATATCGGCTTACGAGCTCGGCTATCACGCGCAAAGTGCGAGGCTTTTTATATGACTCTTCGCTATCCAGGATGGATGTGATACTTACGTTGAAGAGGAGGCTTTTTATGAGACTCTTCGCTTGCCACCTATGTGGTAGATATAGTTTGATAGGAGAGTAATTATGAGTAAATATTCGATTAGCAGTTTCCAAGGCGCTGAGTGCTTGGTGTAAGTTGACGGGATGAGGCTCCATCCATGAGGAACTGGGTTCGTCATTAAGGTGACGGTTCTCGTTTCGGGCTTATAAATAACCCTTGCATGTTGTGTATATCGGAAAGCATGGAGTGGGGGGTTCCGGAGATCACCGTTCCTCCGGGCATCATTTTTGTCTTGTTGGCGAATGGTTCACCGGTCATCGTGGGTTTATAACATCGGGCTTAAAATGAAGGCAAGAGGAGGGGGTTTCGGCCGTGAGTCTGTATCATCAGGCTTATGATGAAGCTATCTCTGTGGTTCAAGCATCGAGGGAGGCATCATACTCTTTGGCCGGCTGGGACCTTGTCCATGGTTCTAGGTTTGCCAAGTTGAGGCTTGCACTCCTCCTTTCCCTTCAACTCTCGGGTTGTGGGATGGTTCCATCTGTTGGCCTAAGGTTTTCTACCTTGGTCTTAATCTCGGTTTTGATGATAACAAACATGAAACTAATATTTCATTAAGAAATATTTTTAGGTTCCATAACGGTTAGCTCTCGATATACTTGATCGGAAATATCGGAGTGATCGAAAAATTGAAAGGACATTGATCGTCGCGTTCGGGTTCGTCGTGGAAATCTCTCGTAGTGCGATGTGTGCACCAAAGACGTCTTGGATGAGTCTAAAGAACACATGGAAAGCTCTCCAAGTTGACGCATGTTGTAGGTCGGAATCAGAAAATGAAGCGCGCAAGAAGAAGGCTGAAAAAATCAAGTTCAGCCTAGGTTCGGTCGACCGGTCGATCGACCGAATGTAGTAAAAAATTAGCAGTAGCTAATTCGGTCGATCGAACAATGCAAAAAATTAGCAGTGGCTACTTCGATCGATCGAACGAGGCCAAAAACTGGCAGTGTTCACTTCGGTCGACCGGACAGCAGAGGAGCTATATCGCGACACAGTTGGTCGACCCTCCGGTCCACCAAATAGAGCGGTAGAATCGCAGAATGCCAGCGGTCACTGGGCGATCGATCGGTCAGTCGACCGATGATCGACCGGCAAACGATTGGGCATCGGTAACGGGCAAAAATACGCCCATTGATGAGCCATTTTCATTGGGGGGGGTTATAAATACCCATCCCAAACTCATTTCTAGTTAATGATTGATGCTTCTAAGCCTCAAAGAGCCACTCCTTGCATCTCTACAAGAATTTTTGAGTCATCTTTGCAAAGAACCCTAGCTTTGAGCCTAGAAACCTTGAGATTGACTTTGAGCTTGACTTGATTCATCTTCAAGTCATCAAGAGGAGCTAGGACATTTAGTTTGAGAGCTAAGTGTGTATTGTTTATTATTTGCTATCATTATTGTTGTATTTTGGTGTTTATTTCATAATATTTGAATATGTGTAAACCAAGAGTTCTAGGTTGATTGAGTTCGTGGTTGCCTTGGTGTTGAGCTTTAACCCCACCGTTGTAAACTTAGTTTAATAGGATTAGTTGAGTTGCCCCTTAGGTTGAGGTGGAAGAGTGCTATCGGTAGGAAGGCGGGATACTTCCGGGTGTAGAAGTGCCTTCGGTTTGAGATTGGATATTTTTCGATGTAAAGTCCTCTTTGTTAGGGAAACGATATAATCTTGTAAAGCTAGTGTGGAAATCCTAAGCAGGGTGCTTAGGTAGTGGAGTAGGCATTGGGGTCGAACCACTATAAATTATTATGTTAGCGTTGAACGTCGCGTGCGGGTTCGTTGTGGAAATCTCTCAAAGTTCGACGTGTGAACCAAAGACGTCTTGGATGAGTCTAAATAACACATGAAAAGCTCTCCAAGTTGACGCACGTTGAAGGCCGGAACCCGAAAATGAAGTGTGCAAGAAGAAGGCTGAAAAAATCAAGTTCGGCCTAGGTTTGGTCGATCGGTCAGTCGACCGAATGTAGTAAAAAATTGGCAGAAGCCAATTCGGTCGACCGAACAATACCAAAAATTAGCAGTGGCTACTTCGATCGACCGGTCGATCGATCGAACGAGGCTAAAAATTGACAGTGTTCACTTCGGTCGACCGGACGATAGAGGAGCTAAATTGCGACACAGTCGGTTGACCCTCCGGTCGATCGAACAGAGCGGCAAAAGCGTAGAATGCCAACAGTCGCTGGGCGGTCGATCGGTCGGTTAACCGATGATCGACCGATAAGCGATTGGGCGTCGGCAATGGGCAAAAATACGCCCGTTGACGAGCCATTTCGTTTGGGGGGTTATAAATACTCATCCCAAACTCATTTCTAGTTTATGATTGATGCTTCTAAACCTCAAAGAGCCACTCCTTGCATCTCTACAAGAATTCTTGAGTCATCTTTGCAAAGAACCCTAGCTTTGAGCCTAGAAACCTTGATATTGACTTTGAGCTTGCCTTGATTCATCTTCAAGTCATCAAGAGGAGCTAGGACATCTTGTTTGAGAGCTAAGTGTGTATTGTTTATTATTTGCTATCATCATTGTTGTATTTTGGTGTTTATTTCATTGTATTTGAATTTGTGTAAACCTAGAGTGCTAGGTTGATTGAGTTGGTGGTTGCCTTGGTGTTGAGGTTTAAACCCACCAATGTAAACTTAGTTTACTAGGACTAGTTGAGTTGTCCCTTATGTTGAGGTGGAAGAGTGCTCTCGGTAAGAAGGCAGAGACTTCCGGGTGTGAAAGTGCCTTAGGTTGAGAGTGAGACTATTCGGGTCAAAGTCCTCGTTGTAAGGGAAACAAGATTAATCTAGTTAAAGTAGTTTGAAAATCCTAGGCAGGTTGCTTAGATAGTGGAGTAGGCATTGGGGCCGAACCACTATAAATTATTGTGTTAGTATTGATATTTTATTTGTCTTTATTGCTTCATATTTATTGCTTCCACTTGCTATTAATATCGTGCTTCACCTAACTAATCAAGAAACGATTAAAATCAGAATTAGGCGATAAGATTAGTTAACACACTATTCACCCCCCCTCCCTCTAGAGTGCCCATTTTCCCAACTATTGGTATCAGAACGGGTCGTAGTTTGAGATTTCATCATCTCTTCTACATTGTCTCTCGATTCGGAAAATGGCATTAGAGAGTTTAGCGTCTTCACCTCCTAGGTTCAATTCCTCAAACTTTGGTCTTTGTAAGTCTAGGATGTACACCTTCTTAAATACTCAAGGTTTAGGTGTTTTTAACATGGTAAAAGTTAAATATATTGAACTTAAGGTAAACTTGAATGCATGGACCCAAGAACAAATTGATATGTTTGAACTAAATGCTAAAGCTATAAATTGCATATTTTGTTCTTTGGAAAATAATGTCTTTGAAAAGATCATGCATTGTAATTCTGCATTCGATATTTGGGCTACCATAAATATGCTTTATAATTATGCAAAAACCAAAGAGCTCAATACGTTTGATGAGGGGAGTGATGACAATTGTCATCCATCCAATACTAATATGGTTTTTGAAGCGCATAGTGCCTCTAGTTATAGGAGCACTAAAAATCGGAAAAGGAAGGTGATTTGCCATTTGTGCAAAGAAAAAGGGCATGTGAAGAAGAACTGCCCTACTATGAAGAACAAGGAAAAGAAGAGGTCGAATGCTTCCACATCCTTATTCCACTCAAGTTAAGTATCCTCTTGCCATGACTATGAATCCATCTCAAAAGAATGCATCCTGAATGATAACAATGAGGTACACTCCTCTACTTCTAGTCATGTTAATAATAATGATAGTATTAACTCATCTAACTCTCATGATTTTGATGAATTGGTGGATGAGTATAAAAACATGTATGCCTTGCTCTTGAAAAAGGATAAGGAAAACAAAAGGATTAAAAATGAGAATTCTAGACTAAGTTCACATATGCATGCTCTAGAATTAGAAAATGAGAAATTGAAATCTAGCTTATTTGATCCTTGTCATGATATGTTGAAACTTGAGCTTAAGGACTTAAAGCTTGAAAATGAAAACTTGAAAAATGGTTTCAAAATTGAGAATGAGATTTTGAAAAATGAAAGCTCAAGAATCAATAAGGAAAATCTTATGTTAAAATCTCAAATGCATGCTTTATATAAATCCATGAATGACTCAAAAAAGGAGGTTTTAGTATTTAGTAAAAATGTAAATGGATTTACAAAAGTTTCTACCTTTAAGAATCCAAAAAGGAGAGATAACACTTTTGATAATACTCCTGCATCTCATGCTTATCATGTTAAGTATTTTACCTCTAGACCTCATGATCATAAGAAGATGAATGCTTCTCTTAAGAATGCTCATGCTCATCTTAGTTCAAATGACAAGCATTCTAATAATAAATCTCATGTCCATAGCAAAGATAAAAAGAAATGTAATGGACATTGCTTTTGTTGTGGTGTTTACGAGCATGCCATTTATGATTGCGCATTTAAGATGAACCCAAGTGGTGTTAAAGCACTTTGGGTAGCTAAGCCCTCTAACCCCCAAGGACCCAAAGTTATTTGGGTACCAAAGATTTCATGTTTTCTTGTAGGGGGAGCAACCACACAAGGATGAGTTAATGATGGTTGATGGGAGTTGCAAGAGGACTTAGAGCTTCACCAAATCCAACTTGCAACTTCACATCTTTCGGATGCCTTCGGTATGAAGAATCGGCATCTAGTTAATCTGGTATTGGACCAACATGATAAGTTTATGCATGTTTCGGATGCCTTCACATCTTTCGGATGCCTTCACATCTTTCGGATGCCTTCACATAATCTGTTATGAACCAACATGATAAGTTTATGCATGAAATAAAACCACACAGGTTTAAGACATTACGGGTCTAGGAGTTGGGATCGGGTATTGGAGTATTGAGACACTTTCCAATAGAAACACCCATGAGACACCGTAGGAAAGACTTGACTTAGGTCATGGTGCGCCATATCTTTATGAATGGTGGAGAGGCTCGTCGAGGAGCCGGATTGCGGGCTAGGCCCGGGAGGTTGGATGACTAATTCCCACCTGCAGAACAAGTTCGGAGGGCCTTTCCCGATTGTTCTGGTTGGCCCCGTGGGATAAGTTTGGAGGGCCTACCAGATTATCCCCGAAGTGGTTTTAAGGAATAAGTTCGGAGGGTCTTTCTCGATTATTCCTGTGATATCTTTAAGGAGTAATCTCGGAGAGCCTACCCGATTACTCCTATGATATCTTAAAGGGGCAAGTTCGGATGGTCGAATCCTGATTGTCCCTACGCATCTCATGGAGCAAGTTCGGAGGGCCTTTCCCGATTGCTCCCGAGTTTCTTTATACTAGGATAAGTTCGGAGGCCTTCTCGATTATCCTAGTATGTGTTGTTGCCTTAGGGCATGGTACGCTTAGGCTTGTTGTTCTTCACCGTTTGGGTGTTGGCTGCCTTCGGGCAGGTGGTGGCCGAATGGCCTAATAGCTGGTCACTCCCTTGTGACCTTTTCTTGCTTGAGTCAGGAGTTTTACCTTATGCATTTTTTCTGTGATGTTTGTTTTGTGAGGGTTGGTAGAACCGCTCATTGAGTTCTTTGAAGTCACCCGTTGTCGTTGTTTTGTTTTGCATAGCTTGACCGGTGAGGCAGGCTGGAGAACTTGGCGCAGCTGGAGGGCAGAGGAGCCACATGATCTCATAGTAGTCCTAGTTAGGGTCGTAGTCGAGTCTTTTGGTAGTGTGTCATGCACTCTTTTGGTCTTTATGAGTTGTGGCCCTTGAGGGCATTTATGTCATTTTATTCAGATTTTATTGTATTTGGTCTGTTGGACTTGATGTATTATTTCCGCATTTTATTCGTTTGTTAAAACTTATTTATGATGAACTCTGCTTTGATTCTAGATGAAATAACAACTCGTTGATTTCTTTCCGCTATTGTTTATTCTTATGAAGTTGGCATGTGAATGAATTAGGCTGCAGGTTATAGGCACGTATATCATGGCCAGTCACGTGACCCTGTATTTGGGGCGTGACAATAGACTAGTGCACTTGGTATATGCCCTATACGATAAGGAGTAGTTGATCTCACAATTACCTATGAGCCGTCATTAATGTACAAGTGCAGGTGCTCATTAGGGATTGAGTTCACTGAACGAACCTGCACGAGGAACAAAAAATGGAATCCTTACATGAGTGTCAATAGGATGTTCCTCAGGTGATAGTAGGTGCAAGCATGCAGTACTTGGACCTGAGGTTGTCATGCTTACCTTGTGAGTGATGATCCATTTCTTTGGTTCTATCCCTACGTGGCCCTGAGCGTCATGTGCCGGGTATTACTAGACATGGGGAAGCATTCATGGAGGTAGGTGAGCAACCAACATAGAATCGATTACTCCTAGTGAGAGAAGATGATGTCCTACGTGTCCCTGAAAGTGTCGACTCGGGAATCTCTGGCCGAAGTCGACATGAAAGTTAGGAAGATATTTCTGACGTTTCATTATTGAGACGACCACCATAAGAAAAACAGGCATTAGTGATGAAAAAATCCATCACTCATGCTTGAAAATCCGTCACTAAAGGGTATGAGTGATGGAAATTTTCGTCTCTGAAAGTCTCGTGGTGAATGCTCAATTTCCTCTTTTCTGACGGATGTGTTCGTCACAAAAATCTGTGACGAAAAAATTTTCGTCACAAAATCCATCACTGATATTGATGATTGAAATTAAATTTTCCTTCACTAATTATGATATTAATTATGATTTTCTATGCATAAAAAAAATATGAATTATTTTATTTTATTATAGATTATTATAATATTATAATATAATAAATATATTATTATATATATATTATTATATATATATTAATATAATATAATAATCTATAATAATAATATTATATTATTATTTATACTTTTCCAATATTTTAAAGAAATTTATAAAAGATAGTATGATAGTAAACTTTTAGGTTTCATGAGGTATCAATTTATAAAATTTAAGAAAGTGAGGAGAGAAAAATTAATCCATATGGGACTAAAAAAGTTATATTTATGTTGGTTAACAATAAGTAAAAAAATAATTTTAACCCATGTGGGACTAAACATGATAAACTTTGCTATAATAATATTTAGTCTAATTTTGTGACAGATTACTTGCATCACTGATCTGTCACTATTATGTGGTGGCTTAGTGACGGATTTGTAATAGATATAATGAAAAAAATTTAGTGACGGATTAGTGTCGGAATATTAGTGACAGAAATGAAAGCAGTCACTATTTTATCACTGATGCTATTTATTAAAAAATCTAGGCCAAATTTGTTAGAAATTCAATGACTGATTTGTGACGAAACCGTTTTGTGTCGGATTTTTCGTTATTTCACGCCATCACAAATCTGTCACAAATCTATCACAGTTTGTGACAGATTTTATCCGTCACAAAATTTCCGTCACTAATGCTCGTTTTTCTTGTAGTGGACATCTTGGCTTGTTGAATACATATGAATTGGTATTTGGGTTTGACACTTCTTCCGTACCCAAGCCCACTTCGGGATATTGTAACTAAGGGATTTAGTTGCATAGTAAGTAATCACCGAAGGGCGTTCGATCCCTGTAGATTGAACCTCATACTATCCGAGTAGTCATGACACGTTACTAGACGTCAATCTTGACTTGTGAGTGGAGTCTCTCACGACCACACTAAAGGGGTTTTAGTGAAGGCTTGTAAGTTTCGAATAGAAGTCGTTCTATCGGATCCGACTCTCCGTTATGCACAACTCACTGTTGGCTTAGTGTGAGGCCCAATGGACCACACACAACAAGCTAACCTCGTAACAGACTTTATGAGATAGAGTACGAATGCGACACTATATGTCTACTAGCATGGACATGCTACAACTCGATCACGGATCTCGTTTACGGACATAATAGGAAATGTATTTCCTATATGAACGAATGCGCGAGGAAGGAGTTCCTCGGTAACCTTAATTTGTAGGGCATCCCTAAATTATAGGGATTGACACATGATAATATTTTATGTAGTTGATTAAATTTAATTATGAATTAAATATTTAATTAACTACATGACCGGTAATTTATTTAATTATGAATTAAATATAATTTGATTTTTGAATCAAATATACATGGTGGGAAAATTAAAATTTGTCGAGTGCACCGAACACGATTTGGAAGAGTTTAGAGTTCATTAAAACACTTGGGAAGCTCTCAGAGTAGATGCATTTTGGAAACCAAATCCCGAAAACAAAGAACGCGATAAAAAATCAGCAAAAAAGTTGATTCCCCAGGTTTGGTCGCTGGGGTGGTCGACCAAACGGAGCCCAGAATCAACAGAGGGCTGTGGTCGTTGACAAGCCTTGGTGTTTCGGGGCTTATAAATACCCATCCCAATCTCTCTCCTATGTTGTTGTTGATGCTCTAAAACCTCAAAGAGCTAATCTTTGCATATCTAAGGCTTTATATTGATCAAATCCATAATCCCTAGCTCTTTATCCCTCATCCTAAAGTGTTCTTCATTTGAGGGCTCCTCAAGGTTGCTAGGCTCAAGAAGAAGAGGTGTTATCATTGTGATAAGTTCTCTTTACTCTCTTCTTGCGATAAAAGTGCTTTACTTGAGTTTGTAAGAAGACCTAGTGTTTGGTCTTGTGATTGAGTGGTATCCTTAGTATAGAAGGTATAAAGCCACTTGTGTAAACTAAGTTAGGAGTAGGTCATAGGAATTGAGGTGGGAATGCTCACTCGGTGTGAAGGTGGATACTTCTGGGTGTAGAAGTCCATTCGAGTTGAGTGTAGGGTCTTTCCGCTGTACGACCTCAATTGTAAGCTAGTCGTAATTTAGTGGATTTGTGTGTGAAATCCTAAGCACGGGGCTTAGGTAGTGGAGTAGGCGGTATTGCCGAACCACTATAAATTCTTGTGTTAGCATTGCATAGTGTGTTCGTACTTAATTGCTATATCACTTGCTTCATCATATTGCTTCAAAGGGATAAATTGCATAAGTTGTTCAAGAAATATTTAAAATTGAATTTAGGCTAATTGATTAGATAACACACTATTCACCCTCCCCTATAGTGTAACCATTTCGCCAACACTTGATGCCCCAGATGTCAAATCGGGCCTCGCTGTAGGCGACAATAGCGACTGACAAAATGACGATGAGAAGAAAGAGACCACAAGGAGAGCTCACAGAGTCGTGGCCTCACGGTGAGGAGAAGAAGAGCCGCCTAAGTGAGGAGAAGAACTTGAATCAAATTTAGGGAAAATAGTGGTAATAGGAGAGAGAGAATCGGAGAGGTAGTAGAGAGCATGAGAGAGGTAACGAGAGAGAAGAAAATAAAAGCAACAATAATGTATAGAAATGAGAGAAAAGATCGTGGAGGCACGGATTCAAAAGGTGGCAAAAATACCTGCCTAAACTTTTACCAAATTTTTTTTTTTTTCAATTATTTTACCATCTATGGCACTCGTAATTTGCCACGTTAAATAGTTCTATGTCCAAGATAAATATATTATCGCAAATAGTTGCCATAGAATATCATGACAAAATTGTGGCAAAAATATTGTCGCAAACGCTTGCCAAAAAATATCCTGAAAACCTTGTGGCAAAAAAATTGTCGCAAACGCTGGCCACTATCGAATGTTTTCAATCAGTGGCAAAATATATTGTCATAAATTTAAAAAACTATAAAAATTTTGAACTTTGACTCAATTATTAGTGGCAAACATAATAACAAAATTAGAAAAATTGTCGTAAACGGTTCAAACTTATACTTTTAACCACAAAAATAATTTTGCCATAAATTTCGTTACAGATTACACCTTTTGTGGCCAATTGTTGTTGGCCACTCCAAAATTTTTTTTGTAGTGGTTTGGAGAAGAACACAATAGAGATGGTCGTCGAAGGCAGCAACAAAGTTTTTTGTCAAATGCAGAACAGAAGCATAGCAGACACATGCACCTAGTACATATCTTATACAATATATAAGGAGTAGCTGATCTCACAATTAACTATGAGTCATCATTAATGTACAAGTTTAGGTGCTCATTAGGGAATGAGTTTACTGAACGGACCTGCACGAGAAACACAAAATGGAATCCCTACATGAGTGTCAATAGGATGTTCCTCAGATGATAGTAGGTGCAAGCATGCAATACATGGACCTGAGGTTGTCATGGTTACCTTGTGAGTGAAGACCCATTGCTTTGGTTCTATTCCTATGTGTCCCTAAGCGTCATATGTCGGGTATTACTGGGCATGGGGAAGCATTCATGAAGGTAGGTGAGCAACCAACATGGAATCAATTACTCCTAGTGAGAGGAGATAATGTCCTATGTGTCCTTGCAAGTGTCGACTCGGGAATCTCTGGCCAGAGTTGACATGAAAGTTAGGAAGATGCTTCTGACGTTTCATTATAGAGACGACATCTTGGCGGGTGGAATACATATTAATCAGTATTAGGGTTTGACACTTCTTCTGTACCCTAGTCGACTTCGGGACATTGTAACCGAGGGATTTAGTTGCACGGTAACTAATCACCGAAGGGCGTTCGATCCCTGTAGATTGAACCTCACACTATTCGAGTAGTCGTGACACGTTGCTAGATGTCAATCTTGACTTGTGAGTGGAGTCTCTCACGACCACACTAAAGGGGTTTAGTGGAGGCTCGTGAGATTCGAATACAAGTCGTTCTATCGGATCCGACTCTCCGTTATGCACAACTCACTATTGGCTTAGTGGGGGGCCCAATAGGTCACACACAACAGGGCAACCTCGTAACGGGCTTTATGAGATAGAGTCCGAATGTGACATTATATGTCTACTAGCATGGATATGCTACAACTCGATCACGAATCTCGTTTACGAACATAATAGGAAAGGCGTTTCCTATATGACATAATAGTAAGGAGTTCCTCGGTAACCCTAATTTGTAGGGTATCTCTAAATTGTAGGGATTACTACATAATAATATTTTAGTGGCTGGTTAAATTTAATTATGAATTAAGTATTTAATTAACCACTTGACGGGGATTGTATTTAATTATAAATTAAATACAATTTGATTTTGAATCAAATATACATGGTGGGAAATTAGTCTCTAACCATGAGCCTAACCAATTAATTAGAAATTAATTTATTTGGATAAATCCTAATTAATAGGAATTTGATTTATGGAGATAAATCATAAAATTAATAGATCTCTGAATTTATGGAGATAAATTAAAATTTATATTTATTTGGATTTAATTAATTTTCAATTAATTATAAATCCATTAAATATAAATCATTGTGTTGGAGGCAAACCCCAGAATTTTGAATTTCGGAGAGAGATTATAAGGAGGGGGGGGGTCTACCTCCTTCAAGAGGGTTAAGCAAATTGGTTATTCATCTTGGAGAAAACTAAGGTTCGGATTCTTGAGAGGCTTCTTGAAGAGAAAGGCTACCAAGAACTTCTCTTGATCTCCATGGTTGGCCGGCCATCAAGATCCTCCATCCTTGATTTTGCGAAGCCAAATCAAATGTGTTTTCTTCCTGGGTGTGCCGCCTACTTCACCTTCTTGAAGGAGTCCATGAAGGATAGCGAGGTATTCCTTCATCTACCTTCTCGATTCGTTATTTTCTCATCCCCTTTTCCTCCCTCTTGGTGCTCGGTACTTGGTGGAAGGGTCGGCTTCACCTTGGTACGTTTCGGGGTTGAGATTGCCTCTTCGTGGAGCCACAACGAGTCCCCGTGTTCACTACCCCTTTGTTGCGAGGTGTTGCATTTTCCGCAGATTGAATTCCTTCGACTGCTAAAGTAGATCGCTAAGGTATATCTTCTCCTTCGACTCGTCGATTGAATTCCTTAAAGATTGCTAAAGTAGATCGCTGATTTTGGGATAGTTTGAATTTTTTAAATTTCTTTTTCCGCTGCATTTTCGATTACAATCCCAACAGTCGTACTAGAGCCACCTTTAGCAATTTTTTAAAATCTTTATTGTGTCTTATTGTTGCATTTACGAACCGTTCGCTCCATAAACGTCATGTTACCTAGTTTTTGTTTTCGGGGGTTCTTGAGTCGTTCTCTTGGTTCCACGGTTTATGCGATGAATCGGGGGGTGGGGGAGGGGGGGGGTATCCTACTATCCAAACGTAACCCTATTAGCGCATTTTTGGATTCTGTTTTTTCCTTTCATTTTCTTAATTTTTAAGATGCGTGAAAGGATGATTATGGATAAGCCCTATGTGCATGTGACTGTGTCTAAAATGTGGTTGTGTTGATTGCTTGTAAATTTATGAAATTTCAGCATTTTAACTTTTAAATAGGGCATGTGTACCCCTGCCTTCCCCTTCCTCTTGAGAATTCTGATTGTAATCTTCTTCTCCCTCTCCTTAAACCTTTCCGCAAGGGTTGTTTGGGGTCTTCTTCTTTTAGTTTTGCAAAATTAGATATTTAGGGGCAGATTCGCGACGAGCACACTTGCTGCCCCGTTTTGGTGTGCATGCGGAGAGGAGGTGTTCCGCGCCATGTTGATGACGACTAGATCCCTGAGAAGGCACTGATGGAATCGACAACCTACAAGATAGTTTTGGGCAGCCCCTTGGCAAGACGGAGCTCCTTAAAAACCCTAGGATTATGGCTTTGGTTCGCCAGATGGCTCGGGTGAAACCCTTAGAACATCCATAATCATCCTTATTTACTTTATGCTTTTATTTATTGCTTGTGCTTCAATTGTTGATAGCTCAGATAATTTAAATTACATAAAGAATACCTCCATTAATATTGAGTCTGAATGGCTAAGGTATTTAGAATATCGGTCATGCCTTCCATCATTATGGAGTACAAGTGTATCTATTGTCACAACGGGTTTGTTGTGCAGACACAAGGCCTTTTGTGCGGATAGACACGTTGCATCTCATATGGCATATACCTTTGTGTCTCTTCTACTTGCTTGAACGTAACTTTCCTTGTTGAGCCAACATAAGGGTGGTTGTTTTCTCGCTAGGGTATACGAACAGTGGGTCTGACTCAACTAGGGCTCCTTGGTTTGTTGTGCAAACACAAGGCCATGGTAACCCTAGAGGCAAAACTTGATGGAAGTCGCATAACGATGTGATCGGTAAAGAGTTACCTACCTATGGAGCTATTAGGGTTTGTCGTGTTGAATGCGAGACCCGAGTAGGAGAAGTGGGGTTCGATCTTCCCCTAAGGAAGTTTGCCAACGAGGGTTTCCCACTTCCCAACAGGAGGGTCATTTGGGAACCGCAAAAATTAGTGGGAGTCATGATTAATCAAAAGACCTTAATAAAAATGCATATAACATATTTGCTCATTTATGTCTTTCTTTTCTTGTAGCATATTTAACATGCCATCTTCAAAGTTATTAAGAACAAAGTAAAAAACAAAACTGTGAAACCTTTGATTAATATCAAGAAAAAAAGAAAAGTTCTTCCCAATGGCACCTACTACCATTAAGGTAAATATGGCCACTGGAAGCGCAACTGCAAGTAGTATTTTGCAGAGATCAACTTGAAGATGGTTTTTAAAACCGCCGCTTCAGTTGTGTACGTTATAAGAATACTTCATCATTAACTCTACCGAGTATTTGATACCTATCATCATCTGCAAGATGTTGTAGGATAAGAGAAAAAGTAGAACACTAGACAAAAGACAACTACAGCCCTCGGGTAGGCAATGGCGCAAGAGTTGCAGCCTTAGCTGTAGGAACCTATTGTATAAGTCTTCTATTCGACAAGACTGTTGATATTGATTTGTTCCAGTGTTAATAAAATAACATCATTTTCCTTAGTTCTCTTAACAAGGTTGTGAAAAGTTCTTTAATAGGAAATAGTTGCCACATTAACCATTCTGATGAGTTACTTGCGATTGGACCAATTTAAATTGGTTTAATGGTTTTTGGAGATAATGATAAATATTTTTGAACGAATGCACAAAGAGATAAAATTAACCTCACCTACTTCTGGCTTTTATGACTTTGGGCGATTATGAATCATAGTCAGAACTTGAGAAGTGTGTCTCAAGGAGATCCTGATCGAGTCTCTGCTCACTAGTTCTCGCGAAAGGCTCGCTGAGTTGATTAGAGTTGGCCTACATAGGTGTATACATGCCAATAAAAACTCAAGCCAGAAAAGGATATATACTCCTACGATATGATTAGGCACGGGTACGTCCACCTATTTTGGCACAAACACGATACCATTGAATCGTTTAAGGAGTATGAAGGTGAAGTTAAAGAAACATATTGAAAAAGGTATTATAGGCCTTCAATTGGATCGATGCAGAGAATACTTATCCACTATGTTTGTGAATTATCACGAAGACAATAAAATTGTCTTAGTATGGACCCCTCCTGACACAATGGTGTGTCTAAAAGGAGGAATCACACCTTATTGGATATGATGTGATCCATACTTAGCTTCCAATCTCTTTTTAGAGGATAAGCTATTGTAGTGGCCATAATTTTGTCTGTCTTCGATACACCATATAAAATATGGAATTGCAAGAAACCGAGTCTGAGACATCTCATGATTTGGGGTTGCCTAGCTTATGGCAAACTTGACCAGGTGCAAAATTTTGAGCAATACCCTTAAAAGTGTTTTGGGTATCAAGTTTTGTCAACTGAACAAAAGGAGTTTTGTCACCACTTGCTTACAAAAGGAGTTCGACAAGGAAAGTGGGAGTGGAAGATGTGTTGAACTTGGTGAAGTTCAGCAACCACGAATGAATTCGCAACAACTAGTGGAAAGTTCACAGGTTAAACCAATCCATGTAATTATTACTTCCCATCATTCTTCTAGGAGACTACGTAGACTGTCTGAGTGATTCAGGCAATCCGCGATCTCTTAATGGTCAAATGTCTTGACACCATGCAATGGCATTATGCAAATCCAAACTGGACTCAAACCAAGTGCGGACTTTGGTTGACCGGTTCCAAAAGGATGACTCCCATAGGATGCAGGTGGATCTTCAGGAAAGATCTGAGCAACTGGCAAGGTGTGGAACTATAAGACCAAACTGGCTATGAATGAGATCTAACCCAGAGAATTGGTTGTCTGCAATAAGACATTCTCACCCGTTCCAATGCTCAAGTCCATCAAGATATGGCTAGCCATCAGTGTGTACTATGAATACGAGATTTGGCTACTGGGTTTCTAGACTGCGTTCTTCCATTATGAAGAAGTCTATATGACATAGCCAAATGAGTTTGTATCCTCGGTTGGACCGAGTTAGCTATGCGAGTTGCAAAGCTCCATTTATGGACTACAGCTAGCATCGAAGAGTTAAAAAATCTATTTTTGGTGAGATAGTCGAAAGGGTTTTTATTTTATCAAAAAAATGGATGAACCTTGTGTAGACAAGGTGTTTAGTGGGAGTGTAGTCATATTGTATAACATACTTGTGGGAACAGCGTTCACATGCTCCAGTTATTTCCCATACTGATTCTCTATGGTATATTTAGGAAAGGTCTCCTATATGCTTGACATTAGGATCTATATGGACAGGTCTGAAAGGATGCTTGGTTAATCCCAGCCCATGTATGTTAATACAGTGCTAAAAGAGTTTTAGAAATATGTTATTCATCAATGGCGATCAACAATGGCTGCTCAAGCCGTTGCAATGGCTAACGGCGTTCTTACGGTCGCTCGGGCCATTGTAGATATGATATATCTACAACGGCTTCGTTATGGCCGCTCGAGCCATTGCTAACAACTGGATGGCACAAACGCGGCGCGCAAATGAATTAACTTATTTGCAACGGCTTACTAAAGGCCATGACGGCCATTGTTAATGATATTATCACGTTAGCAATGACTTATTTACGGCTACTGCATCCGTCACTCTTTAGCCGATCGCGTGGTGATGGTGCAAAAATAAAATACTAATCAGCAAATACGTTGCAAAGGCCGTGTAGCCGTTGCTGATGATGTTACTTATCAACAACATTGTTATAATGGATGAGTGAGCCGTTGTTGATAAGTTTATTTAACTCGACCCCGATCGCGCCTACTCATTTCCTTCTGCTTCTTCTT
Source organism: Canna indica (assembly GCA_034359265.1). Taxonomy (NCBI): domain Eukaryota; kingdom Viridiplantae; phylum Streptophyta; class Magnoliopsida; order Zingiberales; family Cannaceae; genus Canna; species Canna indica. Next base: position 42,087,103 of record CP136892.1, read on the forward strand.
CCTTGCTTCTGCCGATCTCCGCCCACCGCCAAACCCTCTCCAGGTAATTTTAGCGCCCCGCTGAACCCTCTCCTATACTAGGGCCGGTCAAAACCCTAGGTTTAAGTTATTGGCCGACCGCCGGCCGTCGGAGCAATGTCTAGTGTTCGACATATACTGGACGTCGGCGCTAGACTCCACAGGACTCCAGTGCCGGAACAGTGAGTTAATTACGGATTTTTTAAACCCTAATTTTTAAAATTACTCGAATTAATTAAATCTATTTAGATTAAACCTTAATCTAGGTTGATTAAATGTTTAATGTGTAGATTAGATTAATATTTAATGGTTTTTTTAATGTTAATTTTATTAAAGTTTAGATTAATATTTAATGTTTTTTTAGGTTAAATGTTTAATGCATGTTTAGATTAATTAGAATAATTTTATTGTTTTATATGTTAATTAAGTTTAGTTTAGATTAATTAGATTAATTTTATTATTAATCTTTATATTTAGATTAATTAGAATCGTCCAATTTGGACTCGTGCCGGATTAGTCTACTGTGGACTCAAACCGACATCCACAAATTTAGAAAATAATCATCCATCCGACGAGTTGATACGTTTCACGTACGGATCGACGAGTCGGATATGATTTAGTAAAACCTTAAATCCGTTCGGAGGTTATATGTTTGTGTAAAAAAAGTAGATGATCTTTTATACGACGTACAACCCTTGAATATATTGTCCCTAATTGGATAATTTGATAATATATTATTTGTATTGCACATAGTTTTTTTATTTTAACTGTTAACTCATTCTTAAATTTTGGCTACTGTATCTCTCTGGTTCTCCGATACGCGCCCAGATGATATGCGTATTCGGAAAACTCTAGGGACATGCTGTCGAAAGTTAATGGTTAAAATAAATACTTAGTGCAATATGAATAATATGAATCCTCCGAATGGAATAGGACCATCTCACCTAAATACATTAACTGAAAATATTTTCATTGATTGACATAATCATGTTGGGCGATCAAAGTTGGATGTACCGGCATCTTGATCATGGAGCTTTAACGAATGAGTTTCGATTAGGCCTAACTTACTTCTTAAATTTCTCCTATTCGAATCAAAAATTCGTTAGCGATGGTGATAAAATCTGATGTTAGTGCCGCATTTGCTTGAATGCACGATTTTTTATCGGGAAACTATCAGTCTACATCTGTATAGCAAAGGATTTGCACCAAGATATTTTATATGGATTTATCATGGGGAGTCACGTGAAGTCGGGACGTCGAGCAATCATGTCGTTCAGACACATGGTGAATCTTCCTCTGCTGATGTTTCTTCATCCAGTCCATCTAATCCCTATAGAACTATGATACTTGATAGTCTTGGGGGTCAATTCCAACTGGATGATAATGTCGATCGGCCAATTACTGAGACGTCAGTGCCACCAAAAACTACAGGTGTTGATCTCACAGAATTTCCACCAGAAGTACAACCTGCGATAGAGATTGAATTGCCGAATAAAGAAGCCGTTGAATTTTACGAGATGTTGAAAGCTGCTGATGAACCTTTGTATGAGAATTGTCCTAAATACACTAGGTTTTCATCAATCTCGCAACTCCTGAACATCAAGGCTGATTATAATATCAGCGGGGTTGCATTTGATCAGATTGCGGGATTGATTAATGGAATGCTGCCTACTGGGAACAAGTTTGAGCCAACTTTTTATAAGATTAAAAAGTTGATGAGAAAATTAGGGCATGGGTATGAAAAAATACACTTGTGTCAAAATAACTGCATTTTATATTATAAAGAAAATGCGCAGTTTGATAAATGCCCTATATGTGAACAAGTCATGATGATATAGTAATTACTCATCGTTACAAGGAGAAGAAATCGGTCTGATAGAAAAATATTCCGTTTAAGGTGCTTCGATATTTTTCACTAACACCGAGGCTTCAAAGGTTATTCATGTCACGAAAATGGCCCCCTACATGAGTTGGCATGCAATAAGTCATGATGATACAATAATGACTCATCCATCCGACAATGAAGCATGAAAATATTTGGATACATGTTATCCTTTATTTGCTAGGGATACTAGAAATATCGGATTGGGATTGTGCACAGATGGTGTTAATCCGTTGGTCATTTTGCAACTCCTTATTCAGTTTGGCCAATGCAGCTAACAACTTATAATTTGTCGTCGTCAAAATGTATGAAAGATTAATTTATTTATCTTTCGATGATTATTACGGGTCCTAAGGGTCCGCAAAAAGACATTGACGTATTTCTCAAACCCCTAATAGATGAATTGAAAATATTGTGGACTGAGGGAGCTGTGACTTTTGATTGTCATCGGAAGCAAAACTTCAATTAAAAGGCCGCGACATATTGTCTGGTTGGAGCACTCATGGCTGACCCTCTTGTCTGTATTGAATGGAACACTCTAAATCATTCAATCTTCAGAATGAACAAAAAATCTCATTCTTTAATTGTCATCTTCGATAACAGCCGGCTAACCATCAGTATCGAAGGAATCATAATAAATTTACTAAGGGCGGAGTCGAAAGAGATAAGCCACCACCGATGTTGTCTGGTGAATAAATGTTAGCACATATTTCAGCACTTTTAGAGATAGTGTTTGGTCGGAATGAAAGAGTGTCGGGCTTTGGTCAAACACATAACTGGGTGAAAAAAAGTATCTTTTGGGAATTATCGTATTGGAGTTCATTACTGATTCAGCATAATTTGGACGTTATGCACATTGAGAAAAATGCGTTTGATAATATTTTTTACACTTTGATGGATGTTCCCAAGAAAACTAAAGATAATGTCAAGGCTCGACATGATCTGAAAATATTTTATAAGAGGTCGGAGTTGGAGTTACAAGAGGTCAATGGACGATATTTGGAGCCGAATGCCCCGTATGTGTTAAATAAACAACAGATGAAAAATGTTTGGCAATGGATCAAAGAACTCAGGTTACCCGATGCATATGCCTCAAACTTATCTCGATGTGTGAACGTTGATGATTGCAAAATATCAGGGATGAAGAGACATGATTGTTATGTAATCATGTAGAGATTGCTTCAAATCGCATTCTAAGATCTTCTACCTGATAATATTTGGGGTCTGTTGACTGAATTAAATATGTTTTTTAGAAACATTTGTGCAAATGTCCTTCGAGTCGAAGATATGTCTGCACTTGAAAGTAATATTATTGAAATTGTATGCAAGCTAGAGCAGTTTTTCCCTCCTGCCTTTTTTGACTCATTAGAGCATCTACCTATACACTTGGCATACGAGACACGAGTTGGTGGCCCCGTTCAATACCGGTGGATGTACTTATTTACAAGATACATGAATCGTCTAAAGAACAAAGTAAAGAACACTGCAGCTGTTGAAGGATCAATATCTGAATCGTATATCATCTAAGAAATTTTAATATTTTGCTCATTTTACTTTGAATCGATAGTGCAGACGAGATTTGATCATCTTCTACGTAACGACGACAGGGGAATTCGACATTCAGATGGATGTTTAAATATATTCTGTCACTCAGGTCGTGCTTTTGGTTCTCGTCCGTCCCGACACTTAAGCGACGAAGAGTATCATTTAGCACAATTATATGTATTACTGAACTGTCCAGAGATTAAACAATTCATTGAAATATTTGACATTGAGATGGTGCAAAAATACTCTATTCACAGTGATCCATGAATTGGAGAGATTACTGAATCATGATTTCTCTACTTGGATTCGAGCTTACAGCAAAGATCACAGAGCTAAAATAGATGAAAAAATATTTGAGTTTGTTAGTGGACCGTCGCAACTAGTGTCATGTTATAGCGGATATTTTGTTAATGGGTATAAATTTCACACGGTTGAATATGCATTTACAAAGAAGACGATGAATACCGGGGACTGCGTGAAAGGGACAACATATGTTGAATGTGATATGGATTTTTATAGACTATTGGAAGAAGTGCTAGAATTGAACTATTTTGGCGTAAAATCAGTTATCCTATTTAAATATCATTAGTTCGACACAACATATAAGGGCATGAAAGTTCATCCAAAATACAAACTTGTTGAGGTTAATTACAAATCGAAATTGGCAGCAAATGAGCCTTTTATATTGGCATCACAAGTCGAACAAGTATATTACGTGAAGTATCTGGCTCGAAATAAAGATATAGCAGATTGGCGTGTAGTCTATAAGACTAAAGCTAGAGGAAGAATTGATCTGATAGCGGGAGAAAATGAGCCGATACCTGATGTGATAGATAATTTCTATCAAGAGGAGGATCCTCCCGCACTAGACCATATTATTCCAATACTCGAGAATGCAGACACAGTGTTAGTTTAATTAGAAGTTGAATATGTTGATGATGACGATCATGAAGTTGAGGAAGGTGGAGATGAAGAAGTAGAATTTGAAGAAGATGACGAAGATGAAGAAGAAGAATTCGAAGACTATTACTTAGATGATGAGGAATAATTGTAAAGTATATCTTCAATTAAATCTATCTCTACTATATATATATATATATAATAATAATAATAATAATAATAATTATTATTATTATTATTATTATTATATTCTTATTCGACAGATATGGTGGGTCGAAGGTTATTGTCGGACGAGAGCTATAGAGTCTTCGATCGGTCAGACTCCAGATTTAGTAGTACTTGTTCCTGCCGTTGATCCTCCTGCCGCCGAGGCTAGTTCATCCTCCAACGCTTGCCATGCGGGCTGAACAGGATTCAGCCTCTGCCAGTCGCGAAATAATGCCGACTTATTTATGTGATTGGCGAGCGATAATGTATTAAGAATTATGAATTATATATAATTCATTATATCATAATATAATATTGTACTTTATTTTGGTTGTGTAGGTTCGAGCAGGAGGATGTGCCCAAGACTATATCGGGGAAAATCTGACTATATATGCACGGGGCCTGGCCCACTTGCTCTCACGTGCCCCGTGAGCACGTGGACATGCTCTGGTGTGATTAGTTTGAGGTATGTATTTAAATTTTTTTAATCAGCTTGATTATTATTAGTACTGATATTATTATTTTGCAGGCTCACTATACTTGGCCAGATGAGCAGAGGCCATTCATTTACAATGTGTGGGAGGCCATTTCCCGGCAAAGGTACAACTGCTAGCTGGGGCAGGCCCAGGCACAGGCGATGGCTCGAGCTAGGGCCACAACCATAGCGGAGACTCGGGGATACGGCTCCAATTGGATTACTCTAGATATTTGGGATCAACTCATGTCGATATGGTCGACCGAGCGGTGGTAGAAAGTATCATGGACCGCGGCTAGAAATCGCATGTCGGAAGGAGGAGCGTGTCACACTGGCAGCTCTGTTTCATTTGTCGTACGTGCACGCGAGACGCATGGTAAGTATTATACCTTATTTTGATTTATATATTTTATTTATTACTCTGTGTACTAATTACTGTATTTATTTTATAAATGTAGATGACGGTGATGGATGACGGGACTATCCAGCGACCCTCCTTGATGGAGGTGTTTGAGCGGACTCACCGTAGAGGACATGGGGCGGGGGAGTACATCGACACCCGCGCTACAGTCATCATGGTAAGTATATTTGTTTCAATTAAGCATTATTTATTTATAATTTAAGTTTTAGGAAAAATATGAAACAAAAACCAAACTCGTGTAGGAGACCTACACTCAGACGGTGACACAGCGCGGGGGCACCCCCGAGGACTTTGATGCGGGAGTGTGGATCGAGGCTGCAGATGGTTGGGACCATGGCCGTGTCTATGGCTTAGCTGATAGTGGCCATGCGCGAGCCGTGCTCGGGCCACTTGGGGCACCGACCCCTCCAACAGTCGGTGAGTGACTCTGCACTTCCATGATTAATGATCAGAACAGGAAGATATCGGCACTAGAGGAGACGGTCGCACGACAGAGTGAGATGATGGCTCATCATAGTTAGATGATAGCTGAGATGCATGCCCTGCTGAGATGGATGATAGGTCAGTCCAGCGATGTACAATCAAGCATTCCAGACCCCGCCGTATGATCCCGACCTTCTTCCACCATTGCAGTAAGTTTTTATTATTTTATGATTTGATTGACTTGGATATTGACTTGTTATATACTTGTTACTTGGATAGAGTTACTTGTTTTGTGACTTGATATATTGATTTGTGTCGTGTTGATACGATACTTTCGATTTTGTATATTTTTTATACGATTGTGGATAATTATAATTATAAGTATAATTATTTTGATGTATATCTGGGTGTATCTGTGATGTGTGTGTGAGTGTATGTGTATTTGACTAAATGTGTTTATGAGTGTGTGAGTTATGTATCAAATGGAAATTTCTAATTTTGAAATTTCTCAATTACAAGTTAACACTATCAGCAACGGCCTTCCCATCGTTATCTGTGTGAAAGCCGTTGTTGAAAGTGTATCGTAATACCTAGGACGCAAACTTAAAGACGTTCCTGATGAACAATAGCAACGGCTTAGCAACAGTCTTTCAACAAAGGCTTTGCAACGGCGTGATAGCCGTTGCTGATGGCAATATCCACAACAGTCGTCACGCCGTTGCGGAACCGTTGCCAATAAAAGTAGTAGAAACAGTCGCGCCTCGTTGCTAAGCCGTGGTTGATATTGTATCAACAACGGATATAACCCGTGGCGGAACTGTTACTGATAATATCATTAACAACTACGTGAGCGGCCATTGCAGATCTGTTGTTAAGTTATCAGGTACGCGATCTTTTACAATGGCTGCGTTGCAACAGGAGCAGCCAACGCAGCCGTTGCTGGCCATTGTTGATGGTCTTCAGCAACGGATCCAGCCGTTGTTGATGCTTGTTATTCCAGTAGTGAGGGTGCAGGTGGATCTTCAGGAAAGATCTGAGCAGCTGGCAAGGTGTGGACTTATAAAACCAAACTGGCTGTGAATGAGATCTAACCCAGAGAATAGGTTGTCTGTAATAAGACATTCTCACCAGTTCCAATGCTCAAGTCCATCAGGATATTGCTAGCCATCAGTGTGTACTATGAATACGAGATCTGGCTAGTGGGTGTCTAGACTACGTTCTTCCACTATGAAGACGTCTATATGACATAGCCAATCACATGTCAATGTGTTTAGGGACTATTCAATGGTAATCAACTTAATAAGGCAACTTTTTCATCATATGCTGCATCTTTAATTATAAAGATTGCGATGAACACCATGAGCCCAAGCAAACGATTCTGAGGCCATGATGAGATCATGCCAGTGAGACTTGCAATACATATGACCATGTTCCAAAATGTTCATAGTCGTATAATCACCAATTAGGGGATCAGTGATCCCGGAAAGACTAGTGCACTTGGTACATGCCGTATACGATAAGGGGTAGTTGATCTCATAATTACATATGAGCCATCATTAATGTCCAAGTGCAGGTGCTCATTAGAGAATGAGTTCACTGAACGAACCTGCGCAAGGAACACAAAATGGAATCCTTACATGAGTGTCAATAGGATGTTCCTCGGGTTATAGTAGGTGCAAGCAGTCCTTGGACCTGAGGTTATCATGATTACCTTGTGAGTGACGACCCATTGCTTTGGTTCTATCTCTACGTGGCCCTCAGCATCATGTGTCGGGTATTACTGGGCATGGGAAAGCATTCATGGAGGTAGGTGAGCAACCAACATGGAATCGGTTACTCCTAGTGAGAGAAGATGATGTCCTATGTGTCCCTGCAAGTGTCGACTCAGGAATCTCTAGCCGGAGTAGACATGAAAGTTAGGAAGATGTTTCTGATGTTTCATTATTGAGACGACATCTTAGCTTGTGAAATACATATGAATCGGTATTAGGGTTTGACATTGCTTCCGTACCCTAGCCGACTTTAGGACATTGAAACCGAAGGATTTAGTTGCATGGTAACTTATTATCGAAGAGCGTTCGATCCCTGTAGATTGAACCTCACACTATCCAGGTAGTCATGATACGTTGCTAGATGTCAATCTTAACTTGTAAGTGGAGTCTCTCACGACCACACTAAAGGGTTTTAGTGGATGCTCGTGAGATTCGAATAGAAATCGTTCTATCGGATTCGACTCTCCGTTATGCACAACTCACTACTGGCTTAGTCTGGGGCCCAATGGGTCACACACAACAAACTAACCTCGTAACTGGCTTTATGAATTAGAGTCTGAATGCGGCATTATATGTCTACTAGCATGGACATGCTACAACTCGATCACAGATCTCGTTTACGGACATAATAGGAAAGACGTTTCCTATAGGAAGGAATGCGCGAGGAAGGAGTTCCTCGGTAACCCTAATTTGTAGGGCATCCCTAAATTATAAAGATTGGCACAAAATAATATTTTATGTGGTTGATTAAATTTAATTATGAATTAAATATTTAATTAACCACTTGACGGGGATTTTATTTTATTATGAATTAAATATAATTTGATTTCAAATCAAATATACATGATGGAAAAATTAGTCTCTATGAGTCTAACCAATTAATTAGGAATTAATTTATTTGGATAAATCCTAATTAATAGGAATTTGATTTATGATTATAAATCATAATTCTATTAATTAATAGGAATTTAAATTATTTAGATAAACCACTTTCCTATTGTTTAGGGGATTGGTTTATTTAGATAATTATCATTCATGTTAATAGGTTCTTAATTTATGGAGATAAATTAAAGTTTATATTTATTTGGATTTAATTAAGTTCGAATTAATTATAAATCCATTAAATATAAATCATTGCGTTGAAGGTAAACCCTGGAATTTTAAATTCCGGTGAGAGGTTTTAAAGGGGGGTCTACCTTGGCAGCCGCCTATGCCCCTTATATAAATAGGTGGCCTAACCTCCTTCAAGGGGGTTAAGCAAATTGGTTATTTATCTTGGAGAAGATTAAGTTTGGATTTCTTGAGAGGCTTCTTGAAGAGAAATGCTCCCAAGAACTCGTCTTGATCTCCATGGGTGGCCTGCCATCAAGATCCTCGATCCGCGATTTTGCGAAGCCAAATCGAAGGTGTTTTCTTCTTGGGTGTGCCGCCTACTTCACCTTCTTGAAGGAGTGCATGAAGGACAGCGAGGTATTCCTTCAACTACCTTCTCATTTCGTTGTTTTCTCATTCCCTTTTCCTCCCTCTTGGTGCTCAGTTCTTGGTGGAATGGCCGGCTTCACCTTGGTGCGTTTCAGGGGTTGAGATTGCCTCTCCATTGAGCCCCAACAAGTCTCAGTGTTCGCTGCCCCTTTGTTGCGAGGCCCTTGGTGTGGACTTACGTTGGAGGACGTGTGCATGTGCGTCTTGAAACGGGGATAGGAGCAGCCATACCATCGGCGGTATAAGGTATATCTTCTCCTTCTACTAGTCGATTGAATTCCTTAAAGATTGCTAAAGTATATTGCTGATTTCGGGATAGTTTGAATTTTTTAAATTGTTTTTTCTGCTGCATTTTCGATTCCTATCCCAATAGTGGTATCATGCCATGATTGATGAGATGACTGCATTGCATTCTAATGGCACACGGGAGTTAGTTACCCTTCCTTTTGAAAAATCCATTGTTGGCTAGAAGTGGGTATTCACTATCAAGATGGCTCTTGATGGTTCTATTGATCGACTTCAGGCCTGGTTGGTACCAAAGGGTACACATAGCAGTACAATGTGGACTACTTGTATACTTTTTCTCCAGTTGCTAAAATTTCTTCAGTCCGTCTACTACTCACACTTGTAGCTATTTTTGGTTGGCGACTTCATAAGCTTGATATCAAGAATGTCTTTCTGCATGGCGATCTTGATGAAAGGGTTTATATGGAGCAACCTCCAAGTTTTGTTGCTCAGGGGGACTCCACCTTAGTATGTCAGTTGAAGAAGTCTCTCTATGGTCTGAAACAATCCCCACGTGCTTGGTTTGGTAAGTTTAGTTCTGCTATCACCAAGCTTGGCATGATCAGGAGCACTTTGGATCACTTAGTTTTCTTGCGCACTTCTTCTGTTGGGAAACGGGTGATTCTTATTATTTATGTTGATGATATCATTATTACTGGAGATGATACAGAACAGATACAGAGGTTGAAATCTCACTTACACCCGCAGTTTCAAACTAAAGATTTGGGTGATTTGAAGTATTTTCTTGGCATTGAAGTAGCTCGATCATGGGGAGCTATCTATATCACAGAGGAAATATGTGTTCGACATGCTACAGGAGGCAGGCATGTTGGGATACTCCCATGGATCCAAATACAAAGTTGCTACCAAGACAGGGAGAGCCCTTAGTTGATCCAGGTCCCTATCGCAGATTGGTAGGTAAGCTAAACTACCTTACAATTACGACTCCTGATATTTCTTTTGTTGTAAGTGTAGTTAGTTAATTCCTTGATTCACCTTGTGAGAGCCATTGGGAAGCTACATTAAGGATTGTTCGTTATATCAAGGCTGCACCAGGAAAATGACTCTTCCATAGTGATCGAGGACACTTACTGATCGCCGATCAACTTCTGGATATTGTGTAATGCTTGGTGGTAATCTAATCTCATGAAAAAGTAAGAAGCAGACGATTGCGGCCAGGTCTAGTGTAGAGGCAGAGTATAGGACTATAACCCTTGTAACATGTGAACTGATATGGCTCAAGCAATTGATGGGAGAACTTTGTATCACTCAAGTTGAACTAATGACTGGTCTATTTGGTTGCTTGCAATTGAACTTGCATGCAACTAAATTTACAGTATTTATAATTTTTGACTGTTTGGTCCAATTGCAGGATTTTGATTTTGCAACTTGCAAAGAAGGGCTATGTTAACATCCCGACTCCCCGGAGCCCTCGACTCCTCCTGCTTGCCCCCGACCTCCCCGAGTCACTGATTTTCCTTGCTCATCCTCGACTTCCCTTGCTCGCCCCCCGACTCCTCGACGCCCCCGATGCTTGCGACTGCCATCCTCTCACCTAACTCCTCTAATGCACCATCGCGATTGCCTTTCTCTCACTCGACTGCTCCAGTGCGCCGCTGCAACTACCTTCCTCTCGCTTGACTCCTCCAATGTGCTGCCATGATTGTTGTTGTTGGACCGCCGCCTTGTCGTTCCCTCCACCACTCCAAGCCCTTCGAACTTGACAAAGAAGATGGCGGAGGCTGGATAGGAGGGGGAGGGGAGGAGTTGCAGCGGAGCTAAAATGGCTGTGTCTGGTGTGTACGCTGCAGTTCCACAAAAAGTTCATGGATGCTAGCTGTCACCTACCTTAGCATCAGGTTAATTACTATTTCACATTTTGCAACTAGTTGCACTACCATTCAGGCTGATGTGGTAGCTTTATCTAAGGTATGTTATTCTACAGCTTTCAGTAACAACAATCCAATCCAAACTCATTTTTCAATGAGAACATATTCTATTTAGTATAAGAAATACTTTGTTCATTTGTGTTGATTTGTTCGATATTGCAGCTTACCTCTTGCCCTCTTGGTGCTGCCAAAAAACATAAAACTTTGTTGCAACCTAAGTCAATTTGGAATGAAGATTAAACACTTGTAGGCTTCTCACTTATGGAGCAAATGTCGTCGTGCCTGGAGCCATTGGAAGTAATACTATTATGCCCCCCATCTCTATCTAGTTTGTTTACTAAGAATGCTGCTCTATCTTCTTCACAATCTGAATCCAAAAAACAAGATCATAAATTAGGTTACCTAGGTCTTTGGGAGCTGTAACATCTGAATAGATTCTGCAATTCCTCCATGTTCCTTAGTAATGTTAATGCTAATATGGAAAATTGTTCCAAAACATACCTTGATTCAAGTAGGTTATCTTCTATATATACAAATGTCTTTCTACAAGAGTACTACTCTTAGATGATCAATTATGTCAATTTGATTTGGTCATTCACATAGGTTAGAGATTTATTTCAATGCAAGAGCTCACTAAAGTTCCAGTCAAATTGGTTGACTGTTCTTGATGGAACTCAGGAAGGTGCTTTTCAATGAGCATATCACTTGGACATTCATAATAGTAAATTAAGCTACATGGGAAAATTGTTCACTTAAACTGTTTAGCATTTATCAAGTTCAGATAAAAAAAAACTTTGTAGTCGGTAAGAGATCAAGAACCATTAGCTATTTTGGACAAAACTTTCTTCGTATATGACACACTTGAGAACCTTAATATACACTTAACAAATTGTTCTTTTCATTCACATAAATGGAATAACTAGCTTGCATCAACAAATTATAACTTAGAAAACAAATGGGTGTACGGGCCTATAAAGAAACACCAAAGGTCTCACAAGTTCAGAGCGTGATGGAGTTGTCATAGCTGATGACAACCTAACCATAATGCAAACAAATGCCTGCTACTAAGTGGAGAAACTATAAATTTGATCTTACTCAAATCCACATGCTTCCATATATTTTTTAATATAGAAAGGTTGATAAGTTATTTTATTCAATTAACTTCATATCAGCATTAGCTTGAATAATTTTAGAAGTCCTCTGCAAATCCAGAAGCAAGCTCTATTTCCTTTTATTTGGAAAATAAATTCAACTCGACTGCCTGGTTCATACTTTTTCATAAGAAATTCATGATTGCATAATTATCTGGCATGCTTTATGAAAGTAATTGCACATGTTAACTGCACATTATATCATAAGAATATGGAATATATCTATAATAACTATCATTTGACATGTATATTATTTGTCACAGAGGAAGCTTTTTCTTGTAGGTTATCATTAACTATCTATTTGGAAGACTTGGAAACTCATATGCAAATACAGTTGGAGTAGTTGATTTGGGGGGTGGATCTGTTCAAGTGGCTTATGCCATTTCAGAAAAAGGATGACCAAAATGCTCCAAAAGTTTTGGATCGACGGCACTCATACGTGTAGAAGTTGTTTATAAAAGGAAGTAAGGAACCATCCTAGGCTTCTACCATTAGCTTGTACTCAACCATATGTATCTACGACCAACTGAGAAAACCAATTTCTATTCTTTTATCCATCTTAGTCCCACTTTTTGTGGTATATTGAAATGTTCAAATCAACTAAAGGTGGAAAGTATGGTATGCTTATTGTGCTTATTGTTCTTATTATTGTGCTTATTCATTTTATTGTTCTTAACTTCTTATATGACTAGTGTGCTTATTGTGTTTGAATATTAGGCAAAAATTGCCTACCAATATTGTGTTTCTTTATTGTGTATTGCCTACTTAAGTTGGTGCATTTCTTTTAAAGTTTTATTCTAGTCTAATATATTTTTCTAGATTCTGGTTATTAGATATGCAAATTTTATCAACCATGAAGAGACAATTATGTTTGTGGATTGTTTTGGATTAAAGATTCTTCTCATTGGAATTATTCTGAATTTTGGTAGCTTGATCATTATTGGTCATAGGTAAGCTAGCTTGGTACCCTAGTTAGGGGTGAGCATGGACCGGTTAACCGGTCCATTAGCCAAAAAAAAATCCGGTCCATTAATTTCGATTTTTCAAAACCATTAACCACTATTTTGGTTTCGGTTTTTTTGGTTAACCAATAAAAAATTTTAACCTACAAACATAATAATATTATGCAAATTATAGAGAAAAATTCAAACAAATACCGAATTCTTATTGAGAAAAAAAAAGTCAAACCACTTGAACGAAGATGATGTTCTACAAAAACTAATATTTTTATTTTTATTTTATTTTTTAATTTTTTAATTTTTTTATATTTTTTTATATTTTTTTATATTTTTTTATATTTTTTTTATATTTTTTTATATTTTCTGTAATTTTTATAATTTTTTCCAATTTCTTAAAAAAAAATTATAATTTATAAATCATTATTTAATATATATATATTATTAAAAATTAATAAATTATATCTAACCGGTTGGTTAACCGAAACCGGTGGACTTTTTACCTCTTGGCCAGAAATCGAAAACCAATTTTTCAAAAAATAAAAACCGAAACCGTAAAAACCGGTTCGGTTAACCGAAAAACTAGTTTTTTTTTCTCACTCCTAACCCTAATAGTGATCAAGTTTAAATGCAAGTTGCAAGTGTACTTGCAACTTCTATTTGCGGCCAACCAAACACTTGCAAATAGAAGTTGCAAGTCTACTTGCAGGCAACCAAACAATAGGTAGCAACTTCTATTTACGGGTATTTGCAACCAAACAATAGGTTGCAACCAAATGCCTTGGAATCGTCTCGAGTAGAAGGTATGACTCGACTAATGATGTATGAAGTTAAATTGGTTTATGACTCTTTCCTTTTATGTATTTGTACCTTAATTGAATTAAGATCGACTCGTGTTTCGGATAGAGTCGGAACCCAAGTCGAACTCGGACTGAGTCAAGTCAGTGTTAAGTTGTAAGGGAAATTAAGGCATGTTAGATGAGGGAATAAAATCCCTCATCATAGCTCCCGTGTGGCTCATCTAGGAGCCGCACAAAGTAGCGCATAGGGAGAGGGGGAGAAAGAGCAAGGAGGTGAGATCTTGGTCAATCTGGAGATCGCGTCGTCACCGGAAGATTCAAGATCGCCAACATCCGATCCTTCATCTTCCTCAAGCAAAGGTGAGTGGTTAACATGTTTTTGAAGGGAGGCGGGTGCCCGACCCTATGGATCTTGAAATCGGGTTTCTCCGTGAGTTGTTTTGTCGATCGACGTGTTCTTTCATATTAGAACTTAATCGATTTGTGTACCTGCGAATTCGTACTTTCAAATCATGATTTTCTTGCTTCTATATGGGCCGGTCGAGTCAAGGAAAAAGGGAAAAGGTCATGCCAAAATTTTTCCCAATTTCCTCGCTCGTCTTGCAACTTGTAGATCGCTTTATGTTCGTTATATGTTGGATCTTTGTATTGATACTTGTGTTATTGTCGCAACATGTTCACCTCCCTTAGAAGGCTCGGCCGAGCAGGATGTTACCTTGCTTGAGTCGGCCAAGCAATGGAGAGGGGTGGAAAACTTGGGGTTGTCGGATCTGTACGCTGGATTTCATGTTACATCGTTTTGAATTCCTACTTACATGCTTAGTGTTAGGTTCAAATTATATTATATGATTGTTGTCCATCTTGAGAATTGATAGCAACTGTAGATCTATATTCTAACGATTATGGAAATGTTCTTGGTAATGCATATATGGACATGATGGTTATGGTACATGTATCAAAGGAAAGGTTTCATTGAATATCAGATATCATGTTTAATTGTTGCTATGTTTATTACATGTTCCTTATTGGTTTAATCCATGAAATGTTTCATTAATTGTTTAAATTCTTTATTTTTGAATCATGTGGCTATACATAGTATGTGACGTGAAGTAATTCATCTATAGCTTATATGCTGTCCCATTTTGTTATTGGGTACATTTTCAAGTTTATGACATGTATTTCACATTAGCAAGGATAATATATGACGCTAGATGATTAACATGAAAAATCTGAGGTGTATGCTATTTATGGAAATTCAAAGGTAGACTAGTTAGGTTTTACACCTAAGAAATAATTAGCGAGCAATAGTGCACGCATGTTTTGACCTAGAAATAAAGGGCTGAAAACGGGCGGACGATCGGGATTTTAAACACGGAAGCTCTAGGACACTTGCTTGTCTTATGTGTTTGTGATGGTCTGTCGAGTAGTCAGAATGACGAATGCATGACTCGGCCAGTGATTGGGTCTTGAGATATCACCAGCTGGCCCGCTAGGTGTGAGACCCCAGTTGGGTGGGACTAGCTATCCCTACCCCAGACGGTGTTCGAAGACTAGTAGACTATCCTAGTCGATGGCCCGATATTTCTTGACTTCATCTTGATATGGTGTGGCCCGAGCGGCCAATGTGATTCTACCTTGTATGGTAGGGCCGAGTATAGCCGGAATTCTTAGACCATAAGTAGGCCCTAAGGGCCGAATGCCAAGTGTGTTAATTAGGCCATTATGGCGGGTTTTGCTAATATATGGTCTGTATAGAACGACCCATGGGGTTGGTAGTCCTGTCAAAAGCAACTTGCCTCCCTGACTATATGCTACACTATCTTATATGTTTATGCATGCCTATTTAAGGATTATGTGGAGGTTCGGAAGAACCGTTCACTGAGTCCCAAG
This sequence comes from Canna indica, assembly GCA_034359265.1. Lineage (NCBI taxonomy): Eukaryota > Viridiplantae > Streptophyta > Magnoliopsida > Zingiberales > Cannaceae > Canna > Canna indica. Next base: position 42,103,199 of record CP136892.1, read on the forward strand.
TTGACTCACGGTTTATTTCTTTTTATTTTGCAGAGCATAATCAGTGAGTTGAGGCTTGTCGTCATAGTGCAGCTGGAGGGCAGGCAGTGGTGCCAATCACGTAGCGGCGTCCTTTAGTCATAGTCTAGTTGTTGTGTTGTCGTTTTCCTATACTGACAGTTGTGGTTTTTAAAGCTTGTAATAGACTTTGAACTTGAGATGTTCCAGTTTGTGACGATGTTAGCTTTTCTTCTTTGGTTTTGAAAAATATATTTGTGAACTTTGAGAATTTAAATAAAATTTGCATTTTGGTTTCATTTATTCGATGTGTTCTGGTTTTCTCGATGGTCAGTGTAGGTAGTAGGCTACAAGATAGTATGTAGATCCTGGCCGGTCACACGACCCTTAGTTGGGGTGTGACAAAGTTGGTATCAGAGCACTAGGTTAGGTCTTGACTATGACTAAGAGTTGGGTACCGTATGAGATATATGCTAGCATGTCGACATGCGGTATAGTTATGCTACGAGATCGGGCAACTACGACTGCACTCAGTGCACCATGCGGTTAGTAAATTTTAAAAGCCTCAGTTAAAAATTTATTATGTGATAGGAAATTTTTCCTTTTCTGTGAAAGTGCAATGGAGAGTCCTAATGCTGCACTGAGCGGCAGCGGCACTAACTCGACAGAACGTCGAGGCCGGGGGCGAGGCCGAGGTTGAGGCCGAGGCCGGGCCCAGGGCAGAGATAGGGAGCAGTCTGAGGGTGAGGAACAAGAGTCAGCAGTTGCTCAATTGTAGGCTCAGGTAACTCAACTAACTGAGGCAACAGATGCAGCAACAGCAGCCGCAGCAGCCACCGCCTCAACCAGTGCTCGTAGTTCCGGCGGTACCGGAGGTGGTCAAGACTATAGCACCCATGGTCAGGACTCCAGGAGCCCCAACCTATGCGAACTTCATCATGCTGAAGCCACCAGAGTTCACCGGAACAGATCGGCAAGTGGAAGGGACTGAGTTTTGGGGGGATTGCTATGAATTATGTATGGAGCTGGGGTGCTCACCGGAGGCAGTGGTTCGTATGGTCGAACATCAAATGAGATGGGGTGCTCACCGGAGGCAGCGGTTCGTATGGTCGAACATCAAATGAGATGGGGTGCTCACCGGAGGCAGCGGTTCGTATGGTGCTCACCGGCAAAGGTCTGGCTGCACACTTGGAGGGCCCGTAGGGCAGCAGGCGCACCGCCTCCCACATGGGAGGAATTCAGGGCGGCTGTGGAGGAGCAGTACTTGCTAATGAGTGTTCGCGATAAACGAGCCCGAGACTTCGAGATGTTGTGTCAGTCTGGAGGCATGTCAGTATCCGAATATGAGATGGGGTTCAACCATCTTTCCAAGTATCATCCGACCCTAGTGGCATCTGAGACCGCTAGGGTCAAGAGGTTCGTGGCAGGCCTAAGGCCACAGATCGGCAGGCTCATCCACTACACTGAGGATTCCACTCTGGCTCGGGTAGTGGATGAAGCCCTTCGGAAAGAAGCCTTGGTGTCGTTTGAAAGGAATGACGGGCCAACCAAGAAGAAATTTCGACGGCAAGGATCTGGCAGTCGGACTTGGCATTCTGAGGGGGCAGTGACCACTGCAGACCATCAGCAGTGCCGAGGATAGAATGGCAATCGAAGCCGTGGGGGCCCATGGTCTGGATCAGTGAAGCCGGCAATGTGGCAATTGCAGTCGGAGGCACTAGGGGTCCTGCCTTGGCCGCACAAACACTTGCTATAGGTGCGGCCGAGTCGGGCACTTCATGAAGGACTGTCCTAAGGGAATTGGTTAGAAGCCTGAGCAGTCTAAGGGAAAGGCACCTATGTCCGTGGGGTTAGTGGCTCAGAGAGGGCAGACGCAGAACAAGGGGCCGCAGACTAGTCATACAGAGAGATCGCCTGCTAAGGTATATGCTATGAATCGTGACGGGGCAGAGGCGTCCAAGGCAGTAGTAGCAGGTACTATTTTAGTATGTTCATCTGCTGCATATGTTTTGTTTGATCCGGGTGCCACGCACTCGTTTGTATCTGCCAAATTGCTGCTGAGTTGCCAATGGCAGCTTCCTTGCTTGACGGGCCATTGATAGTATCAATGACTGCGAGCAATGCAATCCTAACCAATTCAATTTACCAAGGCTGCGAAGTGCTCATCTGCGGCCATGTTCTGAGTGCAAATTTGACACCCCTACCCACACTTGAACTCGATGTCATTCTTGGCATGGATTGGTTGGCAGAGCACTTTGCGTTGCTGGATTGTAGGGCTAAGATAGTTATGTTCAGCAAGCTTGGGCTGCCGCAGTTCACCTTCCAAGGAGAGGGAGGAAGCAAGCCGATTGGTTAGAGACTGTCAAGCTCCAACATCTGCCCTAAAGGCTCGTAAGCTGCTTCAGGGCGGCTATCAATCCTTCCTGGCCTTCGTATCCGTGGCCAAGGGGGAAAGGGGTGAGACAAGGAATGTAAGTGTTACCCTGGTGGTCTGCGAATTCTCCAATGTGTTTCCCGAGGAATTGTCGGGATTGCCGCCTAGAAGGAAAGTTGATTTTTGCATTGATCTGCAGCTCGGGATGAAGCTGATTTCCATCCCACCTTATAGGATGGCACCGGGCGAACTCAGGGAGTTAAAGGCGCAATTGCAAGAAATGCTAGACCTGGATTTCATCCGATCGGGTGTGCCACCCTGGGGTGCCCCGGTACTCTTCGTGAAGAAGAAGGATGGGTCAATGCGCATGTGCATCGACTATATATAGCTAAACAAAGTGACAGTCAAAAATCGTTACCCACTACTGATGATAGACGATTTGTTTGACCAGCTGCAGGGGGCACCATGGTTTTCGAAGGTAGACTTAAGGACCGGATACCATCAGCTGAGAATCCGGGACTGCGTTGTGCCTAAGACGGCCTTTAGGACTCGCTATGGTCACTACTAGTTCCTAGTGATGTCCTTTGGTCTAACCAATGCACATGCTGCATTCATGGACCTAATGAACAGGGTATTTAAGGAGTACCTGGACAGCTTTGTGATTGTCTTCATTGATGACATCTTGGTATACTCCAAGAGTGAAGAGGAGCACTCCAAGCACCTGAGGATGGTCCTGGAAACCCTCAGAGAGCACCGATTGTTTGCTAAATTTTCCAAGTGTGAATTTTGGTTGGAAAGTGTAGGGTTCCTGGGCCATGTAGTATCCACGGAAGGGATACGGGTAGATCCTGCAAAGGTGGAGGTGGTGCAGAACTGGAGGCGGCCAACCAGCGTGACTGAGATCTGCAGTTTTCTTGGTTTGGCCGAGTACTATCGGAAGTTCATGGAGAACTTCTCCATAATTATAACCCCTTTGACTCGGTTGACTCAAAAAAAGGTCAAATTCATTTGGGACGACAAGTGTGAGGCGAGCTTTTAGAAGCTCAAGGAATGTTTGACATCTCCAGTTCAGGAGGGTTTGTAGTCTACTGTGATGCCTCTCGGGTTGGCCTAGGCTACGTTCTGATGCAGTTTGGCAGATTCATAGCCTATGCGTCCCGCCAGCTGAAAGTTCATGAAAAGAACTATCCAACGCACGACCCAGAGCTAGCAGCACTGAAACTCTAGCGTCACTATCTGTTTGGAGAGACTTGCGAGATCTATATGGATCACAAGATCCTCTAGTACTTGCTTACCCAAAAAAGAGATGAACCTCAGGTAGAGGAGGTGGCTGGAGCTCCTAAAGGATTATGACTGCACCATTATGTATCATCCGGGGAAAGCAAATGTGGTGGAAGATGCGCTAAGAAGAAAAACCATGGGCCATTTGGCTCATCTGGAAATCAAGCGGAGGCCTCTAGCTCGAGAGTTGGCGTTGTTCCTAGATGAGGGTACAACCTTATCAGTGTTAGCTTCAGGTGCCTTGGTGGCACACCTGCGGGTACAATCCACACTGATGGACATGTTGCGTGTCATGCAGGGGGAGGATGCCTTTTGTGCGTTGACCAAGGATCTAGTGCAAAGAGGCAATGCAAAGAACGGATTCTGGTTGGACTCAGAGGGTGTACTGAGGTTCAAAGACCGAATCATGGTGCCAGATATGGCAGAGGTGCGCAGGCAAGTCCTGAAGCTGGGTCATCGTTCCACTTATACGATGCATCCGGAGACCACCGAGATGTACCAAGATTTAAGACAGCATTACTGGTGGAAGGGTATGAAAAAAGACGTAGCAGAGTATGTGTACAAATGTCTGGTTTGCCAACAGGTGAAGGCCGAACACCTAAAGCCCGCGGGACTACTGCAGAACCTTGAGGTGCCCGAGCGAAAGTGGGAGAAAATCGCCATGGACCTAGTGATTGGGTTGCCTAAGTCAAAAGGCGGCTTTGACACCATTTGGGTAGTAGTGGACCAGTCCTTCCAGGAAGCCTTGGGTACCCAGGTGCGCTTCAGCACAGCTTTCCATCCGCAGACTGACGGACAGTCAGAGAGGACCATCCAAACCTTGGAGGATATGCTGAGGGCATGCGTATTGGATATGGCCGACGGCTGGGAGAAACACCTACCACTGATAGAGTTCGCCTACAGCAATAGCTATCACAGTAGCATTGACATGGCTCCCTTCGAGGCCTTGTATGGGCATCGGTGTAGGTGTCCGGTGGGCTGGTTTGAGGCTGGAGAATCACTCATGGTGGGTCCTGATGTGGTTGAGGAAGCGGTAGAGAAGGTGAAAACCATAAAGAAAAGATTGCTGGCGGCCCAGAGTCGATTGAAAATGTATGCCGACAAGAAGGCCAGAGAATTGGGATTCGTCGAGGGAGATTTAGTGTTCCTGAAGGTCTCCACTATGAAAGGGGTTGTTCGGTTTGGGAAGAAGGGAAAGTTGAGCCCTAGGTTCATTGGGTCTTTCCCTATTCTCAAACGGAGGGGCGGGGTGGCTTATGAGCTGGCTTTGCCTCCTAGCCTGAGCAGAGTGCACCCGGTTTTCCATGTATCCATGCTTCAGAGATATGTAAAAGAGGATTCACATGTGATCAAACCTTCTTCAATTGAGGTGGATTCGGTTGTCTCATTCACTACTAGAATAATGGGCATCGGCAATGGCTGAAGCCGTTGCTGAAAACCATCAGCAACGGCGTCCAACGGCCCCATTCGTTGCAACGGGGCCGTGGCAGAAACACGCGTTGCTGATAACTTAGCAACGGCCGCTCGAGCCGTTGCTCATAATGTTATCGGCAACGGGTTTACCACGGACACGGGGCCATTGCTGATAATATTATTAGCAACGGCCTGAGAGGCCATGGCAACGCCCTTAGTGAAAGACCGTTGCTAAGCCGTTGTTGTAGGTCATCAGCAACGGCTTACGATACACTTTTAGTAACGGCTTTCCCACGGACAGCCGTGGGAAAGCCATTGCTGATGATGTAGACCTGCAACCGAAAAAAATTTAAAATTCCAAATTTCCATTAATACATTGATACATTATCTGATACATAACTCACACACCCATACACCCATACATACATCCATTCACACATCACAACTACACCAAGATATACATCAAAACAAATATACTTATATTTATAATTATCCACAATCATATAAAAACAATTCAAATTCAAAATTGAAATATCAATATCCAAACAAAACAAATTAATGAAGTATAATATCTAAGTAACGAACTAAATATAAAAAAAACAATAAATCTCACGATGACGATGGCGGATGGTTTGGATCATATGGCGGGGTCTGGAGTGCTTGGGTGTACACCAGCGTGGACTAACTCGAGGACGATGGATCAGATGATGCTGAGGGGATGCCTGCTTCGGTATGAGCTGAGATGTTGCGTAGCATAGCATGCATCTCCGCCATCATCTCACTCTGACGCGCGACCGTCTCCTCAAGTGTCCTTATCCTACTACTTTGATCATAACTAGATTTGGAGGTGGACAACTGCTCACCAGCGATCGAAGGGGTCGGTGCCCCAAGTGGCCCTAGCACGGCTCGCGCGGTCGTGGTCCCAGCCACCTGCAGCCTCGACCCACGCTCCTGTGTCAAAGTCCTTGGGGGTGCCCCGGCGCTGCACCATCATCTGAGTGTAGGTCTCCTACTCGAGTTTGATTTTTTATTTCATATTTTTCTTAAAACTTAAATTATAAGTAAATAATGAATAATTAAAACAAATATACTTACCATAATGTATGCAACGCGGTTGTCAATGTACTCCCCTGTCCCATGTACTCGACGGCGAGTCCGCTCAAATACCGCCATCGGGGAGGGTCACTGGACAATCCCGTCGTCCAACACTATCATCTACATTTACAAAACAAATACATTAATTATTGTACAGAGTAACAAATAAAATATATAATTAAAAGTAAGGTATAATACTTACCATATGGTTCGCGTGAACTGCAAATGCAATAGAGCCGCCAGTGTGACGCGCTCCTCCCCCCGACATGCGGTTTCTAGCCGCAGTCCAAGAAACCTCCTACCATCAATCTATTGACCATAATTCCATGAGCTAGTCCCATATATCCGGAGTAATCCAATCGGGGCTATATCCCTGAGTCTCTGCGATGTTAGTGGTCCTAGCTCGGGCCATCGCTTGGGACTAGGGCTGCCCTAGCTACCCGTTGTACCTCTGCCGGGAAATAGCCTCCCAGGCAGCGTAAATGAAGGACCTCTGGTCCTCAACCCATGTATAGCGAGCCTGCAAAATAATAATATCAATACCAATATTAATCATCATGCACGTATAAAAAAAAAAATTAATACGTGCCTCAAACTCGCGCCATAGCATGTCGACGTGCTCACTGGGCACATGAGACCACGTGGGCCATGCCCCGTGCAAGTATCGTCGAATGGTAGAAGATATGCTCATTGGCACTTCTTCTTGCTCGAACCTGCACAACAAAAATAAAATTTAATATTATATTATGATATAATGAATTTGTAATGATTCAAAATTCATGATATATTACTGCTCCCCAATCACGCTAATGAATCTAGGTGACTTTGCGGCTGGTGGAGGCTGCCACCTGTTCGACCCGCGTGGCCGCCTACGTCTGGATGTACTAGCCTCAGCAGTATCATCGGCAGGAGGATCGACAGTAGGAGGATCAACAGCATGAGTAAGTGCTGGAGTCTCACCGATCGGAGACTCTGAAGCTCTCCTGCGACTATAATCAAGACCAGACATATCTGTCGACTAGGCATATAATTAGATTATTATATATATAGTAGAGATATATTTAATATAAGTTATACTTTACAATTATACTTTTCATCTTAAAGAATGAAAATAGCATGTTGAAAACTCAATTGCATGCTATTCAAAAATCCATGAATGACTTGAAGAATGAGGTTGTTTCTCTAAATAAGAAAGTTAATAATCTACCTAGTAGTTCATCTTCTAAGAATTTTATAAATCCAAATGTTTCTTTCAAGAATGTTTATGCTCATCATGCTTCTTATATCAAGCATTCTAACATCAAACCTCATGTTCAAAAGAAAATTGTTTCCTTCAAGAAAGCTCATACTCATCATGTTTCACATGACAAGCATTCTAAAAAAAAATCTCATGTCCATAACAAAAACAAAAAGAAATTTAATGGACATTGCTTTTGTTATGGTATTTTTGGTCATGCTATTTATGATTATGCATTCAAGAAAAATCCAAGTGTAGTTAAGACACTTTGGATTCCTAGGCCAACTCACCCCCAAGGACCCAAAGCCATTTGGGTACCAAAAGTCTCATCTTCTGTTGTAGGGGGAGCTACCACACAAGGGTAAAGAGAAGTAAAGAGTTGAAGTTGACCATGGACTTAAATGATGAATCATCCATTGGTTGCAACTTCAAGCTACCTTGATACCTTCGGTAAAGTTGGCATCAAAACTATTTCGGTATCATCTTCTAACTTGCATTGTTTTATCTTAGCTGAAGATTATGATACTATGCTTAATTCTAGTTAATCTTCGGGCTCTCAATTTGTTTCATGAAATGATTTTTTTTTTTGATTTCCCGGTCTCTTCGGAGACCTATGTAGCCTGTAATGGGCTCATGCGACCTTGTGATTTTAAATCGTAGGCTCATTATGGTCTTTCGGTTTTCAACCAATAGGAAGGGTTGGAGATCTTATATTTCAAAAGTTCATATGTTGAGATCTCTCGATTCGTTCTGGTTTCATGACGATTCTACTTAAAACGAATTTTTGACTATCTAGCTTAGGTTGAAATTCTCAAATGAAGATTTTTTTTACCTTGCTATTTAGTATGATAACTTGCTAGTAGATATTATTTAATTACTATTAGTGAAGTATACTTGCAACTTATTATAAATGGAAGGCTACTATGAAGAAAATGAAAAAGAAAAAGAAAGTTTGGAAAATTCTCAAGAATGAGGTATGAGTTTAATTTTGCAAAAATATTTGTATAATAATTGATTATTTATGCTTAATGATGTCTCTATACTCATGATTGTCTTTGCATGATAAATATATGAAAGTTCATGAGTAGGTAAAACTTTGATAACTTAGGCAATTTTATGATATCTTGATTAGATGAAATTTGCTCTAGATTAGAATTCTCATTAGAGACCTCATTTGTTTTAATGGTTGATAAACATGTTTAAAATACTCATATCACATGAATCTAGATATTTAAAATTGAAAACTCATGTCTAGATAACCAATGCGATAATTAGATTACTTTATGAAACTCAAAATTGAAAATGCTTGACCTAAGTCAACAATTTGACTTAGAAATCTCTATTTAAGTTCAAATTTTCACAAACATATTTAGATTCACTCATGTTAAATGTCCAAGTGCCTAAGCTAGAGAAAACATGAGTAGATAGCTAAATTTGATACTTAGCACTTTTATGATTTCAATGATACTTTAAATGAAATCGTGCTAAGGTCATATCTCGATTAAACGACATTAATTTCACTCCAAACTTGACAAACAAGTTTTAAATGAATATATCTTGATATCTAGAAAGTTTGAACAAAATCTGAAATCGGTAGATAAATGACTTATATTTATAGAAATGCCACTAAGATCTTGTAGAATTTCTAGAAAATTGTAGAGATATCATTTTTGAGTGATTCTTGATTTTTTGGAATCCTCATAAAGTCTAATTCATGTAAAAAAAATTCATAAAATTTGAATGATCACACCCTCTCAAAAAGAATTTTTTTTAAGGGATAAAAACCCAAGGCAAATCAAGCGATCGATCGGCCTGCAATCGCCCGATCGACCGGCGGGTGAAAATCGACCCAGACCGCCCATTTCTTCGACCAGATTCAATCCTGACCGTTCAAACCAAATGTTTAAGCCCGAAACTAGGGTCTCCTTGCCCATTCGACCGACTGCCCCAACCTAAGACATCTCCTCTCATCTTCTAGGGTTTCTACCTCCTCTCAAGACTCTTCTCCAAGGTAAAAAGTTTTTCTTTATCCATCATTCATGAGGTGATTCTCAAAAACATGATTTCTTCATCTCTTACTCTCTCAATGTGTCTTGATTCATACAAAAAAATGTGATTCATGCTTACTTTACTTGGATAATAATTTCTCCTTGGCATGTTTACTCCAAAAATGATTTTTTTTTACAAAAATCAACATTCCATGTCTTCTTTAGATGATTCAACATTTACTTTTAAAAGAATTTTTTTTACTTTGGCCTTCTTAAAAGAATTTTGTTTTAGTTAAAAAGAAAAATATTTCTTATTCTCTTCTAGTCAAAACAATTATTTTTTTTATCTTTTCATTTATGGATCATTTTGTTTAATCTTTTTTTGTGTTTATTTTTTTAAAAAACTTAATAAGGAAATCTTTTTGTTCTTGCATGAGTCTATGCCGATCTTTAAATTTTTTTTGCCTTCTTTTATTTGCATTAAAAGCATGCATCTCTCATCCCAAACTAATCATCTACATCATCCTCAAAATTATATTGCAGAATGACACCCAAGACTAAACTCTCAACCTTACCCGATAACCTATTGACCTCTTTAGGCAAGAAACAAGCTGCTAAATTTGTAGATAGAGCCATCTTGCAGACACATCCAGTCAATCTAAGTGATTTAGAACAATTCAATATTAGAGGCAGACTTGTTCGCATGGGATGGGCAGAGTTTCTAGAAAAACAAGTACTTGTATGCCCCATTCTGATAAAAGCCTTTTTCTCCAACCTGGTAATAGAAAAGGCAAGGTTTGGTGATGACGTAATTCTTCGGTCTGAAATCCTAGGAAAATCTATAGTAATCACCAAATCTCACATTAGAGATGAATTTGGGTTTCCTCTAGTAGGAAGATCAATTTATAAGATGTCCACACATCATTTTCATGAGGAGTTTCCTCCTCATGAAATTATGTCAACTACTTGTCCTGAGGATTATTTGGGAATGATTCCCACCCAAAGCATCAAACTGTCAACCACTGCCAGGATCATGCAACTCATCATTTCGTATAATATCCTTCCTAGAGCAGGTCACTATGATGAGGTCACCACTATGAGTTCTAGAGTACTTTTCTTTGCCATGTCTCGCACTCCTATAGATGTCCCTGATCTTATGCTTAGGTACATAGCTAAAGTTCATGCCTCGAAAAAACAAGCCTTACCATATGCCTCAGTAATTTCTCACTTCATATATGAAGCTGGGGTAAATAGGACTAGATTTGAAATAGAGCCCATTTCCAAATCCATAGATTCTTCCTCTCTCAGCCGCATGAAGATCATTGAAAATCAGCGCGATAAAAGAATGCGAGGAGAACCTATGGAACAGCCTGAGTATGACAAAGATATGGAGGAAGACAAAGCTGGTGGAGGTTCATCATCTGGCACTTCCCTTACGCACCTAAGTGATCTGAAGGATCGCTTTGCTTAGTTTCACATCGATAAGATGGAATGGAACAAAAGCACATCAAAACGTCTAGACGAGTACGGCCGTCAGATTGGCGACTATGGGCGTCAGATGGACGAGTATGGTATCATTATTGGTGACCATGGCCGGCGCATAGATGAGTATGGTCAACGTGTTGACCAGCACGGATAGCAAATAGATGAGTATGGTCGTCAAGTTGATGAAATGTATGGGAGAGTGGATGAGATGTGGCAATATTATCAGTCACATCTACCACCTCCTCCACCACCTGAGGACGAGTAGTCCTCTTTGATGTATTGATATTATTCATCCTATGAACATGTATTTCACACTTAACCTTAATATGTATTTGGTTGACTATGCTAAGTGATGATTAGTAATGTGAGTGTTATTTCTTTTTTTTATGTATGCTTGCTATGTTTGATTTTTTTGATGGATGACAAAAGGGGGAGAATTAGAAAATATATGCATATCGATAGGGGGAGCACTGAATGAATACTTTATTTCATTATCTAGATAGAGGGAGAATTTTATATATATATATATATATATATATATATATATATATGCATATAAATAGGGGGAGCTCTAATTGAATACATTACTTCATTCCTTGATGCTTCCATGTATCCATTTAACAAGTCATGCTTCATAATAATTATCGGATACATTACTTCATCTTGATATTTATCGTCAATGGTTTCTCATCATCAAAAAGTTGGAGATTGTTAGATGAAGGGTTCCTCCTTCATGCTTTATTCTCTTCATGATTATTTTGATGATAACAAACCTATTTAACAAGTGCTTGAAGTATGAAAATTGTAGGATCGATGAAAGATACGTCAAGCCTTAAGTCTCTCGATCAATCTCCAAAATAGATCAATGCGTGCATAAAAAATGCTTTGGATAGCATGGAGAATCCTTAAAAGTTAAAGCACGCTGAAGAACGAAACCAAAAAACCAAGGGCGAAATGAGAAAGCCAAGATAAAATTTTCCAACTCTGGTTCGGTCGACCGAATGGTGTTAAGAAGTGGCAGTAGCCAATTCGGTCGATCGGTCGGTCAACTGAATGATGCATAAAAGAGGCAGTAGTCGTAGAAGGCTGCGTCGGTCGACCAACCGAAGCCAAAATGTGGCAGAACGCTCATCGGTCGACCGGATGGCAAATCGCGAGTCGCGTGATTTTGGCATCACTAATTCGGTCGACCGATTGGTCGATCGGATTCGGGATGGCCAATCTAGTGACAGTCGATCGACCCGTCGGTCAACCAAATTACGTGTAAATATTAAAAAAAGTGGGGCGATCGATCGGTCGGTCGACCGACGATCGATCGAACCTTCGACCGGACGTCTGTAACGGTAAAATTTATGCCCGTTAACGCCCTATTTTAGCTGAGGATTATAAATACCTCATCTAACATCTTTAACTATCTTCTCCTAATCCTTATAGATTTAATTGAACATTTTAAGAAGGGAATTAAGCCTTCTAAAAGATTTTTGCTTGCGCTCGGTTCTTCCGCCGACATCTTCTTCAAGCGCACGTTCTTCAAGCGCACGTTCTTCCTCAACTCGGGCTTCAACTCGAGCTCTACGACTTAGCGAGTTGGAGTCTTTGAAGGCTTGGAAAAGGGCATTGATTCTTGGTTTCATTTCTAAGCTCTTTTCATTATAATCATTACCTGTTATTTGAACCTATCATTTTTGAAATTGAGTTTGTATAAACCTAGGTTGCTAGGTTTGATTTGGTTGGTGGTTCCCTTTGTGATTGAAGCTTAATTCCACCGTTGCAAACCGTTGTAAAGCATAACTTGCTATGATTGAGTGAGTTGCCCCTTAGGGTTGAGGTGGAAGAGTGCTCTCGGTAAGAAGGCGGAGACTTCCAGGTGTGGAAGTGCCTTAGGTCGAGAGTGCGACTCTTCGAATCAAAGTCCTCATTGTAAGGGTAACTACATTAATCTAGTAAAACTTAGCTTGGAAATCCTAAGCGGGGTACTTAGGTAGTGGAGTAGGCATTGGGGCCGAACCACTATAAATTTATGTGTTAGCGTTGTTTTCTATTGTTGATTGTGCTTAATTGTTTTACCTTGCTTCTGCATTTAATCTCAAAATCGTAACTTGCCTAAGTGATCTAAGTAATCGATTATAATTGAAATTAGGCGAAAGATTTAGTTAACATACTATTCACCCCCCTTCTAGTGTTGCCATTTCACCTACAGAGTCAGTGTTAAGTTGTAAGGGCAATTAAGGCATGTTAGATGAGGGAATAAAATCCCTCATCATAGCTACCTTGTGGCTCATCTAGGTGCCGCACAAAGCAGCGCATAGGGAGAGGGGGAGAAAGAGCAAGGAGGAGAGATCTTGGTCGATCCGGAGATCGCGTCATCGCTGGAAGATTCGAGGTCGCCAATGTCCGATCCTTCATCTTCCTCAAGCAAAGGTGAGTGGTTAACATGTTTTTGAAGGGAGGCGGGTGGCCGACCCTATGGTTCATGAAATCAGGTTTCTCCGCGAGTTGTTTTGTCGATCGACGTGTTCTTTCGTATTGAAACTTAATCGATTTGTGTACCTGCGAATTCGTACTCTCAAATTGTGATTTTCTTGGTTCCATATGGGCCGGTCGAGTCGAGGAAAAAGGGGAAAGGTCTTGTCGAAATTTTCCCCAATTTCCTCGCTCGTCTTGCAACTTGTAGATCGCTTTATGTTCGTTATATGTTGGATCTTTGTATTGATACTTGTGTTGTTGTCACAACATGTTCACCTCCCTTAGAGGGCTCGGCCGAGCAGGATGTTACCTTGCTTGAGTCGGTCGAGCAATGGAGAGGGGTGCAAAAACTCGGGGCTGTCGGATCTATACGCTGAATTTTATGTTACGTTGTATTGTATTCCTACTTACATGCTTAATTAGTGTTAGGTTCAAATTATATTATAAGATTCTTGTCCATCTTGAGAATTGATAGCAACTGTAGATCTATATTCTAATGATTATGGAAATGTTCTTGCTAATGCATATATGGACATGATGGTTATGGTACATGTATCAAAGGAAAGGTTTCATTGAATATCAAATATGATGTTTAATTGTTGTTATGTTTATTACATGTTCCTTATTGGTTTAATCCAGGAAATGTTTCATTAATTGTTTAAATTCTTTATTTTTGAATCATGTTGCTATACATAGTATGTGACGTGAAGTAATTCATCTATAGCGTATATGCTGTCCCGTTTTATTATTGGGTACCTTTTCAAGTTTATGACATGTATTACACATTAGCAAGGATAGTATATGACGCTAGATGATTAACATGAAAAATCTGAGGTGTGTGCTATTTATGGAAATTCAAAGGTAGACTAGTTAGATTTTACACCTAAGAAATAATTAGCGAGAAATAGTGCACACATGTTTAAACATGGAAATAAAGGGCTGAACACGGGTGGACGCCCAAGATTTTAAACAAGGAAGCTCTAGGACACTTGCTTGTCTGATGTGTTTGTGATGGTCTGCCGAGATGCCTGTGTAGTTGGAATGACGAATGCATGACTCGGCCAGTGATTGGGTCTTGAGATATCACCAGCTGGCCCGCTAGGTGTCAGACCACAGTTGGGTGGGACTAGCTATCCTTACCCCAGACGGTGTCCGGAGACTAGTAGACCATCCTAGTCGATGGCCCGGGATTTCTTGACTTCATCTTGATATGGTGTGGCCCGAGCGGCCAGTGTGATTCTACCTTGTATGGTAGGGCCGAGTATAGCTGGAATTCCTAGACCATAAGTAGGCCCTAAGGGCCGAATGCCAAGTGGCTTAATTAGGCTATTATGGCGGATTTTGCTAATATATGGTCTATATAGAACGACTCATGGAGTCGATAGTCCTATCAAAAGTAATTTACCTCCCTGACTATATGTTATGCTGTCTTATATGTTTATGCTTGCCTATTTGAGGATTATGTGAATGTTCGGAAGAACTGCTCACTGAGTCCCAAGTAAACTCACGGTTTATTTTTTTTTGTTTTGCATAGCATGATCAGTGAGTTGAGGCTTGTCGTCATGGTGCAGCTGGAGGGCAGGCGGTGGTGCCAATCTCGTAGCAATGTCCTTTAGTCATAGTCTAGTTGTTGTGTTGTCGTTTTTCTACACTGACAGTTATGGTTTTTAAAGCTTGTAATAAACTTTGAAGTTGAGATGTTCTAGTTTGTGACGATGTTAGTTTTTTTTTCCTTGGCTTTGAAAAATATATTTGTGAACTTTGAGAATTTAAATAAAATTTGCATTGTGGTTTCGTTTATTCGATGTGTTTTGATTTTCTCGATGGTCAGTATAGGTAGCAGACTACAGGGTAGTATGTAGACCCTGGCCGATCACACGATCCTCAGTTGGGGTGTGACAAGGCAACTATGCATATTGCCTCTAACCACCCTGTGTTTCATGAGAGGACAAAATATATGAAATTAATTGTCATTTCTTTAGAGAGAAAATGCAATTCAAGAAAATAGTTTTGTCGTTTGTAAGTTCCAATGATCAATTAGCTGATATGTTAACTAAGTTTTTAAAAGGTCCAAGAGTATTCTACATATATAACAAGTTGGGCATGCATGATATATATGCTCCAACTTAAGGAAGAGTATTGATGGATCAAAATGTACATATTATGTATCATTGAATTAAAATGTAAAATGACATGAATAATATATTGTGGTAGATGGGGACTACTAAGATAATCTTTTCTCCCCTAATTTTTTCAATATGTGCCAATGTTTCGTTGATCGCTAGACCTTTCGCTAAATTTTGAGTATTAGTGACTGTTTATGTGCATTGTCACTATTAGTATTAGCAACAAAATAAAGAACGATGGTTTGCATCAAAGGTCAAATGCTATCGTCGATATAGGCAAAAGCAGTCACTAGTGTGACATCATCTTGTAGTGATTCTAATATTTTCATTTGTCGTATGAAAATAAAAAGGATGATATTAGAAGATTAAACCTAATTGTGACAAAGATATTGAGTCAAATAATTATATATGAATTAGACTCATTCAAAAGTTAAAAGCTTAAACCATTCTGGGCTAATACATGTATATATATTTTTTTATCAAAGACCTCTAGTCAAAAGGTCAGGTATTGCTCAAATGGCTGAGAAGATAAGATAAAGGACCATTGGTCTTACACTTATTCCCCAAGGTATTATTTTCATTCAATAAAATCTGAACATTACATCCTTCATTTACCTTTACATTTCTCATTACTATACTCCCTTCTCCTCTCATTACAACAATACCCATACACTAATATTATCTACGGAATTCCAAAGTCTTTTATCCATGCTAGGACCATCAGTATTACTATTTAATTTATTTATTTTAATATCACCGGTCCCTTCCCCTTTAATCCTTGTTTTGTCATAGTGTGAGCTTCGCCGTTGAGGTCCCTGCTAATAGCCTAATATGAATTCCAATATCACCAGTCCTATGTATACCTATATGTGTTGCTTTCCCCTTTTAATGCAGGATTATTAGTATTTTATCCCACAACTAGTTGACCACCACAAATGAAATATATTAAGTATATCTCCTCCTAGTTTCATGTCTGACTTAATAACATCATGTCCTCCATATTTGAGAGGCTTTTAATCTGGATAACGAATGGCAACACTCATCCAATCTTATAGCAAAGGAATCTTCATCTTGGGATGAGCCATTAAACTTGATTCAAACTTGGATCGACTAAGCTTGAGGCATATTTATTGAGCCAAACAAAGCGACGTATGAATTTAATGCAATCCAATTTAAAAGCTGAAGTCATTTAAATTTAAATTATGTTACTTTACTCTCTCTATTTTTCTTGTGGAATTCTTATTATTTTAATCGCATATCTTTTTCAACTACACATATCCAATTTACTCATCCTATTTCCTCAACTTCCAAGGAAAAAAAGGACTTGTTAGTTATAAATTTTTAATTTGCTAGTATTCACTTTCTTTTCATTATAAAATTGATTTAATTGGTACAAGAGAGGTAAATCCACTTGTTCTCACGTGATAGTAGTATTCGAATATATTATTTATAGGTCTTGAATTTAATTCCTAGTTGTAACGATTTGTGCATTTTTTTAATGTCTTTGTACGTTTTGTAATATATCTTGTGCGTATATTATTACGTCTACGCTTTATAATGGCCATGTTATAAAACTAATTTTTTTTAAAAAGAAAATGATACAAGAAAGATTCAATTCTTTAGTTTGAATCAAATTTTTAAAACAAACAGAAATTTTAACCGATTAACCAACCTACCAGTCCCGCCAATAACTGAGCAAAACAAATCTCTGCCCAGTCGATGCTCAGTCCGGATAAAAAAGATTGCCCATGACGGAAGCCTAGATCGGCTCAAAATCGAGAACGACTTTTGACTTTTGAAAAGTGTCACATCTCAATGGAGCCAAGAAAATCCTGAGTCGTTCGACATGAGACTCGCAAACGTAGCTCCTAACTTCCTGCCAACGCGCATCAAACGTGCCGTTGACCGACAAGTTTGATCCCAGCCGCGTCGACGTCGAAGCTTTTCGGGCGGGCGCGGTAGATCTTCAAAAAGCCTATTAATGTATAAATAGACCGTCTGACTTCCATGTGAGACCCACCCGACCAATTGAATCATCTAGAATTAATTGATTAAGATCAGATAACAAAATTAACTTTACGAGGGGGATACGGCAGCAAATAATCCTGTAAAATATTAGTTCGAAACCTAATTAAATATATAGTCTAATTTCTGCGAACGAGATGACTATATACCTGGGGAGAGGGGGGAAATCTATCAGTCAGCAGCTTGGAAGCACATGCATGTGATCAATGCATACGTACCTCTCGTTCTATTCATCAGATTCATTTTACGGGAAAGGAAGCATTCACGAAGACTTTTAATTTCGTTCTACTTCTCTAAACATACACATCTTATCTATCTGCTTGCATCTAACAAGTTGCAAACCACCAGTCCTCCGCAAGCAGTCAACTCGATCTTATCCATCAGATCTTAAACTGCCAGCTAGCAAGCGATCGATACTTCATCTGTTCCCATATCTACCACCAGTTATATATATGCTCTTCCACCGATTAATCTTCATACTAGTCAGCTCAAGTAGATCCTTTCTCTCACTTTCTCTTTAAGAGAATGAGGAATCCTTGCTGCGATAATAAAGGCACCAACAAGGGAGCATGGTCAAAAGAAGAGGACCAGAAGCTCATGGACTACATAAGAGTACATGGTGAAGGCTGTTGGAGGTCCATCCCAAAGGCTGCAGGTTGTTTGACTTAAGTTCATTCATATTTCATATATCAGCATCGAACTATATAATCAGGGATGATCTTAAATATATAGGACTCCTTCGATGCGGTAAGAGTTGCAGGCTACGATGGATTAACTACCTCCGACCCGATGTTAAGAGAGGAAACTTCAAGGAGGATGAAGCAGACCTCATCATCAGACTCCACGCTTTACTCGGTAACCGGTACATATATATCTCATTGATAAAAATTTAGTTGATGAAGGAAGTATTCTTTAATTTACCTTGTCCGTACATGATTCGGTGTTGCATCAGGTGGTCGCTGATAGCTGGGAGATTGCCTGGGCGAACTGACAATGAGGTGAAGAACTACTGGAATTCCCATCTGAGGAAGAAGCTCAAGAGCATGGGGATCGATCCTGACAACCACCGGGTAATGCAGAATGTGTCGCTTTATCCATCTCGGAGCTCAAACAGTGCAGCTGTGTCGAGTGATGCCGGAAATGACGACTTTGACCATTATTGGCAGTTACACTACGCTGGTAGTAGAAGCTCAGAGGCGAACTCCAGCGGGCTGCCTGATCTCAACCTCGACCTAACAATCCGCATACCGAGGCCAGGAGAGAATGAATTGTTGATGGAATCTGTTGATGTTAATACGGCCAAGCCGACCCTCCTGCTCTTTCGCTAATTTTCTTTATGGAGGGGAATATGCATATATGAAAATGTAGTTCTAATTAAATTTTGAAGTTTAGAAAGTGTTTTCTCAAGGATTTTAGTGTGGTACTGCAATCTTGTATGTGTAAATTAATTAAAGAGAGAAAGTATTTGAGAATCCCATTTGAAAGAAAATTGAAAGTGTCATCAATATATATTGTCTCTTAAAATGCTCCTATGTATCCATAAAATAATTAAGATTTCATGATTTGGACATAAATCCTATTTGGTGAGACATTCCTTGGGAGAATATACTGATATTGATTTATACGTGGAATACAACCTACTAGGTTCCAAGCATTCGTCTTCATTTGAGAAGAACATATTTTTAGCACAAAATTCATGCTTCACACACTACTAAAAATAGAATATTTGCGATGGACGTTATCGTCGCAAAACGGTCGCTAAAGACCTTCTGCGATCGCCAGATGCGGTCGCAAAGCGCGGTAGCAAAAGATATCATCGCAGAAAACCTACGACGGCAAAAGCAGCGATCGCAAATGAGAAAATTCTACGATCGATGTGTGACAGTAAACAGCGGTCGCAGAATGTGGTCGCGTAATATTTGCGACCTTCTTTAACCGACGCAAATTATAAATAGGCGACGGTATTGCGACCACTGTATACCGTCGTTGTTGGATGGACCTTGACACTAGAAGGGGGGTTGAATAGTATCAATCCCCTTTTTCAATTTCTTTTAACTTAATTTTGTCTTAGCTTAATTGAATTATTTTTTAATGAATGATATGATCACAATTCAATCACAATAATGAAAGCAAGTAAAGAGCAATGCAAACAAATCAATTTATAGTGGTTCGGCTAACCGCCTACTCCACTACCTTGGCTCCTTACCAAGGATTTCTAAACACTACTTTATAGAATGTATGTTTCCATTTGAATACACTTGAGGACACCCTTCTCCCTCACTTGGAGAACACCTCAATCCTATTCACCTAGGCAAAACACACTTCTATAAAGTTTACCCTAAGTGTTTCCTAGCACACCTAGCAAGCTATCTTAACAAGACAACAAGATTTAATAAATTACAAACTTTAGGAAAGAGCTAATGAAGAAGAAATTTGACCCAAGCTTCTTTCCACCGTCTTCTCGTCTTCAACTTGCAACTGGAAGAAGACTTCAATGAACGCAGCAAGGTTGAAGAGAAGAAATCAGTGCCTAATGAAGTCGAAACTGGAAGCAGAGAGGCGCGCGCAGGTGTAGCTCGTATGAAGGCTTTAAGACTCACTTTTAATGCTCAAATAAGTTTTGCAAAAGTGTTTAATGAAGTTTGTTGAGGGGTATTTATAACCCCTCAGCCGAACGGCCGTTCAACGGATAAAAAATCAATCGTTGAAGCCGTTCGGTCGTAAGGCCGGTCGATCAGTCGGTTGACCAACGGATCGACCGCTAGGTCCGACCGCTTGCAGCTGAGAGAGGTCGGTCGACCGATGGGTCCACCGCCAATATTTCTTCTGACATTCGATCGACCCGTCGGTCGAATGAATTGCTGCAACGAATCATGTGATAGAGGCCATCTTTAGGTCGATCGACCGATTGGTCGACCGCTACCATTCTTCCAAATTTTAGCCTCTGTCGGTCAACCAACTGGTCGACCGACGTAGCCCATCTATTTTCCCTTCACCACATTCGGTCGACCGAATGGCTTCTGCCAATTTCTTGCGATCTCCGATCGATCAGTCGGTCGACCGAATGGGCTGCATCGTCATTTTATTGTCTTGATCGGTCGATCGATCCCAGACTGAGGATGATTAATTCCTTGTATTTTTACATGCCAATTCTAAGGGTTTGGTTACAAAGTTTCAACTTGGATAACCTTACATGCATTTTAGGCTTGGGATAAACTATTCTAAGGACATATCAAATTAAATCTTCTTGACTTAATCCAGAACCTTTCTTCAATGATTTCTTCTTCCGTTCTTTTGACGATCTTTTCCATCCACTACTAGAATTGTGGTCATCAGCGACGGTTGATACCGTGGCTAAACCATTGGTGATGAATATCACGGACGGCTTAAACCGTGGCAAACGACCGTCGCTGATATGTTCGTCTCAGATGTGTTGTGACGGCCATGCACGACCATCACACGTAATTATCAGCGACAGCCTCGTGGATTGTCGTTGATTTAAAATCATCAGTGACGCCTATTGGAGCTGTCACTGATATGAACACATCAGCCTCAGCTTCGAGCCGTCGGTGATACTATTAGCAACCGTGATATTTGGTCCTGCCGAGGGCATCAGTCATTTACGATAGGCTTTCAGCCATGGCTTAGTGACGACGGACCGTGGGTAAGCCGTGGCTAAAGGTGTATCCTGTAACTGAAAAAACTGAAAATTTTGTAAATTCTTGTATACAACGATATATCGACTACAAACAATTTTCAATCACATATTACAATCAGAAAACATCATACACATGCATTAGAAACCAAACATATAAGTTTTACATAAATATCATCAATATCAGCCTCAAACCAGAGGCAAACAATTATCAAAATATCAACTCGTGCATCCAAGTTTCAAAATATATCTAAGTATCAAAATATAAATAAAATACAATTAATCAAATTCTCACGAGACGGTGGTGGCGGTGGAGGCGATGGAGTCAACAACGAATGGGTCGGGAGCGTCGATTGGGTCGAGGAGGACGACGACTGCGACATCATAGGTAGAAGGTCGGATTGAGACGCAATCTGAGTGAGAAGTGTCTGCATGTTCTGGATCGTCTGTCTCAACTCGTCATTCGACCGTCTCTGCTCCTACATCTGCTCCTCCATCGTCAGCCTCTGCTCCTGCATCGTCTCCTCCATCACATGCCTCTGCTCCTCCATCGTCTGTCTCTATTGGGTGAACTCCAACTCCATGGCCGCTATCCATGGCGTGTCCCCGAGTGTGCCCTATCTGTGTGGCCCCCAGCCGTCTCATCATGATCTGACGGGCCTGCTAAAGCATCCTGTTATAGCGAGCGCGGGCAACACGCTCCCATGCAGCCTCCAAAAAAGTGGTCTGGTCCTCCGGCCATGTATAATGACCCTGCAAAAAAAAATTATTATTACCGATGAATATTTAACATTAACATAAATTTAATAAATATACTTACGATTAACTCTCGCCACAATAAATCCATATGCTCACGGGGCACGTGAGTCCATGTAGGCCACGCCCCGTGCATAAACTTCTGGATCGTCCCCGCTATCGTGCGGGGAACGTCCTCCTGCTCAAATTTGCACCAAATATAAATCCATATTATGATATTTTGAATTATAAATAAATAATAAGAAATAATTAATGCATATACTTACCTTATTCCGCGCATAGTAACTGCTCTGCGCAGTTGTCCCTCGGGTGGCGGAGGGAGAATTCTGTTAGGCCCTCATGGCCTACGTCTCGATGTCGATGGGCCTGGATCGGCTGAAGGGATGGTGACCATATCAGCTGGGGGAATGATGGATGGATCAGGTGGGGGAATGGTGGTCGGACCATGTGGGGGGATGGTGGCCGGAGGTGGGGGGATGGTGGTGGAAGACGAAGGGTCAGTGGGTACAGGTGGGGCGAGTGGTAATCGTCGGGGGGTCCTACGAGGAATGCCTCCTCGAGAACTGATATCTCGAACCATAGCTGTAAAAATTTAATATTATTAGATTATATATAATAGATTAATAGATATATTTAATAATTGAATATATACTTCACATTTACAATTATTCATCATCGTCATTCACATTTAAACTTCACATTTACAAAATTAAAAAATGAAGTAATTGACTAAAAAAAATAAACTAAGTGCAATATAAATAACTATACTCCCAAATTATCTAATTAGGGACAATTCAAGGGTTGTATGTCGTATAAAAGATCATTAACTTCATTTACACGAACATACAACCCCCGAACGGATCTAAGGTTTTGCAAAATTAAAACTTGACTCGTCAATCATACGTGAAACGTATCAACTCGTCTTGATTCTTTTCTAACTTTATGGATGTCGGTGCGAGTCCAAAGTGGACGATTCCAGCACGAGTCCATCCATTGTGGACGATTCCAGCACGCGCGAGTCCATTCAATGTGGACGATTCCGGCGCGAGTCCACCATGGACGATTTGACCGCGAGTCCAAAGTGGACGATTTGGCCGCGAGTCCACGGTGGACGATTCCGGCACTAGTCCTTAGTGGACGATTCCACGCGACTAATTAATTAATATTAAACTAATAATTAACCCAATTAACAATTAATTTCTAAAAATTAATAATAAATAATTAAAAAAACTTCACCAAACTATGATTAGGGTAATTAAACCCTAATCAAGTAGTAGCCGGCATCACTGCCGGCTACTGCTCGTCGGCATTGGGGCCGATGGTAATCGGCCTGAATGCGGCACCAACCGGGTTGAGGCCGGCGCTGAGATCAACGCTGGCGTGGAGAGGGCCGGTCGGGTCAACGCCGGCACGGAGAGGCTTCCCGGGCGGAAAGCGCGGGTGGTGGGGATTTAATGGAGGAGGAGACGAAGCGAGCATACCGGAAGGTTCACCGGTGGCGATTGACGGCGGCGGCAACAGGCAACGACGCCCCGGCAACTCGGCAGTGATGGACGGCGGCGACAGCGGCGACAACGGCGAGTAGAGAAGGAAGAGGAAGAAAGAGGAAGGGTCGGGCGCGAACGCAAATAAAAATGATTTTCACCGACGGCGAACTAGCCATCGGAAAACTGTGGATCTATAACTTTATTATCACCGACGGTTAGAAGAACTGTCGGTTAAGAGAGTTATATATTCGCGCTGCGTTCATGGCATTAAATAATAAGCGACGACCACAGCTAGCCGTGGCTAATGACTTACGCATATCACCGACGGCATAGCGTAGCCGTCCCTAGTAACCTATTTTATTTCGCGCGCCCGGTTACTCTCATCACTAACGGCTACGAGGCCCCCGCTAAACCGTGGCTACTAACCCATTTTAATTCGTGCCACGACGCGCCATGATCTATGAGCGACGACTTTGTACGGTCGTATGTGAGCCACGGCTGATTTAGTTACATCAGCCATGGCCGATGGGACCGACGCAAAGCCGTGACTGATTCTGACGACTCTGGCAGCCATTGCTGATCCCCGTTGCTGTTGTGGTATATTCTAGTAGTGATCGTCTCGTTTGAACGGATTAGGCATGTGTATCGCAACCTCAACCTAAACTCAAAACTACACACTTGGATTAAATATAAATTTGTTATCATCAAAATAAAGATCGAGGCTTAAGAGAGACCCTTAAGCCAACAGTCGCAAATATTATATTCGCGATGGTTCTGCGACCGCGTGTGCCATCGCATAACGATCGCAATTGTATCTGTGACTGCTTTTGGCGACTAGTTCGATATACCTTTTGCGACGGCTCGCGGTCGCAGAGCCGTCGCAAATGTGTATTTCTTTTTTTAAAAATAATTTATAATAATATTTTTTTAAAAAAAAATGTTTGCTTACATTTAACATCAAATTATATCAAAATGCAATGCCACAACGAGAGAATATACTAGATATCAAATTATATCAAAATGCTGCCACAACGAGGGAATATTCAAGACGTACATCAAACTATAATGTTTATACATATTTATATTAAAATATAATATTTACATCGTATCAAAATATGTTTACATCAAAATAAAAAATAAAGTACATCAATCATGAAGCACATCATGTGGCAGCGACTGATGCGGTGAGGAGAGGGGCTGCGTCGGGACGGCATCAGCTGGCGTGGAGGCAGAGGGGCCGGAGCACCAGGCATGGAAGAAGCAATACGTGCCATGTACTCCCTCATAGCGGCCACCTCACTGATGAAGCGTGCATGAGAAGCTTCTAAGGCTGCATGAGAAGCCTACGTGCGTAGCCTCTAAGGTTGCAAATCGATCTAGCCCGGATGTGATATTGATGGACCAGCGGTGGAAGAGGTGAAGGCAGACGACCCCGCACCATGTGGCTGCAACAACGTCCGTGTGTGGGCCGTTGTGCCGATGCTATATACACGGCCGTGGTCGACTCCTGTCACCTGCATCCATGCGTCAACATCAAGCTGATGCTGCGCAGGATCACCTCCCCGTTGGGTCACCAACTCAGTATACGTGGCCTTTAAAGATTGATTAATTAAATTAATTATATATAATTGAACTAATATAATTTTTTTAAAATATAAACTTTAATAAATATTAACTTACCAGGATCGTCTCCGGTCTCCCGCTTATGAACTCACCCCGGCGAGGACCATGCCTATATCTATGTGTATCCTCGAAGACCCTCAAAGGATTAGCCCAAATGAGCGTCCCCTACTTGTCTCGTGTTCCTTGCAATAAAATAAATATAATTAGTTTTTCTATAATAAATAATAAAAATGATTATTAAATTACTTACCATGCGATGCTCGTGACTAGTAAATGGGATGGACCCACCAGTATGTCGGGCCACAGATCCCTCAACTAGCGTCATCCAGTTCCGGTGCGTTATTCGGGAGGCACCCTTCCACTCCTCGGACGCCCAGATGTCACATAGTTGATCCAATATGTAGCTCGTTATCCAGTTGGGCCCATTTCCCTTCAACACATCCACAGACGTATCTCGATTACCGCCTACATTTGCCCGTGCCTCATTCCGCGCACGGTGGAGGATATCCTTGAAAAGCTTCTTATTGTAAGCTTCCCATGTGTATCGGGCCTACAAAAAGAAAATATTAATACAATCATTTAAAGTCATCACTGATTTTCTATTCCTTGTTAAAACATGCTTTGTTTAGACAAAAGACACACTGCAAGCCTCCAACTGAATTGGCATACCAAACAAGTTACTTCGTGTTATAATCTTTATATTCATATATTTCATATGTGAGGTTTTACAGGAAAATGAATAATACAGCTGGAACAATGCAAATTAGTAAATATCAACATTAACTAAAGGTAACAAGAGATAAAAATTCTTGAACAGCAGAGTACTTTGACAATCAATTTATTTAGAATATTCCATACAATTCCTACTCAATTTCTTTGTTTTTTCCTAAAACTTGCAGGAATAAGATTTCAGAATGGAAAGTGTTGTATCACTACATGCCAAGCTTTAGTAAATCAAGCTTTAGTTTTCAATGAACTACATATTTATATTCATATGTAGTGAATCACTACATGCCAAGCTTTAGTGAATCACTACATGCATATAAAACTCTGCTCTTTGGTAAGTTCGTCTTTCAGCTATATCACTACATGCCAATCTTTAGTTTTCGATGAACTACATATTTATATTCATATACAAAATTTTGAGATATGGATGATACCTTGTATCCCTTGAGTTTGGGAATCAACTTAGCATGCCGCAAGAACATAGAAGGTGAGTTCAGCTATAGTAGCATTCCAATTGATTTGATGCACTGATCTCAAATGGTTGGATTAAGCACCCAATTCTTATACACTAGCTAATCCATCTAAGAGAATGTAACCTATTATTCTATGCTTATATAAGCATGTTTTAAAAGACTATACTCTGATCGCAATTTTCCCATGTAAATTCACCAAAATGACAGGCAAATAATCCATGATATATATATATATATATATATGCATGTTCCCAAGTAACATACATGATTAATCATGATGACTGCAACATACATGATTCATTAATACATAGAATATAAATATCAATTTACATCTCCAGAAGAAGAACATGAAGCTTTGAGAGTGCAAAAATCTGCACATGGTCTTCCAATTTTCTCAACATCTTTGATATTCTTTATACTAACTTCACAACCAGAATCCTCTCTTATTTATAGAAGAGGATATAAAGAAATAATAGTTAGGGTGGAAAAACACTTGAAATCAGAATCCCCACTAAGGGGGCGTTTGGTTGCCCGCAAGTACAAATGCTGCAACTCTAGTTGCAGCATTTAGATAACAAATTTGTTTGGTTGGCTGCAAAATCATTTTGCAGCATTTACTAGTTGCAACTTGTATTTCAAATATCATTTGCGGGCCGCAAGTGGAATTGCAGCCCAAAAAGCCCGCAATACAAGATTGCGGGCTGCAAATGCAATAATTTAAGTATTGAAAAATAATTAATTTTGACGACGTAGAGTCGTCGGATGAAGACGAGATAAATATCAAAGTTGTAGGTTTTTGCGTGCTGAACCTGATGGTAGTGTCAGATTTTACATCTGATGTCATTTGATAGATTTTTTAATATATTTTCAGTATTATACAAAAATTAAAAATTATTAATTTGTCAGACAAATCGTGTCGGGCCTAAGTTTTTAGCTTGGCTCGAAAAAATTTATGCCCGACCCGGCCCAAAAAAGTTCGTGTCCAGCCTGGCCTGAAAAAATTTGTGCCCGGCCTGGCCCGAAGAAATTCGTGTCCGTCCCGCCCCGAAAAAATTCCAGTTGTTCGGCCTTGTTTGTACTACTTTGAGCCATTTGGAACTGGTTTTTAGTGGCTATAAAGCCCCCAAAGCCCCTCATTTGCTCCATCCTCACACTCTATCTCTCATTCTCTCTCAAATCTCTCTCTAATTTTTCATTGGATTTGACTTATCTTTTTAATGTTGGTGTATTATCCGTTATGAGATTGAGAAGTTTTTATACTCTATTAGTTGATTATATATGTTTTTATTTTAATTTTTGAATGAATTATCATATGAAATTATGTCTTTGGAGTTTAAATTGAAAAAAAAGTAGCTGCCGATTACTAAAATAGGTATTGGTACGAGATTTTGAACCATGTACTAGATTGAGAGAAGAATATAATATTTCTTTCAACAGGCAACGTAGCCCTATGCCTTCTACACCTTATCTTCATAATTTGTTTTAGGCATTTAATTTAAATGTTTTAGGAGATTTGAACTTTGCCATTTTAATTTGTTTTCCTTAATCACTTGTGTATAGCTTGTAACTATAGGTATGTGATCCATTTTCTTAAAGAACATGGTAAAGAGATATACACAGAGGTTCGTGTTGTGTATGTTGATACAATGAACAAAGGTAACTTTTGATGCACATTTATTCTTGCTTAATATTAAGTATGTTTTTTATCAAGATATTTTATTTGAAAAAATCATCATTCTATAGTATATTGTTCTCCGTATAAAAATCATCTCATCTTCAATTTATGATAATTCAATACAATGCAACAGAACTGTTGCATGCTAACCATTTTTCATTTAGCATGCATCATGCTACTATGAAATTCAAATGGTACCCTAATATCTCTTTCTGAAAGAAGCTTCAGGCATTCTCCCTTTAGATGCATTTATTTATTTTTCCTTGCTAACTGTAGTTTCATTCATACATTACTTGCATCTATTTATTGGAAAGGTGTTTGCTTTTCTCTATGAGTGTAACTATGACTTCTTTGAGTGCTTCCATGTTGAATCTTTTGGTTTCTTGGTTGGTCTTCTGCAAGGACTTAAGTTTGGTTAAGTCCTTTGATACAGCATCACACCCAAAGAGGGAAGGAAGAGATAGAATAGACGGAGAATAGAAGAAATCAAAATGTATTCCAAGCAAAGTTAACCTTCAATACCCAAAGGGCTACAAATAAATAGCTAGGATTCAGAACCTCAATGGCAATAGGAATCAAAGTAATGGAAACAGATCAAATAAAATCCCCAGGTAGATGGGAGTGAGGTGAAAAATCTCTCGTTCAATGACCTGAATCCTTCTCAAGCAGATCAAAAAACAGCAGGACAGAGGAGATGAGAGGCAATTGAAAAAGATCCTGTCAGATTACACACACACACACACACACACACAGAGAAGAATATCGTCGACTAGGGTTCGACGGGTGGTCTGCTTGCGGCGGGCGACGAGTAGCAGGCGGCGGGCAGCGAGCAGCGGGCAGTGGCCAACGAACACCGGGCGGCGGTCAGTGTGCGGTGGTCGGCATGCGGCGTGCGGTGGTCGGCATGGATTGAGAGGCTAGGGTTGATCGATCGCACGAGCAGGGGAAGAGAAAAAAAGGGTTTGGGCGGGGAATTTAATAACATTTTGTGACGGCAATAACGGTCGCAAATAAGCGGTCGCAACGTGACGGTCGCAAATGGTCGCCAACGGTCGCCATATTGCGACGACTATCTAGGTGGTCGCACTGTCGTCGCTATTTTGCGATGGCACTGAAGGTGGTCGCAACCTTAGCTAGTCCGTGACCCCAATGGACGGCGGTCGCAGACTCGTCGCATCTGCGACCGCATCCTGTGCCGTCGCAAATGTCCCATCGCAAAAAGCCATTTGTTTAGTAGTGACATGTGGTATTTCAGGAATCATCCAGCTCGTAAGATGGTTCTGTTTTTCTTCTAACTAGAAGAATTCCTTTGCAACAGGATTAAAAAATTATAAAATATACATAAAATTATAGAGGAATCATCCTGATGATGGAATTGATTATATATTAATATATACATAAAATGAATTAAACATAGTTACATATTAAGATAAAAAATAACATCATGTATTAGACTGGACTAGAACTATTGGGGCCGGTCGGATTAGACCCAGCAATGCCCCATCATTCACCCCGAACAAAACCACACAGTTCCGCCCAGGGGGCTGTGCTCAAACTACACCCTTGAGCCAGACTCAAGCCGAACCAGACGGCTCTATCCGGGGAACCCATCCGGCCATACATGGACTCCCATGTCCTTCCTCATCATGAGGGATATACAATCATAAATTTGTTATCTCTGGGATTGGCCTTGACCCATTCTAAGCAACAATCCTAGCGAGATTGTCGGGCAGCGTTATCACATCCACTTACAATATATACAGACACGACATACCTCAAGTAACCTAAGTTCCAATTCCATTATCTCCACCTTGGAGTCCCCCTAACTTGAGCGTGGTCCTCAATGGACATGAGCAAAAGACTTGGTCCAAGACACCTATGGACACACAATGGTGGAGTGCATGGTACTCGCTGATCGGTTCGGAGACTTGGTCCGAGCAGGACGCCTAGATAAGTACCTCCACCACCAGAAAGAGAGGGGTCGAAGCAGAAGCCGCGATCCTAGGCAACAAAGTCGGATGTCCCCCGACCCTCATTCAGGCCACAAGGATGGCAAGCGAGCTGATCACCCAGAAGGTGAACCCCGAGGAGTCATCAATTACATCACTGGAGGACTCACCAAGAGCGGGGAATCAAGCTCCACCAATCTTCTCAGATGGTAATAGCAGTCAACAACACTACTTGACCACACGGGTTTCCCTCAAGAACCCCAGTAATATCATTTTATGAATCTAATTTTCATGGGACTAATAAAAATCTGCACGATCCAGTCTTAATCTCTATGATTGCATGAAATTTCATTATTAAAAGGGTCCTTGTCGACCAGGGCAGCTCGGCCAATATCCTTTTCCACTCTACATTCAAAATGATGCAAATAACAGAAGCCTCACTTACCCCATGCAAGAGAAATCTTGTGGGCTTCTCCGGGGAGAAAGTTGACGTCTGAGGAGCCATATGGTTAAAGACGACATTCAACTCACAGCCAAGGGCAAAAACAATCGATGTTCAAAACCTTGTTATCAACGTAACTAGCCCATTCCACATGATCCTGGGGCGACCGTCTTTGAACAGTTTGGGAGTCGTGGTCTCCACTTCCCACTTCGCATTGGAGTTTCTTGTTTCAGAAACAGAGGTAGGCGCGCTATATGCCGATCAAAAGAGGCCCAACGGTGCTATAACAAATTACTTAAGCCAAAGGAAATTGAATACAACGGCCCGAAAATGCCCTCCACTGTTCAAAACAAGCAACCAACCCAGGACGAGGCATGCGAAAGCAACCATGGCTTCATCGTTGAAAAAACTCAAGTCGTTACCGAAAAATATTGATAAAGCTCAGACCCGAGCACTCCTCCTGTATGCCCATTTTCTTTATTTTTCAAATAAAATTGTGTTGAGTGTTATGGCACACTAGAGGGGGCATGAATAGTGTGAGTCTAGATTCTATTTCCACTTTAAATTTTATTCTAAATTCGGAAGCAATATAAGTGAATGAGAATCACACAAAATTAAGCAATGCTAACAAGTTGATTTATAGTGGTTCGACCCCAATGCCTACTCCACTACTTGGCTCACCACCAATGATTTCACTACCACTTGTATTAACTTTCTTTTCCTTCTAATGAGGGTCTACCAAGGCCTTATCTCTCACACTAGAGAGTGCCTCTACCTCAAACCTAAGGGCCTATTTGGTTAGCGAAACCAAGTCTGTTTTCATGATTTCGATTTTACTGAAACCAAAATTGCTTATGAAAACATGTTTGGTTCAGCATTTTCACGAAACTGAATTGAAACCAGAATGAAAATGAAACTGGTTTTCTTAATAAAAATAAAAGCACTAGAATATTGTTTTCTGTGGTTTCGAAACTGTCAGTTTCATGACTGTCGATTTCTTTATCAAAATGCAATGACAACTTCGTAATTGTAAATATTTTTTTATAAATTAATTAATTTAAAAATAAATCAAATTATATCTAATTTTTAAAAATAAAAATAAAAATCATCATTTCCAACTCAAACTATTATCTTATGTTTACAAATTAACTAAACCAATTTATATCTAATTGACTCAAACCCAAATTTTAAAATAACTCAATTTTCTTAAAGTTGATCTATTTATAATTTAATCAAAACTAATTTTAGATCATTGAACTTATTTTTTTAAAAAAAATTATAATAACTATTAATTAATTTTTATATCTAATTGAACAAAAAAATCTTAAATTACCAATAACTTAATTAATTAAATATTAGCAAACTTTGAGCTTAATTAATTTTTATATCGTATTAGCAAACACTTAATTTTGTAAACTAACTAAACATTTAATTACTACTAAAAATGTTCAAGGAAAATTAATATTATTTTTTTTATAACCAAATAAATATTCACTCATTTCAACTAACTAAAATTGATGTTACTTTCATTAACCAAATGCGTTTTCAAAAAACTGAAAATTAGAAACCAAAACCAAGTGTTCGAAACCAAGTTTTCAGTTTCACTGAAACCAAACCAGAATATAATTTTCGCTAACCAAACAACATCTAAGGAACCCTAAAGTTACAAACAAGTGAACCCAAAGTGTGTCACCCACACCTTCTTACAAACACAAGTGATCAAAAAATAACAAGAAAATATTAGTAAATGAGAGCAATAATAAATAATACAAACTTAGCTCTCAATCAAGAAGTCCTAGCTTGTAAGACCCAAAAAATTTCCTAATATAAATGTCACACCCCAACTGAGGGTAGTGTGACCGGCAAGGGACTACATCCTGCCCTGTAGCCTACTGTCTACACTGAGACAAGGGAAACCAAGACATATCGAATAAAAGATATCTCAACACACTTTATTAAAAGTTTTCAAAGTCACAATTTTTATGTTTTCCAAAACAAGTAAGAACACCAACATCAAAATAACTGAACGTTCAAGTAACAAATTTTACAACTCTTTTTCAAATACAACTGTCAGTGCAAAACTAAAACAAACACTATTAGACACCGGTCTAAGACTCATGGACGCCGCTATGAGATATGGCACCACCTTCCGCACATTAGCTGCACCATGTCGACAAGCTAAGTCACTGCTCATGCTCTGCAAAAATAAAACATAAACTATGAGTCCACTTGGGACTCAGTGAGTGGCTCTAGTGAACCTCCACATAAGCCTCAGTCATGCATATATCATATAAGGAAACAAAATGAATGTACATGGAGGTAGAATACTTCTAATGCGACTACCGACCCCCAATGAGTCAATCTGTAAAACTGAATATGATAACCTGCCATCTCGGCCTATCAAGGCTCCGGCATCCGGCCCTTGGGCCTACTTATGGAATAAATATCTAGGCTACATCCATCCCTACCATATCAGGTAGTATCATACTGGCCATCGGCCACATCATCTCAAGATGTAAGCAAACAATCCTGGGCCATTGACTAGGATGGTCCACTAGTCTTCGGACATCGTCTGGGGTAAGGATAGCTAGTCCCACCCAACTGGGGTCTGGCACCTAGTGGGCCCACTGGTGCACCTCAAGACCCAACACTGGCCGAGCTGAGAATTGATCATCCCCGACCTCCACGCTCCTCGACGGACCATCTCAAGCACATCACACAATCAATATCCTAGGGTTTCCATATATACACTTCGGGCCATTGCCCGTATCTGACCCTAATCCGGGCTACAGTGTCAACAATTTATGCCGCCCTTTCACAATGTGTACACCTAGGAGTTCTAGGTTTCCAAATGTTTACAAGAAGTCGTAGAAGTGATATCGTCTCCTAGCTAAGTTTCCATATAAACACGAAGGACGTCTCGCGACGCCATACATGTTGTCTACCCTTCTACACTACCTTTGGTGAGGAATTCCTTGTACTGACTTGGGAATTCCGCCCATGAACATTTTTGGACAGCATGTATAATCTAAAGAAAAATATTCAAATGTTACAACATCTACTATAAATAACCATAATATTCACGCATAACAACTTTACACTACCTTAGGAATTAAGCTCAATAAGAAACAATTATCTAACATGGCAAGGTAATAATGAATTCAAAAATGTAGGAAATACTAAGCATGGTAAACAATTGCAACATTTCAAAAATTAAAGATCTAATGCTAAGGATGGTCATAAGGCTAGCATTCCTACAATTCAAAATCAATCAATCTACTTGCTATGATTGATGTTCTTCCTAAGTATTGTCATACCTACATGTGTGAACCTTATAATCAAATAAGTTTCCATCTAAAACAACTCTCTTCTCCCCTCCCTAGTCTTGGCCGAGCCATGAGCAAGAAGAACCTTGCTCGGCCATGACCCTTAAGGTAGGAAAGGGAAAGGAGACTCTATCTATACATTTAATTCTTTGATTCCAAGTATAACTTAATATCAATGGACTATTTTACCCCTTCCCTTACCCTTGGCAGAACCCTCTTCATGAGGTGTAGGGTTCATTCGGCCACATCAAGAGAGATCTAGGGAAGATATGCTTCATGACGCGTGAAACCTACGATTTGAACTACATCAATCATGAACAAGGTTATTTTGAGATCATATAAGGGCCTACTTGCCATCAAGGGAATTGGGGAAAATTTTGGCATGACCTTTCCCCTTTTCCCATGACTCAGCAACCCTAACAATTGAAAATCGACAAAGAAACAAGGTTACCCATCGATAAAAACAAGGTTACATCAATCAAGAACTACAATTACACGTCGATAAAACCAAGATCCGACGGAAAGATCTTGAGAAACTTGTCCTATCACAACTAGGGGTTAGGCTACCCGCCTCACCCATGCTTCTAACTCTAACCACTCACTTAGATTGTGGAGAACGAAAGATCGGACCACGACGACTTAAAATTTTCTAGCGACGACGTGAAATCCCGGATCGATCCAAGTCCTCCAAGCTTTCCCTTGCTCTTCTTCCTCTCTCCCACTAGGCAGCCTTGTGTGACTCAAGGGATGAGTCGCATGACTACAAGATGAGGGTTTTAATCCCTCATCAAGCTTTCCAAAGATAGCTCCATGACTCACTTAACTCATACTCAAACCTCGACTAAACCCAAACTCAATTTGGGTTCTGACTCAACCAATAATATGAATCGATTTAACTTGATTTAAGGAATGAATTCATAAAAGGAAAGTTAATCACCCACATAGATTCCATGAATCATTAGTCGAGTCATACCTTTTCACTCGAGGCGATCCTGAGGCTCGACTCGACTACCCCTGGGTCAAGCGCGCTGCACCAAAATAGATTTTTATATTAGGAAATTTTTCTGGGTCTTACAATAAAAATCTATTTTGGTGTAGTGCGTTGGACCCAGGGTTAGTCGAGTCGAGCCTCGGAATCACCTCGAGTAGAAGGTATAACTCGACTAATGTAGTATGAAGTTTAAATTTGGTTAAATGACCCTTTCCTTTTATGCATTGATGCTTTAATTGAGTTAAGATCGACTCGTGTTGCGAATAGAATCGAAACCCTAGTCAGACTCGGACTTAGTCGAGTCAAGGTTAAGTCGTAAGGGGCAAATGAGGCATTTTAGATAAGGGAAGAAAATCCCTCATCATTGAGCCGTGCGGCTCATCTAGGAGCCGCACAAAGCCGAAGCAAGAGAGAGGGGAGAAAGAGGGAGGAGGGATCTCGGTCGGTCCGGAAACTGCGTCGACGCCGTAAGATTCGAGATCGCCAATGTCTGATTCTTCTTCTTCCTCAAGCAAAGGTGAGTGGTCGATCCTAGTTAGATGGGCAGGCGTGTGGCCGACCCTTAGATG
This sequence comes from Canna indica, assembly GCA_034359265.1. Taxonomy (NCBI): domain Eukaryota; kingdom Viridiplantae; phylum Streptophyta; class Magnoliopsida; order Zingiberales; family Cannaceae; genus Canna; species Canna indica. The sequence goes on from CP136892.1 coordinate 42,138,358, forward strand.
GTGAATCGTGGGTTTTCTCTCGCCAGATCTGTTGGCTTAAGGTTTCAACCTTGGTCTTAATCTCAGTTTTGATGATAACAAACATGGAACTAATATTTTATTGAGAAATCCTTCAGGTTCCATATCGGTTAGCGTTCGATGTCCTCGATCGAATAAATTGGAAGAAATCAGAAAATCAGAAGGACATTGATCATCGCACTCGAGTTCGTCGTAGAATTTCTCGAAGTCAATGTGTGCACCAAAGACACATTGGATGACTCCAAAGATCACATGGAAAGCTCTCCAAGTTGATGCTCGTTGAAAGACGGAACCCGAAAATGAAGCACGAAAGAAGAACGCTAATTTTTGTTCAGCCTAGGTTCGATCGACCGGGCGGTTGAACAAATATAGTTCGAATTTGGCAGTAGCCTTGTCGGTCGACCAGTCTGTCAACCGAAGGTCACCAAAAAATAGTAGTAGGTTCGTCGGTCGACCAGACAGCAGATCACTGAAGTCGTAACTTGCGTCGGTCGATCGTTCGGTCGATCGGATTGCGGAACACAGGAATTGTGTCCGGCGGTCGACCCGTCGGTCGACCGCACAGAGAGAGTGAAGCAGCGGTCGATCGAGTGGTCGATCGGTCGCTCGACCGGCCAATCGACCGAGCGGCTATAACGGATAGTTTTCTACCCGTTGAGCTGTCGTTTCTTCGAGAGGGTATAAAAATACAACATCTAACTCCTTTAACGCCTCTCTTCTCACTGATACAGAAAATATTGAGCATTCTAAAGGGAGATTTGAGCCTTCTAAAGATTGATTGAAGCGTGCCCTAATCTTACATCAAAATCCGCTTCAAGCGCACACTCTGTCTCAACTCGGGATTTAATCCGAGCTCTTCGTCTTGGCGAGTTGAAGGCCTGGAAAAGAGCATTAATTTTTGGTTTCATTTCTAAGCTCTTTTCATTGTAATCTTTACTGTTATTTGAACGTGTTTATTTTGGATTTGAGTTTGAGTAAGACCTACGTTGTTAGGTCTTGTGTGGAAGTGGTTACCTTACCATGAAGGTAAACCTTGTTTTACAAGGATTAGTTGAGGTATCCCTTAGGTTGAGGTGGAAGAGTGCTCTCGGTAAGAAGGCGGAGACTTCCGGGTGTGGAAGTGCCTTAGGTCGAGAGTGCGACTCTTCGAGTCAAAGTCCTCATTGTAAGGGAACTGATTTAATCTAGTAAACCTAGTTTGGAAATCCTATGCAGGGTGCTTAGGTAGTGGAGTAGGCATTGGGGCCGAACCACTATAAATTCTTGTGTTTGCATTGATTTATTGATTGTTTTAATTGCTTTATTATTTACCGCTTCCACATCTAATCAGTCAATCGTAAATTGCCTAAGTAATTTAACAAACGATTAAAACCGGAGTTAGGTGACAATTGTTAGTAAACACACTATTCACCCCCCCTCTAGTGTGACTATTTCTCCAACAATTGGTATCAGAGAGGGTCATAGATTGAGATTTCACCATCTCCTCTACATCATCTCTCGATCCGAAAAATGGCACTAGAGTGTGTAGCATCTTCACCTCCTAGGTTCGATGACTCTAACTTTGGTATTTAGAAATATAGGATGTACACTTATTTAAAGACTAAAGGTTTTGGTGTATTTAACATGTTACATTGGGAATTCATTGAACCTAAGGTTGATATGCATGCTTGGAGTGAATTAGATAAGAAAATATTTAAGTATAATGGAGATGCCATGAATTGTATACTTTGTAAATTACCAAATGGCATCCTAGATAAAGTCATGCATTGGTCTTCGGCTTATGATTTATGGGCTAGTTTGAATGTTTTATACAATTATGCTAAAACCGAAGAAATTGATACATTTAATGAAGGTAGTGATGACAATGGTCATTCACCTACCCCTAATCGTGGTTTTGATGCCCATAGCTCTTTTAGTCAAAGAAGTAGCTCCAAGAGCCGAAAAAGAAAAGTAATTTGTCATGCTTGTAAAGAAAAGGGGCATGTGAAGAAAAATTACCCAAGCATGAAGAACAAAGCAAGGAGAAGGTCAAGTGTTCCCACCTCCACCTCTCACTAATTTGAAGCACCCTCTAGCAATGACTATGAAGCTACTTCAAAAGTTTGCCTCATGAGTACCAATGATGAGGTACACTCTTTCTCTTCTAGTCATAATAATGATAATGTTAGTACCAGCTCTTCTAGTTCATTCAATATGCCATATGAAGAACTAGTTGATGAATGTCAAAAAATGTATGCCTTGCTTGTTAGAAAAGATAAGGAAAATAAAAGGTTGAAAAAGGAAAATGTGATACTTAATTCTCATTTGCATGAATCCAAACTAGAAAATGAAAAATTAAAATCTAGGTCATTTGATTCATGACATGATAATGTAGAACTTGAGCTTAAGGATTTGAAGCTTAAAATAACAATCTAGAAAATGAAAATTGCATGTTAAAATCTCAATTACATGCATTGCATAAATCCATGAATGAATTGAAAGGTGAGATTACTTTCTTGAATAAGAAAGTAAATGAATTAAAAAATGCTTCATCTCCTAAGAACACTAGAATAAAAAATGTCTATGTAAAGAATGCCAATGTTCATCATCATTCTCATGTTAGGCATGCCACATTTAAACCTCATGTTCAAAAGAAGAATGTTTCACTTAAGAATGCTCATGTCCATCATCCTTCTTATATCAAGCATTCTAACATTAAATCTCATGTCCATGTTAAAAATGAAAAGAAAAAGTTTCAAGGAAATTATTTTTGTTGTGGTATATATGGCCATGCTATTCATGATTGTGCATTTAAAAGAAATCCAAGTGTTGCTAAGACACTTTGGATTCCTAGGCCAACTCACCCCCAAGGATCCAAAGCCATTTGGGTACCAAAGATCTCATCTTCTCTTGAAGGGGGAGCAACCACATACGGATGAGTTGATGATGGTTGGTGGGAGTTGCATTAAGACTTAAAGTTTCACCAAATACAAGTTGCAACTTCGCATCGTATGGATGCCTTCGGTATGAAAAATCGGCATCTAGTTAATTTGGTATCATCTCTTATACCTCTTGTTTAAATTAGAGTTTGAGTTTGATATATGCTTAATATTAGTAGATTTTCCACTCTCGATAAATTTCAAAAATGTTTTTGACTTTTGATTTTCTAGTCTCTTCGGAGACCTATGTAGCCTGTAATGGGCTCATGCAACCTTGCGGTTTTAAATAGTAGGCTAATTGTGGTCTTTCGGTTTTCAACCAATAGGAAGGATTGGAGATCTTATGATTCAAAATTTCACATTTTGAGATCTCTCGATTCGTTTTGGTTTCATGACGATTTTACTCGAAATGAATTTTTCACTATCTAGCTTAGGTTGAAATACCTAAATGAAGATTTCTATTTCACCTTGCTATTTAGTATGATAACTTGCTAGTAGATAAGATTTGATTACCATTAATGAAGTATACTTGCAAGTTATTGTAAATGGAAGGCTAATTAGAATGAAAAAGATTAGTTTGGCTAAATTCTCAAGTATAAGGTATAACTTTGATAAATTCAATACTTAAGCTTAAATAATGTCTCAATACTCATGATTAGAATTGCATGGTAAACCCTTGAATTTTTGTACTTAGGCAAATTTCATTGAATGAAACTTGCTCTAGGTTGATATTCACTATTAGAGACATTTCTTTTTAAGTCCAAACTTGTTAAACATATTTAGAGATCTTATTCCTCAAATATTTCATATCTTAATATCTCTTTGAGTCATTTTGATATCATGTCAATTCATTAAAATGAATCTCTACTATTTAGCATAGGTTAAGAGTTTTAAATGAAATTGTGCATTAAACCTTTGCTATTTAGTATGTTAGCTTGCTAGTTAGTATATAATTTCATTATGATACTAATGAAGCCTACTTGCAAGTTAAGAAAGTGGTAAACATTGGAAAGTTAAGCTATCATGAAGAAAAGTGAAAAGTAAATAACAAGTTTGGCAAAATTCTATTGAAAGATGTATGAATTTGTTTTTTACAAAATCTTAATATAATTCTTGAATATTCATGCTTTAATGATGTCTCTATATACTCATGATTGATTTTGCATGATAAATGTTTGAATTTTCATGAGTAGGCAATTTCATGGGTAACTAGGCAAGTTCATGATATTAATATTGAATGAATTTGGACTAGTTTAAAATTTCTTATTAGAGATCTCATTTTGAGTAAACACCAAATGAACATGTTTAGATACACACATGATATGATTCTAGGTGTTTAATCATGAAAATTCATGTGTAGATGAAAAATGTGATAACTAGATCACATTAGAGGACTTAAGCTTGAGAAGTTTAACCCAAGTCAATAAATCGACTTGGACATTTCATTTTAAGTCCAAATTTCATAAACATGTTTGGGAATAGGTATGACATGTTTCCAAGCACTTAGAGTGAAAAATTCATATGAATATGAATAAAATGACATAGAGGTCAATTCATGCTTACCTCTTTTGAACCAAGTTGACCCAAGTCAACCAATTGACTTAGTGGTCTAATTTTCAATCTATATTTGGGGAACATGTTTAGATTTACTCATGTTAGGTGTCCAAAGGTTTAAGTTTGAAAAATCATGAGTAAATGATAAGATTAAAACTTAGCAAGTTTCATGATAACTAGCTTAATTTTGAATAAAACTATGCTAGTTTGATATCTTAACTTAAGGACATAATTTTCATTTCAAACTTGACATACACTCTTTATATGATCATTTTATGGTGCCATAAAAGTTTGAATGAAAATTGAACACGTTCTGAAAATAACTAAAAATTACAAAAATGTTATTTCAACCAACAATTGGTATAATTTTCAGTTATTTCTAGAGAAATATAGAAAAATCCCTTTTAACTGATTCTTGAAACCGCACCTTCACTGAAAATCTAGTTTCTTAAGTAAAATTTTTGAAAAGTCTCATCAAGAATCTGATTTATAATGGAATTTTGAAGTTGGCTTTTAAAAATGCAAAGTATCATCTATTTTGAAATATCAATCTTTACGATACTTTGATTTTTCTTCAAAAACTTCAAATGAAAACTCATGCATACTATTTTATTCCATTTATAATATCATTCACACCATTGCTTGAGTAAAATCATTTCTACGAATGATTTTGATATCTTGAATGATAGCTAGAAATATCCACATTTTCATTAAAATCAATATAGAATGAAAAATGAACATAGAAAATTCATAGAAATCAATATATGATTTTGTGTGGATAAAATGAACATAGAAATCAATATATGATTTTGTGTGGATAAAAAATGCTTGATTCTTGAGAACTTGAAGTATAGGTTGACCTAAGTCAACAAAGTGACTTAGAAATATCTTCTTAAGCCCAAACTTGATTCATAGACTTACATTCTCTCATGTTTGATGTCTAGATGCCTAAGATAAAGAAAACATGAGTAGATAGCAAAAGTTGATACTTAGCCATTTTCATATTTTCATGCTTAATTCGAATGAAAACGTGCTAAGTTCATATTTTGATTATATGACATTAGTTTCATTTCAAACTTGATATACATGCTTTAAATGACCATATCTTGGTATTTTGAAAGGTTGAATGAAATCTAAAAATGTCATGGAAAAGATATGAGTACATACATACTTGAGAACATACATGATTTAATTTTGAATTCAGATTTTGTTTTGAACATATCATGTATGATTTTGTTTTATATCAAATATTTGTTTTTCATCCCTTTGGTAGAGATTGCCATGTTTCATGAAAATTTTTTAGAGTCTCAACTTCATAAAAAAATATATTTATTTTTCATCCTTTTGACTAGATTAATCTTTCTAGCCCTTTTTTATTGATGTCAAAAGGGGGAGAAAATTATAGGTAAAGGGGAGGAAAATATAAGAAGACCATGCATATAGATAGGAGGAGTTTATTTTCATAGATATGCATGTTGATAGGGGGAGAAATCCCTTAGTTGATATCCTCTATGCTTTAATGATTATATTTTCTTAAGGATGTTTGTCATCATCAAAAAGGGGGAGATTGTTGGCTTAAGGTTTTCAACCTTGGTCTTAATCTTGGTTTTGATGATAACAAACATGAAACTAATATTTTATTGAGAAATCCTTCAGGTTCCATATCAGTTAGCGTTTGATGTCCTTGATCGAATAAATCAGAAAATCGAAAGGACATTGATCGTCGCACTCGGGTTCGTCGTGGAATTTCTTGAAGTCGACGTGTGCACCAAAGACGTATTGGACGAGTCCAAAGATCACATGGAAAACTCTCCAAGTTGATGCTCATTGAAAGCCGGAACCCAAAAATGAAGCGCAGAAGAAGAAGGCTAATTTTTGTTCAGCCTAGGTTCGGTCGACCGAGCGATCGACCGAATGTATTTAGAATTTGGCAGTAGCCTTGTCGGTCGACCGGTCGGTCGACTGAAGGTCGCCAAAAAATGGTAGTAGCTTCGTCGGTCGATCGATCGGTCGATCGGATTGCGGATCACTGAAGCCGCAACTTGCGTCGGTCGATCGGATTGCGGAATGCAGGAATTGCATCTAGCGGTCGATCCGTCGGTCGATCACACAGAGAGAGTGAGGCAGCGATAGATCTGTCGGTCGACTGGCCAATCGACTGAGCGGCTGTAACAGATAGTTTTCTACCCGTTGAGCTATCGTTTCTTCGAGAGGGTATAAAAATACCTCATCTAACTCCTTTAACCCCTCTCCTCTCACTGATACAGAATTTATTGAGCATGCTAAAGGGAGTTTTGAGCCTTCTAAAGATTGATTGATGCACACCCTAATCTTCCATCAAAATCCGCTTCAAGCGCACACTCTGTCTCAACTCGGTATTTTATCTGAGCTATTCATCTTGGCGAGTTAAAGGCGTTGAAGGCCTGGAAAAGAGCATTGATTTTTGGTTTCATTTCTAAGCTCTTTTCATTATAATATTTACTATTATTTGAACGTGTTAATTTTCGATTTGAGTTTGAGTAAGACCTAGGTTGTTAGGTCTTGTGCGGAAGTGGTTACCTTGCTGTGAAGGTGTAAAGCCACTTGTGTAAACCTTGTTTTACTAGGATTAGTTGAGGTATCCCTTAGGTTGAGGTGGAAGAGTGCTCTCAGTAAGAAGGCGGAGACTTCCAGGTGTGGAAGTGCCTTAGGTCGAGAGTGCGACTCTTCAAGTCAAAGTCCTCATTGTAAGGGAATCGATTTAATCTAGTAAACATAGTTTGGAAATCCTAAGCGGGGTGCTTAGGTAGTGGAGTAGGCATTGGGGCCGAACCACTATAAATTCTTGTGTTTGCTTTGATTTATTGATTATTTTAATTGCTTTATTATTTACTGCTTCCGCATCTAATCTATCAATTGTAAATTGCCTAAGTAATTTAACAAATGATTAAAATCAGAATTAGGCGACAATTGTTAGTAAACACACTATTCACCCCCCCTCTAGTGTGGCCATTTCTCCAATAGGTTCTTGTGAATCCGAGGTTTCCTCGATGATTGTGGTTTTGATTGCATGTGGTAATCACGCGATGAATGTTTTCGTGTTGTTTTTCTTAGATCTAGGGGTCGGCTAGATGAGGGAAAAGGGGAAAGGTCATGCTGAATTTTTCCCCAATTCCCTCGCTTGGCCTAAACCCCCCCTATAGTTCGTGTAGATTTAAATTTGTATGATTCGTGATTCAATTGATGCCATAGTTGTTTGAGATTCTTTCTCCCTAGGAGTTTTTAGTGTTCGGTCGATCAAGGGAAGCCTTGATCAAGTTCTGGCCGAACAGTGAGGGGGAGAGGATTGGTCTACAATTCATCTAGGGTAGTTCATAAGGTTAAATGCTAGAGGTTGTAATCAAACAACAAGGATCAATCACCTTCTCCTTTCCTTGTAGGCTCGGCCGAGTAAGGCATGCCTTGCTCAAGGTTCGGCCGAGCCAAGTAGGGGAAAGGTAATCGGAGAGGATTAATTTTCATACTTAGAAATATTTGAACATTAGAAAGCGAGGGTCACCTCGATCGTCAAGTCGAATTGAGAGGAGAAATAGGGAAGATACACTAAGGAAAACACCACCCTATTGCATATGTACATCTACACTTAGCGACATTAAGAAGTAGTAATTGCTTTCAATATTTTTCCTTATAAATTGCTATTTCTAGTAGAGCATTGCCATGATAGCTCTAATGTTACCTTGTTGGAAATTTTTGTTAAATGCAGAATTTACTTACTTATTTGATGCACTTTTATGTTTATTTATGGTAGTAGTGGTAGGTTAACTTTTCTATCACCTGAGGGCTATGACACATCTATATGTAGCCATTCTACACTTGTGATAGGTAGCCCACGCTAGTGAAATATAGAAAATGACACTAGATGAATAGTAGGTAAACTTTAAAGTACGTGTTAATTATGGAAACTCGAATGTAGATGAGTTAGAATGTTTTCTCATGGTTTAATTAGAGTATCGTAAGGTACGGATGATACTGGCCCAAAATCAAGGGCCGGGTACGGGTAGACACCCGGGATTTTATATAAGGAAACTCTAGACACTTGCTTGTGTGATGTGATTGTGATGGTCTGCCGAGATGCTTGAGTAATCGGAATGACGAATGCATGACTCGGCCAGTGATTGGGTCTTGAGATATCACTAGCGGGCCCGCTAGGTGTCAGACCCCAGTTGGGTGGAACTAGCTATCCCTACCCCAAACGGTGTCCGAAGACTAGCAGACCTTCCTAGTCGATGGCCCGGGAACTTCTTGATTTCACCTTGGTACTGTGTGCCCCGAGTGGCCAGTATGTTACTACCTTGTATGGTAGGGCTGGTTATAGCCGAATTTTCTAGACCATGAGTAGGCCCTAACGGCCGAATGCCACGTGGCTTAGTTAGGCCATTATGGCGGGTTCCTCGAATATATGGTCTATTTAGGACGATCCCTTGGGGTCGGTTGTCACATCAAGAGTAACTTACCTCCCTGACTTTATACTATGCTGCCATAGATGTTTCTGCATGCTTATTGGGGATTATGTGGAGGTTCGGAAGAACCGCTCACTGAGTCCCATGTGGACTCACGATTTATTCATTTTTGTTTTGCAGAGCATGATCAGTGAGTTGAGGCTTGGCGTCATGATGCAGCTGGAGGGCAAGCGGTGGTGTCCATCTCGTAGCGGCATCCTTTAGTCATAGTCTAGTTGTCTAGTTGTGGTTATTTTCTTACACTGATAGTTGTTATCTTTTAAAGCTTGTAATCAACCTTGAACATGAGATGTTTCAGTTTGTGATGATGTTAGCTACTCTTCTCTTTTTCTAAATTAAATTGTGAACTTTTGAAATTACAAATAAAACTGCATTGTGGTTTCTTTTTATTCAATGTGTTCCGATTTTTCGTTAGTCAGTGTAGGTAGGCTTCAGGGTAGTATGTAGACCCTGGCCGGTCACACGACCCTGAGATGGGATGTGACATAGTTCCTCTTGATACCTTAATGATGAAACAATTGAAGGTTGAAGGCAAGATCGAGGGTTTTTATCTCCAAGCTAGGGTTTGCACAAAGGATGGCTCAATTAAGCTCAATGGTGATCAAAATATGTCTCAAGAAGTGTTAGATCGCTTGGAAGGCAAGTTTGAGGTCTTATATAGAGATCCCAAATGTAGGGGCTCGGTTCTGTAATATCCTAGATATTTAATTTATTATTTTTCTTTTCCGTGTGTTTGCCAACCTAGCGGACTAGTTCGTGGTCGAGCCGAGTCGACTCATGGTCCAGAGCGAGCTTGCGAGCTCGGGTAAGTAGGATATATAATTTTGAATTTATGATATTAGGCTTGAGTGGTTGAAATTATTTTAATTATTGTGGTGTGTGTATAATTATTAATTATGCCTATGTGGGTGCATTTAATTAAATGCTTATGATTTATTTTTGTATTAAATCAAGACTAATTAATTTAATTAAGTCTATCAGGTTAGCGGGTTTTGGTTTTGGCTTAAGGTGGATGCGGGTTGTGAATTAAGGATTTAAGGAATTAGGGTTGAGGAGGGTGTATAAATCCCCCCCCTCCTCATGGCTTGTGGCTCCTATTTTGGAGTCAGCTAAAGAGTTGAGAATGGGAGCCAGCCGCCAAGCCAAGCCGCTAGGCCACTTTCCTTTTCTCCTTGGAGCCGCCGCCACCTAGAGTCAAGTCGAGCCGCCTATTTTTCTTGCCCTCCTCTACTCTCTTCCTTCTCTTTGGAGTTGAGCCGATCGAGAGAGCCAAGTCGAACCGCCTGCTTTTTCTTCCCCTCCTCTCCTCTCTTCCTTCTCTTTGGGGCCAAGTCGAGAGGAGCCAAGCCGAGCCGCCTGCTTTCTCTTCCTTCCCTTTGGAACCAAGCCGAGAGGAGCCAGCCGAGCCAGCCCCTCTCCTTCTCCTCTCTCTCCCTCTCTCCAAGCTGGCGGCTTGGAGTGAGCCGCCACCCCTTGGAGCCTCTTCTTGGGTGCTGGCCTTTTCAAGCCAGATTTGATGGTCGTCATCCGAAATTTCTTCCTTAGTTCTTCTTCCAATTAAGGTGAGTGGTTTTATCCCTCATCTCCGGGTTTTCTTCAAATTTCTTGGAGCCGTTTTGAAGATTTCATGATCTCGATGATTTTTGAATGTTCTTGAGTTTTTCTTGTTTTCTATGCCATGCTTAGATTTTAGATTGAGATCTTGTTTCTTGGTATATGTTAATGGAAGATCAGTGATTTTTCTTGGATTAAATCTTGTGAATCTTGGATGCAGCCTCATCTTAAAATTTTAGATGTTCTTGATGATATAGAATTAGTTAATTTCCTTAACTCTTGATTAAGGAATTCTTGTTATAGATACTAATTTTTATTTAGTAAAAATTATAGGATTATATGCATGATGGGCATGATGATATGAATCTGTGATGTTAGAAATTTAGGGATTTAATTCTGTAAACTTCGGATTTTATTGCATGATGTGTTGGGAATTTTAGCTTTTTGAAATTTATATGTTGTTTGTTGAATCTGGGATGAATTATATTTTCTCTGTTATTATGTGATTGGACCTCTGAACATAATCGTGTAACCTATCATTTCAACCAGAAAATATAGTTTGGAAACATAGGACACACTTTGGAGACTAGATTCGGGTTAGACACAGTAGTTCTGAACAGAACAGTAACCAAAAACAAAATCCTAATTGAGATGATCTAAATTTTAATTATATAATTAAAATTGGGTTGAAGGTGAGCATAATCTGTTATGAACCAATTGATAAATTATGCATGAAATAAAACCACACGGGTTCATGACAATACGGGTCTAAGGGATAAAGGTCGGGTTTGGAGTGTTGAGACGCTTCATGATGAAAACACCTCTAGGACACCGTAGGAGAATCTTGACTTAGGTCTTGATGCGCCAAATCCTTGAGCATGGTGGACGGCTCAATTAGAAGGTGGATTACGGGCTACGCCCGGGTGGTTGGATGCCAAATTTCCAACCTGCAAAACATGTTCGGAGTGCCTTTCCCGATTGTTCTAGTTCAGCTTCGTGGGATAAGTTCGGACAACCTTATCGATTATCCTAGTATGTGTGGTTGCCTTCGGGCATGGTAGGGCTTCGGCCTGATGCACTTCTTTAGTATATGTGATTGCCTTCGGGCATGGTAGGGCTTCGGCCTAATGCACTTCTCTAGTATGTGCGGTTGCCTTCGGGCATGGTAGGGCTTCGGCATGATGCACTTCTTTAGTATGTGCGGTTGCCTTCGGGCATGGTAGGGCTTCAGCCTGATGCACTTCTTTGAGGGATAGATGCAATGGGCATGGGTGGCCTATTGGCCTCGTAGCTAGTCACACCTTTGTGACATTGCCTTTTTAGAAATAGATTTTATTCATGTTATCTTTGTGTTTATTTGTGAGAGTGGGTAAAACCGCTCGTTGAGTTCTCTGAACACAGCCGTTGTCATTTGATTTCTATTTTGCAGAGCCTGATCAGTGAAGTGGGTCGGATGCACTTAGCGCCGCTAGAGGGCAGAGGAGCCGCATGATCTCATAGTAGTCCTAGTTAGGGTCGTAGTCGAGACCTTTGGTAGTAGTCATGCACTTGTATTAGCTTAATTTGGAGTTGTAGCCTTGAGGGCATTTATGTCATTTATGCCATTTATTTCAGGTTTTATTGTATTCGAACTTTTGAATTATTAAACTTAATTGTTATTTTCTCACTTTACTTTTCATCGAGCTTCTTGAAATAAAACTATATTTTGGTTCGCTTTTCATTGAAATAAAACATGTTATTTCTTTCACTGTATTTACTTGTTGAGTAGGCATGTGCATGGTTTAGGCTATGGGGTATAGGCACGTATACCCTGGCCAGTCACGTGACCCTGAGTTGGGGCGTGATAGTTTCCAACATACTCAACAGGTAGAAATTCAAAATAGACCCGTTGGAGGCATTCTGGAAATTTTTGCTAGAAATATTATAGTGTACCGGTACTATCCAGGCTATTTCGAAATGTCAATCCAGGTTGTTCAGAGTTATCTATCCAGGTTGTTCTGGGTTGTTAGAACATCCCATCTGGAATGTTGTTTATGACTTGAAAACTCTTGGTAATACTATAGAGTATTGGTACATTTCGGTTAAAGTCTAGTCGACTAAACCAACAATGTTCTTTCTTTTGGTTCAGGTTTCAGGTTTGGTTCTTTAGGTGTCTTTGCATCATAATGAGGATTAATACAATCATTCTAGACACCCTAAACCTAAACTCTATTCTTTCCGACGAATCCGAGTACGTCGATCAACGTCCTTCTGATTCACCAATTTTTCAATATTTCCGATCGAGAACATCGCACGCAAATCGATATGGAACCTGAAAATATTTCTCTATGAAATTATTAGTTCCATGTTTGTTATCATCAAAACCAAGATTAAGACCAAGGTTGAAAACCTTAGGCCAACAATCTTCCCCTTTTTCATGATGACAAACATCATTAAGAAAATATTTTCAATAAAGCATTAAGAAAGTCAATCATGAGATTTCTCCCCCTATCAACATGCATATCTATGAAAATAAACTTCCCCTATTTATATGCATGATCTTCCCTTTATCTATATTTTTCTCCCCTTGTTGGCATCAATAAAAAAGGGCAAGAAAAAGTCAACCTATAGTCAAAGCTAAGACTCTAAATCTTTTATCATAAAGTATGAAGATCTCAACCAAAGGGATAAAAACCAAATGTCAAATATGAGACTAAATCATACATGATAGCAAGGAATGATGACTAAAATCCAAATTCGGAAATCATGTATAAACTCAAGTATTGATATCTTCAAGTATCAGTCAAAATATCAATGATTTTTCACGAGTCAAAATGAGAACGATACCAAAAACATAATTCTAATATTATACTTGAAGTCTCATTCGATGATTTTGAACAAAAAGCAAAGTATCGAAAAAATGAGTTCTCGACTGAAACGATACTTTGGATTTCTGAAAATGAACTTCGAAAATCTACGATAAATCAGAATCTTCATGAAAAATTTTAAAATTTTAACTCGAGAAATTAGATTTTTCAATGAAGATGCAGTTTCAAGAATCAGTCAAAAATAATTTTTTGACATTTTCCTAAAAATAACTGAACATGCTGAAATTCCAATGGCATTTTTGTAAATATCATTTATTTTTGCAAATGTATTCAGTTTTCATTCAAACTTTCCAGATGTCAAGATATAGTCATGAAAAGCATGTTTATCAAGTTTCAGATGAAAATAATGTCATTTGGCCAAGATTTTAACATAGCATTATTTCATTCAAAAATAAGCATGATATTATGAAATTGCTAAGTATCAAATTTTAACATTTACTCTTTTTTTTTTCAAATTTAAACACATAGATACATAACATGAGTAAATCTAAACATGTTTGTGAAGTTTGAAATCAAAAAAAAAAAATTTCTGTGTCAATTTATTGACTTAGGTCAAACTTTTTCAAGTTTGAATTTCCTAAGGTAAGCTAGTTATCATATTTTCCATTTACACATGATTTTTCAATTTTAACCACATGGAAGAAAATCATGAGTAAACTCAAACATGTTCATCAAGTTTCAAATTAAAATGAAGTTTCTAAGATTGATTTCTACCTAGTGCACATTTCATTCAATCAAGGTATCATGAAATTGCCTAAGTATCAAAATTTTATCTACTCATGAGATTTCAACCAATTATCATGCAAAATTATTCATGAGCATAGAGAAATCATTTTATCAAGAAAAATGATGTGTTATGCAAGAATTTTTGCCAAAATGAAACTCATACCTCATTTCTTGAGAAATTTTAAAATTTTTACTTTCTTTCCCAGATTTCTTTAGCCTTCATTAAATTAAGTTTATCTTGCAAGCAAGCATCATTAGTATCATAACATACGAACTTATGGCTACAAGCAAGATAACTATACTAGATAGCAAAGAGGAAATTTCAAGTATCATTTTCAACCACCTACTTTGCTAAGTAGTAAAGATTCATTTTAAAGAAGGTCAATCATGAAACCAAAATGAATCAAGAGATCTCAAAATATGAAATTTTTGAAAAAACTGATCTCCCCTTCCTATTGGTTGAAAACCGAAAGGCCAAAATGAGTCAACGATTTAGAATCGCAAGGTCGCTTAGGCCCGTTATATGCCACATAGGTCTCCGAAGAGATCGAAAATCAAAAGTCAAAATTCATTTTTGAAATCATATCATGAGCAGGGAATAATAACTCAACTCAAACAAGTATCATAATTCATACTTTAATATGACAAGCAAAGTAAGGAAAATGATACTAAGGTACCTCTTTGATGCCAATTCACTTAAGGCATCAAAGTAGTTTGAAGTTGCAACCAATTTAGGATTTGTCATTCAAGTTCGTGGTCAACTTCAACACCTCACTTTCCTTCAACCTTGTGTGATAGCTCTCCCTACAAAAGAGCTTGAAATATTTGGTACCCAAATAGCTTTGGGTCCTTGGGGGTTAGTTGGCCTAGGAATTCAAAGTGCTCTAGCTACACTTGGATTTATCTTGAATGCACAATCATAAATAGCATGGCCATAGATACCGCAACAATAACAATGTCCATTAAACTTGTTCTTTTGAACATGAGGTTTAAGTGTAGAATGCTTAGCATGGAAATGATGATGAACATTAGCATTCTTTACATAAACATTTTTCATTCTAGTGTTCTTAAAAGATGAAACACTTGATAAATCACTAACTTTCCTATTTAGGAATACAACCTCATTTTCAAGTCATTCATGGATTTATGGATAGCATGCAATTGAGATTTCAAAATATCATTTTTATTTTTATTTTTCAATTTTTCCAATTTCAATTTCTCATCCTCATTTCTAAATTTTTAATTATTAATAAGCAATTCATCATTCTCAATTTCTAAATTTTCATTTCTACTTTTCAAATCCTTAATCTCAAGACTTAAGTTATCACGACAAGGATCAATAGAACTAGTTTTCAAAATGTCAAATTCCTTTTTAAGGAAATCATATGATGAAAGCAAGGAGGCATTTTCATTATCTAATTTAGCATTTTTCTTTTGAAGTTCTTTAAAGGATTTTCTAACAACCCTAAATTCATCATTCAACATATCAAGCTCATTTTCAGGTTCATCTTGTGTATAGAATTTGTCAAATATAGTAATGGTAGGGATTACCTCGTCATTTAAGGCCATAAAGCAAAGATTTCCCATGCTAGTTTCCACTCTCCCTTGTTCTTCTTCTTTTGGGATGGCTTTCTTGTTAGTTTCCACATTCTTTTGGCTAACATGCTCATTTC